>OY284486.1:19668728-21075537 GCA_958336395.1 Ctenicera cuprea | reverse complement strand
AAATCTGTTAATTAAAAGGAAAGATTTTTAAAAATCTGTATCGCATGCCCTATTAAACGAGCCGTCGCTGATGCTAGTAACAAATACTAATAGTACCTTGTTTTAAAAATAAAACGTCCTCGCTCGACATGTCTCCTACTACGAATATCTACATGATTTGTGATGGTAAATACCAACGCACAGCTGATAAAATAGATGGGATACTCTTGAAAACAATTCGTACTGCAAATAATGCTTAAATATTCTGTCTCTGTAATCACAAAGAGAAGACAGTGCGAATAGGAGTAAAGAGCTGTCGTAGCTGTACCACCAAGAATGTTTTTACCTATATGCAACACGTTAGTATATGAAACAATAATTTTTACGACTATTTTAAGAAATAACGCTAAATGCCATTTTACTTCCCTCAGTATCCATTCTTACGCGGTTTAAAAAACTTATTTTAATATGTTACATATGAACTTGTTGCATAGATACTAATTACGTAATTAGTAATTACGAACGAAATATAAAGCCAATAAATTATTAATTATTATAATATGGGTATCAAGCCTTAAATAGGTATGTATAAGCTATAGCAAAGAACTAAATATACCGAGTGCCTTTTTAAAATGATCCGCCGTAAATTTATAGACTCAAAAATCGAAAAAAATTAGATATTGAACCGCAGTAAAATTGAAGTGGCAGGGTGCATAGAGACTAGTCGGTAAACTGCACTTAATTTAATTATGAGTAAATAAATTCGTTATTTTTCTCGAGAAATCGGTCAATAGAAAAGATAAAATTTTTGCGATTATTGAATAGTGTTAGTTAGAGAGAGAAGCATTGAATGGCTGTTTTGAAAATTTAGTAAATTCAATTCGCCACAAATTGTAATTATAGTTCTTATTGTTATCGCTCTGTATAAAACAGTACAGATGGTAACAAAAAACCAAAGACAACTAAAAATGGTTTTGTTCACATTTGTACTATTATATACTGGTGCTCATTCGTTGCAGGTGAATTTGTACGTCGGCTTATACGTATAATCTCGTTGAAATGGTCTGACTTTATAATAGACGGACTTCACTTGGCAAGGGCTTTTCTCTAGTAGAACTGCACTTTATGGTGAAGGTTTTTCCCCAGTATGCGTTTACTTTTTGAAGAAGCCTTTTCACCAGTCGGTCTGCACGATTTCCTCGTACCTAGTTAAAGACATAGATAACTACAGTGAAGGTAACGGTCTCCAGGGGTCTAAATAGTTTTACTTACCGAAACCGTTTGTGCTCAAGTAATGTGAATATGATAACAACCATAGCATTAAACCATATATATTAAATAAAGCAACAGGACAATTATACCGGCTATTTACAAAACAATTACTACACTACACGCAAGGTAATAAAAGCCAAGCAAAGCTAAATATACATAAAAGCAAATATGGTACTAAGCAGCAACAAACGGTAGCAGGCAAAATACAGTAGCAGACGGTAGAAACTGTAGCAGATAAAATACATTAGCAAACTGTAGCATTTAAGATACAGTAGCAAACGGTAACATACGGTAGCAAATAAGGTACAGTAGCCAACGGTAGCAACCGGTAGCATAAAGTAGCAATTAGAATATAGTAGCAAACAGCATAAACAACAAAAATACGTTCTGGTGCAAGCGGTGCTAAATCAAAATTTCAATGGATAAGACAGGTACAGCAAGCAAACGGGATTATGACGGATTTAAAAAAGCAAAAGTAAGACAAAGAAAAAAGCACTGCCTCGTGTCGGGCACTGCGATAGACTTTAGAAATAAAAAGGGAAAGAAAACGAATGGAAAAACAGGTAATTAATAACAACAATAATAAGTGAACAAAAAAATCACCAGAATGACTCAAGTATTACTCACTCAGTGGCAGTCTTAGTGTCGGTTACCTTGACTACTTTTCGGTTGTAAAGCTGGACCGGAGGCTTAAAGCTGAAATGATGAACTGAGCTTGCTACGATCTGCTTTTTTCTGTTATAGCCAACTCGCATAGTGAAGACTAGAATTCTTCAAAACCTACTATAGTCAATGTGCGCGTTAAACGCAGCTCGCGAATGAAAACTCGCTCGATTTCCGGTGGCCATACCGAGGTCACGCGTAAAATAAATTACATGCTTAAACAAAATACATTTCAATACTTAAATAAATCCTAAAATAAATATGCATCATCACAATACATACAATAAACTGTTGTTCTCTTAACCCCAATATGGAAAAATATATGCAACCATTGATGTCTAACCACCACATAATCGCCGCCTTGGCCCCTTCCCAGTGAACTAAGAACTATTATTGATGCCCATCAGTCTCAATACACTATTACTAAATTGCAACTGTTTACTTGAGACTGTTTCGTACAGATAAAAATAGACAATAATTAAATACATTTTGACAACTTTAAAGGATTGTTATTCTATAATATTGCATTCTTAGGTGTAGGTGATTACGACGTAATTAACCTAAAATTCACTGTTTAATGTCTGTCATATTTTAGAAACTTATCTACCGATTTCTTGATTTTGTATGTAAATAAAACCGATATCCTAAAGAGGTTATTGAATCACAAAGAACGTATAATGTCTGCATAAAAATGTGTCCCAACGTACATAAAATAAGTTCGCACTTTTTTTGATTGCAACATATTTTTTACGAAGTGTAAGAAAATTAAAGCTTCATAAAGTCTAAAGCCATGCCCAAACAGAAAAAGGGCAACCAGGTGAATCATGCCATGTCATGTTAGGTAAACAGTATCAACGAAGGTGCAATATTAGTTGAAAAGAATATTCAACATTTTCTAACTAGCCATATATTTAAAAAATAATTACAAACTTACATCGTTATATTTATTTGATATACTTCTTATACATAGCTGCATACGATTTAAAGCACACTAAAGACACCGAAGCGTTTTTGATGATGGGCTTGACTGATAAAAATATATCATCATTGATGTTGTATATCCTGTACCCTAAAATTACAAAAATTATTTATACAATTAGACAATTATACAAGAAATTATCGGGATTCCATTGCTAGCGTCATTAGTATTGGAGCTACAAAGTCGGTTAATTTACTAAAGTATTGCAGAAAAAACAATTGAACGTCTCCTTTTCGAGATATTCCACTTCAATACTTTGCTAATTTAACTGACTTTGTAACTCCAATGACAACGAAGTTAGCAATGGTGCCCCGATAACACCACGTGCGAGTTGGACAACTCAACATCGCACTCGCACTAAACTATTAATGCGTGTGTTGGTGTTTTTGGCGTATAGGATATGCACCGTGTCGTGGTTGTTTTAGTTACAATTAATTAAATTTAAAACAATATATTTTGTATACAAAATAATTACTATACCGAATTACAACAATGGCAGCACATCTAACTAAGAACTGTTTTGAGTTGTAGAGTATTTAAATATTAAACCCCTGCTACTCTCTCGTTGCAAGATTAACAACAGTCATAACTCATAAACTACCTGAACAGAAAACTTAGGGTGGTGTGGTAAGCAGCTATCGGGTCAGCTTTGTCTATCTGTTATCTCTTACGCACTACGTGTCTCGCAATTCACCTCGCTCAGTTGTCATCGATGCCACTATGCAAGTTGCAACGAATAAATTTTGTTGAGCAAAATAATAAATTTTTTAATTTGTGAAAAAAGATTCCTTAAAAAAAAGACAGAAACGGACAGACAAATTCGTTCGCGAAAATTAGAGTGAGAGAAGGAAAATTATTCTTCTTAAATATTGTTGCACCCAAATTGCATCTTATTCTACGATTACTCATAAGCAATTTAGCTTAAACAGAAATTTTTTATCGTCCCACGTTTATTAAAGAAAAGGGCATAAATTTTCGATTTTCAAAAATTAATAGAAAGCGTCATAGAGAAATTAGTGTGCTGAAACACGAACCAAATTGTAGCTGATCTCAGACTCTATGAGCCTACAAAATCAAAAAAAAAAAAGAAACGTGTTGTCAATTTTGAAGTAATATGTTTTTTGAAAATTACTAGCACTTTGAAAATATTTTTTACTTTATAGCTTTAAACCCGATCTGTCAACTTGTTTTTAAGTAATAAGGCGCTGAAATCCAAATTTTCAAAAAATTGTGGCGCAATTTTAAAGCTAGACAGTTCGGATAAAAGCGTTGGATCTGACCAAACGATTCTGTTTCCGGATTTAAAGAAATTTGTTTTCTGGATAAAATGCTACCAAAAAAGATGTCTACCTTCAGTTTCCGGTTTCGAACTATTTAAGAGCTTATTTTGTAGGAAATAACATATTTTTGTAAAACGTATTCTCGTTTATCTCAATACTTTAGACCTAATTTAAGTATCTTGTTCACTAGCAAATACTAACCCAATATACTATTGTTAGATCCAACGGACACGTTCCAGCAACAGTAAAACGTACTTTCGCGTGAAGAAGTTGTTTTGAAAATATCATTAACTGTAAAAGAAAATTTGTTAATTCTACGGTTTCAAAAACGCAATTATCTGCTGCAACTCATTTTTTGATGTTTTGACCAAACTCTGTGGATGTCAGCCTGCATAAGTATAACTTAACATTGATGAACCTTTGTAGTGACAACCAGAAATATAAAAACTTTAAGAAAATATTGAAAATGAGTCAAAATTACTATTTAAAGTATTAATCTTAATTTCTAAAGTTTAGTATCTACGAACGTAACGTGTACGATAAATGTCAGATTTTGTATGTTGGTTTGGAATTCTTAGCATAAAATAATTATTATTTTAACAAATATTTAACTATTAAAAATTAATTGTTTATTAATAAAATAAAACACTTGGTAATTGTTTCACAAATTATGAAACACTTACCAAGTGTTCTATTTTATTAATAAACTATTAATTCTTAATAGTTAATTATTTATTGATAATGTTTCACCATGTGCCTACCACACCATCAATTCAAAATATTATTTTAACTTTTGTAAAAGAAAATTAAGAAACTGAAATATCAAAAAAAAATTATAAGGCTATTAAGGCTGTAAATTATATGATAAAATAAATATCTTCACACGAAGACTTAATTCTAAATTTCTTTTTAATATCGAATTATTCTAACCGTCAGTATAGGAATAATTCAGCGATGAGTCAAGACAAGTGACCAAATTGTTTTAGGGTTTCTTATGTTTGCACAGTTTAACTTATAATTCGTTTTCTATAAAGATTTGACTAAAAGCTGCTATAATTAACTTCATAAATTTATTGCGTGAATTTTCCAAATCGAAATCATTTTACTGACCATTAAATTTAAATAGATTTAAGATACAGAATTTTCCAAAAATGGTTTAAAATGATCTATAGCGATGTACCTAAATAAAAAGTAAATTTAAACCGTTATAAAGATTTTCTGCGAAGCTTGCTTTCTTTATAAATGTGAGAATAATTGTAAGACGGAATATTTAAGAAAACGTAGCAACAGATATAACTGTGGTAACATTCTTAATTTAATCAATAGGAATTTGCTCTTACAAATAAAAATAATAACGCATAAGGTATGAATAGAATAGAATAGAATAGAATATGCTTTATTCCATATGGCTTTATAATACAAGCATTGGAGGCGTCATTACATTAATAATTTCATACACAAATTAAAACATGATTAAAGAGATATATGCAATACAAACAAGTTTTAACGACACTAATAAATATAATAAAAATAAAATAATAATGTAAATAATAATAATAGTAACAATAATGTAATATATCACAAAGTATATCACAGTAGTCCATATCACACTAAATACAAAATATATCACCGACCCAGTTTATTCAAAATTAAGCGAAAAATATTCATCTACTTCATAGATTGGATTTAGAATCAATAAATCTTTGACCTTCTTTTTAAAGGGAGCTGTACGTTGAATTTCCCTGATATTAGTAGGCAAATGATTATAACATTTTATTGACATAATGTGAGGCCCCTTGGCTATAAGACTGAGTCTATGGGTTGGTAAAATTAGATCATGTTTATTTCTTAAGTTATAGATTTCAATGTCCCCCACTTTTTTGTAATGATGCAGATTTTTTTAAATAAATACTACACAATTTAAGATAAAGTTAGACACCACAGTCAAAATTTTAAAATTCTTAAACAGTTCTCTACATGAATGCTGCCTAGGCTTGAAACATATCGTTCTCAAAATTTTCTTTTGCATAATTAGGACATGATTAACTCCAGTTGAGTTTCCCCAACACATAACACCGTAGTTAAGGGTAGCATTAACGTAGGCATGATAGAATGAAATCAATATTTTAGTGCTAACAAAATTCCTTAATTGCCAAAGCAAATAGTTATATGTCGATAACTTTTTTATAACACTATTTGTATGCACGTCCCAGTTTAAATTCATGTCTATGTGAACACCTAAAAATTTTGTAGCTTTACTTTGACGCAAGCTATTCTCACTTACTTTAACCAAGAGACTCTGATCAATTTCTTTGGTGCAGAAGAGAATTAATTCAGTTTTCTGAGAATTCAGAATTAGTCCGTTATCTAGACAATATTTTTGCATGGCTTTTGTACTATTGTTTGCTTTCCTACTTAGTTCATCCAAGTTTGCAGCAGAAACCAACGATGAAGAATCATCAGCAAATAATGATATAAATTGAAAGTTATTATTATTGACGACGTCGTTAAGAAAAATTATGATAATAATGGCCCTAGTATGCTGCCCTGGGGCACGCCGACATTAATGCTTTCAGGGTTAGAAGTATAAGTTTCACCAGACTTTCTTAATACCACTTTTTGGGTGCGATTAGTTAAATATGATACTAACCAGTTACTTGCCACCCCTCTTACTCCATATTGATTTAATTTGGTTACTAATAAGTCATGACTTACTGTTTCAAAAGCTCGTGAAAAATCGTAAAATATACCCGCGACTTTATTTTTGTTGTCTAAATTGTGCAAAATATGATCAACTAATGACACTATTGCGTCATTTGTTGATAAACCTTTTCGAAATCCAAATTGTCTATTACTTAATAAATGTTTTGTATTTATAAAATTAAAAATTCTAGTGTAAAATGCTTTCTCGTAAATTTTGGAAAAAACCGATAATACCGAAACAGCTCTGTAATTTTCAATTTTTGAATTATCACCTTTTTTAAAAATTGGAATAATAATTGAAGGTTTCAATTTTGAAGGGAAAATACCCTGTTCGAATGAGCAATTTATAAGATGTGTAAGTACAGGAACAATGTACTCAACAACATGCCCCAATAACGAGCATGGAATGCCATCATATCCTGCCGAGTCTTTATTGGATACTTTTTTAACAATATTTTCTACCTCTCGTTCTTCCACGGGTAGTAAAAACATTGACTCACGAATAACAACATTGCTAATACTGGTTTTAGCTATTTTTGTGGTGTTCACAAGTTCTTTTATAGAATTTGAGAAATAATTGTTAAATACCTGCGCAGCACTACTCAGATCGGTAATTTTATTATTGTAGATATCGGTGAATTCGTGGGGATATGTAGAATTAGGTTTAATATTAATTTCATTCTTAATCATGTTCCACGCAGCTTTAGATTTATTAGTGGCTCTATTATATGTATTATCATTAAATGCCTTCTTTGCCTGAATAATTTGTTTTTTATGATTTTTCATTAACTGATTATAATAAGCTAGCAGCCCATCATCGTTTGAACTTTTGCAAATTTGGAAAAGGTCTCTTAATAACCGTCCTTGATTTATTATGTTTGGGGAGATCCAAGATTTTTTTACAACTAAATTACTTTTACATTTTACAAATTGATTTGGGAAAGCAGTATCAATCCATTTATTAAATGTATTAAAGAAGATCGTAAATTTATCGTCTGCATTCAGTAGAGAGTAAATATTTAAAATGGAATAAGTTCATTTCGTTTTTAAAAAATTTTTTATAAGTGCCTTTATCTCTGCCCAAATTTGAGCGTTTACCAAATGTAAATTCGACATACTGCATGTAGTGGTCAGATAAATTTGCATACACTATACCCGCATTTAAATGTGCGCTGTTATGATTGGTAAAAATGTTATCAACAATTGTTTTCGATTTCCCTTGAACACGTGTAAAGTCTTTAATACATTTGATAAAACCATACGATAAAAAAATATTTTCAATGTCTCTAGCACCTGAGTCATCGACACAATCGTCGAAATTTACATTAAAATCACCACATAAAAAAGTGGTGGTGTCAAAATTATTCATTTTTAATAAAAACAAATCAACATTGCGTTTAAAAATCTCCAAATTCCCATTAGGGACTCTGTAAAAACATGAAACATTAAAAACGGTATCACAAAAATTAACATTTACTGATGCAAATTCAAATATACAATCAATTCTTTCGACTGCAATAGTTTTTGGTTGAGATTTAATGTCAGTTCTAACATATATTGCAACTCCACCTCTTTTTGAGTTTGTTCTACAATAATAATCTGCCAACTGGTATTGCTCCAATTTGGCATATTTAATTTCATCCTCGCTAAAAAATATTTCGCTAAAGCAAATAATCTCTGGGAGATTTATAGATTTTAACAACAGAAATGCAGAATTTAATTTGTTTATACTTCTAAGACTCCTTACGTTCAGGTGACAAACCCTAACAGAGTGTGATGCAAGCTGACTTTCCTGGGCATCCATTGGCAGAGACGATTTTATCCTGTTGGATCTATCGATCGTAGAGGAGAAAAATCCGTGTCAACGACTGTGTTGCAGCTTGAATCCGACCCTGACGAATATTCCGAGAGAATACTACTGTTGCTGGCACCATCATCTTGATCCGTTTCCTCCAGGAGCAAATTTTGATTGATTTCTTGATTGGTGCATTTATGAATTTCGCTTTCAGTTAGTAAAATCTTTGGCCGCTTTACATTTAGTGGGCTAATAAATTTACAGTTGCCAGTGTACTTATTTTTAAATTCATTTATATATTTCACTAAGTTCCTACACAGATTTTGTTTACCACCATTATTTAAATGCAATCCGTGTTGCGTATAATCCATCCTACTCATGCTACTGTTAAAATCAAATAAACCTAGATTATTATTGTATTTCTGTAGGCTTTCCATGATATTCCAAATTTTTTTGTTAGTGTCATATGTGTAATTGTTACACCACGGAACGTTATATTTGTAGGGAGTTGTGGAGATTATTACATTAGTCTGAAAACACATATTAGTTAACCTTAAGGCCAGGCGCGCACTTGCGATTTTCTGTCGCGCGATCATTTAGTCGCAAAAATGAAACACTTATTTTTAAGTACGAAGGCGCGCATATACGACTAAATAATTGCCGCGATTGAAAAGATGCAACCAGCCCTATTTTTGAAGCGATGCGATTGTCGCAAATCAAAATGGGTCATATAGGACAGGAATGAACCTGCACGCACTTGCGACTATTCATCCGCAATTCAGTTGCTGTCGAACGTTCTGAAGTGTACCGTGATATATACTGAAGGAAGTTAATTATAATTTTAAAAAGTAATATAAAATGTCCGACGACGAATCTCTCGCCAGGGATGACCCTGCAGATAGTGTCTTGGACACAGAAAGAATAATTCTAGAGGTGGAAAAGAGACCATCCTATAGTATTGAAAAAATTAATTAGGATGATCTCTTAAGTCGTTATAAATTTTGTAAAATTGCCCTTTTAGCAATCTTTGACTTATCACTGGATGCACCCAATATTGCTTCTGGCGCCGTTTTCTGGCTTCCATTCGTAATAATAAAGCTACCATAGAAGCGGTTTCAATAAAATCCATGTTGGTACTAAGATGTAGTTACGATTAATTCCCCGCAAGTGCGCGCCTACAAAATTTAAAAATTATTATTCCGCGATTGCGATTTTTCAGTCGCGCGACAGAAAATCGCATGTGCGCGCCTGGCCTAACACAGTTTTTAACAATTGGCTTCGGTTATTGTCATTTGTACCTCCAATAACAATTAGATAATCATTGCGTGTAAATAATTTTGCTAAATTAGATAAGTCACAAGTAACCTGTTCCAATGTCGCATTGGGTTTATAAAGCACTTGTATATTATAAGTATCGCTACACATTTTATTTAAGATATCAGACAGTCCACGGCCATGACTATCGCATAGCAGAAAAACACGCGGTAAAGTATTCTTTCTTGTAGGATTAGTACGCTCAATGTTGTCTATACTTGCATTCCCTGCGTCGTCTTCTATAATCACATTATCCTGAGTTTTTGTATCTCCGATATTTCCTGCGCTTTTTTCCAGGAAGTGACTTAACTGCAGTTTTAGTTTTTCACTGACTGCTGTCATAAAATGTAAATCATCCGATAATTGTTGTATTTGGGTTTCCAGCAATTTGCAGGTATGGCAGACTTCGTCTACTTTCAACAATTCTTCATTTACGATGCTGTCTTGATTTTCTTGTTCTTGTTCACATAGGTTAAAGTCATTTAAAATTGCACTGTTTTGAGCAAGGTACAGCAATTCCACTAATTTGACTTTTTTTAATCCTTTGGTTTCTATTCCATATTGTGACAGCATGCTTTTTATATCATTAACTTTAAGATCCGATTTTACTTTAGGCATTTTTAAACAGAACTATTCACACAGCACAGCACGAAAACACGTCCGTCCTCGTAGAAATGCAGAACGTATGCAACCCATCTTGCAGGAGAATACCACTAGATACCTAGTGCACTTGTACATACAGAGTGCCCATTATAAAACTCCGAGCCTAAATTTTTTTAAATGGGCAACACACAATAGAAGTCACTGCCGACTATTATTTTAAAACAAAATATTTCTGTAATTAAGATCAGGGCAATCATGTTTGCATTAACTTGACAGTTTACTAATCAAATTCGTTAAGCCACATTACTTGAACGGTGCAAAACAAAGATTATCGATCACTAATCTTTGGTGCAAAATGTATTCCAACGCTGACAAAGTGGACATGCTTTTAATTCTGGGGAATGTCGAAAAAATGCAAGTGCTGCCAGTACTTTGTATGCGCAACGCTTTCCAGGTAGACAAATTCCACCAGACAAAACATTCAGAATGCTTCTTCTGAATTTACAAGAGTATGGGCAATTTTCAAAACCAAAAGTAAGGGCACGGCAAGTTACGGTTGAACATAACGAAGTAGCTGTAATTGAAATGGTTACGGATAATCCCCATACAAGTCAAAGTGCGATTGCAAATGCCTTAAACATTAGCAAAGTTCTGTTTTCAATATTCTTAAGGCGAACAAATTTCACCCCTACCATGTTTATACCATACACCATCTTGAAGATAGGGATTATGAGCATCGTGTTCAGTATTGTCAATTTCTTAGACGGCAATTAAACGGCAATGCGGAATTTTTAAGTACAGTATTATTCTGTGATGAAGCGAGGTTTTCAAACAACAACACGGTTAATCGACATAACTTTTTCTCTTAATGTGTGGTGCGGTATTATTGGCGATTTTGTAATAGGTCCACATTCTTTAATGGAAATTTAGATGGTGAAATGTATTTAAATTTCTTAATAAATGAACTACCGGCTCTCCTCTAAACAGTTCCTCAAAACGTACGGAATAGCATGTGGTTTTTAAATGATGGTGCACCTCCGCATTTTCATAGGGATGTGAGAAATTATCTTAACCAACGTTTTGAGGGACGCGTAATTGGACGAGGTGCATTGCATCCTTGGCCTGCCCGTAGCTCCGATTTGACTCCGCTAGACTTCTTTTTGTGGGGCAAAGTAAAAACTGATGTCTATGAAGTGCCCATTCGAAATGAAGAACATCTACGCGAAAGGATAATTCAATGTTGTTGCTTTATCACACCGGAAATGTTAGCTCGTGTTAGAGATTTGATGCGTAGAAAAATTATACTCTGCGAAAACGAAGGAGGAAGGCAATTTGAACACCTGCTTCGTTAGTTTTTGTACTATGTTCCTATTAAATTATTGTAGTTATTGTTGTCAAATATTAAATTTGAGTTATTAAAGTAACCTTAAATTTGTACTTAATCATTAGTACATACATGTACTGTAAAACAACTTTGATCTCAATTTAAAAAAAATGGTAGAAATGCATAGTGATCTGGGGTTTGCATTGTGTGTTGCCCATTTAAAAAAATCTAGGCTCGGAGTTTTAAAATGGACACTCTGTATAGTATACTCCCACTATGCACTAACCCACGAGTTTCTAAATATGAAAGTTTTAAACTTACCGCCTCTCGCATAAGTATCTCATTCTTTTTTTTCGTGCAACACACGCAGGTTGTTAAATTTGGTTTCACCTAGTTTTAACCTTAATTTAATTACAATATCATCTTCGATCGAAATGGGAAAATACGACAGTGCCGCAGCACGTCCGTTAGTTCGAACGAGAAGTCTAGAGCCCTGGACGCTAACATCCGCTTATAACACAAGAGCTCAAATTTACGTCGAAAATAATTGCGTCAATGTCACGAATGTCAAAATGGACATAAACGACACTGCCACAAAAATTGTCTACAATAAATTTGAGTTCGAATGCTAATCGGGGGACAATTTATTAAATAAAATTAATTTTCATACAATATTACGGTAATTATATCGAGTGACATGCGACTTCACTTCCATAGCAACGATTTTTATTAGCAACTAAATATTTATTAAGTTTGTTTGAAGAAGTTTAGCGTTTAGGGTGTTAAGTGCTTAAAATCATCTTAAAATGAGATTTGGCGCTGAAAATGATGGGAAAGTTTGTAAAAGTGTACCTGCCAATACTATTAAATTACATAAATCAGTGTGGAATCAGTTTACGAAATTTTGCGAAGAAAAGGAATAAGTGCTAAACGAAGCAACTTTAGCGTTGGAGTTAAACAAGATTATGAAAAACTGGGCCTGCAACATAAAGAACAGTTATGGCTCGGATTATAAAGAAATGGTCGTTAAAACATGTTTTTTTAAAAACTGGAATGTTAAGTGCATTCCGTTTACTGATATGATTTTTAAGCCGACTCGCGGTGCTAGGGATGCAAAAAGGAAACAGCTTCAAAGTCAACCAGAAAAAAAGGCTAAGAAGTGCTGTCGCTATTACACAGCAAAAATATATGAACATGATTAGCATTTTGAATGAAAACTCGCCAGAAGGCCTACAACAATTTTTTTATTGTGGTTTCTTACGAACTAGTGTGGCGTGGAGGAGAAGGCAGCAAATGCTTAACAAACTACTTCAAAGTAGAGGTTGACAATGCTAAAGCAGCAACTGGCAGAGTGAAGTATAATCCCATTTTTTCCAAATGCGTTCAGGGCGGTGATCAAAGTAAGTAGTTAATACACGTAACAAGAGTAATCCTGATATGTGCCCTGTTAGGTAATCTCTTGTAGCAATTAATCATTACATTTTTGAACTTGCTTTCTTTTTTGTTTTAGACTATACAATGTTTTTATTAAAAAAAAAGGGTATAAAAACGAAACGAATGTTTTTGATGACAAACCCCTATTGGAACAACAATAACTCAAGTTCTTAATATAAAAGTGTTCCTACGGGATAAAATAAAACTGGGAAGTAAATTAAAACTACAGCGAAAAGGCTGGTTTAATTGTTGAAGATACAAAAACATGCAATCAGTCTCTCAAATCTTCAGCAGTATCCCACTTAGCAAAGGCAGGCATTGTGAAACAGCAATTAATGAAAATAACGGGGCACAGCAACGTCAATTCTATCAAATCCTACCTTCAAATAGATGAAAATCATCATGAATCAATCACTGAAGAAATGAGAAAAAAAAAGACCAACATCAGAACTACGACTTTAAACACTACTACAGTTTCAATTAACAATCTTATGTGGTAGAATATGAATCTGCACCGAAGAAACCTAAACATAACTTTTTTGCCCCCCATTGCGAAAATAACACTTTAACAAATTGTACTTTTAATTTTGGTTGTAATAATAATTAATAAAGATGTTAATAAATAATGTTAATAAGTACGGACTTTTTTTCTTTACAATAGCTATCACTTTATAAGACGATAATAAATTATCTTTAACAATAATAATTATAAATATGTAAAATTTCACAATATTTAGCAGAACATACCAAAAGAAAATTGGAGAAAATGTTGCACACTCTATTTGTTTAAAAATTCCATTGTATTTGTGATGTCATTTGCACATGAAATAAATTGTCCGAAAATAGCAATAACGAGGAATGCAACACAGAAATTATTAACATTTCTAAATGTAACTTTAATGACATAACCTGCATTTGTTTTAGAAAAGGATTTTTCCCTCGATTTCGACTGGCTTAGATTGCCAACTCGTATATAGCACAATATACAATGATTTCTGTTAAGATCGTTTAGAACCCCAGGTGTTCTTAGAAACTTTGGAGCTGTAAATGTTTTCGCAAGCTACAAGTGTTTAGTTCTACTCGTCCTGTTTTGGTGCGCTTTGGTCTTTGTATGTTTATTGACACTAAGCGCTTCCTTTTCTTTGGGTTTGTCCCACATACTGCCTGTTGGTGACTCAACAAATCTTATTGTATGTAACCATTGTTACAGATGACAGTCAGCTTGACCATAAGGAAGTGGCTACCTATTTTCCTACATCAGAACCTTTAAAATTAGACGAAAAGGTTGTGAGTCTTTTTGACGAAGTGGGAGAGGAGAATAAAATGGTTAGTGACCCAAACCACTGAGACACTGCTAAGCGATGGCAAAACATTTTAAAATGTGATGTAAGCTTTGAGGCTCGGTCTGAGCTGTTTGCCAAATATTCTCCTGCAGCCTTCTATTGAGGACCCCAACATTAAACTTCGAATTAATTGCTTCAATATAAGAAGTTGTTGTGCAACAAAATAATTGTCTTAATAATAGACAAAGTTGGCGGAAGTTTATTGGCGATTGCAACGTAGAGGGGGGGGGGGGGAAGATCATAACCTAGGATTAATAGAAACATGGTCTGACGCAAGCATGATTTTTGCATAAATGTACCATAATCAATCAAACGTGAGGCGAGTATTGATTAAAAAAATTAAACAAAAAACAAATCTGTAAAAGACGTCATGGACAGTCTTCCTCGTGACATCTTGCTCTCTTGGTGAGAATTTAGGAGAAAGAATAAACGGCTGCAAAAGCGTTGAAAAAGGCTGAAATAGAATTGAAAGGTATGCGTTCAAAACCAGCAACATCTAGAGCAAGGAATACAGAAACGACCAAAAAACATTTAAACTTCAAGAGTTATCTCAACAACACGGGACACAAAGTTCAGGCGGACAGACAACATAATTCCGTGCACGAAAAACACCGAAACCACACAGTAGCCGGATAGACAATCGTCGATATTAACTGGTGCTAAGGTCAGTAACATCTCTGGCAGATTAGGATATTTTGTCAATTCCTGGCAAAAAAAATGTGTGACAAAACAATCTTATCCTGGACTTCAGGATACAAAATGCCATTATTAAAATTTCCCTTCCATCTGTCCGCTCAACCTGAATATCAGGTGTATCAGTCGGAAAATACTTGTTCAAGTCGCTCTTAAAGATTAAACAAGTTTTGCTTTCACCTGGCAGTAATACGATTTTTTTTAATAGGGAGAGCCATCCCTTACCAATAAATCTTACATTGGTGGCAAGACTTTTGTCTTTAGGGCCCTCAAATTAAAGGGCTTACCAGAAAATACCATTCTAGTTCTATCGGCTTCAATTCACTTCAAATTTTAAAAAAGTGACTTTCTTGCAAAGCTAACTTTCTCAATGTTTTTGAAAAACAGAATGAGAACATTTTAGTATTTCTTATAAAGCGATTTAAAGTACAAGCGTTCTACCGGACCTTAAAAAGCTTTAGAGCTGCTTTCATTTTATATTTCCTTCTAGAAATTAGTGCAGTTACTGTTTAACGAGATTATTTAAGGAAATTTACTATGCAAACCATAAACAATAGTAAAAATAGTTACTTAATAAACTTACTAAAAACAGCAAAAATGTGTGAAGCTGTTTAGGTACTAACAGTGTTGTCAAATTTTAACTTATTTTCTTGTGTTTACGCGAAGACCATGCTTCAGATGCAAATTTGTTGAATGGTTTTAAATCTAGTTTTTATCCTTACAGCGCTATCGGTAGTTTTTAGGTCATTCTTGAGACATATGTTAAAAAATAAGATAAATTTGATGCAAAACTTCGCTGAAATACCTCCTTGTTTAGACGATCACCATGTTCTTGAAGTATCAGTTTGTGCACTAATTTTTTAGTTTTACGGGCCTGTCAAAGAAAAAATAAACTTATTTTAGTAACAATAGAACTATCTAAAATTCAAAATAATTAATTACCTGCTTGCAGGTAAAATGGCAAACAACAAGTCTACGAAGTACTTGCAGAATTACTAGCGTCGCATGCATCAGAGCACAAAACGATTCCACAGGTGTACCTGAAATAAACTAAATTTTAACCTATACATCTGAGCTTATTTTTCAGTTACTCTTAATTAATCTTACAGCCTGGCATGTATAAAATACATAAACAAGTATAAAACCCAACTGAAAAGGGGTAATTGCCATTAGATAAATCCCAAAAGCTGTATTCGTTAATGATACGGCATCACAAAGTTTATCGTAAATGCACATTATGAGTTGTATTTCTTCCAATGTAAGTATGCTTCCTGAAAAAATAGTGACGCATAATTTATTAGCATTGCAAGAATTGTAATGGCTGGGAAATCTACTTTTTTACTACTGACTTTAAAACTTACCATGATTGACCTTTTTCAAGCAAGTATTAATGTCAATAAAATTTCGTTTAATTGCTACGACGAATAAGGCGTGTTGAGTATCCGCCAAAAACAATAATAAGTTGGAATAAATGTCGACAATTAAATGCTCTGGTGGTCTACGAGTATTCCAGTAATGTAATGTAATAATTCCAACATAGACAAGAGGCCCAAACAGTATATGTATACTTTGAACTAATATTTCCCTTATATAATTTCGGTTAATTCCAAATTTTCGTAGAGCAATATCAACTGCTGCTAAATTTTCAAGGATCAGTTTTATCTGGTTTCTTTTCAGAAAACAGCCAAGATTAACAACAATGCCCGCAATAACTCTAAGTACATTGTTAACTACAATTAAATCCATATACGCTTCTCTGTTCTTTTTAATAGCTCCCCTTATTTCCGAAGAGCCGGTTATTCTAATTAGCAGTAGAAAATAACACATTAAATAAACACAACCAATTAAATGCAATTTATAATCGGTAACTAGTTCAGGTTCTTTGGCATCGTTTGATATGCATACCGGCGATAGTCCAAGTATTATCGAGTAATAAATTGAAATTTTTGCCCTTTCGTACAGGTGAAATGGTTTCCACATATTCTGAAATATAAGTTGTGACTGTTTAAATTATACATCTCGGTAAGTTTAATGCAAGTATAGTAATTTGTTTTCATGTTTGTCAGATATGGTAAGTACCGAAGAAATTAAATACCTAAGCCGGACCAAAACTAGCTGGTACTGGGAAGCAGCAAGTACTATAACTGCATTAAGGTGGAGAAGAAGGACTTTGGAATAGCTTAATTAAACCATCCCATACTGACCAAACCGGCTATAAAACTGCAACGAGGAAGCCAACCACCTTATGATTTATCCTTAGTATATACATTATAACCAAACACAATTGTATTACAGCCCTCAGTACCTGGCAGGTCTTAAGTGACCATAGGCTGCTAAACATCCCCGGGATGAAATGTATAATTGCAACGTTAAATGTTGTATGAAGCAGGTAAAGTACAAAATGTGATTGCAGAAAGAAAGAGAATAAATATAATAGGTATTAGCGAAACACGTCGGTCAAGATTAGGAACCTTTTCTACGGATAATTATAAGATATTTTGCACAGGCACCACAGATGTACAACATCGTCATGAAGTAGCAGTCATAGTATATTTAAAAATGAGCAAATTATGTAACAATTTCGTCCCATTCTCAGAACGTATCATGTTATTACAACTTCAGACTTTATTAGGAAAAATGACTATGATGCAAATTTACGCCCCAACAGCAGGTAAGGAGCAACAGGAAATATAAAAATTTGACCAAGCTGTAAACAAGGTTCTAAGAGAAAGCAAATATATGAAATACTAACAGTTATTGGGGACGTAAATGCGAAACTTGTAAAAAGAAAAACTGATAAATTAATAGAAGAATATGAAGTTGGAACCAATAACGAACGGGGAGAAAGCTTAGTACAATGCATTCAGGACAAAAAATTAACAGTAGCCAGTACGTTATACGTGGAAACCTCTTCAAGACATGAACATAATGTTGTAAGAAACCAAACTTAATAGACTACATAATGGTTCTTCTTCTTCTTATAGTGCCATAACTCTATTCAGGGCGTTGGCTACCTCTCCCCTATGTCTGTGTTTGGTGCGCAGCGATAGATAATTTGCACAGACAGACATAGGGGACCTACAGTTTAACGTGGGGTCCGAACCACAGGAAGTGCATGCACTTCTTTTCCAGAGAAGTTTTCCTGGGGAAAAATCTACCTCGCTGGTTTCCCGTTGCCTTGCGAGGTAGAACGACCGGGCCGGGGATCGAACCCGGATCCGCTGCATTGGTAGCCCGCGCTCTTACCACTTAGCTACGGCCGCTCTCATAATGGTTAACAGTGTCTAATTATCGAAAACTACCCCAGGTCCTGATGTAAGCTCCGATCATAATCCAGTAGTAGCGGTATTCGAAACACAATTATATCCAAGAAGTCAAAGACAAAAATAACAATTGCATATTATTAATAAAAAATGAAAGAATAGTGATGTAATGAAAACTGGTGCTTGCACCCTATTCAATTGTTTTTATGTCTAAACTTTGACAATCTCAGGGCTCCTTATAAATTTTATCAACAGATAGCGCAACTGTAAATGTCAATTTTATTTTAAAATAAATTTTGACAAGTAAGAAGTGTTTTTGTTTATTTATTAGCACGGTAATATTCTAGGCAAAAATGCCAAAATACTGTTGTTAGCGCGGCTTATCAAAAAGCGGTAACAAAGATTTATTATTATTTGCTGTTCCCAAGGTGAATTTACCTATTTTGCTTACCTTATAATTGCTATTTCTATAATCATTAAATAAATGGTTTGTATTAAAATCATACTTTGTACCAAGTTAAGTTTATGCAGTGACTGGAAGAACGCTTACATGTCGTAATAGTAAGTAACGAGTTCTATTATTCTACTGACTACTGCTGTTATGAATACATTTTGCTTTTGCACTATAAAACCAGGTTATTGTGGCGACTTGTTTATCCAATGTTGCTGGTTGTTAGTATTATTTGGATTTTAGTATCATTATACCTTTGTTCCAACTAAAAACCACTACAAAAATGACTATAAGAAACTATACACATTACGTAAAAATGCGCAATAAATGTTTCACTTACTTGCATATTTCATTAATAAAAGTAAAAACGAAAGTAACTTATAAACCTAACCTTAGCAAGTAAGTGTTGTGTACAGGATAGGTGTCAAAAATGGTCAAGTAGTAATATAAATAATTATCCAACCGCGCCAAATTTGAAATATACCTAAAATTTTAAGTCTTAAGAGCGCCATCTATGCGCAAATCTCATAAAGAGTCCCGAGATTGTAAAGCTGTTAGAATGAATTTTTTATATAAACAAATGGTAGGAGTTGCAACACCATACTCTTCCTTACATCACTGGAAGAATATAGAAACAGTTAGACTAGAACAAAGTAAACAATACCTAACCAATTAATGCAGAAACGAAGAATGTATAAGAATACTAACATTACCAAATATAAGGAAGTGCAGGAAGACATCCAAGATCCAAATTACGCGAATTCAAAGAACAATGGATAAGTGAGAGATGTAATAAAATAGAAATACTACAACAAACACACGATTACTATAACATTTATAAAAAATTAAAGGAAATTACGGGAAGGTTTGGAAAAAACAAAACAGTATTCTAAAAGACAAAAACTGTAATATTATCCTATCACAGACCTCGGATGTAAATCAGAAAGATAGTAGGAATACATACAAAAACTCTGCCACAATAATACAAGACACCAAATCCACGTTCCCGAAAAAGACAGTGGGCCAGAGGTAACCAAGGCAGAAGTCATCAAATCAATAAAACCAGCAAAAACTCGAAAAGCTACAGGCAAGTTTTGTTTATAAACCTGCTGATTGCAACAGGAGTATTCTTTGAATTATCTCTCGTAGCGTATTAGATAACAAAGGTTGTATATGCGAGTGACAGGTTTTTGTAAGTCGTGCAGTTTGTGACCGTTTCGGACAAGCATTTTCAGAACGTGTGTATCAACGCTTAATTATTAATTGAATCTAAAAACCAGGAATTTTGGAAGAAAATCAAAATCAGCCTAGTCCAACGGAGAAGCTTTACCACCCGACAAACCTCGCCTCGTTTTGGCATCTCTAAAGAACAGCACCTAGAAGTATATTTTGGAGTTCCACACGCTAAAGAAGGAGACCGCATTGCTTCAACGCAAAGAACCCCAGGACAAAGACCTGAATTGCCGTCCCTGGACAACAACACCTTTAACTTACTTGTTTGAAAATGTGTTAGAAATTGATAATAATTGGCCTTCTTTATCAATTACATACTTGAGGTATTGACAAGATTACGTAGTTATCTTTAATTTAGGTACCTTTAAAGTACTGCTTCCTCCTTACTGCGTCTAGTACTCCAGCTCACTTCCACTTTTTGAATATAGACATCTGTAAATACTCATACTAACTGTAATAACCCTAACTCGCTTTTTTAACGAGTAATTAAAAGTTGACCCAATGTATAGCTTATTCATTAAAATAATGTTCTTTTAATAGCGTTTGTGGAAGAACTTTAGCTTAAATAATAAATATTCAAGTAATCATCAATAATAAAGAACAGTCATAATACCATAATGATGCCTCTTAATTACATAATCGAAAATTATATATTCACTTAATTGCTGGCAGAATATATCTGAAAGAACTAATTTAATTTTTTTGTTTATATACTGATTAGTATAGTAACATGTGATCAAAAAATGGTGTCAAATGGGCTTTGGATGCGACTTTTGCCTACTTGCGTAGGCATTCTGTAAAATAACGCATTTAACACTGCGCCTACGAGTAGTGTAGGTACGATCCTTTAATTGAGGATTTAGATACAGAGCCAAGATCTACACCTAAAAATTGGGCGAAACAGGTGACTGGTACTTTTCCATACTTTTTACGTTTTAAATATTCTCGCGTCAAGATGTGATAGAAATGTACATCGAATCTAACCGGTACAAGCCCGCTGCGGAGTCAAGACGTTGGTTACGCAGGTACGAGCGGTGCGCGCTCCTACTACGTAAAAAGCGCTAAGATAGTTAACGCGCTCACGAAAATGGTTATGACAACTTTATTTATACAGTTATCAAAAATATGCTAAAAGTTAAAAATATTTTTTTATTAGAGCTTATTGATAGGCGTAGTTAAAATTACGTAGCTGTCGGGAAACACGTTGTTGATGTTTTTTCTTAATTTTTAAAGTAGTTGCAAATTCTTGCTGATCCTAGTACTTCAAATAGTCTTTCAAACTGATAAAAGTTTATAACGATCGGCGTTTTCGTTTTTGAATAAAAAATTAATGAATTTTAAAATTTTCAAAAACTTTTAAGATCATAAATTTGGGAATTAGTAAAGAACAAATTTTGTAGCTCATTGCAAGCTATATCGATTCAAAACGTTAAAAAAATAGGGTGGGCAGTTTTAGAGGAATGATTTTTTGAAAATCATCAAAATTTTGAGCCGCTGGTATATTTACAATTTTTAAATTTCCTAAAATTTGTACATCACATGGTTATACTTATTAAGGGCTATCAAATAATATGATAATTTGTTTTTGATTAGATATTTTGTTTTTAAGTAATGGAACATTAAATTTAAAATTTTCAAAAATTCGTAACGGCCTCCATTTTAAAGATACAGCATTCATAAAAAAGCATTTTATTTGTCTTGCTACGCTATTATTAAAAATTTCAAAACTGTGTTTAGAAAAAAATCTATACCAAACAAACTGGTCTAGTTTCCGTTTCCGGTTCTGATTTCGATTAGCGATCTTACAAAAAAACTACCTGCAACTAAAAAACATTCGCACACCAAATCTTATAGAAGATATAGGAGATATAGGGGAACAAACGCATTTAATAAAAGAAGGGTTCGTGAGGTATTGCTATTTATTTTAAATAATTTTTTATGCATTTCAAAATTCTTAAGGACATTGAAAAAGCAGAAACTGTAATTGAGGAAAATTAGTATAAATAAATTAGTAGACGATGTGGGTACTTCACTTTATAAAATTAATTCGCTCAAAAAACTAACTATAAAACAAAAATTTAAAGATAAATTAAATAAAAATGTGGTATTTAAGTTAATTAAAAACATAAATAATGTATTAAATGGACAAGGTAATTTAATGGATGAATTAAAATACTATTCTTTAGAAGTAGGTATTACAAAAATTTAAGTATGCACCTTTTACATCTTGTGATGTCGAGAGAAGCTTCTCGAAATATAAAGCAATTTTATCCGATAACAGGCATAGTTTTATATTTAAAAATTTAAAATGTACGTAACTATAAATTGCAATTTTTGAATTGTAAAAATAAGTCATAAATAACGATATTAAATAATAATGTTTAATATTTACCATGTTGGCTTGCTTATTGTTAATTATATTTTTTAAATTATGTATTTAAAAAAATCGTAAAAGTGGATTTTATATTATAAATGCATAAATTGCATATTTAAGTGCATATATAAGTGCATATGTAATACATTTATAGTGCATAAATGCATGCATATTTTCGAACTTTTAAGTGCATATAAATCCGAGCCCTAATTTATATTACATACCTATATTTTAAAGTAACTCAAACCGTGCTAAACTGAACGAATAGTGACATTACCAACTACCCCTACCAAGGCTTACAGGAAGTGATGTACATGCATGGTGGAATTGATACGTCCCCGTTTGGTGAATTCCGGAAAAAGGTGCCGCGGAAAAGGTGCCGCAGAAAAATGTGACTAGAAAAAAGTGTCGACGAAAAAAAGTGCCGCGGAAAAATGTGCCGCTGGAAAAAAGTGCCGCTGGAAAAAAGTGCCGCGATAAAAGTGCCATGTAGGTGCCTAACCTAACATAACTCCATTATCTGTTATTCCAGCCTTCCGTCTGGTTATTCGTGCGATCTTCCTCATTTATTGTTGCTTCTTGCAGGTTCCATAGACGTGGTGGAAACATACAGAAGGTATATTACGTAACCTGAGAACACCATTTCCGCCATTTGCTCTAATCCTCCTGTACGTACCACTTACGTATGTGGTGTCGAAATATTGGATCAAATCATGTAGTGATGATTCTTTTGTTAGTATTTAGTATCCATTTTTTAAGTATAACGATATCTATACTGTTTATATTATTTTATTTTGCAAGTGCAAATGTCACATTTACATCTACACGGCACTTTTTTCCGCGGCATTTTTTTCCGGCAGCACTTTTTTTTCCGTCGGTACTTTCTTCCAGGTACTTTTTTCCCCGGTACTTCTTTCCGCGGCATTTTTTCCCGCTACTCCCGTTTTGCGTACCACGTGAGTCACATGATATTAGTTTAAATGGCCGCATGTATTATTGTTAGTTGAGATATGTACCAACATTTTCGTTCCTACTATAAAATTTCAAGATTTATACATTATTAATGATTTTTTTACTTTAGAATTTATAAAATAAAACATTCAAGCCAAGTTGCTGTATTGCTAAGGTAATTACAGAAAGCCTTTTTAAGAGGCTATTAATATTAGACTAAATTTCTCTATAAAATCAGATATTAAAACAAATTTATTTATCATATTTTACACTTATACAGTATAATGTATTTTTACTATTTTAATGACAAAACAAAAAAATATATCAAACTTACATTGTTTGATTTAAAAAACTTGTTACATTACCCGCACAATTATTTAGTTGTGAAGCTGGGCCGAACTGTTGCATAACTATCATCATAGATGTTGTAAACGATATCCCCTGAAATTATGACACTATTGATAAAACTGTTACTTATCACATTTCAAAAATGTTTTTGTATCAACACGTGCCACCAGTTACTGTAAATCGAACTACTCTTACTACTATAGCAGGAGCGAATGAGCAAGCTCTTTATTTCGAACTCGTAGCGGGCAACTGCGTGTCGTACTGCAGCTAACGGTCATCCTTGATAATCTCTTATTTAATAGCTAATATGTTTAATTCGTTAAAGTATAACAAATTCTTTCATAGTAGAAGATTTCGTAAATATGTATTTCATTTAGATATGAAAAGTTCGACAATTCTTTAGTTCGAAATCGGCGTAATAGAGCTAATCGTAGACACCACACGTTATAAACCACGGTAAGTAATTAATAACAACACATTACATTACCACGTGCTCGTTATTAATCATGCTTTACCTACAAACACGAGTAACCATCATACAATAAAACGCGAAGACCAAATTTTATGCGACAATCCTAATCTGACAAAAGTCATCGCCATGAAGGGCGTTGTTGCTAAATCTACTGCCAGAGGTTATTTTTCTTAATTATACCGTGATCCGCCAGCAAGAAAATAAACGTGCTTTTGTTTAGGGGATGTTTTATTGGCGGTGACTCCCTGCAAGAAATGATTTTACCATTTTTTACTTTTTCCGGGGAATGTATGTAAAGAAGGTTGTTTTCACCGGAGCCTTTTTTCAAACGATGTTTGCCGGCGTTTTCTCTGTCAATAGTTTTTACAGCGATTTTATAGACCGAAAATGACCCACAAAAGCAGAATCGGTTTTTTGCGGCATGTTATTGGTGTAATGTTTTGGATATTTCGTGCGGCTGCCGCGGTGAGTCTGGGATCTCGACTGACAGTTCAGACGTGTAGAGCTTATTAAACGTTCTTCTGTATTACGCAATATTGTGTAATATATTAAATATTTTTTATCTATTTGGTGATATAAATACGAAACTAGGTTTAATCTAAAAAAATTTTAAATTTTTTACAGATACACCAAAACGCAACGGGCATAAATTAAATTTAATAACTTTAATATAGCAGGATTTAAAAATTATTTAATTTATGGAAATTAAAAAACATAAGAAATAATAAAAATGTTCGTCATTGAATTTAATCTATGCTCGCAGCATTTTAGTTCATTTTATATCACTGAATAGATAAAAAAAGCTCTATCCAACGACACAATATTTGAAATGTGTCTATTAAAAAGAAATATGGATGAAAACATATTTTGAAAAGTTCTGTTTAAATATTGTTTTTAAATGTGTCATTCTATTCCTTATTATGAAAATGTGTATACCCTTTTAAATATTTTCTACTAAAATTACTAATAAAAATATTCTGATCGTTCGCGCATTCTGATATGAATTCAAAGCAGAAAGTTGACATGTTCCGAATAGAAACAAAATTGTTAACCAAATGTATAAAATTCTCTAAAGCTCAAAGCTGTAGTTTAAGTTTAGATATACATTTATTAAGTCGTTATTATGTTACGTACATACAGTTCTTTTTAGTTTATGAAAAAACTTATTCGAATGGACATGACCTCTTTCTGCATTGACTCACTCACATATTCACACGACTTAAAGTTATCAGAACAGCTCGAAGCAAAGGTTGCGTGTGCAGCTAGTTAACTCATTCGAGCGATTGTTGTGTCTCACGAACAGTGAAGTGTGGTTATTAGTAAACATGATCCCAACGTCGTCAAACACACGATTACATTTTGGAATAACGTCTTTTATGAGTGAAACATGTTTGATATTTAAAACTCGCTTAGAGCGGTCCCGTATCATTACTATAAACAATGTGTTACTAAAACACGGCAGTGAAATCTAAATATTTAACAAAGAACTGAGTACTAATGAAACATTGAATTGAGTAATGTGCTTGATTTAGAGTGTTCCGGTAGGTACGACCAAAACCGGCGTTTTTCAACCAGTATGCTTACGTTATCCCAGTGAAGTCATAAATCGTTGAATTGGCAGCTGTACCCGCGTTTTTGGTAACATTTTTAACAAACAGTTTTTATATGAAGTAACTAATATCTGTTGATAGTTTACTAACCATAGATTCTACTCTAAATATTACGTGAGTAAAAGAACCGGCTAGTGTTCAGACAAACTTTGAATTGTGTTGGTTACAAAAATAGAAAATAGGTTAACATTCCGGTAATTACAATTAGGCAAAAAAAGCGTACCTACTCAAAAGGGTATCTCCGCTTCTTATTTGCATGGAAGAATTAACTGGCGGAATCTATACGATTATAGCACTTACATACAGCTAACAAAGATCTCAATTTTTATAGTCTTAACATTAGACACTCAACGCGATTAATTGATATAGAATATTATTTAATTTACATTATGTTCACATTATTCACTTTCAGTACTTAAATATTTTTAGTAAAAAATACTAACCCAATACAATAAGGTTAAATTCAATGGGCATATTCCAGCAATAGTGAAACGTATTTTTACGTGCAGAAGTTGTCTTGAAAATATCATCAACTGTAACAGCAAATTTGTGTATAAATATTACAGCAATATTAAAAAAAAATAGTTACAAATATTAGATTTAGATATTGGTTCTTACAATTAAAGTGTTTTGATAATATTGTAGAGGTGCAAAAAAGGAATCTATCTTTAAAAAGTTTTTAAAATTAAGATACCTCTTTGACCAGATCATCATTTCGTTCTAGAAGTATCAGTTTGTGCATCAATTCTTTGGTTTCATGAGCCTATAAGAAAAATAATATTTTTGAGAAATAACAAAAGTTCTGAAAACACAAGCTCTAATTCACCTCATTGCAAGTCAAATGGCCAATTATAAGTCTGCGAAACACTTCAAAGAAAAGCATCCCGGTCAATGACAGCGCACAAAGGGCATCTATGGGTCTATGGGAGCTAATCTAAAATGTATCTAAACTATTTGTTTTTATATACATATAAACAATTACACTTACAGCCTCATATGCATAGAACAAATAAATTAGTAGAGAAGTCAACTTTACGGCAGCAAATGCCACCAGATGAATCCCAAGAGTCGTATTAATTGCTGATGCAATGCTGTACAATTTGTCGTGAATGTACATAAGTAGCTTTATTGCTTCTAATGTTATTCTAACATTATCGTTCTTCTTGTCTAAATAGTTATTTATGTATCAAGTGCGTAAACAGGCGTTTTCGGATCGAAGCCGATTAGGGTGGACAACGCTAGTTACGCCCGAGGTACATAGAAAATTTTATGAAAGACCGTAAAATTTGAATGTTCAAGAGATAAAGCTGTCAAAATGGGTAAATATAAAAAAAATCAACAGCAATAACTTGGTATACAAAAAGCCCTAGGGCGTGAAATAGTATATTATATACCAAGCGACTGAAGCGCTTCATTTGTTCCCCAGTGTGAAAGCTAAATATATCAGAATAGAATAATCACACGAGGGATTGAATGAAGCACCCCAGTCGTGTGGTATATGCGCTATTTTCTGCACTTCCGAATAATTTGAAATCAAAATTTTAAAATATGCCGTTAACGTGACAATCTCGCTATTTAAAATGTCAAAATTAAAATCGTAGTTTCTGATGGTGACAAAACATATTTGGTAACTTAGCAATTTATATACATCTTAGCAGTTTTGAAATTATTTAATCCCTCTGGCGTTAAAAGTGACAGTTTAGTTCCTCGAAAAAAGAAATGAAATTAGTACTTTTACTCCCGGAAGTGCAAAAATAATAATTAGCGCCCAAGTGCCATGAAGTACTAGTTTACGCCGGTTTTTCAAGGTGATAAATCGTAGATTATAAAAATAAATACGTATAAAGCTAAAATACAAATCCTGTTAAAGTTAAGAATTGTCTTATTTACAATAAATTTCATAGAATATAGATCGGTCTTGCATAAAAATAGTTATGTTTTTTTCTTATTCATTGAGAATTCATGATGTGCAAAATAATGTATAATACCAGGATCGTTCGAAATGTACGAGTGATTTCGTAAGTAATGGAAAAAACTGAGTTGCGAGCAGTGATAAAGTACTTTCATTTGAAAGGCTTAATACCAACCGAAATCAAAGCAGAGTTGGATTCGACATTTTTACAGTCCGCTCCTTCGATTTCAATGGTTAAAAACTGGGTTGCCGAGTTTAAGCGTAGTCGTGTGAGCACAAAGGACAAACCCCGCAGTAGACGCCCAATAACGGCTAGTACCACGGATATGATTGAAAAAGTCCTCCGTATCGTATTGGATGACCGTCGAGTAAAAATGTGCGAGATAGCAGACATAGTGGGCATCTCAAATAACAGTGTGCACAGAATTTTAACTGAAGAATTGGAAATAAAAATTGACTCCGCGCGTTGGGTGCCGCGTTTGCTCACACCGGAACAAAAACTGAATCGTTTGATTGTTTCTCGCGACTTTTTGGCACGTTTTCGCCCCAATCCGAAATACTTTTTGCGCTGTTTCATAACCGTCGATGTAACCTGGGTCCACCATTACATTCCCAAAACCAAGGAACAGCCCAAGCAATGAACACACAAAGGTTCTCTGCCACCGAAGAAGGCAAAAACGGTTTTGTCAGTAGGAAAGTTTATGGCAACTGTGTTTTGGGATTCTTATGGAATTATCATCGTCGACTACTTGGAAAAGGGAAAAACAATAAATGGCGAGTATTATGCCAATTTGTTGCAGCAATTTTGCGACAAAATCAAAAAGAAACGGTTTCATTGGGTGAAAAAGAAAGTGCTTTTCCATCAAGATAACGCACCTGTACACACGTCTGCAATCGCTATGACCAAAATTCATGAATTAGGATTCGAATTAATGCCTCATTCGCCCTATTCGCCAAATTTGGCTCCCAGCGATTTTTTTCTATTTCCAAATCTGAAAAAATGACTCGGCGGTGAAAGATTTTCATCCAATTCCGAGGTAATCGCTGCTGTAAATAGCTATTTTGAGGAGTTGGGTTCATCGACCTACAAAGACGGCATTGCTGCTTTGGAGTATCGTTGGAATAAGTGCGTTGAGCGAACAGGAGACTATATTGAAAAATAAAATAATTTTTTGCTCAAAAAACTTTTCTTTGTTAGGCCACGTACATTTCGGACGATCCTCGTATCATAATATCATAATCGTTATCATTTTATGTTAAATTGCTGTTTATGCACACCTAATAACGAAAAGACTTACTTCGAGGCAAGTTTGTTGGTATTTTAATACTTTTACGCAGACAAGTATTAACATCAGAAAAATATCGCTTAGTTGCCATGACGAATAGAACATACTGTGCGTCGGTTACAGATGACACGAGAGTAGAATAAATGTCGATGATTAAATTCATTGCCGATGGTCGTACAACATTTTCTCTAGGAGCGTTCCAGTTTTTTAATGTAATGACTCCAATATAAAACAGAGGCACAGAAAATATGTGAATGCTTTGGAACACTAGTTCCGTTACGTAATTGCGTTTTATTCCAAATTTTTGCAAAGCAATGTCCACTTCAGCTAATCTTGTCAAAAGCGATTTTATCTGGTTTCGTTTAATAAAGCAGGCGAGATTAAGAAGAAAATTTGAAGTAACTCTTATACAAAAATTAATTATAGTTAAATCCTTATAGACTTCATTGGTCATTTTAATAACTGCGTTAATTTCCGAAAAGTCTAAAACCGTTCCCAGCAGTAGTAGAAAATAGAACATCAAATAGGCTAAGCCTATTAAATGTAATTTAAAATTTGTAACCAGTTTGGGTTCTTTATACTGTTTTGATATGTATACCGGCGATACTCCAAGTACCATAGAGTAATAAATGCATAGTGCTGCCCTATCATACAGATGAGTTGGCTTGAATATATTCTGAAAACTGTAAAAAGGTATACAGACAGATTTATAATATAAAAAATAGTGCAATAAAATTACGATTATATCCAAGTTAATTTAAAATTTTTTAACTTCGGCATGTGGTTCAGGCGGTTGTTTTGAAAGTTGTATGAATATACTGCAATGATCTGCGTGTGCATGTACTCACTAGAAAACAATTCCCTAAATGCCCACAATTCACGCAATTACAAATTATATTTTCTATGAGACTTATTAACTTTCTCAGGGTCGTTATTTAGCTTGTAAGACAAGTTATTAATAAATTAATTTGAAATAGAATAAACACAAAACAATATCAACGTTACAAAGAAAGGTTTTATTTAATAAATCAATTTCTAAATGAAGTTTTCGAAAAATCAAATAAATTTTACTAAATACTATCGTCCTTTAAAAAGAGAACACTTATCTTAATGTCTCCTTGTTGGGATATCCTTCACTCGAACAAACGATGAATGTCCAACTTCTACTTCACTAGTTTGCAGATTCCTCAAGTAACCACAAACACTCGCCTTTAGTTTTAATCTTCCTCTGGTCTGTTTTATATTATTTTAAACTTGGTTTTACCACCATCACAACTGGAAAAACTTTCTGGATTGCTTTATACTTGTTATTCTTCTGGACTTTTCACAATTCGTTGATAATTAGTTGTATTTTCTTCTTTTATATTCACAATCACTTTTACATTACTTTTAAATTCGTTTTTCCTCTTTATTTATTCAGAGGATATAAAATTCTCTGTCTTTATTTACAGACGAGTCGTAACTAGCTAAACAAATTTTCCATTCTTTTGTCTACCTTCTTGATTCCCATTTTTTTGAACAAACAAATAAATCTCATGACAATGAGTATTCTTTTATACGTTTGTGACATTGACACTGACATCCATAATGACATTAATCGATGCACAAAACAAGTAAGTCTAAAACTTCTAATAAATTAAACCTTTTAAACAATTCTGAACTAAATTATAAATAAAACTAACATTAATAAAAATCGTATCAATCTGATTGTGTTTTTCTTTTCCTTCAGTAAAAACAAACCTCACAAAAATGAAGAATATAAATTATTAGAATTTATAACAAGAAATTACAGCAATAATACGTAACCCTGAGTTTAAAAGTTAGAATATCAAAACCTTACAGCCTTCACAAACCTCCAATCTCAAATTGAGTTGTAGCAAGCATCCCAAAAATTGCCTTCCAGGAACTACAATACCCCAGTAAAAACATACACCTCCAAATATCATAGCAATACAGAGTGGCTAGGAAAACCTCGGCCACTTTTCTTGCGACGGTCAAAAGATGGCGCTTTAGTAAAGAAAAATTAAATTAAAATACTGGCAACAACGCAGAATCCAAGACGTTTTAGTTATCAAATACGCCCCATATTAAATCAAAACAACCAAAACGTATTTTAATTTAATTTTTCTTTACTAAAGCGCCATCTCTTGACCACCGCAAGAAAAGTGGCCGCGGTTTTCCTAGCCACTCTGTATATCTAGAAACTCTGTTTTTCAGACACGGCCATTTAAAGATGGTGTAATCAAATCACGTGTTCTTTAGTTCTTCTATATAAATTGAGGTATTTTATACGATTTTTGTATAAAGCTTTTGCCAATAATGATTTAGAGTGTCACTTTTTGGTGGTCAAATTTCTAGCTCTATAAATCTATATAGTTTTTAAGAATTATATAGCCAGTTTTAAAACGGTATTTTTTCAAACATTTCAAGAACTTTAAATATATTTCTCTTTGTATGTAGTTTGTCCGATTACAAATTACAAAAACAACTTTTATGAGTTCCCGGAGGTTTAAAACATATTTATCCGTCAAAATGTCAAAATCGAAATACTACCATGATATCAATACATTTTTGTACTTACTAAAAATATGGAAAAGTAGTGTTACTTACATGGACATCTAAATATAATGGTGCTCCTAATTTGTAAACTGAAATATATGCAAGGTTGTAGGCTTATATATTTGTATTTTAACGCGTTTCTAAAAAGTGCCCAATACTTATAATTTAGTCATAAAAATGTTATTTTAATGGCTTTTTTTACAGTTAATTTGGTATTTTTAATACTTAACTTAGATAATAAATACGGGAACTCAAGAAATTGTGATTTTATAATCGACAATTCTCTATTAACTAAATTGCAGGCATACGTAGTTTGAAACATTGTGTTAAATTTAACAAAATATTCTTTGTTGTTTTAGGTCTACACAGAAATGCGTTAAACAGTTACAAAGTCTAGGTTTGTTAAAATTAACACAAGCAAGTTTGTTACTATTAACACATCAATCACGTCTTGTTGGTTTTTTACAAGCGCCCGCCTCCCAGCTCCTACTGTATGTACCCTTGCCCCTACAACGGGCTATGTGGAAGGCGACCCTTTATTTTCCGTTTACTCGTGGTACTCATAGAGCGAGTTCCCAAGAGGGAGCTTTCTCACTTTCGGATTTACAAAAACCGGGGGCTTTGTCAAAAGCCTCTGTTTCTCCCTCACCCTCCGACTATTAAAAAGAGCTGAACTGTTGGGTATTTTTCTTGAAATTAAAAGGAAGTTCTTTGCGGAGATCCTCTCGACGAGCAGGTAAAGAAGCTGTCTCTGCAAGCGCTTGCTAAAAAAACCGCAGCGGGGCTAAAAAGAAAATATGTAGGAATGCTAAGTTTCATGGCTCTAATTAACCGGTGCCACCGCCAAGACCTTCTACATAAAAAACAAAGTAAGCGAAAGAGGCGATAAAAAACAAGATCTACCAGAAAGCAGCGAAGACGACAAAGAAAACCCTTAAATCTTCAACATACAGCCAGCAGTCAACAGAGCTTTGAAGGTTACCACTACCTTGACGTGCTGACGCTCAGGCAATCTTCATCTAACGGGCGCTGGATGCGATTGTAGAGAGTCTCCCTCAGGGGTACACTACATCGCTATTCCTGACCCAGTTTGATAAATTTCGCTGGTTGGAACTAGAGGTCATTTTTGTAACATCTGGTGTTGTCATCGAAATTGTGGCTTAAGTCAAGACAGCAGAACTCCATCCTTAAAAAGGCGCTAAATTGCAACATCTAGAGGGCAAACACTTCCACAATTGAAACATCTAATCGCTTGGATGCCCGGTGCCTCGGCCCCAAAGTCAAAATTTTGAAGCGCCTTTAGCTTTATAACCCTGTTCTCCAAACCAAAATGTGGAAGATTCGAGAACACCACGAAATAACCCCTTTTGGTGCGCTTCGTGCTACACGGCGACGAGGCTTCCACAAACGTTTTGGGGGCTCAGGGTTATAAAACTTATGCAGGTGCGACAAGTGATCATTATGGTCTCTGAACACGCTCGCAAATACGAGGAACTTATAAGAGGGATCTCAAGATGCGACCACTAGTTCCCTTTAGTTGGATGACCTCTAGATAAACCTGAAACACAGGGTCGCGTCGCTGCGACTAGTTTAGTTAGTCGTCATCTGTGAGTCAAACATATTTAGCTCTGATGCGGAAACCTCAGATTGAAATAAGTCATGTAAAATGGCTAAGCAGCGTTACCATCTCAGTACGCGAGAGCATGAAGTTACACGTAAAAAATCAAATTGCGTAACCTATACCACTCTTCTGTTTCACAGCTCTGGTAGCAATAAGGATGTGCCTTATAAGGGAAGGGAGTTCGGTTGTTGGGCATAACTCCTACATGACTCCCCCAGTCTGCCACCATCCCAAGAGTTGGAAAACGTGGTTAACTACTGTAAAGACAAACAGCTATCATTGCTAATAGGTTGCGACGCCAATTCTCACCACACAACGTGAGACATGTCGGATGTAAACAGCAGTGGAAGAGATATTCTAGAATACCTGTACACCACGAACCTCGAAACACTCGACCGCGGAGATTCTTTCACTTTTGTTAATCTCAGAAGAAACCTAGTAATTAATCTGACGTTAGGCCCCACTTCGGTTGTCCGTTGGGCAAAAAATTGGCATGTGGCTATGGAACTGCTTTCAAACCACCGACACATACGGCTTATCCTAAAACTGCGACAACATGACCACTTAGTCTACGCGAATACCAAGTTTACGGAATGAGTTGTCTTTTAGAGAAAGCTATCAGATAAACTAAAAAACATACATAACAAAGCTTTCAATAGACAAGAAGCAGCGCAAAACGTTTCAATTATATCAACGCGATCACTGCTTCATACGAGAACAGGTGTTAGCTGCTCAATGCTAGAGGAAAGATGAGGGTACCCTGGTAAAATATCGAGCTCCAAAAGCAACGTAAAGATACGCACAAGCTCTTGAGCAGCGCATGGTCTACTAACTCACCAGACAACTGGGGCAGTTACAAACGATTCCTATACAACTACAAAGACTCTATCAGTAGATCACAAAGAGATGCTTTGAAAGCTCTCTGCGAAAGCATTAAATGTCTAGGCAGCTAAACAGCATAAAGCGGATGAAGAGACACTCAAATATCTCTTAGAAGTGCACTTCTCTGGCTCAACGGTTGTGCACGATGACGTACACGGACTTCTCACATCGCATCAGTATATCTCAGATTGACTGGGGGATCGCGGTTAAAATGATTTTCAAAACGATCAGATAGGCACTTTTGATTTATATAAGACTTTAGGGCCCGATGGCATCCGGATGTTTTCCACTTTGAATGAAGACACCGCCAGAGTGGCCTTAGACAAGACTGTCTGCGAGGTGCAATTTATTTGATAAATTTTACACAGCAGCGTTTTGTTTTTTTTCTAAAATATTTGTTACGCAGGATTGCTTTTGTCTAAATTATTTAAAAAATTTTTTGTTTTCATATTTGTAGATGAACTAGAATTGTGTTGAAATTAAATTATACCAACACTGTCAATATTACAATTTACTTTCGGTTTAGACCACGTCGTTATTTGGAAACCAGCATAATCAGGTAAGAACACAGTGTTCTATTCACTCTGAAGATGCAAGCTGCAATGTCCTGCGAAACGTTAGTTTGTATGGGTTCACAAACAGCTAACATGCATAAGCCGATTAAGTATTATTGTCCTGGCAAACAAAACACATTAAGATCAAGTCTGTCCCGAGGTATAAATAATCTAAGCCACGGCCCTGTTTAGGCTGGCAAATATTGCTGACTTCTAGAGCAAATGCTTGTAAAGGCAGACAAGCTACAGGTAGGTCCTTACCTGATTATGCTGAGTGTAGTTCCCAAATGACGACGCGCTCTAAGCCGAAAGTAAATTGTGATATTGACAGTTTGAGAAACCGCGAAAGTACCATTTTTTTATTTGATCACTTACCATGCAGTTGTATTCGTACCCAGAGGGCCAGCTTGGTGCTTTTATATTAGCTTCGCCGGTTTCCCCATTTTTGCGTAGATTGTAGCTTTGCTACTTTAATCCCCCATCGTACATTATATAGAAATTATGACAAACAAAAACAATTTTTAAAAGTATCTGTACTTTTCTATCCTTCGTTTACTTCTGTATGACCCAACGCGTGGGCAGATGTACTTTTTCCGACCCGTTTAGTGAAGGGTTAATTGTTACCTTGTCAGGATGAGCCAGTTTCTTTTAGAAGAAAATTTTTTTTTGTTTTGACCTATTTTGTGGTATTTTTACATTTCCCTTTAAAATAGAGTAAACTTTTAATACTGGATACCTGGAATGCAATAACAATACTTACTGTTTGAGTTTTGTCAAATGAAAACATTTTTTAGCTGATCGAATACCGTCTATCTTCTGTGTGATAAATCCGAATCCCTTTTACCTGTCTCAACTTTTACTACTGCCGGATACTTGCTACAAGAAGCCACATCTTTGCGCCTCTACCATATAAGGCGCTTATTCGTATATCCGACGGACCAGTAACAGTTTTCGATGCACAGAAGAAAATTTGATTTCTTATGTTTGTTTCCATTTTTGGAAGTTCGAACGCAGTCCAACTAACTTTTATTTATAAACGACTTGAAGGCGAGCGAAATCATTGTGTTTTGTAAGGTATCTACTTTTAATTTTAATTTTATGTATGAGTAACTTGTGCTGCATAGTATGCTAATATTTCGTAATAATAATAATAAAATTTAAAATCTCAGTTGATTACAAAAGTATCAAGAACTGTTTATTATCCTGATTAAACGTAAAATTCTTAAATTGTCTTTGACGGTAAAGTGTGCCGGTTAAACATGCACCGACGCTTCATAATAGATGACCTCCTGTTTTATTCTCGCGATTGGCTTCGTTAATACATTATTAGTTTAGGATGGGTTTAGGGTGATGTCATTATTGTATTGTATTTCAGGTCTTACAGCACTTAGGCCACATTATCGGGCCCATTGTGCGTACTACCTTACATACTACCTTAACTAAATCCCTAAAAACTACTTAAACTATTCTGTTAAGAGGTTTCCAGGAGCTGACAACTGCACTAGACTGAATTCGACCACCGGGCCAAATAGAGCCACAGATTCCCGAAAACCTCTGACCTCTCTGACCTTGGCTGCAAGCGCCTACTACACTCGCCTACCAAGGCTCCCTAGGATGATGTCATATAAACACCTATTCGAAGATTGCTATGTGGATTATAAATAAATAAATAATAAATCGCTAAGATATTTAACTAACATCAAAGACTATAACCTATAATAAATATAAGGGGTTATAGTTTTTGCTAACATAAAACAACCTACCTACTTCATTAAGTATAATAAACTACTGAATAAGTAATCTAATCTAATCTAATACATTTTTCAATTAGATATATCTTGTTTTATTTTGTTATAATTATATACAATATGTCCCTTCACCTTATATTGGTTTTTTTTATTCTTACAAACAGATTTGTCTTGTGATGACCGTAACTATAATGGGCTAAGTATTATTTTAGGAAACAAACGAGTTTACGGAAAGCTAATCTCTTAAAACACTGACAGGAATGCGTATGTATGATAATAAACTCGTTAACCTGCCGTACGTGGGCGTAACCCACGTTATCCGATCGTTAAGAAATTATGATTGTAAATTTATTAATTTTTAACAAAAAATTGGGTAAAACATGAAAATTTGTTAAAATAAATTTTCTTTTGTAGAAATAACACATGATCCTATAAGTTGTAACAAGACAGTTAACATTTTGTACGGTGTAGTAAAGCTTTAAATTCTGCATAAATAGGGATAAAACAAGTTTAGCTATAATAGTAAAAAAATTATACAGTGATAAGTGTTCCTAGTAATTTATTCAGGCGATAGCAATAATTGAAAACTTACATTGTTCTATTTGAAATATTTGTTACATTTAATTCACAATTATGCCCTTGTGCAGCTGGGCCAAACTGTAGCATAACTATCAGCATAGATGCTGTGAACGATAGTCCCTGTAATTACACAAATAGTTAATAAAACGTGCATTTATCATATTTTCAAAAACATATTTGTATCAACGTTTAATGCACTGAACAGTACAGTCAGACAGATGGAAGTTTGCTTGTGTGAGATGTGCGCAGATGAGGAACAAGGAGACTACGTGTTTGATAGGAACAAGCAAGAACGCCGAAAAGCTGTGTAATAAATTATTAAAAAGAATTTGGCAACAAAATATGCATATTCCAAACGTTTGCATAGATTTTATAAAAATATACTATTAAAAGTTATTGACAATAACTAAAATTTAAGTAACAAATATGTTTTAAACAAAGATATTAACAATAACCTAAACTTAAATATAAAAGTTCTTCTCTTTCAACATGTCCACAGGGTATTTTTCACCCGCAAACTTTTATCAGCCCAACTGTAACTGTAGATCTCACTAAACCTGCCATGATATGTGGGAGCGCACATACTCATTACTCATAGACGTGGGCATTATCAGCTAGTTGTGTTCCGTACTGTAGTTAACTAAATATTTCGAGTGTAAAAAATATCGATTTTTGATCTTTAGCAACGGTAATACCAGAGAGAAAAAGATAAAATTCGTCAGCTAAAGATTGGGTAGGAGGAGAATGATTAACCGCCCTAAATATTGGTGCACATATTAATTACGTTGGGTATCTTATTCTACTATCACTCATAAGCAATTTAGCTGAAATATAAATGTTTTATTACTCTCACTAACCCAGTATAATAACGTTAAATCCAAGGGGCATATTCCAGCAACAGTAAAACGTATTTTTACGTGCAGGAGCTGTCTTGAAAATATCATTAACTGTAACATCAAATTTGTACATATAAATCATACGGCTTGAAAATATTACAGATAAAACAAAACAAAAATAGTCAAAAATATTAGAATTATCTTCATCCTTACTATTTAAATATATAAATAATATTATTGTAAAGGTATAACAACAGAAAGAAATCATTTAAATTTAAAATTAGGTTACCTCTTTGACAACATCAGTATTTCGCTCTAGGAGTATCAGTTTGTGTACCAATTTTTTGGTTTTACGAGCCTATTTAAAATATATTTTTTTAGTAACAACACAAATTTTAAAAACAAAATCTCTAATGTACCTCATTGCAAGTTAAGTGGCCAGTTAGAAGTCTGCGGAACACTTCAAAGAAAAACATCGCTGTCAATGCCAGAGAACAAAGTGCGTCTATAGGTCTATAGGAGTTAAGCTAAAATGTCCCTAAGTTATTGTTTGTATAATATACATACCTGAATGACACATACAGCCTCGTATGCATGGAACAAATGAATTATTATAACAGTCAACTGTACGTTAGCAAACGCCACTAGATGAATCCCAAGAGCCGTATTAATTGCCGATGAAATGTTACACAATTTGTCGTGAACGTACATTAGTAGTTTTATTTCTTCTAATGCAAATATGTTATTGTTCTTTATATTCACTGAAAACTCATAATGTGTAAAATAATTACTAATACTAAAATCGCCATCATTCCATGCCTCGCCTGTTAATGCATATCTAATAACTAAAATAACTTACTCAAAGACGAATTTGTTGGTATTTTAATACCTTTACGCAAACAAGTATTAACATCAGAAAAATATCGCTTAGTAGCCATGACAAATAGAGCATACTGTACGTCGGCTAAAGATGATACAAGGGTGGAATAAATGTCCATGATTAAATTCAATGCTGTTGGTCGTTGAAGATTTTCTCTGAGAGCGTTCCAGTTTTTAAATGTAATAGTTCCAACATAAAGCAGAGGCACTGAAAATGTGTTAATGCTTATAAACAATACTTCCTTTATATAATTTCTCTGTATTCCAAATTTGCGCAAAGCAATGTCAACTTCAGCTAAATTTTCCAAAACCGATTTTATCTGTTTTCGTTTAATAAAGCAGCCAAGATTGAGAAGAACATTTGAAGTAATTCTTTGATCATAATAAATTATAGTTAAATCCTTATAGACCTCATTGGTCATTTTAATAATTGCGTTGAATTCTGAAAAGTCTAAAACCATTCCGAGCAGCAGTAGAAAATAAGACATCAAATAGGCGAATCCTACTAAATGTAATCTAAAATCTGTAACTAGCTTAGGTTCTTTGTAGTCTCTTGATATGTACACCGGCGACAGCCCAAGTACCATAGAATAATAAATTATTACTGCTGATCTTTCATATACATGAGATGTCTTCGACATATTCTGAAAATTTTATCATGTTACTTTCTTAATAATATTGACAAAGCTCTGTCTTAACAATTATTATTACTTATACTAATCTTTTATTTCATAGAAAAAATTAATGTGAAATCACTACAAAAATCGAGCACTAAATATCTGCATCAAAGACGACTAAAAGATAAAATCGAGGAAAACCCCATAAACAATAACGAGAATGTCGATGAAACATGAATAAAGCTAACATACTAAAGGCAGTAGAAGCAGATATTGGAAAAAGAAAAATACAAATAGTGTCGAAACCAAAAAACCAAACCCCATGATTTACAGAAGACCTTAAAGAAATAGTAGTTAAGAAGAAAAAGAAATTTTCACGATATAAAACAACAAAGTCACTGGAAGATCGGCAATCATACATACAGGAAAAAAAACAATAACAAATCAGAGAATAGGAGAGTTAAAGAGGCATACTGAGAGAGCTTCACAAAAGATATGAAAAAAGATATGTACTGGTCTCAAAAAAAAGAAACCGAAAAGCAGAAGTAAGTGAAACTGTCAAGATCAATGCCATTGATACCGACCGCTGGTTAGAATATTTTCAGCAATTATACCAAGAGTCACAAGTTGGCGCGGTTAGAATGCCCGTTCGAGTGCGATCAGCAGAGTTAAGCATAGCTCTGCCTGGTCAATACTTGTATGGGTGTCTGAAAGCCGAGTCAACACGGCACTTGGTGCTCTCGGAATGGCACCCTAATAGGTGGTCCCGGATGTCACATTAACAACGCGGCAGTCGTTAGTGGGGTTAGAATTTCCCACGAAGTATAGATGGATGAGTAAATGGGCGAGTAAGTGTAATGCCAAGGGTTTGGCGTAAGCTGAGGGGGCGTAGTGGTTAAAGGCCCAAAGGGCCCCACTACCCTTCGGAACATAGCAATAAGCCAAACCTGGAGTGAACGGGATGAAGCCATGGGCCTCATTGGCCCACAGCTGATGTATACCAAGAGGAGGAAGATTATGTAGTAGAGCCTTTAATGCTAGACGATAGTAGTATTGTTGACACAATAGAAATCGCAGAGAACAAAGTAAAAAAGAAACTCTAATAACATTAAAGAACGTCAGTGGCCTAGCTAAGATTAATTGTCCTGGTCGTAAAATAAGAGAGAGGCTCCATCTAGATTTTTTTAAGAAAATTGCCTTTAAAGCGTTGTCAAGTAATTTTTACTTTGAGACATCTTAAATTGGAGCATTTTTGACCACAAATACGCCACTGACCTTAAAAATTAACTAGACTTCTTAATATACCACTATTAAAAAATACCAAAACAAAAACAGTTTTTAAGTACACACACTAGACGGTAGACCATATTAATTTAAAGCGGAAATCGGAACGCTTGCTCATAAATTAGATTGCGTAATATTACAGCATAATTTGTGAACCGCACGTGTGGTGTGGCGTAGGTCATCAGATGCCGCCGATGCGGGCCGTTTAAAGTATACTCGGGCTGTCGCTGTCGTTTACTCATTTGAATTGTCTACCAGTATAATAGAAGAAAAATAATAATATTTTGAATTGATTGTGTGGTAGGCGCACGGTGAAACATTATTAATAAATATTTAACTATTAAAAAATTAATAGTTTATTAATAAAGTAAAACGCTTGGTAATTGTTTCACAATTTGTTTGTTTTTATTTACTCGACTCGAGTTTCAACCATCACGGTTATCGTAAGGAGTTTACAATAAAACTAAAACAAAAGTCAAAAAAGAACTTACAGATGTACAATACTAGCCAATCTGTCGTCGCCGATTTTAAGTGTTAACACGTGTTTTTATGCTTTCTACGCTATAGGTCCAGGAGGGGTGAATTACCTAAATCGGTGTGGTCGTTTTCTATATTTTTATTATTATTTACTGTCTTTTTTACTTCTAAATTTTGCAATTTATTTAACCGGTTGCCCTTGTTTTCTACATGTAAAATTTGTGTATCTGTGTGTTTGAAAAAATGATTGTTTGTAATACAATGTTGGGAGATGCCGGTTGATTTATAATTGTATTTAATTGATCTGATGTGTTCTTTAATTCTTGTATTAAAACTGCGGCCAGTTTGTCCTATATATATTGCATCACAATTAGAACAGTGTATTTGATAGACACAATTTTTTGAATATTTTTCTATTGTGTCTTTATTGTTTACTAGATGTTTATGGAGTTTGTTCGGATTGTGCATAGCTACGTTAATATTTAATTAAAAAAATAATAAAGTTAAAATAAGGGGAAAACCAATTCAATCTAGTAAAACTGTTGTGTACTATACTGTACATATAACTTTTATATAGAGTTGAAAAGGAAATTTGTAATCTACCCGTAATCCGATATTTCAATTTTCGATATATTTATTTCTATTAAACCGGTAGAGACGCAAGAGGCCCCAAATTGTTGGGGCTTCATCACCTTGCGACTATTGGCGCTATGATAGCTACGCCACTGAAGAACAGAAAAGCCTCTGGCGGCCAGGGATTTATGACTGAGTTGCTGAAGTACGGTGGAGAAAGTCTTGAGAAACAGTTAACAATATTTTATAATAACATACTGAAAATCGGTAAGCACCACAAGAATGGAAAATTAGTGTGGTAATACTAATATTTACGAAAAAACAAAAGAGTAATCCTGTAAACTATCGGGGCGTTCATTACACACTTGCTTGCAGCACAATAATTGCTGACGAAAATAATAATGGTAAAACAGCAACCATATTTACAGATAAACAAAGAACAACGAAGATTTCGTGAAAATCGGTCCACTACAGCTGCTGTATTTATAATTCAGATAATCGAGAAAAATATTAAGTATAACACTCCAACCTTTACCTGGCTTGTAGAGCTATATGAAGATATATAGAGTAGTTGCAACATCTCATGATCCGTGCGCAATAAACCAAAATATGCTACTGACGTCACGAACTGTTCTAAAGACCAACCTGAAAATATCGTTGCGTTATTTTTATGCGTGCGAATTTTTCCGTGGTTTATATTTAAATTTCCCTGTGTTATTAGAAGAAACAGTTTTTTTGAAGACTACAGCGGTTTATTTACTGTGTAGCTGTAAGTAGAAGTACCCAAATTTAACATTTTTATGGAATACTTATTAAAACTGTTTTTAGGTTATAATCCACCTACAGCGTTTTCTTTGCAAAAGTAGTTCGTTATTTAAAAACTTCGCAGCAGTATCTGTTGTACAGTAAGTAACAATAATATTCTATTGGCAGTACCAAGTTCTACTTTGTTGAAATCCATTTTTACATATCTAATGTAATAATATTCTGTTAAGCCATTTTACTAATTAAAGTTTATTTACAGATCACTAGTAATTATGAGCAACGCCAAACGAACAGTGCACAGTCAACCCCATAGAAAAAATATGGGCATTGGTAAAGAATCATGTGGCTGCCCATAATACAACGTTTAAAATGGATGATGTCAGGAAGTTGGCAGAAGATAAATTTAATGTTGTTGGTGTGCAAGAATGGGCAAACATTTGTTCACATGTGAAGAAGGTCGAGGACGAATATCTTGCCAGGGAATATATAATAGATGATGTGCAGGAACTTATTATAAATGTTTATGACAGCAGTGATGACTCGGAACTGTATTGGTCTTCTGACGATGAAGACGATTTAGGTTGTAAACCATTATAATTATATATAATTTTTGCTTTTTATTATCTGAAGACACTTTGATTTGATATTTAACTTAAACTTGTTTACATTCATTCCTTTCATTTTAATGTAGATTGTATTTGCATTCAATTTGAATTTATGTATAATATTTAATTGTGTAATCGTGTTGTACGATAATTGCATTAAATTTGACTTCATGTACCTATAATTTGTTTTATTGTGTTCTGATTTTTGCTAAATGAAAACACTTCCCTTTAATATTTCAAAATATTTACATTCATTCATTTCATTTTTTTTTTTGGGGAAGTGGTTTATTTAATATATTATCATTAATTTAGTGAAATTTAAAGAGTTAAATTACACACTTAACGCATAGTCTATTTTAAATTTGCCGCCTACATGCTAGCCTGATGTTTTTAGGTTGAGCCGAAAACACTGTTTGGGCGTCCTTTTCTACAGCCTTCTCACTCCCGGCGGTGCGCAATTCGCGGATCATGAGATTTTGCAACTACACTACACGTGTCTATAAAGTAACCCCCCCCCCCTCACCAAACTTTTGATTGACTTGATATTTTACCACAAAATTTGGTGTGCTTTAATGGGAAATTAAATACTATTTTTTAGCCACTAATTAAATTTTGTATCATTTTTTTAAATAGAAAGGGGGGTCGAGTGACACTCATTTGAAAGGTTTTTTAGTTCTGGGCCTGATCCTAGAGTTTAAAAAAAATATTCAGCCATAACAAAATGACAATGTTTGAAGATAGAGAAATCTATTTAAGAAAACTAAGAATTAAAGCAAAAAGAAATTAAATCAAGTGTTCGAAATGTTCACCCTTCACTTCTTGGCACATATAAAGTTGATTATGAAATTCCTGCCTTACATTTTCATAAGTTTCTGAAGTGATATTTCTGCAAGCTTCTATAATGCGTTACTCCAGTTCTTCAATTGTTTCTGGACGGCTTCTGTACACTTTCGATTTCAAATATTCCCATAAAAAAAATCTAAAAAAGTTAAATCTGGAGTGAGCCGGCTATTCTACAGGTCCCGGCATACTAATCCGTCTTCTAAGAAAATGTCCGTTGAGAAAGTCAGAAACAGCCCTATAATAATGAGGCGGCGCACCGTCTTGTTGGAACATAATGTTTTCAATATTATTTCTTGCCACCTGAGATATTTCTGGAAAAATTTTGTCCTGCAAATGAAAAAGTGGACTACTGGATAAAAAAATGAAATCAATTTTGAATTGAGTGAGTCCATTTGTTTAAAATACGCCATTTTGTTATGGCTGAATATTTTTTTTTAAACTCGAGGATCAGACGCAGAACTAAAGGACCTTTCAAATGAGGTGTCACTCGACCCTGGATAAGAAAATTAAAACAATTTTGAATTGATTGAGTCCATTTGTTTGAAATCCGCCATTTTGTTATGACTAAATGTTTTTCTTTGAAACTCTAGGATCAGACGCAGAACTAAAAGACCTTTAAAATAAGGTGTCACTCGACCCCTCTTTTTATTTAAAAAAAAGATTCAAAATGGCGCCCAGTCGCCATTTTGAATGACACAAAATTTAACTTTTAGCTAAAAATAGTATTTCATTTTCCATTAAAGCACACCAAATGTAGTAAAATATCAAGTCGTTCAAAAGTTAGTTAGGGGGTGGGGTTACTTTATAGACAGACGGTATATACAGATGTAATAACAAATATACAAGTTAGAAACCGATTTACCGATGAAGTAAAATGCACGGGTGGAATACGCCAAGAGACTGACTCACTGTGCCCAGCCATCTTCAATTTAATTTTGGACAAGCTAATAAACCGCGTCAGAGTAATGGAGAGATGCAGAATGGATAACAACCAGGTTACTAAAGTATGTTACGCAGATGACGCGATGTTAATTGCTGACTTAGAAGACAATTTACAGAAACTTTCACATAAATTTGTATCAACGGCAAAGACTACAATATGATGGTAACAAACGAAAAAAACAAATCATAGTAGTATCTTAAGATCTAGTCAGATGTAAATTAAAAATCGAAAAAAAGGTTATTGAGCAAGTTACGAATTTCCAATATTTGGGAGTAGACACCTCCAGCGATCGCCACACCTATAAAGAATTCAGAGATCAGGCTATGAAAAGAGCTCGTATATCTGAATATCTAAGAAATGTAACCTGGAAAAATTATTACCTTAGCAGTGAAGGTAAAGTAAAGATATATAATTTTATTAATAAGTTGTAGCTTTATTCCGTTGAAGTTCATTTTAATTTATTGTAAATAAAACAGTTATTAACTTCAACAGGTTTTTTATTTTAGCCTTATACGTATTTCCACATGTTGACATGTTATTTTCAGAGGCAAGATCTTGTATAGAAAAAGATTTATAAGACCATGGTGAGACTAATTTTCACATACGAAGCGGAAACACAAGCTGATACAAGTAGGTAATACAAACCAGTTGCCCCAAACAACGAAGATGAATACATTAAGAACAATTTATAGGTAAAACAAGACGAGTTAGAATAGGAAATAGAGACGTAAGACAGCAGTGTGAAATGGTCGATATAGTAAAATTCGTAAGAAGGAAAAAGAGGTAATGGAAGACGAGAGACTAATTAAAATAGCAATAGGCTTAAAACCGGAGGGAAACAGGAACCCGGCGGGCCTCAGAAAATATGGGAAGATGAACTTCTATAGAGTCGCCTTAACATGAGAAGAAAAACAGACTGTTAACCGATATAAAATTAAAAGAAGAAAATACTAAGCTTTCAAGCTTGATCATGTGTTTGGGACAGCTATTTTGAACAGAAAAGTCGTATAAACATACAACTGTAAAGGTGCCCATTTGAGATATAGCCCTGCAATAATGATAATGCTAAATCCCACATTAATTAGTATCTTTGCCATAAACTGAAATATTTGATACAAGCTTTGTAATCTGAAAATCTACATTATTTCATGAAGTTAATACTTTACTATACACTGTTATTTTTTAAGGTTGAAAAAAGGTATAATCCAAACATTGAGGTATTTGTATCTACCTTTAAAGGTATAATCCGGAATTCAAGGATGAAAGAAATACCCCAAGAGATTTATTTAAACCTTACAACTTAAGGTATTTTATTCTACCTCAAATATCCAAATAAACGTAGAAAAATAAACGTCTTCAACGATAATAAAATACCTTAACCGATACTTAGCAGCTTCTACCTTTGTGGAATAAGAAAATACCTTTTAAGGAGAAATTTTCTATCGTCACCTGGAGCAAAAACCTGACTAATACGAAGGTAGAAAAAAAACACGTTAAGATATTTTTACATTAATTGCTTACAAAATAAAATTCAACGTTGATGCTAAAAAGTGTGGCCAATGTAGTGCGTAAATAATGTTTAATTTTTACTTGACTTTTAATCTTATAAATCTTTTAAAACCCTTACAGTTTTTACCGTATTTCAATTTTTATTAGCAGTGCGAAGATATTCCAACACATTAATTTATTTTTGCGTAACAACGACAATGAAATAAATGAGATGTAAAAGTTTTTAGATAATTATATTTACAGTTGAACTTCTCGAAGTCGAATTGGCAAAATTCCACCAGAAAAATTCAAGTTATAGAAAATTCGAGTTCAAGAAAAACATTTTTATTCAAAATAAGGATAAACACTTTTAATACATTATTGTATTATAAAAATGAAATAAAAATGAATTAGCTCATACACAACACAAACCCACTACTTGTCTTATATATATGTAAATTAGACAGATTATGTTGAAGTAAAAAAGTCAGTAATAAGAGCTTGTTTGCGGCAAATTTTAAAATTGCAGGTTTATTTTTTATTATTGTTGACAAAGTACTCTTTGGGACACCATAGTTTTCGGCAATATGTGTTTTATTCATCACACCACTGTCTACTTCACTTAATATTTTAATTTTGCTCTGAAGTTTTAAAGTTTTTAATTGCCTGTTAGGCGCCATTTTAATATGGGATGGATTAATTAACAGACTGTTAGCACAAACGAACCAGTTACTAATAAACACGCACATAACTAAACATGTTTTCGTACAATAAGAATAACGCTCGTATAAACAATTTAGAGTTTTATACATGTAGTTATAGTTCTCAGAAAGCTGAGATATTGCTTACACGGGCATCGGCTTACATACAGGAAGTGGTAATTCCCCAAAAATTCGACTTGTAATCAATGTTCACCCTAATGACGGGAAAAAAGTTCGAGTTGAGTTGAAGAAATTTTCGACTTGTAGAAATTCGAGTTAGTGAAACAAATTGTCACACAAACTGCATTACAGCTGCTACTGCCAAAGAAAAAAATCGAGTTGAAGAGAGTTTTGAGTTGGAGAAGTTTGAGTTAGAGGAGTATTTATTTAATTTAGTCAAAATATAATACTTAAAATATAAACAATAAAATTATACAAAGACAAAGAGAAATTCAAGGAGAATTATAAATAAACATTAAATAAAATAATTACAACATTTTATTAAGGACCAATGCAATCTGTGCCTTGTATATTGCCTCTTATTTGAACTTTGTTTTCGCTATGCGGAAAACAATCGGGTATTAAAAATACCATACCAAACATACCCAATCAGAATTTTATTTTTGATATGTTCGGCAAGAATATTTATTTATTAATTATTGTATCTTAACAGTAAAAGTTGCCATCGTTTTCTAAAGGCCTTTTGTTTGGCAACTGGACTTTCGCCACTGCGCTGTAGCTATGACGAAAGCATGACGCATAGATAAGTATAGGTACATTGGAATGTTGGGTTTTACCTACCTACCTACTACCATCGTTTTAGGGTGGTGGTAGTGGGGTAAAATAGCAAGAGGTATAACAATTGCACTTCGCAAATCGACGTTGTTACCTGCAGTGGTAAGTTAAATTTCTTATTTTGTAGTTATTTTACAATCTAAATATGTACGATTGTCATATCTATGGTAAAACATTTTTTCATTTGCAATTGATGTTGCAACATATGAAGTTTGTCCATTATTATTTAAACCAATGCAATATACTATGTTACATTGATGGCTGTTTAAAAGCATACCAGCGTGTAAATTCTTATATTGTCCATTGTAAGAACGACCACAAGTATTTTATTAAATACTACCGGACACGGATTTTTTTATTAAAACACCCGACTTATGATACAAAAATTAAGACCATCGACAAAGGATGTAATTTAAATTTATCTGGTAAGCATACGAAATATCGACAGTACAAGTATAGAACTAATTATTATTGTGTGTACTTTCAGATATTGAAGGGGAATCATTTTTCGTACTATTGCCACTCTTATTCAAGGAGAATCCTCTTCAACTAATTAAAAAAGTTAGTTTATAAAAATAGTATGCAACAAAGGAGTTTATTCTAAATGCGCATTTTTTTTCAATTGCAGGAGCCTGGAATACTACCTTCTATTGTGCCGGTAGCGGCAGAGGAAGCATCGTGGTTCGGCCTAAATAATTCCACGTACTATGTGTGTGCGGATCATACAAAAGTATGCGAGGTGAAGTCCTTCAGAGAGGCACTAGAAGCCACACTAGCCATCATTTTTTTGTTTAACATACAGCTTCCAAAAAGGACAGCTAAAACATTAAGTTTTTTGTCAGCCAATGTGTGTGAGCTGGAAGAGCCATCACGCCAATACAAAGGACAGATTGCGTTGGTACTTAATAAAATCTTTTTAATTATTTTATGTAATGTTTATTTATAATTTTTGTATACATATCCTTTTGTTTTTGTGTAATTTTATTCTTTATATGTCAAGTATTATATTTGTACTAAATTATATAAATAAATATAATTATGTATAATCTTTTACATCTGATTTATTTCATTGCCTTTCTTAAGCGAAAATAATGTGATGGAAGATCTTCACACTGCTAATAAAAATTAAAATACGGTAGAACATGTAAAGATTTTAAAAGTTTTGTGAGATTAAAATTCAATTAAAAAATAGTTAAATTAATTTTTGCACTATATTGGCCAGCTTTTTAGCATCAAGGTTGAATTTTATTTCCTAAACAATTAATGGAAACATTTGAAGAATATAAAAAATGCTTCCAGGATCAAAGTTATACCTTACAGGAAGAACATTATTGTTTAAAATAACGTATATTAAAATCAGTAAAGGTATTACAAAATATCTTGACGTGTTTTTTTCTACCTTCGTATCAGTCAGGGTTTTGGCTTTAACGAATAATGTTATACCAAGGAGGTAGAATGTTATTCCTTAAAATGAGGTATATTAAAATCGCTAGAGGTTTAAGAAAATATCCCAAGGTTTTTTCTTGTACCTCTGGATTAGTAACGGTTTAGGCGTTAAGGTATAAATTAATACCTAGAGGTGGAATTACCTACCTCAACATGAGGTATATTAAAAACGGTTGAGGTTTAAAAATATTCCCCATGGTTTTTTCTTATACCTCCGCATTAAACACCAATATGACCTCCAGGTAGAAGGATATACCTTTTGAGGTAGAATTTTATACCTTTAACTAAGGTACATTAATATCGGTTAAGGTAAAATGGCTGCATTATACCTTACTACAAGGTATTTATATTATACCTTAAGGTTGGATATAGGTAATACCTTTAAAGGTAGAGTTATCAACCTTTTCAGTTTACAGTGTAGCTACTGAAAGTATAAAAAACATATACCTAATGTGGTACTTACTTGAAAATTTAAAGATAATTGTGAATTTTTTTTCTTTACTATAATATGTTCGCCAAGTCTTTTTCAGCACTGTTGTTGACAGCCAGCCAGCCACATTTTATATTAAACGAATGTAGATTTACGTACAGGTTTAGATTTTTATTTTTTCCAGGGATTTAAAAAAAAAATTATATGCTCATAATTTAGTCATAGAAATTACATTTTAACGACTCTTTTTATAGGTAAATTAGTTCAAGCAGTATCATTATTTAATATATAAGTACTGGCAATCAATGTTTTCTAATTATGTAATTGACAATTCTGTATTAACTAATAATCGGACATTGTTTACCTAAGCAATAACTTGTATATATTTTATTTTAACATTCTGTAGGATCCTTGTTCTTTTAGAATAAATAATTTTCTGTGAACCACAACTCCTTTTAGCTAAACACATTTAGAAAATAGCTATTTTGAAAATTTGTGAAATCCGCCTTAGAAGCAGTATGCTATAAGTTGTTAAATTGTTAAAAATTCCATAATCAATAATTATATTACTGGGCTTGAATGGTTTAGAATTCTTAAAAATTCTTTTTTCGGTTGCTCAATAGCTTCTATAAAAGAGATTGCAGGTTTATCCTGTTCCCGCTTAACCCGGCTCAGCACACTAAGTGTGCTCTCAGCAAAATCAGTTTTGTGCAAAATTCAGAAAATTTGGCCAGACTTGGAAAATATGAAATGTTAATTATTATAACTAAGATACGCATGCATTAAGTGACTAGAGGCTTAGATCATGTTTCTTTCATAGACCTGTCCGGAGCAATAGCTTACTTCAAAGCATAAAATGAATAATGTTTGAGGTGCAAGCAAATCTGGCTATCTAAAACTAGACAGTGCTAACGACAATAATTTCCAAAGTATAACAAGTATAATATTACCATGCATTTGTTACTTACATTTAGCTTTACTTCGATGAAGTAGAGATATTAATTTCAAATGCAAAATAGTTAATATACTTATGTATATACAGACTGTTTCAAATTCGAGCCCCACCATGGGGATCTCGCTTGTTTGAAGAGATAGAGAGTTGGTTAACTTGAGGCAAAGTTGCCAAATTTTATGCCTAACAATAATCTGAAATTAAATTTGAAGTAGCCACTCTGGTTTTTCAGATATCTGGAAAAAACTGAATTTTTTGATTTTTTATTTTCGGCTGTAACGCATTTATCATTTATGTTACATTGTTCTAGTTAACGCATTATTAGGACACTTTTTTTACGCTGAATCTAAATTTTTATGAGATTTGGTGTAACTGTTACCATTGTTCATTTTCGACTGTCAACTTTTTTTTTCTTATGGTCGGCATTTTAAATTTTTACATATTTGGATAGAGTTTTTAATTCTGATTTGAACGATGTGTCACACTTTGCATTTTGTTTAAGTTTTGAGCATTTTATTACAGAAAATATAAATTTCATAAGAGTGCCATGGAAAAACCACGTCATTTAATTTATTTTGAAAAAATTCTCTTATTTACTTCTACTTTTAGTTTCATTAAGTATGCGAAAATTTCAGGAAATTTTGTTTTGAGTAGGTATAGGCAGCAGGTTGTTATTATTTTCAAAAATCAATGAATGAAACAGTTACTAACACGCATATTATTAGAGAGTTCATATTAGACGAGTTTCTGAGCATGTTCTACAAAGGTGTCAAATGTTTTGAACATTTATTTAATAATTGTTCGTACTCGTGCAGTTCCAGTGTTATCTGTTGTATTTATTTAACCTGTTATTCAAATTAGTTATGTCAGTTGCAAACATAAAAACTGCAAGTGAAATTTTTAGTAAATTGTGTATGTTAGAAACTTTGTCATTCATTTGTTTTTGTAAAAAATAACTTAACCTGCTGCACATGCTCAAAACTAAGTATCCTGAAATTTACGCATACATAATTTATATGAAAGTAAAAGTAAATAAGAGAAGTGTTTTGTTTTTACTACCATCAGTTCATGGCCTACTAGAATTTTTTCAAAATAAATTAAATTACGTGGTCTTTCCATGCCACTCGTATGAAATATTTATTTTCTGTAATAAAATGCTCTAAAATTAAACAAAATGCAAAGTGTGACACATCGTTGAAATCAGAATTAAAACCTCTCTATCCGAATAAAAAAAAATTTAAAATACGACTGTTCTTTAAAAAGGGTTTGCACAGCCCTGCGGTATCAAGAAGATTTTTAATGATTTCGTAAAAGTGCTTCCAGACGGCCACCTTTTGGTTGCAAATACAGCTTTTTTGGAGACGCTACGACCGAAGTTTTAGTTATCTTATCTTACTAACTTATCAACTTCTCTGTAGACTTCCGAGTTGGAGCTCTTTTTTGATTCTAAATATGTTTGATGTTTAATCTTCCACCTCGTATACCCGAAGGTGTCGAGGGCTTTCACTCTGGGTAGGTCATTTGCTTGAGTAATAGGAGGTAGTGGGGCCTTTTTTGGCCTTTAGACCGCTACGCTCCTGAAGCTTATGCCACCCTTCATGCACATTCATTCAATGTCATTCACACACATGTGTTTAATTGTATGTTTTTTTTATGTTGTTTATGACTTTGATACTTTCCTGGTCAGTCAGTAATCAAGGCAAGCGCCGTTAATTGTAACCCAACGTCGAATGGTTACCGAGCTCGATACCGATCCACAGAATTACAGATAAAATTTCTGCTTCTTCCAGGATTCGAACCGAGAACTCACGCATTGTGAGCCTGATTCTCTACAAATGGACCACCCCATAGATAAAAAATATAATACGTTTATATAGATAGGAAACTCTATAAGCATACTACAATACATGAAATAGTACTGACTATGATCGCAAATGGCGCTAAATTCAAATTGTAGGTAAAATTATACCATTTAAATGTATTAGTAAAACTACAAATATATTGGAAATAGGGTGCTTTAATACCATATAAAAAAATTTAGAAATGAGGACCTACAAAATAAGTTAAATTCTTACAATACAGTTACTGGTGTTATTACAGGATCTTTCGACAAACATATGTCCACATCAGTTCAGCTACGATTACATAATATTACATTCAGTGATGTGGGGTGACATTTTCTGGAGAAAATATTTAGAATTTGTAAATTTTTAGGAAAATTTGCTCAAGGTTTTTACTGAAAATTTCCTGCTTATTAAATTGGGGAGTTATTAATTTTTAGAATTTTAGGTTGTGGACTTCTTTGTATTTCCATCTCGGGTAAAATTTGGGAAGCATCCAAATTATCTGAAGATGTCCCAGGTAACTGAAGATGTTCTGGTAAATGTAAAGTAGGAAAACTGTTAAATTTTAGATTGATCTTGTTATGATGTATAAATATTTTTAATTAGACTACTCCCGCGTTTTGGCACATATTTGCTAGAAAAATAAGACGTTGCCTCGGGCTAATACAGGGTGCTAAAATCCAAAGCGGCAGGGCAGCAAAGAAAGTAAGACAATCAATTATTGATAACATTTTAAAAACTGTGCCACATACCAAAATTCATTAGATCACTCTTGATCTTAATTTTATGTTAAACTTTTTGCTAATTATGTTTTTTTTGTGCAATACGTATTCATACAAAATTTTTATATTATTCATTATTTCAGTTTTGACCTCAAATTTAAAAAATTGTACATATTATTCAAACATTAATAGCAATTTTTTGTTATTGTTAATTGATTATTTATTTCGAATTTGGATTAATATCTCGTGGATTAAGACACTAATTTTTTTATAGCTAACCCTTATCTAATCATGATCATAACATGGTTATTGTTTGTTGTAATTCTAAATGATAGTAATATTATTAATTCCTATGGATAATAATTAATAAAGTGTTTGTGTTTGGTGGTTGGTTTCCTTAATATTTAGCACTTTAGGAAGTATCTGTTTTGTTTGTCTTTAACGCATTCACTACTTAAATGTGCATACTAATCAGTAATGATTGCATTATAATTAATTGTACTTATTTATAAATCCAACTCCTTTTCTAACAATACATAAAAGATGTTTATTTAAGTACTAGTAAAAGTACCTTAAAATAATTACAGCATAAGTACATAAGTACATTTACGCACAGCTCTAGTGGTTAGGTATACCAAATTCCATTTAAATTGGTTTAGTAGTTCCTGATATATTGAGCATATTCATGAATATAATTCAAAACATGTACTTCCGTCGAAATCTCAAATCAAACAGTTTCGCCAACACAATACATTCTAATACTGTGAGAATGGGAAATTATAAAAAGTAATTATTTTAGTAATTTAACAAGTATAGTCCTGTTATTGCCGGTTTGATTAAAAACTTAAGAAAGTTGCTGAAACTTAAAAAATATAAAAACTGCTCTCGATGCAGCGTGCACACTTTATCTAACTCAACTTTTTAGAGTAGGCATCCACGTTGCATGTCGTAAGTAGCTTTACTATTAATCCATACATATATAAAAGCACAAAGGGGTTTTTTCTCCCCTTCCTCCAGCGGCTACCGCTTCACCAATTTGGACCATTTTTTTTTCAATGAAAGGTCTCTATCCACAGATGGAACATGAAACATTTTTAAATTTTTATTCTACGTCGATTTTTTAATAATAATTATTTTAATTTATAATATATATGAAGGTCGGCTAGACGCGCGTCACTTGGGGCGTCATCTATAATAACGTCGCGTGTCATGATTGGAACTAATGCATCACGTGACTTGACATTTCGCCGGTTCTGTCTACGCTGTCTGTCAGGGCATTGTGTGCTGGGGTAACACTAGTAGTTATTTATTGTACAAGATGATAAAATTGCACTTTATCTTCGAGAGCGATTTTAGCGTCGAGGCGTCAGCCGAGACGCTAATAAGCATCGAGAAGGTAATGAAATTTTATCGTCGTGTGGAATACGACATTTTTTTCTATAGCAATTGTTAAAGAAGACCAAAAAATGAAGAAAAATCAATGATAAATTTAATTTAAAAGTGTCAGGAAAAAAACAGTTTCACGAAAAAATGAGTAGGTGGCTTTAATAACTTTTTGGTTGCTATAGAGTTTGTTTAAAAATAAAATACTTTATCTATCCTTGCTGTTAAAGTACTGCTTTATCTACCCTTGATGGTAAAGTGCTACTTTTCCCTCTAATTTTAGTTAATAATAGCACGTTTTAACAGTTGCTATAGAAAAAAATATAATTTTATAACTGCGACAGTTTGAATTGGTTAAAAAAACGTTGTTTGACATTTTATGTACAGTGAGCTATGCCCACAGCAAATTGTTATCGTTTATAAAGCTATATTTGAATAGTAAAGCAAACTATGACATGCAACGTGTGTTGCCTACTCTGAAGAGTCAAGGGGTTACACAATAAAATAAGCGCATCCTGTATAATAAATGAATATACACATATTGTTTTTCTTGTTATTGTGGTTTATTGTAAGCCAAACAAAATTATTTGGTAATTAATAATTACACATAGTGAGTGCACTTATAAATCGGCATAGGTTTACTGATTTTCAGTGTTGGTCATGTTTCTTGCACACTTAATAGGGACAACATCAGTGAAGGTAATATTCCTGCCACCTAAAATTATACAATATAGCTGTGGAGTTACAATAGGTACAATTATAATACAAAGTGTCATAAATAATTCCAAAGGTCTGTGAGGAAGATTACTGTATTAAAAAAGCTGTAAACCTTATTTCAATCATTGATAGATACTTTTTATACACCGTGCTTATAAAAAAACGTGGATGATATATAATTGAAAATCAAAATTGGTTGTTGATTAGGAGTAGCAAGCGTAACCGTTTAATTTAATTTTTTTTAAATTTATGTTCCTCAACGAACAACGTTTGTTGTTAATTAATGTATCCAAACGGTGAAACCACAGCAAAAACGCAGTGTCTTGGTTCGTAAAAATACAATCAGTTACACAAACTAAGAGAAACATATTGGGCATAACCAAGTCAAGACTTCCTGTGCAAGTAGATGTTCTGTTTAGGCAGAACGAATTCACGCCGAACTCAGCTCTAAAATAGTAGGTGAAGCTCTGTATATGAATTTTTCAAATCGATGGATCGGTCGATCTCTTGGCCAGGACGGTCACCTGATGTAACACCGCTAGATTGTTTCTATGGAAAATTGTTAAAGATCAGGTGTAAATGATTAAATAAGTCAGTCACTGTCTTATACTTTCCACGTCCCGCACTTTTTTTAACATTAGCTGCAGCTTTTAAATAGTTTTATCTACCGAATAAAATAGTTTGTTCTCGTCATCTGTAGTGTACTTACTACGTACTTATCAACGTCGATCAAATGTTTTTTTATAAATACGGTTTATTTGTTGAAATATATAATATTTTATACACCGTAATCTTTAAGCGAATACTGCTATACAGAGTGCCCATTTTAAATCTCCGAGCCAAAATATTTTTAAATAGGCAAATAGTCACTGCCGACTATTATTTTAAAACAAAATATTTCTATAATTAAGATCAGGGCAATCATGTTTGCATTAACTTGACAGTTTACTAATCAAATTCGTTAAGCCACATTACTTGAACGGTGCAAAACAAAGATTATCGATCACTAATCTTTGGTGCAAAATGTATTCTAACGCTGACAAAGTGGACATGCTTCTAATTCAGGGTGAATGTCGAAAAAATGCGAGTGCTGCCAGTACTTTGTATGCGCAACGCTTCCCAGGTATACGAATTCCAACAGACAAAACATTTAGAATGCTTCTTCTGAATTTACAAGAGTATGGGCAATTTTCAAAACCAAAAGTAAGGGCACGGCAAGTTACGGCTGAACATAACGAAGTAGCTGTAATTGAAATGGTTACGGATAATCCCCATACAAGTCAAAGAGCGATTGCAAATGCCTTAAACATTAGCAAAGGTTCTGTTTTCAATATTCTTAAAGCGAACAAATTTCACCCCTACCATGTTTTTATACCATACCCCATCTTGAAGATAGGGATTATCAGCATCGTGTTCAGTATTGTCAATTCTTAGACGGCAATTAAACGGCAATGCGGAATTTTTAAGTATGGTATTATTCTGTGATGAAGCGAGGTTTTCAAAAAACGGCATGGTTAATCGACATAACTGCCACTATTACGCCCAAGACAATCCCCGCTGGATCAGGATAACTCATTTTCAGAGAATTTTTTCTCTTAATGTATGGTGCGGTATTATTGGCGATTTTGTAATAGGTCCACATTTCTTTCATGGAAATTTAGTTGGTGAAATGTATTTAACTTTCTTAATTAATAAACTACCGGCTCTCCTCCAAACAGTTCCTCAAAACGTACGGAATAGCATGTGGTTTTTAAATGATGGTGCACCTCCGCATTTTCATAGGGATGTGAGAAATTATCTTAAGCGACGTTTTGAGGGATGCGTAATTGGACGAGGTGCATTGCATCCTTGGCCTGTCCGTAGTCACGATTTGACTCCGCTAGACTTCTTTTTGTGGGGCAAAGTAAAAAATGATGCCTATGAAGTGCCCATTCGAAGTGAAGAACATCTACGCGAAAGGATAATTCAATGTTGTCGCTCTATCACACCGGAAATGTTAGCTCGTGTTAGAGGTTCGATGCGTAGAAGAATTATACTCTGCGAAAACGAAGGGGGAAGGCAATTTGAACACCTGCTTCGTTAGTTTTTGTACTATGTTCCTATTAAATTATTGTAGTTATTCTTGTCAAATATTAAATTTGAGTTATTAAAGTAACCTTAAATTTGTACTTAATCATTAGTAGATACATGTACTGTAAAACAACTTTGATCTCAATTTAAAAAAAATGGTAGAAATGCATAGTGATCGGGGGGTTGCATTGTGTGTTGCCTATTTAAAAAAAATTAGGCTCGGAGTTTTTAAATGGGCACTCAGTATACATTTTTGTATCGAATGGCTTGAATAAAAAAAATCTGGGTCTATACAATACCAAAAGTTGACGTTACATCTAAGTCTGTAATGCAAATTTATGATTTAGTTGGTATGTCGTAATTTTAAAATGGTTGTTTAAAAAACAAAAACTTTCTGAAATTTTCCAGTTAAAATTAATATCCTCTATACAACCAACAGCAATAATTTTTAAAAATTTATGTATTCAGTGAGCAAATAAAGTGCATAAGTATAACTAACCCGGTATATTGTTGTTGCATCATAAGCGTATACTCCAAGTGCTGTGAAACGAACATCAATGTGAAGAAGTTGTTTTGAAAATATATCTAGCTGTAACAGAGAACTTGACTTAATTAAATCAAAGAAAAATAAGTACAATACGTTCAGAGAAAATAACAAATCAAAATTTCTAAGTTGACGCAAAAGCTCACTTAGAATACACTGTTTTTCTATTTTGTATGCTTTGCTAGTAATTTATTATTTTCTACTGCCCTGTTCTGGAAATTAGAAAAGTATTGATTTTATAAAAACTTCATCATTTTACAATTTCAAGGAAAAATTATGATTTCGTACTCAAGGAACCCAAAAAAGTGCTTTTTAGAAAATGTTATTAATGAACTTTTAAATTCAAATATGGAAGCAAAAATTACATAAGGTTTACTAGCATAATTTTATTTTTGAAACAAAATTATGAAAACTTTTATGCAGCTTGGCAGCGATGCCGGCTCCATGTCAGATAATGATGATGATGAGCCAATAAGAACAGATTTACAAAAATCATTCCTTTTTTCCAACTCTCTAGGTTCAAAATGGAGATAGTTACGATTTTTTATAATTATTGCTTAATAAGAAAGAATCTTGTTTGTCTAAAAGCCATTCTGGATGAACAATATACTTCAATAAAAAAAAGTAACTAATAATGTTAAATCCAGAATGTTAGCAGAAAACTTAAAACAATGTGTAAAAGTAATTATAGTATATACCAAAATGTATTAATACAAAAGTATAAATTAATTACTCACGAATTTAATTATTGAAGAAATGTAAGTTAATTACGATCCCCAATTGCCAAGTTAATACAATCAGCGCTAGTTCATATTACTCAACTCAAATGTGTTTGGGATTTACATCGCAAGCTATTCATTACATTAATCTAAGTTGCAGGCTTCCGCGGCCGTTGTTAATAACAGCTAGGCTTCCGGGTTGGAGCCGCGTCATCGGTGCATGAACTGCCGACGTTTCGTCCTCGGTTCCACGGGACATCTTCAGGGCTGTGGTCACTTTGGAATCTGGAACACAGTTGTGTTCCAGATTCCAAAGTGACCACAGCCCTGAAGATGTCCCGTGGAACCGAGGACGAAACGTCGGCAGTTCATGCACCGATGACGCGGCTCCAACCCGGAAGCCTAGCTGTTATTCATTACATTTTTTGTCATTGGTTGTTTTATTAGTCTGTTATGATAAGGCTGGCATTGAATGATTGCTCAACTACATTATTAGTTCAGTAATGACATCATCATTTGTTTATATTTTTTTATTATTATTTTGAGTTTCTACGACAGTTTTAAGTTTGTCAGTTTACATAACACCTTATGGGATTTCAAGGCTGATTGTAATTAAGACAATTGCGTATTATAGGAGCAGTTTCCAGTATTATAGCTTTTTCTGCAGTCATCAAAGTTGGTATTACTTCTAAGTCCAGCAGTTTCAAATAAATGGCGATATTCTTACTTACTAGGGCGTTTACGCCTATTACAATAGGTATAATTTTTACGCTTTCAAGTTGTATTTGTCATAATACTTATTAATTTTGTCCGCTACAGCTTTAGCTAAGTTATGGTCAACAGGGTGAGTGATATCTGTTAAATATGCAGACTTCTATTGATGATCAAAAAAGGTAGTAATATCAGACCTGTTTGCTCCTACAGTTTTATCCGTGTGTGTTCAATATCCCAGTATATGGGTGCCACGTCATTTTGAAGAAACGGTTCGGGTAAGTAGGTAACGTTAATATGAAATAGATTATGTTTTAGAGCCAGTTCCTGATGGATATGTCAAGTTGTTACTATTATTTTTATTGTTATTATTTCTATTATTATCGTTTGTTTGAAATAACCAAAACGTTCTTTATTATAAATCAATGGAAAATTGAGTTTTAATTTCATAAATTATGAAATTACATATGAAGTAGGGGACGTATTTAATTCTTGACGCTTTATTACTTGCATAAACAATTATCACTGTCATTTGTGCAATTTCTTGGGTTATTGCCTAAGGTATTAACCTATTCAGAGCAAATTACTTATCAATATATTATATCAATAATAAAATAAATAAAACAGTGTCACAGCTTTGAAAAATGTTCGAAACACGTCGCTGGTACTTTTCCACACTTTTTACGTTTTAAATATTCTCGCGCCAATAAATAACTGAACAACATTGTTTTAACAAAAATATACAGTACACTAGCACGTGTACCGGTGGCGTCCCGCCCTATTAGGCAGGGTAAGTAATGCCTACCCATAATTTTTAAATTAAAAAAAAGTTTTAATTATAAGAAAGTTACTTTTTCATACAGTGTTTACTTTTTAACAACACCGTGTAACATTTATATATAGATTGCTGCCTTTAAACACTGTTTTGCAAACGCGAAGGTGAGCATTGACGCTCGCAGCTAGGTACGAAACAATCAACCAATCTCTTATTCTTAATACCTCCGCATGCACATTGGTAAAGAATACAATGATCAGATGCAAAGAAATAGTAGGGACATCAAGGCGCAGTAATCACCGAATAGGCGCGCCTATCCCCGTACTTTTTATCACGGAAACCTAGATCCATGAATGCGCAACAAACATGGCCGCCGGTCAGGATGTGGGATGTGAACGGGGCAAAAGAGGTAGAATTTAAATGGCGCGCGCTTTGTAGCTGTCACTTTTATCACGTGCTGCGCGCTGAGCGCTGAGTAATAGCTTGGGTATTGTTGTACGTCGTGTCGTGCTGCAAAGTTACAACATTTTGGAGCGTTGGCATATTTTTCATTATCTGTGCAGTGTTTGAACAACGTTAAGTTTCTTGTTCGTTTGCATCTTTTAAGTATGACTACTAGTTTTGAAATGGTTTAATCTTGAATTACATAGTAATGTCATATGTGGTAGTCAGATTATAAAATTTTAAAATAATGCGCACAGTTCTTCCTTTAATTCATAATCTGCTTAGGGGTTTTATAAAAAAAACTGGCTTTTACAATTTGCTTAAGGCATATACAATCTTTATTTCTTTTTAATAACAAAGTAATTTAAATATTTGATGAAGAATGGCATTTATTTTAATTTGTATTTCTTCGAAAGTCTCCGAGGAGGCTTCTTGACGAATCGGGTCATATTCAACCAAACAGTGACTAAGCACAGCAAAACATCAAAAACTAAGTAATTTTTAGTTTTGTGAAATTTTAATGTCCAATAAATTGGTTTTTTTATGAACCGAAAGAATTATTTGAGTTAAATAAAAAGTCAAGTAGTGAAGGTTTGGGAAAAGTAAAAGGAGTAACTCGTCGTATAGACATAGGTGTGCACGAATCAATTAAAACTCGTAGTTGCTCCTTGTCATTAGACGCTAGTGTCTAAACTTAACCGCCGATCCCACCAAGGTCAGACTTTTTATCGATGCATTTCTGTTGCGCACGCATTCAATTAGCACTTTTTTAGCGATAACCGCCAAGTTCGTAGTAGCACAGATGGATATGCGGGTGTGTTCGTGTGTACTGTTTTTTTACTGCATAAGTAGTTGTGGGGTCGAATCTCGGTTGGGACCAAAATGTTTTTTTTTTAGTTTCTTTTAAACACTGGTGTTGCTGTTTGCTGTTTACGCGAGGTTATTTGTTAAGAGCAGTTATATTTTTAAAGAAAAAATACGAAGACAAATTTGCATTCACTCACTGATTGACGTCAGGATCTGCGGTTAAGTTCAGACACTAGCGTCTAGTCTCCTTGTCTCCCCATTGCAAAAAAATATGAACGCAGAACTAGCCAAAATACTACAACTAGGTGTAGTAAAAAACTTCAAAGGTCTCTGGTGTTCTCTAGAGCTCTTGCTGCAGAAAATTAACGGAAAATATTGTTTTTGCTTCAATGGTCGTTGTTTAAATAGCATGACAAAGCGTGAGTCATATTCCTGTCTCAAGTGTCGATCACCCATATTAACTTACGCGTCACCAAATTCCTGAGTACAATCGACTATAAAAGCACATTCTGGCTAGTTCCTCTGAAAGCACTTCTTACTAAAAGACTGCGTTTGCTATCTACGAACGCGGTTTATTTGGATTTAATCGCATTCCCTTCGGGTTGTGCAATGCCTCACAAACCATGCAAAGGTTGATTGACTTGGTATTAGGCCTCGAACTTGAGCCTCGAGTCTTCGTTTACTTTGTGATAGAGCAATAGTATGCATTAGTCAAACATCAAATAATGCAGAACGCAATTATTCAGTGATAGAAAGGGAGTTTTCAGAGATAATATCTGCGATAGAAAAATTTAGGCCATATGTAGAATGTTCAGAATTTAAGGCCATCACTAACCATTATAGTGTGTTATATTTATTTAAAGTGAAAAAGCCCAGCTTTCGCATAATGTATTTGTACATCGAAAAAGCAGCAATAGCTTTGTTGCCGATGCATTAACCAGAGCCACCTTGACAGTGCCAGCTATAGATATACAAACAGAAGATCTTGATAGCTAGCTGGTACATTCAGATGATGGAAAAGGTAATAAACAAACCAGAGGCTTACCCGTTGTGGAACATTGAGAAGAGTCTACTGTAAAAGTTTGTGGACAATCGATACGGTTTAACTAGTAACATCAAAGAATGGAAAGTAGTTGTTTGCTCTAAGAAATTACTTAAAATGTACCATGACGATCATACGGTAGCCCAGCTTAGAGTATTTAAAACACTTAAAACACATTTCGGAGTCATAGTATTGGTCTAGGATGCGAGCCGACACAATACGTTATATTCGTCCCTGTAAAATATGTTCGGCTCAAAAATACTCTCAACTGGCACGTGCGGGATATGTCAATGTTATTAAATTAATCTAATAAGTGTTCAGCGTAATTAGATTTATGTGGGTGTTTGTATTTGTATCAACCTATGTGTTCTTGGTATCTAATATCAAATGTTTTTATTGTTTGGGCTATATAAACCGAATTACAGTGTAATCAATTTATTTTGTAAATGCCTGATTTTAATAAACTATTTGTTTTTTTTGTATTAGACAAAGTGTTTAAAATGTTTTTAGTTGTTTTAAAAATTGCTCTACATTTATTTATTGTGTTTATAATTTTAGCAATTTTTTCCTATTGATCGTCAAAATATGGAATCATTAATTGTATCGGATGTACTATTCGGAAATATTTTTTATAGCTAATTTATAACCTTTCTCTTTAAGTAATATGTCGATAAGTTGAGCATTATAACCATTACTACATGCAATAATTTGTTTAATAATTAAAATTTCTTTATTATAACCAATTTTATTTAAAGAAACCGTTAAAACCCTATGTATCATAGATGTATATACTGTTAATTTATGTGTTTTATGATGACAAGAATCGTGTGGTATTGTAATGTCTGTTTGTGTAGATTTTTTACAAACAGAGTATTTAGGTTTATTATTTAAATTAATTTTTCTGTTTAAATCTCAAAAATTAAAACAACTATTTGGTTCAGTTTCTAGCATACATTTTATGTTTGGGTGCAAGCTGTTCAGAAACTTAAAGATTCAATAATTAATGTAAATGAGCATGCTAATAGTATATTAAAACACAAGTTGCATAAGGCATTGTCTTAACGTACGAGTCCAAGATTGAAAAACGAGGGAGCGTAGCAACCGAGTTTTTCAATGGACGAGTGCGTCAAGACGCCTTATGAAACGAGTTTTTTATACTATTTTTTCTATTGAGGAGAATTAATGAAAAAACGTCATAAAAAATTGCTGCGATCAAATTTGGTAAATTTAGTATATATATGTTGGCAGCAAGTTTCAAATTGCTGCCATCAAATTTGGTAAATTTAGTATGTATATGTTGGCATACATACTAAATTTACCAAATTTGATCATGAATATATCATGAATACCAATCTTTGTTGGTGAAATTTTACTAAAAACAATGCTTTAAAAGACTCTCTTAAAACACTGTTTTTTAGCTAAAACAGTGCTTTAAGAATAACCTTAAAAAACCGAAATAGAAAAAATGTCATTAACATCAACAGTATTTTGTTTTATAATCAAAACTGATAAGTATAATATTTTTTTTTGCTAGCATGTGGTTGGGGAGTCATGTATGTACTATACTAGTGGTCTAATGACACGTTGGGTTTGTGTGTTTTTAATAAACCATAGTTTTGGTGGTTGTGGATTTGTATGGTATAATTTTTTTGATAATATGTTAAACAAACCTGGCAAATTTTCTAACGTTTGATTTAATTCCTTCTGATAATTATTGATGGGATTACTAGTTAAAGTTTTTATATTTGAATTGGTTATGTAATCATAAGCACACAATTATTGTTTTTATTTGTATTATATTTTATAATAAGTAATTCATATTTAATTTATAATAATACATAATGCAGTTTTAAATCTAGATAGGTTCAGCCATTGTAAACATTGGTCGTTATTTTTGCACACTTAGTAGGAGCCAGAGATTGCTTAGAAGACAGAAAACTCAACAACACTAAAGATGCAAATCCTGCAGTCTAAAATCATAAAATGACAACAACCGTAATCAGTTGTAAAGTAGTACAGTAGGTACATTTAAAATACAAAGTGTACATAAATGATTGCAATATCTGTATAATAGAATAAATTTGTCAACTAGCGTCTTTGTTCTGTAAATGTAAATAACTTCTTCTCTTAACATTGTATACCTACCTTATCATAAAAATTCCTTAATTCCTCGTAACAAAAATTCAATTTTCGTTAACAACCATTCATTTTCTATGTTATGCCTCAACAATATGTACATAAAAATTGTAAACACCATTATATGGACAATGTATTTACATAATAAATATAATGCGCTTAAACTATTAAACTGTAATATTAAAAATTTATTTTTATAAGCACGACAACACTAGAAATTATTTATTTAATTCTCCTACCGAACATATTAAAAAGAAATTCTTTTTTCCGTAACGGAAATTAGATTTTGGTTAATCAGATTCAATTTTTGTTAACGAGAATTATGGAGATTTAAGTAACTGTTATACCAATAAAAAAATAGATATAAGCAAAACATCAAGTAAACTATAAAATTGCGTATACCATAAAAATTTAAAAACGATAGAAAAAGAAACATTCTAAACGGTGCATTTCACATAAAAATTCGTATAATTTGAAAAAATCAGCAAACTATTAAAATTCGTAATACATAAGAATTTTTAAACAAATGACATTCGTATAGTGATGAAACTAGCACAGCAAAGAAATTGTTAAATTATTAAAATGTGTATAACATAAGAATGTGCATGTAATGGAAATTCTTATACCACATCAATTTACACATTTTAACAATGTTTTTTATTTTGATGCTATATTTCTTTGGTATACGAATGTCATTTGCTTAAAAATTTCTTTGTATTACGAATTTTATTTGCTTACTCATTTCTGACGTTTAGCACTTGTTCATAATTTTCCTGGGGGCTTAATTCTAAAACCAACTTAACTGCAACGCCAGACACACCCATCAAGAGCGTTATTTGGTTTGTTCAAAACATACTCGAGCACAACGTTGTCCTCCAAAATTACACGGTCACCTGATATAATTTGGCGTATATTTTTATTTTGTTTGTACATAATCTGTTATAATGGCAACCTATACATATTTGTGGCATACCTATTTATCACTTATCAGTACGTTTTCATTCAAAATTGCTAGCGCAAAATTGATATAATAAGTAATATTCTAAACATTATGCATTACTATGTATTGAACAGAAAAACATGAGTTTAGCAAAAATATAACTTAAAATTAGAATCTAAGAGTAATCTAATAAATTTTGGCATTCGACACATTTTTAGAATGTTATCAATGCTTCCTTTTCTTTGCTGCCTTGTCGCTTTGGATTCTTTTAGCGCCCCGTATTAGCTCTGGATGCCGATATCGCCTACTTCTGGCAGTTGATTGCGCTTAGTTTTCCACGTCAACGTGCGTGTTAGTCATAGACAAAAACGTGTTGCACTGACTGCACGACTGAAGGTTTGTTTATTTTTTATTTAAACTACTGCTGCATTTGGCACATTTTTTGTGGATAAATAATACGACCCTAGACAATTTAAAAAATAAACTACGTTGTTTTCCTTTTCTAGTCAAAAATGACAAAACGGTAGTAGTTTAATTAGAAAATATACAGACTCTCTAAGCAAAATTTAGACAAGCAGTTAACTCAACATTTTTTTTGGCCATAACTGACAAACATAACATCTGGACAAATACGTACGTCGTACATACACTACCCGACGTAGAAAGCTACTCGCTGCGCAACAAACTGCCAAAAGTAGCGAGGTGGTCGCCCAGGGCTAATACAGCGTGCTAAGACATTCAAAGCGGCAGAGCAGCAAAGAAAAGAAAACATGACAGATTATGTACATACAATAAAAATTTATAAGAAAATTGCTAAATTATATGAACTAATTATTAGCTGGTGTGACCACGTATATTTTGGAGCCCAACGTTGTGTTCGAGTATGTTTTTTTAAACAAACCAATAACGCTTTAGATGAGCGTGTCTAGCGCTTAAGTTAGTAGGTTATGGAATGTGTTATACAATTTTTAAGTTATATTCTTTTCTGTTGTTAATTTATTCTTGTGGTAAGTGAATTCTTTTTGGTTCACGAATTTTCATGAATGACCAATTTATTACCATATGAATGAAAATGTTATATTATGTTATTATTTTAAATTGAAAATGAATTTCCGTTAATGGAAATTGTATTTTTGTTAACAGAAATAGAATTTTTTTAACGGTAATTAAAAAATTTTTATTATTAGATATACAATAATTTTAATTTGCATGAATTTAAATGGTTAGTTAACGTTTAATGTATTAAATGATAACACTGCGTTCCATATGGTGGTTTATTAGTTTACTTATTTGTACATGAATATTGTTTTATACAAAAAAATCTTTTTATAGTAGAAACATAATTTTCTTATGCAAAACATGTTTTTTAAAAAAGAACATTTTTATTACCAATCACTAAATTTGTTTTGTAAGGGGAAAAAGATTTGCTTAGGAAATAATATTTTTGTAGGAACAAGTTTAATGCCTATTGGTTGAGCATTTGAGCAACCCCACGCGGTGTATTCTATCCGCGAGGTACTTGCGGGTCATGCGGTGCGGAATACTGTATTAAATTTCCGTATCATTATTTTACTAAGCTTTGCGAGGATTTTAATACGCATCGTTCAGAAACGTATCTCCATGACCTCCTAAAGCATCTTGCGAGAAGACTACACCACGTGATGCTGATCAACCAATAGTCAGTCGTTCCTAAAGCGCTGGTTCCAAATATACAAAAATATATAAGGTGGTCCATTTAAAAAACAAAAGTTATATGCCGTTGTGCAAAAACAGTAGGCGTTGTTTAGTATTGGCATACGGCATTTTGTGCTATACATTCTTCCATTTAAAACTAAAAAAGTTTATATCGATATCGTTAATAATAACAAAGTTACAGGCTGTAAAGCGATTTACAAACACGCTATATAAGTAGCGTTACAGGTCTTGGTGGCCCAGAGCTGTTGTAGAGAAATCTATATACTATATACCAATTCTGGATGCCTTCCGCCGTCCCATCTTTTAATGACCGCGCATTCAGTAACATGTCTTACATCTCGACACAGGTTACATCATTATATCTCTTTCAATAAATTTGTTACCATTGCATTGTTTGTATGAAAAAAGCGTAGAGCACTGGTTCAGCTAGTTTTATAAATTAAAGATTGCTTTAATTTTTGTAGTCCTAAATTTAAGCACTCGTTTTTCTAACCAGAGCTCTTAACATTTGAGTTAATGAAGTTTAGAATTTGTAAACATGATAGCCCACTCTTGTAGCTTTTGCTTATTAATTTTGACCGCAGTAGGAATTTATTTGTGCAATACAGGTCATCTATTTTAGCGGGGACGCTATGGGGATCTCGAAAACTATAAGGCACACAAAGTCGGTTCTAATTTAACCGAAAGTTGCTTCATTGGGGAAACAATGTAATGGTAATTGTATTTTTCAAAATTCTCATAGCTTACTAAATACGAACGGAAAAGTAAAAATAAGGAATTTCTTTAACGTAAAATAACATATTAAAAATATAAAGAAAAAAAACATAAAGAACACCGTTGGAAATCTGTTGTAGCTGTATTAAGAAAAAATAGTTTCCCTGTTGTGTTTTGTTTTGTTATTTGACAAAATGCATGTTTGGGTTACATCTCGAAAATTAATCAAAACACAAACGTTTTCTTTAATACAACTGCAATAAATCCACAACTTTTCGTTTAAGAGTTTCTTCTATTTTACTTTAAAGAAATTATCTTTCTTTGGTTTCCTGGTCGTATCTAGTAAGCTATGAATGTTTTGGGACAAACAAAATCACTATTACATTGTTTTCCTAATTAGGCAGCCTTCATTTAATATAATGAATTTCGTATCTCTCATGGTTTCCGAGATTCCTGTAGTGTCCCTTGTAAAAGGGAAGACCCGTATAGGTATTAAATTATATCGAGTACAAGAACCCGTCGTCGTGTTATGGTGAGACATTTAGGGATTTACTGTATAGATAGATTATACATTTAGTTAAAACAATAATAAATTATTTGATGTACAACTAACTTTATTTAAATTACATTTACATCACATACCTTTATGATGAGAACCTCACTACGTACAGCAAGAAGTACTTTGTGCACCACTTCCTTGATTCACGTAATAATTATATTTTAGTTATTAATTAAAGAACTAGAAGTGCCAAACTGTAGCTTATTAGAAGGTACATGACAAAAACCAAAACGACGCAGAAGTAGTAAGATTGTCCGAATAGCTATTAGAACAAAACAGAGACAGTCAATGACCCTACCAGCAGCAATTTAAAATTAAGTAACTGTTTTAATCAATTTTTTATTTTAAGATGTTTGCAGTAAACTTACAGCATCGTATGCAGAAAACAAATTTATGATTATATCCCAACACAGAATACAACCGTAAAGAAAGCCTATATAGATCCATAAGCATGGTTAATTAACGATGCAGTACCACAAATTTTGTTATGAAGGTACATTAACAATTTAATTTTTTGTAAAGTGAGTCCACTGCTCTTGTCTATCTTGGCTGAAAGGTAACTATTAAATTACTTTTATTTGTATTGACATTCAAACCTGCCTGTTTTATCAAGAGAAAAATTATTATTAATAGTAAAACTCATTAAATAATTATTAATAGAAGAGAAGCTCTGTTTGATACTTAAAACGAACAAAATATACTGAGTGTCCCACAATTCTATTGCTATATTTGAATAAATATCAAGAATTGATTTTGCTGCTGACGCCTGATAAGCACTTGCTCTAGGAGCATTCCATCTTTGTGTTGTAATAATACTTATAATAGACAAAGGCCCTGTTAAAACAAGCAGTATTTGAACTAGAAGAGCTTTCTTATAACGTCTTTCTATTCCAATGTTTTGCAAAGCAGTATCAACTTCAGTTAGATCTTCAAGTGCCATTTTTATTCGATTTCTTAGCGTAAAGCAGCTGATTAGAATTAGAAAGTTTGCATGTGTTTTTACATGCATGCATATTAAAATTAAACTCCTATACTCTGTATGTTTTATTTGCACTATGTTTTCTATTGTAGAAAATGTAACACTTATTGCCAGTGCGAAATAGAAAAGCAAATAAGCACAGCTTATTAAACATAGCTTGAGACTGATGAGCAACTTAGAACGTCCACCTTGTTTGGATATGTAAATTAAAGACTGCCCCAGCATAATTGAGTAATAAATTGTAAACGCTCTTTTCTCAAATAATAGAGTACGCTTTTCCATGTCCTTAAAAATACAAACAGACGTAAGATATATTTAGTCGACAAATCTAGCTACCTGTTCCAATTAATACTATTTTACAAAAGTACGCAGTTTTTTTAGTGGATTTTAAAAGTTTCTATGGTATATGCAGTGTATGGATAAAGTAAGGAACAAATTCAATGGATAACCATTAAATATCTTACAAAAAAACATCTTTTTTGGGACAAATCAAATGTGCAATTTATAGTTTTGTTTTAATTTTGTCGTTTACTCATTAATTAATATGAGCAAACAACAGCGTCTAGTCTCTTCGAAAACAATCGATCCCACCAAGGTCAGACTTTTTATTTGTGCATTTCTATTGCGCACGCATTCAATAGGCACTTATTTAGCGATAACGGGCAGGTTCGTAGTGTCGTTTTACTGCATAAGTAGTTGTGGGGCCGAGTCTCGGTTGGGCCCAAACTTTTTTCTTATAGTTTGTTTTAAAACACTGTTGTTGAGTTTTGCTGTTTACGCAAGGTTATATGTTAATAGCAGTTATATTTTTAAAGAAAAAATACGTAGACAAATTAGCATTCACTCACTGTTCGACGGCATACTAACACGCAGACGCAAGTCTGACCTTGATGATGTAGGATCGATTATTGCCAAGGGGCTAGACGCTAGTTGAGTAAACACCAAAATTAAAAGAAAACTAAAAATTGCACACTAGATTTGTTTCAAAAAAGGTGTTTTTGTAATGGTTATTCATACATTATCGGTCACTATTTGGCAAAAAAATGGTGCTCTGAGTTCCTCTTGAAAAGAGCTTTCAAATGAGCCGTCACACGGCAGACTGTTTTATTAAAAAAATAAGGATCAAGGCACTGCGTGGTGTCACGTGACCTTTTAGCAACAGCAATATGCTTTAAATGTAGCTGGAATAAAACTGAAGTTTAAAGGTCCGAGAAAAATAATATTTCGGGAGATATTGAATTTGTGCCTTACTTTATTATCCACACACTGTATACAGCAGTTGTTGTAATTATTTTGTGAATACAGGCTGCCCGCATTGAAAACTCGCTTATCTAAAGACATACGACGACAATTTTATGCTCATTAATAATCTGAAAAGATATTAGACCTATTTTGCTTAGTTTCTGAGGAAACTGAAACAACTGACATTTTGCTTTTCTTTTTTTTTGGCTATAACTCATTTTTCATTTATTTTACAAGTTTCTGGCTATGCGTTATTAGGATTCCAGGAACTCATACAAAATATAATTATGTTTGTAGGCGTGTGAGTGCGTGGATATGACTGTTTAGGTTACGCTTTCTAAATAATATAATAAAATAAGCTTTTACGAAAATCCAACACCGACAAAGGAAGTTAGACATGATTTTTGGTAGCAATTTACAGAAATTGAATTTTCTGCTTCTGAATCTGAAGACGCAATCAGATAGAAGATTTGTGGACAAATCAAAATGTTTTCTGCCTAACTTTATAGTTTTAAAATGGCGGACTCGACCACGAGAAATTCCAATAGAATGTTCCAAACCGTTTCTGAATTTTTTGAAATATTCATAAAAAATTAAAACTTTAACACCCTGTATCTCGAAAACTAAGCTGTTGCCGACACATGTTTATAGGAACTTTCTGCCTTTGAACGGGGGCGCATGTTTTTCAAAACACCCTGTATAGCTCATATATAGGTTTTTTGACATTGTTACAGACAACAAAGTGTCAAACAAGCAAAACTTGTAACTACGTGGTGCTAGCAAAATAAATAAATTTAATGACATGTGCGGAACCGTAAAACGAACCCTGAAAACACCAAGCAAACGAACACGCCTAAAATTCTGCAATGTAATGGCCGTCCCGGTATTACTCTATGGATCTGAAAACTGGACTTTAACCAAAAGTCAAAGGAGACAAATCAAAGCGGCAGAAATGAGGTTCTTGGGACATGTAGCGGGATACACCCTTCTAGACCGAAAGAGAAGTGAAGAGGTACAACAGGAACTAAGTATTTTAAATTTAACAGAAACAATACAACCGATACCAAACAAATTGGTTTGCTCATTTAAATATATAAATAACTCCGCCTTAGTCGGTCTCAAGCGTGAATGTAAAAGAAGGAGGGAGAGAAGTAACAACCTCGTTAAAAGACGTGGGTTTAGCTGGCCCAACCGATAGCAGCCAGTAAGGGTTCCTCTCTAGGGTTACATGTAAACACTCATCAACGGATTCAAAAGCGGAGAAGGATAATTTACTCTTAACGACGTAGAAGGTGGATGATTTGCTCCGTAGAAAAGGGCAGACACGACTCTTAAGCTGGAGAAGGCAATCTATCTAGGAAATGTAAACTACAAAACCAATCTACCTGGTCCTCTAGGTTAGGGGTTGAGACGTAAGGCCAACACCTTTACACTTGTAAAACCAAATTAAAAGTTAGAAATTCTATGCAAAAGCCTCGGTATATAAGGTGATTTTCCAACAATTGACCACCAAGAGCTGAGCTCTGATAAAAAATATCTCTTAGACATATCCAAACCTGTTTGTTTTGGTGAATGTCTGCCAAATCTAGCGACACGTAGCCCAGAAAACTGCATCATCTAACCTTAAGGAGTTAGCTAATTTTTTTGAAAATATGGAGAATAAAGAAATTTTGGAAAAATTGTGAATATTTCAAAATATTGGAAATTTTTAAATTTTTTAAAAATTCTAAAAATTTTTAAATTTTGAAACGACTTTTAATGGAATTTTTTTTAATTTTTAACTTCATTTTTGAAGATGTTGAAAATATTTGAAATATTAAAAATGTTTGATAATTTAAACTATATTTTATTCAGGATAATTTTTTGAAAATTTGGATGTTCTTGTTTTTACTACTTGTTAATTGTAAACAATATTTATTCGTTGAAATCTAAATTCGATTTTATTTTTTGGGTATACTATTTATTTTGGCAATTATCTAAATAAACTGTTCAGGTAAACGGGACCTGTTCATATCAGCCAATTTTACGTGGTCATAACGGCCAACAGTTTAATTTTTGGTCATAACGGCCAAATACAAACTAAATTGTTTATTTTGTTAAATGCGGATTTGTGGTACAAAATGGTGTATGAAATTAGCGCTTAAAATACTTTGATAATCTGATAATTTGACGTTGCCAAACACTGAGTGTCTTTACCATTAGTTCATCTTCATTAAGTCAATCTACTTAATTACATTTTACAGGTTATTTTTATATTGGTTTTATTACAATAAAATGTACAATACTATTTATTACTAATTTTAATAATTGCATTTTAAAATTGTAGTTAAAAGTATTATAAATTAAATATAGTTAGTATATTGCTATGATATCCTGAAGCTGGGTTGTTTGGACTGGAGAAGTGTAATTCCTTAAGTGCAGTCTTTGGAATGCTTGTTGCATTTTATTTTACAATCCCAGATTTGTGAAGATAGTAAGTTATTGGTATTCAAAGTTTTAAACTCAGGGATGCGTATTTTTGGTATATTTTCTTGTGGTTATTTTATATTATTTATATTTTTCAACATCTGTGGATTTTCTCTTTACTAAATATAAAGAACCTCAATCAGATTGGTATACGATTATTGTTTATCTTAATTTTAGTTATGAAGTATTTAAAAGGTTGACGATATAAAAAGTTCAAAACTTACTTGTTTTGTGAATCGTTAAATGTCGTTATTGGGGGTTATGGATGCAAATGACACTTTGATACTTTGACAAGTGAAAAATGGACACTCGTTGAGCATAAGAGGTATTTGTCTAAGGAATTGAAGATCAAGGAAGAACACAAAAGAAAGAGGAATGTTTGTTAGTTACGGCTCGTCCTGTAAATAGAGAGGCAGGATTTTTGATTCTCGGAAAGAAAAGAGATAGTAAACGAGTTATATGAAATAAAAATACTGTTTTAAGAAAAAAGAGTATTAGAGCAGGTCGTGACTAGGCTGTTAAGGTTGGTAACATTAATTTTCATATTTTTAAATTTGATCTCTATGGTAATCTGATTTGTAACTCTAAAATAAACTTGACAGTTAAAAAAAATTTAAGTTTATCTTACTGGATGGAACCCTTCCTTAATGAGTTACATCCAGATGAATAACAACAAGGATAGTTCCAGCAAGATAATGCTACGAGTCACACTGCGCATGAAGCTGGATTATTTTATTTTTCCATTTCTGAACAATACTATCTTTAAAAAATTTCCGGTGATGTAATCCTATTGCAATTAGCAATCTTTGAGCTAAATTCGGTTTTTCTGCGTTAATGCGTCTGGGCTGCTTGTTAGTCAAAATGGTATGGCATAAAAGTATTTTTTTAAGCATAACTCGTATGTCGATCAGCAAACCCAAACGCGAAAAAAACTTCGTTGAATGAACGCAGTTGCTCCAAATTCAACATGACAATTACAATACCTTCCTCTGTAGCTATACTTCAAGTTTTTAACATTTCTTCTTGTAAAAAATGAAAATCAGAAGTTACTTTGGCTTTGTATTTTCTACGCAGTACCGTGTATGTTATAAATTAAAAAAAAAAGGATTTGTTGTTTTGTATTGATTACAATTTATGAGCAATGAAAAAATTGGTTTTAACAATGCAATTTCACTTTACACTTACACTTTCATTAAACTGCTTTACTTTCGATGTAAATATCACAATCTCACAAACAACCGCATTGACAAGTTAACACTGCACAATACGCGCCAATATTGGACAAGGTTGCGCAAGTCAGGATCGATTGTGGTCGAAGACACCAGACGCTAGTGTAATCTTGTAGGAAAACACTAAGACATGTAATATAAACAGTTAACGCTTTGAAGTAGTTTGATTGGCAATTATAATCCCTATGTTGTTGTTCACGTAGAAACGAATTCTTTCCAATTCAGATGCCATCCTTACAAACTACTTTAGTAGTTTTATGTATTATATAACTAATGGTAAGTATAGCAGGTCAATAACAGAAGAATATATTACAATTAGGTTTCTTCCTGTCTCACAACTCACTTGCGGTTTTCACCTCGGCATTATCCATAAAGAATGTTTTCGTATATGTAATATGTAAAATTCGCCGCCCATTTACTAAGAAACTATCAATAACTCACAGACAAAATAAATTTTACCGTTTCTGTAGAAAATTTAAAAGCCTTAACTTTTTTGTCATGACGAGAGCTATTTAGAAAAAACTGTAAAAGTGCATACTTTATTTAAGATGGCAACCTTTCCTCATCTTTAATTTTTCAAGAATTTATACACGTTCAACAGTAAGCCCATGCAAACGTCTCTGCCAAATTTCAAAACTTTCGAAATAATTTTTTTTTATTTTTGGTTATTTGACTGGCCTAGTTATTATGTTGAGCGTTTTATTTAAACCTTCTCTATTAAACATTTTTCTGTAGTTGTTTGAGTTTTTGTCGGTGCTGTTCATTATTATTATTATTATTAATTGTGTTAAACCTGTTTGTATTTTTGTTATTTTATATATCAATAGCAAATTTTTCGTATTGTTAACTGATTATTTATTTCAATTTTGATTAATGTCCTGTCAATTGAGACACTGATTTTTTTCTTTAGCTCACTTTTATCTAATCATGATCATAACATGATTATTGTTTGTGGTTATTCTAAATGTTAGTAATATTATTAATTCCTATGGATAATAATTAATAAAGTGTTTGTGTTTGGTGGTTGGTTTCTTTAATATTTAACAGTTTATAAATCATCTATTTTGTTTGTCTGGTGATACATTCACTACCTAAATGTGCATAATAATCAGTAATTATAGACATTTAAGCAGACCGTATTTTGCTCTTCTGACAAGAAATATTGATGAAGCAGACGGCTACATTTCTTATAATTTTGTTTGTGCACTTTGCTTAAAACATATGGAACGCAAAATAAAGATATTGAATAGTTGCAGAAAAAGGATCAAATATATGTTTTTTACGCTTGCGGTGGGGTAGCACTACTGTGACATGTGAAACCCCGAAGAGCATACTAGGCATAGTATTCCAGTGGTGAGTGTGAGTGGATTTCTGGTAGCTGTAGACAAAACACAAGCGTCGCAACGCTGCACTGCTAACTGCGATTTCAAAGTCCTTACAACTATACATAGAAGTACAAGTGCATTGAAATTAATTGTACTTATTTTTAAATCCAAGTTTTTTTCTAACAATAAAAAATGTTTATTTAAGTACAAGTAAAAGTACCTTAAAATAATTACAATATAAGTACATAAGTACAATTACGCAGAGCTCTAGTACTTAGGTATACTAAATTCCGTTACAATTGGTCAAGTAGTTCCTGATATATTGAGCATATTCATGAATATAATTCAAAATATGTACTTCCGTCGAAATCTCAAATCGAATACTTTCGCGAACTCAATACGTTCTTATATTGTAACCATGGGAAATTATAAAAAGTAATTTTCTTAGTATTTTAACAAGTACAGTTCTGATTAAACAGGTTCGATTGAAAATCCAGAAAATTTTCCCAAACTAAAAAAATATAAAAGCTGCTCCCACTTTTTCTAACTCTTTAACTCTTCAGAGTAGGCATCCACGTTGTATGTGATAAGTACAGGTAGCTTTACTAATCAATTATAATTTTATAAACGCAACAACAATTTGCTTTAGTTAAAAAAACACTTTCGTTTGACATTTTATGCACAGTGGGCATGTCTGCAGCAAATTGTTGTTTTCATTTATAAAGTTATATTTGAATAATAAAGCAATGCAGCGTGTGTTGCCTATTTTGAACAGTCAAAGGGTACACAATAACATGGGCACCCTGCATAATGAATGAATATACACATATTGTTTTAATGTTAATGTTTTTTATTGTAAGCCAAGCAAAATTATTTGCTAATTATACATGGTGCACTTATAAATCGGCATAGGTTTAGTGATTATAAATGTTGGTAATGTTTCTTGCACACTGAATAGCGGCCGTAGCTTGGTTAGAAGCCAACATAGACAACAGAATTGGAGGTGTTATTCCTGCAACCTAAAATTATACAATATAGCTGTGGCGTTACAATAGGTACAACTATAATACAAAATGTCATAAATAATTCCGAAGATCTGTGGTGAAGATAACTATATTGAAAAAGCTGCAAACTTTAATTCAATCATCGATAGATATTTGTTATACGCCGTGTCTATAAAACACTTAGATGATAGATAATTGACAATATCTATAACAGAATTGATAAAATCAAAATTGGTTGCTTATTAAGTATAGCAACCCTAACAGTTTTATTTAATTTTTTTTTTTAATTTTTGTTCCTCAACGAAAAACTTGTTTATTGTCAATTTTTGAATCAAAACGGTGAAATCACAGCAAAAACTCAGTGTCTTGGTTCGTAAAAATACAATCGTTTACATAAACCGAGAGAAATATTTTGGGCGTAACCCAATCAAGACTTCCTATGCAAGTAGATGTTCTGTTTAAGCCGCACTAAGCTCTAAAACTGTGGGTAAAGCTCTAAATACAAATATTTTAAATCAATGGATCGGTCGATTTCTTGGCCAGGACGGTCACCTGATGTAACACCGCTAAATTTTTTCTATGGAAATTTGTTATAGATCAGGTCTACACGATTGAAGAAATCAGTCAGTCTTTTACTTCTACTAGAAAAATCTGGGTTTATAAAAAAACAAAAGCCGAGGTTTCTTCTAATTAAATCGGTAATGAAATTTTATGATTTGTTAGGTATGGTGTAATTTTAAAATAGTTTTTGTTTAAATAATAAAAACTTGCTAATATTTTCCAGTTACAATTAATATCTTCTATAAAACTAACAGCAATAATTTTTAAAAATTTACTTATTCAGTGAGCAAATAAAGTTCGTAAGAATAACTAACCTGGTATAATGCTATTGCACCATTAGTATATATTCCAAGAGCTGTGAAACGGACATCCATGTGAAGAAGTTGTCTTGAAAATATACCTAGCTGTAACAGAAAACTTTACTTATTTTTTCTATTTAACTGCAATAGTATCAGTTAAACCCTTATTAATATTTTTCAATTTTGTTATTTTCTTGTCATTCATAAGTCGGTTAGAAAAATTAACTGACGGAGATTTCACTCCCCCCCCCCCCCCCAGTTAATTTGAAAATGGTAAGAACTTCCAGACTAGATGACATGTCTGTAGGATTGCTTGTTTTGCGGATACTCCACCAACAGCGGTGTTCAGTGGCACAATTTTGACAGCAATCGGTTTCATAAAGGTTTCATCTTCATTGTCAGGTTCTGGTACTTTCTGTATATCTCCTGTTCGGTCTTATGCAAGTTGTGAGTAAGAGGGAGATTATTGTTAATTATCCATGCTTTTTCATTAGTTTTTTTTATTAAGAGTATATCAGAACGGTTAAAGTATGCCGTCTTGTTGCTAACAATTGCTCGATTCCAGTAATATGGCTGCGGGTTGGTGATTAAATTATATTTCAAGGCCATTCGAGAATGTATAATTTTAAGCACTTGGTTATGCCTGCAGAGGTATCGAGACTCAAGGGAATTATTATTGTAATAAATATTAATGATACTAAATCACTGTCTGCTAAGGCAGGGCATCCGGCCATCTCTAGGTAAGGTACATTATCTACACTTATCGATAACATTAGATTTTGAAGATATTTGTTTCATAGTTTTTTCTGATTACCTTATTCTGTATAGATATAAGAACCCTTTCAATTTCAGGACAAAGGTAGTCTTTTTTTAAGAACAAGGTAGAGAGAGAAAGGCTTATCAACGGCGTCAGCGGATATTAGGTATGAAGAATCTTTTTCTTTCATGTACTTATTTTATGGCTTTCAGACTGTATTTGATGTTCAGTGGCTAGATTAGACAAATTTAGCGGGATATATGATTGGTCCGTCTTTACAGTTTTTTGGATGCGCGTGCTGGTAAACATAATCTCGCATTTTAAGTTCTTGGATTTTGCTTACGGTTTATGAGTCCACAGCCTCTTTGATTACGAGGTAAGTATAGATACTCTACCGCAGATTTTATTTATAGGTTTATTCTGTGTCTAGCGATGTAATATCCAACATGACCTCGTCAGTATGTGAAAGAATTCTTTTAGAGATGTGGACTGTGGCACATTTTTTCAGTCCATACCTCAGCTTAATATTATCGCTAAATGTCTTAGAAGTACTAACCAATAACTTAAGCTGTTGCTTAAATTCCGCTTACAATTTGAGATCATCCATGTATATTGATGTCATCGTACCTGCATTCAAAATTTATCTGTTAAAGTAATAGGTAGGGCCGATAGGGGCTTAGCGTAAGGCAGAACCACATAAGACTAAAAGTGTCGCTCTGGTAAATGCTGCTTTTGATGTCGACGTCCCCGATGTTGTGGCTATTAAGGGTAAATGTAGTTCATCAGGTATTCATGAAATAGGTAAAACGCTGAAGCTAGGACAGATTTTATATATTTTTCTACACCTATTTAATTATATGACAATTATTAGCATTTTGTTCGTGAAAAATCGTACATATAATTCACTGAAGTTATGGATTCATAATTCACTGCATCCGACCAATCACAAATACAAATTCAAAAATCACTGTTTCGCTGATTTCGATGATATTTTAAATCGCCCGCGATCAACTCTTTCTGCGGCTGACAATCGACTCGTATGACAGCCAAGTGTATCGCCATATTGCTTGGTTACCTTTCACAATCTGTGCAAACTAATAATTCAACCACTAAAACGAGTCTAATTTATTTGTTTAATAGGTGTAGAAAAAGCATAGTAACACATTCGCGATTATGGCCATTATTCACTCGGATGATTTGCGCCACTCGCCTACCGCTCGTGGGCTCAAACATCAACTTCGTGAATAATGGCTGTCATAATCGTTCATATAATAATATACTATTCTAATAATTTAAGAAACCAGTTGTGAGACAGAACGGAAAATTTGGTTTAGTCGACGTAACAGATATGCAAGTTACGCTTTTTTAAGTGTTATTGCCACATGATTACTTAGTCAATAACGAGTTGTTCTTTGCAGCCTGAGGCTTTTCTGATACACCCTTTTTGTTCAAATGCGAAGATATTGTCATTCTCGCAGTGTTGGTAAATTTTGTTATTTACAAGTGAGATTAGCAACTTATAGAACAATGAAAGACAAGTAATTGATCGAATATTTGAAAGGTCGCCTGGATTTTCCTTTTTGTATACGAGATAAATGACACCTTTTGTAAAAAGCTGCGGTAAGCTCTCCGGAGTTCTGAAAGTTTTAGAGAACCACCGAGCAAGCGATTCATGAGTGAAAATAAATTGTTTTAACCAAAGCTTTTGAATTTGATCGGGTCCAGCCGCTTTGCAGTTATGAACTTTCTTTAAGGTGGCGTACCTATCTTCTCTGTTAACTTCCAACATATCAAGTAGTTAGATGCTTTATTTATAAATTCAACAATTTGGGGAGCATTTAGGTCAGCATGTGCAGGTTTGGCTTATAACGAATTCCAAAATTGAAGAAATTCAGCGTTGTCTGGGTTGTTTATAGAAGAAACAGTATGGTCAGTAAAAGAATTATAGAATTGTTTCTCTTTTGTTAGAAACAGGCCATAATGTTGTTTTTTCTTCTTCTTCAGGATTTCTCCTGTTATTTCCTACTGTTCCACTGAATCCCTCCATCTTCTTGCTGGTCTTCCAGGGGACCGTTTTCCTTTGGGTGATCTGTCTCTTGCTACCCTTACTAATCGATCTTCATTCATCCTTTGAATGTGATTGTTTCATTCTCGTCTTCTAATTGAGATCCATTCGTTTATGGGTTTTATGTCACACTGTTTCCTTATGTCTTCGATTCGTACTCTATCTTTTCGTGTCTTTCCCACTATCTTCCTTAAAGTTTTAATCTCGGCCGTTTCTATCATGTGTCTAGTTGTTTGAGTGCCACCTCTCGTTTCTGCACCATACGTAAGTATTGGGCGTATCGTAGCTTTATATATACGGCTTTTGACTTCTGTATTTATATATTTATTATTCCATATTATGTTGTTTAGTGCGCTAGATGTCTTGGACGCCTTTACAACTTGTGGCATTACTTGCTGCTTAAGGTTGCCATATCTGACTATATTAAGTCCTAAGTAATTAAAAGAGGATACTTGTTCTATTAAGTCGTCCTGTATTTGCAGTTTACATCTTATCGGCTCTTTGCTTATCGCCATACATTTGGTCTTTCGTGCTGATATCTTCAGATTGTATCTTTCGCATGTCTCTGCAGTTTTCATTAGTAATCGCTGGAGCTGGTCTCCGCTTTCTGCTACCAGTACGGCATCATCAGCGTAGCACACAATTTTTATATCTTTGTCCTGCATTTTATAACCTTCTAATGTTTTCACCTCTTTAATTACCTAGTCCATCACTATAATAAATAATAAAGGACTTAACGAGTCCCGTTGTCGAATTCCAGCTGTGGTATCTATAGATCCCAGAAATTTTCCATTTACTTTAATTGTTACTTTATTGTCGGTATATATGTCTTCTATTAGTTTTATAATTTCGTTTGCTACTTGTCTTTCTTTTAGTATATATAGCACGTCTTTTAATAGTATCGTGTCGAAAGGTTTTTGCAGGTCTATCATACACATAAACGCCGGCCTATTCTACTCCAGTGACTTTTATATAAGTTGTTGTATTATGAAGATAGTGCAGAACCTACCCCTTCTAAATCCTTGTTGTTCGTCTGTGAGAGTTATGGTGTTTTCTATTCTTTCTTTTATTATTGTAGTTGTATTACTCTTTGTGTTTTAGTTATTTCATTATGTTGTCAAGTCTTCCTCTTCAGCCTTGGATTTCTGTCTTATTTCAGTGTGGTACTTAATTACCTTCTGCTACAGTTTGTAACGAACCGTTACTAATTTTGATTTAGTTTACGAGAACCTTTTAAGTTTTACATTTATTTTGTATTCGGTTTTCCGTTTGTGGCATTAAGTTGCCGTTGTGAATTTATTTTTATATTTAGAATATGTAGGATTCCGTTTGTTTATGCCGTATAACCATAATGTATAAGTTTAGTTAAATTAGCACCCGTTTTAGTATTTATAAATGTAATTGGAAAACCATTATTTGAGTTCATGCATTTCATTTACGGCCGGAAATCAGATAACCGTGTCTCCGCGGATCGAGCGGCAGAGATGGTATGTCAACCCCGCTCTCGTAGAGTGGGGATGCGCTTCGATTTCGGGCTCATACCGACCGGCTATAAATTCAAAAGTTTGAATTTTGAAAGTCAGTTCGCCGATGTTCCAGTCGAGTACCAGTCCTAACACTACTACAAGTCACCAGTGCTCCGACCGAGGTAACCGATCACCACATCCAGGATATTGGGGTAAGCAGGCTATGTCTTGACACCATTGTTAGTAAACGTCAGATACTGCTCTCTCTCTCTCTCTCTCTCTCTCTCTCTCTCTCTCTCTCTCTCTCTCTCTCTCTTCTCTCTCTCTCTCTCTCTCTCTCTCTTTCATCTCTCTCTCTCTCTCTCTCTCTCTCTCTCTCTCTCTCTCTCTCTCTCTTATATTTTTGTAAACTGTGTTTTCCGGAGTGCACTTCACGCTAAATATTTCCTGGGCAAAGTTTCCTCTTCTCTCTCTCTGACTATTTTACTTTCCGGGGTGTGCTCTAGCGAAAAACCATAGAGTTACATTCCTCTAACTCGACCACGCGAAATATTTCCTGGGCAACGATTACTCTTTTCTTTCCTATTTGTTTGAGAGCATTTTTGTGCAATTTCATATTGGCGGAGTTGATCGCCTGGTGTCAAGATAATAGTTTATTTGCCTTAGTAACTGTACCGTTTTCGACCGTATTTACGTAACGACTACTGGTGACTACTGTATATATTTTGGCTACCGTATGTATGTATTGCTACCGTATTTGCTACTGTATTGCTACCTTATTTGCTACTGTATTGGCTACCGTATTTGCTAATGTATTGCTACCGTATTTGCTACTGTATTGCTACCTTATTTGCTACTGTACTGGCTACCGTATTTGCTACCGTATTTGCTACTGTATTGCTTCCGTATTTGCTTATTATAATCCGCTTTGCTTGTGTATTATTAATTTAGGATTGGTTATTATTAATAGACGTGTTTAAACCATTCTACGTTGTTTTACTTTATTTGTTGAATATACTCGAGTACATTTGGAGCGGCTTCGAGAACCTGCAGGCTGGCATTCCAACAAACAGACCCCTGGAGACCGACATCTTCAACTGCAGTTACCCAGGTCTTCGCTAAGTCTTTCTGTTACAGCGAAGCCGTTCTGGAGAGTAAACTCCATATAAAATCTGGCGCACGACAATTTCCCAGCGATTATACGAATAAGCAGCCGTATAATGCCGCCCGCACCAAAAGCACAAGTTACATACCGGACTACAGAGTTGCCAAATAGGCAACTGGGAAAAAGAGCGTCGCAAGTTCAAATCCGCCGTGTGTTAATTTTAGCGAACGCATAATCGCATCAACTTTCCTAATTGTTTTGGAGGTCTTAGTACGTTTCAAATATTTACTTATGAAATCTGCTTGGCTTCGAAGCTGGTCAATATCATTACAAAGACGAGTTTTTTATGCCGAATATTTAAGTGTTCTTACTATCTTTATTGGATTGAGTGCGGGTGGTATAATTCTTTGGTTGTTTAGGTTTAACTATTTATTTCTTTTAGATATTTCTAAGTGGTGGATTTGTTGATTAAGATTGGGAGTTTGAGTCGAGTCAACAAATCCAAGTTTTCATAGAATCTAACGGTACTTAAAAACAAATTTTCAATATCGTTATTTCTTTCTATTTCACTTAGTTGTCAATCTGCAGTGGTTTGTGTAACGTCATTGGCGTTAGTTTTTGCATCTGCTACGGCAAACTCGGCGCAGTTTGTTTGTTCTGTTAACATCCTTCCAGCGTCTCCTCAAATATTGGCAATTTTTCAAGTGTTGAGTAGCCCCGTTTAGTTATTACACGTCTTCTGATTGCAGACAGGCATAGGTAATCGATGGTAGTGTTCACCTTTTTCCGAACATTCTTCGACAGACCCATAAAGCCGTTGCTTTGTTTGTCATATTTTCCAAATGGAAATTGAAGGTCAACTTTGTGTCTAAATAAAATCCTAAGTATTCACCCTCCATCGGATGAGATCATCCGCGTATGCTTGCGCGTATATTCTCTATCCTTCCAATTTCGAGATTAGCACGTACACCACAAGAGTACAGGAGGTGGAACTCCCTCCTGCAGGCAGCCCTTCTGGTTACTGTCCCCAAAGAAGAAGTTATTATTGTTCCTTATCACGGACTCAACCCATCTTAAGTTAAACTCTTAAATAAATTAATTATACTGTATTGTATATAAAGTTGAAGACACAGTAAATTTCTTATGTTCCTATCGCTTTATTTACACCCAAATAAAATCAGTTAATTTGTAAATTACCTCTTTAACTAGAAGCTCACTTCGTACAGCCAAAAGTAGTTTGCGCACCACTTTCACGGTTTCACGCGCCTTAAAAATATAAGTAGTAATTATATTTTAATTATGAATTTAACCACTACAACTTGTAAGGTGTACCTTCGCGCTAGTTAGATGACAAGAAGCACAGCGACGCATTACTAGTAACACTGTCCGAATACTCAACAGAGCAGCACAGAGACAGTCAATGTTTCTATTAGCAGTAATCTAAAATTGAACAGATACTTTTATTTATTGTTTATTTTAAGATGTTTAAAATAAACTTACAGCGTCATGTATCGCAAAACCATTGAGGAGGAGGTCACCCAACTGAAGGTTACCAGTAAAAAAGGTTACATAAGAATAGGTACGGCTAATTAGTGTTGCGGTACCACAAACTTTGTCATGAAGGTACATCATCAATTTTATTTCTTGCAAACTGATTACGTTGCTCTGGTTTAGCGTGGCTGGAAGCTAATTAATAGTGCATTTTTAATTGTACCTATATTCAAACCTACCTGTATTATCATTTGACAAATAATCATTACTAGTAAAATTCATCAAATAGGAATTAATAGAACAGTAGCTCTGTCTGATACTTAAAACAAGCAAAACATACTGAGTATCCACTAATTCCATTGCAATAACTGAATAAATGTCAAGAAGTAATTTTGCTATAGACTCTTGACGAGTAATTTCTGTAGGAGCATTCCATCTTTGTATTATAGTAATAGTGACAAAACACAAAGGTCCTACTAAAACAAAAATAATTTGAACTAGAAGGGCTTTCTTGTAACTTCTTTTTATTCCAAGGTTTTGCAAAGCTATGTCAATTTCAGTTAAACCTTCAAGTACCGCTTTTAATCGATCTCTTAGCTCGAAGCAGCTGAATATAATTATAACGTTTGTAGTAGATCTAAGGATATTAAGTATAACTAATTGAAACTCATAGAGTGGATTTTTCACGTGTGTTGCGTTTTCTGTTCTATAAGATAGGGTGCTTATTTTCAGTGCGGAAAAAATAAAGAAATAAGCACAGCTTATTAAACATAGCTTGAGACTGATGAGCAACTTAGAACGTCCACCTTGTTTGGATATGTAAATTGCAGACTGCCCCAGCATAATTGAGTAATAAATTGTGAACGCTCCTTTCTCAAATAATTGAGTACGCTTTCCCATGTCCTAAAAATTACAAACAAACGTAAGAAATGTTACCTCAATGTTATTGCAAAAATTGCGTATAATAATCATAATACAATTTCTCTTCGTAGAATTGCACATTGTTTAATGAATAATAGTAAACGAAAAATAATAACATTAATAATAAAAGAATAAAAATGATAATAATAATAGTAATAATAATAATGAAACACGTTATTTTACAGAAATTTGTAATTATCTTAATATGAATTTTAAAAGTTTTAAAATTAAATACAGAGAGTGTTATTACCTGTCACTTTACTGTTCAAATATTAAATTTTACTCTTGAAGAAATGTAAAACTGAATATTTTAAGGATACCATAAAATCTCATGTGCTCCTAAGACAGCCGCATTAATTTTGGTATAAAAACTGTTATCCAAACCCAAAGATTTTCTTATTAAACGTGGAGAAGTATCTGCTTAAGAAATTTATCCTTCCCAAAAAAATGCAATTGAAGATGCCACATATCAAGTTCTGAAGTTCCCGATGTTTTAATTTTGTCACAAAATAGTCAAAATTTCTCAGGCAGTCTACTTAGACAGATTCCGAATTATTGCTCTTGCGTTTTAGAATGATTACACGGTACCTTGTTCAAGATTTCTAATTTGCTTAATAAGAAAGCATCTCGTTTGTTCGAAAGCTCTTCTAGATGAATAATATACATCAATTAAAAAAGTAGGTAACTAATGATTTTAAATACGAAATATAATAAAAAACAAAAAAAATGTGTAAAAGTTATTATAGTAGGTAGCAAAAGTATAAGTTATTTACTCACGAAATAATTATTGAAAATTTAAGTTAATGCTTGGGACCGCCAACTGCCAACCTAATATAATCAATGCTAGTTCATACTACTCCACTCAAATGCGTTTGGATTTTACATCGCAAGATATTCATTATATTTTTTGTCGTTAGTTGTTTTATTAGTCTGATATGATGAGGTTGACATTGAATGATTGCTTAACTACATTATTAGTCCAGTAATGACATCTTCATTTGTTTATACTATATTATTATTATTACCATCTTTGTTTGAAATAACTAAAATTTTGTTTTAGATATACAGGCTGAGTCAAGCTATGCGCCTTTTTTTTAGTGAATTTATTATTAGGAATTTAATAAAAAAATTTTGTGTGCATATGTTTCGAAGGGTGCTCTACAACTTCGCGCAGTCAGTTTTTTGATTGGACGTCAAATGTCAAAATAGCGATTTTCAATTGTTTATTTTTAAATGGAACGGTACGACTTTTTTCGGCTTAAACGATGCTGTATGATGTTTACAATCTGATCCTTACTGCATTTTTTCCCAATTTTCACGATTCAGCCCTAAAATATGCGTTTATTATGTTAGTCTAGTAGACCTACGGAACGTACTTTGATGTATTTGCACAAAACGATTTAATGGTTGTCAGTATGCATAGTGAAATCATTATTTTAATAAACATAAAAAAACAGAAACTCGGACATTTAGATTACATTAAATAATAGTTACTTCAATATTAGGATAACATCGAATAAAAACTATAAGATTAGAAACTAAACAAAATTTAAATAAAAAACTAATTAGTTTTTATCCAACGAGAAACTCGAAGAAGGAGAAATGTTTACAAGCAATTGTTTCATCAAAAGTTTACTTATTTTACGCAAAAACATGGTGACGCGTCTGTATGTACCGGCCTACTAGACTAACATAATAAATGCATATTTTACGGCTGAATCGTAAAAATTGGGAAAAATTGCAGTAAGGATCATATTGTAAACATCATACAGCATCGTTTAAGCCGAAAAAAGTCGTACCGTTCCATTTAAAAATAAACAATTTTAAATCGCTATTTTGACATTTGACGTCCAATCAAAAAACTGCGCCAGGTTGTAGAGCACCCTTCAAAACATATCCACACCAAAAATTTTTAATAAATTCCTAATAATAAACTCACAAAAAAAAGGCGTATAGCTTGACTCAGCCTGTATTTTTATATCAATCACAAGCTGAGTTTCCATTTCGTCAATTAGGAAATTACATACGAAGAATTTAACATTTGCAATTATTAGTTTGAAAAATCTAATGTTAAAACATTAATTAATTTACTATTTTTCGGTTAAAACGCCTCAGCGAATAATTTACCGAATGTTTACTTCACATTACAAAACTCCTGCTAGACCAAACAAACATCCCTCGGAGAAACAAATACTGCGCTCGGGGAATCGCCACGTTTTGTGTTCTATCGAAAGCCACTCATAATAGTCTATCGCGTTTATTTGTAAAAAGGCTGAAAACATTGTTTTGTCTTTTATTAACGTCACTACCGGCAACTTGGCGTAAAAATTTTGGTTGGAGATTGGTTACTGAAAATAACCAAATATTTTATTGCTTTATCAAACTTATTATAAGCGCCAATTTTCAATAACTAAATGCTTATACATTCGCACTCTGTTTGTAACGATTGGCGTTTTCGTTTTTGAATAAATCATTAATTAATTTAAATTCTTCAACAATTACTGGAAGGCGTCAGAGTAAAATTTGATAGAGTGGTAAAAAACAAAACTTGTAGTTCACTGCAACCTCTATCGGCTTACAAAGTGTTGAAAAGTTACTGCGACAACCTAATTCCGATCTTCGAGTGTGTTTATTTGACACTTTCCCTAACTGATAATATAAATACACAACGCAGACCGCGAAGAAGAAAGATAAGGGTATTCGGTATTTAGTTTCGATGTTTGACCGGCGGCACACCTTTACTTTAAAACAAATTCGAGTTTTACATTGTGATCAGTTTATTTCTATTAATAAACAGATTTTTACTATTTTAACAATTAATCGTGTTTTTAAAAGTTTTAAAAAAATGGTGTAGTCATTTTTGCAATTTGTTTTGTTGTTGATAATTTGTTTTTAAGTAATCTTGCATTAAACCGAACATTTCCCAAAAATGCATACCGGCGTTAGTTTTGAAAATATAGCTATCAGAAATAAACACTTGAATTGCCCTTAGCTTCACCTTAAAACCTAAAAACAAGTTTTTACAATCAAATCTGTACCAAAAACAACTTTAATTTCGGTTTACGGATCCGATTAACAACCATACAAAAAGAACTACCTGCAACTAAAAAACCTACACACACTAAATTTAACAAAAGGCGATCAAGGGGTTCCGGAGATACAGGGGAAAAACGCACTCACTCATCCACCCACCCACGGGCAGACATTTTTTAAAAACTTTTCTTTGAGGTTCCTTGGACCCAAAAACGTGTATTTCCGTTAAAATCTTAAATTAGAACCTTCTCATAAAATCACGACTTTCCATACTACTTTCCGTACAGCGTTTTGTTCAGGTTAAATTTTTTCTAATTATTATTTAACCGTTGACAATACCCATTACAAATATAGCATTTTTATTGTTACTTTTTTTTAAAGAATCATGAGGCCGCGCGTGAGCACGTCTCCATGATTCCCCCTTACCCGGGCTCAGCGCACTTCGGCGCTATACACCGGTCTAACATGCCCCACCCTTGAAAAACATGCAACCCAACATACACACCATACACACCATCCATGGACCCGCCGGATTTAACTTATTCAGTAAAATTTCCGACGGGCAGAGGACTCGAACCTACTGCCGTTGAGAGTCTAGTTTTAAAGCCTGGGACTTTAACCACTAGACCACCCGCTGGCCCTAATGTCACTAAGCTCTATAAAGTTACCCGCAAGCTTATTGGCATAACAGTTCTCTACAAACATTCATCGGACTAACACGAATTACATCATGTTTCGTTATTTTTGTGTATTATTTTTCATTACCTACGTCAGTACGTTAGTTCAAGGTCAGTGATTAATAGTTATTTATGTAGTCAAGTCAGTAAAGACACTTTACTGACGTGGTGCATACAAACTTTTATCGACAACCGTAAAAATGTCTTCTTTCATCATTTTCTATAAATAATTCGCGAAAAAACTTTTACTGTTAGAGCCGTGACACTGACGATTTCTGATTAATGTCAAATCAATGTCAAACCGTTGTTTTGCCTATGTTGATAAATATTAGCGGCAGATAAACTGTTTGATTTTACAGTAAGATAAAGTGTTTGTTTACTTCCGAAAATCGCTATGGTAATGCATGGCTTTATTAACGCTTGGCGATAAAAAACATTATTATTAAATGAGACGCAATACAAAAGTTACGTGCCATTTAATGTTAATTTAATATATATGTATTAATTTGTTTTAAAAGGCTCCGATGAATAAGGCCGTTATTAAAACGTTTGCACACATAAAGTATTTATATTTTTAAATAACACTACACTACGCATTTCAGTATACCGGGTGGCCGCGAGAACAGGTAACAACCGGCCATCGTCTTAATTTTTAAATTATCAATGTCAAATTTGTTTTGGGTAATATACACATAAAAATGCATATTACGACATAAAACGCTGTTACTTTTCACTTCCGGTTTGACCGGAAATGATTTTTTTATTTTTATTGGAACACCCTGTATATTTTTGCAAATTTGGATAGACCGTTCAATTTATTTTGCAGCTATGTATAATACTTACCTATTAACTTTTAATTTTGGCCGCCAGAGGGCGTTCTTAAAAAAACCTTAAATGTCTAATATTGATATTCATGATTAATTTTTTTTAAGTTGGCTTTGAAAACAAAAGAATAATAAACTTTAAGTGTGTGTTTTATTAATTTGTTTAAACATTTTATTGTGGCAAGAAGATATTAAAAAAAAATTAAGAAAAAAAAATTACAATTTTTAAACGGTCATAACTGATTTTTTTTCAATACACCTAGTTGAGTTTTACTGCACTTTTTAAATTGCTATTTGATTTGCTTTAATATAAAACCAAATAACGTACCTTATTGATAGTTTGTTTTCAAAGCCCACCTACCTAGTTGCAGAAACGTAGCTATTTCTAATATCCGTTAATAAAACAATAACTTTATTTTTTTGCTATTTAAAAAATAATGAGGTATGTTATTCGTATTAAATTAAAGAAAACAAAAGGGCAATTTAAATTGTACAATAAAACTCAAGCAGGGGTATTTAAAAAAATAAGTTATGACCGTTTAAAAATTGAGAATATTTTGTTCTTTAATTTTTTTATCTTTTTGCCACAATAAAATGTAAAACATTTTAATAAAAAAATACACTTAACGTTTATTATTTTTTTATTTTTAAAGCCAACTTAAAACAAAATTGATTATGACTATCATTATTAGGCCTTTAAGTTAAGTTTTCTTTAAAAACCTCCTCTGGCGGCAAAAACTAAAAGTTAATGGGTAAGTATTATACATAGCTGTAAAGGAAATTTTAAGGTCTATCCAAATATGCAAAAATATGGAGAGTGTTCCATTAAAAGTAAAAAAATTGCTATAGCTTCCGGTTAAACCGGAAGTCAAAGTTAACACCGTCTTATGGCGTAATATGCATTTGTATGTGAATATTACCCAGAAAAAATTTGAAATAATTACTTTAAAAATTGATAAAATGGCCGATTGTTAACTGTTCTCGCGGCCACCCGGTACTACGCCAGGTGTCATTTTTAAAATGATCCACCTCAAATAACTTCAGATGAATTAAGATATTAAACCCCGGTAGAAGTGAAGTTGCAAGGTGCTAATGAAATCACAACATGGCATTAGAGTTGTTGAGTGCGTACTCATCCCTTCACCTCCAGCCACGCTAACTTAAAAATATTATATTACAAAATACCCCCACGAGCCATCAAATTAAAGTGTTTTAAAAATACTGTCTAACAGTAAAAAGAAACTGAAAATCGTACAATTCCCAGATGTGGCTTAAACAAGTTTATGTATGTTTTATTTGAAAAATATTTTACGATGAAAAGAAAAGTTGACTATGCGTTTGTTTTGGCGTTTTGTTTGTATTGTAATGTAGTGTTTGATTTCAAAATTTTGTAAAATTTTTAAAATTTTTATTACAAATAGTTTTTGAAAATAATGAAAATTCATTTATTGTAAATTTTTGTTCTATTTGAAAATTCTACAATATTTTAAAATATTTTTTTAGTATTGGTGGTTGTAAATAATATTTATTCGTTGAAATCTAAAATCAATAATAATTTGGTGATAATCGATGGTGGAGGGTAGTAGGACGTTGCGTTTGCGCAGATCGACTACTCGACATGCGTAGAATACGAATCTAAGGTTCCTTTTCGAGCGCGTCTATATTGAAGTAGAGCCTTCCTCTCCAAGCAGTAGCTCGCTTTTATAATATTTTGTTTTCTAGTAGCAACCAATGTTTATCTATTAAAATCTCAAAATCGATTTTTCGCGCCTTATACTTTCTTATGTGATGGTGGGGGCAGTGGGAGTTGCTATGGAGATCGCGTTTGCGCAGATCGCCTGTTACACACGTGTAATGTGTATTATACCATTGACTATACTCTTAAAACTACTCTAAAGGTATATAATCAAAGATTATACGAATCCAAGAGGCACCTTTTCCCTCCTTCTTGTTTTGGTGGCCTAACCTTTCTTGCGGTTTCATCGAACTGCAATTACCAATCTTTGAGCTCTATAGCTATAGGTCCTATAGGGAGGAAGATAAAAACAAAGCGTATCTTATAACAAACATTTGCTTCAGTGATAAATGTCGTTTTTACTTTCCCACATACCTTTTTTCAAAAACTAGTCAAGCGATTTTCTTAAGCTTTCTAAGCCGATACAGCTTGCAGTGAACTACAAAATCTGACGCCTTCTCGTAAATTGTGAAAAATTTGAAATTAATTATTTATTTATTCAAAAACGCAAACGCTGATCGTTATAAACATTTACCAATTCGATAGACTGTTTGAAGTACTTTATTGGGATTAACAAAAATTTATAATTATTTTAAAAATTAAGAAAAAAAAACGATGGTTTTTAATATCAACAACGTGTTTTCCGGCAGTTACGTGATTTTAACTGCGCCTTTCAACTAAGATCTAATTAAAAAATATATTGTTCATATTTTGCATATTTTTGATAACTCTTTAAATAAACCAATTATATCGATTTTTAGTTTGAAATCCGAAGCGCATCTAATCAGCTGTAGGGCGGACGGTTCCGTTCTTACTATTCTTATACGGCATGCGACATCGTAGAGTTTCCCATATAAATCATTTTCTTGCAAATGTAACATACGGTAAAATAAGAAAAGAGAAATCTAATATTCGGTGAACTGTACAACGTTTTAATTATAAAAAATTACATTTCTGCAAGTATTAATATCTAGTACGGGTAAGTCCACTCGAAGTTAACACTTCAGCTGTTTTTTATAGTTTCGTTGGTAAACATAACAGCCAATACAGGTGAGGTAAACATCTCTATATCTTTACAGATTGTCATACCTAGTGGCCGCAGAACATTAACGTATAGCCAGGAACGATGCAAAATAAAATTGATGGTCCTATAATTTTGCAAGAAAATCTAAACGTGGATATTTACTTTGACATGTTAAAATGCAACTGATCTTCTAATAATAAAAAGTGATCAGGATGAAGAAAGACATTTACATTTAGATGAAGAACAAGTACCTTCCCCACAAGACAGTGTTCCTCCACATTATGTGATGCCCGTAGGGCAATTTTTAAATGAAAGCTTTCCTGTTCAATGGATCGGTAGAAGAGGACCCATAGAATAGCATGCACTCACACAAGAGGCATTGACTAAAGTACGACAATAATTTGTACTACTGTTTAGAAGTTAGTGGAGCGCATTTCGAAACTTTGGTGGGTCAGTGTTGGTTTTTCTTGTACGGTATTTTTGTTTTCAAATCGAAAGTTTTTGAGTTGAAGCAGCTGGAGATGAAGGGGTCAATAGACTAGAATAGAATAGTATGTTAAACTTAAAATCGATTAAATTGCAAAGCAACGACATTTTTTTTATTGTAAGTGATTTACTAAAATTGGTATAGTCGGTTAGTAAATGATAAAAGCGTTCAGAAAATGCAAACTTATACAAGGTTTATTTATAAATTCCAGCTTTACTTCGTTAAAGTCCATATTTAATGAGTTTCTGTATATAAAATACTTAATTACTTTAACAATATTTATTTATTTTAACCTTATACGTATTTCGACATGTTTACATGCCATTGTCAAAGGTTATATGAAAAAGTACACAGTTAGTGTTCTTATAGCAATAGAACTTGGTGGACTTGATCTCAGTAATCGTCTGCAGATGACTTGATTTCTTTTTCCAAAATGTCCAATAGAGGAGAATTTAAGAAATCAATTTGCTCATTCATAACGGTACAGTTTTAAAATGTTTGTGAATTTTAGAAGCTTCTAGTATATCTAATTTACGTTAATCACCACAAAAGTGTAAACATTTTATGGTGTGATTAGATGTCATTGAATGATTGTGTTCTAGTAACTGTTTAGCGTAATTGGATTTATGTGGGTGTTTGTATTTTTAACAACGTACGTGTTTTTTATATATTTTATATATAGATACTCGTTATACAAAGTGTTTCATTTAAGTAAAATATGCTGACTATCGCTACTTTGCACAGTTTCGTTAATTTTATACTTAATCAATAGTAGCAGTACTTGTGGGCTACGTTTCTGTTTCTTTTTATAGCAAATAAGCTAGCTGTTGTCGCGAACCGCGGATCGAAGTCCTCGTTATATGAATTACATAGCGATTACTGTAATTTTTTCAATATAATAAATCTCGATCCCTGCGAACTGTCTCAACTTGGGGGTAATACGGCCGCAGCTGATATTGTGCAACCCAAGCGGAGCGATGGGTATTATTTATTTAAAAGTTACAAAACACTGTACGCTACTGTACTGTGCAGTACTTCTCCTGGACTTTCTAGTACTTTAAATATTGTTACTTACCATATAGTCAAAAATATTGTAATATAACGTTTCACGCCTCAACATTGACTGCAATAAGTCCCACCATTCTACTGTACCGATAGCGTTGCTGTATAATAGTTATACTATAACAACATATTACATGGGACTGAATCTTACACATAAAAATAATACATAGTATACATTTTTTGAAATTTGGTTTTAAAGTTTCATGAAATAAAAAAATACTCAAAATGCGAGGACAAATTTGTCCGACAAAAATTAGGTGGAAGGGGAAAACATAACACTATTTATTTTTGCGACACCTAGCAATTTAGTTATAAACCTAGTGCTACTATTCCTCATGAGCAATTTGCTTAAAAATTTTTTTATTGTCTCCCGTTTATAAAATGAAAGGGCATAAATAATCAAAATTAAAAAATTTATAGAAGGCTCGCGGAGAAACTAGTGAATTGGGACCAAAACCAAATTGTAGCCTATCCTTATCTGTCAGCCTACAGAATTTATTAGTAATTGTGTTGCCAGTGTCTGAGCAATAATTTAGTTCGAAAATTTTCACTCCACAATTTGTTATTTCAGCAAGAATTCTTTTATACAATTACATTATGCTACCCCAGGGCTATTATAATGCCAAATTGCATGTCAACTCGTTTTTCAATAATAAGACTTTAAAATTCATCGTTTTAACGATATCGAACAGTAGGAATTAACTAAGTAACAATGAGACGTTCTGGTGTAGACGTTACTTAATCTAAAATGAATGGGTAGGACAGGTATAGCAGACAAACGGAATTGTGACAGATACAAGAGGGAGAAAAGTACTGCTTCGTGTCTAACGTCCGCAACAGTCAGAAACCAAGAGAGATGAAATCTTCCTCGTGTCAAGTAGCCGCAACAGACTAGCTTAAAAAAGTACGAAAGAAAATCTGACTCGTGTCAAACGTCCGCGGCAGGTCTAAAATCAGAGAAAAAAAAAGGGTCGGAATAGAGTAACAGGTTATCAACACAATAATAAAGTGAATGCAAAAATTACCAAATATCACTCAATCAGTATACATCTCATAATCGTTTACCTCGGCTGGTTGTCCTGGTGTTTGACTGTAGAGCTGGAGTTGAGATTTAAAGTGGAGAAAATTAACTGTTGCACTGTGCTTGCTACGGTATGAAATTTGCTTTTATAGACCAACGCGCATAGTGAAACTTGAAATATTTCAAAAATCTACTCTTAATCAATTCTCGTTTTAAACTTAATTTTATGAGCGGGGGGTCGTTCGGTCCTCGACGTAAATCACGAGGCCAAGCGTAAAATTAAATTGCACAACCCAGTGAAATTAATTTTAACACTTAACACATTAAACTAAATCGTGGAATAAATAATTCATCATTAAATTAAATGCTGCTGTAAAATTAATTTAAAAATAAAATACGTTATGGTGGAATTACATCTAAAATAAATAATGCATCATTACAACCTTTTTAGGCTATTTTGATTCTGAAATAAGAAATCTTGAGTGTGTAACAAACACAATAAAATATTACGTCGAGTACATCACCCTTCTACGCCCTCAGTCGATAGATTTCAGCAAAAACAAGTAAAATTATAGCGATAGTCAAAATTACTATACAATACCTAAATTATGTATTTCAGTTTCCGACACAAAAGGATATTTTGAAGCATTTTTTATAGTTTATTGCAGTTGTCACCTAGTGAATCTATTTTTCGAAGTTATTTTAATTTTGTTAAAAAAAACTTTTAAATGCCGAAGTATTCAAGTAGAAGTCGGTTTCTATGGCATCAAAATTGTGACAAAAGTAAAGCATTTACTCTGTAGGGACGAAATAAGACAAAAACTTCCCTAGGGGAGTTTTTATTTCATTTCATATTTATTTTTGTAATCAAATGTATTGCTATGATATTTGGAGGTGTATGTTTTGACTGGGATATTGTGGTTCCTGGAAGGCAATTTTTGGGATGCTTTCTGCAATTCATTTTGCGATTGGAGGTTTGTGTAAACCATGAGATTTTGATTTTCTAACTTTTAAACTCAGGGTTGCGTATGATTGCTATAATTTCTTGTTATAAATTCTAATAATTTATATTTTTCATATTTGAGAGTTTCGTTTTTACCGAAAGAAAAGAAAAACACAATCAGATTGATACGATTTTTATTTATGTTAATTTTAATTATAATTTAGTTCATAATTGTTCAAAAGGTTTAATTTATAAGAAGTTTTAGACTTACTTGTTTGTGCATCAATAAATGTCATTATAGATGTCAGTGTCAATGTCACAAACGTATTAAAGAATACTCATGGTCATGAGATTTACTTGTTTGTTCAAAAAATGGAAATCAAAGAAGGAAGACAAAAGACATGAAAATTTGCTTAGTTAGTACGACTCGTCTTTATAAATAAAGACAGAGAATTTGATATCCTCTGGAAAATAAAGAGGAAAAACGAGTTTAAAAAGTAATATAAAAGTGATTACGAATATAAAGAAAAAAATACAACGAATTATCAACCAATTGTAAAGTATAAAGCAATCCAGAAAGTTTATCCAGTGGTAGTGGTGTTAAAAACAAGTCCAAAATAACATAAAAACAGTCCAGAGCAGGATTCAAATTAAAGGTGAGTGTTTGTGGTTACTTGAGGAACCAGCACTAGTGAAGTAAAAGTTTCGACATTCATCGTTTGTTCGAGTGAAGGATATCCCAACAAGGACACATTAAGATAAGTGATGTCTATTTGAAAGACGATAGTATTTAGTAAAATTTATTTGATTTTCGTAAACTTCATTTAGAAATTGATTTATTAAATAAAACCTTTTCTTTGTAACGTTGATATTGTTTTGTGTTTATTCTATTTCTTATTTATTTATTAATAATTTTTTCATACAAGCTAAATAACGACCCTGAGAAAGTTAATAAGAGTCTCATACGAAATTTAATTTGTGATTGCGTGAATTGCGGGCATTTAGGGAATTGTTTTCTAGTAAGTACATGCACACGCATATCATTGCAGTATGTTGTGATGGTACCTTGCATGAAAACATCCCAAGGCTTCTAAATATTGTAATTTTGCTCCGATTTATTATAATTCTTTATTTATGAAATTAAGTGTTTCTACTCACGATCATGGAAAAAATAGTGTATACACCTCGGGAGACACTGCCATGTTTCCCTTGATGAATTCAAATATTACACCTCAGGAAAAATAGACGTTTTTCTCCCTTAGTGTATCATGTACTATTATTAATAAGTTCCAGCTTTGCTTCGTTGAAGTTAATATTGATAATAATTAATAGTATATTATGCAACAAGTTTTAGAAACGGCATTTTAGTCACGAGTTTTATTAGGCACGAGCGGAGAGTAGCGGAGCAAGTGTTTATTAAAACGAGTATCTAGAAAAGTTTCTAAAACGAATTGCATACTATACTTTTTCTACGACATCACAAAAATACTAAAATTTGGAAATTATTTTATTATCTTAAGCCATATTAATTATTTTGACAGATTGATGACAAGTGACAACTAACTTGATTTTTAGTTTCAATTGATTTTTGAGATTAAAAAACCCAGAGCTAACTTTAGCCCGTGACTACAGCGCACAAAGTCACAGGTCACTTGTCGAGGTGTGTTTAAAACATCACTTAGCGTAATGGAAACGTATGCGATAAATGGCATTTTAAAGATGGAAGTAGAAAATAGTATATTATACACCAAGGTAGAAAAGTCTACTGTTATAGCCTGAGGGCTAAGGTTAGATATCGAGGCGCGTAGCGCCGAGGGATGTAAGGCCTGAGGGCTATAAGACTTTTCTACCGAGGCGTATATACTTTTTTTTTCACTACTAGTGATATAAACCCTTATAATTGTCGATAAATGACTATTTTAACTTAAATCCCTGTTTATTTCAAATTATAAAACAAATGACAGTTTTTTTTTTTGGCACAACAGTTGTTTGAAAATTGTTAAATCATCATTGGTATTCAAAAACATTGTTTTTAAGAACTGGTTTCATCTAAAATACTGAAATTATTAACAATTTTCTCTTTTTTACTTTGTGTGGTTGTATTATAGGCGAAATTGATATTGACAGAGTTGTCATTTATTACGGCGCGAAAAACGTATATTCAAATACACCAAAGTTTTTAAAATTAAATTAATTTGTTTAAACAACTATTTTATGCATAAAATACCATTAAATAGAATCTCTCCATTATATTAAATCGTGCTATAAAAACGTTCTCTTTAAAACTGTCACAGGATTATCAAAGAAATATAAATTTGTTCATTATTTACCAGTGGTTAATAATGAAAAATTAGTTACCTGTCAGTGAGCAAAGGTAGAGATATTGAATTTCACAGCATTCTATTATGTGTCAAAATGCTACGCCATATTACTAGTAGTGAAAAAAATATTTTATTTTACTTCTCAACCCCAACTGTTTACTTTTTGTTGTACATTTGGTAATGATATGCAAACATGTCGAAATAGGTACAAGGTTAAAATAAATGATTATTTTTCTAGTGGAATAAAGTATTTTTTTCACTACTAGTAATATGGCGTAGCATTTTGACACATAATAGAATGCTGTGAAATTCAATTTCTCTACCTTTGCTCACTGACAGGTAACTAATGTTTCATTATTAACCACTGGTAAATAATGAACAAATTTGTATTTTTTGATAATCCTGTGACAGTTTTAAAGAGAACATTTTTATAGCACGATTTAATATAATGGAGAGATTCTTCTTAATGGTATTTTATGCATAAAATAGTTGTTTAAATAAATTAATTTAATTTTAAAAACTTTGGTGTATTTGAATATACGTTTTTCGCGCCGTAATAAATGACAACTCTGTCAATATCAATTTCGCCTATAATACAACCACACAAAGTAAAAAAGAGAAAATTGTTAATAATTTCAGTATTTTAGATGAAACCAGTTCTTAAAAACAATGTTTTTGAATACCAATGATGATTTAACAATTTTCAAACAACTGTCATGCCAACAAAACAAAAAACTGTCATTTGTTTTATAATTTGAAATAAACAAGGATTTAAGTTAAAATAGTTATTTTTCGACAATTATAAGGGTTTATACCACTAGTAGTGAAAAAAAAAGTATATACGCCTCGGTAGAAAAGTCTTATGGCCCTCGGGCCTTACATCCCTCGGCGCTACGCGCCTCGAGATCTAACCTTAGCCCTCAGGCAATAACAGTAGACTTTTCTACCTTGGTGTATAATATACTATTATTTAATAGTAATTTTAATAATGCATACAATTCTTAACACTATTTTATATTTAATTCAGGGAAATGCGAATCGCGAACACACGGTTATGTTCCAACGAGCGTATATGAAGATCTAAAGTGTGCTGCTATTCACTATTCCTCTGTTGAGAAAACTGTCTTGTAAAATCGACTGCTCTCATATTTATAACAGACCAAAAAATACTTGCCATTTTAAAGGAAAATCGTATAAAATTGGAGAAACCATAGACAACGAACACAACTAAATGGTGTGTGGGCGATAGATTGTTCTTGTACAAAGAGGTAAGCAAAAAAATGCATGAATAATAACTTTAACACAAAATTACAAATATACTTTTGAAATATGAAAAGACAATTTCTAAAGTATAGGACAATCTAAACGAAATGCGTCGCTCATTTTTACCTTACCTTATCTGCTATACGGAGTACTATAGGAACGTACTTTACTTTTTCATACGCAGAAAACCAAAATAAGCTCAAAACATTAGCAATCCTATTTCGACGAGCCCTTAACAAAATGAGATTGGTTCGCCAAAGAAAATAGAGGTGGGGTGCTCTACTTCAATATCATCGCGCTCAAAAACGAACTTTACATTCACCTCCCATTGTCCATAACAACAATGTTCTGATATATCAAAAATTTACGAGTTAAACCTTCAAAAATTATTATGAACATGTAACATATGACAACAGGAACCACTTTCATTTAGAAAACACCTGTTGGAAATTACAAAATACATTTTAGATTTTAACGAATACGTACAGTTTACAATTAGAAATATTAAAAATCACAAAATTTCAAAATTTCTAATATTGAAAAATGTATATTTTGAATTTTCTGGAACTTGTTTAATTTTCTGAAAAATAACTTTCTAAATTTTCTTAATTTCGGCATATTTTTAAATTATTTTTAAACCATTTCCAAATATTTTAAATTTTTCGACATTTTTATAATTTTCTCAATATTTTCAAATTTATAAAAAACTATTAATTTAAAAAACTCTAAAACATTGTCAACAATTACCAATAATTTCAAAAATTTTAAAATTTTCAGTTATTCCAAAAACTATTTTTTAAACATTTCCAAAAAATATAAACGTTTTGGAATATTCAAAAATTTTCATAATTTTCAGGAATGTACAGAGTATTCAGTGGGCCTAATACTTGTGCGAAATTCGGCCATTTTTTGGAACTTGCCGAATATTAGGATAGGCGGAATAGTTTTTCGAGTCTCTGAATATTCGGCGAATATTCAGCATTTGGTGTACTTCATAAAAACAATACTAAATTACAATTTTCTGAAGATTTTGATGGTGTCATTTAGATTAAAATGCATTAAAACGAAGTAACAATGTCGGTAGCCAAACTGGACGCTATGTAAAATAAATAACGACACAGTTATTACCACTAAGTATTCGCATATGACCGCATAATTTGTTCAAGTTAGGCAATATTTAGTACTTAGCCCAAAAACATTTTCAACAATTTCCAATATTTTTAAAAATATCAAAATTGTTATCATTTTCAGTAACACCAAAAATTTCCGAAACATTTTTAAACTATTTTCAAAATATTTTCACAAATTTACAAAATTTTATAATTTATCAAAATCTTAAAATGATAAAAAAATGTCGACATCAAAATTTCTAAAATTGTCAAAAATCAAAATCATAAAAATATTTTTTTTAAATATTCCACAAGTTTAAAAATCTCAAAATTTCAAAAAGTTTTTGATAATATCCCAAATTTTCAAAATGGTAAAAATTTACATTTAAAAAAGGTCAACATTTCCAAATGGTTTAAATGTTTTTAAAATTTTTCCCGGTGGTTACCCTACACTTTTTTTGTATATTTAAATAGATTTTTAATCTCATTTAATTTTAACTACGTATCAATGTCAATTCCACTGTTTTCGCATAAGTACAGTACGACTATCCACTTTTCGCTTTTTATTTTAAACTTAAACTTTAAATCTGGTTATTCCTGTGCACTCTTTGTGGAAATGTGGTGAAGGAAAATTTTGTTAATTTTTAAAATTTTTGAATCAATATATACCCGAAAGGATTGCTTCATGCTTTCTATAAAGAGTGTATAGGAATAAACAGATTTGATTTTTAAGTTTAAAAATAAAATGCAAGAATTGTATGGTTTTCCTATTCGGTAGTGATTTTCATATATTTTCAATTAATTTAATAATTTTTTGTAACTTTTAGTTACTGTTTCTGTATACAACAGTTGTTATTGTTCTTGAACATAATATTTCTATTGTGGAAATCTGCTAAAAAGCAAACATTTTTTCTTGTTCCTTAAAAGCTGTTCTAGGTGAATAATACAAACGTATAGTATTTCACCCTGAATTAACGCATTTCAGGTAGAAACGCTTAGTAAGTGACGTTGGAAATAAATACTTGTAATCCCTATATAGCACTGCCAGTAGCCTTTGTACATATTTTTAAGGTTCATTTGTACGCACAAAGGCTGTGCTTTAACAGGTAAGTAGGAATTACAAGTATCTATAACCAACGTCACTTACTAAGTCTTTCTGCCTGAAAAGCGCCAATTCACGGTGGAAATACTTTAGATATTTATTATATAAAAGAACTAACAATTTTAAAGATTGAATAAAGAAAATGTATAAAAAGGCATAATGGTAGATGACAGCAAATATTACAACAACAATTATAATTTAATTACTCAGGACTTTATAAGTTAAAACCGTTAAGTTTTGCCTGAAGACCAAGTACATACTATAATTAGCGTTCGTTGTATGATACCTTCAGTTAAATATGTGTTTCGGTTTCACATACATCATAAAGGACTCGTTATATTTTTTTATCGTTATTTCTTCTATTAGGCTGGCACTGAATGATTGCACATCTACATTACTTCTTCAGTAATGACACCTTCATTGGTTCGCATCATCATTACCTATTACCATGTTGATTTTAAACGACTAAAAGTTTGTCAATTATGTCATTCTTTTAATTACGCAGTTACATAGAACATGACATTTTCTTGATTGCGTACATAAATCAGTGTGACAGTTTTGAAAAACCTGTCGGATATTCGCCACGAGCCTTTCTACCTATACGCCTACAATTGTCTTTCCTGTCTCCAACTCCATTGATTAGATTACAAATTTTTAAAAATGTAAATTCTTTTTAGTTTTGAAATAATTTTAAAATTTTTTGAAAATTTCCACAAATTTTGATAATTTTTAAAAATGTTGAAAAATTTTGAAATTTTAAAAACTTCAAATTTATTAAAATGGGGGAAATTGCAAAAAAATTAAAAATAGGAAAAATTTTTAAAAGTCTTAATAATATACAAAAAGTTTCAATATTGTAACATTTTTAAATTTTTAAATTGCAGGAAATTATCAAAAAAATTAAAAAAATTAGTTAAATATGATTTAAAACTAGAGTGGAAATGCTGGAAAATTTAATAATTTGGAAAGTTTTTAAATAATGCTTGAAAGTAAGATCATTTGTAAAAAAAATTTTAAAAATTTGTAAAAATTGTTGAATATTAAAAAAATGCAGTTTTATATGATATTTAAAAGAAAAAATTTTGATAATTTTTGAAAACTTACATGTTTCTTATAATTTTGAAAAGTATGAACAAGAAAATTACGAAATTTTTGAAATTGTAAAAAATAATAGTTTAAAATATTGAAATAATGCAATATCCTGTATTTTTAAAATTTTTGGAACCTAGGAAAATATTGAGTTTAGGAAAATTTTTTCATAAACTGGTAATTTTTTGTTTGTAGTACATGTTTTGAAATTTTGAAAATTGGAAAAATAAAAAAAATAAACAATTGTAGTTGAAAACATTTTAAAATTTTGAGTATTTTTGAAATTGATAATTTCTGAAAATTTAATGATTTTGAAAGTTTTTAAAATTTAGAATATTTGTGATGAATAATTTGAGAAAATGTGTAAAAACTGCTGAAAATTACAAAGTTTTATAAAATTTTGAAAATTTTTGAAAAGTTACTAAAGCTACAAAATACAAAAATTTAAAAAAAATTGCAAAATATTTAAACATGTATAGTATACTAAATTTATGAAAATTCATGCCAATTTTGGAAAATTTTAAAAATTTTTTCAAATTTTTTTTGAAAATATGGAGAATTTAGAAATTTTGAAAAATTTGTAAATATTTCAAAATTTTGAAAAGTTTTGAAAATTTTAAAATATGATCATTGAAAATTTTGTTCAATTTTAAAATTTTTAAATATTTAAAACGATTTTTAATTGAAATTTTTTTTGTTTTTAACTTCATTTTTGGGCTGAAGATGTCCCGTGCAACCGAGGACGAAACGTCGGCAGTTCTTACACCAATGACGCGGCTCCAACCCGGATGTTATTAATAACGGCCGCGGAAGCCTGCAACTTAGATTTCATTTTTGACAATATTAAAAATTTTTGATATTTCAAAATACTGAAAATGTTAAGAAATTTTAAAAATGTTTGATAATTAAAATCTATTTAATTTAGGATAATTTTTTGAAAATTTGGATGTTCTTGTTTTTACTACTAATTGTTAATTGTAAACAATATTTATTCGTTGAAATCTAAATTCGATTTTATTTTTTGGGTATACTCTTTATTTTGGCGATTATCTAAATAAACTGTTCAGGTAAACGGTATCTGTTCATATCGGACAATTTTACATAGTCATAACGGCCAACAGTTTAATTTTTGATCATAACGGCCAAATACAAAATAAATCGTTTATTTTGTTAAATGCGGATTTGTGGTACAAAATGACGTATAAAATTAGCGCTTAAAATACTTTGATAATCTGATAATTTGACGTTGCCAAACACTGAGTGTCTTTACCATTAGTTCATCTTCATTAAGTCAATCTACTTAATTAAATTTTACATGTTATTTTTATATTGGTTTTATTACAATAAAATGTACAATACTACTTATTACTAATTTTAATAATTGCATTTTAAAATTGTAGTTAAAAGTATTATAAATTAAATATAGTTAGTATATTGCTATGATATCCTGAAGCTGGGTTGTTTGGACTGGAGTAGTGTAATTCCTTAATGGCAGTCTTTGGAATGCTTGTTGCATTTTATTTTACAATCCCAGATTTGTGAAGACGGTAAGTTATTGGTATTCAAAGTTTTAAACTCAGGGATGCCTATTTTTGGTATATTTTCTTGTGGTTATTTTATATTATTTATATTTTTCAACATCTGTGGATTTTCTCTTTACTAAATATAAAGAACCCCAATCAGATTGGTATACGATTATTGTTTATCTTAATTTTAGTTATGAAGTATTTAAAAGGTTGACGATATAAAAAGTTCAAAACTTACTTGTTTTGTGAATCGTTAAATGTCGTTATTGGGGGTTATGGATGTAAATGACACTTTGATACCTTGACAAGTGAAAAATAGACACTCGTTGATCATAAGAGGTATTTGTCTAAGGAATTGAAGATCAAGGAAGAACACAAAAGAAAGAGGAATGTTTGTTAGTTACGGCTCGTCCTGTAAATAGAGAGGCAGGATTTTTGATTCTCGGAAAGAAAAGAGATAGTAAACGAGTTATATGCAATAAAAATACTGTGCAATTAAGAAAAAAGAGTATTAGAGCAGGTCGTGACTAGGCTGTTAAGGTTGGTAACATTAATTCTCATATTTTTAAATTTGATCTCTATGGTAATCTGATTTGTAACTCTAAAATAAACTTGACAGTTAAAAAAAATTTAAGTTTATCTTACTGGATGGAACCCTTGATTAATGAGTTACATCCAGATCAATAACAACAAGGATAGTTCCAGCAAGATAATGCTACGAGTCACACTGCGCATGAAGCTGGATTATTTTCTTTTTCCATTTCTGAACAATACTATCTTTAAAAAATTTCCGGTGATGTAATCCTATTGCAATTAGCAATCTTTGAGCTAAATTTGGTTTTCTGCGTTAATGCGTCTGGGCTGCTTATTAGTCAAAATGTTAGGGCATAAAAGTATTTCTTTAAGCATAACTCGTATGTCGATCAGCAAACCCAAACGCGAAAAAAACTTCGTTGAATGAACGCAGTTGCTCCAAATTCAACATGGCGATTACAATACCTTCCTCTGTAGCTATACTTCGTATAGTGAAGATGTAAAAACGTTACGCCGCGCCGCATCAGGATGCGACCACACAACCACCTGCAGCTAAACGCTGTAATTCTTGACTAGCGTCTGGTGTCTTGGCCATCAATCGATCCTACCTTATTCTAACTTACATGACTTGCGCACCTTCTCGGCATGCGGCTGGAATGTCTGTAAAGATATCGCCGTCAGCAGAGATCGTAGCCTTCCTTAATCACACGTACGTGTTTTAAAATTGAAAACGTCAGTTGTATATGTTGGTTTAAAGGTTAAATAATAAAATAGACTTACAATATAAAATAAAAAATATTATTTAATAATTATTTTTTAAAGAGCTACAGTGAAAGGGCAAAAAAAAAATTTTTAACATTCCTTCTTGTAAAAAATGAAAATCAGAAGTTACTTTGGCTTTGTATTTTCTACGCAGTACCGTGCATGTTATAAATTAAAAAAAAAAGGATTTGTTGTTTTGTATTGATTGCAATTTATGAGCAATGAAAAAATTGGTTTTAACAATGCAATTTCACTTTACACTTACACTTTCATTAAACTGCTTTACTTTCGATGTAAATATCACAATCTCACAAACAACCGCATTGACAAGTTAACACTGCACAATACGCGCCAATATTGGCCAAGGTTGCGCAAGTCAGGATCGATTGTAGTCGAAGACACCAGACGCTAGTGTAATCTTGTAGGAAAACGCTAAGACATGTAATATAAACAGTTAACGCTTTGGAGTAGTTTGATTGGCAATTATAATCCCTATGTTGTTGTTCACGTAGAAACGAATTCTTTCCAATTCAGATGCCATCCTTACAAACTACTTTAGTAGTTTTATGTATTATATAACTAATGGTAAGTATAGCAGGTCAATAACAGAAGAATATATTACAATTAGGTTTCTTCCTGTCTCACAACTCACTTGCGGTTTTCACCTCGGCATTATCCATAAAGAATGTTTTCGTATATGTAATATGTAAAATTCGCCGCCCATTTACTAAGAAACTATCAATAACTCACAGACAAAATAAATTTTACCGTTTTTGTAGAAAATTTATAAGCCTTAACTTTTTTGTCATGACGAGATCTATTTAGAAAAAACTGTAAAAGTGCATACTTTATTTAAGATGGCAACCTTTCCTCATCTTCAATTTTTCAAGAATTTATACACGTTCAACAGTAAGCCCATGCAAACGTCTCTGCTAAATTTCAAAACTTTCGAAATAATTTGTTTTTATTTTTGGTTATTTGACTGGCCTAGTTATTATGTTGAGCGTTTTATTTAAACCTTCTCTATTAAACATTTTTCTGTAGTTGTTTGAGTTTTTGTCGGTGCTGTTCATTATTATTATTATTAATTGTGTTAAACCTGTTTGTATTTTTGTTATTTTATATATCAATAACAAATTTTTCGTATTGTTAACTGATTATTTATTTTAATTTTGATTAATGTCCTGTCAATTAAGACACTGATTTTTTTCTTTAGCTCACTTTTATCTAATCATGATCATAACATGATTATTGTTTGTGGTTATTCTAAATGTTAGTAATATTATTAATTCCTATGGATAATAATTAATAAAGTGTTTGTGTTTGGTGGTTGGTTTCTTTAATATTTAACAGTTTATAAATCATCTATTTTGTTTGTCTGGTGATACATTCACTACCTAAATGTGCATAATAATCAGTAATTATAGATATTTAACCAGACCGTATTTTGCTCTTCTGACAAGAAATATTGATGAAGCAGACGGCTACATTTCTTATAATTTTGTTTGTGCACTTTGCTTAAAACATATGGAACGCAAAATAAAGATATTGAATAGTTGCACAAAAAGGATCAAATATATGTTTTTTACGCTTGCGGCGGGGTAGCACTACTGTGACATGTGAAACCCCGAAGAGCGTACTAGGCATAGTATTCCAGTGGTGAGTGTGAGTGGATTTCCGGTAGCTGTAGACAAAACACAAGCGTCGCAACACTGCACTGCTAACTGCGATAGCAAAGTCCTTACAACTATACATAGAAGTACAAGTGCATTGAAATTAATTGTACTTATTTTTAAATCCAAGTTTTTTTCTAACAATAAAAAATGTTTATTTAAGTACAAGTAAAAGTACCTTAAAATAATTACAATATAAGTACATAAGTACAATTACGCAGAGCTCTAGTACTTAGGTATACCAAATTCCGTTACAATTGGTCAAGTAGTTCCTGATATATTGAGCATATTCATGAATATAATTCAAAATATGTACTTCCATCGAAATCTCAAATCGAATACTTTCGCGAACTCAATACATTCTTATATTGTAACCATGGGAAATACTAAAAAGTAATTTTCTTAGTATTTTAACAAGTACAGTTCTGTTTAAACAGGTTCGATTGAAAATCCAGGAAGTTTGCCCAAACTAAAAAAATATAAAAGCTGCTCCCAATACAGGGCGCCCACGTTTTCTAACTCTTTAACTATTCAGAGTAGGCATCCACGTTGTATGTGATAAGTACAGGTAGCTTTACTAATCAATTATAATTTTATAAACGCAACAACAATTTGCTTTAGTTAAAAAAAACACCTTCGTTTGACATTTTATGCACAGTGGGCATGTCTGCAGCAAATTGTTGTTTTCATTTATAAAATTATATTTGAATAATAAAGCAATGCAGCGTGTGTTGCCTATTTTGAACAGTCAAAGGGTACACAATAACATGGGCACCCTGCATAATGAATGAATATACACATATTGTTTTAATGTTAATGTTTTTTATTGTAAGCCAAGCAAAATTATTTGCTAATTATACATGGTGCACTTATAAATCGGCATAGGTTTAGTGATTATAAATGTTGGTAATGTTTCTTGCACACTGAATAGGGGCCGTAGCTTGGTTAGAAGCCAACATAGACAACAGAATTGGAGGTGCTATTCCTGCAGTCTAAAATTATACAATATAGCTGTGGCGTTACAATAGGTACAACTATAATACAAAATGTCATAAATAATTCCGAAGATCTGTGGTGAAGATAACTATATTGAAAAAGCTGCAAACTTTAATTCAATCATCGATAGATATTTTTTATACGCCGTGTCTATAAAACACTTAGATGATAGATAATGGACAATATCTATAACAGAATTAATAAAATCAAAATTGGTTGCTTATTAAGTATAGCAACCCCAACAGTTTTATTTAATTTTTTTTTAAATTTTTGCTTCTCAACGAAACTTGTTTATTGTCAATTTTTGAATCAAAACGGTGAAATCACAGCAAAAACTCAGTGTCTTGGTTCGTAAAAATACAATCGTTTACATAAACTGAGAGAAATATTTTGGGCGTAACCCAATCAAGACTTCCTATGCAAGTAGATGTTCTGTTTAAGCCGCACTAAGCTCTAAAACTGTGGGTAAAGCTCTAAATACAAATATTTTAAATCAATGGATCGGTCGATTTCTTGGCCAGGACGGTCACCTGATGTAACACCGCTAAATTCTTTCTATGGAAATTTGTTATAGATCAGGTCTACACGATTGAAGAAATCAGTTACTGTCTTTTACTTCCACGTCCCGCACTTTTTAACATGTAGATGCAGCTTTTTAAATTGTTTTATCTACCGAATACATTAGTTTGTTTTCATCATCTGTAGTTTACGTACTTATCAACGTCGTTCAAATTTTTTATAAACACTGAGTGTTTTATTGCAATATTTTACACACCGTAAAGTATAAGTGAGTATTGTCATATAATTTGCTGTATCGAATGTTATGAATAGAAAAATCTGGGGTTATAAAAAAACAAAAGCCGAGGTTTCTTCTAATTAAATCGGTAATGAAATTTTATGACTTGTTAGGTATGATGTAATTTTAAAATAGTTGTTGTTTAAATAATAAAAACTTGCTAATATTTTCCAGTTACAATTAATATCTTCTATAACACTAACAGCAATAATTTTAAAAAATTTACTTATTCAGTGAGCAAATAAAGTTCGTAGGAATAACTAACCTGGTATAATGTTGTTGCACCATAAGTATATATTCCAAGAGCTGTGAAACGGACATCCATGTGAAGAAGTTGCCTTGAAAATATACCTAGCTGTAACAGAAAACTTTACTTAATTTTTCCATTTTACTGCAATAGTATCAGTTAAACTCTTATTAATATTTTTTAATTTTTTTATTTTCTTGACATTCATAAGTCGGTTAGAAAAATTAACTGAGGGAGATTTCACTCCCCCCCCCTCCCAGTTAATTTAAAAATGGTAAGAACTTCCAGACTAGATGACATGTCTGTAGGATTGCTTGTTTTGTGGATACTCCTCCAACAGAGGTGTTCAGTGGCACAATTTTGACAGCAATCGGTTTCATAAAGTTTCATCTTCATTGTCAGGTTCTGGTACTTTCTGTATATCTCCTGTTCAGTCTTATGCAAGTTGTGAGTGAGAGGGAGATTATTGTTAATTATCCATGCTTTTTCATTGTTTTTTTTATTAAGAGTATATCAGAACGGTTAAAGTATACCGTCTTGTTGCTAACAATTGCTCGATCCCAGTAATATGGCTGCGGGTTGGTGATTAAATTATATTTCAAGGCCATTCGAGAATGTATAATTTTAGGCACTTGGTTATGCCTGCAGAGGTATCGAGACTCAAGGGAATTATTATTGTAATAAATATTAATGATACTAAATCACTGTCTGCTACGGCAGGGCATCCGGCCATCTCTAGGTAAGGTACATTATCTACACTTATCGATAACATTAGATTTTAAAGATATTTGTTTCATAGTTTTTTCTGATTACCTTATTCTGTATAGATATAAGAACCCTTTCAATTTCAGGACAAAGGTAGTCTTTTGTCAAGAACAAGGTAAAGAGAGAAAGGCTTATCAACGGCGTCAGCGGATAATTGTAGCGGATATTAGGTATGAAGAATCTTTTTCTTTCTTGTACTTATTTTATGGCTTTCAGACTGTATTTGATGTTCAGTGGCTAGATTAGACAAATTTAGCGGGATATATGATTGGTCCGTCTTTACAGTTTTTTGGATGCGCGTGCTGGTAAACATAATCTCGCATTTTAAGTTCTTGGATTTTGCTTACGGTTTATGAGTCCACAGCCTCTTTGATTACGAGGTAAGTATAGATACTCTACCGCAGATTTTATTTATAGGTTTATTCTGTGTCTAGCGATGTAATTACCAACATGACCTCGTCAGTATGTGAAAGAATTCTTTTAGAGATGTGGACTGTGGCACATTTTTTCAGTCCATACCTCAGCTTAATATTATCACTAAATGTCTTAGAAGTACTAACCAATAACTTAAGCTGTTGCTTAAATTCCGCTTACAATTTGAGATCATCCATGTATATTGATTTCATCGTACCTGCATTCAAAATTTATCTGTTAAAGTAATAGGTAGGGCCGATAGGGGCTTAGCGTAAGGCAGAACCACATAACACTAAAAGTGTCGCTCTGGTAAATGCTGCTTTTGATGTGGACGTCCCCGATGTTGTGGCTATTAAGGGTAAATGTAGTTCATCAGGTATTCATGAAATAGGTAAAACGCTGAAGCTAGGACAGATTTTATATATTTTTCTACACCTATTTAATTATATGACAATTATTAGCATTTTGTTCGTGAAAAATCGTACATATAATTCACTGAAGTTATGGATTCATAATTCACTGCATCCGACCAATCACAAATACAAATTCAAAAATCACTGTTTCGCTGATTTCGATGATATTTTAAATCGCCCGCGATCAACTCTTTCTGCGGCTGACAATCGACTCGTATGACTGCCAAGTGTATCGCCATATTGCTTGGTTACCTTTCACAGTCTGTGCAAACTAATAATTCAACCACTAAAACTCTAATTTATTTGTTTAATAGGTGTAGAAAAAGCATAGTAACACATTCGCGATTATGGCCATTATTCACTCGGATGATGTGCGCCACTCGCCTACCGCTCGTGGGCTCAAACATCAACTTCGTCAATAATGGCTGTCATAATCACTCATATAATAATATACTATTCTAATAATTTAAGAAACCAGTTGTGAGACAGAACGGAAAATTTGGTTTAGTCGACGTAACAGATATGCAAGTTACGCTTTTTTAAGTGTTTTTGCCACATGATTACTTAGTCAATAACGAGTTGTTCTTTGCAGCCTGAGGCTTTTCTGATACACCCTTTTTGTTCAAATGTGAAGATATTGTCATTCTCGCAGTGTTGGTAAATTTTGTTATTTACAAGTGCAATTAGCAACTTATAGAACAATGAAAGACAAGTAATTGATCGAGTATTTGAAAGGTCGCCTGGATTTTCCTTTTTGTATACGAGATAAATGACACCTTTTGTAAAAAGCTGCGGTAAGCTCTCCGGAGTTCTGAAAGTTTTAGAGAAGCACCGAGCAAGCGATTCATGGGTGAAAATAAGTTGTTTTAACCAAAGTTTTTGAATTTGATCGGGCCCAGCCGCTTTTTTTAAGGTGGCGTATCTATCTTCTCTGTTAACTGGCAACATATCAAGTAGTTAGATGCTTTATTTATAAATTCAACAATTCGGGGAGCATTTAGGTCAGCCTGTGCAGGTTTGGCTCATAACGAATTCCAATATTCTGGGTTGTTTATAGAAGAAACAGTATGGTCAGTAAAAGAATTACAGAATTGTTTCTCTTTTGTTAGAAACAATGTTGTTTTTTCTTCTTCTTCTTCCTTTATTATAGGATTTCTCCTGTTCTTTCCTGTTCTTTCCTACTGTTCCACTGACTCCCTCCATCTTCTTGTTGGTCTTCCAGGGGACCGTTTTCCTATGGGTGATCTGTCTCTTGCTACCCTTACTAATCGATCTTCATTCATCCTTTGAATGTGATTGTTTCATTCTCGTCTTCTAACTGAGATCCATTCGTTTATGGGTTTTATGTCACACTGGTTCCTTATGTCTTCGCTTCGTACTCTATCTTTTCGTGTCTTTCCCACTATCTTCCTTAAAGTTTTCATCTCGGCCGTTTCTATCATCTGTCTAGTTGTTTGCGTGTCACCTCTCGTTTCTGCACCATACATGAGTATTGGGCGTATCGTAGCTTTATATGTAGGGCTTTTGACTTCTGTATTTATATATTTATTATTCCATATTATGTTGTTTAGTGCGCTAGATGTCTTGGACGCCTTTACAACTTGTGGCATTACTTGCTGCTTAAGGTTGCCATATCTGACTATATTAAGTCCTAAGTAATTAAAAGAGGATACTTGTTCTATTAAGTCGTCCTGTATTTGCAGTTTACATCTTATCGGCTCTTTGCTTATCGCCATACATTTGATCTTTCGTGCAGATATTTTCAGATTGTATCTTTCGCATGCCTCTGCACTTTTCATTAGTAATCGCTGGAGCTGGTCTTTGCTTTCTGCTACCAGTACGGCATCATCAGCGTAGTACACTATTTTTATATCTTTGTCCTGCATTTTATAACCTTCTAATGTTTTCACCTCTTTAATTACCTCGTCCATCACTATAATAAATAATAAAGGACTTAACGAGTCCCGTTGTCGAATTCCAACTGTGGCATCTATAGATCCCAGAAATTTTCTATTTACTTTAATTGTTACTTTATTGTCGGTATATATGTCTTCTATTAGTTTTATAATTTCGTTTGCTACTTGTCTTTCTTTTAGTATATATAGCACGTCTTTTAATAGTATTGTGTCGAAAGCTTTTTGCAGGTCTATCATACACATAAACGCCGGCCTATTATACTCCAGTGACTTTTCTATAAGTTGTTGTATTATGAAGATGGTATCGGTGCAGAACCTACCCCTTCTAAATCCTTGTTGTTCGTCTGTGAGAGTTATGGTGTTTTCTATTCTTTCTTTTATTATCCTTGTTGTATTACTCTTTGTTTTTTAGTTATTTCATTATATTGTCAAGTCTTCCTCTTTAGCCTTGGATTTCTGTCTTAGTTCATGGTGGTACTTAATTACCTTCTGCTACAGTTCAAATCCGCTGTGTTAATTTTAGCGAACGCATTATCGCATCAACTTTCTTAATTGTTTTGGAGATCTTAGTACGTTTCAAATATTTACTTATGAAATCTGCTTGGCTTCGAAGCTGGTCAATATCATTACAAAGACGAGTTTTTCATGCCGAATATTTAGGTGTTCTTACTATCTTTATTGGATGGAGTACGGGTGGTATAATTCTTTGGTTGTTTAGGTTTAAATATTTATTTCTCTTAGATATTTCTTAGTGGTGGATTTGTTGATTAAGATTGGGAGTTTGAGTCGAGTCAACAAATCCAAGTTTTCATAGAATCTAACGGTACTTAAAAACAAATTTTCAATATCGTTATTTCTTTCTACTTCACGTAGTTGTTAATTTGCAGTGGTTTGTGTAACGTCATTGGCGTTAGTTTTTGCATCTGCCACGGCAAACTCGGCGCAGTGTTTTTGTTCTGTTAACATCTTTGTCGCTTTGTTTGTAATATTTTCCAAATGGAAATTGAAGGTCAACTTTGTGTCTAAATAAAATCCTAAGTATTAGCCCTCCATCCGTGTTTGCAGGTCCTGCCCATACATTGTTAGTCCCTTCAAATCTTAAAGGTTACTCTTCCGTGCGAAGCTATGACAAGTGTTTTTTGGATTTACCGATAAGTCCTCTCTGATGCTCAAATTCTCTATGGACCTTAGCGCTAGTTACATCAAATTTAATACAACTTCCCTGAATTTTCAACAAACTAGAATGATGAGATCATTCGCGTATGCTTGCGCGTATATTCTCTTCCCTTCCAATTTCGAGATTAGCACGTATACCACCAGAGTACAGGAGGTGGAACTCCCTCCTGCGGGCAGCCCTTCTGGTTACTGTCCCCAAAGAAGAAGTTATTATTGTTCCTTATCACGGACTCAACCCATCTTAAGTTAAACTCTTAAATAAATCAATTATACTGTATTGCATATAAAGTTGAAGACACACTAAATTTGTTATGTTCCTATCGCTTTATTTAAATTACACCCAAATAAAATCAGTTAATTTGTAAATTACCTCTTTAACTAGAAGCTCACTTCGTACAGATAAAAGTAGTTTGCGCACCACTTTCACGGTTTCACGCGCCTTAAAAATATAAGTAGTAATTATATTTTAATTATGAATTTAACCACTACAACTTGTAAGGTGTACCTTCGCGCTAGTTAGATGACAAGAAGCACAGCGACGCATTACTACTAACGCTGTCCGAATAATCAACAGAGCAGCACAGAGACAGTCAATATTTCTATTAGCAGTAATCTAAAATTGAACAGATACTTTTATTTATTATTTATTTTAAGATGTTTAAAATAAACTTACAGTCTCATGTACCGCAAAGGCATTGACGAGGAGCTCACCCAACTGAAGGTTACCAGTAAAAAAGGTTACATAAGAATAGGTACGGCTAATTAGTGTTGCGGTACCACAAACTTTGTCATGAAGGTACATCATCAATTTTATTTCTTGCAAACTGATTACGTTGCTCTGGTTTAGCGTGGCTGGAAGCTAATTAATAGTGCATTTTTAATTGTAGCTATATTCAAACCTACCTGTATTATCAATTGACAAATAATCATTAATAGTAAAATTCATCAAATAGGAATTAATAGAACAGTAGCTCTGTCTGATACTTAAAACAAGCAAAACATACTGAGTATCCACTAATTCTATTGCAATAATTGAATAAATGTCAAGAAATAATTTTGCTATAGACTCTTGACGAGTAATTTCTGTAGGAGCATTCCATCTTTGTATTATAGTAATAGTGACAAAACACAAAGGTCCTACTGAAACAAAAATAATTTGAACTAGAAGGGCTTTCTTGTAACTTCTTTTTATTCCAAGGTTTTGCAAAGCTATGTCAATTTCAGTTAAACATTCAAGTACCGCTTTTAATCGATCTCTTAGCGCAAAGCAGCTGAATATAATTATAACGTTTGTAGTAGATCTAAGGATATTAAGTATAAATAATTGAAACTCATATAGTGGATTTTTCACGTGTGTTGCGTTTTCTGTTCTATAAGATGGGGTACTTATTTTCAGTGCGGAAAAAATAAAGAAATAAGCACAGCTTATTAAACATAGCTTGAGACTGATGAGCAACTTAGAACGTCCACCTTGTTTGGATATGTAAATTGCAGACTGCCCCAGCATAATTGAGCAATAAATTGTAAACGCTCCTTTCTCAAATAATTGAGTACGCTTTCCCATGTCCTAAAAATTACAAACAAATGTAAGAAATTTTACCTTAATGTTATTGCAAAAATTGCGTATAATAATCATAATACAATTTCTCTTTGTAGAATTGCACATTGTTTAATGAATAGTAAACGAAAAATAATAAAAATAATAATAAAAACATAAAAATGATAATAATAATAGTAATAATAATAATGAGACACGATATTTTACAGAAATTTGTAATTATCTTAATATGAATTTTTAAAGTATTAAAATTAAATACAGAGAGTGTTATTACCTGTCACTTTACTGTTCAAATTTTAAATTTTACTCTTAAAGAACTGTAAAACTTCATTTTTTAATGATACCATAAAATCTCATGTGCTCCTAAGACAGCCGCCGCTGTTCCTAAGCACTAATTTTGGTATCAAAGCTGTTATCCATATCCAAAGATTTTCTTATTAAACGTGGAAAAGTAATCTGCCTAAGAAATTTATCCTTCCCGAAAGAAATGAAATTGAAGATGCCACATATCAAGTTCTGAAGTTCCCGCTGTTTTAATTTTGTCACAAAATAATCAAAATTTCTCAGGCAGTCTACTTACACAGATTCCGAATTACTGCTCTTGCGTTTTAGAATGATTACACGGTACGTTGTTAAAGATTTCTAATTTGCTTAATAAGAAAGCATCTCGTTTGTTCGAAAGCTCTTCTAGATGAATAATATACATCAATTAAAAAAGTAGGTAACTAATGATTTTAAATACGAAATATAATAAAAAACAAAGAAAATGTGTAAAAGTCATTATAGTAGGTAGCAAAAGTATAAGTTATTTACTCACGAAATAATTATTGAAAATTAAGTTAACGCTTGGGACCGCCAACTGCCAAGTTAATATAATCAGTGCTAATTCACTACTCCACCAAATGTGTTTGGATTTTACATCACAAGATATTCATTATATTTTTTGTGGGTATTTGTTGTTTTAGTCTGATGTGATGAGTGTGACATTGAATGATTGCTTGCTTAACTACATTATTAGTCCAGTAATGGCAGCTTTATTTGTATATATTATTATTATTATTGCCATCTTTGTTTGAAATAACTAAAATTTTGTTTTAGATATACTTATATCAATCACAAGCTGAGTTTACTTTTCGTAAATTAGGAAATTAGATATGACTAATTTAACGCTTGCAATTATTAATTTAAAAAATCTAATGTTAAAACATTAATTGATTTACTATTTTTTGGTTTAAACGACTCGGCGAATAATTTACCGAATGTTTACACCACATTATACAAATCCCCTGCTAGACCAAAGAAACATCCCTCTGAGAAACAAATACTGCGCTCGGAGAATTGCCAAGTTCTGTGTTCTATCGAAAGCCACAGACAATAGTCTATTGCGTTTATTTGTAAAAAGGCTGAAAACATTGTTTTGTCTTTTGTTAACGTCAGTAATCCGGAGCATTCAATTGTGTTGTAATAATAGGCTTCATGAGTATATGTATATAAAATACTTAATTACTTTAACAATATCTATTTATTTTAACCTTATACGTATTTCGGCATGTTTAGATGCCATTGTCAAAGGTTATAGAAAGTAAACAGTTAGTGTTGTTATAGCAATAGAACTTGGTGACTTGATCTCGGTAATCGTCTGCAGATGACTTGATTTCTTTTTCCAAAATGTCCAACAGAGGATAATTTAAGAGATCAATTTGCACATGCATTAACGGTACAGTTTTTAAATGTTTGTGAATTTCAAAAGCTTCTAGTATATCTAATTTACGTTTATCATCACATTTTATGGTGTTAATAGATGTCATTGAATGATTTTGTTCTAGTAAGTGTTTAGCGTCATTGGATTCATGTGGGTGTTTGTATTTGTAACAAACGTGTTTTTTATATATTTTACTTACAGATACTCATTATACAGTGTTTCATTTAAGTAAAATATGTTGACTATCGCTACTTTGTACAGTTTCGTTAATTTTATACTTAGTTAATACGGCCGCAGCTGAGATTGTACAACTCAAGCGGAGCGATGGGTATTATTTATTTAAAAGTTACAAAACACTGAACACTACTGTACTGTACAGTACTTCTCCTGCACTTTCTAGTACTTTAGATATTGTTACTTACCATATAGTTAAAAATATTGTAATATAACTTTTCACGCCTCAACATTGACTGCAATAACATCCCATCATTCTACTGTAACGATAGCGTTGCTGTATAATAGTCATACTATAACAACATATTACATGGGACTGAATCTTACACATAAAAACAATACATAGTATACACTTTGTGAAATTTGGTTTTAAAGTTTCATGAAATTAAAAAATACTCAAAATGCGAGGACAAATTTGTCCGAGAAAAATTAGGTGGAAGGGGAAAACATAACTCTTTTTATTTTTGCAACACCTAGCAATTTAGTTATAAACCTAGTGCTACTATTCCTCATGAGCAATTTTGCGTAAACAATTTTTTTATTGTCTCCCGTTTATAAAATGAAAGGGCATAAATAATCTATTTTAAAAAATTTATAGAAGGCTCGCTGAGAAACTAGTGAATTGGGACCAAAACCAAATTGTATCCTTATCTGTCAGCGTACAGAATTTATTAGTAATTGTGTTGCCAGTGACTGAGCAATAATTTAGTTCCAAAATTTTCACTCCACAATTTGTTATTTCTGCAAGAATTCTTTTATACAATTACATTATGCTACCCCAGACTTTTATAATACCAGATTGCATATCAACTCGTTTTTCAATAACAAGACTTTAAAATTCATCGTTTTAACGATATCGAACAGTAGGAATTAACTAAGTAACAATGAGACGTTCTGGTGCAGACGTTACTTAATCTAAAATTAATGGGTAGGACAGGTATAGCAGACAAACGGAATTGTGACAGATACAAGAGGGAGGAAAGTACTGCCTCGTGTCTAACGTCCGCAACAGTCAGAAACCAAGAGCGATGAAATCTTCCTCGTGTCAAGTAGCCGCAACAGACTAGCTTAAAAAAAGTAGGAAAGAAGATCTGACTCGTGTCAAACGTCCGCGACAGGTCTAAAATCAGAGAAAGAAAAGAGAGGGTCGGAATAGATTAACAGGTTATCAACACAGTAATAAAGTGAATGCAAAAACTACCAAATATCACTCAATCAGTATACATAACAGAATCGTTTACCTCGGCTGGTTGTCCTGGTGTTTGACTGTAGAGCTGGAGTTGAGATTTAAAGTGGAGAAAATTAACTGTTGCACTGTGCTTGCTACGGTAGGAAATTTGCTTTTATAGACCAACGCGCATAGTGGGAATTGAAATATGTCAAAAATCTACTCTTAATCAATTCTCGTTTTAAACTTAATTTTATGAGCGGGGGGTCGTTCGATCCTCGACGTAAATCACGAGGCCAAGCGTAAAATTAAATTGCACAACCCAGTGAAATACATTTTTACACTTAACACATTAAATTAAATCGTGGAATAAATAATGCATTATTAAATTAAATGCTGCTGTAAAATTAATTTAAAAATAAAATACGTTTTCACGCTACCGGCAATGTAAGTAGGCCTTACATCTATAGCTACAGGGATCGTAAATGGCTGATAACATTCGTGTACTAGTTACCCTTGACGACGGAACTTAATAGTGTCACTTGCATCCCTAGGAAAATAATGTTGATTTTAACTGTTCGTTGATATGGTAACAATCACAGACAACTTAGAATAATGGGGCTTTTAAAAAATAATTCCGATGACAGCTGTCAAAACGAACTTTTAAAAATATGATTAAATTTCTACCTGTAGGCCTACTTACATTGCTGGTAGCGTGAAAAATTTAATAAATAACACGAAATGTATCGACTAATAACATCCTCGGCAGGCGACAAGCTTCGGCTCCGCCTCAGCTCGTATTCGCCTACCTCGGATGTTATTACGTCCTTACATTCCTTGATACTTAAATAACTATTTGGTGGAATTACATCTAAAATAAATAATGCATCATTACAAACGTTTTAGGGTATCTTGATTCTGAAATAAGAAATCTTGAATGTGTTACAAACACAATAAAATATTACGTCGAGTACAGCACCCATCTACGCCCTCGGTCGATAGATTTCAGCAAAAACAAGTAAAATTATAGCGATAGGCAAAATTACTATACAATACCTAAATTATATATTTCAGTTTCCGGCACAAAAGGATATTTTGAAGCATTTTTTATAATTTTTTGCAGTTGTCACCTAGTGTTATCTTAATTTTGTTAAAATAGTATATATTAAAAAACAAGTTTCATAAGACATGATTTTAGAGCACGCGTCCAAGTTAGAAAACGAGCCGCTTGCGGCGAGTTTTCTAATGGACAAGTGCGCATTAAATGTCTTATGAAACGTGTATTTTATACTATTTTTTCTATTTTGGTCCAAAAAAGTTAAAAATTACCTTATTTTATATTTTAATTTAAAAATATAATTTTTAAAATACCTAAGATTTCAAGATAAGATGGAAGAAGAATTATCTTGCACCCCACCGGAGCTACGCCAAGTAGCGAAAATACGCTAAATAATCTTAATTTTTAGAACTTACAATTTGAAGGTTATGTTTATAACGCGTGAAGGTTTTGTTGTCACATGGTTGTCACCAACCTAACAAAATAAAATTTCGAATTCTTTAAAGAGTTGCTTTATGAAATCCAAATGAGTTTCATAAAGTAGTCAGTAAAGAACCAAAATAGAAAAAAACTTTTAAATGCCGAAGTATTCAAGTAGAAGTCGGTTTCTATGGCATCAAAATTGTGACAGAAGTAAAGCATTTACTCTGTAGGGACGACGAAATAAGACAAAAATTTCCCTAGGGGAGTTTTTATTTCATATCATATTTATTTTTGTAATCAAATGTCTATTGTCATGGTACGTTGCATGGAAACATCCCAAAGGCTTCTAAATATTGTGATTTCGCTCCGATTTATTATAACTCTTTATTTACGAAATAAGTGTTTCTACTCCCGATCGTGGAAAAAATAGTATATACACCTCGGGAGAGACCGCCATTTTTCCTAGGGAAGTTTATAAAACGAATTGCATACTATACTTTGTCTACAACCATCACAAAAATTTGAAGATTATTTTATTACCTTAAGCCATATCAATTATTTTGACAGATTGATGACAAGTGACAACTAAGCAGATTTTTAGTTTCAATTGATTTTTTCGATTAAAAAACCTAGAGCTAACTTCAGCCCGTGACTACAGCGCACAAAGTCACAGCTTGTCGAGGTGTTTTTAAAACATCACTTAGCGTAATGGAAACGTATGCGATAAATGGCATTTTAAAGACGGAAGTAGAAAAAGTATTTTATTTAATAATAATTTTAATAATGTTTACAATTCTTAACACTATTTTATATTTAAAACAGGGAAATGCGAATCGCGAACACACGGTTATGTTCCAACGAGCGTATATGAAGATCTAAAGTGTGCTGCTATTCACGATTCCTCTGTTGAAAAAACTGTCTTGCAAAATACGACTGCACTCATATTTACAACAGACAATAGACAACGAACAACTAAATGGTGTGTGGGCGATATATTGTTCTTGTACAGAGAGGTAAGCAAAAAAATGCACGAATATTAACAAAATTACAAATATACTTTTGAAATATGAAAAGACTATTTCTAAAGTATAGGACAATCTAAACGAAATGCGTCGCTCATTTTTACCTTACCTTATCTGCTATATACGGAGTACTATAGTATAGTATAGTATAGTATAGTACTTTACTTTTTCATACGTCATACGCAGAAAACCAAAATAAGCTCAAAACATTAGCAATCCTATTTCGACGAGCCCTTAAGAAAATGAGATTGGTTCGCCAAAGAAAATAGGGGTGGGGTGCTCTACTTCAATATCATCGCGCTCAAAAACGAACTTTACATTCACCTCCCAGTGCCCATAACAACAATGTTCTGATATATCAAAAATTTACGAGTTTAACCTTCAAAAATTATTATGAACATGTAACATATGACAATAGGAACCACTTTCATTTAGAAAACACCTGTTGGAAATTACAAAACACATTTTAGATTTTAACAAATACGTACAGTTTACAATTAGAAATGTTAACAATCACAAAATTTCTAATATTGAAAAATGTATATTTTGAATTTTCTGGAACTTTTTTAATTTTCTGAAAAATAACATTCTAAATTTTCTTAATTTCGGCATATTTTTAAATTATTTTTAAACCATTTCCAAATATTTTAAATTTTTCGAAATTTTTAGAAACTTTTATAATTTTCTCTATATTTTCAAATTTATAAAAAACTTTTAATTTAAAAAACTCTAAAATATTGTCAACAATTACCAATAATTTCAAACATTTTAAAATTTTCAGTTATTCCAAAAACTATTTTTAAACATTTCCAAAAAATTTAAACGTTTTGGAATATTCAAAAATTTTCATAATCTTCAGGAATGTACAGTTTTCAGTGGGCCTAATACTTGGGCGAAATTCGGCCATTTTTTGGAACTTGCCGAATATTAGGATAGGCGGAATAGCTTTTCGAGTTTCTGAATATTCGGCGAATATTCCGCATTTGGCGTACTACATAAAAACAATACTAAATTGCAATTTTTTGAAAATTTTGATGGTGTCATTGAGATTTAAATGCATTAAAACGAAGTAACAATGTCGGTAGCCAAACTGGACGCTATGTAAAATAAATAACCCACACAGTTATTACCACTAAGTATTCGCATATGACCGCATAATTGGTTCAAGTTATGCAATATTTAGTACTTAGCCCAAAAACATTTTCACCAATTTCCAATATTTTTAAAAATATCAAAAATGTTATCATTTTCAGTAACACCAAAAATTTCCGAAACATTTTTAAACTATTTTCAAAACATTTTCACAAATTTACAAAATTTTATAATTTATCAAAATCTTAAAATTTCAAAAATTAAAAATATAAAATTTTTAAAAATATTTTTTGAAAATAGTCCACAAGTTTAAAAATCTCAAAATTTAAAAATAATTTTGATAATATCCCAAATTTTCAAAATGTTAGAAATTTACATTTAAAAATGGTTTGTTTTTATAATTTTTCCTGGTGGTTACCCTACACCTTTTTTGTATATTTAAATAGATTTTTAATCTAATTTTAACTACGTATCAATGTCAATTCCACTGTTTTCGCATAAGTACAGTACGACCATCCACTTTTCGCTTTTTATTTTAAACTTAAACTTTAAATCTGGTTATTCCTGTGCACTCTTTGTGGAAATGTAGTGAAGGAAAATTTTTGTAATTTTTAAAATTTCTGAACCAATATATACCCGAAAGGATTGCTTCATGCTTTCTATAAAAAGTGTATTAGGAATAAACAAATTTGATTTTTAAGTTTAAAAATAAAATGCAAGAATTGTATGGTTTTCCTATTCGGTAGTGATTTTCATATATTTTCAATTAATTTAATAATTTTTTGTAACTTTTAGTTACTGTTTCTGTATACAACAGTTGTTATTGTTCTTGAACATAATATTTCTATTGTGGAAATCTGCTTAAAAGCAAACATTTTTTCTTGTTCCTTAAAAGCTCTTCTAGGTGAATAATACAAATGTATAGTATTTCACCGTGAATTAACGCATTTCAGGTAGAAACGCTTAGTGACGTTGGAAATAGATACTGGTAATCCCTATATAGCGCTGCCAGTAGCCTTTGTACATATTAAGGTTCATTTGTACGTACAAAGGCTACTGGCTGTGCTGTAACAGATAAGTAGGAATTACAAGTATCTATAACCAACGTCACTTACTAAGTCTTTCTGCCTGAAAAGCGGCAATTCACGGTGGAAATACTTTAGATATTTATTATATAAAAGAACTAACAATTTTAAAGATTGAATAAAGAAAATGTATAAAAAGGCATAATGGTAGATGACAGCAAATATTACAACAACAATTATAATTTAATTACTCAGGACTTTATAAGTTAAAACCGTTAAGTTTTGCCTAAAGACCAAGTACATACTATAATTAGCGTTCGTTGTATGATACCTTCAGTTAAATATGAGTTTCGGTTTCACATACATCATAAAGGACTCGTTATATTTTTTTATCGTTATTTTTTGTATTAGGCTGGCACTGAATGATTGCACATCTACATTACTTCTCCACTAATGACATCTTTATTGCTTCGCATCATCATTACCTATTACGATGTTGATTTTAAACGACTAAAAGTTTGTCAATTATGTCATTCTTAAAATTACGCAATTACATAGAACATGACATTTTCTTGATTGCGTACCTAAATCAGTGTGACAGTTTTGAAAAACCTATCGGATATTCGCCACCACCCCTTCTACCTATACGCCTACAATTGTCTTTCCTGTCTCCAACACCATAATTTTTAAAAATGTTGAAAAATATTAAAATTTTAAAAACTTTAAATTTTTTAAATTGGGGAATATTACAAAAAAACTTAAAAATAGGAAAAATTTTTAAAAGTTTTAAAAATATACAAAATTCAAAATTCTTTAAAATTTTGAAATATTGTAACATTTTGAAATTTTTAAATTGCAGGGAATTATCAAAAAAAAAATTAAAAAAATAGTTAAATATGTTTAAAAACTAGAGTGGAAATGCTGGAAAATTTAATAATTTGGAAAGTTTTTAAATAATGCTTATAAGTTAGATTCTTTTTGTAAAAAAAATTTCTAAAAATTATTGAATATTAAAAAAAATGCAGTTTTATATGATATTTAAAAGATAAAAAGGAACAATGTTGATAATTTTTAAAAATTTAAATGCTTTTATAATTTTGAAAAGTATGAACAAGAAAATTTAGAATTTTTAAAATAGTAAAAAATAATAGTTAAAATATTGAAATAATGCAATATGTTGAATTTTTAAAATTTTTTGGAGCCTAAAAAATATTGAGTTTAGGAAAATTTTTTCATAAACTGGTAATTTTTTGTTTGTAGTACATGTTTTGAAATTTTGCAAATTGGAAAATAAAGAAAACTAAAAATTTTCAGTTGAAAACGTTTCAAAATTTTGAGTATTTTTGAAATTGATAATTTCTGAAAGTGTTGACAACTTTTGGAAAATTTAATGATTTTAAAAGTTTTTAGAAATAGAATATTTGCCACACAAGTGTCAAGTGTCTTTACCAGTAGTTCATCTTCATTAAGTCAATCTACTTAATTAAATTTTACATAGTTATTATTAAATAGAGGGCTTTACTATTGTAATACGCCTTTAACTTTAACGTTATTATTCTTATATTGGCTTTATTACAATAAAATGTACAATACTACTTATTACTAATTTTAATAATTGCATTTTAAAATTGTAGTTGAAAGTATTATAAATTAAATATAGTTAGTATAGAGGGTGTCGCAGAACTGGCGGCGGAGCTCTTAACTGTGAATTCTTTTCCTTAAATAGACTCGATTTGTCCATAAAAAATGTTTCCAACTAGAATACTTTTTGAGTTATTGCTAATTAAAGTCCACCAATCACAGAAGAATTAATTTATTAACTAGTCGTGAAGGCAGAAAAAATAAAAAAGGTTGTTTATATAACTGAACTAAAAGCGTCATATAAAATAAGTCGAATATTTGTTTGGCCGACTATGAATTTTCAATGGCTTAGTGACAGATGTTCAACGTGACAGTTCATTCTGAATTAGCTTAATAATTTGTGCAATTTATTGTTGTATTTCCTGTTTTTACATTTAAATTCTCTTCTTAATCTTTAACTGGTTACTAATTGTCTCAAAACATCACAAAGTTGCAGCGTTCAAATCAGGAATATTGCATGTGGGTAAGTGATTAAATGCCATTCATGTTAAAAACTAAAGTTGACCAGATCTAACTTTCGCAAAATCTAACAATTATTCTTGTTTCCTAAGAAACGCATACATTTATTATTTCTGCATCTATCTTCAATTAATAAACCGTCTCTTATTGGTCAGCTTCATTTCATTGCGGTTTGAAAACCATTGAGGGTAGAAATTTTTTTCTTGGTAAAGAAGTGTCAGTTTAAAGAGTTGAATCTAGAGTTAAGAGCTCCTCCGCGAGTTCTGGGACACCCTGTATTGCTATGATATCCTGAAGCCGGGTTGTTTGGACTAGAGTAGTGTAATTCCTCAATGGCAGTCTTTGTAATGCTTGTTGCATTTTATTTTACAATCCCAGATTTGTGAAGATAGTAAGTTATTGGTATTCAAAGTTTTAAACTCAGGGATGCGTATTTTTGGTATATTTTCTTGTGGTTATTTTATATTATTTATATTTTTCAACATCTGTGGATTTTCTCTTCACTAAAATATAGAGAAACCCAATCAGATTGGTATACGATTATTGTTTATCTTAATTTAGTTATGAAATATTTAAAAGGTTGACGATATAAAAAGTAAGTTTTGACTTACTTGTTTTGTGAATCGTTAAATGTCGTTTTGGGGGTTATGGATGTAAATGACACTTTGATACTTTGACAAATGAAAACACTCGTTGATCATAAAAGTTTTTTTTCTATGATATAGGAGAACAGGGGAAGAACACAAAAGAAAGAGGAATGCTTGTTAGTCACGGCTCGTCCTGTAAATAGAGAGGCAGGATTTTTGATTCTCGGAAAGAAAAGAGATAGTAAACGAGTTATATGAAATAAAAATACTGTGCAATTAAGAAAAAAGAGTATTAGAGCAGGTCGTGACTAGGCTGTTAAGGTTGGTAACATTAACGCTCATATTTTTAATATTTTGAATTGATTGTGGGGTAGGCACATGGTGAAACATTGTTAATAAATATTTAACTATTAAAAAATTAATAGATCATTAATAAAATAAAACTCTTGGTAATTGTTTCACAAATTGTGAAACAATTACCAAGAGTTTTATTTTATTAATAATCTATTAATTTTTTAACAGTTAAATATTCCTATTTTTAAATTTGATCTCAATGGTAATCTGATTTGTAAACTCTAAAATAAACTTGACAGTTAAAAAAAAAATTGAGTTTATCTTACTGGAACCCTTTCTTAATGAGTTACATCCAGATCAATTACAACAAGGCTAGTTCCAGCAAGATAATGCTGCGACTCACACTGCGCATGAAGCTGGATTATTTTATTTTTCTATTTCTGAACAATACTATCTTTAAAAAATTTCCGGTGATGTAATCCTATTGCAGTTAGCGATCTTTGAGCTAAATTTGGTTTTTCTGCGTTAACGCATCTGGGCTGATTATTAGTCAAAATGTTAGGGCATAAAAGTATTTTTTTAAGCATAACTCGTATGTCGGTCAGTAAACCCAAACGCGAAAAAAACTTCGTTGAAGAACGCAGTTGCTCCAAATTCAACATGACAATTACAATACCTTCCTCTGTAGCTATACTTCGTATAGTGAAGATGTAAAAAGGTTACGCCGCGCCGCATCAGAATGCGACCACACAACCAACCGCAGCTAAACGCTGTAATTCTTAACTAGCGTCTGGTGTCTTCGACAACAATCGATCCTACCTTATTCTGACTTACATGACTTGCGCACCTCCTCGGCATGCGGCTGGAATGTCTGTAAAGATATCGCCGTCAGCAGAGATCGTAGCCTTCCTTAATCACACGTACGTGTTTTAAAATTGAAAACGTCAGTTGTATATGTTGCTTTAAAGGTTAAATAATAAAAAAGACGTACAATATAAAATAAAAATTTATTTAATAATTATTTTTTTAAAGAGCTTTTTTAACGCTTTGGAGTAGTTTGATTGGCAATTATAATCCCTATGTTGTTGTTCACGTAGAAATGAATTCTTTCCAATTTGGATGCCATCCTCACAGACTACTTTAGTAGTTTTATGTATTATATAACCAATGGTAAGTATAGCAGGTCAATAACAGAAGAATATATTACAATTAGATTTCTTCTTGTCTCACAACTCACTTGCAGTGTTCACCTCGGCATTATCCATAAAAAATGTTTTTAGAGCTACTAACCAAAATATGTAAAATTCGCCTATTTACTAAGAAACTATCAATAACTCACAGACAAAATAAATATTACCGCTTTTGTAGAAAATTTAATAGTCTTAACTTCTTGTCAAGACGAGGTATGTCCTGTCAAATGAGACACTAATTCTTTTCTTTAGCTCACTTTTATCTAATCATGATCATAACATGATTATTGTTTGTGGTTATTCTAAATGTTAGTAATATTATTAATTTCTATGGATAATAATTAATAAAGTGTTTGTGTTTGGTGGTTGGTTTCTTTAATATTTAACATTTTATAAATCATCTATTTTGTTTGTCTGGTGATACATTCACTACTTAAATGTGCATAATAATCAGTAATTATAGACATTTAAGCAGGCCGTATTTTGCTTTTCTGACAAGAAATATTGATGAAGCAGACGGCTACATTTCTTAGAATTTTGTTTGTGCACTTTGCATAAAACATCTGGAATGCAAAATAAAGATATTGAATAATTGCACAAAAAGGATCAAAAATATGTTTTTTACGCTTGCGGCGGCGCGCGTAACACTACTGTGACATGTGAAACCCCGGAGAGCATACTAAGCATAGTATTCCAGTGGTGAGTGTGAGTGGCTTTCCGGTACAAAACACAAGCGTCGCTGACTGCGATAGCAAAGTCCTTACAACTATACATAGAAGTACAAGTACATTGAAATTAATTGTACTTATTTTTAAATCCAAGTGTTTTTCCAATACTAAAAAATGTTTATTTAAGTACAAGTAAGAGTACCTTAAAATAATTACAATATAAGTACATAAGTACAATTACGCACAGCTCTAGTACTTAGGTATACCAAATTCCGTTAAAATTGGTCAAGTAGTTCCTGATATATTGAGCATATTCATGAATATAATTCAAAATATGTACTTCCGGCAAAATCTCAAATCGAATACTTTCGCGAACTCAATACATTCTTATATTGTAACCATGGGAAATTATAAAAAGTAATTTTCTTAGTATTTTAACAAGTACAGTTCTGTTTAAATAGGTTCGATTAAAAATCCAGAAAGTTTGCCCAATCTAAAAAAAATATAAAAGCTGCTCCCAATACAGGGCGCCCACTTTTTCTAACTCTTTAACTATTCAGAGTAAGCATCCACGTTGTATGTGATAAGTACAGGTAGCTTTACTAATCAAATATAATTTTATAAACGCGAACAACAATTTGCTTTAGTTAAAAAAACACCTTCCTTTGACATTTTATGCACAGTGGGCATGTCTACAGCAAATTGTTGTTTCCATTTATAAAGTTACATTTGAATAATAAAGCAACCTATAGCATGCAGCGTGTGTTGCCTATTTTGAACAGTCAAGGGGTACACAATAACACGGGCACCCTGCATAATGAATAAATATACACATATTGTTTTGAGGTGAATGTTTTTTATTGTAAGCTAAACCAAATTATTTGCTAATTACACTTATAAATCGGCATAGGTTTAGTGATTATAAATGTTGGTAATGTTTCTTGCACACTGAATAGGGGCCGTAGCTTGGTTAGAAGCCAACATAGACAATAGAATTGGAGGTGCTATTCCTGCAACCTAAAATTATACAATATAGCTGTGGCGTTACAGTTGCTGCAATTATAATACAAAATGTCATAACTAATTCCGAAGATCTGTGGTGAAGGTAACTATAATGAAAAAGCTGCAAACTTTAATTCAATCATCGATAGATATTTGTTATACGCCGTGTCTATAAAACACTTAGATGATAGATAATTGACAATATCTATAACAGAATTGATAAAATCAAAATTGGTTGCTTATTAAGTACAGCAACCCTAACAGTTTTATTTAATTTGTCTTTAAATTTTTGTTCCTCGACGAAACTTGTTTATTGTCAATTAATGAATCAAAATGGTGAAATCACAGCAAAAACTCAGTGTCTTGGTTCGTAAAAATACAATCGTTTACATAAAATGAGAGGAACATTTTGGGCGTAACCCAATCAAGACTTCCTATGTAAGTAGATGTTATGTTTAGGCAGAATGAATTTGCGCCGCACTAAGCTCTAAAACTGTGGGTAAAGCTCTAAATACAAATTTTTTAAATCAATGGATCGGTCGATTTCTTGGCCACGACGGTCACCTGATGTAACACCGGTAAATTTTTTCTATGGAAATTTATTAAAGATCAGGTCTACACGATTGAAGAAATCAGTCACTGTCTTTTACTTCCACGTCCCGCACTTTTTGACATGTAGATGCAGCTTTTTAAATTGTTTTATCTACCGAATACAATAGTTTGTTTTCATCATCTGTAGTTTACGTACTTATCAACGTCGTTCAAATTTTTTATAAACACTGTGTGTTTTATTGCAATATTTTACACACCGTAAAGTATAAGTGAATATTGTCATATAATTTGCTGTATCGAATGTTATGAATAGAAAAATCTGGGTTTATGAAAAGCAAAAGCCGAGGTTTCTTCTAATTAAATCGGCAATGAAATTTTATGATTTGTTAGGTATGGTGGAATTTTAAAATAGTTTTTGTTTAAATAATAAAAACTTGCTAATATTTTCCAGTTACAATTAATATCTTCTATAAAACTAACAGCAATAATTTTTAAAAATTTACTTATTCAGTGAGAAAATAAAGTTCGTAAGAAGAACTAACCTGGTATAACGTTGTTGCACCATAAGTATATATTCCAAGAGCTGTGAAACGGACATCCATGTGAAGAAGTTGTCTTGAAAATATACGTAGCTGTAACAGAAAACTTTACTTAATTTTTCCATTTAACTGGAATAGTATCAGTTAAACTCTTATTAATATTTTTTAATTTCTTATTTTCTTGACATTCATAAGTCGGTTAGAAACATTAACTGAGGAAGATTTCACTCCCCCCAGTTAATTTAAAATGGTAAGAACTTCCAGACTAGATGACATGTCTATAGGATTGCTTATTTTGTGGATATTCCTTCAACAGAGGTGTTCAGCGGCACAATTGTTACATCAATAGGTTTCATAAAGGTTTCATCTTCATTGTCATGTTCTGGTACTTTCTGTATATCTCCTGCTCGGTTTTATGCAAGTTGTGAGTGAGAGGGACATTATTGTTAATTATCCATGCTTTTTCATTCGTTTTTTTTTATTAAGAGTATATCAGGACGGTTAAAGTATACCGTCTTGAGGTATCGAGACTGAAGGGAATTATTATTGTAATAGATATTGTTGATACTAAATTTCTGTCTGCTAAGTCAGGGCATTCTTGATTTCATCTCCCCAGATAGGGGACTTAGCATAAGGCAGAACCACATACGACTAAGAGTGTCGCTCTGGTAAATGCTGCTTTTGATGTGGACGTCCCCGATGTTGTGGCTATTAAGGGTAAATGTAGTTTAACAGGTATTTATTAAATAGGTAAAACGCTGAAGCTAGGACAGATTTTATATATTTTTCTACACCTATTTAATTATATGACAATTATTAGCATTTTGTTCGTGAAAAATCGTACATATAATTTACTGTAGTTATGGATTCATAATTCACTGCATCCGACCAATCACAAATACAAATTCAAAAATCACTGTTTCGCTGATTTCGATGATATTTTAAATCGCCCGCGATCAACTCTGTCTGCGGCTGACAATCGACTCGTATGATAGCCAAGTGTATCGCCATACTGCTTGTTTACGTTTTACAATCTGTGCAAACTAATAATTTAACCACTAAAACGAGTCTAATTTATTTGTTTAATAGGTGTAGAAAAAGCATAGTAACACATTCGCGATTATTGCCATTATTCACTCGGATGATTTGCGCCACTTGCCTACGGCTCGTGGGCTTAAACATCTTCATGAATAATGGCTGTCATAATTGCTCATATAATAATATACTATTCTAATAATTTAAGAAACCAGTTGTGAGACACAGAACCGAAAATTTCGTTTAGTCGACATATGCAAGATGCTTTTTTAAGTGTTCTTGATACATTATTACTTAGTCAATAACGAGTTGTTCTTTGCAGCCTGAGGCTTTTCTGATACACTCTTTTGGTTCAAATACGAAGATATTGTCATTCTCGCAGTGTTGGTAAATTTTGTTATTTACAAGTGCGATTAGCAACTTGTAGAACAATGAAAGACAAGTAATTGATCGAATATTTGAAAGATTGCCTGGATTTCCTTTTTTGTATATGAGAGAAGTGACACCTTTTGTTCTGATAGTTTTAGAGAAGCACCGAGCAAGCGATTCATGAGTGAAAATAAATTGTTTTAACCAAAGCTTTTGAATCTGATCGGGTCCAGGCGCTTTCCAGTTATGAGCTTTCTTCAAGGTGGCGTATCTATCTTCTCTGTTAACTGGCAACATATCAAGTAGTTAGATGCTTTATTTATAAATTCAACAATTTGGGGAGCATTTAGGTCAGCCTGTGCAGGTTTGGCTCATAACGAATTCCAAAATTGAAGAAATTCAGCGTTGTCTGGGTTGTTTACAGAAACAGTATGGTCAGTAAGAGAATTATAGAATTGTTTCTTTTGTTAGAAACAGGCCACAATGTTGTTTTTCCTTTTTTTTCTTCCTTCATTATAGGATTTGTCCTGTTCTTTCCTACTGTTCCACTGACTCCTTCCATCTTCTTGCTGGTCTTCCAGGGGACCGTTTTCCTATGGGTGATCTGTCTCTTGCTACCCTTACTAATCGATCTTCATTCATCCTTTGAATGTGATTGTTCCATTCTTGTCTTCTAACTGAGATCCATTCGTTTATGGCTTTTATGTCACACTGGTTCCTTATGTCTTCGCTTCGTACTCTATCTTTTCGTGTCTTTCCCACCATCTTCGCTTTCTGCTACCAGTACGGCAGCATCAGCGTAGTGCACTATTTTTATATCTTTGTCCTGCATTTAATAACCTTCTAATGTTTTCACCTCTTTAATTACCTCGTTCATCACTATATTAATTAATAAAGGACTTAACGAGTTCCCTTGTCGAATTCCAGCTGTGGCATCTATAAGTCCCAGAAATTTTCCATTTACCTTAATTGTTACTTTATTGTCGGTATATATGTCTTCCATTAGTTTTATAATTTCGTTTGCTACTTGTCTTTCTTTTAGTATATATAGCACGTCTTTTAATAGTATCGTGTCGAAAGCTTTTTGCAGGGCTATCATACACATAAACGCCGGCCTATTGTACTCCAGTGACTTTTCTATAAGTTGTTGTATTATGAATATGGCATCGGCGCAGGACCTACCCCTTCTAAATCCTTGTTGTTCGTCTGTGAGAGTTATGGTGTTTTCTATTCTTTCTTTTAATATTCTTGTTGTATTACTCTTTGTTTTTTAGTTATTTCATTATATTGTCAAGTCTTCCTCTTCAGCCTTGGATTTCTGTCTTATTTCATGGCAGTTCAAATCCGCTGTGTGTTAATTTTAGCGAACGCATAATCACATCAACTTTCCTAATTGTTTTGGAGGTCTTAGTACGTTTCAAATATTCACTTATGAGATCTGCTTGGCTTCAAAGCTGGTCAATATCAGTGCAAAGACGAGTTTTTCATGCCGAATATTTAGGTGTTCTTACTATCTTTATTGGATTGAGTACGGGTGGTATAATTCTTTGGTTGTTTAGGTTTAAATATTTATTTCTTTTAGATATTTCTAAGTGGTGTATTTGTTGATTAAGATTGGGAGTTTGAGTCGAGTCAACAAATTCAAGTTTTCATAGAATCTAACGGTACTTAAAAACAAATTTTTAATATCGTTCTTTCTTTCTACTTCACTTAGTTGTTAATCTGCAGTGGTTTGTGTAACGTCATTGGCGTTAGTTTTTGTATCTGCCACGGCAAACTCGGCGCAGTGTTTTTGTTCTGTTAACATCTTTGTCGCTTTGTTTGTAATATTTTCCAAATGGAAATTGAAGGTCAACTTTGTGTCTAAATAAAATCCTAAGTATTAGCCCTCCATCCGTGTTTGCAGGCCCTGCTCATACATTGTTAGTCCCTTCAAATCTTAAAGGTTACTCTTCCGTGCGAAGCTATGACAAGTGTTTTTTGGATTTACCGATAAGTCCTCTCTGGTGCTCAAATTCTCTATGGACCTTAGGGCTAGTTACATCACATTTGATACAACTTCCCCGAATTTTCAACAAACTAGAATGATGAGATCATTCGCGTATGCTTGCGCGTATATTCTCTTCCCTTCCAATTTCGAGATTAGCACGTACACCACCAGAGTACAGGAGGTGGAACTCCCTCCTGCGGGCAGCCCTTCTGGTTACCGTCCCCAAAGAAGAAGTTATTATTGTTCCTTATCACGGATTCAACCCATCTTAAGTTAAATCCTTAAATAAATCAATTATACTGTATTGCATATAAAGTTGAAGACACACTAAATTTGTTGTTTCTATCGCTTTATTTAAATTACACCCAAATAAAATCAGTTAATTTGTAAATTACCTCTTTAACTAGAAGCTCACTTCGTACAGTCAAAAGTAGTTTGTGCACCACTTCCACGGTTTCACGCGCCTTCAAAATATAAGTAGTAATTATATTTTAATTATGAATTTAACCACTACAACTTGTAAGGCGTACCTTCGCGGTAGTTAGATGACAAGAGGCACTTCGACGCATTATTAGTAACAATGTCCGAATACTCAACAGAGCAGCACAGAGACAGTCAATATTTCTACTAGCAGTAATCTAAAATTGAACAGATACTTTTATTTATTGTTTATTTTAAGGTGTTTAAAATAAACTTACAGTCTCGTGTACCGTAAAAGCATTGAGGAGAAGCTCACCAAACTGAATGTTACCAGAAAGAAAGATTACATAAGAATAGGTACGGCTAATTAGTGCTACGGTACCACAAACTTTGTCATGAAGGTACATCATCAATTTTATTTCTTGCAAACTGATTACGTTGGTCTGGTTTAGCGTGGCTGGAAGCTAATTAATAGTGCATTTTTAATTGTATCTATATTCAAACCTACCTGTATTATCATTTGACAAATAATCATTATTAGTAAAATTCATCAAATAGGAATTAATAGAACAGTAGCTCTGTCTGATACTTAAAACAAGCAAAACATACTGAGTATCCACTAATTCTATTGCAATAATTGAATAAATGTCAAGAAATAATTTTGCTATAGATTCTTGACGAGTAATTTCTGTAGGAGCATTCCATCTTTGTATTATAGTAATAGTGACAAAACACAAAGGTCCTACTAAAACAAAAATAATTTGAACTAGAAGGGCTTTCTTGTAACTTCTTTTTATTCCAACGTTTTGCAAAGCTATGTCAATTTCAGTTAAACCTTCAAGTACCGCTTTTAATCGATCTCTTAGCTCGAAGCAGCTGAATATAATTATAACGTTTGTAGTAGATCTAAGGATATTAAGTATAAATAATGAAGACTCATATAGTGGATTTTTCACGTGTGTTGCGTTTTCTGTTATATAAGATAGGGTGCTTATTTTCAGTGCGGAAAAAATAAAGAAATAAGCACAGCTTATTAAACATAGCTTGAGACTGATGAGTAACTTAGAACGTCCACCTTGTTTGGATATGTAAATTGCAGACTGTCCCAGCATAATTGAGTAATAAATTGTAAACGCTCCTTTCTCAAATAATTGAGTACGCTTTCCCATGTCCTAAAAATTACAAACAAACGTAAGAAATTTTACCTTAATGATATTGCAAAAATTGCGTATAATACTCATAATACAATTTCTCTTTGTACAATTGCACATTGTTTAATGAATAGTAAACGAAAAATAACAAAAATAATAATAAAAACATAAAAATGATAATAATAATAGTAATAATAATAATGAGACACGACATTTTACAGAAATTAATAATTATCTTAATATGAATTTTTAAAGTTTTAAAATTAAATACAGCGAGTGTTATTACCTGTCACTTTACTGTTCAAATTTTAAATTTTACTCTTGAAGAAATGTAAAACTGCATATTTTAAGGATACCATAAAACCTCATGTGCTTCTAAGTCAGCCGCCGCTGTTCCTAAGCACAAATTTTGGTATCAAAGCTGTTATCCAAACCCAAAGATTTTCTTATTAAACGTGGAAACGTATCTGCCTAAGAAATTTATCCTTCCCGAAAGAAATGAAATTGAAGATGCCACATATCAAGTTCCCGCTGTTTTAATTTTGTCACAAAATAATCAAAATTTCTCAGGCAGTCTACTTAGACAGATTCCGAATTACTGCTCTTGCGTTTTAGAATGATTACACGGTACCTTGCTAAAGATTTCTAATTTGCTTAATAAGAAAGCATCTCGTTTGTTCGAAAGCTCTTCTAGATGAATAATATACATCAATTTAAAAAGTAGGTAACTAATGATTTTAAAATACGAAATATAATAAAAAACAAAGAAAATGTGTAAAAGTCATTATAGTAGGTAGCAAAAGTATAAGTTACTTACTCACGAAATAATTATTGAAAATTTAAGTTAACGCTTGGACCGCCAACTGCCAAGTTAATATAATAAGTGCTAATTCACTACTTCACTCAAATGTGTTTGGATTTTACATCGCAAGATATTCATTATATCTTTTGTCGTTAGTTGTTTTATTAGTCTGATATGATGAGGTTGACATTGAATGATTGCTGAACTACATTGTTAGTCCAGTAATGGCAGCTTCATTTGTATATATTATTATTATTACCATCTTTGTTTGAAATAACTAAAATTTTGTTTTAGATATACTTATATCAATCACAAGCTGAGTTTACTTTTCGTAAATTAGGAAATTAGATATGACTAATTTCACGTTTGCAATTATTAATTTAAAAAATCTAATGTTAAAACATTAATTGATTTACTATTTTTTGGTTTAAACGACTCGGCGAATAATTTACTGAATGTTTACACCACATTATACAAATCCCCTGCTAGACCTAGATCCCTCGGAGAAACAAATACTGCGCTCGGCGAATCGCTAAGTTCTGTGTTCTATCGAAAGCCACTTATAATAGTCTATCGCGTCTATTTGTAAAAAGGTTGAAAACATTGTTTTGTCTTTTGTTAACGTCAGTAATCCGGAGCATTCAATTGTGTTATAATAATATGCTACAGTTAAATTTTTAATAAAAACATGGTTTCAACGGCAAGGAAATTTATATTAAAGAATATTTTTATTTGTTGTTGATTACATTTTCTGGTTTTTATTTGGCAGTACAATATTTATAACAATATCTTATTCTTATGCAAAACAAATAAAAATTTAGTTTTTTTTATTTGGCTTATTTTGTGATTTTGCGTGCGTTTTTCCTGGTTTATCAAACTTATTATAAGCGCCTATTTTCAATTAATAAATGCTTATACATCCGCACTCTGTTTGTAACAATTGGCGTTTTTGTTTTTGAATAAACCATTAATTAATTTTAAATTCTTCAAAAATTACAGGAAGGCGTCAGAGTAAAATTTTATAGAGTGGTGAAAAACAAAATTTGTAGTTCACTGCAAGCTCTATCGGCTTATAAAGTGTTGAAAAGTTACTGTGACAACCAAATTTCGATCTTCAAGTGTGTTTGTTTGGCACTACGCTAACTGAACTCCAACCGTGGTAATACGAATACGCAACGCAGACCGCGAGGAAGAAAGATAAGAACATTCGGTATTTAGTTTCGATGTTTGACCGGCGGCACACTCTTACTTTAAAACAAATTCGAGTTTTACATTGTGATCAGTTTATTTCTATTAATAAACAGATTTTTACTATTATAACAATTAATCGTGTTTTCAAAAGTTTTTAAAAAATGATGTAGGCAATTTTTAAGGAATAATGTTTTGAAAATTCTAAAATATCTGAAAACCTGCCATTTTTGCAATTTTCATATTTGCAAAAAATTTTGCAACACATGATTATTTATTTGTTACATTATTTATTAAGGGCTATTATGTAATATGATAATTTGTATTAGTTGGATAACTTGTTTTTGAGTAATCTTGCATTAAGTCGAACATTCCCTAAAAATACAGCTATCAGGAAAAAACACTTGAACTGCCTTTGGCTTCACCTTAAAATATTAAAAAAGTTTTCACAAAAATATCTGTACCAAAAAACATCTATAATTTCCGTTTCCTGATCCGATTAAAACCATACAAAGAACTACCTGCAACTAAAAAAACTCCACACACTAAATTTTCACACAACCGTCAAGAATTACCGGAGATATAGAGGAACGGACGCATTCACAGACAAACATTTTTTAAAAACTATCTTTTTCGATTCCATGGTTCCAAAAACATGTATTTCCGTTAATATCTTACGTTGGAAAATTTTCATGAAATCACGATTTTCCATACTTCAGTAGTAGTACCCATGGAAAATTAAAAATGAAGAAGATTATTTTTATTAAGGCAAATTGTGCTAATTATGTACAATTTGTTAGGGGACATTGACGCTTAAAATATTTGCAGATAATGATAAATATGTTTTTATTTAATATGGCTAAGTATTTGAAGTAAAACGTTTTGTACAGGTTTAATTTTTTCTAATTATTATTTAACCGTTAACAATACCCATTAAAAATGTAGCATTTTTAATGTTACTAAGCTCTATAAAGATACCCGCAAGCTTATTGGCATAACAGTACTCTACAAACATTCATCGGACTAACACGAATTACATCATGTTTCGTTATTTTTGTGTATTATTTTCCATTACCTACGTCACTACGTTAGTTCAAGGTCAGTGATTATAAAACATTATTATTAAATGAGACGCAATACAAAAGTTACATGCCATTTAATGTAAATTTAATATATATGTATTAATTTGTTTTAAAAGGCTCCGATGAATAAGGCCGTTACAAAAAGTTTGCACAAATAAAGTATTTATATTTTTAAATGACACTACACTACGCATTTCAGTATCCCGGGTGTCCGCGAGAACAGGTAACAACCGGCCATCTTCTCAATTTTTAAATTATCAATATCAATGTTTTTTTGGGTAATATGCACATAAAAGTGCATATTACGACATAAAATGATGTTACTTTTGACTTCCGGTTTAACCGGAAGGGATAGCAACTTTTTTATTTTTAATGGAACATCCTATACATTTTTGCATATTTGGATAGACCTTTCAATTTATTTTACAGCCATTAATTTTTAACATTCTCCGCCAGAGGGCGTTTTTTTAAATAAACCGTCGATGTCTAATATTGATATTCATGATTAATTTTTTTTAAGTTAAAGTTAAAAATTCTGAATATTTAAATGGTGATAACTGATTTTTTTTAATACACCTAGTTGGGTTGTATTGCACTTTTTAAATTGCCAAAAACGTAGCTATTTATAATATCCGTTTATAAAACAATAATTTATTTTTTCTTGCTGTTTTAAAAATAATGAGTTGTTATTGCTATTAAATTAAAGAAAACAAAATAGCAATTTAAATTGTACATTAAAACTCAAGCAGGGGTATTATAAAAAATAAGTTATGACCGTATAAAAATTGAGAATTTTTTGTTCTTTAATTTCTTAAATATCTTCTTACCACAATAAAATGTTTAAACAAATTAATAAAAAAAAAATTTAAATTCATTATTCTTTTGTTTTCAAAGCCAGCTCAAAAAAATTGATTATGACTATCATTATTAGGCTTTTAAGGTTTTTTCAAAACGCCTTCTGGCGGCAAAAATTACAAGTTAATGGCTAGGAAAACCCCGGCCACTTTTCTTGCGGCGCCGGCGGTCAAGAGAGCGCTTTAGTGAAGAAAAATTAAATTAAAATACTGGCAACAACGCAGAATCCAAGACGCTTTGGTTGTTTTGATTTAATATGGGGTGTATTTAATAACTAAGACGTCTTGGATTCTGCGTTGTTGCCAGTATTTTAATTTGATTTTTTTTACTATAGCGCCATCTCTTGACCGCCGCAAGTAAAGTGGCCGGGGTTTCCCTAGCCACTCTGTACATAGCTGCAAAGTAAATTTTAAGGTCTATCCAAACATGCAAAAATATATAGGTTGTTCTACTAAAAATAAAAATAAATTGCTATCACTTCCGGTTAAACCGGAAGTCAAAATTAACACCGTTTCATGTCGTAATATGCATTTTCTATGTGTGTATTACCCAGAAAAAATTTTAAATATTAATTTAACAATTAATAAAATAGGCGGTTGTTACCTGTTACAGCGGCCACCCGGTACTATACCAGGTGTAATTTTTAAAATGATCCACCTCAAATAACTTCAGAATGCATTACGATATTGAACCCCGGTAGAAGTGAAGTTGCAAGGTGCTAATGAAATCACAACATGGCATAAGAGTTGTTGAGTGCGTACTCATCCCTTCACCTTCAGCCACGCTAACTTAAAAATATTAAATTACAACATACCCCCACGACCCATCAAATTAAAGTGTTTAAAAAATACTGTCTAACAGTAAAAAAAAACTGAAAATCGTACAATTCCCAGATGTGGCTTAATAGTATATTATTGAGCGATTATAACAGCCATTATTCATGAAGATGATGTTTGACCCCTCGAGCCGTAGGCGAGTGGCGCAATCCGAGTGAATAATGGCTAAATGCTAATAATTGTTATATAATTAAATAGGTGTAGAAAAACAAGTTTATGTATGTTTTATTGGAGAAATATTGTACCATGAAAAGAAAAGTTGACTATGCGTTTGTTTTGGCGTTTTGTTTGTATTGTACTGTAGTGTTTGATTTGAAAATTTTGTAGAATTTGGAAAATTTTTAAGATTTTTAGTATAAATTATTTTGAAAATATTGAAAATTTATTTATTGTAAATTTCTGTTCTATTTGAAAATTCTACAAAATTTTAAAATATTTTTGTTAGTTTTAGTTGGTTGCAAATAATATTTATATTTTATTAATTTGGTGATAATCGATGGTAGGGTGGGGTAGTGGGATGTTACGTTTGCATAGTTCGACTACTCGACATGCGTAGAATACGAATCTAAGGTTCCTTTTCGAGCGCGTCTATAAGTAGAGCCCTCCTCCCAATTTTTTGGTTTATCTATTAAAATCTCAAAATCGATTTTTCGCGCCCAATACTTTCTTAGGTGTTGGTGGGGGTAGTGGGGGCTGCTAGGGAGATCGCGTTTGCGCAGATCGGCTGTTCGACATGTGTATTATACGAGTTTAACGTTCTGTTTTGAGCGTGTTTATTTTGAAGTGGAGCACCTCTTTCCTCCTTGTTTTGGTGGCTCAGTCTTTCTTGCGGTTTTATCGAACTGCAATTAGCAATCTTTGAGCTCTGTAGCTATAGGTCCTATAGAGAGGAAGGTAAAAGTAAAGCCTAATCTTATGATAAACATTTGCTTCAGTAATAAATGTCCTTTTTACTTTTAGTATTGATTTCATGAAAATTTTAGAAAACTAGATTTAACTGAAATACACGTTTTGGGGCCCAAGGAACCCAAACCATGGTTTTTACAAAATATCTGTCTGTGAGTGTTTTTCAAAAACTGTCTGCACGATTTTCTTTAAGCTTTCGGAGCCGACAAAGTTTGCAGTGAACTATTGTTTTGTTTTTTTCCAATTTCTCAAACATAACTCTGACGCCTTCTCGGAATTTGTGAAAAATTTGAAATTGATTATTAATTTATTCAAAAACGCAAACGCTGATCGTTTTAAACATTTACCAATTCGATAGACTGTTTGAATTACTTTATTGGGATAAACAAGAATTTATAATTATTTTAGAAATTAAAGAAAAAAACGATGCTTTTTAATATCAACAATTCGTTTTCTGGCAGTTACGTGATTTCAACTACTCCTATCAATTAGCTCTAGTTAAAAAATAAATTTTTTATTTTTTGCATATTTTTTATAACTGTTTAAATAAACCAATTATATCGATTTTAGTTTGAAATCCGAAGCGCATCTAATCAGCTGTAGGGCGGACGGTTCCGTTCTTACTATTCTTATACGGCATGCGACATCGTAGAGTTTCCCATACAAATTATTTTCTTATAAATATAACATACGGTGAAATAAGAAAAAAGAAATCTAATATTCGGTGAACTGTACAACGTTTTAATTATAAAAAATTACATTTTTGCAAGTATTAATATCTAGTATGGGTAAGTACACTCGAAGTTAATACTTCAGCTTTTTTTTTATAGTTTTGCTAATAAACATGACAGCTGATAGGGGTGAGGCAAAAATCTCCATTTCTCTACAGAATGTCATACCTAGTGGTCTCAGAAAACTGACGTATAGGCAAGAATAATGAAAAATAAATTGTTGGTCTTCTATTTCTACAAGAAAATCTAAACGTGGATATTTACTTAGACATGTTAAAATGCAACTTATCTTCTAATATCTGAAATAATAAAAAGTGATCAAGATGAAGAAAGACATTTACATTTAGATGAAGAACAAGTACCTTTCCAACAAGACGGTTCCTCCACATTATGTGATACCTGTAAGGCAATTTTTAAATGAAAGCTTTCCTGTTCAATGGATCGGCAGAAGAGGACCAATAGAATAGCATGCACGATGCACGCACATGAGAGGCATTTACCAAAGTACGACAATAATTTATACTACTGTTTAGAAGTTAGCGGAGCGCATTTCGAAACTTTGTTGGGTCAGAGCGTTGGTTGTTCTTGTTCGGTAATTTTTTTTTTCAATTTGAAAATTTTAGGCTGGAGATGAAGGGGTGAATAGACTAGAATAGAATAGTATGTTAAACTTAAAATCGATTAAATTGCAAAGCAGCGATAGTTTTTTTTTAACGAAGGACAACAAACTTTAGTTTCCGATGGCCTAATTAATGTTCAATTTGTTTCATGCAGTAGGTCGTGGACATGAAAGCGATTTAAATTGTAGCCAAAGAGGTCAAAACAATTGCTGTACAATTCAGTTAGATTTCGACGTACAGTTTTGTTGCAATTTTTTATTCTCGATTGCTGTAATTTAATGTTTTTTTTTACTTCTCTGACCTGCTACAAACATTGCATTCTGGCCGTCGCGTCGGTAATTGTAAGTGATTTACTAAAATTGGTATAGTCGGTTTGTAAATGATAAAAGCGTTCAGAAAATGCAAACTTATACAAGGTGTTTCATTTAAGTAAAATATGTTGACTATCTCTACTTTGCACAGCTTCGTTAATTTTATATTTAATAAATACTAGCAGAACTAGTGGGCTATGCCCCATTATTTTTTTGTTTCTGTTTCTTTTTATAATAAATAAGCTAAGTGTTGTGGTGAACCGCGAATCGAAGTCCTCGTTATATGAATTATATAGCAATTTCTGTAATTCTTTCTATATAATAAATCTCGATCCCTGCAAACTGTCTAAATTATGGGGGAATACACCTGCAGCTGAGATTGTGCAACCCAAGCGGCGCGCGATGGGTATTAGTTTTTTTTAAGTTCCAAAACACTAAGCGCAGTACTTCTCCTAGACTTTCTAGTACTTTAGATATTGTTACTTACTATATAGTCAAAAATATTGTAATACAACGTTCTGCGCCTCAACATTGACTGCAATAACATCCCACCATTCTACTGTACCGATAGCTTTGATGTATAATAGTCATACTATAAGAACATATGACATGGGACTGAACTTTACACATAAAAAGAATAGTACAAATTTTTTGAAATTTGGTTTTAAAGTTTCGTGAAATTAAAAAGCTCTCAAAATGCGAAGACCAATTCGTCCGTCGAAAATTAGGTGGGAGGAGAAAAATCAACCCCTTTTCATTTTTGCGACATCTAACAATTTAGTTGTAAACCTAATGCTACTATTTTTCATGAGCAATTTAGTTTAAACATTTTTTATGGTCTCCCATTCGTAGAATGGAAGAGCATAAATAATCTATTTTAAAAAATTCATAGAAGGGTCTCAGAGAAACTAGTGAATAGGGACCCAAACCAAATTGTAGCCTATCCCTCTCTGCCAGTCCACAGAATTTATTAGAAATTAAGTTGGCAGTTTTTGAGCAATATTATTTTTAAAATTTTCACTTCACAATTTGTTATTTCTGCCAGAATTCTTTTATATAGTTACATTATGCTACCCCGGGGCTATTATAATACCAAATTGCATCCCTATCTGTCAACTCGTTTTCAATAGTAAGACTTTAAAATTCAATAACGCTAACGATGTCGTACAGTAGCAATTAACTAAGTAACAATGAGACGTTCTGGTGCAGACGTTACGAAATCTAAAATTAATGGGTAGGACAGGTATAGCAGACAAACGGAATTGTGACAGATACAAGAGAGGGAAAAGTATTGCCTCGTGTCTAACGTCCGCTATAGTCAGAAACCAAGAGAGATGAAATCTTCCTCGTGTCAAATAGCCGCGACAGACTAGCTTAAAAAAAAGAGGGAAAGAAGATCTGACTCGTGTCAAACGTCCGCGACATCTATAAATTCAGAGAAAAAAAGAGAGGAGGTCGGAATGGAGTAACAGGTAATAAACACAATAATAAAGTAAATGCAGTAATTACCAGAATAGCTCAAATATTACTCAATCAGTATACATCCCAGAATCGTTTACATCGGCTGGTTGTCCTGGTGTTTGACTGTAGACCTGCAATTGAGGTATAAAGTGAAGAAAATTAACTGTTGAACTGAACTGCGTAGTGGGGATTGAAATATTTCAAACATCTAGTGTAAATAAATTCCCGTTTTAAACTTAATTTTATAAGCGAGAGATCGCTCGATCTTCGACGTAAATCACGAGGCCACGAGTAAAATTAAATTGCACGACCCAGTGAAAGTCATTTTATTATAATAAGATAAATCGTAGAATAAATAATGCAATAAAATACATTTCGGTGGAATAAAATCTAAAATCAATAATGCATCGTTACAACCGTTTTAGAGTATTTTGATTCTGAACTAAAGTGAGAAACAAATACAATAACATATTACGTCGAGTACACGCCCCTTCTATGCTCTGGGTCGATAGCTTTGAGCAAAAACAAATAAAAATATAGCTATGGTCAAAATTACCATACAATATCTGAATTATATATCTCAATTTCCGGCAAAGAAGGAGATTTGGAAGCATTCTTTTTAATTCTTAGCAGTTATCGCCGAGTGCATCCATTTTCCTAAATTATTTTTTATTTCATTATTTCGTATTCGAGTTTCTGTGATTTTAGTATTTTCGTAAAATAATTTTGATAATATTTATTAGGTAATATGTTCCAGCTTTACTTCGTTGAAGTTAATATTGATAAAAATTAAAATATTTTATTTTACTTCTCAACTGTTTACTTTTTGATATTACCTTTGGTAATGGTACACAAAGTAGAGTATTTTATTTAATTTTAGTTTTGATAATGCTTACAATTCCTAACACTATTTTATATTTATTACAGGGAAATGCGAATCGCGAACACACGGTTATGTTCCAACGAGCGTATATGAAGATCTAAAATGTGCTGCTATTCACGATTCCTCTGTTGAAAAAAACTGTCCTGTAAAATACGACTGCTCTCATATTTACAACAGACCAAAAAATACTTGCCATTTTAAAGGAAAATCGTATAAAATTGGAGAAACCATAGACAACGAACAACTAAATGGTGTGTGGGCGATAGATTGTTCTTGTACAGAGAGGTAAGCAAAAAAATGTATGAATATTACAAGCAATTTCTAAACAATTTCAAAATACTATTTGCTACAACTTTCAAACATTACAAAAATTAAAAACTATGCAACGCCGTTTAACTTTTTATCCTGAATGATAGAAAACAAAGTACCATTTTCATCCAGTCGCTAAATAATTTCTGGCATCAAAAATTGAATTTAGACGTCACAAATAAAAGTTCAAATTGATTTTTTGACATCTAAAAATCATCCAAATTATGATAAAAATATTTATCTGATACAAAATTGTAATCGAATTTTTGAGGTCAATAATAATTCAAATGTTGACGATAATCCATACATATATAAAACCTCAAAGGTTTTTTTTTCTCCGGTTCCTCCAGCAGCTACCGCTTCACCAATTTGGACCATTTTTTTTTCAATGAAAGGTCTCTATCCTCAGATGGAACATGAAACATTTTCATATTTTTATTCTACGTCGATTTTTCAATAATAATTATTTTAATTTATAATATATATGAAAGTCTGCCAAACGCGCTTTACTTGAGGCGACATCTACACCAACGTCGCGTCTCCCTTATGGAACTAATGCATCACGTGACTTAGCATTTAGACGGTTCTGTCAACGCTCAGTCTGTCAGTGCATTGTGCGCTGGGGTAACACTAGTAGTTATTTAAGTAACAAGGAATGTAAAGACGTAATAACATTCGAGGTAATACGATCTGAGGCGAAGCCGAGGCTTGTGGCCTGCCGAGAATGTTAATAGTCGATACATTCCGTGTTACTTATTAAATTTTTCATGCTACAGGAACAAATTTAATCATATTTTTAAAAGTGCGTTTTGACTGCTGTCATCGGAATTATTTTTTAAAAGCCCCATTATTCTAAGTTGCCTGTGCTTGTTTGAAATAAAATATCGAAATCTGTACCTTGTTGCTTTAATTATTATCCTAGGAATTTAGATGAGACTATTAAGTTCCGTAGTCAAGGGCAAAACGTAAACGAATGTTATTGGCCAGTTTCATCTTTTGTAGCTATGGATGTATCGCCTATTTACCTTGCCTGTAGCGTGAAAAAATCTATTTCACGACGTCAAACAATCATTTTTTGTCGTTTGAAATTGTTCAGGCATTTAAAATTATCTTTGGACGTAACAATGCGTTTTGATGTTAATAAATGAATTTTTGAATGACATTTCTGAAATTATAAACATTAAATCTATTTTTACATAGCATAACATAGCAACATGATGGCTACGATGACGGCGATAGCACTAAAAATAATAACAAAATTAATCTTAGTCCTAACAAATCAGCGAAAAAAGTATATGTTACAATTAGAAAAAAAATCAGATTTGCTGCCTTGCTTGGATGCATAGCTGCGGCAGTAAATCTGCTACTTTTTTGCTTGGTTCAACATATAGAAATAAATATTTCCACAACTGTCCAAAAAAGTAACTTTTTTATCTTTTTTTATCGGTGGCTGTTTTTTTGTCAGTTGCCATAGCAGCGTGAAAAACAATTTCTTTTAACGTTGACCCTGGCACCATGTGCTAAAATACTTCATCTACGACTGCTTGGATAAGAACTTATTATGTCATTAATTTGCGTGAGGTGATGAAGTTCATTATCACACTAGTGCGGTAATGAATTCATTACCTAACTCATTTTATTTACACAAATAATGGAAAAAAGGACGAGGTCAATTCTGACGAATTTTTGCTAATAATTTCCAATTTATAATTGTTAATACTTGTTGAAACTTCCGTATTTTCTTTTTCTTCCAGAATTGTTTTTAACAAATTCGGGGAAGGTTTTAACTCTGCTAACTTTCATTCTCGTGCTCTAAAGTATCATTTCGCGCACTAGTTGCACAAATAACTATCATTACATTAATAAATATTGATTTGACGACAAACAAAAACAATTTTTAACATCCCAATTTTTTATCATCAATACTTGTATAATAAAAAGTAAAATACGAGTTCGTAGTAGCTATTGAGCAAAAGAGAATGCAAAGTTTCTTTAGTCACTTCAAAATTGAGTAGAAATATCTGATATGATTTATGAAGTTTCTATTATCTCCTACGGTTATTCCCTGCGATATTGGCGATACCGATGGTTAGATTTTCTATTCCAGGAGCATTGCAATTGTTAATATTTTTCTGCAATACAGTGTTGGCTCTATTAGGAATTGCAAAAAATTGTTTTGTGTTTGAGAATACATAAAATTGCCCATACTTAATAAATAAATACGCTGACCTGTCTAATAATTATTAATCAGAACTTAAGCGGTAGGTACTACAGCTTTGTTTATTATTGCTAACAACTTTTGAGACGACGAGAAAAGTTTGACGATTTAGGGCCTCAACTTACATAGAAAATATATACCTACGTGTTCAGTGCTATTATAACTTTGCTTATAGAGCTAAATGGAAGCTTTTGAAATTCACAAACATTTAAAAACTGTACCGTTAATGAATGAGCAAATTGATCTCTTAAATTCTCCTCTACTGGACGTTTTGAAACAGGAAATTGCCGAGATCAAGTCACCAAGTTCTACTGGTATAACAACAGTAACTGTTTACTTTCTATAACCTTTGACAATGGCATGTAAACATGCCGAAATACGTATAAAAATATGTTACTATTTTAAATTTTTGTTAAATTTTGAACTGAACTCGCATTGTTGTAGTATTAATAATATATTAAAGGTTTTTTCAGAAGTACCGAAAAATCCAACAAACGGTACAAAAATGCATATTTTTCTATATTTCCTATTCCCCTTCCGCGGCAAGACCCTCTCTACGTGTGAATTGCTCCACACACAAAACTCCCGCCATTGTTGAAAAGTTATAGAACTGTGTTGCAGCTTGGAATTTAGTTGCCCAGAATTATCAGACGGTTGTGCCGAGGATTGGGTAGGAGGATATCCAGGACCTGGATGTTATCTAAGACACGAATTGGACAGTTATTGTGCTAGCGGTGAAATATGTCGTAAGTATAATGGAATTTCAACCAGGACTTTTTTGTAACTTTTAGATTTCTAGCACCTTTCGATAAAAATGCAAAATGTGAAGTAAAAGGCAAGATGTACCAAGAAGGAGACAAATTTACGCATCCTGATGATAAATGTGTGCAATGTGTATGCGATAAGAAATTTGATGGAAAATTAGAAGTACCTTTCTGTCAACCTGTGAATTGTACTACAGAACTTAAACATTCTAAAGATATTGATAATTACTGTGCGCCTTATTATGATTACGCTGATGATTTTTGTTGTCCGAAAACTTGGATTTGTCGTAAGTTAAACATTTATTTAATTTTTCATACTATTAGCTACAAATGTTTTTACTTTCAGCTTCTAAAGATGGTAAATTTACTCCCAATCCTGTAGGAACACCTGATAATCAACCACGTAAGTTAACTGAATAAATCTATTTCTAGTATATCAAGTTATTATTTTGTAAGGTAGCTTGTCCTCTTAATTGTTTAATAGTTATTTAAGTATCAAGGAATGTAAGGACGTAATAACATCCGAGGTAGGCGAATACGAGCTGAGGCGGAGCCGAAGCTTGTCGCCTGCCGAGGATGTTATTAGTCGATACATTTCGTGTTACTTATTAAATTTTTCACGCTACCGGCAATGTAAGTAGGCCTACAGGTAGAAATTTAATCATAGTTTTAAAAGTTCGTTTTGACAGCTGTCATCGGAATTATTTTTTAAAAGCCCCATTATTCTAAGTTGTCTGTGTTTGTTACCATATCAACGAACAGTTAAAATCAACATTATTTTCCTAGGAATGTAAGTGACACTATTAAGTTCCGTCGTCAAGGGTAACTAGTACACGAATGTTATCAGCCACTTACGATCCCTGTAGCTATGGATGTAAGGCCTACTTACACTGCCGGTAGCGTGAAAAAAGTATTTAACTCGCCTGACAGATTAATAGCTACCATTGACCCAAAAGGCGTGTATGTGCCTGTAGAAACACACTCTACGATCGTCGGTGTGAAATGTTCAGTAGCAAACACTGTATTATTTTGAAAGATGGTCCAGTAGTTAGCTTCTGCATTTAATAGGGACATTTTGGATAGAGCCAGCACATTTTGAAATAACATTTTAAAGATACCTTGTCATAAAACTCAAACGTAAACGTATTATACAGGGTGTTAATGAATTGTAGGGACAAATTTCTAGGGCTTGCAAAACACAACAAAGCAAACAACTTTTGTTAATAAATGTGTGGTCAAAAGTGTTTCCTTTCAGGAAGAAGATTCTTTAAAAAACGCCTAAATGTAGGCAACTCAATTTACTACCTACTATTTGTTTCTATAACGACGGAAATTAATACAGGATAAATAAAGCCGTCTTTCCCACTTTTCAAATTAAAATTAATTTTAAAATAAATTAATTAACAAAATGTTTCAAAACTAAGCAATAGAAAAAACCAAAATTACAAAGCAAAAATCAACTATTTGAAAAATTTACAATAACTAATTCAAAAATTAACAAAATTATAGTAAATGTTCAAAATGTCGCCCCCCCCCCTCAGCTTCTACACACGAAGCACACCTACGAAGTAAATTCCTGCGCACCGCTCCAAATGTACCAGGAGTCTGTTGAACTTATTCACATGCAGCAAGAATACGCGCCGTACGTTTTTCTACAGTTTTAACTGGGGTAGCATACACTAACGTCTTAACATGACCCCACAAAAAGAAATCACGTGGGGTCAAATGCCACATGCCCTCTTCGACCTATCCATCTGTTGGGAAAAGTGTTATTTAAAAATTCCTTGACTTTCGCCGAAAAATGAGCAGGTGCACCATCGTGCTGCAGCCACATTTGAGGTGGAGCATCTTCCAAAAGTTCAAGCAGAACATGGCGCTAGAATTTTAAATAAATTGCTCCTGTTAACCTTTGGGGTGGCAGATATGGTCCAATGAGTCTATCGCCAACAATCCCGCCCCAAATGTTCACTGAAAATCTTTGCTGGTATCTTTTTCGAACCACAGCATGGGGATTTTCAACGTCCCAAATGTGACTGTTTCTACTGTTGAATATTCCTTCTTTCGTAAAAGATGCCTCGTCACTAAACAGAACGTTTACTTGGAATTCTGGATCCTCATTACACCGCCGCAGAAATTTCTGGCAAAAAATCTGCTTGAACCATGGCTTGTACCTTCTGTGGATGGTACGAATGTAGCTGCTGCGCATGTAGTACCTCCCATACTGAAACATGGTTCACTCCCATTTAATGAGCGATGGCTCTTGAACTAGTAGAAGGATTTTCAGCCACTCTCTCCAAAACTTTTTCCTCAAAATCCACCGATCGCCTTGTTCTGGTAGCTCCACAGTTGTGTCTGTTGACAACGAATGTACCTTCCTCCCGCAGCCCACGTGAAACTACACTAAAGGCCTTGTGCCATGGATGATTCCTATTCGGAAAATGTTCTTGGTACAGGCGAGCATATTCGCGTGCGTTACCCCAAGCAGCTCCATACATGAACATCATGTCATGCTGTTCGGCAAAAGTATAATTCGCTATAACACAAAAATGCAAAACACAGAACGAAAATAACGAAGAAAATAATTATCAAAAAGATCACAGAACGAAAAAAACGAATTATAAAAGGCACAGAAAGAAACGAATGCAAGAAAAGTCAAAAAATATTACAAAAATATCGAAATGTGTCAAAATTGACGTTATTTGAATGCATATATGCCTAGATCGTTTTTTTTGTCAAAATTCCGTGTGACCTGTGCAAAATAATTAAAAATGCAATTTGGGTTGCCTATTTTCAGGTACTTCTTAAAGAATCTTTAAGAGGCTCTATTTTCTAAAAGTAACACTTTTGACCACACATTTATTAACAAAAGTTGTTTGCTCTGCCGTGTTTTGCAAGTCCTAGAAGTTTGTCCCTACAATTCATTAACACCCTGTATATTTTAAGCAAATGAGAGGTTCTATTTATTTAAAATGGCTAAACAATAATACATTATTTAAATGGTCGTAAACATGGCATCAAATTTGTGTAATAAAAGTCATACTTTCCTGAATATTTTATACATCATTATCTATCAATTTTTTTACAATAGCTAGCTTTTCCTCTATGATGCCATGCAGGTTATATGTTAAAGAATATACCAACACAACGGAGAAATCCAACGATATAATTTTTAAGTGTAACTTCTTTGCCGGCAGAAGTAACCACGCGAATGCTAAAATGGCAGTGATAGAATCGAAGTGAAGTGAAGAATAGTTGAATTACCAATCTTTGAACCAAATTTGGGTTTTCTGCGTTAAGGCGTTCTGGACTGTAAAGTGTACACAGACAAACACAGACACCACTGTAGCGTCCGTTTTATCGGTCTCCCAAGGCCCTAAAACCTGCAAAACAGTCAAAATTGTTAGGTTGAAAATGTTGGCCATAAAAGTATTTTTCTTTTAGGTATCACTCAGATGTGGGCTTTTTCTCTGTAGCTATACTTCGTACAGCGCGGAACGAAAAAGGTTTCAAGAGATTATTCAATATAATATAATTAAATTATAGCTAAAACCATGACTGCGGAAATCTTTTCATTATCGTTTCGCTGGAAATACAAAAACTAATTAAGTTCAAAGTCCCTTCTTATTGAAGTTATAGTAGTTTTTTTTTAAATTATAGTTGCAAATAGTATATCTGTTTCGTAGATTTTACTGAACTTTAGCACTAATCCATGATAAACATTTCTTATAATATTTTGGTAGAGCAAGTTGTTAATAATAAAATGTGTTTTTAGCATCCGAGTACTTTTGTACATTTGGAGATCAAATCATGCATATTGGAGACTACTACGAATACGAAGATAAAGAATTGGGTTCTGTTTATTGCCAATGTGACATTCCCCCATTTGTGAACTGCAAGAAGCCATCTAAGACTACAATAGTTAATAAGTGATTGTAGCACAACAACTTGTACTAATGTATTTGTATCTATGTAATAATAATCAAAGGAGTTTATTAAAGTGTTTCTGCAATACCCAAAATGAATTTAAACGGTGATCTAAGGTTCATTACTATTCATAGCTACCTTAAAAGTTGAGAGCGGACTCAGGTCTCATTTTTATGGAATTATAAAAACATTTTGACAGATTGTGTTTATGTGATTTCACGTAAAATAAAGCTGATATCCTACTGTAAAAATTCTTGTGTATATTTTCATAAAATTTTACACAAAAGCGATTTTGTCAGTGGGATGTCCATATTTTTGTAAAATCATAAGAACATTTTGATGAACTGTAGTTATGTAACGTCACGTTATTACGTCAAATGTTTTTACGGAGTATTTATGTTGATGCAAGCGACGTTTTAATTGGTTGTTGATGGAAGCGTGGGCGGTAACGTTGTTGTGACCGAAGCATTTGGGAATGATTTGTGATTAAGTAGTATTTGGTTAAGTTAATTGGCACAAAACAGTTATGCAACACATCGAGCGATTATAAAAAGTTTGTATAAATATTTTAACAGTAACAGGACGTTTGTTTTATAAAAGTTTGTATACAAATAAACACGATAATTTTTACAGTGGGACAGCTGCTTAAAGGAAATCACCAAACTAGTTTTAATACATACTCACTTAATTCAATACGTGTAAATAAAAATTTACTGTGTAATATCACCACTAGCATCTACCAGCACCATAATCAAAACTATTATTAAATTACTGTGACTCACTTTACAATTATACCAATTAAAAATTATAGAACACTTACGCAACCTGTGGGTTTTGGGATTTCTGTTGAAATAATTAGGCAATCTATTAAAATTTTTATTTTTATTGGTACAGTATTTTCTACTACAATGTCGAATTTCTATTGTTCAAAATATTTGGCATATTTTTGATGCAATACGTCGTGTCTAAATTTCGATAATATTGAAGCATTACCATTACCAACCCTGATGCTTTTCCAACAATCTAAAACATAAACAAATTCCATAACATAATCAGGAAATTTATAATAAAAACATTAATGAAAAAAAATATTTGCTTCAGTTGATCATAATATGTGGGAAGTTAGGTTAAGCATTTTACTCGACATTTGTTTAATCACTTATTAATTATTATTAAATTGCAGGAAGTTTGTACCAAATTTTTTGTTCATAATATTACTTCACTGTTTTCATTAATTTAAAACAAAATATAAACTTGAAATAGTTTCATTTGGTATTTAAAAAAAGTAGTACGGTAACTATAAAAAAAACAAAAATAGCTTTCGCTTTTAAATAAACAATTAAGTAAGAAGCATTTACAAACCGTAAATGTTGCTGTGGCATCAATAGTATAAACTCCAGCAGCGGAGAAGTGTACGGCAGAATGAAGAAGTTGTCGTGAAAATATTAAAAGCTGAAAAGTTATAATAATTTACAACATCTCAAATAATAATCTAAAAAACAGATAGTTACTGAGGTAGTAGAAGGTATAATAAAAATAAATGATAATACAAATAGTAACTACTTGTTGGTTTTCAGATATCGTTTTATTTGATCTGTACTTCACATCAGCGTTGCTTATAAACAAAATGGGCAGAAAGCGAGACATAATGCGAAGATAAACGTGATATTGAAAGTGAAGACAAAAATAACGATCAAAAAGAGTAAGGAAGATGATTAGAAAAATAACAATAAGAAAGAGAAGCAGAAGAAGAAAAAAGAACACAATAATAGAAGAAAAAGAAGAAAGCACAGAAAAAGAAACACAGTTTGCTACTACAAAGTAGGGAAATGTGAAAGTACCACTTGCTAAAACGTGTTAGTTTTAAACCATCTCACCTCTTTATTAAGGATTTTATTTTTATACCTTGTCCGTAGCAGTACTTTTTGAACTTCTTTGCAGGTTTGCCTTTCCTATGGTAATATTTAATAAACTTTAAAAAAGTAAGATTTATTAATGAAAATCGTACCTCATATGACGTCAAATGACATATAATGATTTTACGAAGGAGTTCAAAAGTTTTAACAACCATCAGTGAAAGAGCACAGAAAGCGTCTATGTATCTATGAGAAGTAATCTAAAAAGTTAAATGTATTTTAACTGTGTTTCATATAGTATTATTAAACTTACAGATATGTATGTAACAAATACGCATGTGGTTACAACACAGAACTGAATAACACCACATGATAGCACCTGCAAGCCATACATTAAATTTATTGACTTTGCAATTTTGTATACTCGATAATGAAGACACATTAATAGTTTTATTTTCTGCAAAGCTGGTTTGTTGACGTCTTTTATAGTACCTAAAATTTCTATATCAAATTATCTACTTGCTGAATTATGTACCCAATAATAAGTATATAATATAGTTTCCATTTTTCTTAAAGATGATGTTTTCTTAAAAAAACATAATTTCATACAAAGATGACCAGAAGGCATGGGATAACAGTTGCATCGACGTTAACATCTATTGTATCAAAGAACACAGCTACATTAAAAATTGTCCTGTAAAAAACAGGCTAAATTTTGGCACACACCCTTATTTAATTACATTTGTTATCAAGACAGTCATAACTGTTGTGGTAACCATGTTACTGTGATTGCTGCATCATTGTCTGTGACTTATAATCACCATAAATGGATAACATTTAAATAGAGGCAGTTCAGTTCTATTTTGTACTTGGAAGGGTAAAGTTAAATAAATAGTGTTTTGGGTAAAAATTTGAGTGTTTTTATACATTTTTTGCTAACATCGGAAGTGGGATACGAAACTACAGGTTGAACCAATATTAATTGAGAAGTGATACTGCATTTATTTTATAACCTGTGACATGGCCGACCCACCCTACAACGCCAACGTGGCAGGAAGCGAACCACACCCAGATGAGCCTTTACCGCCAACCGAAGACGACCATGTTCCGAACTCTATATTGTAATCTAATTCATCAAACATGCAACAGTCAATGCAGATGTTATTTGACCAATTTTCAAAAACGACATAACCACGACCATTAATGACAGAACCACAGACCACTGATGGGAACCGAATTTCCTTAACCTAGCTAAGTATCATTTTGATAAAAATACTTACTCGATGGAAAAATGGTTGAAAGATGTTAACAATATTAAAACAAAAGTAACAATTGATGATCACATACTAATTTTAAAAGCTGGTAAAACCTTATAAGAGAAGGCATGTAGATTCTACGACGGTTGGAGTCCTCTCGTCTACTTTTAAAGATGAACTTCTTATGGCATTTCCTTATCATGAAACTTGGCATACAAAGTTGCTGCGAGCTGCCAACATGAAGTCCTCCAATTTCAACAGTGTTAGTACGTGTTAGAGAAGATTTGTAGTCGCTATCGTTGTTATCCCATTACCATAAGAAACAGTTTTGTCACCTGTAGTTTATGGCATAAATTAAAGTGCGATCTGCGAAGTAGTACTGTTGCATCAGCCTAAAAACAAAAAAACGCATGCCCTTGTAGCGACTGTATAAAATCGGAACAGAAAACCACGAAAAGGATGACCCCGTAACTCGAGAGTAACCAAGGGAATGTTCTAGAACCGTTACATTGATTTTCAGGCAAATGCTTCAATTGTGGGAAGACCAGACACAAGAAAATTCAATGTAAAAATTCTCCAACATTTACCGCGGTGAATGAGACCCTGAGAGAAAATTACCAACCCGGACGTCGACGCCCTAAGTGGTTGGGATACCATTAACCGCCTCGGCGTGAAAATCGTAACGCAAAAGCATGGCATTGAATGACAGCTCACAGTGCTAACTACACCTCGTATTTGAACTATGCAAACTAGCAGTAAGATGACAGGATTGGACGAGCGACAGCAAGCCGACAAGGCACAGGTATCAACTGTATTGAAATTCAAAAAGCATTTGTGGAAACAGGGTATCAAGTTGCATGCAGCAACGGGAATTCCGAGAGACAACAGCCAGATCGAACGGGTAATGAGAACCTGGTTCAACCCTACAACAGGCGTTCTAACCAATGGAAAGAGGTTGGAGATAAGCTCGTGGTCCAGGACACCCAAAAAACAGGCTGTGGTAAATTGGGTGCCAAGTTTCTGGGACCATACGAGATTTTGAAACTATTAGCCAATGAACGCTACGTGTTGAGAAGAGCGAACAAGAGAACACAAGTTGCAAAGGTCGCAGCACATATGCGAGATAGAAAAAGGTGAGAGTGACTTCAAGATGCTCCCAAACCCTAGAGCTTAGATGATCAAAGCCCTAAATGGTTAAATAAGTAAATTCAGATGGTTTAGTGAAATGAACCTTAGATATTTATGCGAAATCAACATTCGGTTGAGAAGCGAAATGAAACTTAGATGGTTACGTGAAATGAACCATGGTTAAGTGAAACAGACCTTCGATGGATAAGTGAAGTGAACCTTAGATGGTTAAGGAAAACGGACTTTAGATTGGTAAGTAAAACACACCTTAGATGGTTAAGTGAAATGAATGGTTACGTGGTATGAACTTTTAATGGTTACTTGGGCCTTTAATGGTTGACAATCTCAAACTTTAACATGATTCAGAACAACCTTAAAAGATGCAGCACCCTCAACATTAACCACTGGACACGAGGGCGCTTCAGAAACAGAATGGGCGTGTTATCAACAGCAATATAACAAGAGAATTATAAATTATCAATAATTCTGTCAAAACTTGTTGCTAGGAAATATCCCTTCTCCAAAAGAGACACAATTGAGATGGTCAATGAAAAGCAGAATTATTGAAAATGTTCAATTCCCAAGTGCAATTTTTCAAAATATCCCACAAACTAAATATTAAAACACTTAGTTGGTGTAATTATATAGCTGTGCGTAATAGATCGATGTTATTGAGTTAAATTCTAATGCGTATTAGCAGGCGGTGCTCTTTCGGGAATAAGACGGTTAAGGAGCTGTTAGGATGAGGCCTAATCAGTATGAGAGTATTGCGTACAAATGAGTGATAGTACAAGACATTCCTGTAAAGAGTTCTCTTATGTAATTTATACAACTTTCGACATTTATGTTGAAGTGTCGATATAAATAAAAGTGAGGTGAAAATTTAGATTGGCAGTTTTAATCCCCACAACCGACGTGTAAATTGTAGAAAAAATGTACACCCATTCACAATACCAACATTTGCATCACAAAAATAAATAAGAATTTTAAAAGGTTTACTGTTGTTTAAGTGAGCTCAGCATTTTATCATTTTTAATATAGATCAAGACATGGTAAATCAGTCATGAGCAAAAATTAAACACAACGTAGGTCCTACACCGATCATTGCAAAGAAATAAACTATCAAAAATAAGCACTTAATTTATTTTAAATTACAATACTATTCAAACTGGTAGAAAAAGGCATCTCCGAGACTGCACGATCAGAAGACAGATCCCATAAATGTAATATCTATCAACGTATGGTAATGATGACTTAGCTAGTTTATTTAACTGAACTTTTATTTAAAGAATTTTAAATAAAAAGAATATTAACGTCAGTGAAACCATTACTCCATACCTTCTATTTACCCTGTAGGTATGGCAAAATGCAACTTACCAATTTCATTCTCGAGTATTACAGACATATTTCTCAAACATGAATTAATTAAAAAAAATTGTTCTTTAATAGCCAGAACAAACAAAAAATATTGAGTTTCCAATACATTCTGTAGAATATTGGACAATACGATTATGGTTAATCGATTTATTAAAGTTTTAGTCACTTTTAATCTAAAAGCGTTCCAGAGCTGTAGTCCACCGATGCATACAAGCAACAACGGTCCCAAATATACTGCAATAATTTGATAAAACAGTCCCCGTCTATACTGACGTTTCTTTGTAAGGACATGTAATACTGTATCAATTTGAGACAGATTTTCTAGTGCCACTCTTATTTTATTAGCGTTAATAAGACCACCTGCGTACACTATCATATTTGTGCCTGTTATGACCAACAAAGCAAGCGTTTGTGTGGTTGCCGAAACAGTCAGTTTTTGCTTTGTAAGTTCTAAAAGTAGTTGCAACATCAACCAGAAACAGACCATCAAATAAAAACCGCTTATTAAATACAACTTGTAATTAACAATTAGTTTGTGCTCTTTGCCTTGTTTTATCAGATACATGGGAGCTATTCCAAGTAACATGGAGGTATAGATTATAATAGAGGCTGTTTTAGTCAAAGAGGATGATTGTACCATTTTCTGAATTATATCAAAAGAAGGAAGACGCCAGTAAACTTATTTTCACAATTATATTGGTCGTTTGAAAATGAATGAATATAATTTAAATGTGCACTCACTTTGTGATATCTACTATTATGTTAATTACTGGAACACCGAAACCAAAGCTGGTAGATAGATTATGTGGAATAAGGTTAAAGGCGCACATGATCATTAACGATATTTAATTATTTAAATGTCCCTAATTTATGGTCCACTATAGATAGATCAATAACAACAACAGCATTAAATAAATGCGTAGAAATACGTTCTAGTTTTGTTGAGTTAAATGTAGTACACCTTCCATTGATAACGCCAGATGACTTACAATAAAACAAACAGTATAATAGATATGAAGGAGAAAGCGGTAGGAAAGTACATAATAAACACAGATACGATTAAATAGAAAGCTAACTTTTAAATACTAGTTATTAATACTTGCCGTATTTGCAAAACTGTAACCTTTTTATAATTATAACGTTGTACCGTTCAACGACTATTAGATTTCTAAGACAACAAGCAGCGGAAATTTGAACTTGCGATAGCCTGTGCAATCGGTTTCCGTACCGTAACTGTACGAATAGTAGCAGCGACTAAACTGCACGAAACAAGGTAAACGTCGCGCTCTACAGGTCATCGTTAAACCCGCGCCTGAAAAAATGCATATTAAATGATTAACAAGTATGAGAAGAAAATTATAGTATAAAATAATACAAGTGAATGTTAGTAACAATTATCTATTTGTTACAAAAAGCTTCTGTACTTCTAGAGCATAATGCAATAATGTACCGCGCAGCAAAAATTATTCATAATTATTACTAGCAGAACCCGTGGCCTACTTGCCTTGCATGTTTTGATTACTTATTTTAATATCTGCAATTTTTTGAAATCAATCCATCTATTTTTATTGGATACATAAATGAGCGTGCTCCCAATATTTGTGTCAGTTTTGGTTTCAAGCACTTTTCCGACTTCCCCGCAGCTACTCATGTCACAAAAACTGTGTTGTTTATCTACTCCCCAGTTCCTACGAATTTGCGCCTTATATAATAGCTTTATCAAATAGTAGTTAGCTGAAAATCGATCTCACAAATTTAGCGTGGAAAAGCACGACCGGGGGCAAGACAGTATTTGTTTTATTTCACAAAGCGCCTATTACAAAATTTAGATACAATGAATAATAATTTTCCCAGATACTTGCTATTTAGCACTGAAACCAATCGTCTGCTGTTTCGATCTTTCTGTGTTTATAGCTTCGATTGTATACATGCACGCTATATTTAATAGCCAAAATAATAATCAACTTTCAGTTGGCCAAGACTTGAGCTCGGAATGTCAAGGATAAGTCCAAATAGCTGAAAAACGAGTTTTAGGTAGATATGTATACCGAGTACCAGTGGCGGTTTCTACATTGGGTCAAATGGTCATTGACCTCCCAATGAAATACGAAAAAATAAATAATTACTTTTTGTTTGAGTACATATATATACTTTAATATTTAAAAAACACTTTATAGTTCACTTTTGTATGAGATTTCTATGCGAGAACGTTTATTAAAGAGCTGCCGCAGGATCCGAAAACGTTTGCATGTTTGAGTATTTCGCGCACATTAACAAATCTATGCGAGGGTCATTTGGCCGTTAGTCCCCAATGCAGCTATACGCCACCGACTAAAGCCGCCGGCTTAAAAGGCCTTTAAATGGATAAGAGTGAAATAGAAAGCTCATTGTGGTAAAATTCATATTACATAAGTTAAAAGAGGATAGAAGTATCTGCGTATTAAAGACTTCAGGGTCACGAACCCACAGCTTCCGAGAATTATGCTGCCAGCTGTCCGTGATAAGCGCATGCCAATAGCCGCCTAATTTGGGGGATTCGTACGTACACGACGTAGTAGTGTGAAAACAATTGTTGGTTGTGTAATCATAATTTATTGGTGTTGTACGATATCCGTGCAAAATAATTTTGGATTGTGAATGCCATGTAAGAAAATGCTTTCACTTGTTTCCACTGTCTGCTATTTTGTACGTACACTATTTACTATTTTATATTGACTGTAAACATTTAAAACTAAAATTCATACACATTTTTTATCGATAAACAACATGAAAAATGTTTTGCATTTTGACACACTGGCAATGTGGATATCAATTAATTTTATTAGAAACTGCTTATCAAAAGTCTATTAAACGCTTCAATGAAAATGTTGGTAAAAACAGATTATTTTGCCAACGTAAAGGATGGATTTGAAATATAAGGCTTACCTAAAACTTCGGTAAGAACAATTTTTTTTCAAAAAATACTTTAAAATGCCTCCCAGTACACCACACCACGAGCCGCCACTGCCAAGTACTAATTAATTCCTAACATTACACACAGAAACACATACATAAAAATTGCTAACCCACCAATTTAGAGTGCAAACACAAGGTACAAAACAATATTTAATTTAATTAATTGTAAATAAAACAATTCTTAACATGTTTTTTTTATTTTAAGCGTATTTCAACGTGTTTACGCGTCATTATCAAAGGCAAGAAAAAAGTAAACGGTTGGTGTTGCTATAGGAACAACAAATCTTCATAACTTGATCTTGGTTTTACATCAATTCGTAAATCGCAGGCCCGATTTTGCAACAAACCTAGAATGAACACAAATGATTTGCAGCTGCAGGGTTTTGCAATTTGCTTAAAAATCAATACGTGTTAATTTTTTCGTGTAGAATCAATGTAAATGAAATATAAGACTTTATTTGTTCACGTAGCAAGACGTAACCGTTTCAGTTTAAATTACGCATTACAGTATCTAATACAGAAAAGCATAGAAGAAGATTTTTAGTGCTGCTACCTGATGGCATAGTACAACATCAACCTTGTTTTTCAATCAGTTTGTTGTCACTGTGAAAAGAAAACAGTTTTTGAATTATACGTAATAATAGTTTTCTGTAGCATGATCTGGCAGACTTATTATTAAGCAATGAATGATTACCGTTTTACAACATTATTTTTATCAATAGTATTTAGATTAATGAAAAGCTTTAAAGACTATTTTAGGAAATATTACATGTGGTGCATTTTAGATTACTGAACGACATCTAGGAAGAAATTTTTTACCTAATAGCAAAGATAAAGTTTACTCTTAAATATTATCGGCTTCAAAAATATAGTTCCGCTTTCTCCAGCGAGAGTGCAGCTCCCATCCAACACTGGTATGATTTTGTAGATTTTAATTACATTCTGTAAACACTTCAATTATTACGAGCTGGGATTTACTTTCTCAATTAATGAGAAGATAAGGTAAAACCTTTTAAGTTTCTTAAAGAGTTCGTGTTAGGTTCGTAGATTGAACAAATTAAAATTTTATATTCAGAGGCGTAGCTAGGTAACCAAAGGCCCTGGTGCAAAAAAAAACTGGGGCCCTAACTAAACTGGTTAGGTTTTATATTATATATATAATGGTATTAAGCAATAAAACGAAGTAAATCAAAAGGTTTATGTATGTATGTATGTATGTAAAACACTTTATTGTACATAAAACATTAAAAACAATTTATATACCTACAGTTAAGTCATGTACAAAAGCGAATTTATCCGTTTAAGGGATCTCTTCCAGTTTATTATATGAAAGTCGGACCTACCTACTAACAACAAAATAACAATTTAGTTTATAATCTTTTCCTAGCCTTAGTTTTCGCAAAAGTATCAACGATTTCGGTTAAATCTAGGCTTGATGCGGCTTTGTTTTCGATTGCTATTAGCGATAAATGTCGGAGTCGAGCTTGGCTCATAGTATTCCTTAAATAATTTTTTATTATTTTTAGTTTGCTAAATGATCTTTCAGCTTCTGCAGAAGTGACAGGAATTGTATGGAACAGTAACATTGCTGTAAATACTTCTGTTAGGTCGCATTCTAGCACTCCATATAATCTCATTATTTCTTTACAGAATTGGTGAATAGTCCATGCCTTGGTTAATTTAGATAGAATTAGGTGGTAAATATTAAGAAATTGAAGAGAAAAGTTGGGGCCTATTATATCAGAATATTTACTTTGGAATTGGTCACACTTTTGTAATAAAGTTCTTTCATCTACATCCAGTAAAAATGTTGGTGTTAGAAAATTGAATATCTGACTGACTGCACTCATACCAGTAAAACGTGCATTTAATTGAGTTATTATTGTGTCTAGTACATTATTGAAAATAGTAATTTTAAATATTTCTTCCCTGTTTCGAAATCGGCGATCAGAAGCTAATTCATCAAAATGTTTTTTAACTTTCCTTTGCCCTTTTTCTTGAAAATGGGGATCTATTTTCTTGCAGTTTCGCTGGCTTTGCACTTGAATGATTCGAAGTCATTTCTATAAATTTGCATCTTTGCATTTGTCTCTGCTAAAGCTCTACTTGCCTCGTCCAAATCGATATCGCATTTTTGTAAAGTTTTAGATGCATAATTGATGTCACTCAATACACGGTGCATGAATTCGCAAAGCAACACGAACTCGAAATTTAGCATTTTTGTTTTAATTTTTTCTGCTTCACTACGCTCATCTTTACTGGAATTCATGAGAACTATTTCTGTTAATGCTTTGATTATATCAAAAAAACGAAGTTTTATTGCAGATATCGTATTGACCCTACTGGACCATCTAGTCGGATTTTGTTTTTTTAGAGTGGTGTCCGATTCGCCAGTGAATTTTGACAGCAGATCCCAACGTTTGATGCTATTGCCGAAAAATTTATACAATTCTTGCAACGTTGCGAAAAATACCTGTAATTCCACACAAGTGCTAACGGCATCATTTACCACCAAATTTAAATTGAGTGGCGCAATGTACGTACTCCGCGTTAGGCTGGATATTCTTAATCCGTTGTTCTACACCATTATACACACCGCTCATCACACTGGCTCCATCATAACCTTGACCCACACATTTTTTTAAATCAATATTTTTCTCGATAAATAATGAAGTCACCTGGTTGACTAAATCTGCCGCGCCATGTTTGATGGCTGCATAAAAGCCTATAAACGATTCTTTTACTTCTATATCAACTGGCTGTCCGTTTTCCGATCTAGTTATTACTGCATACCTCACAACAAAGCTTAGCTGGTCTACCTTCGATATGTCCTGTGTCGTATCCATTATGATGGCGAAAAACGGTGACGCTCTAATTTGTTCTAGCAGATGATTTTCAAGTGTGGTCCCCAAGCACTCAATCACTTCATTTTGAATTGTTGCACTCAGATATCTTGTAGATCCTAAAAAACAAAAAAAGCACGATTTTAAACAAAAATTAGAATATAAACAGTTAATAAAAATAAATAAGTAAAATGAAAACAAAACTTATAAAAATAAAAAAAAAATACCTTTGGGCATATCCAAAACTTTCCGCAATATGTGATCATATCGGGCGAGAAGCTCTACAACGGACAGAAAATTTCCATGGTACCCTTCCTCACTTAAGTTTTCTCGATGTCCTCTTAAAGCCAAAGAACTCTTTGCTAGGGTAAGTATGACATCGAATAACCTTTGAAGAACCATTTTCCCAAAATGACGTTTCTTTACGAATTGTATTTTCAAGTTCCTTGTCGATAGTATAATTTTTTTTCCAAAGTTCATACACTGCACATGCTTCCGTATGGCCACTCGAGAAACTGTGTTGTTTAATTCTTTCTGATAAATGACTCCAATCCCGAATGCCCGTACACCATACAGTATTCCTTTGCGAAGCAAATAACCAGCAGGGTTGACAATAGGCAGCATCTAGTATTTTAGAATAACACAGCCAAAAACGATGAACTGGTCCATATTTAAAAGTTGAAAAGTAGTACGATTTTGAAAAACACCTGTTGTTCTGGCGGACGTCTTTTGGAAAAGGCCCTGAAGGCTGTAAAGGCCCCATATCAAGAATTTGACGTTTTTCATTATCACTTAATATCCTGTTCGTAAAGTTTCCCAAGTCATAAGAAGATTGATCGATCACATTTTCGATAAATGATGAGGTCGATGGTTCCTCCGCTGTTACCTGTGCCGTGCAGACATCGTCGTCGTTGATATGATCGGCGGCATCGTCACCGGCGGCGGTATCTTTAACTGCAATGATGATCAAATCTTCTTCATAAGGCTTCTCAACCGGCACTGCAGTGGTCACATTATCTGAGTCACTATCAACAGAAATATTTGGGCCAAAACTACTTGTAGAAGGCTGACTAAAAATTTGTCAATTTTTGGTAATTTTTGTTTACTATCATCTCTTTCCTGGCGTTGTTTGCGCTTAAACGCACCACTAGGTTTCTTTTTTATGCATAATTTTAGTTCTCTTATTCTCTAATTTATGCAAAACAGGGAACAACCAACAACTAACAAGAAACTGAAACGTAATGTAATGCTACGCTACAAAACGTCATTGGGGAATCCCCGGAAACACTTCTTTAAAATGAGTTGCCATGATTAAAGTCGTGTTGCAACCTATTTTATTTACATTCCGAAAGTGGGAGAATTTTTCGCTAGTTCAATTTGAGGTTTGCTGGTCAGGGTCCGAGGGCCCCCTGAGCTTGGGGGCCCCGGTGCACGGCACCGCCTAGCACTATGGTAGCTACGCCACTGTTTATATTACGAACCACTAAATTGGGGCGGGTAAGTGCAGTTTAAATTTGAAGAAAAACTCTTGTAAGCATTTTTACCTTCCTCGCTATATGACGTATAGCTATAGATAAAAGCAAAGTTTATCTCGCTCGATTTTACTGGGCGATATATGGACATGCCTCAAACGAGGTACTTTTATGCCATGCGAGTGATTAAGAACCTTAAATTCGTATTCTACGCCTACCGTATAGTCAACCTGCGCAAACACGATTTCTCTATAACCCCCCCCCCGTCGTGTCGTGTTTGTTTTTTTCAATAATTTGCTAATTTCGGCTTCAAAATCGACAGCATTAAAAAATTGGGGATGTAGACGCGGTCGGAAAAGATCTTTAGATGACTATTCTACACAGGTCGAATGGCTGCGCAAACGCAATTTCCATATCACCCCCCACTGCCCCCATTATTAGTTTATTTGTGTTTTTAAAAATTTAGGAACTTCCGCTTGAAAATTGGTATGAGCACGTTTACCTGAATAGATTAATTAAGTATTGACAAAAAAAAACAATTAGCAACAAATTATAAAATCGATTTCGAGATTTCAAGGGATACAAAATATCATAAAACCACTTGACTGCTTCAAAACACGGCGGAGGGGAAAGGGCTACTTCAAAGTAGATGTGCTTGGAAAAGAACTGTAGATTCGTATTCTACACATGTCGAACAGCCGATCTGTGTAAGCTCGATGCTACTACCCCCGCCCCCCAGTGTCCCCCACCAACGAGTTTTTAATATTTTAAAAATGGGCGAATTTTGGCTTTAAAATCGGCATGAACATGTTAAATTACAATAGGAAAAATCATCTATTGAGAAAGAGGGTTGAAATTTGAAATATTGTATTTTGGACATTTTTGTGACACTTATAAATAAATCCGAAGAATCAAGATTGTCTTTGCATGTTTTGACCAAATGATCTCATTATTTTTTACTGAATGAAACAACGGAGTTTATTACCTGACTAAAATCGTTGAAATAAAGTGACTATTACACAGAAGTAGAAAAAATATATTTGAAATATTTCGACAATTTTAGAAGTTTTCTAAATTACCATAAAATCGTCAAAAGTTTCGAGGTATTTTAAAAATCTTTAAAAACTTCAATAGATGCGTAAAAGGTCCCGTGACGGTTGCCCGGCAGCTTTTTTATAAGGCTTGTTATCATGTAAATAAACAAAACACGATTGTTAAATCCAGCATAGATATTATTATTGACAAAAATATTGGATATGCTTTTTACTATTGTAATTCTGATTGTCTGTATGTGTTAAAAGCTTCTCTTTTATAACGGTTGTTCTATACATTCTATTAGCAGTAGGTAGTGGTAGTGTTCACTTTCCTATATCAGCCTTTCATTTTATTCTTACATCTCTTACTGATTTCTAACCATTTTTGCTTACCAAGTAATAATCACTGGTCAACAATGGGAAAATTAACTTAAAGAATAAATATAAGATATTACGCATAATAACTAATAGGTACACTATTCCATTACAATTAGAATGTTTTTCATTTCACTTCTTTTTTGTATGGGTTTGTGGAACTTTCTGATATCAGTGTCCAGCAGTAATCAGCAAGCATTTCGCTGTCCCACTTCTCTTGGTAACGTGTCCTTCTTTGTTCATGGCTGTGACAAAGTTTTTCATCAAACTTAATTTTGTATGCAACGGTGGTAAGAAAATTTTGTCACGCTCAACTAGTGCCGGATGGATTATGTTCTTTTGCCCAAGAATATGCTGCTCTCTTGGTGGCCATTGTTTAATAATATAATGAGAATTTCTTGCTCGGCTGTCCCACTCACAAATGAAACAACAATGTTTCGTGTATCCAAGTTGTATACCAAGCAGAATTGCAACAACTTTTAAATCAGCACTGATGTACCATTTATACTTTCTGTAATTAATTTTGACAACAAGGCATACTATATTTTCATAAGATTCCTTTATATGAACAGCATGTCCAACAGGAACTAAATAGTAAATATTTCCATTGTGTAGAAGAACAGCTTTTAAGCCCAGTTTCGAAGCATCTATGAATAGACGCTATTCTTCTGTATTATGTTCCTAGCTCGATGCAAGCATTAAATTGTCAATATTATTGCAAAAGGAAAGGCCCTCTTCAGTTGAGAAATACTGTGACAAGTCATTCTGACGATTGCGATATACTGAAATACGCGTATCTGAAGCTAACAACTTCCATCCTTGTAATCTTGATCCAAGTATCTCTGCTTGAGTTTTTGATAAATTTAAATCTTTAACCGGGCCATTTACTTCTAATTGAGTTATTAAATGAGGTTTGTCTTCTTGAGATGATAAAAATTCCTCATCATTGTTTGACAGTTCTTCAGTTGGTTCTTCTGTTTCTGTATCAACTTGTTCTTCTTTCAAAACCTTTGGACATGTTGGTACCGGCAAGGCTGTCGAATGAGGAATGAGGTACTGGACGAGTAGCAGACGGCAAACTGGAATAGGCAGTTTCTTCTCGTTTTTGCCAAAAAACCTGAAGATTTTGCTGCAACAAAAGTAGCAGTTCGTCGTATGGTCCGTTTGCTCATGCCCAATTATAAGAATCGCAAACAGCATAGCCAGTGCTCTTACCATTCAACCAGCTTCTTAGAGTAACAGCACAACGCGCACAACAAGTTTTAGCAGTCCAAGATTTATCTTGATTTTTAATTTTAACACCAAAGTAGTAGTAGTACGCTTTTTCTATTGTAGGTGTAATATTTCGCTTAGACTGCTGCATAGTTAATTCTCCGCAAACATAACAAAAACTGTTCGGAACATTTATAAATTTACGAGATATTGTCAATATAAAACGCAACAGATTATCACAAACTGACTCAATTTAATATTAATACTCGTAATAATCCTTCTGTACTTTCTTATGTACCCGCATAATCGCATATTTACAAATTTCCGGAATATGATTGGTTTAAAACCAAAGAGAGGCTTACGGTTGTGACGTAGAAAACATGCAAAAATTTGTTCATACCTGTTTAAACAAGTCCGGCAACACAAGATTTGTTTCAATATTTAACATTAATGCGGTAAAACAGAAAATGTCAAATACAGTAAAAAATTAATATATTTTAGGAGAAAACTATTATTTAAAATTTCTCAAAACTTTTGACTTAGTAATAAATTTTTTTTTTCAGAATCAGCATGAAAACAGTACACGTATTAGAGTGTAAAAAAAATACCTTTGTTGACCAGTGTAATTGATGATGGATTTCTTTCACCTATTGGTTTCTCCTCTTGTGTATTTATACACATTAATCGCTGTGTGTTGTGGTTTGCTACACATACTTCCAGTATATTCAGTCCGTTTGCGTTTGTGCTTCTTCTCCTTGTTTTCCCAAATGTTCTTCTAGATTTTCATATTTGTCGACTATACTTGCGTGTAAATCACCCATTATAATGACTTTGTTGTATTTTTTCATTTTTGTATTCACTCGGGGTGTAATTTTTGAATAATTATAATCGTAAGCACATCATTTGTAAAAAAGATAATATAGTGGATTAAAAGTAGGCAATTTATTAAAAAGTGGAACTGTTTTCAATAGTTACTAATCTGTGTCACGTTTATTTGTAGCATTTTCTACTTGTAAATATAATGAACGTTAATAACATTTAATACTGAAAATGGGAAAAACTTCATTAGTTATGGTAACCAATAAATGTCAGAGCTATATCAACAACTCATTTATTTTACAGTATAAATTATTATTAGTACGAAATTAAACATGTGCACTGTACCATATATTAAACTGAAAGCAGACTGTATTCACTAACCTTTGCAGTTCACATGCTTCATTAATTTTACAAAATTACATTTGTTGAATGAACTTTAATTTGAATATATTGGACTGCGGTTTAATTTAAATACATTCGTTTATTAAATTTATACGTGTATAATAAAACCAAAAATACGTTTTAAACTGAGTTTCAAATCAATATTATAATAAAATGACGGTTCGTAAGGGAGGCAACGTGGCAAATACGCAAAGCAAAAAATACATGTAATATAGTCCACTTTTCTAAACCGTACAATACCGTTTAGTTATACCTACTACAGACGAGCGATGTTTTTATAAAATTTAGTAAGATGACAAAACTTCATATCCGGTCACCGTTGTTTTTAAGATAAACCGCGGCTGTGCAAACAACCAAGATAAAACATGCAAATACCCGCAGCATGGGGATTTGTGCCATAAAAGTATGGGTCAGAACCGAAATAGCTTATTAATGCTGCAATTTTTCCCAGCGTTACCATATGCGTATGTTATTCCAAACATACCTTTCCGTAGGATGTGGAGGTCATATTCTAACAGCGGTCAATTTTAATAAACGTCACCTTTGGCGTTGTTAGGTTTTAATAAATTTGGAAACCATATTTTCAGTTTAAAAAGGAATTTGTAGTAGGCTATTTACGAGATGAAGAGTCAGATTTAAATAAAAAATATAAACCCAATTAATTAATCAGACGGTAGGAAACGTAAATATTTTAATTGATTGTGTGGTAGGCACGTGGTCAAAAATGATTAATAAAAACTTTAAAAAAATAATACTAGTAGCAGAATACAAACAAATTGTGAAAAACACGTCTGCTTGGGAGTGTGTCTGTGTGTGTTTGTGACGCCTTATAACTCTAGAACGGACGGTCCGATTTTGATGAACTTTGGAATTTGCGGCTATATTAAAAATTCACCGACAAAATAGCTTCAAATTGGCAGCCGCTATGAGTTTTTAAAAATTGACATTTTAGCGCCTTCGTAATTTGTAATCAGACTTTACGTCTCACTGCTGAGCTCCGCCACACTTCTCTGGCACGTACTCTCCTTAGCGCCGTATTACTCAAAAATGATGTGAAAGATCGGGATTAATTTTTTTTGTAATAGCCCTATACAGTGCAATATTACTGCGCACGAAAATGTTCGAAAAGACAAAAAACTTTAAAGAAACAAGTATTTTCATAATTCTGCCAATTATCAAAACTTTCCTTTAAAACTGACATTTCAATTTTTTTTAATTTTTATGTTGATGGACCTTAAAATGAGTTACAAATTGTTTTGTGTCTCAGCCTGGTAATTTGTCTGCGATGCCCTCTACAAATTATTAAACAGTTTGGTTTTAAAACCCATTTACTCGAAAACGAGTTATCAGATCAGGATTAAAATAATATTGAAAACACACAGTGTTAGGCATTAAGAAAAGTTTTGAAAGAACTAAAACTGGGAAGTTAAAAACATTTAAAATTCTGACGTTTTTAATATTGTTCGAGAACCACCGATACGATTTTTTTTTAATTTTGTGGGCTCATAGAGCTAGGGTTTAACTTCAATTTGGTTAGGTCTCAGTTGGCTAGTTCTTTTGCGACGCCGTCTGCAATGTTAATAATATTGTACTTTTATGCCCCTTAATTTTTTATAATTAGATTAGTTAATTTCTTTCTTTCAACTCAAATTTTGGCGAACAAATTACTCCTGCCGTTTTTAGTTTTCTATAATCTCAAGAAACCTTCTAAAAAAAATTTAATTTAAATAAATTTAGAAAATTGTTACCTAAATAAATAAAACATGGCCATAAGCAATTTGCGCTAACCAAGCGGGCGGTTTCATGAAATGCGAACCGGACTAACGACATTACGCTGAAACAGCCGCAAGCAGTGAAATGGTGGCTATGGCATTGCTCGTTGTGACTGAACGTAATTTTTAATAACAATGTAGTTTGTTTGTACCACCACTGCTGTGGGGCTACAACAATGTGCGTAGACACTTTTGAACGTAAGAAAAGTAAAGCTTCGCTAGTATAGAAAAGTCCAAGCAAAGTGCTCTGCTCATTTTTTAATAGTTATAGTTAAAAATAATAAAGTAGATGTGAAAAAATTTAACATGAAAATATGAAAATATGTAGACATTGTTTTATTTGTGTAATAATCGGTTGTGGCGTCAGTCTTTTCCTGCATAGCGACCTGTGTTAAAAATTTAAAATATTTAAGTACAAAGGTAATATCACCTCTTTCCAAACACCGACAATTTTAATGACTTAGTGATTGACCGTTTTGTAAATCAGGAGGAAGGTGTATGGATTTAATTTATAAAACTGTTAATTGTTTGTGTTTTAACTTTATGTCGACCTTCCGTAATACATGTTTACGAGCCGCCACTGATTTTAAATTTTATGTAAATTAAAATAAAACGTAGCAGTGACAGCCAATTTAAAATATAGACGTGAAAAGTTTTCGAAACGAAATTAAATAAGTATTGAAGTATTGGATAGCTGTATTTAATTCCCTTTAGAACTTTAACCTTAATGTGTTTTGTAAATATTATTTTTACATGCTTTTCTATACAGGGGAGTAGGGCGGGGCGGTTAACTATTGATTAGAGCAATGTATTAAAAGCGTATCTACTCTAAGTATCTAAAATCTGGTATTTTACAACAATTCCTTCATTTATCAAATAACTAACGATAACCTTTTTTTCAGTAAAGGTCCTGTACTAAACTATGAAAAAAAATGAGTGATTATGCGGAAAATACGTAAGTGCAGATCCAAATTAAAAGCAAGCTTACTTCGCATGGTTCTTGTATCTCTTTCTGCCTGATTCTATTTGCTCTTACTTAAATTGCGTTAAGACTACAAAATGAATATTTACATTCCCAATTTGGAAAATTAAACGCGCACGAAGCTGTTTTCCAGGGACCAATAAAATGAAAAAAGCAAATTTACCCAATGTTTACTGCAGGAAAAAAATACATTTAAAAATGCAATTACTTGTACCAGCGTATTTCGTTCTTCTCATAGAAGTTATTGTTAGCGAAGGTAAATTCAATTTCACGGAATACATGATATTTTCAAGAAAGTTTCTCCTTTTGTGGTACGTGGCAATTAAAAATCGCATTCAGCATTCCAGGTATTTGTATACAGGAGCGTTTGATCTATGTAACTTCTCTCTGGCGTTCTAACACAAAGTTTCCGGCAGAGCTTCGTGCCCGGAATGCAACATTAGCAATCAAAAGAGCCAGGCGAAGTCAGCCAACTCGTAACAACGTCGCTTCAGGAGCGATCTGTTTCAGTTCGTCCTGAATAGCGCCAATTGAACTGCTCAAGTTTCGCTGTATTTGCGCTATCTGGGGTAGAAACCTTACACAATCGGGTTATAGTATCTCGATAGCAAGTTTGGCACACCGTCTCTATTGTACAAGATTCAAACAAACAAATAAATTGCGGCTGTTTCTTCACGTTAACCTAATGTGGTTTGTATATTTGAAAGCAACATTACATTCCATTCTTTAAAAAGATAAACGATAAAAAGTAGTATATTAAATACATGCAAAATTTAGTAAACCCTTGGTAGAATTCATAACTTATCTGGCAAATGAAAACGATACTTGTCACTTCGTAATGTGTTATAATACGTCAACTTTTATCAAAAGTAATACAATTAGAGCTCCTGATTTTCCGACACGCTTGGTTCACTGTTAAAAAGTGCTAAGGCGATAATTTCACAAAAGCAACGCCTATATAACGCAGAAATTATTGCAATGTAAATTTATTATTACGGGGAATCTTATAAAACATGATTGTTTCTCAGTCTACAAACACCACTAGTTTTTTTTTTCACAGACCACCAACTAAATCAACTTAATTGGTTGTTAGAATAAAATTCAAGCACCCTAGTTTAAAAAAATGTGTCTGATAGTCATATAGAAAACTAGAAAATTTATTTTGTTTACATGAGGTTTCGCAGTCTAGGGATTAATAAGAAACAATTTTACAAATAAAAGTTGGGAATTTTACCAGATCCATGTGAGATGTCATGGACCACTTTAATTGGTCTATAATTCTATAACGTCATTGATATATTGGAAGACAAAATGTCTATAGAAATACATGACCAAAAACGCACCCGTTCCAATATGCACTCCTCCAAAGATACAAACATTCGTAATCAAATCCCCTTCCACTAAATTGTACAGTTCGAAGAAGTTTCTCCTACTTGTTACACCTCCTTTATGTTATTTTTTCTATCTTGTGCTAGGTGCTTTAATGGTTCCATTGCAGACTTTCTTTCCACCCTCTTCATAGCGTCACTTGCCCACGGCAGTTTTCGTCTACCTCTTCGTGTCGTGTTTAATACACCCATATCCCATATTTTTTTACTCCATTCTTGCCAGATGTACTAGTTGGTTTGTATTGTTATACTATAACAAGTTATGGTGGTGCAACAATTTAAAAAATCATCAAGATTTACTTTGTTGCATAAGTTTCTAAAAAACGCGCAGGTGGCGCTACAAGTGTAGAATAACCCGCCGAGTGTCCGGGCTCAAGCTTCTTATTTCAAAAAAATCACGCACCAATCAAGTTTTGCAAATATAAAACCGGGGTGTTTTTTGTTGCTTGGTTTTCCCCACATTTTACCCCTGTTTTTGCACAAACTTTATTGTCCGGTTTTTCAGCTCATCATCTTTTATGTCTGCTCTTTTAATAACTACTTTATTTTTCCGTTTGCTTCGTTCGAAGTTAGCTAGCTTCTTTTCCATAGCGTCTATTTCCTCTTATAGCTGCTTTTATCCTCCAATCCTCTTTTCTTTTTTGAATGTCTTCTAATAGTTTAGCAATTGCTTCGTGGTTTTGTTTTAATTCTTCCTTATTTTCACTTAGTTCTTTCTTTACTTCTTTTATCACGCTTTCCATTTATTCCATTAATATTTTTACTTTTCATGTTTTGAATTTCTTGCTCTATTTGCTAATTCCCAGTACTATCCAGACTAAAATTTCCAACTTGTTTCCATTTGTCCTTTTATATTAGCAATGCTAAAATCTTTCTATTTTTTTTTGAAGAATTGATCCCACACTGTGGATTCTTCTTGTATTTATCCTACTCTTATTCATATGTTTAGGCATTTTTAGTTTTGTGCAAGGTCACTGTGTTAAATATCTGACCGGCACACTTCCACCACCACTGCTTCATTGACCAAGCTCCAAACTACCCGCCCACTCTTATTGTTATTATAATCAAGTCAAGAGATTCTCACCTTAATCTTGTACATTCAATAAAATAAAACTCGCTCAAACCCATTCACTAATTATCTCTCCAGAATTATTTCGTTATCAACTTTTACTGTTGTCCTTTCACATATTTATTTCTCACTTTCCAAATCGTTTTTAACCTTAAGAACCTTGTAAAATCACTTTCTGTAACAGAGTCAACCACTTTGATATGGCGTTGCCGCACTCTCTCTCCTCTACCAATACTACAATACCAAAGATGATGCAACCAAATTACGTTGTGATTCGTATATCTATTATAAATTGAAATATTTCTTTCAAATTTTGTAGACGTTTTTTATTCAAATCAATAAAATTCTTCAACTAGAGGCGTAGATGTAGGAAACGTTTGACGTTTCTTTTTACTGTATTAGTTAGGCAATCTCACAATCAAGAGCCAAAGGTTGCTCGTTTATTTTAATGTGGCGGCACATTCGATTTGTTAAAAAACAATATTTAATGTTTTGCTTCTATTGAATACTTAAGCCTATTTCCATTACATTTGCTTTTATTATAAAAAAAATACTTTGAACTTGGGTCTCTTTTAATCTTGAGCTTTAATGCAACTGCATCAGCTGCAGTGGCGTAGTTACGCCACTGTGAATGCATTAAGTACATGTCTTACATCTTGACACAGCTTATTTATTATTTTTTTAGACATTGCAAAAACAAACGCTAGGCGAAACCCCCGGTTTCAGCAGGTATATATCAGTAGTGTATCATAACGTTGTCTACTTCTCGGACTATTACGACATCAAACTTTGTACCGACCTGCTTACTCATTTTGAAGAAATATGCTTTTTTTAAACATCGCCATTTTGAAGCTAAGGTTTAGAAAACATTTGAATTTAACTGAATGTCCGCATTTGTATTTCGAAAGTTCTATAAGTCTATACGTATGTGTGTAAAAAATGATATTGAAAACATAGTTCCGAATAGTATTAAAATTTTTTTACACCAAATTTTATAGAAAATGCTCTACTAAGTTCTTGAAATTTTGGCGTCACGCACACTTACATACGTACAGACACATAAACAGAAACATCGTTTCATAAACCACTTTGATGTTTGCTGAAAGTATGAGAGAGTAAACAAAAGAAAATAACCATGTAGCTAACGGTTTTATTACAAACTTTACAAAACAAGCTTTATATTGTTTTTCGGCTTTCTAGATCGCCTTTTAAAAATTTTTCAAATTCAATTCTAATACCAGTTGTTTTTCAGGATATTTTGCCACTGATTGACAAGAAAATGAAAACAACACTAACTAACTGGATGTGCTGTTGGTTCTTTCTTTAATTTTCGTTTTTAAAAATGTCATGTTACCGATGCGAACTATAACATCATGTATTCTGGGAAATGAAGCACTTGAGTGTAAAAGTGTACCAATAAAATACACGCACATGCTAAATTCTAGTTAATGCTAGTTGCAGGAAAATCCTACAGTGTATGTGCTTCGCATTCTTGTGGTTTATTTTTGTGTCCAATACGCGGTAATAAGCACTTAATGCTCTTAACATAAATATATGGTTATATGTGAAATAATATCTAGAATTAAATTGGTACTATACAATTGAACTGCTTTCCGATCAATACGAATGAAATTCATTGGCAGGTCATTAATATAAAACACAAGTTTGCATAAAATTCCTGCTTTATTGTCTAAATCTTTATGAAAACTCGTTTTTGCAGAAAATATAAATGATCTCAAAAATTGCACGTTTTTGTGATTTTCTATGGAAATAAGATATTATAACGAAAATGTTCAAAAGATTACAAAAAAAGGTATTTATAAAAAATTACTAGTGCCAGTAAGAGTGGCGGTAGCTTAGAGGTTGGGCACTTGGCTTCTAACGTTAAAGGTCTAGGGTTCAATTTTCCGCCGAAACTATGTAGCAATAGAAATCTATGCCGCAATCCGCCACTCAGTTTTCCTAATTCGGTGAAAGCAGCCGTGTGTTTTTAATGCTTAAAACCTTCTCTGATACCTATTTGGTCGTTTAAATTCGACGTTAAATTGTACGTACCTCGTACTCCACCTTAGCGCTAAGGAAAGTAAGTGACTCAACGCGTTTCTCGCGCTTAGCCTTATAAAAACAACGTGTTTTTGAGAAAGAAATCATTCTTAATGCAATTATTCTTGATACATTAGTCAAGACATACTCTAGATGCAATAGCCTTGTGTTAATACTACGAATTCATAGACACTCCTTACACCTACCTGTTCCCATTCCGTCCAGCGCTTGAGGTTTTACGTTTGACCGCTTGTGGGTTTTCCAACTCCTCACAGCGCTTAAAGTTTTACCTTTAGCCGTTTGTGGACTTTCCCAGTCCGCCCAGCGCTTAAGGTTTCACCTTGGCCGCTCGTGGGCTTCCTAACTCCGCCCTGCTGTCACGTCAAAAGGACGCGGAAAAAAGGACGCGCGACATAAGGACGCGGACAAAAGAACGTGCGACAATTGGGCGCACGCGACAAAAGAACGCGGTGACAAAAGGACGCGCGTCTTTAGGACGCCTGACAAATGAACGCGTCGTTATAAATTTCATGAAATTTGAATTTAGAATAAGACTAAGTTAATTATTAATAATTTAATTTTCACATGTACAAATAATTACGTAGCACTACTAGAACGCACTAGTTGAGAGATGTAACTTACTTGTGTGTGTAATGCATTATTAGCTAATGAGTTCATTATCTCCCTGGAAACTTTAACAGATTCGTCATTAATGAAAATTGAACAATATCTGAAAGTTACATTTTTGAAAAGAACCTTCTTGGAAATTAGTAAATATTTATTTAAATATACATAATTACCTACTCATAATGATGCGCATTACCTACAAATGGGAATAATAGCAAATTTTATTTTATATAGTTTAGATGACCCTTAAACGGCTTCAGTTATCTCTCAACTGTCCTGCAGTGCAACAATGGTGCTCGAGTTTGAAAAAAGCCAAAAGGGCAATGATATGCTGTTGTATAACGGATTTATACATAAGAAGGAGCGTATAATCAACGAGAAAATTATTTGAAAGTTATAACAAGTGTAAGTGTCCTGGAAGAGCTCATACTTTGGGGAATGAGGTAGTGAAGAGCACTCATCACAACCACGTTGTTGATGGTGCAAGTGTAGAAACAAAGAAAGCTGTGACGTTTATGAAGAATATGGCTAGGAACATAGAACAATCTACTCAGGCCACTGTGGCTACTGTATCCGAGGAAATCTCCGTTGCTTTGGCTACACAACTACCAACAATATCTTCTATAAAGCGAACCATACAGAGAGTCCGCAACGTCCAAGAAGCTGTTCCTGCCAACCCTAGAAACTTAGAAGAACTCGACTTTTCTGACGATTATAAAGAGACCAGTGATGGAGAACCTTTTCTTCTGTTTGATAGTGGTCCAGGTGAACAAAGAATTTTTTTGTTTTCGACGGAACGCAATTTTATGCAACGATGCGACCACTGGTATGCCGACGGAACGTTTAACACCACACCACTATTGTTTAATCAAATGTACACACAATTGCCTACAATTTTCAATTACAAGTGTTTATTTATATATTTTTAAATATTTGATGTATTTGTACGTATTATCATTTTATATTTACAAGTTCAAATATAATAATTATTAATAATTAACTTAGTCTTATTCTAAATTCAAATTTCAGGAAATTTATAAGGACGCGTCCAATTGTCGCACGTCCTTTTGTCCGCATCCATATGTCGTATATTCCTCTGCCCTGCGCTTGAGGTTTTACGTTTAGCCGCACGTGAGTTACTTTTTTTACCTTCTCATGACTATTGTATTACTAACGAGGTTTTATCTTATTTTGACTATCTTGAGAACAGTAAGCAGCCTACCCCGGCTAGGTTTTCTGCAGTTTCCTTAGTATGAACATGGGAATACCGGGGATAGACATCTGCAAGTCAGCTGCAGCTGCAATTCTTTTGAGAACATATTATTAAACAAATTCAGTAAATGTATTAAACCTGTCCTGTGTTGTTATTTCTAAAAGTCAGCTACTTTGGATACCGCGATCTCGAATTTGCTACTACGTAAAAAGATACAACATGCGACGAAAGACCACAACGTATCGCACACCCAGGGTCCGCAACTTTATATGTAGTACCTGCATATTTTCTTCGAAAAAGCTTACAAAAATGGTATCTGTAACCTGTCATTGAGTGAATTATTGACAATTTGTGAAATCTTTAATACTTTGACTGTGCTAATAGGAATATCCATTAAACTAAAACCCACGGTGTAATATTACACCGTGCTAAAACCTTTTGCATAGAAATGCATTAAAAAAATATTATTTCCCAGTAACATTACTAGAATTAAAGGAAAATCTTAAAAATTATATTTAGTCTTTTGTGTCCCTTACTTATTGTAAATCAAACATAAGTACCCTCTCAAAGTCATTGGGCCAATCACATTCCTTCCACGTCTGTTGTATAAACATATATAATAGTTTTGTACTTTATTTAGATAAATATTACTACCTCTTAAAAAAAGTAACTTAAAGTTAGCTTGTAAGGTTACAAGTTATTATGTTGTATTATGTAACTTTGATAACTACTCCGTTACTGTTATAATTAAGTAACAATAGCAACTTACTCAGTTTCCTTTTTGCATTGTAAATTAGTTACTTTTATTGAGTAACTGCTGTTGGCTATCAGCACGTATAATTACTAAACCCTACGCAAAATTGTATTTCTTTGTATTATAGGACTCTTGATGTATTAATTGAAAGTTACTTTTAGACACCTCCTTTGGAGGAATGTAGCTCCAAAAGGAAGCAGTGTTTGTGAATGTAGTTTTGCTTTTTATTTAAATCCTTTAGAATTATTCTTGTCTATAAATAATTTTCTAATATCTAATACAATGTAAACTTAAAATGGGAGACGGAAATATTGGGTAATAGTGAGGTATCGTTCAAATTTATATTTATATAAAATTATGTTGAAGATATGAAATTTTATTAAAAACCGATTGATATTTCCTCGCAGACGTTGGTTAAATCGTGAACAAAATCTACACTACCCCTTCTAAAGCCAATTTCAAGCTCTGTTAAATCCGTTCATAATAAGTTAATTTGACTAACCACACACCTTTATTATATTTTTCACCTACAATAAATAAATAGAGAAGAACAACGAATTAATTAATGGTTGATGTTACCAAAGCTAGAATTTATGCTCTGTCTTAGCGCAATATTTCAATGATGCAAGAACTTCTATCCGCACCACATGTCTATTTGTTCCATTGAATCCTAAACTTGAGACTTCTGGGTTGAGATATTTGAGTATTGATTTTATAACACTAGAAAAATTTGTAGGATTCTTATCCTATACCTTTTAAATGACTTTTTAAAGATATTAGAAGCAACGACTTTGAGAATTTGCGATTAAAGTAATTTTTATGAGAAACTCATGATTTTTGTGGAGTAATAGCTAAAGCCTGAACTTGTATAGTAACCTATTCATCGTTTATCTGTAGCTAAACCCAGATGCACTAACGTAATGTTTACAAAATAACAAGAAAAGTTCCGTTACACTTTCTAAGGGTATGCATAGAAGCCGATAAGTTAAAAAGCGCTACTTACATTTGTTGATATAAGAGAATCGGTACATAGGTTGCTTTTGATTTAGCAAATTGGTATATTTATATTCATTTTATGTAGACAAGCTCTTATAAAGAATTTCTTGTTTATGACCATTCACTTACATTCCCTGTCGTTCTGTAATTGCTTTGCTAGCAATTTTCTATCTATAAAAGACTGGTTGGTACATCAAAAGTTCAGTTTCCAACAGAGAAAGCAAAACCCACAGACGTTCCTTTGAGATTAATTACTGGAAGAGTAGGCACGCCTTTTGGGTTCCTTATTGCTTTTTTATGTTCTATACATAAGAAAGCGCTGTAATGATTATTCTTGGTTTGATATCTTGTTTTTAAATTAAAACATTACATTTTCAATTGAAAAAATCTCGTGCGTCTAATTAAAACCAAGCAAAATTATTATTCAACAGCAAATATATTGCTTAATTATTTCGTTTTACAAACAGTCCCATTTTAAAACAAACATGAATAGGATGATAAAAGCAAGATGGTGATTTCTTTCCACTTTTATTTCTTGATATTTTGCAACAATCGCTTGAAGATTTTGTATCGAACGTACACATGTATAGCCGATCGTTTTCTATTTTTATAGCGTGGCGTTTCTATCAGTACGAAAGCGAAATATACGAACTGGAACTCGATTACAGGGTGCCATAACTCTTGACCCATTTCTTATAAAACACATCTACGTTGTCATACTTCCAGCCGAATCTTTTCGAAAACAGAAATCGTAAATTGTGCCGTTATCGAGGCAGCTGCAACGTATCATCAAATATAGTGGTAGTTTGTATCGCTTACAGGGATCTGTAGTTGTCACCAGCTTCTTTTCGGTGATGTATCGTCCCTGTTCTGGCTTTATTTCCGATTTTATACATGATAAGCAGTGTCAAGGGTTAGATCGCTTGTTCGTTTTAAATTCTATTTACCACTGCTACATGTAATAAAGATAGTGAAGTTTTTTTCAGGTCAAACTCTTGCACAACGGACATTTCTGTATAGAGAATAAACATCAAGTAAATTGACAATTTTTATAACCAATTTCATATTAAAATAGAAAAATTAAAAAAATTACAAAATGATATTCTGATAATACCAATTCAAAAATGGCTTAATTTCACCCGAGGCTGACAGCTGACATACAATCGTGAGCAGGTTCAAACTTCACATGTAAAACTACGGCCATCCTTTCCTAGCAAAACAATGAGCAACTAGCGAGATCTTTAGCTCTACTGAATCTTCTCTGGAGTAGGAGTGCAAGTAACTTCCGTGGTTTCGAGCCCACAAACAGCTGTAATACGTATTATATGTACGTCTCAGCACATACACAAATTCACCATCTTTGACATACTTTGAGATGAAGAATAATAAAGACTCGCCGAGCTCGTGGCCGTCGTCCCACGCTTTTTTTTGTATAGCTTGTAACTGCCGCGTCGCCTTACCTCACACTTACATAAACATTCGCTCAAAATAATAAATAAAATGTGTGAAGACAGTTCCGGATGTAATTCCTATTGCGATTAATCAGAGCGAGAAAGTGCAAGTCGTGAACCACGAGAGGAATTAGAATCTCAGTGAAAAATTTTCGTTTTTTGCGGTACGTTCGAAAGTTTATTAACATTGATGTTTTTTGCACTATTTTAACAGGTATAAATCTATCTATCGTAATATTATCAAATAAGCTAAAACTAGTTACTATGAAAATCAGTTATCCAACGCAGCAAATAAAACCAAAAAAACTTGGTCTATTATAAACGAGTTAAGAAATTGCAAAAAGCAACCCGATATAAAAGTTGCATTACAGCCGGATCAGTTAAATGCACACTTTTGTTCTGTAGCACTTACACTTACTTCAAAACTTAACCTAAGCAATAATCCTTCAATCTGTTTATATAACGTTTCGTCTAAAATCTCGAATACTTTTTTCTCTATCCGGTAACAATAGTTGACCTTAAAGATACTTTTCGTAAAATCAAAAATACAAAACCTGCGAGATATGATAGCATCTCTGCAAAAATTGTAGAGTATTTACCGTATAAGATACTAGAATTATTTTACATTTAATTAATGACTCGTTTACAGTAGGCCACTTTCTTTCCGCGCTGAAAACTGCAGTCGTTGTTCCCATTCATAAAGGTGGTGATGTACACGACCCATCTAACTATAGACCTATGGCCCTTTTATTTACGTTATCCAAAATCATTAAAAACATCGCAAAAAATAGACTTCTAGGGTACCTACATAGATTCAAAATTTTATTAAAATATCAGTTTGGTTTTGAAAGCAACATAAATACTAGTGACGCCATGTTTAACCTTTTGCACAAAATTTACTCTAACATTATCAATACAAAAATAGTTTCTGTGATGTTTTGTGATATTTCTAAGGCCTGCGATTCTGTTAATTATTCTATTTTACTGAAAAAACTTGAACTCTATGGCGTTCGAGGTGTAATGTTAAACTGGTTTAAAACTTATCTGAGTAATCGAAAGCAATTAGTAATAATTTTTGATAAATTATCTTCTTCCTGCGCTATTACATGTGGCGTACCTCAAGGTTCTGTCTTCGGACCCATTTTATTTCTCATTTATAACAGCGATATTTTTCAACTTGACATCAGTGGTAGTTTTACTATATTTGCTGACGATACATGTATTGTATGGTCAGATCTAGAATCCAAAATTTTAACTACTAAAATACAACGGGATACGCTAAAATTAAAAGTATGATATGGTTCCAACCATTTCTGCTTAAATACACAAAAAACCAATATTTTAACTTTCAACGAATCCACAAATCCAATTACTCTTACCAATTCTGTTATAATGCAAAAGGATACAGCCAATTTTTTAGGTTTATATATCGACAATTCATTAAAATGGACTAATCATACCGATAAAATGTTGTCTAATAAGTAATAAACAGCGCAACTGGCCTACTTTGCTCTGATTGAATCGCATTTACGCTACAGTATTACATTTTGGGGTATAACATCGCAAGAAAACCTCAATTCTATTTTTATTGAACACAAGAGAGCAGTTAGATATCTGTGCAAAGCAGAAGTACGGGATTCTTGTAAAACTCTCTTCATTAACAATAAAATTTTAACATTAACATGTTTTTACTTGTGAAAAATAACTTAATTTAATTCACAAATGTAAATCCTGTTTGCCATCAAACCCATCTCGTACATTTAATACTAAATCTAGTGAAACAGATATATACATCTATTTCGTCCAAATTCACAAATGATAAAAAATTCCATATTCTACAGGGTGTCCCAGAATAACTGTGCCTAACTTTCAGAAGTGATAGAGGGCGTGTAATTAAACATCTTTTAGTAATAAACTAGTGTCCGGAAATGCTTCCGTATCGAGATAATACGACATTAAGGAAACGAGCACTTGAAATAATCTCAATGTAGAAAGTAACGATTTTATTTTAGACACAGTAGAGGAGTTAGTGACTCGAATTATTCTTGCTTTTGATGACATTCGTGATCGTCCGCCGATATTTCGAAAAAATTGTCGGTCAATCACACGTCGTCATACCTTGCTGGTCGACAATGGCGGCCGTAATTTTGAACAATTTTTATAATATTTGTATAATTTTAATACCATTTTCTTAATATTAATAATAATAATTGCAACCGCTGGAAATAAATAAAATCGTTACTTTCTACATTGAGATTATTTCAAGTACTCATTTCCTTAATGTCGTATTATCTCGATACGGAAGTATTTCCGGACACTAGTTTATTAGTAAAAGATGTTTAACTACACGCCCTCTATCACTTCGGAAAGTTAGGCACAGTTATTCTGGGACACTCTGTATACCGGTAAAAAAATATTCAATACTCTACCGTTTATATAAAAAATATTTCAAATATTTCAAAATTACGTAGAATCTTACGGTAATTTTTGTTGGATAAAGCATATTACTGTTTACATGATTTTTTTACTGACAGAACTAAGTTTTTCTGATAAATATGTGATATGTGATATGTAAATATACTGGTTTTACATAACTGTGATAATACTGATAAAGATATTCTCTGTAATTTAATTTAAATATTGTGTTAATAATTTTACTATACCATGCAATACTGGGATATCCTTACAGGGTGTTAATGAATTGTAGGGACAAACTTCTATGGCTTGCAAAACACAACAAAGCAAACAACTTTTGTTAATAAATGTGTGGTCAAAAGTGTTTCCTTTAGAAAATAGAGCCTCTTAAAATTTTTTCAAGAAACACCTGAAAATAGGCAACCCAAATTGCATTTTCAATTATTTTGCACAAGTCACACTGAATTTTGAAAAAAAAAAGATCTAGTCATCCATGCATTCAAATAACGTCAATTTTAACACAATTCGATATTTTTGTGATATTTTTTGACTTTTCTTGCATTCGTTTCTTTCTGTGCCTTTTATAATTCGTTTTTTTCATTCGACGTTTTGAACATTTACTATAATTTTATTAATTTTTGAATTAGTTATTATTAACTTTTCAAATAGTTGATTATTGCTTTCGAATTTTGTTTTTTTCTGTTGCTTAGTTTTGAAACATTTTGTTAATTAATTTATTTTAAATTTAATTTGAATTTGAAAAGTGGGAAAGAGGGCTTTATTTATCCTGTATTAATTTCCGTCGTTATGGAAACAAATAGTAGGTAGTAAATTGAGTTGCCTACATTTAGGCGCTTCTTAAAGAATCTTTGAGAAGTTCTATCCCTGAAAGGAAACACTTTTGACCACACATTTATAAACAAACGTTGTTTGCTTTGTTGTGTTTTGCAAGCCCTAGAAGTTTGTCCCTATAATTCATTAACAACCTGTACACTGTTTTATCGTTTTTAAATATTTAATGCCTTTTTGTAATTTACTGTTATGTGTAACTATTTGACTACACCACTAAGTTTACCGTCAATAAACGACTACTGTAGTAGTAGTAGTCGTAATACTACTATTACTACTATTAAAGTTGGCTGTTGAAAACAGCACGTGATTATTTATATGTTTCATGGTTCATCATTTGTTTGAATTTAGTTCCTAATTCAGTATCGTGCAATACTATTTATTATGTTAAAACCAGTCCAAAGTGCAAAGGAAAAAACACGTATTATTCGAACCAAGACTATTATGATACGCTGATGCATTCTGCGAGTTTCGGAACACCCTGTACACTAAGTGTTTGGAGATCAATGAAAGGCAGGTGAAGGTGACATCCGGGAAGGAGTGGCGTGTCTGCTGGTATTAGGTAAGGCACTAGTGAGTATGATCAGACCGGCTACCCACCTATCTGGGCTGTCCCAATCGACTGGTTCTGTAGCTGCTAATAGCCTATTCTGAAAGAGAAAGCTTTACGGCCATCGTCTTAGTGGCAGTGGTAGTTCTGTGCAAACTAGGGTCGTCTTGGTGCGGCTCGACGGGTAAGCTGCGTTTTAGCTTGAGTACGGATATGACTGTGGCAGTTTACTACTGACTGTTTACTCTAGTATTTTCAAAAGTTTCTAAAACAGCGGAACAGCTTTCGGTTAACTTTAAAAAAAAAACGCGATTTTATGTTTTATTTTTATTTTCTTCGTTGGCATGTAAAACGAAAAAAATTTCAAAACAATATCCCTAATGTGTTCCTAGAAGCACGACATCTAAACTAAGGTCAAAATATTAAAAACTTCTATAAAAATTAGCACATACGAAAGGGAAGCTCCGAATCGTATTTCATGTTTACAGAAATATTGAGATGCGCAACCGCGATTTTCTTACCACATCTTTGCTTTGTTGATTCCTGTTATCAAACATCTAAAAAGTTTTTTTGTGTGTTCTTTGTCGTCCAACTTGACATAAGTAGCTTTTTTTTAGAAATAAAGTTTATCTATTTCCTAGTATAACAATTACATTCCTTTTTTTTTCTTTTAGTGGTTGGATAGAGTCGAAAGCGTCAAGAAAAAGTTACAGCAAATTTGGTGGCCCTCTCTTACTATTTTCTAGACTGTACTGTGAAATAATCATAAAAACTGGGTTGCTTGTAAATTGGAACACATTCCTATATGCAATCAAAAATTTGCATTTTCAGTGTAATTTGATCGAAGACCGACTCTGCAAACTCTTCGCTATAATCAACGAATACAATTACAATTGTAACCAGAAATTTGTATGCAAGTGAAAATTAATTTGAAATCAAGAATAATGGACTCGTAAAAATCATTTTTACGTATTGTGGGTTGCTGGCGATGACTATATTTTTTAATAATCGTGTCTCCTGTTTCTTAGTAACAAGAACTTAGGTTGTTTCAATAAAAGTGCTACCAATATCTACAAGAACTGTATAGATTTCGTAAAACCATTTACTGCAGCTTTTCAATGTTCAATTAATAAAAAAGTTAGATAGTCGGACAAAGCTTCTTAACCCACCTACTCTAAAAACAAGAGGTTGTAATTTGTTGTTGTTGTTGTTGTCTTGCAAGATATTGTTGAGAATACATCAAATCATTAAGAGCAATTTTGATAAGTTGATAGTAAGCTTCTTACATAAAATAATGAATGCAGGTATAAGGATTGGCTGCGAATAGCATTCGATTTCTATCTATATTTTCAGAATTCATGTTATGAAAACTTCCAATTTCAGAATTTTGATATAAATTCATATTTTGGACTTTCAGAAACTGTGGTTTTTAAAAAATGTCTGCTTGTAGGCCGAATTGTGTGGGTGTTTTGTGCACTTCATATCACTTGAACGGTCACCTGATTTCAATACGTTCTGTAATGTAAAGATATATCAGCAATTTACCAACAAGTTGACCTTTCAAAGAAAGTTGTACGTTTTCTTGGTTACATTTTATATTTGAAAACTCAAATGTCTTAAATATAAATAATGCGATTGACAAAAAAACTTCAGGAACACATTACGCTATTTTCATGAATTTTCCAAAAAAAAAACGTCACAATTTTTCACATATTTTTGTTTCAACACCTTATTACTCAAAGACGAGTTGTAATATAACATAAGCTTTAGATCCTATAGTGGAATGCCCGAGGAATTTAATATTTACTTATGTGGGCAATTTCGAAGTAAAAGCAACGAAGTAGCCAGATTTGTAGAGCATGATTTTCTTATTCCAAAGCTCACTCCTAAAAGCGTCGCAGCCAAAACGGCATACATGCCTTTTTTTGTGTTGCCTTGTGTATAGTTATATATGTTTTAATATATTATAAATTCAAATGCATTGCAATTTATGAGCAACGAAAACTATAAACGCGTTTTTCTTAGTTCAAATGTCTGCAGAAATCAATAATATCTAGCTAGGTTTTTGATTTCCTAGCTATTATCTTGATATCCGTTTTTAGTGGAAATTTTACACCTCTTTCTTGTTTATACTTTTAATAGCGAGGATACTTACGGTTCGTGTTTCAGAGTTTTAAGGTTAATATGCTTACCGCATCTCGCAAATACGTCCAGTATCAAAAGCGCTCTGCCTGTATTTCAGTGAATTATTTAAAATTAAATGACATTGATAGTAGTGTTTTTATATTTAAAATAAACTGTACTTCTCTATTTTTGTATTTACTTCTTCTTCTTTACCTTTCACCTCTTATAGCCGAAGGAGTCGAGGACTTTCACTCCGGGTAGGCTCTCGCTTGTGTAATAGGAGGTAGTGGGGCCTTTGGCCTTTAGACTGCTACGCTCCTGAAGCTTATGCCACCCTTCATGCCCATTCATTCAATGTCATTCACACACATGTGTTTAATGGTATTTTTTTTATGTTGTTGACTTTGTTACTTATCCTGGTCAGTCAGTAATCACGGTAAGCGCCGTTAATTGTAACCCAACGTCGAATGGTTGCAGATGCAGAGCTCGATACCAATCCACGGATCTACAGAAAAATTTTCTGCTTCTTCCGGGATTCGAACTGAGGGCTCACGCATTGTGAGCCTGATCCTCTTACCACTGGACCACTCGGACTACTGGTACAAATTATCATAAATTTAGTGAATTGGAAGGTGCATATTTTGTTGAAGGAAATAATCGATAATCCTGCCTAAAAGTGTATTTTATGCCATAAAACAGAAATGTTCTTCTCAAGGAATAAAAACACATGTAATACCGTGCGTTTCAGAAAAAAATGTAGATTAGAGCTGCAAGCCGTGATTATATTATGAATATTGGTAGCACTGTTTCTCTTGTTTAATAATTTGATGTCAATGGCAATGTCATTGATAAACTTCAAAATAAAACTTGATAGTTGTGTTGTGGACTGCTTTGTAAATAAAAGTAAGTAATTATAATTTTATTTTATAACTTATAGCTATAAAAATAATAACTTTTAATGTTTTCAGGTTACGTAGAAAAACCATAAAACAAGTAATGGAACTAAACAAGAAAATCTATTGCGAAATAAGAAAATTGCTGGAAACTGAATAATTTACAATAAGTGCTCAAATATTCCGTATTTTAAAGATCTTATTTTTCAGAAATGTTTAAAAAATAATCCAGAATGGTTAGATCTAGGAAATGGGCATAGTAATTCGATTGTGTCATGCGCAGTGTGAGCCGTAGCATTATCTTGCTGAAAATATCCTTGTTGTAATTCATCTGGATGTAACTCATTAATAAAAGGTTCCAATAAGATAAACTTAAATTCTGTTTAAACTGTCAAGTTTATGTTAGAATTTACAAATCAGCTTACCATTGACATGAAATTTAAAAATATGAGAAGTAACGTTGCCAACCTTAACAGCCTAGTTACGGCCTGCTCTAATTCCCTTTTTTTTAATCGCACGGTAGTAGAAATAATTTAAAAATCCGGGAAAATATTACATGGAAAGGTGAACCGTTATATGGAGAAGATTCGAAAACTGTATAAAAATTATAAGCTATCAAAATTGCTACGCATTCTACTTAAGCAAAAATAATATAAATAAGTTATGTAAAAATTTGGAAAAAAAGGTTTTTTTTTAAAGAATCATGAAGCCGTGCGTGAGCACGATTCCATAATTCCCATACCACCCCCTTGCCCGGGCTCAGCACACTAAATGCTATTCACCGGTCTAACATGCCCCACCCCTGAAAGACATGCAACCCAACATACACACCACATACACCATCCATGGACCCGCCGGATTTAACTTGTTCAGAAAAATTTCCGACGGGCAGTGGACTCGAACCTACTGCCAGTGGGAGTCTAGTTTCAAAGCCTGGGACTTTAACCACTAGACCAACCGCTGGCCCTGGAAAAAAGGGTGAAATTCTTGATTATAAAGCTGTTGTTCAAGTTACCTGCAGAAACACTAAATTTTAAATGTGCTTTATTTCAGACATCAAGAAAAACAAACTTTCGTAAGTAGTAGAGCAGATCTTTATCATCAACAAAGTCCAGACTTTTAGTTTCAACATACTAAAAATGTTTGTTAAAATTCAATAAGCAAACGAAAACAATAGACGTACTCAAATCCATTAAGTTATAGCAGTACAGCTCTTGCGCCGGTGCCGGCTTTCAACATTTTGCCGGTATGAAGTCATTATCTAGCATATTAAGTAGTATATTGACAACCGGCGATTGCAGTGTAGCCGTTTAAACGTTAACAGCACATTCCACGCGGTTCGTCAGGAATCGAAGAGAACTGTCACTGGGTAATGTACTGAGGCTTTAAAAATCCGACTTTTTCTACATAACTATGAATTAAAGTTTACTAACTTAATTATTTTCATTTAAAAAGCTGGATACAGCAATATGCAGGAAGAATTAATTGTTAGATTGTCTTTAGCAACAAAGAATATATTAGTAAAACACGGCCGATAAACATAATTTATTGACAAAATATAGCCCATAACCTGTGTCGAGATGTAAAACACAATTCCAAAGATCATAATCTAACTAGACACACAGCGTTTAATTATTAGATAAGCGGAACGGAAGAATGAAGTGGTGGCGCCGATATTAACCGCTTACCATAATTTATGCAATACTCTGTGTTTTAGACTATTTTTCGTCTAGCCTTAAAAAACTGAAACACAAACGGTTAGCATCCTCGATGTTGAAGCTATAAAAAAGGGATAAGTAAATTTTTAGATAAAATAAACTTTTATCGAGATAATAGTTTAGAACACCAAAACCTAGCTAAAAATAATTGATCATTGTATTTAAATCTAGAAAATAGTTTTAAACTTTTGTTGCTCATAAGCTGCAATGTATTTCACATTTTTCAGATATTAAAGAAAAATAAAGGTGACGCAGACAAAATGAATATATTGACAGTTTTGGACGCGTACTTTCCGGAATTTAAGAGTAAAAAGCATGCTCTACGAATCTGGCTACTTCTTTGCTTTTAACTCGAAAGTGCTCACGAAGTCGCTTACTTAAAGAGTTTTGTTGCTCGGAGCACTGATATTTAGATGCAGTCTGATTCAGAGGGGCTAAGCTTTCCCCAATTCTTAGCTAACATATTTTTTTGGGGTTGTTGGTTTTCTTTTACTTCAGGGAAGTCTTTTCTCCTAAATAAAAATTTTATTTCCTAACAAAAAAAATTAGAAATGTATCTAACCACAATTCTAACGCTACCCTCGTGATGTTGTTTTAGCGCATAATAAAACCATACCATAACATCCTTGTATCAGGTGACTATTCATCTCGCATGCTACAAAACATTCTGCTAGGCACCGCCACTAAAGATTTAGCATACACTTTTACAACTCAGTATTTGCTAGTAATTTAAAATTGAAACATGTCACCCTAGATGATTGATATAAAAAATACCTGCTATTAATCCCTTTTTATTATATTTGTTCGAATAAGCAACAACGCTCTCTAATGATTTCATGTTTGGTAACAAATTTAATGTAACTTATAGCTACAAACTGTCCAACACAATCATTTCAACGAATTGTATGACATATTTTCAATAAACGAAAGTGCTGTTTATAACCCGGAGGAGATTAAAATCCAAAATAAAGAAAAACAATTCAAAGAACAAAGGAAATTCTACAATACATAAAACAAATGAATACAAACAAAAAGATTAATATCTAAATTAAATTTTAAATTAAATTAGCCTGTTTACATTTCCTTTCTGCTACTGCGTTCTGTTTCACTGTCAAACACAAGTACATCAAAAAATGTTATTCATTGTTTTTTCATTCGAATTAAGCTTTTCATGTTATCGACCACTGAGATTTTTGTTGAAGTTTTCTAACATCGATACTTATAACTTTTTCAGCCATCCCAGTGCGTCATAAAATAATCTTTGAAAAGAAAACAAAAGTGCTTAACTGAATTAAAGCGTTGCTGCAATATATAACGCCCTTTTGTTTGCCTTCTAGCTGCTTTATACAAAAATAACACAGAAATGTAAGAGAACAAGAGAGTTTCCTACAAAGTTGCAGTCCATTAAAAGTTATTTATTGACTGAAATTCGCATTTAACAAATTAAAGTTAAAAAGGTCGGAAGAATTGGTCAGCGGGGTCGAGTAGCCCTTTGTGTTTGTTCAGTCACTCTATTGAAGATGAGATTTAGTAGAATCCGTCCTATGTTAAAGAGAGAAATTTTTGTAAATGGGGTATTTGACCTAAATTACACGGTGTACCGTCTAGCCTTGTACTTCTTCATTAAGCAATAAATCTTGAAGAAACTTACTGCAGCAACGACGCTCTAGCTTTTGAATGCACAAATTGAAAAACGTTATCGATTAAACATTAACAATATCTTTTCGGATCGCTGACTTAATTGGATTTTAGTGGCATTGTGCTTGAAGCTAACAATAGATTAGATGAGATTAAAATAGTAATGTAATACACTAAGTTATTAATTAAAAAAAGAAAATCTAACCGACGCCGCCGGCGCAACACTGTTGCATTGTGGTCAGTTTCGCCTCTACAAGGCGTATATGACATTTACCTACCAAATGTGTTATTGAATTCAAACCTATTTCTGTAGAAACAATTTCTTTACACTTGAGAGAAAGGGACGATTCAGGAGAAATGAAAGGAATAGTTGTAAATAACAGAAACAAGAGATAGCTGTATCACCGAATGGAATTTAAGGTTTCTGCAACCAAAACATGATTGTTTATAGATCAAATTTTCGTATACCATGTGTTCAAAAAGTAATTACATAAGGGTTGGCCATGGAAAATAAAATTACTGTCTTTTACATGCTTTAGAATTTCCAATCACGATGACAGCTGATGTCAGCTTATAATTTTTAGGTTAGGTTTGCCGCTGTCATTGTAATTTGTAATAAGTAATTAAATTCCTTAAATCATTTATATTCTGATTGGTACCGAATTCAATCAGCTAACTGCAGTTGTGTAAGCCATTGGCTAACGTTAACAGTAACAACTTAATTACTAAACTGTTAAACAAATTATAACAAGTACCAGGAGATCGAGAAAGGTTGTCCAAAAAAAACTACCTTCTAAGTAGTTATCAATGTTTCTTTCTAGTGTGATATTAGCCATACTGCGCAATACGTTTGTTCCGTCGTTTGTTTATGCTTGTTCCGTGTGTTTACGTTTCTTAATTTCACTTTATATTCTTGGACGCTGTTATTATTATACAAATAGTATTCTTCAATACTAATTAGGGATTGTTAAACGAAGTTTACAGTAAGTACACTGTTTCCAATTAATTGAAAACAGTAATAATTGTTTGTAAATTTAAGGTTATGTATTCCGTTGAACACAACAAGTTTATTATTGAATCTTATTTCCGCAATGGCCAACGCAATGAAAATGATGGTGAATGGAAATATTCAGTAAATTTGTGTGTAGATGAATTCGTTAATCGTTTCCCCGACGTCGACTTTGATTACGATAATCTAAGCAGGCATGTAAAGCGCATCGTACATCGTTTCCAAACAACGGGTAGTGTAGATACACAAAAATCTCCTGGAAGACCAACCCTTTTAACTCAGGACACATTAGAGGATATACAGACGCGTATCGAACGCAGCCCTAAAAACCATTACGACAGTTAGCGCAACAAACAGGTGTGTATTTTGTAAACTATAAATTTTTGCATATAAAATTTATTATAATTTGTAATTGCAGGGTTAAGCTATGGTACGTGTCAAAAGGCAGTAAGACGAAAACTGCATTTACACCCATATAAAATTTCAGTAATGCAAGAATTACTTCGTCCCGATTATGAAAAACGTGTGCAGTTCTGCAATTGGTTTAACCAAAATTTAAATAACGATGAAATGCTGGATTCAAGTTTCTTTTCAGACGAAGCCTGGTTCCATCTCACCGGTTACGTAAATAAACAAAATTACAGGATGTGGTCTGCAGAGGCCCCTGGTGAATTTTTACAAACTCCACTGCATCCGATAAAGATTGGCGTGTGGATTGCCATCTCCAGAAGACGCATAATTGGTCCCATTTTCTTTGAAGATACCGTAACAGCTGACCGCTACATCGGAATTCTAAACACATTTATAAATCAGCTTCACGATGATGATTACGTCAGGGATATTTTTAGCAGGATAATGCACCTGCACATACAGCCCTTCGAACAAATCAATATATACAACAATTTTATGACGATCGTATCATTGCATTTCCCCCACGGTCAGCCGATTTGACACCCCTGGATTATTTTCTTTTTGGGCATTTAAAGAACACGATATATCAGACCCCCATGCACACACTTGAGCAACTGAAGGATGCTATTACTGCCGCTACTGCAAATATAACTGTGCAACAGCTACAAAATGTTTTTAACAGCATGAAAAGAAGAGTAGAGTGCTGTATCAACAATAATGGGGCTCATTTCGAACATCAACTGTAATTACTAATTACTAATTTTGTTAATTTATTTTTGTAAAATTTAATATTCTAATTAGTTAATAAAACAAATAATGTTCTAATTATTCCATTATTAACCGTAATTAAAACCGATTGCAAATAACTTCTTATTTTCATAATTATTTTCCTCTTTTGAATCTACCAGAAATTGCTAACTTCATTTCATACATGACAGCACCATGACAGGTGGAGGATGTAAAGATTGATATACTCTCTGTAGAAAGTAGTTTTTTCGGACAACCTTTCTCGATCTCCCGGTAGGTAGGTAATCATTAAAATTGGAAATTATATTTTTATTAATAAATATTTAACTATTAAAAAGTATAGTTTATTAATAAAATAAAACTCTTGGTAATTGTTTCACAATTTGTTGGTTTTTATTTTCTCGACTTAAGTTTCAACCATCACGGTTATCGTCAGGAGTTTACAAATCAAACTAAAACTAAAACTTAAAGATGTACAATACTACCCTACCCATTTCCGGAATTTTGTCGTCGCCGCCCTGACTCTAAGTGTTAACACATGTGTTTTTATGCTTTGTATACTGTAGGTCAAGGAGGGGTGAATTGCCTAAATCGGTGTAGTCATTAACTTTATTTTTATTATTTTTTATTGCTTTTTTAATTTCTAAATTTTCCAATTTATTTAAACGGTTGCCCTTGTTTTCTACGTATAAAATTTTTTGTATCAGTGTGTTTGAAAAAATGATTGTTTGTAATACAATGTTGGGAAATGCCGGTTGATTTATGATTATATTTAATTGATCTAATGTGTTCTTTAATTCTTGTATTAAAACTGCGGCCAGTTTGTCCTATATATATTGCATCACAATTAGAACAGTCTATTTGATAGATGCCATTTTTTGAATATTTTTCTATTGTGTCTTTATTGTTTACTAGCTGTTTATGGAGTTTGTTCGGATTGTGCATAGCTACGTTAATATTTAATTTTTTGAGCCTGTTAGAAACTTTGTAGCTAACTCTACCTATATAATTGATTTTTGACCATATTGTTTTTTCAATTGTTGTCTTTTGTCCGTTGTACAAAAGATGTTTTACATTTTCTTTTTGTTTTTTCTTTAAAATGTTATGTACAAATTGCTCCGTGTATCCGTTTTTTAGGGCTATAAATTTAATTGTGCTAAGTTCTTTATTGAAATTTTCGGTAGACAGTGGGATATGAATGGCTCTGTGTATCATACTATTGAAAGCTGCTTTTTTAATTTTGATTGGTTGTTTAGAATTTGAATGTATGTCCATGTCTGTACTTGTGGGTTTTCTTAAAATATTGTACTCTAAATTGTTCCCTACTCTTTTTATGCTTAGATCTAAAAAGTTTAGGGTACTGTTCTTTTATGTTTCTATTGTGAACTTAATATTATTATGAATTTTATTAATGTTATCTAAAAATTGTTGTATTTCTTTGTCTGTACCTAACCATAAGCAAAAAATATCATCTACATATCTAATCCAGATTTTGACATTGTTACTAAAATTGTTGTTTGAATTAAAAACTTTTTCTTCAAAATTAGCCATAAAAATTTCTGCTAGTAGGGGTGAAAGTGGGGATCCCCTCGGTAGTCCCTCCTCTTGCTTGTAACTTTGGTTGTTAAATTGAAAATAATTTTGTTCTAAGCAGGTTGCGAGCATGGTTCTGAGTTCTAATTTTTCAATATTCGTCAAATTACTATTGTTTATTTTATTGAACGTTAATTCTTTTGCTTCTTTTATTGGAATTGATGTGAAGAGGCTGCTAACATCAAATGAGATTAATTTTGCATTAGTGGGTATCTGAAAATTTTTTAGTTTGCCTAATAATTCTAAAAAATTTTTTACCGAATACTTTGAAAAACAGTTTATGTGTATAGGTAATATTCTATTGATTTCTTTACACAGCTTATAAGTGGGTGCGTTAAAACCAATTAGACCAGTTGTTTCATACATTAACGCACCCACTTATAGGCTGTGTAAAGAAATCAATAGAATATTACCTATACACATAAACTGTTTTTCAAGTATTCGGTAAAAAATTCTTTAGAATTAATAGGCAAACTAAAAAACTTTCAGATACCCACTAATGCAAAATTAATCTCATTTGATGTTAGCAACCTCTTCACATTAATTCCAATAAAAGAAGCAAAAGAAATAACGTTCAATAAAATAAATGATGTGATGTGCTGTTGGACAATTACCGACCATGCACTTACTTGCTGTACATGTTGCGTATGACATTCTTGCACTGAATAAGGGAATTGCCTCGGCAAAAAAACATTTTATTTACAAAGTATTGATTTTTTTACATATTTTTATTTGCAATTTTAGACTTTCAAATTACTCTTACGATTAGTGTTAGCTCTGACATATTCTATTGCAAGATTTAATTGTTTCTTAAATCTCGAACGTTTAGGTCTTGAATCTTGTTAAATTACAGTACCATTGAAAGTTATAACTTAATTCTCATATCGAAATGTAAATAAAAATTTAACAGCATTTGCGGGTATTAATTTATGAAAATATAAGCAGGAGCTACCTGGAAAGTTTGCAATTTGAATATTTTACCGCTGCGTTTTCCAGTGCGGCGTAAATGCAGCGATAATTCGTTTGCTGGTGGTAATTTAATTTTTTTTTAATAAATATTTTATAATTGAATCCAAACATAAGCGCAGTTATTTTTTACAATAAATATGCTTCCGACATAAAATTACACAATTTGAAGCGATTTTTGCCAGATGGTATTAATTCGTCGTTATAGACTTAAATATATAGTAGAAAATGCCAGCATAATTATTAATTACTTATTTTGTAGCATTGTACATGTTTAGCATTAAATTATTCAAAAACCGTACTTGTTACAGTCCAGCGGTCATTGTTTTCTAATAGAAACATGGGAAATATCATTATATTTTAACTGAATACCTTTCGAAAGTGATCAAACTTTTTGATTACGCATTCCTACATTATTAAAATACATCTTGTATACATCTTTATACAAGTACATACTAATATTTTTTTTCACTCTACCGGCAATGTAAGTAGGCCTTACATCCATAGTTACAGGGATCGTAAGTGGCTGATAACATACGTGTACTAGTTACCCTTGACGACTGAACTTAATAGTGTCACTTACATTCCTAGGAAAATAATGTTGATTTTAACTGTTCGTTGATACGGTAACAAGCACAGACAACTTAGAATAATGGAGCTTTTAAAAAATAATTCCGATGACAGCTGTCAAAACGAACTTTTAAACCTGTAGGTCTACTTACATTGCCGGTAGCGTGAAAAATTTAATAAGTAACACGGAATGTATCGACTATTAACTTTCTCGGCAGGCCACAAGCCTCGGCTTCGCCTCGGATCGTAGTTACCTACCTCGAATGTTATTACGTCTTTACATTCCTTGTTACGTAATCAACTATTTTTTTAAATTTAATTCAATGACACTACAATCTGTCATACATTGACATTTAGTAGATTGTTTAACAGACATGATTAGGTGATAGGCGTGTAGGTTGTGCATCCAGTGATGCCCACCTATATTAAACATTAAGTAGTTTAACAGTACTAATTACGATAAATAACATGCAAAACTTCCTTATTATACAAATCTGTTTATAAGATCGAAAAGTTTGAATCGTTTTAAACGCGGTTGCACTACATCATCACGTTCTTTTAGGCACTCCACTGAGGAGTTTGGGTGGTCGTTGATACGATCTCGGTAACGCGCACTAAACAGTTGTATTTCTTGATACACTGTGAGAACTGCTAGGTCCCTTTGAATGGTTTCATTGGGGATGTACCATGGGGCGTTTACTATAGATCTTAGAACTTTTGACTGGAATCTTCTTAAAATTTCTATGTTGGAGGTACGGGCGGTACCCCAGAGTTGAGCACCATATGTCCATATGGGTTTGAGCATTGTTTTATAGAGAAGCAACTTGTTCTCCAAGGATAGCTGGGAGCGACGCCCTAGCAGCCAGTACATCTTTTGTAGTTTGAGGCCCATTTGTTTTCGTTTTGACCAGATGTGGGTCCTCCAGGTCAGTCTCTTGTCCAGATGTATGCCAAGATACTTGGCACTATCAGCTGTTGATTGTTAAGTGTCAGTGGTGGACAGGTGCCTCTCCTAGTGTGAAAGTTACTTGGACGGATTTGCTTTCGTTTAGTTTGATTCTCCATTTTTTGCACCAGGACTGGATTGCGTTTAAGTGGGTTTGTAAGTGGCTAGAAGCTAGGTTAGGATCAGCGTACGATGAGAGTACTGCTGTGTCATCCGCGAAGGTGGCAACCATAATTCCAGGTGTGGTCGGAAGATCTGCCGTAAATAAGAGGTATAGGATTGGTCCCAGTACGCTCCCTTGTGGAACCCCTGAGTTGATGGGATAAGTTGGTGTTAGGGCGCTGCCATATCTGACGAGAAAGTGCCGGTTGGAGAGGTATGACTTCAGGAGTTCAAAATAGTCCGTGGGTAGGAATTTTTTGATTTTACAAAGTAGGCCATCGAGCCAGACCTTATCGAAGGCCTGTGTTACATCCAGGAATACTGCTGCACCATATCTGCGTTCATCGAAGTCCTTAGTGATTTTGTCCACTACGCGATGAACTTGCTCGGTTGTTGGGTGGTGTTTACGAAAGCCGAACTGGTGGTCGCTAATAAGGTGTTTGTCTATAAGGATTGGATAAAGCTTCTGTAGGAGCATACTTTCAAAGACTTTGAACAGTGTCGGTAATAGACTGATGGGTCTGTAGGAAGCTGGTTGATCAGTGGGTTTACCGGGCTTTGGAATTAGGATTATTACTGCAGTTTTCTATGATTCGGGAAAGTGGCGAAGCCTTAGGATAGCATTGAATAGTTGGGTTATAAATTGGAAGCCTTTTTGAGGTAGGTTTTGGAGAATTAGGCCAGTGATTTGGTAGTGGCCCGGTGCTTTGTGGGCGTTATTTGAGGATGGTGTTTTCCACTTGGTGAACTTTGTATTTTTTGGTGGTAGGCTCATTTCATACGGCATATTTAGAATGTTCAGGATGTCGTCCTCATTGTTTAGTTCTGCCGGAAATGGTTTGAAGACTAGGTGATCAGCAAATACCAGCGCTTTCTCCTGGTCACTTTTTGCCCAGGCATCGTTGACTGTACGAATCGGGGCTTTATGTTGTTGTGGTTGCTTAAAATACCTTGTGGCCCTTCAGAGCGAGTAGTCATCTGCTTCGGAAGGAGAGAGTTGTTTTAGAAAGTTTTGGACGCTTTGGTTCCTGATGGTGGAGAGTAAGTTTACGAGCTCACTGGTGGCATGATTTAATGCTCTTTTATCATTCGGGTGACGTGTTGTTTGCCAGGTTCTTCTTAAACGACGTTTTTCGGCGATTTTCCGTTTGACTAAGATTGGGCATTGAACTGGGTTGATGTGTTGGGTTGGTATCAGGGTAGCTTGACGGGTTGCTTCTTGGGTTACTTGAGTGAAGTGAAGCACTTCTTCATCTAGATCAGCGGTTGTTTTTATGGGTAAATCTGTACGTAGTGATATGTCGATCAACTCTTGAAAATGCGTCCAATTTGTATATTTATTAGTGAGATTTTCCTTGATGATTATATTTGTGCCTAAGGTCACTAAAATCGGGAAGTGATCGGTAGAGAGGTCTAGACAGGTGTTTGCGCTAATTAAGTTAGTGTTAATTCTTTTTATAAAGCATAGGTCAAGTAGATCTGGCTGTCTGTTGGGGTCGGTGGGCCAGTATGTCGGTTCTCCTGTAGTTAACGGCGACAGATTCATGTTATTTACTGCTTTTAGCATTTCTCTGCCTTTGGTGGAAGTTACCCCGCAGCCCCAGTGGGTATGCTTAGCATTGAAGTCGCCTGCTGAGATAAATCTGTTACCCAGCGTTCGGAAATAGTGTTCATACGTTTCTTGCTTGTTGTTGTGTCGGGGTGGGCAATAGACCGCTGATATTGTGAGAGGGCCATGCCAGTCTTCAACAACTATGGATGTGGCTTGTAGTTGGGGTTGGCTGTAGTTGGGGAGTACGTAATGTTTAATTGAGTTTTTGATGATTACGGCCGAGCCCGCATGAGCTGTGCCATCCGGATGATTTGTTCCATAGGTTGTGAAGTTATGAATTGTAAAATGGGAGCGTTCCGTGAACATATTCAAAGTGAGCTTCATGTCATACATTACAATTTTAGTAATAAATATGGTGATGTTTGTTACACAATTTGAATATTTTACCTAATACAAATCACGAGTGTATACAAATGTTATAAACCAGCCAAGTTTTTGAAAAATAATGGTGTCACGTAGGTCGGTTATGCAATCTTACCCGATCCGGGTTAGGGTGTTAGGACCAACCAAACTTTTTCTAAAATTTCTAACACACGCTACGTAAAATGGCCGCCTGTGGTATACATATTAAATATTAGTACAGTTACTTCTTTTTATTTTTCCTGCACCCCAATGAATCCGATCGCACACCCCTCAACGTACGCCCACTGTGCAATAAAATAGTGATTCTTTACAAATGAGAAGCAAATAATAAAACATTGTCTAATTTCAAGTCTGCGCATCAAAGTTTTCTAAATTTTTTTCTCCTAACAAATTTTTGCCTACGTTTCTACATTTAAGGTCTGGACGTAACTCAGTTAGTCAGGTTTGCAGTTCTGACGGTCAGTTGCACAAACGATTGTAAACTGCTGTATCAGATTGTAAACTTTAGCAATGTCTGAACTGAGAATTTGCACACAAAAAATTTAGAATGAAAAATATAACGTTAATTGGTAAATTATTTTGGGTATAAAGAGTTAAGTCTTTGTAATTTACTACTAACATATTTGTTAATACCAAAGTCTTTAATTTAAAACAATTTCTGTTACAGTAAACAATATGTAACGTTAAAAATTGTTTGGGCAACCGGCCACCAAATGATCGATTTAAATTCCACACTAGGCAAAGATAAACTTAAAGTTTATGTGCGTGGACAAATTTCCAAGCACTAAAGAAGTTTTGGAGTACCTGCCCTTCATAATTTATCTGGATTTGAATGGTGTACCAGCAACAGTAGCGCCTTTAACGATTCACCATTAACTTGTAGGTCCCCCTATCTAGATGCAATCGTTACGCACATTACAATGCCTAAGCTTCATACAATAATAGTATATTTAAAACTTATGTTAAATTTAATTAAATCAGTGACTTACAGTTGCTACTAGACGTTAAAAAAATTAAAACGTATTTTAAAGTGTAGGAGGGTACAAAACCGACCTTCCACAAAATATAACGTCTCACTCTGGAAAACCTCCGTGCAGGCTCACTCAACACATTTGTATAATTATGCAAAATTTGAAAAATTGTTGTATATACGTGAAACCAGGCAAGATATACATCTACTAGGCTAGCAAAGCATGACAAAATATGTGGGTCTAATAGTTAACACTTCAAGTCTACTACAACATTCTCTTGAGTGCACAAACTTCACGTTTTTAAAAACTTGTAAGAAAAGGATGAAACGCTTAGCACGCTAAACATCGTTTAACCATTAACCTAATCAATGAAAATCGTATCCTTGTCAATGCACTAACTTTGAAATCCACCTTTTCCCAGAGACAATAACCTTATAAATTTGTGAAAAAGAAGCATCCGTGACGCCCCATCTTAGCACAAACCGCCAACGGTAACGGTAACGGCAAGCGCAAAGGCTGTGGAAAACGGTAACGGTAACAAAAAAAATAAAGACAACGACAACGACCACGCCTTGGCATCACAAAAATGAACGACAAAGAGAGTAGGGTCAAGGAAAGAGCAAGAGCAAAGACATGAAAATAGCAGCAGCAAAAACAACGACGAAGTGCCCAGGGGGTAGGGCAAGCGTCAGAGCACAGGCGTCGGACAACAGCAACGTCATCAGCTACAGCAAAAGTAACGGCAACGGCAACGACAGCGGCAAAAGCAACGGCAATATAAAAAGCAACGGCAAAATAAAGGGAAAAAGTCGAGGCAAAAGCAAGAACAAGATCAAAATCAGCGTGCAACGGCAAAGGTAGCGGCAACGACAAAGACAACGCAACAGCAACCAAAAAAGCAACTGCAAAGGCCAGGGCAAGACAAGACCAAGTACAACGTCGGCAACAGCAACGGCAAATGTGACTGCAACGGCTACAGCAGTGGCAACAGCATCGGCAACGGCAACTGCAACGGCAACGGAAAGGGAAGGGCGAAGCTCAAGAGCAGGGGCATAGAGGATGACAACGGCAGCGGCAAGCATAATGGCAAGCCAACAATACCTGCAACAATTGCGTAAATAATAAATTATCTGTAGTAAACCATAACAGCTCTGGTAATTGCCAGAAGAAAGAGTGTCAGTGTGAGATTCAAGAAACCTGTGTGAGAAGCATGCTAGTTGTTCTGTGAAACTGTCACGATCTGTTACTGTTTTAGTAATATAACCAAAAAATCTGAAGCTGGAATAAGATTGGATAAGATTATTATATAAATTCAAAATACAACAACAAGCAAAGCTTTTTATTTTATTTAAAACGCAAAAGAAGACTACATTATAACTCTTTAAATAAGTTACCAATGCTACATGAAAAATACGAGAAGTAGTGACTGGAAAATAGCACCGTTCTAATATGTCAAGAAATAACTTCAAATCTATGATTCACCAATGTCGTTTTACAGGTATCAACAGTTTATCGGTAAACAAATAAATACAGCAAACACAGTAATATTGTCACCTAAATACTGGCAATGCAACACTTTTCAATTCAAATGGCACAACCTTACTAAACAAGCACATTCCGACAGCCGTATGTCTTACTCTTAATTGCTGTCGTAAACGTTCTGCGTCCTCTACTGATTCCTTATAGCTTTCCGAACTATATTTGTTTTTTGCACTCACCTGTTTTGTAGTCGGCTACTTAAACCAAAATTTGGTATTGTAGCCTTGAACACGTTCTCATGCGAATGAGCATTCTTTCAATAAAATATGACAAAACCTTAATATAATGAAAAAAAAAAGAGTACGATGGAATAAAGTAATTCGCCTTTCCAAAAAAGACGTAGTTGGTAATTGATAAATTTTAAGTTAACTGTATAGGTACGTACAGTTGACAAACTAAATAATTAATCTAATCTTCTTTATTATTAAAGTCGTACTATTATTATTTTTTTCAACCACCTTGACCTTACCTCTCGTCACACACGTTATCGCAATTCACAGCGATGACAATGTCGTTATAACAACAATGTAAGGAACATTAACGATAAAAGTTGTTTGAAAAACAGTCCAAGCAAGCACTGTTCACCAAACGACACAATGTATCTCGTAAAACGCCGAATAATGTTACGCATTTGGTAAAATGGTCACACTTCCTTAGTTTTATTACCGACTTGATGAAATATTTCCGTAAGAAAGCTGCACTTCCTTAGTTTTTTACTCTACGCTCTCGTTTTCAACATTGTTAATGCATTGAAAAGAGGATTCACTTTGGAGAAAGTCCGTTGTTTCACAAATTTATTGGTTTGAAAGAATTTTTGCCACAGGTATGATTAATTCGTTTTAATCCGGTTAAGATCAGATGTTTTAATCATTCTGCCAACCAAAATGTTTTAACACTCGTGTAATAACATATTTCATTTCCGCTACAAAACAAAGGTTGACATTTTTATTTGAAATGCTAACCATTTTATTATACCAGCGTGTGTTTTAATAAAGCATGTAAGTGGCATAAATTTCAAAGAGGGCTAATAATTAAACATTTTTATGTATGTACTGTTGCTGAATTGCTGAAAGGGATCGTAAAAGGAGAAATATGTATTACAATTATTTGCTTTTATGTACTGAAAATAATTCTCATTAAAATTTCGTTTCATTCTTTGTGCTTGAATTGCTGTACATAAACGAATGAATTAGTAAAATTTAAAAATGAACTGTGTGTGTTTTAATTAAATCTAAATGCTATCTGAGATATTCTTTCGTCTGGATAAAATGTTATAAACATGGGAAATCGATCTTATAAAGGTTGGGTTCATTATAGCTCTAGTGGTCTAATTTCATGAAAATCGAGATATGGAGATATATTTTATCAAAAAATGAAGCTTAAAAATAGAAACTTTAATTGGTATCATTTCTTTCAAGATTTGAATTCCACAAATAGGAAAGCGGATACTGATCAAAAAAATTAGAACAAATTAAATGATTTTTCCGACTACTTAGTTTCAAAATGGCTGATGTTATGAAACGGTGCAAAAAAGTTGACAAATCAACGTGGAATTTAGTATTGTAAATGCAATAATTCTAGAAGGGTAAAATGTTTGAACAAAAATATTTAGAAAAACTCATAAATTTAAAATCAAATAATTACCAAAATTTGCAAATAACGAAACATTATTTAAACAATTTTTACATTAACAGGAAAATGCAATTTTAAAGTATGACATACTGCAAACGCAGATATACTGCAACGTTTTGAAAAACACGCTTAGCCTCAGAGTAGCCAGAGCCAAGGTTCGATTGCTACATATACTGCGGAAATAATTAGATGTAATTAAACATTTTAACATAAACTCATTTTAGATTTTTATTTAGTAATTTACATATTTACTACTGTGTATTTGAACTAAATAAAACATTTCCCTACTGTAGAAATAAATTAAACAATTTTGAAAAAATCAACGTATAATGGTTTTGAAAACTGATTCATAACACATAATTGAAAAGTCTTAGTAAGGAAAGTTCAGATGATTTATCATTTATAGAGAAAATTCTTGTTCACTAATAAAAATAAATTTGAAACGACACTGTCTTCTGTACGATATTACCTAATCAACATTTTTATATATGTTTCGGTTTCATATCTTTGCAATCATCATCAGGTTCATTTATTTAAATGGTGACATTCTGTTGTTTTATTTTTAATATATATCGAAAATTATGACAATTTTATGAAAATTTAGAATATTTTTAAAATTCTGGAAAACAGAAAATTTTGCTTTTTTTTCAAAATGTTTGGAAAATTTTGATTAAGTACCTTGAAATTTTTTTAAGAATCATAAAAATTAAAATATTGAAAATATTTGAAAATTTCAAACTGTTTGAAATTTTAAATATTTTCGACAAATTATGAAAACTTTTGTAAATGTAAAATATTTTGGGTTTAGAAAATTTTGAAAATTTCTAAATGTTTTAAAATTTCGACATTTTTTGAAAAGTTTTGAAAATGTTAAAAAACGTTTTAAATTTTTAAAATTGCGGAAAATTTCTAAACTTGTTGGCTTAAGATTTTGATAATTTCTTAAATAAAAGTTTTGAATATTTTGGCAACCACATATTAAAAATAAATAACTATGAAAGTTTTTAAATATTACAAATTTGTTTTTTATTTTTATTAAAGATTATTTACAATCTACTCTACATGCAGTATTAAGCAAATGTGGTAACATCTAAAAGGCGTTGCTAGGAGATCCTATTCATCGATGGTACTGTAGTACTCTCTCCTCTTCAAGTGCAGGGCTTTTTTGGTTAAATAGTGAAAAAAAAAATTATTTAGACATCATTAAAATAAAAAATTTTTATGCAAAGTTATGCAAATTTTTAAATTTGGGAAAGGTGAAAAAGCAAATGTTTTGAAAATTTTAGAAAATTCTGAACAAATTGAAAAATTTTGAAAGAGTTGGATAATTGAACTGGATCACCTCCCACCCCCATTTTCAATGTAGTCGCTCGTTTGTACGATATTTTGTAGATTTCAATTTTTCACGTCCTATAGGCCTTTGGCTGATGTCGTTTTTTTTTCAATCACTCAATTAAACTGTTCATGTAAACGACCAAAAGAAAACCTCTCAGTGTTTTCTCAATGGAAAGTTGTTCTATTGTTATTTAACATGCTCATAAATTTTTTAATCGGATTTTAAATCCGAAATTCGTAAATTTTTGAAAAAACAAAAAGTCATTGATGCGGGTTATCGGGAGATCGCGTTTGCGCAGATCGGCTATTCGACATGCGTAAAAATTTTTGACATAGAGTCCACCCCTCTTTTTGGCTGGCCCAACGTCATTTTCTTGCGGTGTCATCCTATTCCATTTACCAATCTTTAAGAAAAATTTGGTTTTTTTGCGTTAAGGCGTCTGGAGTGTAAAGTGTGTACAGACAGACAGACACACACACAGAGACACCTCTGCAGCGTTCGCTTTATCGGTTTTCCAAAGCCCTTAAACTTGCTTATTAGTCAAAATCTTTAGGTTCAAAATGTTCGGAATAAAAGTACCTTTTTTTAGTCATAGCTGTTGAGTTAAGACCGCGCCGCGCCGAGGCACACGACACAGATGGCGCTAGTATAGACATCATATAGACATTTTTATATGTACTCAGCGACTTAATTAAAAAGAAAACGAAATGAAACAAGTTAATAGATGTTACTTAATAAAGTAAGTTAGATGCTGAGATAATTATTTTCTTGTGAAACATGCAAATAAGGTTCAAACTTACTTTTCTAAGCAAACATAAAACTATAATTTAACACTATTCTTCATTTGTATTTACGCTGATCATCTAGATACTGTTATAACTGCTACACCAATTTAAAATTTTTGTCAATTATTTAAACTATGTCCCAGCTGAGTAAGTTTAAAAATTCGATGCGAGTAACGTCAGCCATGTTTTTGAACAAAAGTTCATAGTAATCAGCACGGATGGCGCTACGGCGATAGGCATTTGGCGCGTTAATTTAAAACTTTTAACAAATTTCGCACATAAATAAGAGATTAGTTGTACTTAAACCCACGAGCAAGTAATGCTGAGAATTAATTTTATGCGAGAAATCAATAATTCTGCTAGTACAGTCCTGTAAAGAAAAATATATGCACGTCGACAGAACGCATGTGACGCTACCTGTTTGTGTTTAATAGAACCATCAGTAATAAATTCAAATTTAGGATGACTAGCGCCTCTAGCGTCAAAAACAAAAAGATGCCACGGCGGCGTGCTCTTAATGCACCATTTTACATAAGCACTGTCCAGTGGGGGTTTACCATTCTTTTTGTTTTGAAATAATTTGTTTCCTTTGTTGAAGGATTACTACTTGTGCTTTATTATTATGAAATTATAACATTTTCACTAGAACTTCAATAAGCAATAGAAAGGAGTAACAATTACATACGTTATTTGTTTCAGCCCTTTAAGTAATTAATGTGATAATCAGCATAAACTTAAGCACGCCTACTCATTTTTGCTTTAAGTAGGCTGCGCTCGTTTTCAATGGGATTTATCCAAAGCGCACTACAAACTGCCCATCTTAGTGGCGGCTTACTGCGTAGACAACGACAGAAAGGCAGATGGATAAATAAATAGAAGAATAGAACAAAACTCTACTTTTGATTGGTAAGGCTTTAAAACGTATAATCCGTTGAAGGTTTTAGAGGAATAAATTATCATAGATATGACGGCATCTCTGCTTTCATGCAAAACGGATACGCAAAAGGATGGTATATTCTGTCTGCTAGTTGGGTATCAGCTTTACATAAAATTCTTCGTTGTACTATACAAAGTTGCTTGTTTGTTCTTAAACTCCTTATGCCACTGCTGCAGACTTTTAAATGGCTTTAAGGACTGTGCCCACAGTTCTTTAAAATAATTACGCAATTTATACTCTCAGCATGTGTGCTTAACTAGCTGAACGTGCACATCGCTGTCTTGAAACTGCAGTGGCTGTTTAGCGGTTACAACACAAATTTGCTTATCTGCATAGTAATGAGGTTTCCTAATTTTGTCTCTAGAGAAAATTAATATCCAATGCCTCCGAAGGGTTTAAGGTAATATTCAAAACTAAGCAAATTTAAATACTATCGAACGACGTAATGTAACGTTTTGTATTAGCCTTGTTTTAGTCGCATTTTGTGTTGTGTTCGTAAGTTGGCAAAGATTTACTGGGAAAGGTGAAAAAGCTTTTGTATTACATTTTGCAATTTAATGTTGATAGAAAATTAGTAATTATTCAGGTATTTGCGTTTGCTAACGACATCACAGCTGCTTTAATTAGCATCAAAACTTTTAACTAAAGCAGCACTTTTATACTATGCAACAAAAATTGTAAAAGTCATTTGAGTTCTGGATAGAGAAACAATTTTGATAAGTGTAATTAATTACTGTTTATAATATTTTTGTATGCCTCATTAAAAGGAAATTGAAAAAAAATTCTAAAATAACCTCTCCTAGCCTTCTGATTTTAATTTTATTTCTATACCTATCTAATACGTTTTTAACAACGACAATAATAAAAACCATTGTATTAGTAGGAAAAAGCTTTCTCTAAAAAAGCTGCGTTTTTTTGTCGCTGGTCGATTTTTTTCGAATAAGTGCGAATTTTATTTTGGTTTGAAAAATTTTTAACGCTGATTTATAATATTACATAAACCACATAATTTTTATTTTTTTGGTCAATTAACAACAGACAGCTGTCAAGCAAATACCACGGGACCTTCGCCTAATTTTTTAAATTATTGAAAATTGTAAACGAATTTTGAAAATTTAAAAGACTGTGAAATCATTAATTTTGAAATTGTTGAGAATTTTAGTTTTAGTAATTTTTGTAATATATTAAATTAGTTTCAGATTCCAAAATTGTCACTTTCTTTCTCTCTCTCTCTTTCTCCCTCGTCCACCTTTCCCCCTCTTGATACTTTCTTCTTTCCCCCTCTTCTATTCATCACCCTTCTTGCTCTCCTTCCTTTGTTATAGGATTGCAACGTAGCTAGTAAACCCAAATTCAAGCTAACCTCTGACCGAATTTTACACATCTCACGAAGGGCACCAGTCTATGTATTGAGCTGATAAAGCGCTTCACAATATTTACTTTACATACACACACATGATGACACAAACGCGAGAATAGCTAGTGTTTAATAATGGGGGGTTTGCGTTGTGGCGGGACCGAAACATCAAACGGTATTAAAATAAAACTATTATAAAAAATACTACAGTGCCTTCTACATGCTGTATTAATTTATTTTTTATTGTATTTGACAACAAACATAAACAACAATATTTAACAAACAGATTAATACAATACCGGTTAAAACACAAGGAACCAGAAGAAACAATAACCTTTAACAAAACAAATAGAATTTTTTTTATGAGATAACTACGGGAACGGTTTGCAATGCGCGCGCTTGTAGCGAGTCAAATTATCGGCAAGAATTTAAAAATTATAAAGATTTATTTTGTTGCATTGGCTTCAAGTGGACAACACAGAATGATTGCGTCGGAACGTCATACTTCGGAGAAGTGAATTGCATAACCTCCCTCCAACTTTTGTCAACTATAAAACCCAAATACCTTTCCAAAATTAAGGATTCTCTCAAAATTATTCCTGACTAGCACTACAAACCCGAAGAAACCTTCTTCTTCAAAGAACCAGACTTGAATTAAAACCGTTATTTGTCCGCAAGTTTAGTTCATTAAAATAAACTCGAAGAAGCAATTCTTCGGCTTTATTCGACTTATTAAACTGTCACAAATCTTATTACAGTCAATTGTTATTAGCCAGAAAGTTTAGTTCGTTTAAATAAACTAGGAGAAACTTTTGGCTTTGTTTAATTCATTAGATTGTCAGAAATCTTATTAATTCTTAGTAAATCTGTGAGAAGAATCTTTCAGTTTCACTTTACCCGCTCATTGCTAGAATTTTTTAAATTTTATTTACCGACCGACAGGTTATCAGACTTTTACCCGAGAGATTTTGATTTTCCAGAAGTTTCCAATGTTAGTTTACAATTAAAAGTTGCTCTGAAATATTCCATAAATCAGTTAAAATTGGTTAGAACTCATTTGCAATAAAATGATTTCCAATGTAGAATTTCCACTTCATACCCTGCGCGTCTGGCACGACCTTTATTTTATATCCACGATTTATTACAAATCGCTAATTCAATTAAAAGCAGTAAAAGGATACAATTTCATTACTTACCTTATCTAAATCACTGGACAACACATCAAACTAATTTTTTCCGTAGATAATAACACACTCCTGAAATAACAGCACGAGACCGTAGCGTAGCCAACAAACATCACTGTTTAATTATAGATTGTTTTATTAGGTATAGCAGTGGATTGCTTTCCGAGTAAATAAATTTACTCTAGTGTGCAAAAGATTTTCATTTACAGAAATCACAATGTTAGCCATTTTGTGGAAGTACACATCGATTGACGTGTAGACTTGGCAGCCCTCCTGCTCCTATCGAGGTGCTGCAGAGCTTTATGAGAACTTCGCGGGGTTGGTTTACTCTGGAACAGAAGCACTTGCTCGATCTGGAAATTAAGGGCCGCGGTTGGGTATTAAAAGAAGACACTCTACGGAACTAGTTTGTTTATAACCGGAAGTTTGCAGTTGATTGCAAAGCCAGACTCTAGCAGGAGCTTGCTGGGTTGGTTTTCCTTGATCCAGCAGGTAGTCTGCGGTTCTGAAGCAAATTATGAGGCGTTGGTTTTTAGATTGGAAACTTGTGCTCAATCCTAATAATCATTTTATTTTATTTTTGCAAATATGCTGTTTATATACGTTTATTGAAGCTGACATGGCATGGCAACGTGCAACCAATACAAGCAAAATGTTCAATCATTTTTTTCACAATAATTTTTATATTAAATAATTTAGAATTGATATGTTTCTTTCATCACCCTGTAAATTGTGGGACCGTGAGTATTGCGCCGAGAAAGAGAGCAATATCTGGCATGTTCGTGGAGCAACTAGTTGGCTGTGAGCGTACCAATTGTTGCTAAATTTTCAGTATTAGAACTAGTACAAAACAAATATGACGCTTGTTTGAAAATATACAACTCGTCAATCATATCAATATTATGCTATTACAGAAGTTATATTTTGTGATAAACTTTAGCCATTGCTTTATTGTTGATAATAGTCTCTGCATACTCTAAAATATATTTGCGCATATATTAAAATTTTCGACTTTAAAGTGTTTTTGTAGAATCTTTTGGAGGTTTAATGGAGATAAGAGCGATAAGAGCGTAAAAATTTAACAAGAGTTTTACCAGGGGCGTGCGCTCCATGGAAGCAAGGGAAGCATTGCTTCCCTTTAAATTTTGTTAGAAATGAAAATTTATTATAAAACAATGTAACGCTGCCACACAATTCACTAATCTCTATTAATGCAAACCGCCCACCCACAGCCCCACACTCATCTCTATCGAGTGTCGCATGTGCGTTGTGGTGAATTTTTGGAAGCAATTCGAAAGTCTGCCTACTGCCTAATCTTTTTGTATGAAGGGCGCAAGTGCAAACCATGCTGCAGGTTGGCGACCTTGCCGATTTAGTCGCTCCCCCTTAGTGACCGAAGTAAGCAGTTTTTGAATTGCTTCTTAACAAAATTGTCCTCATAGCTATGGCTTCAATTTCGTCTTCCGGGATAAATATTCAGGCGATACAGCCAAGTGTGTGTAATTGTGTTGTGTGTGGTGTATTAAAAAAAGGATTTTCCACATACAGTTTTAGGGAAAAATTAGCAATAATTGAAAAAGGTAGACCAAAACCCGCGCTAAAACATTTAACAACTAAAGTGAAAACGTGCACTAGATATTTTAATGTGGATATGTACGAACATAACGAATGGTTAACGGGTTGTGATATTTCAAATAAACTTTTTTGTTGGCCGTGTCTACTTTTCATAAATGAAAAAGGCGTTTGGAATAAAAGTGGGGTTTCCGACTTAAATAATGTACATAAAGTTATAAAGAGGCATGCAATATCTCGGTCTCACTTGCAGGCCGTAATTAAGGAAAAATTATTTGGAAAGTCACGCATCGAGCATGTTATTATAGATAATCAGTTGAAAATAAGTCATCGTCAGCATAATGAAGTGGTGGAAAAAAATGGTGTGATATTAAAAAGGTTAATTGATGCTGTTTGTTTTCTTGGAGAACGTGAACTTGCTTTTAGAGGTCATAATGAATCTAGTAGTTCCGCAAATAGGGGAAATTTCGTGAATCTACTTACGTTCTTATCCAAATATGACGAATCTTTAAAATGCCATTTAGAACAGTCTAGCGTATTTAGCGGAACATCAAATCGCATTCAAAATGATTTAATTTCTGCTGTTGCTGCAGTTGTTTTGGAAAAAATTAAACAAGAAATAACAGAAGCACGCTTTGTTGCAATTGTCCTAGATGAAACAACCGACACTACAAATATTAGTCAGCTTTCTGCGGTAGTACGCTATGTAAAAACCGATGGGAAAATTCAAGAACGGTTTTTAGGATTCCTCGACGTAACAGCGGATAGGACAGCAATATCTTTATACAAAATCGTGTGTGATATTGTCGAAGATATTGAATGCGGTGCTAAACTCGTTGTCCAGAGTTATGATGGAGGGGCAGTTATGGCTGGAGAATTAGGGGGTCTTCAAACCAAAGTAAGGGAGTCTTTTCCAAGTACATTATTTGTACATTGTTTTGCTCATCGGTTAAATTTAGTTCTGTCGCAGTCAGTAGCACACATTAAGGAATGTAAAATCTTTTTTTCGACCCTTAGTGGAATGGCTGCATTTTTCACAAGATCTTCAAAACGTACTCGAGCGTTAGATTTGATAGTACAAAAAAAATTGCCCAAAGTTGCTCCTACACGATGGAACTACAATGGAAGGCTTCTCTTAACGGTGTTTGAATATCGACATCCTTTAATTGAATTATTAGAAAATATTTTAGAAAACAGTTGTGATTGGGACACTGAGACCTTGAATAGTTCTAGAGGTTATGTAGATTGTTTAAAAAGAGACTTTAACTTTAATTCTCTGTTAAATATTTTTTCAGAGATATTTCCCTTTTCTGATAATTTATTTAATATATTACAAAATAAACCAAATGACATTGGATTCTGTGTTAAAAAAGTGGAGGAATTTAAAAACATTATAAATAAACAAAGAAATAAATTTGATAAATTTTGCTAAAATACAGTTAACACCGAGGAACATCTACAACCCCAAAGAAAACGAATACGAACTGACAATGTTGGGGACCTTAAAACTTCATATCGAAGACTTTTGATTGAAATAATAGACCAGATTTCTGAACAATTAAATAATAGATTTGAAAATATTAATAATTTACAATTTCTCGAACTATGTAATTTTAGTGAATTTAAAAATAAACCTTTTCCGGAAAAAGCTTTTCAATCCTTAATTGACAGTTATGGAAATAATTTTGATATAGTTGCACTGCGGTCTGAACTTACCGTAATATATGCTACTGAAGAAGTAAATACAAAAAATAATGCTAGTGACTTACTGAACTTTTTAAACGAGACAGGGTTAAATAAGGCGTATTTGGAAGTGATTAAATTGTGCGAGTTAGTGGTGACAATTCCCGCCACTAGTGCTTCAGTTGAACGCAGTTTTTCTGTACTAAAACGCATTAAAAACTTTGTAAGAAATTCAACAGGCCAAGATAGACTTTCAAAACTATCAGTTTTATCTATAGAAAAAGATCTCGTTAAGGAAATGTCTGAACATCCACGATTTTACGACAACGTTATTACTGAATTTGCTAAAAAGGACAGGAGGATCGAATTACACTATAAATTAGTAAGTTTTTTAAATTTGCTCCCCTTTCTTTAAATCCCACAGCACGCCCCTGAGTTTTACCTTTATACATAGTAACTGTTGAAACTGCAGCTTAGTAACAATCTCTTATATAAAATAAATTACATTTAAAAATTTGCCGCCTTATTAACACATATTGTGTTGTTGATTGAACGCCTGTATGTGGAAACAACCGGTGCTCAAAACTTATTTTTAATTAATGTAGTTATAAATGTAAGGAGATATTGTTGAGTATCTGTGACAAGGGTAGTAATTAATAACTAACAGGTATGTTATTGTGTCCACAAACAGAAGTGATATCCATTTCTAATACTTCATATAACGCCCCTAATGTCAAAAACGGATTACTCCATAATTATAACTGCTAAGAAAATTACAGTCTACGAGCCTTTCAAAGCATTTTAGAATAAAAATTACCGTTTTTAAAATTGTGTTTAAAAGCAGGTCGCTTTGTGGGAAAATAATAAAAAAGTAATTTATTTCCTTCCTGATAATTTCCCCGTCAATCATATGGAAGCGAATTGAAGGGCTTTCGGGTAGCTACGAGATTGACAATTAATTTGGTAGTTACAATCGAAATCAAATACAGTTTTAATTTTGGTTTCTTTTTTATGTGAACCAAGATTACAAACAGACAATATTATACAAAAATTTAAATCCCTCAGGTGGCAAACGACTTTTGTTTCAAACACACTGATTAAAAATGTTAATTAAAGTGTCAAAAGAGTATGTCTTCCATGGAACTTTAAAACACCTTTTAAGTTTTATTATTTCAAAAGAAAAGTAAGTATATTATTATGAAACATGAGAATTTTCCTAAATGAAAAATATAGAAATTGCAGCTTGCCTTGCTTTCAGAGTCATAAGGACATAAACAACCTTCATAATGCAAGAAGCACTTTACGGAAATGTTCCTGTGAATAGTGCGACATGTCCTGCGGTAAACTTAATACGAAATTACATTCAGCTTTAGAATATTCCACGGTTAAAGTTGCCCGGTGGCTATAAACACTTGTCGCGTATGAATTATTTATAAAAAGCAAACACATTACTGTGTTGATTTTCAAAAAGGAAATACGAAGCAATTTAATTAGCATTTGGATGCTGTTTTTTGATTATTTTGTCTCTTAAACTATTTTTTGTTTATTTTTAGTAAAATAAGAACTAAAAAATTTAAGAATAAACATGACAGATAAAAATCAATGCTACCAGCAAAATTTAATTTTTATTGTCCCTAACATGAAAGCAATCGGGTCAGGGATTCTGAAGTTACTTTATTTTAATTATAGTGCTCTTGTATTGGAATAACCTTGGTCTATTACTAGGCACCAGTGGCGGCTCGTGGTATGATGTACTGGGAGGCATTTTAAAGTATTTTTTTGGAAAAAAATTGTTTTTACTCAAGTTTTAGGTAGCCTTATATATTAAACCCATCCTTTACGTTGGCAAAATGATCTATTTTTACCAAACATTTTCATTGAAGTCTTTAATAGACTTTCGATAAGCACTCTCTAATAAAATTATTGTAAATTGATACCCACATTGCCAATGTGTCAAAATGCACAAAATTTTTCATGTGGTTTACTATTAAAAAATGTGTTTGGATTTTAGTTTTAAAATGTTTGCTGTCAATATCACACAATGAATTATCACAAAATAGCAAACAGAGGAAACAAGTGGAAGCATTTTTTTACATGGGCATTCACAATCCAAAATTGTTTTCGTACAACACCACTAAATTATGATTACACAACCAATAACTATTTTCACACTACTACGTCGTGTAAGTGCGAATCCCGCCTATTAGGCGCCTATTGGCATGCGCTTATCACGGACAGCTAACATCATAACTCTCGGAAGTTGTGGGTTCGTGACCCTGAAGTCTTTAATACGCAGATACTTCTACCCTCTTTTAGCTTGTGTAATATGAATTTTACCGCAATAAGCTATCTATTTCACTCTTATTCATTTGAAGGCCTTTTAAGCCGGCGGCTTTATTCGGTGGCGTAGAGCTGAATTGGGGACTGACAGCCAAATGACCCTCGCTTAGATTCGTTTGATGCGCGCGAAATACTCAAACATTCAAACATTTTCGGATCCTACGGCAGCTCTTTAATAAACGTTCTCATATAGAAATCTCATACAAAAGTTAACTACAAAGTATTTTTTAAATATTTAAGTGTATAATATATTATGTACTCAAATAAAAAGTTAATTTATTTTTTCTTATTTGATTGGGAGGTCAATGACCATTTGACTCAATGGAGAAACCGCCACTGCTAGGCACCAACGGTTTGATGCAGATCTGGAGAAATTAATTTGGTTACCACGTTAACCATGCATTTACATCCTCTATGAATTGGTTGCAGCCAGGAAAATGCGTTCTCCAAAGACGTTCCTTCTGTTTTTTTTGGCCAAATGTCGTTTAGAACTAAATCAGGGGAAATCCATTGGATCGCAAAAACTGTTGCGATGTTTTAGCCAGGAGACGGCACCACATTTCCGCCCTCCACACTTTACCACACAGAACATAAACCTTTAGAAGCGAATTCCCCACGTTAAATGTTGGCAACAAAAAACACCATTTTGTTTAAACGCCCTCTGGCGATCTAGTGGCAAACTAAACAAAAAGCGCGGGCTTTTTTAAATCACTGGTGTAGTGTAGTTATTTCACTTACAATTTCAAATTATTTAAAATTTATAACTCATTTTTTTTAAATGAGTTATAAATTTCAATTAACAGTAAATATCATACAAACAAATAATAACAGGTTATAAAACTACAAGAAAAAGCCCATATAAAAATAAAATATATTTATTGAAAAAAATAACCTCTTCACTCCCATTTATGAATAACTAAATAAATAAATACTCTGAAATTCCCTAAGTATAAATAAACATAAATATTCTCATAAATATAAATCAACTCTTAATGCTAAATAACAATAAAGAAATAAATATATATGAAATTGTGTACAAGTATAAATAAAAATAACTATTCTTAAAAAACAAGAATGACTAGAACGGGACTAGAATTTTTTCATCTTCTTCACATGTCCTTGCGTAACAGATTTTGGTTTGTGCTTGTCCTTGACATATTTGAAAATTAGAAAAGTAACACACTTATCTAATATCAAACCATCGCAGTCATGCTCCTTGCAATATACTTCTCCAGAACCACAATCCGATTTATATAACGCCTTGAAGTTATCCTCCAACGATGGTCGGAATGCATGTGCATCAAGGAATTTATACAAATTGTCATGTATGTTCTGAATAAGTAACATTACATGTTCACTTGCATATGTCAATCTTTGGTTGTCATCGAACTCTTTAAAAGAAGTAAACAGGTGGTAATTAGTCATTTCCCCGGAATATAGTTTACTGCGGCAAGCTTCACAATCAGGCACAGTAATATTTTTCAGAACATAGCCTGCAACATAAGCTAAGCCTTGACTATCCTCACATACGAGGTCTTCAATTTGCAAAGTCTGAAAGTCAGTTACTGTATCTAGTTGTGACACTTGCCCATCTTCATGCACAGAATATTTCAATAAACTTCCCAAATCATCCAATGGCATGCACATATCATCTTCACAGTTCCCTCCACCTACAGGCGAAACTAATTTATTAACAACTACGGTCTTTAAAGCAGCTACAAACTGATGACATGTAGGATTATCATTAGACACTCCATGCTGCCTAATTGTACAAAACAAATTTTCTAGCGGATCCTGATTTAAACCCCTTAAACTTAAAAATTCAAATCCTTCTACGCCATGCAGGTGGTTCCAAAGGAAAATAACTGACCTAATCGTCGTTTGCCAACCGCGAATGAATGAATACTGATTAGTGACATCAACTTCCTGTTTTAGGTCAATTAGTTTCCACTGATCCAGTTCTACTAATAATTTTGACCAAAAGTCCAAGTGTGGTGAGTTCTGCGTTAATGCACATCTATAACGCTTTGAATCGGGGGCTCTAACTGATGAACCGTTTAAAGAGTCAAATAAATTATCAATTTTTTGAACAAATTCCGCCGTGAAAATTGACTCTGAAGGCAATATGCCTGCAAAAGTAGAAAATGTTTCTATAGCGCCAGCCACAGAACTACTTAACTGTGCAGCAGCAATCTTCACTGTCATTTTCACATAGGAATCTTTGAAATTGAAATACTCTTTTTTCAATTTCGGTAAAGATTTAAAAGTTTTTTGCTGGTCAAAATTAAAAACAGAATGTATATACTCAAATTTAGCTAACTTGTGAGGTTCAAATTGAATTTTGCATCTTATTAATGCATTCCTTGTGTTCTTTAAGAGATGTGGTACATCATAAATAGTAACAATCGGCTGGTCATTAACAAAGAAATAATATGGACTTTGTTTGGGGTGTCTCTCAGCACATAACTGAGACAAAGCCGATTGATTTGTTGAACCTTGGTCGCATACTGTTGCTACAACGTTTAAACCGATCCCCTGAAGTTGAGCTATTATTTCTTTGATAAGGACTTTTAGATTAGTTGTTGCAATAGTATTCACAGTAAAGTAATAAGCAACTACTTGTTTCCATTGTTTTCTTATACCTTTGACCATAAAAACAAGAGCATGGTTTGCTGCCTTGTTTGTCCTACCTAAAGAGCCTAAATCTTCAAAACCACTAATCATTTGCTTGTGATGTTCATAATGGAATCCTTGACTCAGAGAGATTTCATCAAATAATAATGCACAGTAACGATCTGCACTTTTCATTTTATCAACTTGACTTTTTAAATATTCTAAAACTGCCTGGTTCATTCCATTATCAAATGGAATTTTAGACAACATATACTTCAAAGTCCTTGAAGAAGGTAATTGAAAATATGCTTGTAAATACTTATATAGGCGTGGGCTTCTCTTATAAACCGATAAAGCAAACGCTTTATCTTGCTCTGACCACCTACGCGCACTAGGTTTTTTGTTAGTATTTCGTAGCTGAGAATTTATAAACTCTTTTGTTACAAGATTTAAACGCTGTTTTGTCTCGTTCATAAAATCGTTCCGATCAAAATGATCCTCACAAATTACCCAGCTACTTGCATTCCTAGAACTATCTACTTTACATGCATTCTTCCACAACTGATGGTATTGAGGATTTTTGGGAAATTTAAAAAAATGTTTATTTACGTAACTCCCAGAGATGTTCGAGTAGTACCAGTTGTTGCACCCCGGGTACTTGCAACAATACTTCTTACGACCAACATCCATAGCTAAAATATGCAGATGAACTGGTCCAGCACAAACCAAAATCTGTTACTTTCTACGAAGCTTTACCTGAAAAAAAAAATAGCAAATTTATTTGGTGTAGTATCGGTAGAAAAAAGCTGTACTTAACTTGTAAATTACATTACACCTAATAAGTTCCTTGACCTTTTGGTTTAACCTCAAATTGATCCTGAAATGAAAACCGATAAATTTAATGCAGTATAGTATGTGTTTCGTACACTCTAAAAAATTATTGTTGTCGAAACAATAATTTCAGTTAAGGCAACAATATATTATATTTGCTATAGGGATAACTGCAAATATTGTTGCCACTGCAATACGGAAATAGTGATTATCAAATAGTCATGGGAATCAAACGAAGTGTTACGTTTACTAAGCAGATAGTTGAATTTGTATAGTTAGTTCTACTATTTAAGTGCTTTTAGCAACAACCCAGTAATGGTTACATTTACTAATATCATAGTTAATCCCACTATGCTAGTAGGGTTGTGAAATTAGTTACCTACTATCTTAAATTGTTACTTTTACTATTTATATAGTTTCAAACAACCATAATATATAGTTAATCCAACCATGCTTGTATAGTTGTGAAATTGTTTACTAAATTAAATGGTTATATTCCAACAATAAAATATTGTTATATGTGCTCTTGTATATACAGGGTGTTTTCATATTATGTCCTTAAATTTAAACCTATAAGATCAAGCAACAAAAGGATACACGAGTTTTTTTTTCAAATTGTACTGTTTTTGATGATAAAATTGCACCTACTATCAATATCCATATGATCTTCTTCTTAAAAAATGACCTCGCAAGTTTTTGTTTTTTTGTCGCTCAATGTTATCGGCTCAAATTTAACACACTTCGAAAACACCCTCATATCATCATAATTTTTATAAGCAAAAATTAAAAAGCAGATTTCACAAACAATAAATTTATTAATTATGAAAACAATTTTTATGTTGAACAAAAACTCATGGTTATAACAAAATACAAAAAATATCTTAATAACAAGTCATTATTGTGTATTCATGTGCAAATATACTTTTATACGTATTAATGTAAACAACTATCCAAATCAACTAAAACTGTCAAGTTTTATCCTACTCTTATTTCGCATCATACAAATGGTTAAAAAACGAATTCAAATACTTCATTTATTTATGAAACGTTTACCAGAAAGGACAATAAATTAATGAAATATTTTTTAAATTATTTAATCATTAATGCAAGCTCACTAGCTGACGAATATCCAGCTTTCAATGAATGATACAGCTTAAAACATATATCGAATGCTTTAAGGGGGCCCTCGAGCTTATAAAATAAAGAATCAATTGATACCAACGCTGATAAATTATCTAAATTACTACCTATTATTATCAGCAAAGGCTGTACCATATCATTTTTGGATCGACACTTGCTACGTAGCCGCTCCAAGGTTGCATCTACTTTGTCTGCAGTCTTGATATGTAGCAAAAACGTCTCTTGGCTTTCTGCTTTTGATGGGCGCCACTTTGCCCTTTCCTCTTTTTTTAAATGAGATTACATTTGTCGATAATAAATATGGTATTATCAGCAAAGGTTTGGCATTCCTGGCATCTACGACAAAAGAAGAAATAGAAATAACTCAAAATTCATAATTTTTCAACTTATACTTTCAGAATTTGCCTCTTCATTTTCCACTAATAATTTGTTTTTCTGCTAGTAAAAGGATTTTGGTTGATAGGTCATTAATTTTTGAATATAATAATAGTTCATGCTTCGGGTAAATGTTTTTGAAATCAATTTCAAACTGAAAGTAGCTATTTGAATTAGGAACAATATCTAGTTAAAACCATTTGTCTAAAAACCTACCAAAGCCTACCTAACGGCTTCTGCAAAGGCGAGTAATCTTTTATATATTCATGTATACTACAATCACTGTCATTGTAAAGCTGAAATCGTTTTTCAGTCTTTTTCTTCTACCTCGAGCCATGGCTCAGTATGGGTTTTGAGCCACTGAACAATATCATCGTTTATTCTTTGAGGCTTTCGCGGTTTCTCAAATTGTCAATATTACAATTTAGTTTTGGCTTAGACTGCGTCGTCATTTGAGAGCTACGCCTAGCATAATCAGGTAAGGACCGACCTGTAGCTTGTCTGCCTTTACAAGCATTTGATGTAAAAGTTTGAGCAATATTTGTTCGTAGGCCCTGCCTGCCTAAACAAGGCCGTGTGCTTAGATTATTTAAACCTTGGGGCGGACAAGGAGTGTTTTTATTCACCCTGAAGATGCACGCTGCAATGTCTTGCAAAACGTTAGTTGGTATGGGTTCACAAACAGCTAACAGGCATAAGCCAATTAAGTATTATTGTCCTGGCAAACAAAATACATTAAGATCAAATCCTTGTCGGCCCCAAGGTTTAAATTATCTAAGCACACGGCACTACTTAGGCAGGCAGGGCCTACGAACCAATATTGTTGAAACTTCTAGAGCAAATGCTTGTAAAGGCAGACAAGCTACAGGTCAGTCCTTACCTGATTATGCTGGGCGTAGTTCCCAAATGACGACGCGATCTAAGCCGAAAGTAACTTATAATATTGACAATATCGTCGTTGTCATGATTAGTATCGTTTGCTTGAAAAATAAATAATTAAATGAATAACATAAAACAATTTTTATACACTATACTCACAATCTTGATGGCTTGTGTAAACTTCAGATTCTGAAGAGTTACTAGTACTGGAATTTTTGATTTTTCGCCTGGTAGAAACAGTAGTTGATGTCGAAGCAAAGCTGTCGTCGAACTCTTGATTTATTTGTGTCAAAGAGTCATCAACAATTACTTCAGCAGGAAGCGAGTTATTTCTATATATGTGATATTTTGCCAACAATTTGGCTCTATTGCTTATTTTTGGCATTAATTAGTTTATTAACGTATCAGTTAACTCCAAAAATGCAGTGTAATCGACCCCTTCGCCTTGAATAATAATTAACAAAGGTTAGGTATATTTTGCGGGAAAAGTTACTATATAAGATAGTGGACACGATCATAATATTAAGTTGAGCGGACGTTTTAATCATACATATTTTGTGTACTCGGTGCTATGGCCGGTTGCAGGGAACTGCAATTGTTTGAACTGACAAATTTAATTATTGCACAACAATGCATAATGCAAAGATAAAACCTCCCGCAATATTTTACTGGAATTTTCGTTAGAAACGACGTTAAATCAGCTAATAATTGAAAAATTAAAGCCGCCTAGCCGTACATATAACAAATCCTTTTTTTTTTATTTTGTGCTTTTGTCAAACCAAACGACACATGGCCGTCGTTTTGTCTTTACAAAGGAATGACGCGTAATTATTGAAAATATGCAAAGTTCTCAAGTATATGTAATCTTCTATTAATCATTTAATGTGTCTCTTTCTCGTTAACGTTAAATAATTAAAATTAAAGTTATTATTTACTTACCCTCAAAACGCTCCTACAAGTGTTCCAATCGCCACAACTGCAGCAATTCACATACGATATCACTTTTATCATTGTTCACCTGCAATATTTATAATAATTAAATACCTAATTCCCGAACAATTGCTGTTTATCCGTCTAAATTCGCTACTCGCATTCGAACTACAACTTATGAAGCAACAAAAGTTGGGATTAACTGTCAATTACACTATTAGTTTGGTATACAGAAACATTCCCATTGCTAAATTCTTTCCTGAACAGATATTATAGCTGATTCAACTATATGGTATAATCATTGCAACAAAACTTAGTTAACAATTTTTATGCGTTTGTCGTAACCATTCATATTTTTTGTCTTTCGTTCAGAGAATCAAATATTTGGTTGTTGTAACAATAATTTTTTTAACAAAATTGTTGGGTTGTAATTACAATAGGAATTTTTTAGAGTGTATAATACTTAACTTTATAACAACCCAAAGTTAATTTTTAGTAAAGGTTCTGTAAGTGGGACTAATCACAAAAATTATCGACAAAATTAGCGAAACCCACAGAACACACAGAACATAAAACCCGAATGACAGCTTATCCTTGCCGGTAAAACAGAAAACAGACTCACAACTAGTGAAATTCTACAAATGGCGGGATATTAGCCCCCGCTTACCCCGGCCCGCCGAGATGGCCCACATACTATGTGTTGCGCGAGTGTAGATTTCAGCTTCACCCCTATGCTTTACCATATTCGATTTCAGATCAAAGTCATGAATTCAGGTTCCATTAATAATTAGAAATCTCACAGGAACATTGCTGGTATCCGGAATGAAACGTGCCAAATTGACAACTAAAATTGCCAAGCAACTTTTCCGTTTGTAAGTAGTAAGACTAGGCCGCGTCTTTCACTAAATACCCAAAGAATTATGTGGGCTAAAAAACTACTTTACTGCTGGTCTGCCAAGTAAAATTTTAAGCTGTAGCCGCACTCTCATGCGGGGTTCATTTGTATTCGTATTCGGCCTGCCAGACGAGCCGCTTTGAGATCCGCCAAACCTATGCACCTCGCCACCGTAGGAACAACGCAGTCCGCAACAGCAAACAAAAACCACACCTGCCGAACGATGAGGGGAGTAGGATTGGGGCTGCGGCGGTCGTCTCGTAGTAAGCCGTCGGAAGGGATGCGCCTATAGTTCAACCCCCACATGAGAATGCGGCTGCAATTCAACCCCCGGGTTCAACTTTACACACCTTGAGTAAAGTTTTCTGACCCTATGCGTTTTGGTGGCGCAAACGACTTAGCCGCTCTACCTTGTAGAGAGCTCTCAAAAGTTTGTATAAATACAAGGTGTAAATGAATAGATATTACGTACTTTGAGAATGTAGGGCGTCCATAGAATTTTATTTTTTACAATGTACCCATTGTCAAAAAAGCATCGTTACGGTGCGGTGCTGCGAATTGTTGAATTTTATCGTTAACGCGCCGGTGTAGTAGACAACGCTCTACACCCCTGCGAGCAGTAAAAGTTAGCAGGCGACACATCAGATGACGTCAATGATCCGCCACCGGACTTAAAAAAGTTGTTTATTGCTTAGTTTGTTCACTTTGCGATTGAGAGCTATCATGGATGTAGATTACACGTTTGCCGAATACGCTAACTTGTTTTATTTTATTTATGTAGAAGCTCAGGTGAATGGAAGAGGTGCTCGTCGGTTGTACCAAGAGCGTTTTCGCCAGAGGCACATTTCATCACACACTATGCTCGTGCTGTCAGCGACTGAGAGAAAATAGACGAGCGGGCGTACCTCAACTTGCGAAGAGGAGGTGCTTCACCATTTTGACGAAAGTACTCAAGCTGCTACGCGTGTCATGGGAGTCAACCATGTCACTGTCCGGGAGGTTTTTCATGAACAACAACTTCATTTCTCCTACCTTCCAGAAGTATTAGAAAATGAGCCACTTTGCAGAAACATGTGGTTCCAGCATAATGAGGCACCGGCCTATTTCACGCTTGCTGTCCGGGAGCACCGTAACCAGGACTAAAAACGTTGGATTGGCCGCGGCGATCTTGTTGCTTGGCTTTCACTATCGTCCAATTTGAGTCCGCTTATTTTTTTTCCGTGGGGCAACATGAAAAGTTTGGTGCACGATACGCCCTGGAGTCAAAGAAGTATCTGATGGCAAGTATTGTCGCTGCTGCCTAATTTCTACAACAAATACCAAGAATCTTTGAACGAGTACGGCAAAGCATTATTCGTTGCTGCAATGCTTGAAACGAGGTTGGTGGTCACCACTTTGAACAGCTTGTGTAGGTGCTTTAAAATCTATGCAATTAAAAACATGATTTCTTTTTCATTATGTCTGAATATTTACTTATTGTTATGTTCGCCTTTGTAATAGATTGTAAATATAAAACATTAAACAATAAAACAACAATTCGCTGCTGTAACACCGTAACGATGCTTTTACGGCCAAAAAATTATCCTTTTAAGTACGCCCTAGACACCCTCAAAGTCCATAACATTATTCCATTATTCATGAACACCCTGTATATGCGTGTAAAGCAATTTTGTTCCATATACAGAAAACAAAATCTCTACTTTAAATTTTACAGTGTCTCGACAACGACGCTTTATAAGAAAGCCACGGACTAAATTAATATTTTCTTCGGTAGCGACAGTTTGCGTAGAGTCACCACCTGGAGCATGCTCTCAGGGCATTCCACCAAGTTTGAATATTAGTAATATTTGCCTAATAGGTTCACCACAAGTTTTGTACGTCATAGCCTCTCTTTTCGCAGGTACTTTATTAGCATACCTCATTTTGTTTTTGTAAATTGCAATTTTACTAGTGGCCTAGCCAATAGCTCTTGCTTGCTTCGCCCCGCTTATAACTCATAAACCCCTAAACGTAAACCAATGAAACTTGTTTTTAACTTGTTCCCACACTTATGATCTACGAGTCTTGTTACATTCATCAGCTTTAAAATGATGCATAATAACTCAGTTGGCAACATTTTTATAATTTGTCACTACTACAGTCGTACATCATTCTTGTAGTCTATTACATATACAGGGTTGTCCAACATGCCCCTATTTAGTTTTGTCTTTCTACATATTTCAAATACTATTAGATACTTGTCCTCTATTATTAGCTGGCGATTGCGTGTATTAGGTCAGCTTAGATTAGGTTAGTTTTATCTAAAATTGTTTTCTTATAATTAATTGTAAATGGTAATAATTGTAGGTAATAAAATTGGCGCCAGAGTGGTCGAGTGGTTAGGGCACTTGGCTGCTACGCGGAATTGGGTTCAAATCTGAGACTGGATGCCTGGCGGGCGGCCTACCCAGTTGCGTTTTAAAAAATTGAGAACCAAACCTCTCGAGGAGTGAGGGAAGTAAAGCAGCCGTCTAAGGCGTGGTGCTTACCATACCATCCCGTACTTCATATAAGAGTACGAGACGGCTGGGTATCGGAAGCGATGGTCCGGTGGTCCTGACCTACCACATTGCAGGCCAAACTCCTCATTGGAGTGTAGTGCCACCGCCTTTACTTTTTTAAATAAAATTACACTTCCAGATATCTGTCTTGTTGGTATCACAGTTGCAATGAAATCTGTTAAGCTTATAACATGCGACCAAAGAAAATAGCGTCAAGTGGGCTTTGGAAGTTGTCATTTTGCCAATCCTACCTTGTATAGCATATGGTATAAACAAACGGGAGCTTAGTAATCGGGACCATTTCCCGATTACTATGCGTGGCTGTTACATAAACTCGAAATCCCATAAACGTAATAAATAGGGTAAGTCAAAAATATTACTGAATGCGTCGTCACTTAATGTTTAGAGAGGGGGAATGGGCTAGGACTTAGTTATCTAGACTAGAGTAGACTAGACTAGGACCTCGATTCGCGACCCGCTGCGCTACCTACATCATTCGCTTACTTATAGTTAATAAAAGAGCGGGGGCATAGCCCACGGGTTCCACTGTGTCTATCTATCTAATTATCTAGCTATTTATTTACTTAATCCAGATCCGCAGCCTAATGGAAGCTGTGATAATAAATTTGCTAGGAATTGTTTGTAAAGAGAGACGTGGGGCGTAGTCCACGGGTTTTGAAAGTTTTTAAATAAATATGCAAGTGCTTTAATTATTGTAGAAATGCTAGCGCTTATAATTGCTGGCAATATCCGCGTTAGTGAAGTAAATCCGAGTGGGCAGTATTTCAAATTCGCGTAATGTTTTTAACCTATTTGGCCAATTTCAGCTTTGACCTGGACATATTTCTTGATGTAATATTAGGAATGAATTAGTACTTAGTATGTTAAACTATAAAAAATGTTAATTTCAAGCAAAATTGGTGGGTTGGTTAATAATTTAAAGCTGACGACTATTGCTTTATAAATATGTTTGATTAATAGTTTTAAAACATTTCCTCGGCACTCAATGTGATGTTCTCAGGAGTTGTTTCTGTAATGACACTATCGCTTTAATTAGATTCTGTTAGCATAAGAAAACGAAGTAATCAACATCTTGAGAGCTGGTTTCCCTGAAATACTGTAGCGGCCAAACTCTACAAAGGGGAATCTTCTTTGTGTGCGTCCACGTGAATATGTGAAATCTTGTGGTGGTGACCTTTCACCACTAAAAGGTGAGATAAGTGTAAGGGCTTCGGGTTTAACCTTTAAGTAGAAATTAGACAAGCCCATTAACGGCATTAAGGGGGCGTTAGATTAAGATTATTTAGCCGAAATCGTAATTTTTGGAATTACAATAAAAATATAAAACATTTTTGCGGTAAAATTATAAATTTAAAATTTCACTGTTGTATGACGAATTTGTTAATCAAATAAAACTAATTATTAACGCAATTAACGAAGGTATTACGGTTTATAACGAAATGTAAGTATTTTAATTGAATTTCTAATACAAACCACAATTTGCCACTTTGGTAAGCAGCAACATTATTTATCACGGTAAATATTATTTTAAAGGGGCAAGTGACGAGGGTTCATCTGACGAATCCACTCTCCTTTACAAGGGCCTACAGTGTAAACCAGTGTAAGTACTCATCCGCAACCGACTGCTGTCCCAAAGAATACGGACTGTCCGCACATTTATAAACGTCCGGAAGGAACATGTCACTCGGAAAGGAAGTTCTACAAACCGGGAGAATGGGTCGATCAAGAAGACATTGCTGATGGTAACTGCCAAGACACTGTCGAATCTGAAAGTAGGTTAATAGGGTAGAATTTTCATAAAGCCCTTCGGGCCGTTTCAAATGCGCACACTTGTAATTTGCGTAAGAGACCTTGGCCTTAGAGAGCGGTTTAGATTTCTAGTAGTTCATTAAGTTCGGCGGAATTACACAATTTAAGCTTAACAAGATACGTAGTACTAACTGCAAGGGTGAAGGAAATTCCGTGGTAAGGGGTTAAGGTTAAGATGCTTGTTGTTGTTTGGGAATGAAGCATCTAGAAATAACGTATTACTATAGACAGTTTGAAATTTTTACATCACAATTTAATCACAGCATAAATGGTGTATGTAAATTGTAGCTTATTTTCAGCTTACTAAATAAAAAGTGATCGCGTGGCCAGTTTTTGAGCACTTGAAAATATTTTTACTTCACAGTTTGCAGTTGTCCAAAAATTCTCTTAGATAGTAAGATTATGTTCCTTTACGGTTATTGTGGTCCCGATCTGTAACCTCGTTTTTGAGTAAATAGGCGTTAATGCCGAAAATGGGCAAAAATTGTAACGACCACCGTTTTAAAGCTCAGCATTCTAGCGTTAGAAAAAAAGCTTTTCTGTCATATTCGATTTTTACATTTCTGAAATAACGTTTGTGAAAAAAACGCCACCTAAAGAAACAGGTCTAAGGTTACAATAAAATTATTTATGGTCTATATGTAAACTTTACCTTATTTTTCAATAATTATTCTTCATATTTGTCACCTTTTGTGTGTAACCACTGACAATACGGAAAATATATAAAAGTGACAACTACAATGGCAGCATTGAAGCTTTCGCTGGTTAAAAATTCATCTAAAGATGTAGGTCCCTTCTATTTAGGTTGTTATGTACAAATTACGTAAACATCTAAAAAACTATAAGTGGAATTGAAAATTACATGTATCCGTATTTATGCAAATTATTATATTAGTTCTTAACATTATAAATTGCACTGTACAACACTGTAGCGCCTTTTAAGCAAATTGTATCAAAAAGCTTTTATTTTAGGTAGCTATACGTACATTATTTCCGATGTTCCAACAAATATCTTTTATCCGATATTAGTAGAAGTTTGACATCTGATTGCTCAGAAACCACAAGAATTACTTTCTTAATCCAATAAACGTCGAGCAATTTTGTGTCGTATTGTTGGTTTAACTTTTACTAACATATTTAATGTGTTTTCTTCGTTCACAGAAACTTCGGATTCTTCAACAAATAATTTTTTTAGTGGTTCCGACTTTTACTCATCATTTGAATTTTTAGTTACTAACGAGCATTTTATTGCTACCGCTTAATAGAAAGCAGACTAGTGGATCAATTTTTATTTCGAGATTGTACTGTTCTTTAATCTCAAACTATATTTATTCGTTTAAATCTCAACATCGATCTTTCGTTTCCTTTACCTGTACGACGTTTTTGATATTTTTTGGTTAACCTGTTGAGGTTAACAATTCCAATTAAATTTTTTAGAAATGTTTTTATAGTGTTGCGTTATTTCTGTGTTCGTTTCACACTTTTACGTTAGGCTTGAAACCGAAATTCTGAATTATTATAAAGAAACAAAAGTCGATAATAAAGAATATTGCTCGTCCCTAAATCGACTATTTGATAATCCTAGAATATAATTCATCGCAATTTTTGACAGTAAAACCATATAAATTTAGCTCAGTTATTTACGGTGGATTTGACTAGTTTTTCTATTGATTGTGTTTTTTAATCTCTAGCTATGTTTATACAATAAAAATTCTAGAAAAACTTATGTTGTCTTTACGTGTGTGCCAAGGTCTAATCGCTACCGAAGAATTTGTACGTTTTATTGTTATCGTACCAATTACGTGATATTATTGCATAATTTACACTTTATAACATGTATTACGTTTATCACGCGTTACTAGTTTACTACAAATTATAATTAATATAATAAAATAGTATTATGTGATGCTGTTTCTTATTAAGTTATACTTATGGTTATAAAATATGATATGCTTTTTCACTGTAGCTGAGCCACTACCTATAAAATAGAAAATGTGTACAATAAAAACAATATTAATTGTTGGGTCAGCCTCGGGGTCAGCCTCGATATTGCTTCATAGTCATAAGAATCATATTACCACGAAGGAATGAGATCACCGGCCGGGCTCTAAAATATCCCGGCAGGAGAAGTTAGTTATGTAAGTGCTACGTTGTTAGCAACACGCGTATTATATGAATTAATTCCTGTAACTTTACAAGTTAATATAATTATTGAATGTTTTGTGATTGTTTTCTTACAAGTCAGAAGTGGGATTGAGGACAGTGCCCATAGATAAAAAAATATATAAAGGACAGTGCCTGTGCAAAATTAAATCCTGTGGTGTTAAGTTTTTTGTTGTGTATATTACGTTAATAAAAAAAAGAGAATGTATTGCCGTCGTGAATAAAGTGAAGATTTGCGCTCGGTAGTGAAGTAGTTAAAGCTAATACCTGTAAATACCGATTTTACAATATTTGGTCCATGCCTGCAAACAACTGAAAGGGGAACACGATGTCGTTATGGTTGGGAACAGGCAGTTATTAAAGCATATTCGTTAGGACATCATGATTTATTACGAATTTGTTAGAAAAACCATTCTGAAACAATTAGTTACCACGAAAATTTAAGCATCAAAAGATTGGAACCGCGATGTTTCTATAACAAATGTTATGTGATGAACGGACTTTATAAAGACCTAGCAGAGAATAAAAGACAATCAAAAGTGGTCTAATAGAAAAATATGTGAACATACCGTTTATAATTTCTTAAGAATAAAACAAATATGATGTCAGAATGAGTTCGATCGTGTTTAGTCATTTGATGCTTAACAGGAATGAATGTTTTTAAAAGCATGAATTCAATGTTTATGAACAAGCTGTTTGTGTAACTATTCTGTGTCTGCTAAAATTTAAAACTTGGGCGGTCTTTGCCTACACGTTGAAGGGCGGAGATAAGGTTTACTTTGGCAATTAGGACACTTAAAAAAAAATAAATCAATCCGCGAATTGGAGATTATGTCATTACAGGAAGATGATGAAATTTAAATAGTATCATACTTGACGAAATTTTAAGTGCAGATAAAATAAAGTGCAAAGAGCTTGTTAAACGACGGTAGGTAGTTATAATTTGTAATTACGAGAGGCCGTGGCTTTAGTGCGGACGACTTCAAAGGTACGTTTGTTGAACTAACGGGCACCAAATGTACCCAGATTGATGACGTATAGCCGGTGGTGAATCAGAACTACATGTCTTAGAAAAAGTGATGCGCAAGCTGGTAGTAAGGTGTGTCATCGATTACCGTAAGTTGAAGAGATGCTGAGTACTAAAAGTGAGAAACTAACCATGTATCTGAGAATCGAGTTCTTCATATGCCAGCGTGACAGACGACACGACTAACGCGTTTGGATACCCACTGGATGTAGATTGCCGAGCAGAAACGCGTTACAGACGACATTTTACGAAAAAAAGATAGTACCCAAAAGCGGCAAGTTATGGAGAAGTCCAAGAGTAGTACGGTATCGTCGGGGGCCAAAGATGTTGTTACCCAACCGACACCTTGTACATCAATAACGTAGATCTGGAGAGGCAAGAAGATGGTGACGAGGTGTCAGGCTGATGGAACCCAATGCTACTTTGAAGCGGGTGCAAGTGCTAGGTTCGACCTTCCGAATGCAGGGGTGATCTGAAAGGTGCACTGCAGAGATGAAGGTATGCTAGTCGGACCAAATGACAGGTTCGAGAGTTGTCTAGGTAAACGGTCAGATAAGAAAATATACGCGGTAAGTTACTTTATTGTAAGAAAGTAGCGGATGAACCGTGCTTGAGTTAAAATATTTGGAAACTTAAATGCATTGGTCATGCTCATGAAATGCTAAACAGATATGATTAAGATCTGATAAAATGTACTTGACGATAAAGTTGGAGTTTTTAGTAATTTGTTTTTTTGAGTTTCTAGAGTAACTGCTTCCATAGAGCTGTGCATAGTACCCATGTTACTAGTAAGAAGCTGCTGTCAAAGTTTAAGAGACCTTTCAGGGTGTTCCGAGTACTTTCCAATGACAGATACGTTGTTCAAGACTTACGAGAGGGACATCACAGTACACGAATGGTTATAGCTGCATATTCTAATGGGCGAACGTCGCCATACAACAAAGCTGCATATTATAACGGGCGAACGTCGCCATACAACAAAGCTGCATATTATAACGGGCGAACGTCGCCATACAACAAAGCTGCATATTATAACGGGCGAACGTCGCCGTACAATAAAACTGCATATTATAACGGGCGAACGTCACCATACAACAAAGCTGCATATTATAACGGGCGAACGTCGCCATACAACAAAGCTGCATGTTATAACGGGCGAACGTCGCCATACAATAAAGCTGCATATTATAACGGGCGAACGTCGCCATACAATAAAGCTGCATATTATAACGGGCGAACGTCGCCATACAACAAAGCTGCACATTATAACGGGCGAACGTCGCCATACAACAAAGCTGCATGTTATAACGGGCGAACGTCGCCATACAATAAAGCTGCATATTATAACGGGCGAACGTCGCCATACAATAAAGCTGCATATTATAACGGGCGAACGTCGCCATACAACAAAGCTGCATATTATAACGGGCGAACGTCGCCATACAATAAAGCTGCATATTATAACGGGCGAACGTCGCCATACAATAAAGCTGCATATTATAACGGGCGAACGTCGCCGTACAATAAAACTGCATATTATAACGGGCGAACGTCACCATACAACAAAGCTGCATATTATAACGGGCGAACGTCGCCATACAATAAAGCTGCATATTATAACGGGCGAACGTCGCCATACAATAAAGCTGCATATTATAACGGGCGAACGTCGCCATACAATAAAACTGCATATTATAACGGGCGAACGTCGCCATACAACAAAGCTGCACATTATAACGGGCGAACGTCGCCATACAACAAAGCTGCATGTTATAACGGGCGAACGTCGCCATACAATAAAGCTGCATATTATAACGGGCGAACGTCGCCATACAATAAAGCTGCATATTATAACGGGCGAACGTCGCCATACAACAAAGCTGCACATTATAACGGGCGAACGTCGCCATACAACAAAGCTGCATGTTATAACGGGCGAACGTCGCCATACAATAAAGCTGCATATTATAACGGGCGAACGTCGCCATACAAGAAAGCTGCATATTATAACGGGCGAACGTCGCCATACAACAAAGCTGCATATTATAACGGGCGAACGTCGCCATACAATAAAGCTGCATATTATAACGGGCGAACGTCGCCATACAACAAAGCTGAATATTATAACGGGCGAACGTCGCCATACAATAAAGCTGCATATTATAACGGGCGAACGTCGCCATACAACAAAGCTGCATATTATAACGGGCGAACGTCGCCATACAATAAAGCTGCATATTATAACGGGCGAACGTCGCCATACAACAAAGCTGCATATTATAACGGGCGAACGTCGCCATACAACAAAACTGCATATTATAACGGGCGAACGTCGCCATACAATAAAGCTGCATATTATAACGGGCGAACGTCGCCATACAATAAAGCTGCATATTATAACGGGCGAACGTCGTCATACAACAAAGCTGCATATTATAACGGGCGAACGTCGCCATACAATAAAGCTGCATATTATAACGGGCGAACGTCGCCATACAACAAAGCTGCATATTATAACGGGCGAACATCGCCACTTCCACAGCAAACGTTGCTGAGTCAAACTAAATAAAGACGACCAAACAAAAAGGAAGTCCCAGACCACTTACGTTATTCCTCGTATTGTTTTGTTTTTCCTGTTACTGGTCCCTATAAGGACAGGCAGGTCTGAGGACAGACCCTTTGGTCAGGATGGCTGAGTGTTGGGTCAGCCTCGGGGTCAGCCTCGATATTGCTTCATAGTCATAAGAATCATATTACCACGAAGGAATGAGATCACCGGCCGGGCTCTAAAATATCCCGGCAGGAGAAGTTAGTTATGTAAAAGCTACGTTGTTAGCAACACGCGTATTATATGAATTAATTCCTGTAACTTTACAAGTTAATATAATTATTGAATGTTTTGGGGTCGTTTTCTTACATAATATTTATTTTAAATATGTACAAAAACATATCTGTGAATAGAATACTTTATAACTTTAACAATATTTATTAATTTTACCTTTATACGTATTTCGACAACTTTACATGTCACTGTGACGTATTTTTGCCCTCAAAAATAAACGGTTGCAAATGGCAAGGTCGCCACTGGAATTGTGTTGTGCGCATAAATCTAAAATTCAGAAAAAAAATACTTTATATTTCAACGTAATTCGGACTGCACTGGTTTGTCATCGGCTCCGTAGATCTGACTACGCGTTCTGAACCAAGTTGCAAACATATGTATTCAACACCTTGCATTAGAATCTCACAAAAACAATATACAACGACGCGACGTCAACTCAAAACAATGTACCTACTGTGTTTTAAGTACTTACAAATTATACAAAATATTTAAATTAAAATTAACAGGGATAATAGTTTTAATAAATAGGAATATAAAAAACAACAAAATTCCATTTTGGTTCTACAAAATACAGAGAAAAATAATAGTGTCAATTTAGCGATAAAGCTGGCACGTGCGGGAGATAATAGTGGTAAGAGAAACGAACTCCTGTGGTCAAACAGTTACGCTAAATTATAAACAAATAAAATGCTATTGGCTAAACTGGTTTTTCAAAATTACGAATTCCAGAGATTCGAATTAACTTGAAATAGATTTAAAGTAGCTACAAAATCATGTTAAATAGATATATAGATATGCAATAACCCCACAGCTGCTGATGTATGCAAGTAAGTGATAACCTAGTCTTTTGGCTTTATTAATAAATTCGAGTGCATTTTACTAGTTAAATGCGGTATTGAGAGCTGTTTACTCTTATTATAGTATTTATGTTCTATTAAAATAAATTTATCAAACTTGAATTCACCTTGTTCAGCGCAAGGCTGGAGGAAACCCCAGCAAATTAAGACATGTGAATTTAACAGAAATCTTTTAATAAACTTCTAAATTTGCCCAATGACGTTGAATATGAAATAAATCCGTTTTCTACGAGTCTGTGACTATTTTTTGTATGTTGTACGTACGCCGGGTGCCAGTGTTTACCACTGTGGTCACTCAAAATAACTCTTTAAGCATTGTTTTAAAGAGCAGTGATCAACTCGGAAGCTTAATTTAAAACAATCTCGGAATTATAACCTCTCCGCATATTATTTCTACTTCGTTTTCGCAATATTCAAACTAGCAATAACATACGGCACTGTCAGATAAATCGGTTCTCATTTTTAAATAACGTTTAAACTATTTGACGGGGTTTCTGGAAATATTACAAACGCTTCGTTTTCACAATATTCGGTTTCGTAATAAGGCCAGATCAGGAGGATTAGTGCATTTATCGGAGTTCAAATGTTGAATTCCTTTAGCATATTTCGGGAAAATGATAATGCTTGACGGGTTCTTAGGAAAATATTGCAAAGTATAAATGTTTGTAATTCACAAGCGGGCGGTAAAGTTCAAATTTCGGATTAAACATAAATTGATATGGTATGAGTCCTAGTTAAGATGGAAAATCCACGACGGCGTAGCACAAGTTAACTTACACCACAGTTTCATAAGTGAAAAATCGTATCACGAGTCGTATTCGTCTTGGCTATATTACTCACATTAATTTTGACGCATTTTCGGTAACACTGAACTCGTCGGAAATGCTCGGGTGTTTTCGGGAGTCGCCGTTCTTAACATGGTATTGTTTGCTTGTTTTTAAATGGTTGGTAGTGCCGTTCTTTTGTAAATTTAATTTTTTATTTTGACGTTTTTATTTACTGTTGCTGTAAAGTGTTGTTGTAAAACTGGATCGTTTTGAAGAAAAATCGTTAAAAGGTATTTCAGAAAATTTTTGAGGGTATGTACATTATTTTGATCTAAGATTTTACTTCATATAACCTGTCAAACAAGATACAATTTTTAAGTTAACACATATTTATAATTTTTAATGCATATTTGCATGTTATTATTGTATTTATAATAAGTGTACACTAAAATTTGGATCGGTCATTATTTGAACTATGATTTGAACACTCGCGATTAAAGTTGGTTGACATTGACATTGTTATTATTGGCCACCGTTAACGTTTCTCTTATTTTGCTTGTGGACGACAGTGGCAATTATTGTTTTCAATTCAAAAATTGTGTTCTATATAAATATGATACTTACTTCTAGCCGAAGCCATGAAAAACTGTATTAAAATAATAATAAATATACCCAAAAGTCAGTGCACATCAATTTTAAACGCGTTAATTTAAGACTTAAGAGCAATTATCCGAAGCTACTGTGGGTTTAATCACTTATTAAAACAGCACCATGCAGTTTAATCGGTATAAGACAAACGCGATACGTTCGTTTTATGAAAAGGGAAACTTGCGATTGGTTCAATAAAACGTGACTGGTATAGACATCGGAAAACATCACCGTCAAATAGGCAAATTGAACAAATTATACCAAAGTCAATTGCAACAAATCACAAATTACACCGATTGCCACTAGAACTAAAAAACATTATTTTAATGAAAGGTTTAACAACTTGATGCTAAGTCTGAAGACGAAATTCTGAAATTTTGAAAATCCAAAAAATAAACGTTGATGTGAACGGAGGCGGATAGAGATATCACACTTACATACACATTCCTCTTGACTATGTTCTGTTGGGTGCTTTTACAAATCTCTTGAGCGTAACTTAGCTTTCTTCCGTAAAATTGTTATAATGTAAAGAACACACATTCGCGCTCTATGTCGTAGCCGCTCTTTTGGTATCGTGAATCCTAAAACATCAAAAATGAAGTAATCAAAATACGTTACAACAACCTTAAAAATGATATTACCGCGAACAATAAAGAAAACCGAATAAAATTGAAATTTCAATCATTAAAAGTTCATTTATTGATTGGTTGTCTCGTTAAAATTTATTACAAGAAAACATTTCTTTATTTTTTCCCATTATCTCTGTTGCAAAACATCATTAATTAAAAAGTTATAATTTAAGAGTAATTATACTGAAATAAATAAACACAAGTAAACCGTACAATTTAAACTTTACATTTAAACTGCTTGGCTAATTAATAAACCGTAGTAAAAGATAAACCATAGTAAAACATTAAACGACATCCATTAAACTGATTTAGTAAAAACAATAAACTTATATTTCTACAATAAGGATAGCCAATCATTTTAAATTAAATTCAATCTTCTTCCTTCCAATTTAAATCCCAACCTTTCCGTAATTATATGTCAATAATCGATTGGATGGGCTTTAGTAGCAATTCCAAAGTGAAATTCAGGCAAAAATAGTAGGACAGCCAAAACGGTGAATGTTTAGGGCTGATTTAGATAAACGGCGTCATTGCATTTACTTTCAGAACTCGGATGTAAATTCGACAGAATGTCTGTGAGCATAGGAGCCAAAATCGAGAAAGATGAAGGGATAGAAAAGATTGCCTGCGAATGTCGAATTTCGTCGTTGCTTACTTGTGGTCTAGCGAGAACGTTCTTCGAAACGTAAAAGAGTTAGTGTTTAAAGCTATTCATATCCAATAGTGTAATTCATAAAATATTTTTAATTTTAGTTGTAATGTATTTACCTCTAATACCTAGTTTTTTGTATAAAAAAAAGCGTCGCGCAAGCCTTTTGAAGTCTATGATTTAACAGAAAACGTAAATGGTTTCAGTTACAACTCTGGTATTGAATTAATTTTCCAATATTAATTTAGAAAGTCGAAACAAACATAGATAGACGTTTGCATAAAAGAGGGACTGAAAAGGCTGCAGTGAATGCAATTGTAAAGATTGTAACAATGGTTTAGTAAGTTTATTTGAAGATCCCGATTCAGAAACAGAAATGAATTATTAAAATAAATGTAATAGTTTATTTATACCTTATTATTTTTATATTACGTCACATATAAGTCTTCCTTTTCTTCCCTGTTGTATTTCTAATTAAAGAAAATGTACAACTATAAAGTTATTTTTATACACAGTTTTAAGCGCCATTAAAGTTTAGGAATGTGCTGTGTTATGCATTTTATCAAAATCATGGCCATACGATATCTATTTCTTGCTTTAAAATATTTCTGAAAGTTTATTCCTAATTTTGTTCGCTGCATGTATATGTTAAAATCTACATATATGAAAGTTTGTCGCTTAGTAAAAATTTCGCTACATATCGAAAGCAAAATGTAATATTGATAGTGTCTTAGGGCAAAAATAAATTTGTTTTAGAAATAAAAATAAAATCATACACAGCACTAATTGCATCTGCTTTTAAACAAAAAAAATGAAGTGGATACTCCAAATACTTCTCGAGATTACGTTGTATGTGATAAAAAACGCGTAATTTAAGAATTGGCGTTTTGGTCAAAAAGGTCGTGAACGGCTATTTAGTGTACTAAATTAGGCACTTAACAAGCATATCTTTATTTGTAGAGTTCCTGGAGTTGCTGTGAATGGTTATACCTAAATCAGTATTTATTTTATTCACCTAATTAACTCACGAATTAGTAGCTTGTTTATGATAATTTATATTTTTGTTTCTATCAATTTAAATTCAGATATCCGTTTAGTTAATAGTTGGTTAAATTTAATTTACTTAATCTTATAGTTCTTTGCAAAAATGCTCGTATTTTTACATTCTTGTCATTTAGATTTTGAGATTTTGACGGACATACGTGACTTGGACCTGCACGCACTCAATAAACTATTATTAATAAATATCTTCCCCTCTCTCTTTCTGTGTGTAGGGGGGTGGTGTTTAAACGCCTCAAATCTTTCAAAGTAAAGGTGGGCATCTCGGTTTGAATCCCTGGCCCGGCGCTCCGAGTCGAGCTTTTTTAAATATCAAGCCGGGCCTAGCAGGGCCTTTGCCAGGCTTAACCGGCCTGGTAAAGCTAAAGGCTGTCAGCGTAACTAAAATGTCAAATAATGTTTAGAAAACTTACGAAACTTGAATTACCTGTCCATTTGCCGGGCTAAATTTACCGGTTGGCCAAATTTGCCAGGTTTTATGCATATAATCGTAAAGTGAGCCAAGCCAGGCCAGCCCGTTTTTGAATTTGCCGGGCCGGGCCTCAAATCATGTACCTAAAGAACAGGCCGGGCCGAGCTAGCCCATCTTCTGAATTTGTCGGACCGGTCCTGAAAATTTCTTCATTTGCTCACCTCTATTTTGAAAGCATGGGCCGATTTAAATAATCTTTGGAATGCAATGATATATCCAAAATATAAGAGTTTTAATTTAATAAAGATATGCTTTAATAAAATCCAAAACCTGAACCGAAAAATCGACTTTTTTTTAAAGCGTGGTTTTCAGACAAAAGAATATTTTACATCTGGAAATGGAATTTGACAGGATTTGAAAGAAATATTGCTCGAAAACCGGCAACACCATTCTTTCTTATTTTGTGAGGGTATAGAGCTAGGGATGCGCTACAGTTTGCTTTGTATACTACTGTGTTAATTTTTTTGTGACGCTTTTTATAAATTCTTGAAAATCGAAGATTTAAACCTCTTTATTTAACATCTACTCAGAGGACAATAAAACCTTTCTGTTTTAAATTGCGCATCAGTGATAGTCAAATATGATTTACACCATAATTTTTAGGTGCAGCAATATTTAAGGTCGAGGATAAAATCATGGTGAAGTAAAAAGTATTTTATTTATACTCGTTAATGTTCCTCATCCTACCCAATATTTGGTTGAGAAATTTGTTCTTTGGTTGGCACTTTTCTTTAATTCCAAAGTACGTTTTCCCAAAAAAATCAGTTTTCTTTCACACTGAAATCTTAAAAACCTTAACGGCGAATTTTCCATTAGATCTAGAGCTAGTGAAAGATTACACAATGTGCGCGTCACTCATTGAAACACAAATATTTTCTGCACATTTCGTACTGATGTTGTGTTGTGAGAGTGCACCTTCCGTTTGCTAACTGCGCTATGAAGACACGCATGCGGGGAAATGTAATTTTGGAATTATAATCCGAGCTTGTTTATAACAATCGGAAAATTCTTTACTTAAGTCGTAATTAAAACGGACGTTTATCAAGTTATTCAAACTTATGCGTTCGGCTAGTCTTGGGACATATTGTATAGGGCTTTTATTAAGCGTGTTTGTATGTGTTGTGATATTTAGTAGTTGCTGGTTACTTCTGAAATTAAGTTCTATATTTGGCGGTGTACTACCATTAATTTAGGTCGATATTTACAATGGTGTACTTTGGTTTAGTTAAGGTTTCAAAATAAAATTTGTTTCCTATTATGGCTTTTATGAGTAGTAAACAAAAAACGATTATGATTTTTCTTTCTACTGTAAATCAAAAATTTTGTTTTTCTTTTGTAAGAAAAGTCTGATTACTCAAATTTTGTTTAAAGTGCGTGTCTTTACCTCGTTAGCGTATCTATTATACGGGCACAGCACAGCAGTATTAAAGACTAATGCTACTACACTTTTTTTTACATTTCAAAGTATAAATGGAATAATTAATCACCTCTCTATCTAGCTATTAATTTAGAATTTATTAATAAAGACTGATCAGAGTCACTTTATTCTATATCTCTCGTTAATGAGCCTATCTGAAATTTAGCAAATTATATGAATGGCTAGCAAGCTGATTCTAATTTACAGCAGTCTTAACAAATTGATTTTTAATTAGTTTTATATTACAGGAAGCACTCCCGGGGATCGAGAGATCCTTGAATTTACGGTTTCTAACCACATGAAACATTAAGAATTCAAAGATTACTTTTAAGAATTAAATTTTTAATTTTTGTTAGGAGTATAAAGGGATTCTCTTAAGAAGGCTTAATCGTCTTAATTCCAACTAAATGAATGTACAAAAAATTTACGGCTTAATTCCTTTTTCTTTTATGTTTTGTGTTATCTTGAAAAATTTAGGAACATCTTCTAATTGCAGTGCTGCTGTTTAGCTAATGTGATTGCTTTTGAAAAGTATATATATATTGATTCTGCTTGTGAATATTCGAATATAGAATAAAATATCTCGAAAAGAAAAATCTCCGTAAAAACATCTCGTAAAAAATACCCGATAAACAAAAACTCCTGGAAATAAAATCGCTAGAAAAGACGTCCAGAAAATGTTACAATTTAAAAAAAATCATTGTTAGTGTGTTTATTTATAATTATCAATATTATTAAAGACCGCATTAAAGTCGCAGAAGAGCAAACAGTTGCGTTAAAATTCAATAAGTAAACAAAAACCATGGGCGTACTCAAATACATTAAGTTATACGTGAAACATATGGGACAAAAGAACTAATTTTTCGACTAAGAATAAAAAAAAGTGGTTGTATGTACTGCAATTCGTACATTTTTGATTCAACGGTGGTTTTCCGTCCTTTATGAATGTTGAAAGTCCAAAATTTTCTTTCGTAGAACTATCTCGTTGTATTAATGAATTTACACGTTCTATTTCTATAAATTCGTGGTTCCTATTTTACACTTCAATTTAAAAAAAATGGTTTTGCAGTTTCATTAAATTGTTTCGTAAGGTACTTTTAAAACTCATGACTATTCATATTCTACGCTTATGAACCCTGTTTTATTTTATTTTACTATTACACAAAAACCAATTCCAGCTGACCAAATAAATAGTAACTATCTACACAAGCTAGCCCGATCAAACATATATATTTGTTACCGCTCTAAGTTTATAGATAATTCTTTTACAATTTAATATATGCGCCAACTATGTATTTAAAGAAAATATGGCAGAACATTATTTATTGATTGCCGCATATTTTAAATACTGACTAAACACTAGACTAGCAATTCCGACCTTAAATATTATATGAAATTATTTTTTTGAAACAAAATAATTGTTTTATTTGCGTTTTATGGCACATTTGATGTAATGAGTGGGTTTTTAATAAATAATTTTCAGTTTTTTAACCGACTTCAAAAAAAGGAGGAGGTTTTCAATTCGTCTGTATATGTTTTTTTATTTTTTATTTTTTTTATGTATGTTCGGGCATAACTTTTTTGTTTATGAACCGATTTTAATGAATTTTTTGTGTTAAGTTCAGTATAGTTCCAAGGTGGTCCCATTATAATTTCATTGGTATTGGAGCTTGAACTTCGAAGATACTCCTCAAAATCTATTTTTTAACCGACTTTTTAGTGTTTCCGTATTTTATCTTTCGTTTCAACTAGCTGTCATTTCCTCATTCGAGAAGCATCCTTACTAGGTCTACCCATCACTTAAAATTGTAAAATAATTAACTTTAAAAAAAAAAGAAAACCGACTTCAAATAACACAAAAGTGACATAAGTTAACTAAAAAGCAAACAATAAACGTTTTTTATACAACAGTTTAATACTTATTTGTTGTTCCGTTTAATGTAATTAAGAAATTGTTGTTTATTATATAATTATTGATTGTTTTATAATTTTTAAGTCGGTGTCAAGTAAAACATAAAAATTCGAATCTAATTTGTTATTGTAGCAAGGTATATAATTTTTATGTTTTACTTGGCACCGACTTAAAAATTATAAAACAATTAATAATTATATAATAAACAACAATTTCTTAATTACATTAAACGGAACAACAAATAAGTATTAAACTGTTGTATAAAAAACATTTATTTTTTGCTTTTTAGTTAACTTATGTCACTTTTGTGTTAATTATTAATATAATTCTTATAATTCATCGTATTTTATAAGTTACACAATCATGTTTAATTGCATTTTAAACAAGATTATGCAATCAATTTCTCAACAGAAAGAACATCTCCTAATGATTTGTCAAACAAAACTAATCACTTTAGTATTATACATTTTATAACATTTAGTATTGTCATACAGCTTTTCATTTTGAAAAACTCGACTTCAATTGAGATAAAAATATAATTTTAAGGGTGGTGCAAAGTAAAATAAGACATGGCAACAAATAAATTTTGGTTCTGCGGGTTTTTTTACTTGTTTCTTTCTGAAGGTACTTTCTATCGGGCTGTTATCCTGGATATGTTTTTTCTGGGAATGTTTTTTTTAGAGGATGTTTTCTTACAGAGGATGTTTTTACTGAGCTTGTTTTCCAGGTTTTTGTCAGGGCTGTTTTTTTCAGGGCTGTTTTTTAAGGACAATATGTTTTTTTTTTGTCAGGCGAATTACTTTACCATAATTGTACTCTTTACCCTTTATCCTATAATAATTCTTGTATTGTTAAATAACTGTCTAACAATGTGTTAACAGTTAAAAAGGCCGACTACAAAGCAATTGTAGTTTTTTATGCTATAATTGTGTGTAGATACTATTGTAGACGTGTTAGCATTATTGTTGATATAGTTTTATTTGTGTCGGTACTTATTTAAGAGATAAAATTACTAACATAAAATCCTAACATCAAACACATAACAAACAGTTAATTAATATATAGTAAATGTATAAATGTATAGGAAAGTAAAAAACCGGAGGTTGTAGGGTTCAGCTAGTTCTGCGAGCTGCTAGACGCAGCATCTTTAGTTGGTTCTTCTGATTGTTGTTTTAATCGTCAATGCGATAACCAGAATTAACCCAGTTCATTTCATTCTCGTAAACCTGAGATTTATTTATAATTGCTTGTAATGTAAATTTGCCATGCAGTTGCGTTAACGACGGAGACACTTTTATTTCTTACTTCTAATAAACAAACAACAATTGTTCAATTTCAATATGCCCAATCTTTTAAATTTCATTAGAATAAATTGATATACTACTGTTTATGTTTGCCGACCCTCCAGAATTAAAGTACGCTATAAATAACTAATTATAGCAATAGTAGTGACAGAAATATAAGCAATTACTGTAAACAATCAATAAACTTGAGTAAAGTTGCAAGGAGCCGCTGCGCCGTCATGTTACAAATTTTGCGATCTGCAAGAGACCGTCACGTCGTGTTGTTATGATGAAACAGCTACGATTTTAATATATAGACTAACTGAACCCGTGGGCTACGCTTTTTTGGTAAATCTTTTAAACCTGTTCCAATGTCTATGTAGAAGTCACGTAGGTCACTTCTTCGCGGCCATGTTGTAGCGAATTCCGGCTGGTGGATCAGGAACGCGGCACAAAAGTGGAAGCAGCTGAAAGGGATGCAGATTTACTAAATAGATGAAAAGAATAATAATTAATTTTTTTTAAATTTAATAAGCTGTATGTCGTTGTCTCGTTTTAACTTCCAGAAAATTAAGAAAAACGTAGATCTTAAAAGTCAACCTCTTTCCGCCGCTCTCCAGAAGGCCACCCGGTCATATCATATAGAGAATGCCCTAAGAAACATTTTAAAACTGGTCACATATTGCCCACATCAAACGGCTCACTAAATTTATTTTTCTCTTAAGAGACTGCACTATTAGACAAACCAATAGACTTCTGATTCACTACTGACAGAGCAAAATTAATATTTTTAAGACGGAATGCGCCTTGGTACGTTTCCAATCTGACGATACACGAACATCTCGGTATTCCATTCGTAGTCGACTATATCCAGAAATTTGCAGAGAACTACCACCAGAACCTCCAGACACACAGCAACGAACTAGTCCAGCAATTATTCAACGACCAATTACCTGTAAGACGGTTAAATAGAAGATGGCCTCGTGATCTGCTAACAGCACCCTAATTGGAAAGAGTACTACAGGAGTACCATCGATGGATGGGTTCTCCTATCAAGCCTTTTAAACGTCATCACATTTACTTAATACTCCATGTAGAGTAGATTGTAAATAGTCTTTAATAAAAAAAAAGACGGAACTTGCCGTTGCCTAGCGATTTGAATATTTTGAAAACGAAAGTTGTCGTTGCCTAGCAACGTAGGATTAAATTAAACCAGCATAATTGCTGTTAATTTTTGTGTTAATATTGTTTGAACATCGACGAATGTGGTGGAACAAGGATGTTCGAGGTAAAATAGGTATATCATTAAATGTAATCGTTGTTTCTTCTTGTTTTCTTTGAGAAATAATTAAGGCCGACGATACAGTTGGGTACGATCTTGAAATTTAGTAATTAGGCGTGGTTACTACGATTCCCGAATCTGCTTAATTAAAATATTAACCACTGACCCCCAATGTATTGCTTGTAATAGTCTCCATCAGATTCCTTACTTACGGATACTTTTGGCGAGAGCGGGTTGCTGATTGGTAAGTACAATTACATAGATTACCTTAAATTGATCGGATTAACAAGCTATATGCGACCCAATAAGCGTACTATTCTTTTTTTATAGGTTTTAGGTACATCGAGTTAGTTCACCGAAGAAACTCTTAAACTGTTAACTATTAGAGAATGCGTGGGTGACATGCTTTGATCGTGCTTTGCTAGCGTACGAGTGTATATCTGCTTGTTTTTTATGTCAATACTGGTTATATTCTCGATGCTAAATGTTTTGTGTCTGAGAGAAGTACATTTAGGCAAAGCACGTATAGTAGGTCTGCACAGAGTTTTTTAAGTATGCGCCCTGGCTGCATCGGCTAGTCTGTCAAAGTTACCGGTGAACAAATATTAATTTATCTCTTTACTCTCTGCGTCGGTTATATTCTGATATTGCTTTGCTTTGTTTAAGTAAATCGGTTTCACCATCCTACACAAAGTATATAAATCATAAACAGGAACATATATCAGCTTTTTAAAAAATGAATCAATAACGACAATGAGCTCGATGTCAAAATAAAAACCAGCCCATTTAGTTTAAATTATGACATCGACAGTTCAAGTGGAATACATTATTCTCGCACGTTTCAAGGCTCATATTGTAGCCAGTCAATATGCACATTAATTTCGCATACCGAATCTATTCACTTTATGCAGGCATTAAATTCAAAGCATGTCAACACATATCGAAACTTGCTTTCAGAATGCAAATAGCCGCCTTTTTTTTGTACTGCTGCCAGCAATAATTAAAAAAAATATTGCCTGTTATATAACAAATTTATTATAGAAGCAGTAACATAAACGCTCTCTAATTATAAGATCCCTTTGAAATTTGTATAATTTATACAGAGTTTAATAAAACGTACACTAATGTACGTGCTTTGTGTACTAAATGCAAATAAACATTTTCATCGTTATATGGAGCAGTTGGTGGTAGTTTATGTGATTATGATTTTATAGCACATAGAAATAAATAGCCATAACGATTGCAACAATTTCAGTTTCTTATTCTAATTCACGTTTTTATATACTCGCACTAATGTAATGTTATGGTTACGACTTTCAATGAATTTTAAAGTGTATTGAATGAGTCTATTGATTACAATTTTACTGCGTTATTTACTTTTAATCTCGTTAGATAATAGTGGAAAAAGTCACGCCTATTTAGTACCAATATTAACAAAACCGTTCATTACAACTATTGTGTCTTTCACTTGTCTTCCCACATAATTTCTATTTTTGTTGAATCTAACGACAATAATAATAAATCAACATTTACTAGCTCAATGACACTAGAAGATGTTTTTTCGTTTTAAAAATTGTAACGAAAGCATCACATTAAATGCGGCGCCCTTCCACTTTACTCAACACTCTGACGACGTCGCGCAGCCCTGACTTTCTATTCATTATTCGAACGGCAATGTTAACAGATGCCTAACGCGAAAAGCTAATACTTTATGTACACAATATCGACTGTTAATCACTTACGTAAATATAAATTTCTTGGGCTGCTTTATACTGTTAATTTATGAGTATCAACTTTTACACGTCAAACAATTCCGGAAGACGGAGTTTGTTATGTCTTCGATTTATCTTATAATATTTGAAAAATTTATTTTGTTTATTAAAGGTAAAAATAGTATCTCGCGCTCTAATGCAATTGCATTACAAATTCACTTTGCTGTTTATTAACTTAGGCTGTGTAGAAAGTTAATATTTATTAACAAAATATTAATAAAAATTTGTTACAATTTAACTTATAGTAAGATTCAACTCCTGTTAGTTAGGTGACTCATTGTACATCTTGGTTGTTGAGCTTAGTAATTTTTGAATTTCTAATGTGATTTTTCGAGCTCTTATTTTGTAGTTTTTGAGTTCTTTGGTTAGTCAAAAATACTTGGAAAGTACCCGGTACAAGCTCTTACCCCTGTGTCTCGGTTATCTGTTTGGTAGAGCATTTTGATATCCCGTATTGAAGTTGCTGTTTTATACTTATCGTCGTTGGAATTCTGTACATAAAATATTGGGCGTCTTAAATATGTTTTGATGACCCTAAGGGAAGTTCTTTAGCTCTGTAACAAGAATTCAGAAGAAAACCAAATTTTGAAGATATTTGGACATAGTTTACTTGATTTGGTGGTTACGTTGGTTTTTAGATACCTAATTCGAGCACCGTTAAGGTCAGAAATCTACTCTCCATTGTATATATTTACTATCTGTATAAGTGCAAGATACCCGTAGCCAATTTCTAAGTTAACTGATATTAAACCAATTGCTGTTTGCACTTGGCAGATTCTGCAGATTACATTTTTATAGATTATGAATAAGTTATATACTTGCAACGCTAATTTATTTCATTAATTTGACTATTAACGTTTTGCATTGCTGAAATCACTATGTTTATACTATGTTAGCTAACTTCAAGCAATTTATATAATATAATAAGCTTTTTATAAGTTAAAATTGATTTGTTTATAAAATCTCACTGTATTTAATATTTAACTAAAAGTTGACAGTTGGCAACGTTTATGCAATTTATCTAATCTGTCGCATTACATATAAAACCCTTAATTTACCTAATTCTTACAATACTTAAAAACAACCAATTCAGCAACTTATTAAAAATTTCAATTTATCTTTATTTAAGTGTTTGGAAATTATTTTTCTTTGGGTATTTAAGAAGCTTGCAAACGATTTAATATTTATTATAATAATATACAGTTTGCAAAGCAAAATATCTTATTCTGTGGGCCCATTGATGTATTTTAAGCGACAAGTGTTGATATTAACCAGTTTGAGTATTGAAATACACTTTTTCGTTTGGCCAGTATTTCTTTATTTAGGTAAAAACCAATACATTTGATTATTTGGGTTTTAATTACGTTTTGCTCATATATATTTGATGAAACAATTTAACGTAACTACTATTTTGACGCTCAATTTCAATATTATTATTTTACAGTTCTACATCACATAATCTATATAATCCTTAATTATTTAATTAATTTTGATTACATTTAGTCGGGAACAATTTTGTTGTACTGGTTTGATTTAGCTACAGTTTTATGTTGTGGAGAGTGGCGGTAGCTCAGAGGTTGGGCGCTCAGTCTCTAACGCTGAAGGTCTAGGGTTCGATTCCCCGCCGAAGCCATGCAGCAATGAAAATCTATGCCGCAACCCGCCACTCACATTCCCCAATCCGGTGTAGGCAGCCGTGGGGTCTTAATGCCTGAAACCTTCTCTGGTACTTAGACGTTCTGATTCGACCTTATACTGTAGGTCCCCCGTACTCCACCTTAGCGCTAAGGAGAGTATGTGGCAGAGAAGAGTGCCGGTGCCCAGCAGTGGGACGTAAAGGCTGATTAGTTAGTTATGTTGTGGTATTAGATTTTGTGAGATATATTTTTCATATATTGGGTACCTTTACAAGCCATTGGCTCATCTAATAAATCACTTTATGCTTTTGATTATTGTGGTTTAATTTCGTGTTGTGTCTGATGAAATTAATAACTTCATACAGATCTGGTGAAATTGTAGGAATTGAGTCATTACTAGTTTATCAAAAAGTACTAACGCCCGTTTTAAAATGTATTATCAATTCTTTTTGTGGTCCAATTTTACCATCTAGACTTACCCTATTTGCTTAAGCAGTTATTATTGTTACCTTTAGAGGACTAACACAAAATTTACGTAACAAGTGCATACATCGAACGAACTTCTTTGTTTGTTTGATTATTTTTATTTTGCGATTTACAGTGATTTACACTAGGACGGGAACAAAACAACCCGGAGGCGCACCCAAACCTTATCTTTGGGTTAATATAGCACAGCAGGTACCAAAAATTAAAATATGTTTTTACGACCGCGACAATACAAAATATAAAAGTACGACATCGTTCAATAAAAAAGGTAAATTTAACCTACTCTTCGATGACGAACTGTTTACGTAACATTTTTTAACCAGAGATTGCGGGAAAGTGGAGGAAAATCTTTTGTTCTATGTTTAGTTCTTTTGTTCAAACTTGCCCTATGGGTGCGCCACTGAAGCAACCAACCCACTTCATTATGTACAATGTGCCCTTGCATAGGAACTCTAACACGTTTTCCAATTAAATACATTAAATAGTCTTATTTCCTCACAATTTTGTACATTCTGCTCCTACCTTATCTCCTTGCGTATTTAGGAAGTGCTCAGTGCATGTCGAAAATTCCGAGACAGCACATTTATTACTTTTTGTACAGGCATATACAAAAAAAGCAAGTCGTAGTCTGCAGGTTCTGCTAGTACGTTTTAAAGCTCAAAAAAGCTAAAAATACAATTTTTGAAAATGCTAATTTCTTTGGCGTCTTCAAAGAATTTTTGAAAACTTGTCAGTTGTCATCGTTGTTAGCATAGGGCGCGGCAATGGATTGTGACGTTTTCGGAGCGCTGTTGTAGCGGACTGAAAAGGTGGGGCAAAACTAGCAGATATCAATGTGTAATCTACTGAACAACATTTAACAAACAGTACATTGAACAAACGGAACATTAAACGTGGATAATTATATTATAAAGTAGAGTAAATAAATCGCAAAGATAATTCGCACACACGTCCTGCGGTTTCTATCCGTATCTGCAGTGTTCTGGGAAGAGCTGGAGTTGCTGCAGGGTTCGGAGAAAGAACGGTCTCATTTATTTCGTAGAACTGGAAGAAGCTGAGTGCAGCAGGTCTTATCTTTGTAAAACCGTTAGCTTCGCTCAATCAAGCAGCAGTTGTTTTTATTAGTTTTAGTGTTTTGACCGTTTTCGATTTTAAAAACCAAATAAGGCCGTTAACAGTTAAACAGTTTTAGTTTTTAGACCATTGTGGAAGTTACGCTCTTCTGTTGATCCTGAAAACGAACTGACTCTCCGTCGAAAAAGCAACGCTTTCATATCTTGTTTGACTGCCTGCGCAAAGCAAAATTAACAAATATATTCAGACAAGGTGGCTATAGCAGGAAACGGAAGCCGCCTGTTGCTTAGTTATGCATGTTAATGCCAACAAACGTTTTTAGACGGAATAATCTTAATATTTTCAAAAGCGAAAGTTGTCATTGTCTAGCGACTTTAAGATTTTCAAAGCAGAAGTCGCTGTTGATGAGTATCGTACAAGGCAGACAGTTCTGCATATTTGCTGTCATTTTTCGCCATGCATACCTTGCCCGTGAATTAACGCAATATCGCTTGGCTGTCAAGATTCTTTGACTTTATTTCCAAGCCTAGAATACTTCAAAATTTAAAAACCAACATAACTGAAAAAATTCAGAACCATTGACAACGGTGTCTAAACCCATAATCGTTTATTAAACGACTTGGAAGATGTATGCAAATCCACGGTACGCATTAAAAATGCACTTTAAAAAATTTATATACATGTTAATAAAGTGCACAATGTAAATAATTAAGTATCTTTTTATACTTTTATTTCAATATCAAAGCTTGTACTATAATGGGCTTCACAGCCCATTGCCGTACCTTGCAGAATAACATTCTTAACATATTACAATTTACTTTCGGCTTAGACCGTGTCGTCATTTGGGAACTCCGCCCAGCATAATCAGGTAAGGACCGACCTGTAGCTTGTCTGTCTTTACAAGCATTTTCTCTAAAAGTTTGAGCCATATTTATTTTTGGACCCTGCCTACCTAAACAGGACCGTGTGCTTACATTATTAAAACCTTGGGGCGGACAAGGATTTGATCTTAATGTATTTTGTTTGCCAGGACAATAATACAATATTAGTGTTTTTATTCACTCTGAAGATGCAAGCTCCAATGTTTTGCGAAACGTTAGTTTGTATGGGTTCACAAACAGCTAACAAGCATAAGCCGATGAAGTATTATTGTCCTGGCAAATAAAATACATTAAGATTGAATCCTTGTCCGCCCCAAGGTTTAAATAAGCTAAGCACACGGCCCTGTTTAGGCAGGCAGGGTCCAAAAATAAATATGGCTCAAACTTTTAGAGAAAATGCTTGTAAAGACAGACAAGCTACAGGTCGGTCCTTACCTGATTATGCTGGGCGTAGTTCCCAAATGACGACGCGGTCTAAGCCGAAAGTAAATTGTAATATTGACAATTCGAGAAACCGCGAAAGCCTCAAAGAATATATTTTTAACATAATTCTTGGATGGAGTAATATTTAAGAGGGATAATCCAATCCTCTCTACTTTTTAGAAAGCAAATTTTTTTCTGACTTCAGGTGTTCTTTAGTACAAGCAATTTTTTCTGAAAAAATCAATATTCGATTCTGTTTGCTTAAATTTCATGTCAAGCAACTGAAAATATGGCTGCTAACTAGCTGTGTTTGAGGTCTGAAAACGAAACTGTAACGAGTGACTAGTTAATTTAGCCGATTATATCTAAGACATGATTCTAATTGAAAATAGTAAATGTAGTTAAAGTATGAGAAAGTCAAAACGAAGTGGTTCGCTAATTTCGTTCGTTTTTGTAGGAGAACAAATTTAGAATTCAGTCTGATAACTAATCAGCAGAGCGATTTATTGTATTTCTTCGGAGAAACGTGGGAATAATGTTCCTTGTTACTAAAAATAATCACCGTAAAAAAGACAAAAAGCGGGAGTCGTTAGAAGTCAAAGTTTATTTAAATTGAGTTCGAGTAATTGGACTAGTGTTTTTGCAAAAGTTTTCCATGCAATTTGATTTCATTTTATATGCCAGTTTTATTAGATAATTGTAATAGTTTAAAGGTGTTTTCTTTTGTAACATTTTGGTAGTTAAATTTGCTCTGGTTAATAAAAGGGTGAGTCTGATAGAAACACCTTCTTGCTTAATTGTTTTCATTTTTTCTGCTTTGTTACAAGGCAGAACTGTAGTAGGTGATAGAAATTCGGTAGTAAACTTGGGTTTCTTACAAATTAGTAGTACGAGCTAGAAGACATTGCTATGTCGGAAGTTACGTGTTTGTGTATGTCTGTATACCCTTTACAGCCCAGACGCTTTAACTCAGAAACCCAATTTAGATTTAAAAGATGGGTAATCAGACTGGGATGAAACCGCAAAGCAGCGAGATTGGTCCGCCCCGAATAAGGGAGGGAATTGTTATACTTCAATACAAACGCGCTCGAGAAACAAGCTCAACCTCGTATTTTACGCATGTCTAATACACGATTTGCGCAAGCACAATCTTTCTAAAACCTTCCAGTTATCTTCCAGTTCCATCGATTTTTTGTATTGCCATAAATTTGCGAATTTCGAATTCAAAATTGGTATGAACATGTTAAACCTAAACGGCAATATAAACAACCTTTAATTAAAATAACAACAATATCAATAGTTATTTAAGTAACAAGGAATGTAAAGACGTAATAACATTCGAGGTAGGTAAATACGAGCCGAGGCGAAGCCGAGGTTTGTGGCCTGCCGAGAATGTTAATAGTCGATACATTCCGTGTTACTTATTAAATTTTTCACGCTACAGGTAGAAATTTAATCATATTTTAAAAGTTCGTTTTGACTGCAGTCATCTGAATTATTTTTTAAAAGCCCCATTATTCTAAGTTGCCTGTGCTTGTTACCATATCAACGAACAGTTAAAATCGACATTTTAGTATTCTGAAGTATTCTTTAGTAGTTTGAATTAAACTATTGGAATCTGTACCTTGTTGCTTTAATTATTATCCTAGAAATGTAAATGACACAATTAAGTTCCGTAGTCAAGGACAAAAAATTAACGAATGTTATTGGCCATTTTCATCTTTTGTAGCTATGGATGTATCGTCTATTTACCTTGCCTGTAGCGTGAAAAAACTATTAAACTGTTTGACCAACTGATAACTAAATGCCTGTAAATATTTGGTAACAGAGTCATTCTGTCAACATCAAATCTTTCTGTTAGTGACACGTAGCCGTGCGAAATCTGAAATACGAGCAGTTCAGGCAGTTGCTCTGCAAGTATAAGTGCTTCATTTGATTATTTCATGTTAATTCTGGTGATATTCAAAATGTTGATTTTTTTTTGTATTAGAAGACAACATATTTACGAGGACTCTCTAACTTAAGTATTAGGGTGGGCCGAAAAAACACTTTATTTTTTTTTCGATCGCTATACCCCGGAAAAGTTGCCTTTTGCATAGTTAAGTAAAATGAAAAAAAATATTTTCAAATAAAAAAATATCTTCCGTTCGCGCATCGCACTCAAAGTTTTGTAAAATGGCAAAATTTTGCTCTTTTTCGTCCATTTTTTATAATTACTAAACTCGCTACTATCGAAACGCTATAGGTCCTAATGTGATGTTTGGGGCATGAAGATCACGAAAAAAAAATAAAACCTGTAATTTCAAAATATTTATTGTTCGCGCACAAAGCTCAAAAAACATAATTTTTCTTAAAAATGGCGATATTACGTAATTTCTTTTAATTTTACTTTTTCATCTTAAGTAAACAGACCTTTATAAATGGTAAACATATTTTTCATTTTCAATTTTTTATTCAAAAGAATGCACTTTAAAGTCAGATTTTTGGGAAAAATTCGGCATAATAGATCTTGATAAGAGGGTCGTCCTGATGAAGCGGTCTCTTGCATCAGCGCCACACACTGTTTTAGATGCTTCGGTCACAAGTTTGACACACCGTTCAACAGCCTGGGTGTGACAAGGGAAGGTTTGAAAATCCTATTGCAGCAGTGTTCCAGTTTGTATTAGATTTTCGATGTCCTCATCCGTGATGTTCCTTAATAGTGGGGGAGGAGAGATATTGCAACTATCCCACCGAATCATGTTGACGTAGTCTGTTGCTTCGAAGTTCAGTTTCGGTATGTTGAAATTTCGAATAGTCTTTCCCTTGGAAAGTGATCGAGCTTTCAACACTCGGCGGAGCCCCAGTTCTCTGATATGCCTTCGTTCATCCACAATCATTGCAAGAATCAAATTTTCGGGGTGAGCGAAGAAAGCGTTTCGCTCAATTACTGGGTTGATGACTTGCAGTAAATTTTGAGTTAGGTACCGTGATGTTCTGATGGCTTCAAAAACTATCTTTGGACCGTCTGTGAAATTTTTGCTGGTTTTAATTTTGAACCAGAGAGGCATGTAACATTTTAAAATAAAATCTATCAACTGCTTCATTTCATTATTAGGTTTTTCTACGCTCACGTACAGTCTGAGAACTCTGTTTGCCGTCGTCAACCATCTAGAGTGTGAAAGCGGACCAGGATTACGTGCTGCCAGATCTTCTGAAATTGTACCTGAATTTATGGCAGCAGAAATATCAAGTAGGTATAATTGATCCTTGCTCAGCACTTTCCTGTCAACTTGAGGAATGGGGCATTCAACATGTTCAAAACGAACCAGTGGAAGTTTTTCACAGCCAGCCAGTTTTTTCCCGATCGGCCCACTGAAGGATTTAGGTCCTGTGGTAACACCATCCAAGTGATGAAATAGGTGACGGAACGGCAGTTCATTGAAGTGTAGGAGACATATAGCCCACTGCATTGGTCTCCCAACGTGCAATTCGATCTGATGGAGAACACCTTTTTTCCAACCAGTATTAATTACAGTTCCATCACTCCCAATCACACGAAGTTCTTCAAGGGAAATCTCAAGTGTAGTCAAATGGGAAATTATGGTCGAAGCTATACCTTTAGCAAGTCCTGTAGAGGGAGAAACATGGCCGATATATTCTGAACCGGGTTCTTGTATAAGGGAATAATGGTCCTCTTTTTCAGTTCTGCGAAAACGCTTTAAATTAATTTCTTTAATCACCATCGTATCGTCTTTTCTGCCGTCAAAGTACAGACCACGTAGTGTTTCCTTAACAGATTGACTCTGCGAATCGTTTCTGTTATGAGTTTTTTCTCTTCTTATTTTATTTTTGTCAACGACATGGGAAGTGTCTGAGGCATTTATCACACCATAATCTTGAAGAACAGATGACGCGATCGCAGCTGTTACTCGATCAGATACTCCATAACGATCACTGACTAATGATGTTGTTTTTAGGTTGATCATCATCTCCGACGGTTTTTTTGATTGGTGCCGCACCGGAAGCTTGAATAGATCAACGTCATTAGCATCATCTGAGACATCAGAATCCCCATTTTGTTGTATCTGTTCAGTGTCAGAATGTTCGGATTTGTAGGTCTCCAGAGTTTCACTGGACGTACTTTGACGGGGCTGGAGCTCTTTGCTCTTGGTATTTCTGTGAAGCCTTTTTGCGATTATCCGTGTTTCCTGCAAGTCCAACGATCCAATCTTTCCCAAACCACCGATCCTCGGCCAATCACGTGAAAGTAGAAATTAGAGCAGAAATGGTTAAAAATAGCATGTTTCATATGCTATGCGCACACGGTTAATATTCAAAAATCACAGATTTTTAATTTTTTTCGTGTTCTTCGTGCCCCAAACATCACATTAGGACCTATAGCGTTTAGATAGTAGTGAGTTTAGTAATTATAAAAAATGGACGAAAAAGAGCAAAATTTTGCCATTTTACAAAACTTTGAGTGCGATGCGCGAACGGAAGATATTGTTTTAATTGAAAATATTTTTTTTCATTTTACTTAACTATGCAAAAGGCAACTTTTCCGGGGTATAGCGATCGAAAAAAAAAAAAAGTGTTTTTTCGGCCCACCCTATTAAGTATGCCTGTAGAAAGCGGGGGGTTCGAAAAAGCGATCCTGCTGCATGCTGCAAACTGTTTATGTATTTCGGTGAGTGGTTCTAATTTGTGTGTTTTTCTTACTCGTTTTTGATATTTATTAAAAATACTTCACCTTGTTTAGTGTTAGTCTAGTGTTATGTGAATTCCCCTTCAAGCCGCCCCTGGCGCTTTTAGCGCGCAAACGCCGGTACTGGGCGCACGGACTTCGCGCTCCGGTAGTGGGCTTAAGTTAGTTGGTATCGAACGCTTTGAGCGTATAGTTCTATTTTGCCGCTCGAGTTTAGGAACTTCCCAAATGTAAAGTAACCACCCTCTTCTGGGAAAGCCTAGTTGAAGACCTTGTTAGTGACGCGCCCACCCTGTGACACCCCAAATTACCACCATCTACCGTTAATATTTCGCTCGACATAGTCGGATTAAAAGCATTATTGGTGTGTAATCATTTGTGCAATAAAGGGGCCCTTATCTGAATATTGTTTGCCGTTCTGTGCACGAAATACAGTCGCCAAGTGCGGATTTTATCACTACAAGGTCAACATCCAAGCCACCCCTTGATCTCTCGAATTACCTCTTACCTTCAACTGTAAGCTGCCAGGCTCACGAAGTTTCTCGAAGCATCCCTGTTTTATCAAGCTACCCCACCCACACCTTTAACCTGTAGGTGAGGTGCAAACAACTTTCCCCCTTAGTTGCTAAGGGCAGAAACCAGGTGGAGTAACCTACGACTTTGTAAGTACCTTTACACCGTCATATTTATTTAAGTGTATAAAAAAGCCTCCAAATATTTTGCATATGTTCCGGTTCAGAACCTTCCGTCGATTATAATTATATCCTTGATATATTTGCATGCGTTCATCTTACTGTATTTCTTGTCTGAAATCCGTGCCAGTGTGGCCTTACCTTGTAATACAGGGAGCCCCCTCCGGGGTGAAAATTTCGCATATCGCAACTTTGCCTAAAACCGCTTTGTATTCATATACATATGTTCCTTCGTTAATAACCGCAATCTGCGGCCAACTATATTTTATTTAATATACTCTGTGTTCAAATTAACCATTGTGACTTATTTGCCGTCGGTCTTTAGCCTTAGCACAGTTATAAGTAAACATTGTAAACTCCATCTAGGTGGAAGCCCGAAGGTAAGTCAAACTCCAGGAGAGCTGTCAACCAAGGGAAGTTCCTGTTTCCTCCCCTTGAATGTGGGCCCGCCCTTTCTGCTTCAACAACCCCTATTAAGACAATCAGAAACAGGTGGCGCCCTCTTTAATCACCCCCAATTTTACTGTCCCCAAGTTATCTGCGAAGAATCCTCCCGTTTTACAGAACGAACTACACCCTCCTTCGACTTTGAGCTTGCCGAGCGCACCCCCTTTTCTTACGGTGTCGCTAACACCAAGTTTTCCCGTAACACTAGGTACTAGCACATTGATTGTAATTTTTATGAAATCATAAAAATTCTTACTATTTTTGTACAATTATGCGATGAAATACCAATTAAAAATGATAAATACGTAAGTGTTAGGTTACTTACCAAACAGCAGGATATTTCGTGGTTAAGGGAAAAATGGGATCTTGTTGACCTTTTTTTTAACACATATTAACGATGTTTAACGTAAAACTATGGCAATGGACTGTCTCGATTGCAAGAAGACAAGAAGTCCTCTGGAAGGGGTGGTAAGGAAAAAATTGGTGGGAGACGGATACAGCGGGAACTGGGTACTAGGGTGCAAAGTAACACTGGAACTTAGTACAGTAACGCGCAAGTTTCATTAAAAAATGACAAATAAAAAAAAACACGAATTACAATGAAATAAAACTAAATTAAACTAAGTCTTCACAATTTCTTTTAATTAAGATTTTCGCCAGATTTGATAAGCGTAAAGCGTTAAATGTTGCGGGTGCATACGAGGAAAGTTTCGTGGCGTTTTGTCCTACAGCTTTTTGTAGTGTTATATAATTATTATTGTTTGCTATATAAACAACTCCTGACGATTGACAGATATTATACTTAGTTGCTATGGTAACAAAGATTATTTTTGCTTACCAGAAATGGTCAAACCTAACTAGATATCAACATTCTTTGCAACTTAATGAATGTTTCATAGATTTTTAACCTCGCTCGTTAAGGTAAAGCGCATAGTGGTGGTAGTTTACAAGCTTGTTTTTGTCTACTAATTTCTACTAACTTTATTTATAAGGATTTAAACTATTGTCAGTGGAATTAATACCACCAGTGTCGAACTTTTAATTGGTCTGCACGCTCTGCCTTCTAAATTTCTCGTTAAATAGCTGGCATGCTTTAGTCTTGTTTACGTCCCCTGCTATTCTCAGCTTAAACTTGCCGTAGCTGATCAAACTGCCTTTACAACTAGTTTCGAAATCATTTACAAATTTCACCTGCTGTGTTGGATGTAGCATAAAGTTACTAAGTTCCCAAAAAGTCAATTTTGCAATCAATTTCTGTAAAGATAGATTTGCGACGTCCTACCAAGATAAGATGAAAATATCAGTAGCGTCGCAAGCAGTGATTCTTTGACAAATAAAGTCAATTATACAAGAATGAATAGGTGGTGGAACTGGATGCTTCTATTTGAGCGTTTATTATTTTAACGATATTCGTAGTCGACGCGACGTATTAAATTACATTCTACTTACATCTGTGTGTAATTTCATAGACGCACGTAGAATATTGTAGGTTCCAGTTTTGCACATATATTTTTAAAGGTTTCACCAATTTTTAAGTAATATTTGATAATATTTTGCAACACATCGTTGTCATTATGGATTTAAAGCGCAAGAGTTTTCACACCAAATTACTTCTCCGCCGAGTGGTTCATTGAAAACGTTTCAAGAAATTATGTTTGTGTCTTATATTGTTATAAATTGGGTCAGTTTACAGATTCTTAGTTCTGGATTTAAACCGACGCCGAATTGCGTCACCAAATAACTAATTTGTATGATCTGAAGTTGTCGTGCTAAATTTTCATTATTCTTAAGTTACATGCTAAAAAAATTGTCATCGCACGTTAGACGTTTCTTCCCTGTCTTTCCTACAAAAGCAGCAGTAAGTTATGTTTAGAGAAGAACACTTTTGAACTGTGCGTTAGTACCACTTTTCTCTGTACTGATTTGCGCCACGATGTCGGCTGCAACAGAACTCTACTATTTTTTTCCATAACGCCTCGGCTGCAGCGATAGCAGCAGAGTGAAGCGACAGCATAATACAGTAAAAACTAAAATTATATTTCAAAAATATAATAGTCGCACAAGTTGCCTACCTGGGGTACCGAACTGTAAAAAGTTCAGATGAAATTAAGTTTATCTTTAGCCTCTGCACTGACTTTAAATATACGAAAAACTCCAGCTCCCTTGCACTTAAATAAATAGATATTGTTATAGTGATTAAGTATTTTATATACAGATACTCATTAAATATGGACTTTAACGAAGTAAAGCTGGAATTGATAAATAAATTGTATTTATTATCAGAATACCAGCAACCATATTTATTCAAACAAATTAGAAAGCAACCAAAAAACTACAATGTTTATTGCAATATTTAAATGCATTTTCACAAGCATTTAATTTTTAAATTTTTAACCTTAAAATAACATCAGAATAAAAAAATTGAGCTAAACCATAGTCGTCTTTGATATTAAATTTTCCTGCGGACTTTAATACCAAGATTAAATCTTGTGTTGGCTCTGTCAATAATAGAAAAATTTGTTTGCCGGTCAATTATTTTCTTATAGTTTTGTGCTTCAAAATTTGTAAAATTTCGTTTTTTAGACTTTGTCCGTATCAAACCTATCTGCCTTGTTTTCACAATGCGACGAATCCAGCAACCGTAGCAGGAATTATATATTCGGGATAATTGTAATCATTATATCTATCATGGTTTTTCAATGCTTATGTAGATAACATTTTCCAGAAAAGTTTCGTGATATACGTCGCTAAATTTCTTAGATTTTTTGAAAGCATTTCCTTCACAACATGAGTCTCAAGAATCTGTTTGCTGTAGTAACCCACCTGAAAGTCGAAGGTTTTTCTGGATGAGAAGGTCCGAAATTTTGTGAGCAACTTTCATTATTTATACAGTTAAAAATTTCCGGTAAATATAGTTGATCATTTTCAATATTCTCAAAGGTTGTTACCGACTGCAGGTTGGCAGTTAACAATTGGCTAACGCTTTACCATTAGTTCAAATAAAGCCTTAGGAGCTGTTATCGGACCATCCAGGTATGCTAACAAGTATCAAAAACAACTCGTTCGCGTGAAGGTAGCAAACTAGCTACTGTAATATCTTTTTGAGTTATTTTCTTAAACAGGCTGATAATACCACTACCACCAATTCCGCCTGTGTTGGTATTTGTTTCAGTACAGCCTATCGCTAATAAATAATCTAAATCAAGTTCTTTATCCGCAAAATAGTTCACCATACATTTACAAATGTGCTTTGCTGACCAGTCGTTAGAACAACATGGTCAGTGTATTTTGATTTGCGCTCTTCAATTAGCGGTATGTGTTCTCCCACAACAATTTTTTTAAGTTTTCTTTTTCTTACGTTTTTAAGTTGTAAAATAAGATCGTTGCGACCGACTATTAAAATACAAGGCCTTGATTGTGTGTATTTGGGATTATTCTGACAACATACCACCTCGAAGTTTATTCCGCTACCGTCGCAACTTGGAACGATCTATCACGTTACTGGATGGCGTTATCTTTCGTCACAGTTTCAAAGTCTTGAAGTACTGCTGATGCAACAGCAGTTGTAGCTCTGTCAGAAATACGGCAATGGCCGAAAGTTTTTACTAAGTAATACCTTATTAATATCTCAAAAACTTAATAAATGCACATTAAAGTTTTCTTGGGTCCGCGCAGGAATAGCCGGGTACCCTGCCATTCTGATTTCTGAGAAATTTAAGAGAGTTGTATCAAATGTTGGTTGCATGGCGGAAAACTGCGGATGCCGGTCATACGGTATTCAAAGTTAAGCACTGTCCGCTCTGGTCCCCACGCGGATGGGTGACCAATATAGGGGTATATCTGCAACCAACCGTGCTTCGGATGGGCACGTTAAGCCGTCGGTCCCGGTTGTCATACTAACATCTTTGGCAATCGTAAACCATTTAGTGGAACTTCTTCCCCTTTCGACGGGTAAGGCCAGCCTCCTGCCCGGCATACGTGCGAAGAGGGCTCACAGAACCCGCACTAGTTGCGGGTATTAAACAGGCCATTGGCTTATAACAAGAGGAAGAAGAAGAAGAAGTATCAAATGTGATATAGCAAGCCCTGAGGACCATGGAAGATTGGTATACAAGAGAGGGCATATCGGTAAATCCGGCAAAAACCGCAGTCATGGCGTTCACACGAAAGAGAGACCTCCACAATTTAAAGAAACTCACATACTGACTGACAGGACTTGCAAAGAGGGTTTGAGGTCAAATACTTGAAGGTCTATTTAGACAGCAAGTTGACATTCAATATTTATGTGGGAAAGTATTAGGAACAAGCTGACACGGACCCTAGGGGCCTATAGAAAACTGATTGGAGAACTAAAGCAAAGAACAATTACGTATGTCTCGTTGATGTGGTGGCATACAACCAGAACATCAGTTGTGAAAAGCAACCTCGGCAAGTTACAACGGCTTGCCTCTTTAGGAACAACAGTTGCGATGACCACAACTTACCTTCACTACATTCAGTTGGGTAATCGCATGAAATTATGGCGGTATGTAGGATGAAAATAAGTGGTCACAGGAGGATCTTATGGAGGCGGGAGAACGATACCGAGATCTTTGATAAAATAGATTAAAAAACTGCCTTCTAAGCATACAGTCAGACAATATTGGCACTGTTTTCGACTTCAGGGAGGCAAGACTCGTCTGGTTTACGAACGGATCTAAAACTGTAAATAGTACTAGAGCCGAGATTTTTAAGAAACGCGTAAGGGTTGGCCTAAGTGTAAACCTAGGCAGACTCACAACCGATTTCCAAGCGGAGGTTACCGCAATCACAACCTGGCGCTGGTTATGGCGAAGAAGAAATATGTTAATAGACGAATCTTCATGTTTAAAGATAATCAAGCGACTTTAAAAGCTTTGGATGGCGTAGAAATGCAGTCCAAAGTAGTAATAGAGTTTTTTGAAACTGTGGTGGCACTGGCAGAACACAATAGGCTAACCCTGGAGTGGGTACCAGGACACGTTTGCATAGAGGAAAACAAAGAGGCAGAACAATTAGCCAAAAGAGAGCTAAGAATACTCAGACTGAGGCAATTGCAGATGTTCATGAGGGAGTTATTTTAGGGTAGGGCAGAAGGAATTTTGCTATTAGGCAGGAAGCAACTGTACATAATAATAGGACTTCTAACGAAACACTGGTATCTCAGAAAACACCTTAACACGGTTGGGGTAGAGAAGGATCTAAACCGCAGACTATGTGGAGATAAAGACGAAATCTCTCAATAGATTCTTTTTGAATGCTTCGGGGTCGGAAGACTACGAAAGTTTAAGTTTCAATTCTCAGATCGTGAAGAATTGGTTACTGCGACGGCAATAGCATCTTATGCTTTTATCAGTGAGACTGACTCGATGTAGTACGAAACGCGTAGGGTACAATAAGCTAATGAAATTCAGCACAGTAAGTTTCTGCGCTACGCCTAACGGCTAATACTAATAATCATTTGAATTATTTTTTTTGAGATACAATTAAAATTGATGAATTTTACCATACTTTCTCAACGTCACTAGCAACAGTGAGAAAAATGGTTCCTTTAGAGTTTGAGAGTGTAACTTTTAGATAATAGCAAATCTACTGGTAATATCTCATAACATATACCTCTGTAGGTAATATCTTCTTTGTAATTTCCTGTGATATCGTGAACATGAGACAGTTCATATTACTTCGAGTTGTCGTTGGATCTAAAAAAAAACAATTAAGAATATGTTAGTCAACTTCATCATTAAATAGACAACAGCCCTACAGTGACAATATGATTTCAAGTTTTCAGAACTCGAAATAATCATAAATTAAATATATTGATTCCACATATTATGTACTGAATAAAATCAGAGTCATTTAGCTAATGCTAATTTATGATAAACGTCTTCCTAAAAGTATTTAAAATTTTTTCCAGATGTGCTAAAACATAATTAATAATTTACCCAATTAAAATTGACGTTGTACCTGCTGTGCTTTTGTCGGTTGTAGAACTTGAATGGTCCAATAGCAACACTTGCTGGATTAATACGAATCACTTTGCACTGTCGCTGTTAACTTACAAAGCACTGAATATTTCTTAGAAAACAATAGCCGCGGTTACAAATACCTTACTACTAACGTGGAAGTAGATAACTGTAAATCAGCCACACCTTTAGTTTAAGAAAATATTGGAGAGGCTTAATTGGCGTATTAAACCTCTCCTTGTTTTATTTATTAAATTCAGCTGCTTTACATCCCAAATTTGTTACAACAAACAACACACAATGCGGCACGAAAGAACACGGCGTATTACACCTACGGTTTGCAACGTTACACTGCTTTGTTTTAAATGTAGCAACGTAACGTACGTTGCTTTAGTTTGTGTGTTGGGGAAAAATATTAACAGGTAGTAGAAAAAATCAATAATAGAGAAAGTTTTGGAATATCATAAATTGTATGTTTTTGCTGCAAAGATAAAACAAAAAGAACGTTGATAAATCGAAGTCTAATAAGAAGAACCAAAACAACAGAAGGTGTAAGGTTTTTCAACACTCATTTAAGAGAACTCATAAAGCATAAAAATAAGGCAAAGAGAGGCATTTATCTAAAAAAAAGTAGTACCCATTCTGGATTTAGAATTTGGGAGTGTGAGTTACCTCACGCGCACTTAGGCCACAATAGGTGGGCCCATTGTACTACCTCCCCAGCAGCTCTCCACATTGGACGTCACCCAAGCCATCCAACCTTTTGGATGTACTTGAGGACATCCGCAATTGGAGTGTTGCTGATTTCGGCCATGTTAGGCCAGATGTCCCCCAGCATGGATCCTCTGGTTGTTGCGAGAGCTGGGCAGTGACATAGGACAAGTTCTGCCGACTCGTCGTCCTCACGACAGTTTGGGCTGTCCGCCAGTCCCATCCTGTGCATGTGTTGCTTCAGGGTGCAGTGTCCAGATAAGATACCCACAACTAGTCGTAAGTTCTTTCGGGACAGTTGCACACAGTATTTGGCTGTTTTTGGCGAGGGTGCCGTAATAGCAGCCCTTGCTTGACGACAGCTTTGAGTGTTAACCCATCTTCGTGTGAAGCTTTTTAAGGTTTCTTGGTATAGCATAAAGCTTAATGTCTTCAGGGATATGGGAATTACGGGTTCTGGCCCCCAGAGAGGTTGTCCGGAGGCCAGTCTCGCAATCTCATCAGCCTTTTCGTTGCCGTAGGTTCCGTCATGTCCTTTTACCCATACAAGGGAAACGGCATTATCTTTTGAGATATCGTCGAGAGCTTCACGACACCGCAGTACCACTCCTGAGGTGATTTTGCAACTGCCTAGGGCTAGTAAAGCGGCTCTGCTATCGCTGTAGATACCAATACGTTGGTTCTTGATTTGTCGTTCAAGAATTGCATTTGCACCATGCATTATTCCCACTACCTCCGCTTGGAAGACAGTGGCAATTTTGCCTAGTGGTATACTCTGGCGCAGGTTTAGGTCATCGGAGAAAATTCCGGCACCCGTTCCATGCTTTGTTTCAGATCCATCGGTGAAGATGGATATGTCCATATGCTGGGTTGGTCCAGCATTCGTGTAGACACTAAAGTGTCTATTAAAGGCATATTGTAAAGGAAGGTAGTCCACCATAGCATCCAGAAGAGGAATCTTGACGATTGCCTCATCCAGGATGCGGGTGTGTCTGCCTCCTTTGCCTGCTGTTTGCCACAGCCCCTTGTGGCGCAGCCTTAAAGCAGTTCTCACAGCTACTTCCTCCACAAAGAGATCAAGTGGAGGAAGGCATAAGATCACCTCTAAGGCGGCCGTGGGGGTTGAGCGTATAGCACCTGTAGAACTGAGACAAGCAAGACGTTGCACGTGTCCCAGTTTGGTTGCTGCCGTAGCCTGTCTGACCCTGGGCCACCAGACAAGTGCTCCGTAGCATAGCATGGGCCTAATCACGGCAGTATACAGCCACAAGGTAATTCTAGGGGAAAGTCCCCAAGATTTACCTAGAGCGCGGCGACACTGCCAGAAAGCCATGCATGCTTTGTTTGTTTTAGCTTTCAGGTGTTTCTCCCAGTTCAGCTGTTTGTCAAAAATAACTCCCAGGTATTTGACATTATCTGAGAATCTGAGAGAAGTATTGAATAGGAGAGGTGTACGTAAGGGTCCAACCTTCTTTTTCTTTGTGAAGAGTACCATCTCTGTCTTCAATGGGTTGACAGATAGGGACTGTTCATTACACCACTTTTCTGTTATTCGAAGAGCCGTCTGCATTAAGGTGCAGAGCATGCCCTCAAACTTCCCCGTGATGAGGATGGTGATATCATCCGCATATCCAATGGTATAGAATCCAGCATCATTGAGTGCGCTTAGAAGGCTGTCCACCACTGTATTCCATAACAGTGGAGACAGTACTCCGCCCTGTGGGCAGCCTTTCATCATGACACCTCTAATTGAGCTGTCTCCTAAGTTAAATTGCACTGCTCTCATTGCAAGCATGTGCTTTATCCACTCACAAAGAGTAGGTGCAACACCAAGTCTGCGTAAGGCAGAGTTTATACTTTCAAAGGTGGCCTTGTCAAAGGCTCCTTCAATATCAATGAAAACTCCCAGGGTAGACATTTTGTTGTCTAATGATCTCTCGATCCGATTCGCTACGGCATATAGCGCCGATTCGGTAGGTCTCCCTGGGATATAAGCGTGTTGGTTCAGGTGCAGTGGGTGTGAAACAAGCACCTTCTCCCTTATTTCCCTGTCACAAAGTCTCTCAAGAGTCTTTAATAAGAAAGATGTAACACTAATGGGACGGTAAGATTTGGCCAGGGTGTAGTCAACAAGCCCTGGTTTGGGTATAAAAACTACCTTCACTTCTCTCCAGCTCTCCGGTATATATCGAAAGGCGATACATGCCCGGTAGATGCGCACCAGGTGGGCAATTATCAGGTCCAGACCCCATTGTAATAGGGCTGGGAAGATACCGTCCACTCCTGGCGACTTGAAGGGGAGAAAGGAGTTTATAGCCCAGGTTACTTTGTCGCCCCTTACGACCCGGTCCGCCACTTCCCAATCCTCCTCAATGGGAGGTGGGGTGTCGGGCCTTGGCCATACACAATCAGGGGTAACAATGCAGCCTGGGAAATGTGTTTGAATTAGCACTTGTGCTGTCTCTTCGGGTTTGGTTGTCAAAGAACCATCCCCTTGCCTGAGACAGCCAGGTTGTTGATTGGGGTCTTTTTAGTCTTGCCGCCGAGGTAGTATTCTCTATAGAACCGCAAAAAGTTTTCCAAGAGTCCCTCTGCCTCCGGCGGATTTCTTTTTTATATATTCGTTTTTGGTCTTTGTAGGACTCCCAGTCACTAGTAGTTCTAGTTCTCTTTGCTTTATTGAAGAGTTTACCCAGCACTGATCTCATCCTGTTGAGTTTCTTGCACCACCAAGAGGTTGTGCGACTCGCCTTGGGTGTCTTCAGGGGGCATGATGATTCATAGGATTGCAAGAGCGAGTTTTGCAGAATGTCCACGCTGGTCTGCAGGTCCTCTACCCGAGCAATCGTATCCGGGAAAATCGACTCCGCCAGGTGGGCTTCCAGATCTACTTTATAAGATAGTCTGTCGGTCTGGGGTTCCGATATTGTTTTGGTATGGCCGTAGTTCCAGATAATCTGAAACAGAGCCATCTGTGGTCTGACATGGATACAATAGGTGATACATGCCAGCCCACAATATTATTTGAAATACCTAACGATGCCAGGGTGACATCAATCACCGTCTGGCTGCGCGTTGTGACAAAGGTAGGTTCACATCCACGGTTCAGTATTTCTAGGTTTGTACTTACTAGGTACTCAAGTAAAGATTTACCTCTGGTGTTGATGGTACTGCTGCCCCACGAAACGTGGTGAGCGTTCGCATCACAACCAATAATTAGGTGTTTATTTTCCCTCTCACAGTAATCCACCAGTTCGATCAACTCCGCGCTGGGCGGAGGGTCGATTGAGTCACCGGGAAGGTATACCGATGCTAGTATAACATCTTCTTTTCCTTCGTTAATGCTGCAACTCACCTGTACCGCCGTAATATCGCGCGTACAGAGGTGTGGCAAAACGAAGGCTTGTAAGTGCTTGGGACAGTAGATGCACGTCCTTGGTTTCTTTTGGGTGTTATCTGTAAAGACAGCGCCATTATTATTATTTAATCCACAGATCTTAGATTTTACAATCCAAGGCTCTTGTATTAATGCAACAGTGTCCTGCTGACTGTCGAGATGTCTGCGTAGAGTGACAGCAGCCACTCGACAGTGTTGCAGGTTAATTTGTATAATATTTAGTCCAGGCTGAGTGGACATGGGGTCAACAAAAAGAATTAGTCGGCCCCGGTGTCTGACCCGGACTCCAACAGTATCTCCATCAGCATCCTCTCCTCCTCACAGGTTGTGTCCATGGGGGTGGGGAGTTGTGGGGATTCCTCTTCGGATGGCTGCTCTGGTAGCGGCACTCCGGGTGGTGGTGGAGGGGTGTCTACAGACGCACCCTGATCTGCAACTGAATAGGGTTGAGGGGTCTCCGTAGACGCACCCTGCCCTATAGGCTGATTTCCAGAGGCTGGAGGTGCATCTCCAGGCTTCTGAATTTTTATGCTTAGGGTGGTAAACTGATAGTGCAGTTTACCTCCTTTGCTTTTTACGGCCGTTTCGGCCTCTCTGTTTAGGCCAAAAATTAGGAGCCTACCAAGTGGCTCCTTCTTTTCGGCCGTGTGGAAGAGGGGCCAGTCCCCAACGCCCATCCCGGGGTTCTGCACTGCCAGTCGACGACAGACAGTCTCCGTAGGTTCGGGTTTCCAAGGGACCCACAGAGCTGCCTTCGCCAGCCTGGGCAGCCGATCCACCTGAACGACGCTGAGGCGAGCACCCTCCCACAGGGCAGGCAGGTTCGCGACCGCGTCTGTCAGCCACTTCAGCGTCTGGTCGTCCTCACAGGTGATTCGAATAATCTCCCCGGAGTACTGCCAGCCCCTAAAAGTAGTACCCATAACACGATCGGCTTTGAAAACGATATTTAAGTATTGATTTAAAAATGAGAATATACAGGGTGTTAATGAATTGTAGGGATAAACTTCTAGGACTCGCAAAACACAACAAAGCAAACAACTTTTGTTGATAAATGTGTGGTCAAAAGTGTTTCCTATAGAAAATAGAGCCTCTTAAAGATTCTTTGAGAAGTACCTGAAAATAGGCAACCTAAATTGCATTTTCAATTATTTTGCACAGGTCACACGGAATTTTGAAAAAAAAACACGATCTAGACATACATGCATTCAAATAACGTCAATTTTGACACAATTCGATATTTTTGTGATATTTTTTGACTTTTCTTGCATTCGTTTCTTTCTGTGCCTTTTATAATTCGTTTTTTTCGTTCTGTGATTTTTTTGATAATTATTTTCTTCTTTATTTTCGTTCTGTGTTTCGTATTTTTGTGTTATGGCGAATTATACTTTTGCCGAACAGCATGACATGATGTTCATGTATGGAGCTGCTAGGGGTAACGCACGCAAAGCTGCTCGCCTGTACCAAGAACATTTTCCGAATAGGAATTATCCATCGCACAAGGCCTTTAGTGTAGTTTTACGTCGGCTGCGGGAGGAAGGTACATTCGTTGTCAACAGACACAACTGTGGAGCTACCAGAACAAGGTGAACGGTGGATTTTGAGGAAGCAGTTTTGGAGAGAGTGGCTGAAAATCCTTCTACTAGTGCAACAGCCATCGCTCATGAAATGGGAGTGAACCATGTTTCAGTATGGGAGGTACTACATGAGCAGCAGCTACATCCATACCATCCACAGAAGGTACAAGCCATGGTTCAAGCAGATTTTCCCAGAAGGGTAGAATTTTGCCAGGAATTTCTACGGCGGTGTAATGAGTAAACGTTCTGTTTAATAACGAGGCATCTTTTACGAAAGAAGGATTATTCAACAGTAGAAATTGCCACGTTTGGGACGATGAAAATCCCCATGCTGTGGTTCAAAAAGGATACCAGCAAAGATTTTCAGTGAACATTTGGGCCGAGATTGTTGGCGATAGACTCATTGGACCATATCTGCTAACCCATAGGTTAACAGGAGCAATTTATTTAACTTTTGGAAGATGTTCCACCTCAAATGTGGCTACAGCACGATGGTGCACCTGCTTATTTTTCGGCGGAAGTCAGGGAATTTATAAATAACACTTTTCCCAACAGATGGATAGGTCGAGGAGGGCATGTGGCGTGGCCTCCACGTTCTCTTGATTTGACCCCATTTGATTTCTTTTTGTGGAGTCATGTTAAAACGTTAGTGTATGCTACCCCAGTTGAAACTGTAGAAGAACTTACGGCGCGTATTCTTGCTGCATGTGAAGAAGTTCAACAGACTCCTGGCATATTTGGAGCGGTGCGCAGGAATTTACTTCGTAAATGTGCTTCGTGTGTAGAAACTGGGAGGCGACATTTTAAACATTTACTATAACTTTGTTAATTTTTGAATTAGTTATTGTAAATTTTTCAAATAGTTGATTTTTGCTTTGTAATTTTGGTTATTTCTATTGCTTAGTTTTGAAACATTTTGTTAATTAATTTATTTTAAATTTAATTTGAATTTGAAAAGTGGGAACAAGGGCTTTATTAAATCCTGTATTAATTTTCGTTGTTATGGAAACAAATAGTAGGTAGTAAATTGAGTTGCCTACATTTAGGCGCTTCTTAAAGAGTCTTTGAGAAGCTCTATCCCTGAAAAGAAACACTTTTGACCACACATTTATTAACAGAAATTGTTTGCTTTGTTGTGCTTTGCAAACCCTAGAAGTTTGTCCCTACAATTCATTAGCACCCTGTATACAGTAATATCTGTTTGTTAACAGAACACGTGTCTATTATAATTAAAAAAAATAAAATTTTGCTACAAAATGGTCACCGTTATTTCGGAAGGATCCTGTAGATACCTAAAATAATTTTCTTTGTGTTCTAGGATCCAGAGCGTAGTTTTATTTTCAATTTCATCTTTCTTTTTATAGCTGACTTAGTTTAGCCTTATATGTTTAAATCCTTTTCCAATAGTCAACAAAACTGTATTACGATTCAATCGTAGCTCTAGACGAAGGCTTTAAATCAGGAATCGGTCGGGTTTCAATCTCCACTGAAAACAATGGGGTCCAACTCACTCCATCTTTTCCGCAGAAAGGTTGCATTAGAACATAATTTCGTTCTGAAAAGGCCCCGTTTCAAAAAGTTGTGTTTCTGAACCGTAATGAAATCTACTTGGCCGCATTAAGAATTAACGCCTGGGGCCTGCAAATTACATTTTCTTCTGCTGCTAGAAATGTAGAGAAAAGTAAGAGACGGCTCGGCGGGAGCCTGGTTTCAGAAACGCTTGCGCACCCTACAATTTGCTGCGAACTGCAGGGGTTGTTCCGTCACATCATCGCCACCCTCAGCTCGACACACACGAGTAGATACGGGGTTTGTTTGCGCGCCCGCGTACGTGTTAAAATGATATACCTTCCGAAACCCCAAACCGGAAAAGAAAGACAAACATTTTGAAAGGGGAAGTGCTTCCCGCTTTAAGAGACACATTTAAATGCTAGTTAGAGTAACTCTTTTGGATTGTTATAATGTAGTGCATAAGTGACAAAAGTGAACAATGAAATGCATTTTGTGGATAATTAGAATCATAGCATCGCTCTTCATGTGCTATGAAGGTAAATACGAAAAGTTGTTGGGGTGAAAAGAAATTTCGCGTAAAAGTAACTTTCCCAATAAATTTACCAAGTCGTAAAGGGAATGCGCTTGTTAGCCTCCGCAGATGTATTTATAAAGCAACCAAGTGTGTGAAAATGAAGATCCGCCAACCCCCCTATAAATCCTTGATATTATTAAGAATCACGAGGGGCTTTTAGTGGAAAACTAGGTCGTACATCATGTTCTTGTTTCTTGTACGATTTTCTTATAATAAACTTGCAACGGCCAAGTTTTAATCAAGCCGTTAAGCAATTATTGTTTAATTAACAATCATACCAAATGTATTTATACGTGCTTGAACTCTTTTAAAATAGCAATTTACTATTTTACGAACGAATTATAATTAAAGTACTTTTTGGAAGTTTGAGTTTCCGCGTACGCCCTAAAATTAATGGCGCCCCGCTAATTTACAAGAGTGAGTTTGCAATTAAGTATTGCTAATAATGATTAATTACCAGTTAATTTGAAATCTTTTTTTAATTTAACTAAAAATTGGTTTATGTTTACATTATTAGAAATTTTATGAAGATCACAACCTAAATTTTTTTTATTTAACCTTTTCTTATCCGTTTCTTTGATAAAACGGAAATTGCTTTGAATTAAAGTTTAATTTTCCGTAAAAACACACACAACCTGTACGCATATTCGAGGTGGAGATTGCATTATTGATTTTTATTGCTTGCTGATTGAATTTCAAAACTGAAATTAATAAATCTCCAATTCCAATTTAAATAATTATTACATTAATGAATCTTTTATAAGTTTTACAGTGACACCGAAATTTAAGAATCCTGAAAGCAAATTCTGAGAAGATTTTTAATTTTTATAAACTTGTTCTTTTTCAAAGTTTCCCAATATACTTATTTATTTACAGCTGTTAAGGCTTGTGTCACTAGAAAATTATACTATTTAAATATGCAAGTAAATAATAATACAAAACTTTAAATTTAATTTATTGTTGTAGGTATTTTTAGTATAACAAACAAGTTGCTTTGAGTGAAAAATTTAAATTCCAATTTTTATCATTTTGTCTTACGTTTTCTTTTTGTTTTTTATATGGTTCTTTTATAACTTTCTATGATACTATAGAAAATTCTTGTACTACGTAAAAGTCCGCTTTCCTTTGATGTTGATTTATTAGAATTTGGAAAATTTGAAACTCAAATACCATACTAAGAATTCAGTCATTTTCTTGCTTTACAAATCATCTTTCGTGTTTCAGACCTGAAATTGAAACTGATCTTACATTTCATTTCAGCTATTACCACGGATAATATATACTCTTATAACGTTAAAATGTGCTAACAAATATTGCAGGAAGGCAAGGCAGGGATGTGCACCGACACGTGAGAAAATCGTAAGAAAATGAATAATTTTATGTGTGTTAACCGAACCAAATACTGAAAATAGTTTTCTTAATCGTAACCAAAAACCGCGACGCTAATTATTTTTCGTATTTATACCCGTATTTTTTTCTTTTTTGTCACTTATTTATTATAGCAAGAAACAATAAGCATTTAACTTGTATACACATTTCACGTGTAGTAATGAAAAATTTCGGAAATTTTTAAATGGTACGAATATGGTGTAAACTTTCGGAAATTTATAAAAATTTATGGAAATTTATAGAAACTTGGAATATCTCTTTGTTGCTTCGTTTAAGATTTCGGCCTTTCAAAAAATAGTGTACAGCTGAAAATTAATGCATAGATACTATTCATCCCCTCGAACAACATACTAAACTCCGCAAATATTCTATGGCATCGTCATCGTCTATTTTAAAGCAGAAAGGGCCTAAATCAGAAAACATCACTTTTCCTCTTTCCTGGACAACCTGCAATTTATTAAGATTACAACTCCTGCTGAAATTTGTTTTTTTTTGTTCCACTTTATTCTACTGGGTGATAATGAAGCGAGGTACACCCCCAATTTTTTGTACATTTTCACAATAATTATTTAAAACTCTGGGGCTGTTTAATTATTCGAATATGTAAATTTTGTAGCATATTATTTAAAGTTTAGTCATTTGCGGTTACACCAGAAGCGACATCAACTATTCTTCTTAAATAGCATTTTATACTTTTTATTATGACATATTCTGATAAACCGTTCTCTCTTCAGCCATGTATAAAGTTACTCAAAACTTGAACTGAAAATTCAGGTTAGCCGTGAATTCCATGTTCAAGTTCGCGAAAATGTTTTCAACGCGGTTAGTGTCATTTTAAAAATTGAATATTTAATGAAAAATTGTCTTTAAGTAACCTGCTTAGGCTGTTTCGTGGCCAATTTTGTCACGAAAAGTAATTTTAATCTATTTTCAAGGGTTTATTTTTCAGTTCCAGTTTTCAAAGAATAGTTTTTTTTTATTATGGGAAAGAAAAAGAAATAAACTTGTATTCTGAAAATGAAAAATATTTGAAATTGCCCTAAAATATTTATTTAAGAACCGGCTATTCCTGCATTAAATTTAAAGTGAGAAAAACAAAACTGACGTCTCAAAATAAAGAAAAACACTATTTGGGCAACATTCCGCATAGACGTTGCTAGCAGCCACAGCATATCTCCTTCATTTTTTTACAGATTAAAAGTATGACAACTGTTTCGTTCCATAATTGTTAGTGCAATAATTAGAAGAAAAAATTAACGCAATAACAAATAATACGCCATAAAATTTGAATCATTAAATAATTAAACAACTCCGAGTTGTATTTAATTATCGTAGAATTGTAAAATGACAATACTTTCCTGTAGATATACTCCGTATAGCGAGGAAGGTAAAAATTGGGAGTGTACCGTTCTTCGTTACAATCAGGTATATTGGAGTTGAACTTTAATAAATCGCCAACATCCCTAAATTAAACATTAATTTTCAGTAAAAATACACAACGCGTACGAATATTCGAGATGGAGATTGCATTATTGATTTTTTATTGCTGATTGAATTTAAAAATTGGAATCAGGATTGTAACATCACACGTAGAATATTATTTTCTACATTACACGTAGAAAAGTGCGTGAAATACGTAGAATATGTAGAAAACGCATGTTAAATAAAACTATCTCTTTCTACATATCATATATGTAAAGTATGTAGAGCATGTAAAAAAACACCTGCATAAAATTACTCTGTTTGCTTTAGTATGTTGATGAACGCGTGTGTGCATAGTAGAGAGGGGTGAAACAAATTACTATTCAACGGTACGAACGCGCCTCCTTTTCTCTATTCAAATGTACCTCACTGCAAAGTGGTTTTAATTATCAGCAGTTATCAAACAACAAAGTTGGCTCCATAAAAAATTATACAATAAAATTGCGTCCTTTGAATCATTATGTCGAAGCCTACCGCTTGCCCTTACCACAATTCCGGCACGGGTTGCAATAATTTTACGTTTTTAATTTTTTACTATTGTGAGAAATTTTAAATTTTAATTTATTAATAATAATCAACTTGCGCTGTGTGTTTGTTTCTTCTGTTTTTTTTTAAATTACTATACTACTATAGAAATTCTTGAACTACGAAAATCCCCGCTTTCTTTGATGTTCAGTTGTATTAGAATTTACAAAATTGAAACTAGAAAACGAAGAACTCGGTCGCATTCTTGCCTTACAGAGTATCTTTTGTGTTTTAGATCTCAGATTGAAACTGATATAATCAATTTCGTTTCATTCTATTATTACAAGATAATATTGTTGCACAATGTTATATGTAAGGACAACAAAAAAGCAAGATTATTTAAACTTTATATTCCACGTGTATTGATGTAAAATGTATTAATGTAGCGAAAATTGTAGAAACCTTCGAGAATTTATGGAAAATTTAGGAAATGATGGTTTTTTTCTCTTTCCAATGATTTTAAGCTCACTTTTTACATACAAAATCAAAATCAAGTGATTTCTAATTTAACATTTTAACTACTATCTATATTGTTGCACATTAATAATTAAACGATTTAAGTGTCTAATGTTTAGAATAGACGGTTGTTAGTATCGCCGCAAAGTTTATCGGTAAGCAATTGCATAAATGTCCAGCTTATTGGCAGTATTATGGGATTATATAGTTTGTCGCTAAAGATACGCCACGCTAGGCGAGTTTCATCATATTTCATTCATAGAAGACAATATACAGGAATGTAGTCGAGTGTTCAACAATGTTAGGATAATGTTTACAAATAATCACACTTCACTGATTCTGCTATTTGGAGCCATAACAAACGCTAGAATGATTTAAAAGTACTAACTGAACCCGCAACCTTCGTCTAGCGCTGTGGGCACGTCATATGTCACTCATAAAGGACGTTATACGCATATATCTGCCTTATTATCAAAAGTTTACCGTATTAGAAAATATTGCGTAACACCAAAAACCGCTAAATGCTCTATACGTCTACACTATCGGTCGAGATCCCAGCCTCGCCACGTCAGCATTCAGAGGGGCACGAAATAGCCAAAACATTACACTAATAAGATGCGATAAAAGCCATAGCTTATGCTTTTGTGGATCATTTTCGTTTTATGGTGAAAACGTACCTGAAAAGGGAGCCACAACAAAAACGTTAAATTCTTTCCCGCAGAAAACAACCAACCAAAATTCCCTAAACAGAAGCAGGTGTATTTTTATGCAGTTAGATTACTTATAATTAAGAAAGAGTTTTCCACGAAAAAAAACGTGTTTTTTTTTCTTGCTGATCGATTGATACGGAGTACGGGCAAATTTTATTTCGGAATTATATGAAAATGTCTTACAACATCTTACTGCGTATTTATTAAATCAAAAACATTTTAAAAACTCTGTAAATTACTCCGTTAGAATCGAGGAAACGTGATAAGTTTAACTAACATCTTTCTTAAAATTATTTCACGGGGCTGTTTATTACAGGCTTTTTAGAGTTTTTTTGGTATCTCTTTCGTTGCTTTTTTACGTGGTACTCTTTCCGGGGGTAGCTAAGTTTAACTAACATCGTTCCAGCTGTTTTTTTTAAAGAATTTGTTTCGGCGTATGAAAAGACTTTTTCGCGAGATGTTTGTTCTGATGATTTAACGAAAATTTTATAGTTTTTTCCGGGGCTATGTTTTACGCTTCCTTTCGTATTTTTCACGGAATTCTCTTTCCGGGAGCAGCTTAGTTTAATTAATAATATTTTCCCGCTGTTTTATAAAGAATTTGTTTAAGGAAATGTTTGAGGGATGTTGATTCTGATGGTTTGGTTTTACGAGGATTTTCTTTCTGAAAATTTTGTACGGAATTTTTAGAGTTTCTCCGAGGCTGTTTTTCAGGTTTTGTTATTTTTTGCGGGAATTCTTTTTCCGCGAGCAGTTACGTTTAACCAACATCTTTCCCGTTTTTTTCAAAAATATTTTTATTGGGACAGTAAAAGGGGGATGTTCATCATGATTTTACGGGGGTTATTTATTTTTAAAACCTTTTTAAAAATGTTTTAGAGTTTTTTCAGGGGCTGGTTTTAGGTTTTTTTCCGTATTTTTTACGGGAGTCTCTTTCCGGGAGCAGCTAAGTTTCACTAATATCTTTCCCGCTGTTTTATAAAAAAAGTTTATTATGGGGCTATGAAAGGATTTTTTAGGGCGAATTTATCCTGAGGGTTTTACGAGAATCACTTTGCTTAAATGTTTTTACGGGGTTGGTTTTTACGGAATTTCTCTTTCGTTTTTTATGGCATTCTTTTTCCAGGAGCAGTAACGTTAAGCAAATTGTTTTTCCGGGTCTGTTTTTAAGCTTCTTTCGCTTTTGTCGCGGAATTCTGTTTCCGACAGCAGCTCTCAATCCCGAGACCGACTCAGCGTGGGAAACATTTGAAGTTACAAACATACAGGGGCCGTAGCTCACGGGTATGCTAGTGTATGTATTTAACGCGTTGAGTGTATAATGTCTAGACTATAAAAATTCATATTTTAAAGCTGAACGTAAGTGCTATAATCGTATATACAATCTGCCAGGTAATTTTTCCATGCAAACAAGAAACATAGATCACTTTTAGAGTAAGCACGTTTTGTTTGTCTAATTCCAATTACCGGAATGCCAACGCAGTTTATATTACGAACACATAATTCAAACTCTGTCCAAACATTAACCGTTACTTTCAATCCCGTAAAGTTTACTCTAGATAACCACGGTTGGTTAACCATTACGGTTGCAGCATTGCAGACCAATGTTAAATAAACAGTTAATTCGTTGCGTCCAAGTTTGTTTTTATTTCCCAAATCAGATTCCTCGGAAAACGCACATCTTATGGGGGTTATGGATCCTTTCCATCGGGATAGACTTTTACTTACGGCATGACCAGGGACAGATCAGTACCAAAGACTTAAGGCAGGTCAAATCATGCAAACGATGCCGTGCTCAAAGATGTTCATAAATAAATCAAATCAGATTTACAAATTGCATTACAGCGGAGATTTTAAGCTGATAGCTGGAAATGGTGTTTTATTACCTACAGTTATTTTATCATCCTCGGGTACTGGATTACCATGGACTGTTTAAAAACACAAAATTTAAAAAAAGACTAATCGTATATTCTTTGAGACTTTCGCGGTTTCTCGAATTGTCAATATTACAATTTACTTTCGGCTTAGACCGCGTCGTCATTTGGGAACTACACCCAGCATAATCAGGTAAGGACCGACCTGTAGCTTGTCTGCCTTTACAAGCATTTGCTCTAGAAGTCTGAGCCATATTTGTTCGTAGGCCCTGCCTGCCTAACTGGTCGTTCCATTGAGTTAAGATTGCGATAGCACAAAGGTGATTGCAAACACAAACGCATCACAAAATCTGGGGTGGCTGTACATGCTGGTTTAACTGGGCATAAGATGGATTTTGACAATGCTCAGGTATTCGCCAGAGTACTTACTTCCCTCGTATCATACGTGAAGCAATTGAAATTGAGAAACAACCTGAAAACATAAACAGGCAGGATGGTTTTAAACTCAGTAAAGCTTGGACTCCGGTAGTTTATCCTCTGAGGACTCCTAAACATCATCGATCTCACGATCACGCTACGCTCCACCGGATTCGTCTTTGCCCAACGGTGATAGCCAACCAGAACTCCGCCGTTTTGATCGACTGGCTCAAAGAGGTTTAAATACCTCCGCTTCCCGGATTTCAATTCAGTGTTCTATTCACTCTGAAGATGCAAGCTGCAATGTCTTGCGAAAACGGGTTCACAAACAGCTAACACGCATAAGCCGATTAAGTATTATTGTCCTGGCAAACAAAATACATTAAGATCAAATTCTTGTCCGCCGCAAGGTTTAAATAATCTAAGTACACGGCCCTGTTTAGGCAGGCAGGGCCTACGAACAAATATGGCTCGGACTTCTAGAGCAAATGCTTGTAAAGGCAGACAAGCTACAGGTCGGTCCTTACCTGATTATGCTGGGTGTAGTTCCCAAATGACGACGCGGTCTAAGCCGAAAGTAAATTGTAATATTGACAAGACTAATCGTACCTAACCATTAATAGGATTTAAGAACGGAATTAATTTCTACAGTTAGAACAGTTTAAAATATGAAAATTTTAATTGAAAACACTAATAACCAGCGCTAATTTAAAGGAAAAGTGAGTACTTTTATTTAAAAAACTGAAATACAATGACGCTGATTTTTCTTTTTAGTATTGTGTACTTGTTTTTATTATTTTGTTTAATTTGTACATGGTAAAATGCTACTTGTAATGCTCTATAAGTTAATTTTTTTAAAATGGCCGTGTCTGGAGCGTAACGGAAGGTGCAAGCTAATAACTCGGAACCATCTGTAAACGACGTTTAATTTCCACAGCAATTTTTTTTTATTTATTTTATATAGTCCCTCATTCTTCTTACAGTAATTCTTGCAAAATTTTCGAGGTGTTTTATCCAGGATAGCCAGAATACTTACTCCGTATTTTTCAACATTTTTACACAATGTAAATTAAAAAACTCAATTTACTAGCTACTTATATATTTAAATTCTACGCATAGTCAGTATATCTTCGTCTTGAACAGTTTAGCTGATTTAAAAGAAATAATTTCTTTTGAATACATTTTTCTATAAAAAAATTTATGATTGCGCAGCATAATTTATAACAGTATATACTAATATTTATTGTAATTTTTACGTTTTTAATTGCTCAAATTGTAGTTATTTAAGGTATTTTACAAGGCAAAGATTGTCAAAATGGTTACTCTTCAATGTATAAATCTTAAAAGAAAATACCGGTAAACCGTAACCGAAAATAACCCAAATTTATTGCAATTTGAGCTATAACCGAAACACCCAAACGTTTAGTTGAAATCGGTACACGTCCTTGCACCAGAGAAACATGCCGTTGAGCTTCCTTACAAAGAAAAACCTATCCTACATTACTTTGTATTAATACAACTGCGAATATTTTATTATCTCTATCTTCTTTTAACCACTTTAAGCAATTTTGTCTGTAATATCTAAAGTGTATTTTAATGTTACTGAAATTTCCTACAAAATTCGCTGAAGTATGATTACTGGGGTAACTTTTACATGTTCCCATTTCGTCAGTTTTACGACGCTCACGTGTACTAAATCAAAACCAAAGAGTGTTACCGTGACAAGCCAGATTTTGATTCCCAGAATTAAATGCGACTAAAAGAGCAGTTTACTAAAAAGAATTATATTTGGTATCAAATGAAAAGTAATACTCTGCGCGAAAGCAATAAAATTTAAAAGAAAAGCTTTTGTTTCATTTAATCCAACCTGATATTAACAATTTTTATTAAAATTGTCTCTGAATGACAAAGTTTTGAAAAATAAATTTTCTTTGTCTTTAGGTTTTAATTAAATTTCAGGAACTTGGTTCGCATTTCCCATTGTCCTGTATTTTTATTTGTGAAATACAGAACATTGACTTATGAAAATCAAGCTGGGTTTAAGGTCTGGTGTTTCGTTTAGAAGGTGTGAGTCACTTTTGTTTGGTATTGGGAAAGCAAACATAAGAAACCTAATTACGACGTGCAGAAGTTTAATGAAAATTACTTTCAGCATTTTCAAACCCCTGAAAACTTTGTGTTTGAAAAGCGCGTAAATTTCTAGCGACTTGAGATTATTTCCATCAATTTGTTTACAGAACTGTGAAATTTTAAATCTTTGACATCTGGTAAATAATTTTCAATTTACAATTTTTGCAAATTTGTGTTATGCCCCGAAAATCAAAATCTCCCCGATATTTTTAAATTCTACTTGAAAAGATCATCATTTTTTTTGTTTTCGCGTAAATACTTATGCAATTATTTAACTTTAGCCGGTTTTTTCAAAATATTTCAAAAAGTGGACGAATTAGAACAAATTTTAAATGGCATCTTAAAATTCTGATCAACTTTGCCCAGTCAGCCGACTCTGTAATAACAAAGATAGCTATGTTATCCACTCCAAAAATAGACACCCGGATATGTTGCAATGTCAGAAAATTGGTGGTTGCATTAGGTCAGTGGATAAAGAGTCTGCAGTCCCATTCGGCCGACCCAGGTTCGGAGAAACAAATCAGAGCAGCAAGTACAAACGCGGTAGTTAAGTTGAAGTTTTCTGTGTGAGGCATGTTAGACTCGTCAAGTGTGCTGAGTCGTGATAAGCAGGAAATATTCTAGAGTTGTTTTTTCATTAAAAATATTATAAAGGGGTACTTACATCGAATGACCGAAAAACTAAGTAAATGACATAATAATTCTTGTGACGTCCATCAATTTAAAAAAAAAATAATCAATTCTATATGCCCGTGGACTCTCAGTATAATGGAGGGTTCTGTAATCCACTAAATTGGAATAATCCCGACTAAACAGCTTTATCTTTTTCAATAAAAGCTCCAGAGAGTGGTACTCTATACCCATAATGATGTTTTTTCACAAATCTGACATTCTCAAAGCTCAATTTTGAAGTTTCAACGACCTACACAATTCCATTGAAAGGTTTGTAGGTTAACAGTAAAAATTAAGTTGCCGTCAAAGAATCTTTTACGTAGAAACACACAAAGAGCATTCAAAGGCAAGTGAAAAGTTGTATAAGGAAATTGGGAAAAATGTTTAAAATATTCTGATTACAAAAACGGATATTATAAGAAAAGTCGATATACAAAAATAATTTGAATTTAAAAATAGTTACAAGCTAAAATAATTGACGAAAAAGATGATTAGTTTGGAGGAAAGTTGTGTGATAATAATAAAATAATTTAGAGATTTTATAATATGAATCTACAGGATTCTGTATCTTTTTTTGTTGTTTAGTAAGGAAATAGATCGGGTTTTCCATTGCAAATTTGACACACAAGTTTAGGCACTGACATGGTCAAATGCACAAAATAATAAATCGTTGAGGGAGAAAACGCTTTTCTCGGAACAGCCAAAATACATCTAAAGACGGAAGTAGCGCTAACTTCTGAAACGTTGCAGATAATTAGTTCGCCAGACTGTAGAATTGGAAGTCAATCATTAATCAGTATAAAGCTTTTATTAATTCTGACATAGTTTTCGCCTACAGATAGACATGGCATTTTCTAATTCTAAATATCGAAAAGTTAATACTGATCAATCAAAGAACAGAAAGTATGTAATAATTGCCACCAATAAAATCAAGTTAATCAACCCTACTTGAAATATTGACTTTTTTCTTCGGGCGTTCAGAAGAGGCGTCAATCATTAAAAAATCGTTAATCGAATCATTTCTGCTTAAACATTAATGAATTTGCAGATATAATTGAATAGAAGTTTGTAATTTCTATAATCAATTTGAGTTCAGACAACGCAAATTAGATTTGGTACTAGGCTCTGCTAATTTGCAATCGGTGAAATGGGTAAGAGATAATTGAAAAAGTTAATCTACAAATCTGATTGATGGATGCTGTTAGTATCGGTATTTAGGTAAATGTATAGGTGCAAAAACGACAGATAATAAACAGGTAATAAATGTTACCAATATAATTTTATATAATAATAATCTTTAATTATATTATAGTAGTCCTAGATAGAACATCACCGATTTAAAGTAATTAATAAGAAATCTGATTAATTATTATGTATGCGACTAATTAACATGGACTTCGCCTTCAAACCCCAACTAAAACCTGCTTTTATATATTAAATCCTTAACTGTCTCACCATAAAAACACGACCAGATCTTGCTTCTCGACAAAATTTATCACCATAATACTATGGCGGCCTCTTCATTCAGTTTAGTAATTGTTTTCAACAATTATTTGTATTTACTGCCATAGCTGTTGCTATAATTTGGTTATTTATGGTTCACTAACGATGAAGATACACTTTAAGTTGTAATAAAGTTTGCCTTCGGACAAGACAGCAATGCATTGTAGTTGTTTACACTGGGCGTTTCAAATACCAATGTAGGTCGTTGTCGGAACAAATAAACAGTGATATATCCTCAATTTATTCTACTCTAGCACAACATCTACCGAAACGTTTGTGAAAAGAAAGGTAACGTCGAAACTGACTAGAATGTGTCATTCACACAGCCGTAGGATTTTCATCTTGTTGACAAAGTTGCCACTAAGTGGCCAAAGCTTAGTTGTTAAGTATCGTGCTAATGCGTGTGTGTTTTTTGGGTATTATGAGCTGTTTTTCTGTGGTGTCTATAGTATCAAAGCGTTTGATCGCAGCTGTAACCTTTGGAATGAGAGAGTTCATAGGATTGCGATCAACCCTTCTATAGGTGAAATTGGACAATAGGGCGGGCTTCCATCTTTAAGATGTAATCTGAGATGTTTATCAGTACAGTAGCATTGCCGTTATCTGCTTTTAGTATGAGGACATCTTTGTTCTATTTTAGTAACAAGGCTATCCTTTTCTCATTTTTACTTATAAAAGAGCTGGACGGCTTCGCTCTTCTTACTATGCTACATCCTGTCTTATACTTTTAGAAGTTTGTGTAGGTAGCTTGTAAATTGCTACTTCATCGCATTTAGGATTTGAATTCAGTGCTCTAATCACTCTGAAGATGCACGCTGCAATATCTTGCGAAACGTTATTTTGTATGGCTAACAGGCATAATTAAATATTCGTGTCCTGACAAACAAGATACTTTAAGATCAAATCCTTGTCCGCCCCAAGGTTTAAGCGCACGGCCCTGCTTTGGCAGACAGGGCCCACGAACAACTATGGCTCAAACTTTTAGAGCAAATGCTTGTAAAGGCAGACATGCTACAGGTCGGTCCTTACCTGATTATGCTGGGTGTAATTCCTAAATGCCGACACATTCTAAGCCGAAAGTAAATTGTAACATTAACAGTTCGAGAAACTGCGAAAGTCTCAAAAAGATATTGTAAACCTTATTCTTATTTTCGTCAGAAACTGTACTGGGTCGATACATAGCAATTCATCGGAATATGCGACTTATAAAATGGTTCGTCGTAGCGAGAATGTGAGACAGGTGGAAGGGATCAGGAACTAATATATGGATATTTTTAAATTTTCAGTTTTATTTTTATATTTTATAATACATTACGTAATTTTATCCTCACATTTATGTTATTTAAAATAAAATAAACAAATACAAACATTGCTTTTTTGCTTTAGTATTTGTTCAAAAAAATATTTTTTCAAAAAATATTTTTAAGGAAGATATTCTGTTTGTTCCATACTTTTGTTCCACACTATTTATTGTACGCTTATGCCAAATTTGAAAGTTTTTCTTTAAGTAGTTTTGACAATGAAAGAGAAGTGCAAATTTAGCAATTGAATTACAACCTTTACAAATTTAAATAATTTTATTTTTAATGTTATCAAACTCTATAAAGATGACCACAAGTTGTTATTAGCATATGGCAGTTCTCTACAGACAGTCATTTTTTTTATTTTTTATTTTATTCAAGTCAGTTCAGCATACATTTGCTATTCATGACTCAGTTATACAAATTCTTAAACTAATACTAGAGAGTGAGGTCAGCATGCCTCTTAATTAATTAATTTTCAATGTTTTGCTACACAGCCTGTTAGATTTTATTCACTGATTGATTGTTATTGATTTTAATTAATGTTCACAGTAGATCCTGTGGGAGTCTTCTTTTTAGTCTTTGATGTTGATTTATCTGGCCGAGGTTGTAAAACACTGCACTAGGACAATTATTTATATTGGCAAAAAATTTGGTACACAGTTTTTTTATATATTCTTCCACAGTTGGTAAGTTAAGTTCTCTATGAATTTGGTCATTTCTTACGAACCATGGTGCGTTCACTGCCATTCTAGAAATTTTATTTTGTAAGACTTGGAGTTTTTTTAAATGAGTCTTGGATGTGTTGCTCCATACCGGACACGCGTACGTTATAATGGGTCGTAATATTGATTTATAGATTAACATTGTGCACTCAATACGTAAGTGAGACTTTCTGTTAATCAGCGGGTATAATAAGGAGAGTCTTGAATAACATTCACTTAGTTTTTTATTAGTGTGAATACCCCAACCAAGTCTGGTGTCAAGATAAACACCGAGGTATTTAACTGCTGTATCCCTTGCATTCCATTCGATTATATTTTGATTTATTCTTACGCTTGGAAGATTCTTGATTTGTTTCAGAGTGAATACTTTAACCTGGCTTTTTGTTGCATTTATCTTGACTTTCCAGTTGTCGAACCATACGCATATCGTATTTAGTGCGTTTTGAAGACTGTTGACTGCTGTCTCAAGTTTTCCATTTTGGGTGATGACTGCTGTGTCATCAGCAAACATAGCTAAGCTAGAATTATTCGTGATTGCCAGATCATGGGCATAGAGGTTGAACAGTGTTGGTCCGAGTACGCTACCTTGCGGTACTCCCGCTTCAATTTTTCTTTTGGTGGACAAAGTAGCATGCACCCTAACAGCAAATGTTCTACCGGTAATGAACGATGTTATGACATCGATGAGATAGTCTGGAAGTCCTAGTTTGATCATTTTATATCTAAGTCCATCGTGCCATACCCTATCAAAGGCATTTTGAAGGTCAATGAAACATACAACCGTGTATACCTTGTTCTCGAAACCTCTTTCAATTGTTTCCGTTAATCTTAAAAGCTGGTGCGTGGTCGAGTGATGCTTTTTAAAACCAAATTGATGATATGGTATAATATTTTGCCCTTCAAGTATTATTTGAAGTCGTGTTTGAATAATTTTTTCCAGTAGCTTTGAGAGCGTTGGGAGTAGGCTTATTGGACGATAGCTATCAGATCTATGCTTATCTTTCCCACTTTTATGAAAAGGTAGTATGATAGCATATTTCCATTGATTTGGAAAATAACCAAGTCTGAGACATGCATTAAATATTGTAGCTAAGAACGCTACTGCCTTTTTTGTAAGGTGTTTAATTATTGTGTTTGTTATTAGATCTGATCCCGGAGATTTTTTGATTGGGAGTTTTGTGATTATTTCCTTAATTTCTGTTGGTGAAGTTGGTGTAAACTCTCTCGGATTCTGGCTAATAAAGTCATTGACAGCTGTGCTCACTTCTTGTAAATGATCATGCGCTATATTAGTGTCATTTGGTGTAAAGATATGTTCATAGTGCGCTGCCAGTACATTGGCTTTTTCTTCGTCCGTGACGCATGTGATATTGTTGTCTGTTAATGGATGAATGATGTTCGGTTGTCGAATTAGTCTCTTCGTAGCTTGCCACATTGTTGCATCGCGTGGTTGGAGTTCTTCTATATATTTGTTGTACATACTGTACTTGTAGTTTTCAAGTTCCCATCTAACTTTATGGGTGAGTTGGTTTGTTAGTATTTTTAAGTGCGGCCTACGCGTCCTTTGCCATTCACGCCTTGTTTTGTTTTTTAATTTAATTAGGTTTAGTATTTCTATTGGTGTACATGGATATCTTCGCTTTTTGTTTTTCATTGATGTTACTGCAGGTTGGATGCTTGTTTTCACTACTTCGGTGTACTGTCGTACTGCTTCATCTATATCGTCATTTGTGTGAATGGGACCAGGGCTTTTGATATTTTTGTCTAGTTCGATGTGAAAGACTTCCCAATCAATTTTACCTTCTATTAGTCTAGGCACTACAGGTATTTGTTGTGGTGTGTTGAAGAACGAAATGACAACTGTCAAATGATCAGATTCTAGTTCATTTAGCACAGTTTGGTAGATTGGTTTACTGAAGTTTTTAAATAAGACAACATCTAAAATATCCGGTCTATGGTCTGGTCTGCGTGGATGGAAGGTGTATTCTGTCGGAGCAGATATTTGTATGCCATGATTTATTATAATATTATTTAGCCTGACACCATTCTGATTCTTTGCTCTACATCCCCAATCTGTGAGCTTGGAGTTCAGATCACCTATTACTAATGTTGAGTCGTTCTCATTAAACATTTTAGTTATTTCTCCCTCCAGTATTCGCTTGTTTGGTTGTTTGTAAGCTGCATAGAGTGTTATAAGAGCATTGTTTTCTAAAACTAGCTTTATAGCTACTGTTTCAAGATTTTCCAGTTCTAGATTAATTAAAGAGTAATGAGCTAGCTTACGTTTGATAATAATTGCTACACCTCCTGACGCGGTTGGTGTATTCCTATCTGTTCTATATACTTCATATCCTGGTACTTTAAATGTTTCTGCATTGGTAAAATGCGTTTCAGATATACATGCCACGTCAACGTTGTGTCTTGCCAGGTACTCCAAAAAGATGGCACGTTGTCTTTTTAATCCGTCAGCATTCCAGTTAAGGACAGTTAAGTTATTAATTATGTGTTTTTTATTTATCTCCATTGGTGGTTAATAGGGGTATTAATGTTGTGAGGAATTGCATGATTTTATCAAGGTGTGGTATTATAAGTTCAATAATTTTAGTTATGACCGTGGTTATCATATCTGGTGTTTCTTGTTTATTTGTGTAGTTGAATCTACTTAGGTTACTTGAAAGTCTAGGAAACGATCTATTATAAGCTTGTTCATCTTGCCGATTCAGCTGGTGGATATTATGGCTGATATTTGGTCTAGTGTCTACTGTGGCTTGTACTTGATTTTGATTAGATACATTCAACTGACGACTAATTTTTAGATAATAATTGCAACCTTTAAAGTTGGCGGGGTGCTGCTCTCCACAGTTAACACATTGGGGTGGGACTTTATGTTCTTTTGTGCATTTAGTGTAGTCGTGGTTGCCCGTGCACTTAACACATCGGGGTTCCATTTGACAATAATTTCGCGTGTGGCCATAACGTTGGCATTTTTTACATTGGGGAGTGTCCCTTGAACGTCTTCTGGGTTCCACTTCTATTATGCTATACTGTATTTTCTTTAAGTTCATGATATCTTTGGCATTATCGGTATTTTCTAGGTCCACCGCACATAACGGTATTGGTTTTTTGTCTTTATTGTAAAGTCGTACTACTTCTATCGCCGGATATTTTAATTTTTTAAGTTCATCAAGTACTTCTTCTTCAGTGATTGAGACCGGTAAATTTCTTGATGTTTTAAATTTGATGCATAGTGCAGAAATATTGGTGGGATTTTTATTTTAATTTCCTGTGCAGGGTTAGTGATATTATTTGATTCAGTTGTGTCCTGTTCTGAGTTAGTGATATTATTTGGTTCAGATGTGTCCATCTGGCTGATTGCTGCAGCATGTTTGCCTTGATAAATTTTATTTTGGGCTTTTTGAATGTTATCACTTGCGAGATAGTATTTATTAGCTGTTATTAATTTAGTTGGTTCAAAATAATATTTCTTATTTGAAATGATTGGGGGTGAGAGATCAAGATGGTTTCTCTTACTCATTGTTGGGTGACGGTAGCCCCTCCGAGGGGGTCCTCTTGCTTGAAAATAATTCCACTTAAATAACTGGTTATTTTGATACGGAAATGTTGGAACTAATGATAATATGGTGTTTGACCTCAGGTCAGTTCGCACTCACGTTATCGGATATCGCAGAGAAGCAGACCGCCGCACGTCTTTATTCCACGAAACCCAAACGAGAATACAGACAGTCATTGGTAATGCACGAATTACATTATGTTTCGTTGTTTTCGCGTATTATTTGCCATGGTGTACGTCACTGCGTTAACTGAAGGTGAGACAGTATAAATCATGACTTATTAATAGTTATTATGCACATTGCAGTAGTTACATGTCACTTTCTTAAATTCTTATTTATTTCACAATTTTTTTAAAATACATGAGTTCGCGTTGAATAAAAAAGTAACACAAAAATTTAATTTTATTCGTTGTAATTATAATAAAACTGACATAAACTTAACCTATTATCATTAATATATTACGCTACTCCTACAGAGTTGCGACTTCATGTACCTGATCTGAATTCGAACCAAAGTCAGATTGGATGTAATTTAATTTAAATAAGTTCGGGCCGAGCCGGGTTAGATACCTCGTTTTACATCAAGTGAGGTTCGGTTTTTATGCAAAATCCAGAACTTAACCTAAAACTGACAATTTTTTGGAGATCCGAAAGTCATCTAGAATCCGACAGTAATCTAAATCTTAAATTTATTTAAGATTCGTATCCGATATTAAAAATTCAAATGTCAAATAAGTTTTTTGAAAAAATAAATTTGTCTTTGACTGTATATTTTACCAAAATATTGTCAACGTTATTAAGTAACAAAATTATACACTAGCATCTGATTAAATAATGTAAGCAAAGCTCGCACAGAGCAAATATCTCTGTTTGGTGCGAATATAGATTAAGTTATTATAATGTCTTGTTCTGTGATGCGGTCTGTGCGTATTCGCTCCGGATTGAATAACCGCACAGTTTCAATAAAGCACCGGATTAAATTCGGAATGACTTCGGATTCAGTATCGGTTTGGATCCAGTATTCAATTGGATTCAATATTGGATCGAACTGAATATCAGAATGATTCTTGATTTTAAACTGCGTGGTTGGATCTTAGCAGATAAAATAAGTAATACGTAATCGGGTCAAATCGGATCTACAATAAAATACATCGAATCAAATTTGGCTCAGATTTTTACTTTCCCATACTCCTACCGAAGTATGGAGAGTTGTGATTTCATGAAAATATTAGAATTTCGGATTTTAACGGTGCGTTTTTTCCTATACCTCCCGAAACTCCTTGATGGATTTTTATTAAATTTAGAATGTGGAATTTTTTCTAGTTGCAGGTAGTTTGTAAGGTTTTAACCGGCACCGGCAACGGAAATTGTACATGTTTTTTTGTATATGTAAATAGTTTCGTAAAAAAGTTTCAGTAATTTTGAAAACAGTGTTATAGTACATCTAAAGTAATGTCAAAATTTTTTCCGAATGCAGCTACGAAGTTTTAGAATATTTTGATTTTAATGCCCGTTTGCTCCAAAGAAACGATCCTTAAAAAAAATTATTTTATTATTCAATACCAAACTCTTAACCTTAACATGTACAGAGCCTTCGTTAATTACTGATACCCACGCGGCCTTTGGTCCGCAGTGACTTAGGGAGTTTTAGATTTAGATGTTGAAGTCAGTTCAGGATTAGTACTCGTGGTAACTAATAATTCCCTGTAAGTGTCACTGTCAACACTCAAAGTGAGGTTATGTATGTAAACAAGCAAGCCTTGATAAGTTAACAAACGGATTGGGAATTTTTGGATAAAAGGCTTACCAACAGTGTAAGTTGGGTTGCCTATATTTTGTGATCACGTGGGTATCAGTAATTAATGAAGGCTCTGTTAATTATGTGATTTAAATTTTTTTTTAATATATAAATGGTATAATTATCACAAATTCAAAAATTTTAAGTATAACAATTACAAAAGATTTTCAAAATTTAAAACGTTTTTTCAATTTTTTATTTTCAAATTCCACAGAGAATATCAAATTTTTTTAAATATTAAAAATTGTTTAAAATTTCATAATTTACAAAAATTTTCATAATATTAAGATTTCAAAATTTATCAAAAATGTTATACTTTTATAAAATGTTCGTGTCTGGTTTTGTTAAAATATTTTTTTCTATTATCTTAATTTTAAAAATGTTGGATATTTTCATATTTTGACAATTATTCAAGTTTTAAATTTAACAAAATTTGTGAAAAAATTGACTAAATTTTCGGCAAGTTGTGGAAAAAGTGATAAATTTCAAAATTTAGAGATTAAAAAATTTAAAAAATTTTTGAAACGTAAAAAATGTTTAAAAAATACAATAAATGCGAGGAAAGTCCCGTGGCGGTTGTCCGACAGCTTTTTTTCTTATATTGTCAAACCCAATGTTAAAAGTAATGTTATATTTATATGCGATAAATGTTTAGCCGTTTTTAAATACAAATGCCACACAAAAGCTATTTGAAATTTCTGTTACGGGTATTTTTCATATTGACATTTGTAGCTGTACCTCTAACTCGAAAATTGTGTCTAACGTGTTTTTGCACAAAACTATATTTTGACAACTTGCAGGTTTCGAATCCTCAAGATATACCTAATGAACTTTTTTTGCGAGTGCCCGTAAGCTCAGTTTTGAAGCGAGCACTATACTATTGTATGTTTTCGTACATTCTAAAGAATTTGTAAAAATGAGAAAATAAAAAATGTGCCTAAAATTTATTTTCATTGCAAGTGATGGTGATAATTGTTGCTGGGCGTGGCCGTATTATGTCAACCAAGACGGCTTCGATGCCAGCGTGCCGCTTTGATAGCCCTAAACTGTAAGGTCGGATCTGTATTAGTGTAATCGCTTTTCGGAGAAGTCAATATCTGGATTATTAAGTTCCGCTAATGCGGTGAGAAGCCCAGGTATGCAGTAAGGGTTGTTCTATGATGCACAATATTGTGTAATGCAGTAAAAGCTTGTTAATAAAGTTGATGTAGTAAACTTAATAAAAGTTACTTATTAAAAAGTTAAATTTAAATTACTGTCATTTTATTTATCTACCGTTGTCGTTGTAGTAGCATTTATATAACAATAGGTAATACTTCTAACGTTTCAAAACAACACCTTCAGCCTCCATGTAGCTCAAAGCCAAGTTTTGATCGCTACAGATACTGCGGAAATACGATTAAACCATTTTAACATAAATTTATTTTATCCTGTAATTTACAACTTTAATTATATACTATTGTAAGTATGAGAACTAAATAAAACATTTCCCCATGTTAGAAAGAAACTGTAAAAAAAAACAAATTTATACACCACTTTAATTAAAATTCTTTTCGAGTCCTTTATTGCTGACACCGTCCATACAATTGCCCTCTGTCACCTGGACTCCCAATCGCTTGTTGCAGGCAGATTGATAATTATAGCCGGAGAAATGATCTCTCCTACCTAAGCTGCTGACTTGTCGGCGAAATTTCGTTTCTTGCTACTAAATTTTACAAACAGTATTATGATTAATTGTAAACATTTAACTCTCCATTAAACCACGTCTATATGAAATTCATCCTAGCTGGTCTGTTTATACTGGAAATAATTACCAAAGTAAATGTCTCTTACCTTACTAACCACTTTGCTGTTTTAGTTAAATTTATATCGAAAATTTTGAATATAATTACAACCTTCGATCATGTAGTTTCTTCACAATTTTACTCAAGTTACCGCTGGCGGGTTGGTACCTAATAACGATGTGTGCTTCTAAAATTATTATTTTATTTATGACGTTCATAGAAACCTCTTAGAATCAATAGGATTATTATTGTTGAACTAGGTAATTACGGGAAGAGAAATCAAAATGAGTTAAAATCTTCAACAGCTAACTTTAACCCTGTATTCAATGGTTCGGTATGGAGGTACGTTAAAACCTTTCACCGCGGCTTCCGAAAATTGAGGTCATTGGCGAGGTTAGGAAAAACGATCAAAGTGAGTTGAAATCTTCAACTCCTGACCATAACCCTTTAATTAAGAACAGAAGCGCGTAAAACTCTCTGCAGCAGACTTCAGGTACTTGGTTAAAAAATGTTGTTAATATTGTTATCGATACCTGATTCTGAGTCACGTTTGACTTAACGTTACAAAAATTCGGACTTGCACCTAGATACCTAGAGCTCATTCTATCTCTTGCTTTACTGCACTCGCTGCTGACCTGACTGTTGACAACCCACAAGCCGGCGGATTGGCTTCCCAGAGAACTCGTGGTTAAAGTTTCTGGGTCTGACTGGTTTCAGCTCTTGCCATCTCGAGAAAGTCGAGCAGTGGAATTCGAGCCGTGGAACTGATTTTTGATGCAGGAATATTGAATTTATACCCTCAATCTTCACCCTTTAGGTCATTTGAGAACCTTGTGCTGGAGACGATTTGTGAAGTGGGGATCTTTGCGCGCGGCTTGGTTCCGCGTCTTGTACTACCAGCAACTGTAGCTTTTATTTACAAACCAATAAATATTCGCTAATTTTAAATATTAGCGTGTTCATATTTATTCATTTATTTCGGCCCATTGCATACAGTATACAAAATTAATTTCCTTTTATAGTCGACCGGCACTGCTGTGGAGCAGCTGCTTAATGAGCTATTAGTAGATTATGTTCCAGCGATGCAAACCAATTGTGTCCATTATGGAAAGCTTTATCTATGTAATAATATAGCGGTCCACTCTACAAAAGAAACTGGTATTTATATATGGGCTGCAAAAATTTGTCGGTTCTCGTAGTGGAAATTCCTACCACTGAAAATTGAGACAGGTGGAAGAGATTCGGATTTACATTAAAGATACGTACCACTCGCGGTCCTTTGCGTTACTACAAGCGGTACTCCATCTAGTAGAGTTCCATATTTTATGGTTTTCTGTTACCTATACCAGATAACATATTTTTTACAACACAAATGTTATTTTGGTTGATGTATAGAGTAACAATTTGGAAATTAGCAATTAGGAAAAGGGCTGTGGTCAAGATTGGATAATTAAAATGTATGATTAAAAGAGCTAATGATCTCGAATTTAAACATGTTTCGATTCATGTTGAACTGATTTCAAAGCGTTCTTCCGTAGATAACTAAAATGCGATGGCCGTGGTAAATTGAAATGCGAAGTTATGCTTTGCTTAAACAGTTGAGTAGCATGTTTTGTTGATGTTTCTTGGTGGAAGTAAATATATATCGTAGTATTACAGGGCACCTACACAGTTGGTAGAGTTGTTGGAATATAGGTCGGAGCATATTTCACGTCTTAACCTGCATTAAAAAAGTTGATCGTTGATCGTAAATTTGTTGTATTGTTGATAATATACCTCGTTTAGGTTTTGAGGTAACTACATTACACTGCAAAGTGTTTAAGATAGAATTCCAGTAAAAGCCAAGTGATTTTAGCAGTTCGTGCTACTTTAATGTGACATGTCATTCTGATTAGCATTTAACGCGCCACTTAAGATTCAATGGTCGTTTGATCGTAATTTTCGTAAATTAAACAGCGTCTCTGATAACAATGTAGGTATAGCCGTTTCTGAAACGTTATTGCTTCGTCGTTCCCTGATGTTTTCTTCAAGAAATCGTTGACGTAAAAGTCATTTTGGAGTGTCTTGGCTTCCCTGGAAATAAATTATTCATCGTGAGCGAGTTGTTGTAAAGAGCTAACTGCCAACAATTGTGCTGAAGTAGCTGCATATGCTTAATAGTTAAGTGTTGTCTGTTCTCGAAAATATTGGTTTGTGATTTCGCAGCAAAAATGAATAAATGCCTGAATATGCATCGATAAGGCTGCTAGAAATAAACACGTGTCTCATCTTTTTGGTAAATCGAGATTCCTTTCGCTTGTTTAAACTTTTACTAGTGAAGGGCCCCTACTACTACTATTATTCACATACGCGTCTATGATAAAAAGCACAGATTCATTTGCACAGTATCCCTTACATTTTTACGGAGAGATAGGCTACTGCAAATGCCCAATGTAAATACATGATACGATGACACCACCAGTCGCTGTGATATGATGCGAATACTCTAATGAAAACAGAATTTACGGACTGCGATTGTATAAAGACGGCCTTTGCGGCGTGTTTCGCTACGCAAGCACAACGAGATAATAATATTTTGACAAATATTTGAATATAACTGTTATTAGGAATAGCAAACACGCAGTTTGTATCTCATTGTTTTGTTTCTCTACAATAATACAGTATTGTTGGTGATTAAAAAATCATGGGACTAACTACATGGGTTGAACTAATTTTTCATCTCTTAAGAGATTTTTCTTCTGGTGCTCGACATGAAATGCAGCAACACTATTGTAAAACTAACAAAAATTATAAAATGGAATAAAAATTATATAATATTATATACAGGATATAAAAGAGAACTTTCCTTCTTAGAACACACTAGACAAAATATAGTGTTTCTATCTGTTTCTAGGTGGTTCTAGATCATGATTTTATCTTCAGTCGAAACCAAGGTTTATATACAAGGTATATAAACCTTGAATCGGTCCGTTTTGCTCTTAATTTATCAATTTTAGGAATGTTTATACTTTGAAACACAATTACAAAGCAAAACGTAATCGACTAAATAAACTTGTTAGCCGTTTTAGAACAGAATGGTAAGCGAAGATAAATTTGCATGTACGCCCAGTTTAAAGGCTTAATCGCTTAAACAGAAGTTCGAGGGTTAATGTTATTCGCAGAATTATAATACGTTCCGTATCTTTGGGAATTTTGCAGAGAGATCTTAAGCTAACACAGGTACAAGGAGTTAAATTCCCAACTGACTTTAACGAGCAAATTTTCGTAAAAGTAAAATATTTTATTTTTGTCTACATTTTAGTGTAACAGAACATGCCTTACATAATTCTCAAATACAGTTCTTGTTATAGCAGCTCAGGGAGATATTTAGTAATCTCTGGTTAAAATCGAGAATAATTAGGCGCTACACACAGGTAAAATAACGTTCGGCTTTATGAACTTTATTATAAAACTGAGAATTATAGATAATGAACTTTAGGTTTATATGGAGTTATCTTTGGACCATGAAAATATTCAGTATTGTGGCTTTCAGGAGGTAATTGTTCTAATGTCTGGTTTTGTAAGTAATGTCCTCTCTTAAATAAGAATTTCGCGAGTTCCGGTCAAATACTGATGCGTTTAGCCACTGGGGGGCGATCAACAATATCATGGCTGCCGCCAGCTCCAATATTGTTTTTATTATCGAACACCAGTTGTGCTTGGTATCATATGAAGCGCCAGGGTTCTCTTGGTCTAATTTACAACACATGGATTTACAAAAATACAAATTCCAGAGTAGATGTAATAAAATTAGGTTTAAAACCTTCAACGTCAGAGTCCGGGTGGTCCAGTTGTAGAGGATCAGGCTCACAATGCGTGAGTTCTCGGTTCGAATCCTGGAAGAAGCAGAATTTTTTTCTGTAATTCTGTGGATCGGTATCGAGCTCAGTAACCATTCGACGTTGAGTTACAATTAACGCGCTGGCCTTGATTGCTGGATGACCAGGACAAGTTACAAAGTCATAAACAACATAAAACAAGCAATTAAACACATGTGTGTGAATGACATTGAATGAATGTGCATGAAGGGTGGCATAAGCTTCAGGAGCGTAGCGGTCTAAAGGCCAAAAGGCCCCACTACCACCTATTACACAAGCGAAGAGCCTACCCGGAGTGAAAGACCTCGACACCTTCGGGTATAAGAGCTGAAAGATTAAACAAAACAAAACAAACCTTCAACGTACTCCAATCCAATTAGGTTCGGCATCATATTCAAGTTGGAATTTTTGACTTTTCATAAAATGTATAACCGCAGAACCGTAATAACAGTATTTTAATATTTTTGGCCTATTCGAAATAAGTATTTTTAAGTATCAACGCGCATTTCTTTACCAAATTTATTATTCATAGTTCATATTCACATGAAAGAGCGTAGATCACCATAGAGTGTTCAGTGCAAACGCCAGCAATTTTCCAATAAGCATGTCCTTCACCTCTTGGAAATCCAAGAAAATAGAACTAAAAAGCTTGCATGTTAAGACCAGTATTCTGGCGCATCTATACAAGACGGGCAGGTAGAGGTATTTTCTTCCTCACTACATTCATTCATGATTTATATTTTGCTTAAATGGTCGTGACCCGTCAGGTGACCGAAGACATGTTTTTCCTGTCTATTAGTAGAAGTTTCTTGATTATTGCAAGTGTAGGTTGCTTTGCTCGTTTTTATGAAGCCCAGTCAATCAGACTGGGACATTTAATGAGTTTCTAATCCCTTGTCTCACAATGGCTTAAAGGAATACTAAGGGCGGCTTTGCACCACTGACCTCGAAACCCTTTCCCTGGCTAGAGTATAAGCTTTTTCATCCTCTTCTATACTACTATGGCCTGGAATCCATAGTAGTTTAACCAAGTTACAAGAAACAAGTTTATTAGGTTTTGGCAGCAGTCCAGTACCAACGCTTCGGTGATCCTAGCCTGAGTAACAGAGCAAATATAAAGATGATTGTTGTTCGAGTAACCTCTAAAGAGGTTCTCTTGCGCATGGATAAAAATTGCGTATATCTTAACCGCCAATCACCAATCATTCTTGCTCCAGTGTTTCCATCGGTCCATGAACTGTCAGTGAATCAAAGTAGACCACATGGACTCAGGAAATACTTAGAGTAGTTGGAATTATTTCTTCCTAGGATGAACAAAGTGTAACATTTATATATTTAAAAGCAGGTAATATGCGATTATCTACATCGATACATTACATCTGATGGTGTCCGCTGGAACAAGAAACTTAAAGAATGGAGACCCTGAACAGGCCAAAAAAAACGAAAAAATGCCAAAAACCAGATGGTCCTACGATATTGTTAAAATAGCAGGGAAATGGTATATCGGAGCAATAGATGGACACATAGGTTAAAGAAAAATAAGAAGGGAATATGCGATCTTCTTTTGCTACTAGAATCTCTTGTGTGATTTTTAATTACATAAGAATTTCGTGTGCTGTACTGCTTGTCCTTTAGACTTCCACAGTCTCTATGATTAATCCAGCAGGCAGCTTTTGTTGCCTCTGATTCGTTCATAATGTCAAGAAGCAGTAGCACCAGAAGTGCTTGCAGGCCCGTTGTGGGTATACGCATGGGTCTCTTACAGAGACTTTAGAAACGGAGAGATAGAAAAAGAGTAAAATATAAAACAAACAAAAAATTATTTATATAAATCGATTTATGTATTTCTTCGGAAAAGATTCATTAAGAAACCATAACTTGGACGAGAAAAAAAGTAAACCCCTTAAGCATTGATGCATCTAAAAACTAAGAAAGAGCTTTATTCTACTATTATTTAAGAGCAATTTTACTTGAACAGAAATTTTTTATCTGCGCCCGTTTATTAAATAAAAGGTCAGAAATTTTCGATATTCAAAAATTCATAGAAGGTGTCACAGAAGAATTAGCGGATTGAGACACAAACCAAATTATAGCTAATTTATAGCTCTATTAGCCTATAAAATTAGAGTTTTGAACAATATTTTTTTTTGAAGGTTTCGAAGTATTGGAAATTTCTTTTCACAGTAACATGTTGTTTCAATAAACCATTTGATCCCAATATTTAAACTCGTTATTGTGCAATAAGGCGTCACAATTAGAATTTTCATAAACTCGTAGCAGCCCTAAATGTTGAAGCTAGAAAATTAAAAAAGAAGCATTCACTTTGTTCAAATGCTAACAAAAAAACATGTCTAACTTCCGATTACTGTTTCGAATTTTTTAAAAGCTTACTCTCGATGAATGTTTGGTATATTCCCACATTCCAAAATTTATTCAAATTCGACCATTCGTTAGTCAGTTATGGAGCGCACATACCCACATTTCCACATATCCACACTCCCACATATTTACATACTCTCCCATCCACACACGGACAGACATGATTTGAAAAAGTACTTACGTGGAGATCCAAAACATGTATTTCAGTCAAAATCTAAAACTCAAAAATTGCATGAAATCAATACTTACCTATAGGAAAGTAGAAAATACTCTGTCAAATAGTTGAAAAAATAAGAGGGTAGTAATGTGATGTGGGTGGCCTGTGGCATGGAGTTCCATCTGTGACGACTTGAAACTTTTTTTTTTAAATAATTGTTCTTCCGGATCAGCTATAATACACAGAAATGTTCACATTGATTACACTTTTCACAATATTAACGTAGAGAGGTCAGCTCCATTGGAGATCCTCATCATCAGACGAGAGCGGGTCTTGGGGACTTGAAACTTGAAATCTGCAAAATGTAGGTGAGAGTTGCGAAGACACAAATTTGAGATGTGTGCACCTACCTACTTTGTGTTTCATATTTTTTAACTGTTTTCTTACTGAAGAGGAGCAATCATTCCGAAATATCAATGTCCCTAGCTGCGTCGTAGTTTTTATTTTCAGCGGTGTGGGTATCAACCATATTTTCTTCATTATTACAATGTACCGCGACATTTGCTATTTTTCTATCGGTATACCTACTTTGTGTGTTTTTGTATATATGTATGTATTTTTTGTAGATCTCTATATATATACGAGAATCATGCGATGCTTATCTGCAAAATTTTCTTCAAATTTAACAGCGCTCTAGTCATTTCTTTAAAAGATTTGTACCGACAACAACATTTAATGTGTTTTAATGGGAAATGAAATACTATTTCTTAGCCAAAAATTAAATTTTGGCACTGCACTTCGTTTGAAAGGTGCATTGGACATTGCCATTTTGTTATGGATGAATATTTTTCTTTGAAACTCTAGGATCAGACGCAGAACTGAAAGACCTTTCCAATAAAGAATCACTTGACCCCCCTCTCCATTAAAAAAATTCAAAATGGCGCCCAGTCGTCATTTTGGATGATACAAAATTTTAATATGGGCTGAAAAATAGTATTTAATTTCCCATTAAAGCACACCAAATTTTGTGGTAAAATATTAAGTCGTTCAAAAGTTAGTTGGGGAGGGGCGTGTTACTTTATAGACACAGTGTATATTATTATTAAACAGTAACAACGCAGTAGCTTTATTTTTGTTGACAAAGTACGGTAAAGAGAGGGGAGTCAGCGCGCTTTGTTTCCCTGCCGACGTAATGCTACCAGCGGTTGCGATCGGCTGTCGTCGAAATGTTTTACGTTTTTTATATCTCTTTTGCTCATATGATACCATCGCGTATGCTTTACGCTTTCCTTCATACAGCATTCCGAATATTTCGTAACACGATTGTACTCTTTGCACATTTGATCATTATCTGAGAAATATTTTGCATCATACTATTTCACAAATTTAAAAATCCGAAAACGAATATTTGTGTTGTTCTTCTGAATAATTAGTTTCACAACAAAGACGTTTTATCAATATTTACCTGTCTCTTAAGTTTATTATGTTTTGTTTCACATTATCATCCCTTCTTCTGTCTTGATTGTCTTCTCCTTGTTGTCTTCGTACCTTTCAATGGAAGCTGATCCTTTTTTCTTCATAGTAGTTACTTTAAGAGAATTGCTGAAACTTTTTTGTATGATCAAAAATGAGAACCCTTAGAAGTAGTTAGCCTTTGTGTTTATACTTTGTATTGGCAGGAACCTGCACTATCCAAATTATAGCGGTAGTAATATTGTAATTAATATGAAGTTTCTTTAAAGTCGATAGAATTTTTGTCTTGTATATTTCTTTGAATTAACAAATATTTTTAGGAATCGGGTCTTAATCTGCTTGATGTTCTTTTACAACTAAACATTGCGTAGGCCCTTGTGTATGAAACCTGATTGATGTTTAAGCTACAAGGTGGGAATTTACATAAATTTAATGTTTACTTAGGACCTAACCTACTTGGCCAAAACAGCTTGTTTATATTTATTTACCTAGTATAGATGTATCTAGCAGTTATGTTACTTGATTACACCAAAATGTTTGTTTCCAAAAATTTTGTGGTTTATAAATAAATGGCTTGGATTAGTAGTCCTGGAGAGAAGCTTTCAAGTGCTTCTTAAACTTAAATAATTTTCACTTTTTAGAATAGATGATCCACTATCAATGAACTTTAAAAGAAGTCGAACCACAAAACCCAAAGTAATAAAAAGTATTTATACGGCCGTACCGTCTAGACTCTAGACAGTCAAAAGATCATTAATTTATAGGTAGCTATAACTCTTCTAAACCATCGATCTCAATTTTCAATTGAACTTGAAGCTAAAATAACAATTAACCTGATTAATATATAACAATTTAATCTGACGTAATGTGAAATGGTTAAAAGTTCTAACAAAAACTTTTAAATGAGAGCGGTTTAGCTGATCGTCGCAAAAATTAACACTTCACCTCTGTAAAATCAATATTATCTTTCATCCTTTAACCCCCCTTTATAAAAGAATATTTTTCTAACTACATATATGAAATGCTCGCTCGGCTTTCTCGAGAAAGAAAATTCAGCTGGTGAAAGTTTACGCTCGACTTGAGTCGGCCCCTACAACTTTCAAGAGCAACCCTTAACGTGCGTTTTGCACATTGGCGGTTAAATGCAGAAGGAAGAGTTTTGCGAATATTCACTGGAAGCCTCCCATGCGTGAATGTCAGAAGATGATTATACGGACCGTTCGCAAGGCTAAGATAACTACAATGGTCATCCGTAAAATTTAGGCGAAAATGTTCGTACATACGCGAGAATTTCAATTAGATTCGGCTTGATGGCACTTGGCAGTTAGTGAAATGTTGAATTGCTAAATCTGAAATGCACACGAGAAATTATTTGTACATAATTACGGAGCGGAATTAAAATTAACGTTTAAGCGGAATTATAAAGCAAGCAATTCTATATTTCATACTTTGCATGCTTTTATTGGACCACTTTGATGTCATGTCCAACAACAGCTAATTAAACCCTATATACTAAAATTGTACATTTTCATGATAAAACGAAGCTTAATGTAAACTTTACTAGTACCATCACATAATTACTACGACTACTAACAATCCTTAAACCGTAGATTAACATTAATTTTACATTAAAACCATGTTCTGAAGGCATCCATCCTCATCATGTTTGCTATTCGAATAAATTTACCTTAGTTTGGTTTCGGATTCCGATAATCGCAACTGTATATTTACTAATCTGCGGTTCAAATTCCAGAAATGGCTAATTGGAACCCATAACCCGTTCGTGTTTGTCTACTGAAATGAGTACGGATCTAGATTATTTTCTACTCGCTCGTTAAAGAGATAACTAAATTTTCTTACTAAATCTGTGCAGCAGGAATACGTGTAATGTGGTTGTAATTAGCACATCTACGAATGTGAACAATTATGAGAGACACAGTGGTTGGTTTTAACATGCTAGAAAAGCTGCGCTTTAATCTGAGTTTGAATTATTTTAACATTAGATGGTACATGTGTGTTGACTGCATATTATTCCAAATTTAGAAAAAACGGCGTATGTTTATGAAAGTTTAATAATTATTTTAATAAATATAACATTTCAAAAAAGTGTAGTAGTAGTAGTAGTGGTATATTTGTTGGCCATTCGGCATAGAGAAAATTATATTACATGAAACATTAAATAGTGTAAAAACGAAAATACAAAAGCGTATAAGATTATACATACATCACATATAACATTAAATTGTAAGGTTCTAAAAGTTCATCTGATTAAAATAAAAGCAATAAAAATTAAAATATACAGTTAAATCAACTGCAAAACTCTAAAAATTCATCAATTGTATAAAATGGATGCTCCAAAAGAAATGTCTTAATTTTACTCTTAAACAATCGATCACTTTCTATGCATTTATACGAGTTATCCAGGGCATTGTATAGACGCGCGCAACAATGCATATACGATTTAAGAACCACACCATTACGTGAAAAAGGGTATGCGAATGACAGCCGCAGATCTTGTAGAATAACTATGAAAGTCCGAGTTTGATTGGAATAGGTTTTGATTCTTGTACACAAAGCGCAAACATTCAAAAATGTATAAATTTATGACAGTCATGAACTTGTAAATATTAAAGGCATCCCTGCGTGAGTCACGCCAACCAAGACCAGTGATTGTTCTTATTGCTCGTTTTTGAGATTTTAAAATTTGTTTAACAGATGAGGCATTACCCCAAAACAACAAGCCATATCGTACGTTGGATTCGAAATAAGCAAACTAAATGCTTCTTAAAGTAAAGCTGTTGCACAAAACTTTCATTTTACGCAAGATAAAGTTTGCTCTGTTTAATTTTATCTGTAACTGTTCAATATGAGGCAAGCAGTTTAAATTGCTGTCTAAATATAAGCCCAAAACTTTACAGCTCGTGACACATTGTATTTTAACACTATTTAACAACATATTTGTACAATTGAACGGTATGGCGTTATTAAACAGCATTACATTAGTTTTATCGACGTTTAGTATGAGATTATTTGCTGTAAACCATTTCTGAATTTGAACAAATATATCAGAAATTTTCCTTTGCAATTCGTCGACCCCTTTAGCAAATACTACTATGCTAGTGTCGTCAGCATACATTACTACACGGCCTTGAGTCTTTAAAGGTAAGTCGTTAATAAAGATTAAAAATAACAATGGGCCAAGAATGGAACCCTGTGGAACTCCACTGTTAACATTTCTCAAAACAGACTGACATGAACTAACAAAACCGGCATTAAACGTGCTATGAATTTGAACATACTGACATCTGTTTCTTAAATAAGAGGTAAAAAACTGTGAAACGTTACCTCGAAGTCCATAATGTTCTAGTTTAGATAGCAATAGCTCGTGGTCAACAAGATCGAAAGCTTTAGATAGGTCACAGTTAATACTAACAGTAATGTTTTGACTTCGTTTACTATTGTAAACGTTATTTAATATGCCATGTCGATCTGTCTTAGTATCTCTGTTTTGCCTAAATCCGTGCTGCTCAGCGCAAAAATAGTTGTTTAGTTTAAAAAATTCAACTAACCGTTTTTTTACGGCAAGTTCAATAACTTTAGAAAATACTGATAAAATTAATATCGGTCGGTAGTTATTCATTAGCGCTTTATCTTTACATTTATATAGTGGAAAAATTTTCGCAATTTTCAACTGATCGAGAAAGATGCCACATTGAAAACAAACATTATTAATTATGTTCGATAGTGGTTCGGCGATAAATTTGGCAGCTAGTTTGATCATTTTAACTGGTACATCATCATTTCCGACAGAATTTGTATTACGCAAGCTGTTTATGTGACTTTGTATTTCTTGTGGTGTAGTAGGATCCCAAAAAAACGAAGATCCGGCGACTCGCAGCATTGTTGAAATATATTTGAGATTTTTAGGAATGTTTGTTTTTAATGTGTCCGCAAGGTTACAAAAGTATGCATTAAATTCATTTGCTATATCAAAAGGGTTTGTTACGATTTCATTTGTAATATTTATCGCGAAATTATTTCCAGGTTGGGAACTTCCTTTATTTATATGATTTTTAACAATCTGCCAAGTTGTTTTTGGTTTATTCGGTGAGTTAAAAATTATTTCATCGATATTTTTCTTTTTAGCGTTGATGATGAAATTTTTTAGTATTTTAGAATAATTTCGATAATAATTAGACAAAACAGGATTTGGAAATCTTTTTAAAATGATATGTAGTTCTCTTTTGGTTTTGCTAGATTTAATTATTCCCGGTGTAATCCACTGCTTGTTGGGCTTACATTTGACTTTCTCTAAAGGAAAAGACTTATAAAAGGTAATTAAGAATAAATTATAAAAGAAATCAAAGTTTAAATTTTTATCATTAGGTTTGGAAAACCAGTTGATTGTTTCAAGTGCATTTCGGAAATGTTGTATGTCTGACAGATTATATTTCCTTAGAAATTTGGTGATGCAGCTGTTTTTTGTGGGTTCATGTACGTTACTCATATTTTTTAACTGAATTATCCGCGCATTGTGATCAGAATAACCCATCCCAAAGTTTAATGTTTGATAACGATCAGCAGTAATGTTAGTAATTATATTGTCTATGCAGGTTTCGGATACGCTAGTCACTCTGGTGGGTGTATCGATTGTCACTGCAAAATTGAAACATTGTAGAAGTGAAAGTAGACGCTTACTGGATTTTGATTGTACCAGCAAATCGATGTTAAAATCGCCACATATTAAAACTGTACCATAATTTGTAACAATCATAAGTAACTTTTCCATTCTTTCAAAAAAGAGATTGACATCACCTAAAGGAGATCTATATATAGACACTACAAACAAATTAAATTCTAAAACATGAATGCCGCAACATTCGAAGTGCAGCTCAACTGAAAGTTGATCGATGCTATTTAACACATAAAATCGTAAAAAATCTAATATGAGGATTAAGGTTCCACCATGTTTAATAGAGCTACGGCAAAAACAATTTGCTACTGTGTACTGTGGTAGTCGGAACAAAGTAACCAAATTCTTATCAAACCAGTGTTCTTGTAAACAAATTATCTGAATGGGATTACAATGATGTACGAAGATTTCCAACTGGAAGCACTTGTTTGATAAGCTTTGAACGTTAAAATTCATTATATTAATATTCTCTAATCTAAAAAAACGGGATCTGAATCAGGTGAAGAAGAAACGCTTTCAGTATCAGTAGAAACTCGAGAACTGCTAAGAGTGCTTTTAAAACTATCATTATTATTATCATTATAACTATCATTATTTGACTCTATAGAGCTGGCTTCATTGAATCCGGGATAATCAGGCAGGTGTGGATACAAGTTGTTTTTGGATGGGACTGCGTCTTCGATGCGATTAGAAGTACAATCCGTTGCGAGACATATGGTTTGATTATCCTTCACAGAAGTAGGAACAATTTCAATTAGATTTCCGTTTGTTAAGAAGTTATTTTCATAGTTTATTGTTTGATAACACATTTTAACACAACAATTCTTTATTAATTCTGTAACGTATTTACACAGTTTATATTTACCGCGCTTGTTTAAGTGAATTCCAACGGTTCTAAAATGTTCTTTAGCTAATATACGGTTAATGTCTATAAAGTAAACGTAATTTGTTGCCTTAATTGCATTAAACAGTAGTAAATTAAAATCGTAAGCTAGTTTATTTAAAATAGGGCGTCCTTCCGAAAAAGGCACCGATATCATTACAACATTAGTATGTTTTAAATGCGTTATGCAGTTATTAATTGCTAAATTATTCAAATTACTACCTTTTAGTGCGTTATTTAGTCCTCCCATTATAATTATGAAATCTTTTTTATCCATGTTAGCAGTAAGTCGCTTTACATCAATTATGATATCTTCAAATCTTGCATTAGGTTTCACAATTGATTCAATTAAAATGGCACTAGAATTAAGTTCGGATTTAATGATATCTGAAAAACCACGCACATGGCTATCCCCAAGAATTATTGGGGTTTTTTGATCTCTGTTATTGATCGGTTTGAATTCATTTGTTGTACGGCAGTTGTATTTTTGGTGTAAAGATTTTTGGGTAAATCACAGTGCTTATCATGATTAATTTTTCTTTTAAGGTCACTATACTTTTTTACAAGATTTTTTGTAATGGATTCAAATTCTTCACCTTCGTGAAATATGGATTAAAAACACGTTTTGCTTGACGTATTTTGAATGTAACTAGTGGATAATGTTTGGAGTTATTTTCTTTATTACTACAAATATCATCCTCCATGTAACTAGAGTTCAAAAATAGGCGTAGTGTATTAATTAATAGTGTATTGTGAAAAAGTTGACGGGGTGTCTTATTTGTTAATTTATAACTCAACAAACTTTGAATGTATTTACCAGTTTAATCTTGAAGTAGTTTTAGCAAATCTACAGAATTAACTTGGAAGTTTAACCGGCGCGCTGGTTTAGATTCCGCTCACCGCTAAGTTTTCTTAAATTTTTAATTATGTGTTTTATTTTATAAGAGCCCAAATTTGTTTTTGATCTGTTTTTGGTAAAAAAAATTCAGCTTTTTCACAATCTGCGAACCATAAATCATGATGATCTACGATTTTAAACGTTTCAATTAAATTAATTTCAGCTGATTTGGACATTTTCAGGTTTTTTCAGTTTCTCAAAATTTTTAAAAAATAATGGATAATGTTAAGAGTTTTTTAGTGTTCGTTAAGTAAGTAAACCAGTTAAAATAATATTAAGCTCTTATAAAATACAACTAACAGGTTTATCGAAATTTAAAAAAAATAGCAAAACAATTGGTGGTAAGCGGCGCTTAAACCAATTCACTTTTGGTACCATTGCCGTGTCGTAAGCCTGCAACGCCCGTTTTATAAATGCGCTATGAAGATTCGCATGCGAAGAAGTGTAATTTTTGACTTATAATCCATAATTGATTATTGCAATCAACAAAAATTAATTTAGGCCGTAACTAAGCCAAAAGCTTACCAGTTTCTACCGATTAATGCAAAAATACAAGTTCTTTATTGTTATGACATCTAAAATGGATGAGAACATTTTAGGCAGATTTTGGTTGATCTTGGGATACATTATATAAGGAGCGCATTTTTACAGGAATTTAAATTGATTTCAGCTAATGATAATGTAAAATTTTGTTCAAAAAACGCGTAAGAATCCTCATAGCGCCTTGCTGCTAGATTAAGCGTAAGCTTTCAGGTTAGCACAAGAGTCGTCTAGAGCCCTGCAGCACTACGTTTTTAAGCCCCGCAGCACTACGACAAAATCAGCAAGTTTTTGTATTTTATTGTTATTTTTAACCGGATGTTAAAATATAATTTTGTTAAATTGTCAGAATGTTTTTAATGTACACAGTCAGGTACCTTAAGCAAGCCAACCCAACTTTATCTGAAAATCGAGATGACGTGACAACATCAGTAAGAGTATCTTTGATTATTGTTTTTCGTACTGATTGTCTTTCTTTATAGGTAACATAACTAGTTGAACTTGATATACTAATTTTGAAATTAAATTTGTAGGCACAAAATTACTTAAAAAACTTTTTAATAATACGTTTTTGAAAGTATATGAAAGTGTAGTATATTGTATTAATTTGTAAAGATTTAACATTTTAAATTCAAGTTTTAATGCTAACATGTTAAAACTCAAAGTTAATGAAAACAAGCTTTGGCTTGTCAAAACAAACTAAATTGCATTACCAAACAACTATTTCGTTTTCCGACCGCGGGCTTACTGGTAGATAACATAGGTAACACGATTCTCCTGCCCAGTTAAGTGCAACGTCAATTCATGCGCACAGTATAGGAGAGACGTAGAGAAGGAGCATAGAAGCTGATCGAGGTCGTAGCAAGACTTTCAGACGCCGCCGCTGCTTAGGTGTTGGACTTTCGAGCTACCGCCGTTTGAGCGCTGGGCGTTTAGGTGTTAGTAGTAACACATTTAACATACTTTTTACAGTAAAATTATGTTAATTGTAGTAATTTTGTAACATGCAGAGTGATTTGTTTGCGAAGCACATTATGGGAATCTCATATGCTATAATAGATAGAAAGTTTTAAATTTAATGCTCGGCCATAATATAAAAAAGAATTCGAGCAGGTACAAGATACTGGAAAAGTATTAAGATACTCTCATACCTAATTTATTGCATATTAAATTTACGCAACTGGAGACCAAAGAGTCGGCGACCAATGGTTCGGAGCCTAACGGCGGCGCCCACATGTCGCGTAGCGCCAGCAGGAACATTTACGCGCCTGCTGTTTTAGCGTAGGAAAATTTAGGCCCATAGACTTTTCTGCGCATAAACGTTTAGATACAGAGACGTTTGGGAGCAGGGAAATTTTGGTGCAAGGCGTTTTGGCGCATGAAAGTTTGGGCACAATCGTAATTTACTGCTATTTATTTTATCAATGACTTCGTGTTATACAGGGTCGCTATTAAAGATGGAACCAAAGCTCTCCTGCTAAAACGGTTTGAGATATAGAAATGAAAATTGAAAGGCTTCCATTTGAAATTATTTCGCATATTTTGAGGTTAAAAAAATTTTTTTTGACACGTGATTTTTGAGCGCGGCCGCCATCTTGAATTTTTTTAAATGGTAACATGGGCTTTGTGATACATCATTAGAAAGCTTATTTTTTTCTCTTTCTTACTACCTTAATCATGTATGGTGTTAAAGTAGAAAATAATGCAGTATGCGTGGCTGGCTAATGTATTGCACTTTAAATCTAGATACCTTTGCAATAACGAAACGTCAAAAAAAAACAAAAAACAATCAGCAGGGGTTTAATAAGTGACAAAAAACACAGTACATATGGTTTGTTTCCTTACAACTATTGTATTACGTGACAAATAAACCTTAATTTCGTGAAATATGGCAAAGGTTTTTCTAATTTTTCTGCATTATTTTCTACTTTAACACCATACATGATTAAGGTAGTAAGAAAGAGAAAAAAAATAAACTTTCTAATGATGTATCACAAAGCCCATGTTGCCATTTAAAAACATTCAAGATGGCGGCCGCGCTCAAAAACAATGTGTCAAAAAAAATTTTTTTTACCTCAAAATATGCGAAATAATTTCAAATGGAAGCCTTCCAATTTTCATATCTATATCTAAAACCGTTTTAGCAGGAGAGCTTTGGTTCCATCTTTAATAGCGACCCGGTATTACAATCGATAAAAAGTTAATCAAATTTAAGTAGTAAATCCAATCGATAAATCAACTGAATTGTCAAACACGTGAACATTTAGCGAATATTTGCATTTCCGATTTTAACTGTAGTATCTTTATGACGCATAGGTACATTTACTGCAATTTTGGAGTTTAATGGGTATTGTTATTAATTTTCTATATTAAAAAAATCGTTTTGTGTGATGTAAGATCTTAATTGTGCTAATTATTTATCGATAAATTCTGAATTACGTGTTAAATGTACTACATGCACTACTTTTATATAAATACCCAAAAAGTAGAAAAAACATGGACAACAACAAGGTATGAAAAAAAGCAGTTTAATTTAAATAATAGAATTTGTTTAATTTTAATAGATTTTTTTTATTGATATCGATTTTCATGATTTTCTAATTAAAAATTGATTAAAAACACTTTTGCACCGAAACTTATCTGCTTCAAAACGGCTCTTGCACAAACGTTCCTGCGCCCAAACGTTTCTGCGCTCAAACTTATCTGCGCCCAAACGTCCTTACGCAAAAACGGCTCGCGCTGAAAATTCCTCGTGCCTCAACGTCTCTACGCTCAAACGTATTTCTGCCCAAGCGGCCGCGCTCTAACACCCCCGCCCAAACGGCTGCGGCCAAACGCTATAAACCGCTTATAGGCCTTTTAGGTCTTAATGTTTTAAAATGAGACATTTTTAAAAAAGTTAGTACTTAAGCACGCTTTTAGCAACTTGGAAACACTGGTTGTTTTAAAGAATAATTATTAAGATCTGTTATGGGTAACAGAAACGGAACTCATAATTTTTTGATATGAATATTAAGGCCATCTACACCAATAGCTGTAGTTTTTATAAACGAGATAATTTTTAGCATTTGCAATTGGTCAATATTTTTTAATGTTAAGAAAGTTGTAGTAGAATTTTTGATATTGTTTTCGTAGATTGTAACAATATTATCAGTATTCGTATTTATCTTTGACACCGAATCAATAGAATTGTCATTAATTTTATTACAATTTGGTAAACTGGACGGTAATTATCGTTTATTGAATTTTTTTGAAAAATGTTATGTTTTTCAATTATTCCAAAATAATTAAATATTAAACTGTTCTGAATTGTTTGATTTCTTAAGCAATTTGAGGCTTGATCTCGAATAACAAATATGTTTTTTTACAGTGGCTGTCAGACATGGAGCATATTAATGTTTTATTTCTTTAAAAAGAAGGGGGAATGCTATCGATTTACAACATCAAAAGCATGTAGCGTTGTTTAAAACAATTCGTGAGCCGTCATCGTATTTAATTTATATTCTTAAGTCATTTAGAACAAAACTTTGTATTAGGACAATGTTTTACAACATTCTATTATAAGCCAAAATGGACAAAATGGTATACATAAAGTGTTTGGAAGTCTCGAATAAACTGTGTACTCATACTCTCAATTCTCTTACATTTTAAAATGTGTAAGCTACTTTAAAGTTTTGTATCAACTGTTGCTGATATGTTTAAGTCAAAAGAGAAATATAAAGCGTACGGCATAATCCACAAAGTACGCAAAAGTATTAAGTGTCTTTGACGAAAAGTTGTAGGTAGAATAAAAACACTTACTTATACTTCTAATTAGCCACTTAATTAACTTCATGAAACAGTAATTAAGAGTTGCGTGCTTTTAATTTTAACTCCGTTTGCAAGTTATAAGACACTTTGTAAAAGATAAAGTTTAATATTATAATAATGCAATTACTCTGTTTTGCTCTCAAAATCTGAAAAACTTTATCCAATATAAATTCTGGTTGAGATAAAATCAGCAATTTTGTTTTACGTTTTACTCCGTAGTGGTGTAATTATTTTGTTAAGGTTGTTTCGTTGGTCATTCGTGCAACAACTTCCGTCCACATGCATGCATGTAAATTACACTTCAAAACGGCGGTTGCCGGATCCCCTTGTGTAATTATTAGGGCTTAAATAAAGCAAGGTTTCTTGGTCGTTTTGCATCTTTCATGGAATTTAAATCGAGGTTCGTATGTGGAAGCCGATTATTTAAGCGGTAAGCGGTAATAAATTGCTAGCTGAGTTCGATCTTCTCTGAATTTTATCCCATTTACTCTCAAGAAGTTTGAGATTATTAAAATTCAGGATTGTGAGCAATTTGAAGTTATTTCTGCTATAAACGAAAGCTTTAATGCGCTCATTTCGTCTAAAATTGCTTATGCGAAGATATCAATGAACTTAGGGGAAGATAGGAAATAAAGCGAAATCCACAGATAAAACAATTTCCACTGGAAAAACGGTTCAATTCAATGTTGGCTTTTTTGCAGCTTATCGAGAGCAACAAAACACATGAAATCAATTTAGAAAAGAAACAATGAAATGGCTATAAGTAATACGGAGTTTTCTTGCGGATATTTTATCATTTTCCGCATAGATATCTACAAACCCATTTGAGCACATGAATTATGCGAGCATCAGTTTTCATCTGATTGTATAATTTATGTGCAACTTTAGAGAGCCAAACAACTGAAGCACAAAATTATGCTTTTATTTTTCTAATAAATTATTAGTTAGTGCCTAAAATGGAATAAAAATACAGGATGTTAATGAATTGTAGGGACAAACTTCTAGGGCTTGCAAAACACAACAAAGCAAACAACTTTTGTTAATAAATGTGTGGTCAAAAGTGTTTCCTTTAGAAAATAGAGCCTCTTAAAGATTCTTTGAGAAGTACCTGAAAATAGGCAACCCAAATTGCATTTTCAATTATTTTGCACAGGTCACACGGAATTTTGAAAAAAAAACGATCTAGACATACATACATTCAAATAACGTCAATTTTGACACAATTCGATATTTTTGTGATATTTTTTGACTTTTCTTGCATTCGTTTTTTTCTGTGCCTTTTATAATTCGTTTTTTTCGTTCTGTGATTTTTTTGATAATTATTTTCTTCGTTATATTATACTTTTTCCGAACAGCATGACATGATGTTCATGTATGGAGCTGCTTGGGGTAACGCACGCGAAGCTGCTCGCCTGTACCAAGAACATTTTCCGAAAAGGAATCGTCCATCGCACAAGGCCTTTAGTGTAGTTTTACGTCGGCTGCGGGAGGAAGGTACATTGGTTGTCAACAGACACAACTGTGGAGCTACCAGAACAAGGCGAACGGTGGATTTTGAGGAAGAAGTTTTGGAGAGAGTGGCTGAAAATCCTTCACTAGTTCATAGCTCATGAAATGGGAGTGAACCATGTTTCAGTATGGGAGGTACTACATGAGCAGCAGCTACATCCATACCATCCACAGAAGGTACAAGCCATGGTTCAAGCAGATTTTCCCAGAAGGATAGAATTTTGCCAGGAATTTCTGCGGCGGTGTAATGAGGATCCAGAATTCCATGTAAAAAATCTGTTTATTGACAAGGCATCTTTTACAAAAGAAGGAATATTCAACAGTAGAAACAGCCACATTTGGGACGATGAAAATCCCCCATGCTGTGGTTCCAAAAGGATACCAGCAAAGATTTTCTGTGAACATTTGGGCCGGGATTCTTGGCGATAGACTCATTGGACCATATCTGCTACCGCAAAGGTTAACAGGAGCAATTTATTTAAATTTCTTGCTTTGTAATTTTGGTTTTTTCTATTGCCTAGTTTTGAAACATTTTATTAATTAATTTATTTTAAATTTAATTTGAATTTGAAAAGTGGGAAAGAGGGCTTTATTTATCCTGTAATAATTTCCGTCGTTATAGAAACAAATAGTAGGTAGTAAATTGAATTGCCTACATTTAGGCGCTTCTTAAAGAATCTTTGAGTTTATTAACCAACAGAGTAGAAATTTTCAATATTCATAAATTTATAGTTGATGTCACAAAGAAGTTAGCGGACTGGGACAGCTAATCCATAGCTTTATAAATCTACATAATAAAAGAAATTGTGTTGCCAGTTTTTGAATAGTATGTTTTTGAAAAATCAAAATTTGTACGTATTTTTTGTTTATTCACAGTTTTACCTTGTAACATTGCATGCATACCAGTGGGAAATTTTCCATCTCGATGTGATGACTCGTTTTTGAGTAAAAGGGCCCGAAATCTCAAATTTTTAAAAATTCGTAGAAGCGTCAGAGAATAATTTGCGAGCTGGAACACAAACCAAATTGTGTCTCATTTTTAGTTTAGTAAGCGTACAAAATTAAAGAAAAAATCGTATCCAGTTTTTGATCAATATGTTTTTGAAGATTTTCGAAACTTTAAAAATTTTTTTCGCTTTATAGATTATACTTTTCGAAAATTTTTGTGTCTATTGGATTATTACGAATAAATATTTAAACGCGATCTGCTACCTGTTTTTGTGCAATAAAGGGCTAAATTCATAATTTTCAAAAACTTTAGCGGCCGCTATTTTAAATATAAAACATTAAAAAAAAAAGGCGTTAGACTTGCCCGAAAGTCTTCTATCGGGTTATGTTTTTTAATTTATGAAATTTGGTTTAGAAAAAAATATCAAAAACCACGTTTAACTTCCGCTTCCAGCTTCGGATTTTTCAAAAACTTATAATGTCGTTGAATTTTTCATATATCCTCAGATTTTTAAGCTCATCCAAATCCGTTCGATAATTATTATACACTACATAAATACCCACTCACATACACAATAACGACCAAAGTAAGCAAAATTTAACAGCACGACATAACGTTGTCTTTCAACTTGATACAATTTTGTCTGCATTTAGTGAACATATGCCGTTGTGGGCTCTTCACCCTATTATAATATTCTCGTTTTATTAAGAAATGGTACGATGCTGCGGATAATTCTCTGTAGTAAATTTAATAGAATGATAAATATTTCTTTGTTTGTATAATAAACTTTGCTTTGTTAATCACAAGACCAGAGGCAGTTTTAAAAATTGTAGTAGGTGAACAAACAGATTTTTTAGAATTTTTCCACGGTTTTGTATAAACATTCAAATTCTACATGAATATCTTGGAAAATCTAAATCATCATCGTCATCATAATCTATTATTTCTTATACCCGAAGGTGTCGAGGCCTTTCATCCGGGTAGGCTCTTCGCTTGTGTAATAGGATGTAGTAGGGCGTTTTTAGCCTTTAAACCACTACGCTCCTGAAGCTTATGCCACTCTTTATGCACATTTATTCAATGCCATTCACACGTGTTTATTTGCATGTTTATGTTGTGTGGGGTTTTGTTACTTGTCTATGATTGCTACGGAGCGTCAACTTTTATTTTGCGTTTCTTTTATGAATTATCATTTCTAGAGCTCGCGCTTAGGTGTATTGTTATTTATTCTCAGTATTGTTACCACGGAACATTGATTTTCTCTATAGTATACTTTAGAAAAAAAATGCAGTTAGGCTGGTCGGCAAAGTTTAACTTTCGGTTTGAATAACAATCGAAGTGGTTGACGGAATTTCGGTGAAATTTTACAAGCGAAATATTATAGCGTAATTAATTAAATTTGCAATATATTCAGCTCGAGCGGGCGGTCAAGTTTAACTCAAAGTGTCTTTTGGTCTGAATAATAAATCAAAGTGTGTGAAGAGTTGTAAAATTACGAACGAACTATGATTTCTTCAATGTTCAAGTTTGAAATAAGTCCGGAGTCGAAGAGCTAGTGTGCGCTCAATCTCAGAATAATTCGGAGAGTTACTGAGCTAACCAATGATAATTTTAAGGAAGCAAAATAAGTTTGTGCAACATGGACTTTTTAAATCTAAATAAATTTCCGAAGTGATCCTTGAAATATTTCTGGTACGTTTGCAGAGTATATGTTCGTTGGTCATAATATTTTTTGTATTATTCAGGTCAAGAACTCTCAATAACCGCGCCTATTTACAGGATTTCAAGAAACAGCTAGCTATATCGAAAGGTTTAGTCAATTCTTAACAACAGAAAAACAATCAATAATAATGTTAACACATCAACAATTGCATAAATAATAAATCATAGACAGTTGTCCAAAACACAACTAATTTTCCAACACGTTCACATAGGTATCGACAAGTTATCAATAAATAATTATATAAAGCGAACCCAATCATGTGATTTGCATAGTATGGCAACATATCACCACTTAATATATTTACCTGCTATCTACAATGATTTCTGAATTATCGACAACACCTTTTAACCCAAACCGTCCCTCCTTGTTGAACAAGCACATTCCGACAACCGTCTCCGTATCTTTTTTAAATACTAACTTAAACCTATCGCACCTCCCATTTGGCACTCCCGCCTACATAAACCATTTATTTTCAACATCTTTGTGAATAGACCGTAACCGTAACCTTTTCGTAGTCAACCAATTAAACTTATAACATATTCTTAAGGCATATGCAACGTTTACCTAACATAATAACAAAACTTAAAAGAATAAAGTATGAAAACTACAATAAAATAAAATCATTTGCCTCTCCAAGAGAAAAAGTATTATATACCATCAAATAATAATTTAAAAAAACTATAAAGGAAAAGCAGTAAATAGTTAGATGTAAACTACTAACATTTTCAGCGTTAATTTTTGTTTATAATTCAAATTTCGTGTTACAATAATGCATGTTAAAATAAACTTTAAATTTACAAGTAAAAATATTCCTAACTTTGTTATGGTCAGTTAAGCACACAACCATTTTTCCAACTGTATTTCTAGATGTAGAATTAAAAATTCATTTTGAACAGGTATGTAGGGAATAGCAGGAAATTGCTAATTTACTGTATTATAATGAATGTTTCACAGAATGTGCGCAAATGAATTTTAAACATGTTGTGATTTGGTTAGAATTTAAGCAGTTTTAATAGAGAAATTTATCATATTACATGGCTGTCTTAATATTTATAAATTCATACAAAATTATGTAGCAGTCAAGTATAACATTCGCTTACCAATTATCGGGTTTTGAATCCCACAAAAATCGTTCTTTTTACTTTTCCATACCTTCGGTATAGGAAAGTATTAATTTCATGAAATTTTTCAAGATCCTGATTTTAACGGAAATACAAGTTTTGGGGCACAAAGAAAGTACTTGACCGATTTTAATGAAATTTTAAATCAAGAAGTATGCCGAAAATTGTAGTTTTGGTTAAGCTTTTCACAATAATCCAAAACCGGAAAGTTAGACATGTTTTCTGTGGCGTTCTTTTCTAAACAAAATTTTAAAAATTTGAGCATGGAATCTGAGAGAAAAACTTAAGGCAGATCGATACTTTTTTTACCGAACTCTCTAGCTTCAAAATGGCGGCCGCTACAGCTTTTTCAAAACTTCGACTTTAACGCCCATGTACTCAAAAAGTAGTCGTCTGAGCGGGATCAGCTACCACTTGTTTGAGAGCCTTTCCTAGGTAGTATACGATGAAATTAAATTAATTTCGAAAATCCGAAAAATATTACAATGACGGTGTTTCAAAATATTGTAAATTTTCAAAAAAATTTGTCGAAACCTGTCCACACGACTATTATTAAACTTTCTGAGCCGATAGAGCTTGCATTAAACTACAAATTTGTTTTTTACTTTTCTCCCACATTTTACTCTGACGCCTTCCAGGAATTTATGAAAAATTTGAAATTGGTTAATTATTTATTCAATATTAGTATCTAGTGTTGGCTACAATTTGTTTTTTCTGAAAGCTTTAATTTTACTGTGGCGCTTTCTATGAATTTGGATAGGTGGAATGGAAGGTTATAATTATAAAATTTACACTTTTGCAAATACGATAAGTTTTAGTATGGAAAAGTCTACTCGAAGTTCACAGTTCAACTTTTTAAATTTTGTTTGTTGTTTATTTATGTTTTTATGAAATTTGTATGGGTTTTTTCAATGTTAGCAAACAATGTGTTGTTATATATTAGAAATTCTATCGGCAATACGTAATAAAGACGTTGAATTTTGTATTTCATTTTTCATTATTTCATCAACATAAATTAAAAATACCAAATATTAAAAAAAAATTGTTTGATACTTAAACTCAAGATCCTCGCATTTGTAAGCGAGTGCTCTGCCTCAAAACCACTCTCACCAAACATGTAATAAGCTTTGATGTTACGGATATTAAGATAAGCATGTAGTGTGATAATAGTTATTAAAGTAACAAGGAATGTAAAGATGTAATAACGAGGTAGGTAAATACGAGCCGAGGCGAAGTCGAGGCTTGTGGCCTGCCGAGAATGTTAATAGTCGATACATTCCGTGTTGCTTATTAAATTTTTCACGCTACAGTTAGAAACAGTAGGCCTTAGATCCATAGCTACAGGGATTGTAAGTGGCTGATAACATTCGTGTACTAGTTACCCTTGACGACGGAACTTAATAGTGTCACTTACATTAATAGGAAAATAATAGACAGTAATAGCAGAAACGTCATTCTTCGTCTCAATAACCTTTACAACGACAAATTTTCCACTATCGGTAACATCGCTGAACTGCATTTTGCAAAACTCGTCGGTTCTGCAAGCCCCCGCAATTCCCTCAATCATTACTGTCTAGAAAAATCAATAATATGAAATTTAATTGCAGAGACAACAAACTGTTGTCTTACCTTCATTAATAAATAGGTATCGTTAGGTGCCTCCTTAAAAAATTTGACAATGTCTTCTCTATTCAGAATTTTCGATTTTTCGGTCGATAACCTTCATTTTTCCTTTTCAGAAAACCAATTAGTTTTGGAAATTTTGAGATGTCGACGTTTTCGTTGTAAAAAAATGTGGTTTTCAGCATAGAATATTCACACCATAAACTGGCCGGCGATTTTAATTTTTCCGATCGTTCCAACATGTAAGCCAGCATCACATTTTCGAATATAACCCCCGCACTTTTCTTACGAAACCATTGTTTAAACGAGTCATAGAAAAACCCATACCTTTTTCTGGACTTGGATGGCAACAGATGTAAGCAGGCGACATTTGCAGCTTCATCAATCTCCATCTTTTTAATTTCTTGACACAAGATTTCGTTAGAAATTAGAAAATTTGCGTGTCTGCCAAATTTTGTTTGCTTGTTTACCGGTGCCATTGCTACTAGCTTTGTGATTTGAAAGGACGCATAGCTAACTATAAAAATTCTGATCACAAATGACACATGATTCGTATTTTACAAATAATATTTTCTTGTTATTTTAAGCTACTTATTACCGGTAGCGAAAAAAATGTTATAAGTAACACGGAATGTATCGACTATTAACATCCTCGGCAGGCGACAAGCTTCGGCTCCGCCTCAGCTCGTATTCGCCTACCTCGGATGTTATTACGTCCTTACATTCCTTGTTACTTAACTAACTATTAGACAACCTACTTTTATGCTATCAGAATCACAACGTAGTTACAATACTATGATCCGTACTCAGTGAAACAACTTGTGCAATTACAAGCATGTCTGTACACGTTGTTCACGTAATCATATACGGTTGCTGAAAATTAAAATATGAAGGAATTATGGCCAGTTGTTTAATGTTCGGTTAGAGGTTTCTAAATTGAAAAATGTTCTAAGCTCATGCCTATAGAGTATAATTTAAGATGTTTGTTCGTCTGTGTACTTTGTCCATCCTCACAATAAATTATGGCCTATCACAAGCTTTCGGGTTTAACGTCAGCTTGAAGAACGAGCAGACAAAGCATTTTGTGGCGAATTTCCTTATTCGTTCAGTTTTCGGTATTGCCTACGAAAATTTATTTTGTCTAAATTAAAAACTAATCTTTCTAGCAATAAAAGTTAATAAACGTAATATAGTTTTACATTACATTTCGAGCGATAACGTTTTATTTATAAATTAAGTCAACTCAATAATTATTTAATTAATTATTATTTATATTTGTGAAGTGAAAAACAGTAATCACTGGATGGACACCCTGCCATGTCAGAACAACGAAACGAGAAATGACAAAATAACGAAAATGAAAGTGAAACTAATCACAGGTGGTGTCGGCAATATGAGGATTAATGTTGGTGAGGCCCGAAAGGGTGAAAAGAAGCAGGGCGATGTGTAGAGATGACTGAAATGTAACAGAATAGGTGAGATAAAAGAAACAAGTGAGGATATGCTAGAAGTAGTCCAGGTAATATTTTGAGAGAGCGGACTAAACGTGACTCAATTCAATTCACAATAATTATCTGACGACTGAACTTAGTTGTAATTGATTTAACTAGTGCTTTTAACATTGTTTATGCATGTTAAATCAATAGATACGCCTCTTATATTTTGAATTTAATATTATAAGCGCAAAATCTTCGTTTTTAAACGAAATAGTTAACTTTTTGTTGATTTAAGAGAAGGGGTAATAGATTCCTAATCTGTTTTGCGACCAGTTTTATTGAATTTTACATAACCGAAATAGAAATACTTTAAATTTCAATAATTATGATTTAAAAGCAAGTTTGACATGCAAAATCTATCTATATTTAATTCCCTTCATCTGCTGAACGTTTAGTTATGAGGGACCGTAACTACTACAACTTACGTTATATTTATGCATTTATGCATTATATGAGGTTCATATTTTTGTACAGCGGGCCGCTGCAGTTTTCATTTCAGATATGCAAATTTAGGTTTGTTGTTTGTATTATTCAAACATATCTGCTGACAGCTGTCATTACAAAAACAAACTTCGAAATAAAAACAACCCATTGAGACCGCGAGGCTTTAAATATCGGCGGGCAGGTTTTCACTGCAGGACATATTATTCTTCTATGAAATACTTTTGACTATTTCCAATACATTTGTTTTTATTATTCAAAAAATAATACTGCAAACTTGGTTACTTCTATTCCCGAGCCCCACTGCAACTGCAATCCTATATTACGTTAACTACTTTCATTAGGTTGTGCTGTGTAGAACGCAAATATTTCATAATAGTTACAAAATTTAAAACTTCTTAAATTATTAAACAACGAGTTGGCCTTATATAAACGCATGAGAACCACTGACATGTTTAACCAATATAAAGAGGCGCACCAACACTTCTTTTTCGAGTATATTAAATACAGTATCTAAAGTAATAATATTTTTTAAGACGATAAAAAATATAAAAGTATAATATCCATCAAAGAACATTTACAGCAGCTAATTGTGAACTAATTTTAGATAATATTTTGTCTTAACCTGTTCTCCGATGATAAACTGCATAAGAAATTTTTAAACCGGCGTAATGCGGCGAAAGGGTGATGGTTCTCTGAAGTAGATACAGGTAACATCGCGAATATAAGGTCTTTTCTTTTGGTTTGCCATCACTTCCGTTTAAGTGAAGTCCATCAGATCTATCAATTCCACTAATTTTGTGGGTTTTTTTTTCAAATCTGTTTTGAAAGTTTGAAATTTGTAAAATACAAACACACATCCTAACTATACAACTTTAACCTCACTTTAATCAGCTGAATAACTGTTTTTATAAAGTGCACGCTTGTATTTTTGTTTCCCCACCTTTACTATGTCTCAACTGAAGCAACTGCACCACAAGAAAAATACACCTATTTATAGTATTGTTGTGATATTTAGTAACAATAATGCATTTTAATTAATTTCTACATATCTAACATCTCGACACAGCGTATTTATTATTTTTTTATAAAGATTACAAAACCGTGTATGGTAGTCCACGCGTTTTGCTAATATATTTTAACTAGCGGAACCCGTAACTCCCCTAAATATTGCTGTACCTAACAACTAAGTTCTAAATCTTATTCTACAATTAATCATGAGCACTTTAGCCGTAACAAACATTTTTAATAGTCCTCTGCTCCTAAAGAGAGCGGCAAGAATTTACGTTTTTAAAAAATTCATAGTAGGCGTTATAGAGAAAGTAGTAGACTGGAATGCGAAAAAATAATAACCGATCCCTAGTTCTATAAACTTACAAAGTTTACGAAAATCGTGTGGCCAGTTTCTGAGCTGAGAATGCGCTAACTTTGAAAACATTCTCACTTAACAGTTTTCATTTGTAAAAAATGCTTTTGTATAGTAACATTGTATTCCTCTGGGGTTGCTCTAATACCAAAATTAAACCTGATCCGTTAACTCGTTTTTGAGTAAATATATACGGTAAAGCCGAAAATTTACAAACACCATAGTTATTTTAAAGCTAGAGTGCTCAGAAAATCTTTATATTTGTCTTAATGCTCCCCTTTATATTCTGTTCTTACATTTATGACATCCCGTTTGTGAAAGAAAAGCTACCAAAAAGCATGTCTTATTTCCGGTTTTTTTGGTATACCTACCTAACTTTCCGTTGTACCAAATGTCATTAAAATCGGTCTATAGTTCCTGAGATTTTGCGTTACACACACGTCTACACACAAACCGTCATTTTTAAAATGTTTGCTTTGTGTTCCTGGAGGATCAAAACGTGTATTTCCGTAAAAATGTCACATTCGAACATTTTCGAAATCACAATACGTTTCCGTACTGGAGGTACCGGGTAATCCTAAAAAACATCTGTCAGAGAAGGCCATGATCGAAGTGTTAAAGTTGCATTACTTAATATAAGCCAATTGTCAAATGTTGACATCTGTAAAAATTTTTGGTTAGATACATTTAACTTACTATCTAACCAAAAATTTTTACAGCTATCAAAATTTGATAATTGGCTTATATTAAGTATTGTCAACTTTAACACTTCGGCCGTGCCTGCTCTGAAAGATGTTTTTTACGATCACCCGGTATAAGAAAGTGCAAAAGCGCACGGATTCAGCTTGTTCTTTTTAAATGAAAGCTAGTAATGACACGCAGCGGTTTCTTTATGCGAACATAAATGTTATGGCTACTTTAGTGCTCAATATGTTAGTCAATTTAGTGTGGAATCTATGGTGAATATTTGTTTATTTTGTGAAATGTGTGTGAACTTTGTTGCGGTGGTTTGCCGGCAGCTTTTTAATAATGCAAGCGGCAAAAAGTAGCAGTTTCAATAATAAAATTTGTTTGTCTGTTATTGAAAAAAATTATATAAAACACAATATTAACTAAATATAAACTAACCTTTATAATATATAATTTTAGTATTTACCTAAATTTCAAGTAAAAATTAGACAGAATTGTGTTTTGTTCCAAGCTCTTATTGGGTATTACTGGGTGTAACCTATTGTCCATTAAAAAGGAAACGCCCTGTATAGCAGAAAATACTTTACGATAATGCATAACTGTCTACCGAACAACTTTTAGTTTGTATTTTTTATTACGTCAAGTTATTGGGCTAGGCACGTGTTTAGTTGTTTATTCCATGAGAGATGTCCAATCAATAAATCCAAACATGGCAAAAATTTGTTTATGCCGCAACCACTTTACATTTTTATTTAGGTTAATTTAGTGCGCTTTATGTATGGTTTATGGAATATTATAATTAGACAAAGAATCAATGCGCCCAAAAAGAGATTTCTGCTCACTCAAATTTCGTATTTGCATGTAAAAATGAATTAGCGGAATGATATTATATGATTATAGCGCTTACATACAGTGTCCAAAGATCCACTTTTATACTGAAAAAGTTTAGACACTATTTGCGTTTACATATTAGTTTCTGTCTAAGTTCGAATCAACTACAAAAAAATCTGTTTTAAAGTAGTAAACTATTCTTACTTAAATAATTGAATACAGGGTGTTCAGGAATTGTAGGGACAAACTTCTAGGGCTTGCAAAACACAACAAAGCAAACAACTTTTGTTAATAAATGTGTGGTCAAAAGTGTTTTCTTTAGAAAATAGAGCCTCTTAAAAATTCCTTAGGAAGTACCTGTAAATAGGCAACCCAAATTGCATTTTCAATTATTTTGCACAAGTCACACGGAATTTTGAAAAAAAAACAATCTAGACATACATGCATTCAAATAACGTCAATTTTGACACAATTCGATATTTTTTGACTTTTCTTGCATTTGTTTCTTTCTGGGTCTTTTATAATTCGTTGTTTTCGTTCTCTATTTTTTGATAATTATTTTCTTCGTTATTTTCGTTCTGTGTTTCGTATTTGTGTGTTATGGCGATTTATACTTTTGCCGAACAGCATGACATGATGTTCATGTATTGAGCTGCTTGGGGTAACGCACCCGAAGCTGATCGCCTGTACCAAGAACATTTTCCGAATAGGAATCATCCACCGCCACAAGGCCTTTATTGTAGTTTCACGTCGGCTGCGGAAGGAAGGTACATTCGTTGTCAGCAGACACAACGGTGGGGCTACCAGAACATGGCGAACGGTGGGTTTTGAGGAAGAAGGTTTGGAGAGAGTGGCTGAAAATCCTTCTACTAGTTCAAGAGCCATCGCTCATGAAATGGGAGTGAACCATGTTTTACGGAGGTACTACATGAGCAACAGCTACATCCATACCATTCACAGAAGTTACAAGCCATGGTTCAAGCAGATGTTCCCAGAAGGGTAGAATTCTGTCAGGAATTTCTGCGGCGGTGTAATGAGGATCCAGCATTCTGTTCTGTAAACATTCTATTAAGTGACGAGGCATCTTTTACGAAAGACGGAATATTCAATAGTAGAAACAGCCATATTTGGGACGATGAAAATCCCCATGCTGTAGTTCAAAAAGGATACCAGCAAAGATTTCAAGTAAACATTTGGGCCGGCATTGTTGGCGATAGACTCATTCGACCATATCTGCTACCCCAAATGTTAACAGGAGCAATTTATTTAAATTTCTTGCCAATGTCCTGCCTGAACTTTTGGAAGATGTTCCACCTCAAATGTGGCTGCAGCACGATGGTGCACACGCTCATTTTTCGGCGGAAGTCAGGGAATTTTTAAATAACACTTTTCCCAACAGATGGATAGGTCGAAGGGGACATGTGGCGTGGCCTCTACGTTCTCCTGATTTGACCTCACTTGATTTCTTTTTGTGAGGTCATGTTAAAACGTTAGTGTATGCAACCAGTTGAAACTGTAGAAGAACTTACGGTGCGTATTCTTGCTGCATGTGGAGAAGTTCAACAGACTCCTGGTATATTTGGAGCTTTGCGCAGGAATTTACTTCGTAGATGTGCTTCGTGTGTAGAAGCTGGGGGCGCCATTTTAAACATATACTATAATTTTTGTTTTGTAATTTTGGTTTTTTCTATTGCTTAGTTATGAAACATTTTGTTAATTAATTTATTTTAAATTTAATTTGAATTTGAAAAGTGGGAAAGAAGGCTTTATTTATCCTTTATTAATTTCCGTCGTTATGGAAACAAATAGTAGGTAGTAAATTGAGTTACCTACATTTAGGCGCTTCTTAAAGAATCTTTGAGAAGCTCTATCCCTGAAAGAAAAGACTTTTAACCACACATTTATTTAAAAAAGTTGTTTGTTTTGTTGTGTTTTGCAAGCCCTAGAAGTTTGTCCCTACAATTCATTAACACCCTGTATAAGAAATGTCCGAATAGTTATTCTTTATTTTTAACATGATAAAGGAGGTATTTTGTTATTAGTACATGTTTAAACTGTTTCTTGCGTATTCTCGATGATCGTGGATTCTTACAGATGAACTATTGATTTTGCGCGTTCTAAAAAAATTTAGGGGAAGTGTGGCCACCGAAGTGGCACTGGTTGTCGTAAAAGATATTCAAATGAAATCTGCCATGACCCGCATAATTCTGGACTCTTTGACTCTGATATAACGAGGCGTAAGAACTTGTATGCTTTGTTGTGTTATTTCACTTCGGTGTAGTATTTGTTTCTTTCGTTTTTCAGTTCATTAAAGATAAATGCTTAGCAGCCAAAATGTACATCTGAACGTACTAATATTCTTGTATGAACTAAACAGGCAATTTAGAAGTCGAATTAATTGTTGCGCATTTTCTGTCTCAGGGTTACGTGTACACATCTTTATATATTTTTATTATTATAAAGGCTCTACAATAGATTGCTATACAATTTCACACCTAATGACCAGCGATGTTGATTGTGTCAGATTCAGAACGGTTTAACATTGTAGTAGTTGTGTATAATATGCCTTATGGCTATACAATCAGTTCTTAATAATAGTTCCTTACAAACTTTTGCAGAAAATGTTGATAAAATACGAAGTAATTCGCTTGAATTAAAAAAAATCGTATGGATTATTTTACTTTTGCTATAAAGAACATCTCATAATAAATTGCGGACTTTTTGTATTTTCTTTGAGTATCGCAGGATTGTTAGTACCACACTTTTATTTTACATATAATCGAATATTTTAACAAAATCTGTATATTTCACAAGAAATGCATATTTTACTACTTTTTATATAATAAATCCGTAACTGTCTCATCATCTTGTCGTTTGCTGTCACTTCTGTTGGTATAATTTGGTTATTTACGATTCTAGAGAGACGAAAATGTGTATTCATTCCGCGACATGGCAATTTACACCGCGTTTATTTTATATAATTTCTTTTAATAACAGACACATTAATGTTAGTACTGGAGCTGCTACTTCTTGACGAGATTATTATTAAAAAACTGCCGGGAAACCGACACAATAATAGTTTCTCACAGTCATTTAAAAAAAAAACCTAGCTGACTTCGTACGCTTTTGTACTTTCCCACACGTCCAGTATGGAAATGTATCAGATCACAAAAAGTTTCGAAAATGAATTGAACATGAAAATGAACATTTTGACGGAAATACATGCTTTGGCACTACAAGAACACAAAAGAATGGATTATCAAAAATGACGGTCTGTATGTGCATGTGTGTGTAACGCGTAATCTCAGGAACGACTTGACCAATTTAAATGAAATTTGGCACAACGAAACATTGTACCTAGGTATACACGAAAAACCGGCAGTTAGACATGTTTTTCTAGTAGCATTTCTTTCACAAATAGAATTTCATAAATGTAAGAGTAGTCTATTGTAGGGGGCGGGCGTTAAGACAAATCTAAGTTTTTTTGAGCACTAGCTTTTTTTAAAATGGCTACGGTGATTGTGAATTTTAGGCTTAAACGCCTAATTACTCAAAAACAAGTTGGCGTATCAAGAGTAATTTTGGTATTTTCAATGTATACACTTTGTCAAAAATTATTGCTTTAAAAGTGGCCTCACGATTTCCGTAAACTTTATAACTTTATAGAGCTAGGGATGGGTTACTATTTGGCTCCTAACCCAGCTTACTAATTTTTCTGTAACGCCTACTATGAATTTTTGAATAAACGCAAACTCAGACGCAGAACTAAAAGACCTTTCAAATGAGGTGTCACTCGACCCTGGATAAAAAAACCAAAACAATTTTGAATTGAGAAAGTCCATTTGTTTAAAATCCGCCATTTTGTTATGGCTGAATATTGTTTTTTGAAACTCTAGAATCAGACGCAGAACCAAAAGATCTTTCAAATGAGGTGTCACTCGACTCTGGACAAAAAAACCAAAACAATTTTGAATTGAGTGAGTCCATTTGTCTAAAATCCGCCATTTTGTTATGACTGCATATTTTTTTTTGAAACTCTAGGATCACACGCAGAACTACAAGGCCTTTCAAATGAGGTGTTACTCGATCCCCATTTCTATTTAAAAAAAATCAAATTGGCGCCCAGTCGCCATTTTGAATGATATATGATTTAATTTTTGCTAAAAAATAGTATTTTATTTCCCATTAAAGCACACTAAATGTTGTGGTAAAATATCAAGTGGTTCAAAAGTTAGGGGGGTGGTGTACTTTATAGACAGACGTATAACCTGCAACAAGGAATTGTTTAAATTTTTCAGAATTTTATTTGTTATAAATAACACTTGCTATTCTTGAAATAAGGAATCCAAAATATTATTTAAGCTTTTATTTTACTGTGGTAAAAATAGGGACAGTACTTAAGCTTGTTGTTTGTGCCAACTTCACTAGAGTAACTGATTTGAAAAAAATGTGAGAGCAACGCTGCTAAGCAATAAGCGTTCTTAAAACACAGCTTAAAACTGCTTTAAGGGCATGTTTTAATATTCCCAAATTGTCACAAAAGTAATACGTTATGTTACTTATAAGAACTATGAATCAGGGAATGAGAGAACATTATCGGTCTTTGATCCCTGAAGAAATTCCTTTGTGCGCGTGTGATGTGCAGATGCATGAGCCTAATATCAAAGTACGTGCTACTAATAGTATATAAGGCAAATCTTTAATATCTGAGAGTCGATTGTCAATAGCCACGTAATCACGGAAGTGCTTATTTAGCAACCCTTTTGGTAGTCCAATATCTTGCTGAATATTGCCACTGAAGATGATGCTCTCATTGCTCAAGTTCACTTTCAACGTACCTCAGTCCATTATATTATTAGCCGTGGGCTACGCTTCACGCTTTTATGCAACTTTTTTAAGTAAATAATACATAAGCTGTTTCAAGCTGTAAGACATGTACCTAATGCCTCCAGAGTGGTTAATAAGCCTAAAAAAAAAAAACTTCGCCGAATGCTCGCGTTTGCTCCAAATATACGTGACGATCACAGTACTTAAGACTGCCCATAACAAACGCCCGTTTATTATCGAAAACAGCCGAGCTTCGCCTCACACTGTTTTAATAACTTTTCCGCGCAGCGACGCTCTATGTGACTGCAACATATACATTACCTTAAAATCTCGAGATGTAATACCCGCGCGTTGCCTTGTTATGGCGAGACAGTTGGAGATTTAATATATATAGATAAATACTATTTTTATGTATTAATTAACCCTATTAGTATGTGGGATTAATAAACTATTTAATATGTAAAATGCTGTGTGTTTCCTTGGCTGGACCTGTCACAGCCCTCTCGCAATTCACGCTACGTGACAATATTAATAAATATAGGTTTTCGTTAAATTTAGTTTGCTGTAATTATTTTGTTGCAATCTTTAAAACTAGATAGATTTTAACAAAAACCCTTACTCTTGTAAAAAGATCCAAACATGAACATAACTTACCGCGACAATACGTTTTTGTGAGAAATGGGGTGAAAAGGGTGTTTTTGCCGCTCTGAAAGAGGTAAAAGCTAGCTTTTTGGCTGTGAAAGTTACTTTGTTAGAATCAGCATAAAATTACAAATCTTTTGATACCAATCGCATGCCTCTCCTCGATTTTCCCTCACAAACCTGTCCGGTTGATAGACGTTTCGTTTAAGATCCGCTGACAACTGCAACTGTGAAATATCACGTTTGTTGTCGAGTTTTCTGATTGCAATGCATTTACGGAACAATGATAAAATAAGTACGCATTGTCAAAGTGACAATTACTAAAAGACTGACAATATACAGAGATATCATTGAGATAATCTGAAAATAAACATTTTAAATATTTAACCGTCGTTTACTGGGAATATATTCTGTATTTTCTTAATAGAAAAATTAATACCTACTTAGTTTATCGTTTTGACAGCAACGATTATAAAATTCTGTTTGTAATGCTAAAAACGAGTAAAGTACTTCGTCTAAACATTTCCATATCTTAAAAATAATTACTTTTTACTTTTTTGTACTTATACTGAAGTATGGAATGTTATGATTTGATGCAAATTTTTGAATTTCAGATTGTAACAGAAATACACGCTTTGGGGTATAAGAAACCCAGGATTTTCATAAAGTTTGGTATATAAAAAGTTTTTATTGCAGGTACTTCTTTGTAACAGACATGTTTCTTTGGTGTAGATTATTTTTAAACACTTTTTTTAAATTTAATTAAAATTGCGTTGTAGTGCGTTTAAAGGCAAATCAACGGTATTGTTGGCTGAATACTATACAGAGTGTTAATGAATTGTAGGGACAAACTTCTAGAGCTTGCAAAACACAACAAAGCAAACAACTTTTGCTAATAAATGTGTGGTCAAAAGTGTTTCCTTTCAGGGATAGAGCTTCTCAAAGATTCTTTAAGAAGCACCTAAATGTAGGCAACTCAATTTACTGCCTACTGTTTGTTTCCATAACGACGGAAATTAATATAGGATAAATAAAACCCTATTTCCTACTTTTCAAATTTTTATTAAATTTAAAATAAGTTAATTAACAAAATGTTTCAAAACTAAGCAATAGAAAAAACCAAAATTACAAAGCAAAAATCAACTACTTGAAAAATTTACAATAACTAATTCAAAAATTAACAAAATTATAGTAAATGGGTTGCCTATTTTCAGGTACTTCTTAAAGAATCTTTAAGAGGCTCTATTTTCTAAAGGAAACACTTTTGACCACATATTTATTAACAAAAGTTGTTTGCTTTGTTGTGTTTTGCAAGCCCTAGAAGTTTGTCCCTACAATTCATTAACACCCTGTATATTTAAACAAATGCCGCTACGAATTTTTGAAGATTTTGACTTTAATGTCCGATTACTCAAATAAAAATATCCAATCAATATAAATTGCCTTATTATTCAATAATCTTTAATAAGTGTCAATGTAGGATGTAAAAATATATTTTGAAATATTAAAATTGTATAAATGCTAGCTTCTCAAAATTTTGTACATTTTAAAAAAATCATTCCTCAAATACTGCTGACACGTTTCGAACTTTGTGAGTTAACAGAGCTTACACTGAACTACGAATAAGTTTTTTATTAACTTCCCAAATTTTACTCTGACGCCGTCCAGGAATTTTTTAAAAACTTAAGTCATTATGATTTTTTAAAAAACGAAAACGCCAATAGTTATAAATTTTAAACAGTCGATAGCCTATTTAAAGTGGTACAGTAGGATAAAAAATTATTTTATTATATTTTACAAATTAAGAAAAATAAAACGCCTATCAATTGGCTGTAGTTAAAAGATGTGTTTTTTATTTTTTGCATATTTTTGATAATTGTTGAAATAAAATTGTTATAACTATTTCTCGGCGCAATATCTAGCTGGCGCCTTTATGTGACTAGCCGTATCGTGCCATCGCCTTAGGTTTGGAGCTCCCGGTTTGTACCAAGTGTCGATGAGTAGTTGTAAATTTCAATTACTGAATGGCGCGAGCATAATCGTGTGAGAAAAAATATATATAAAAATGCTTACAACGTAAATCATTACATAAAATTGAGTTTTTGTCTACGAAATACAGATACGGCGGTTCACAAAGTGGTTTAATGTAAAATATGTAAACTGATAGTACCGACTATCATACTAAGGTGTGAACTCACCAGGAATCTCGCATGGGAAAGTGTTTTGTCAGAAATAGATATCTTGTTTGTTAAATATTTTTTTTAATCATTAGCCGTGGCCGGTACCGAAACAAAAAAAATTTTTTGGTCCGATAAATTTTTTGTTGTCACTAGGAATTTTTAATTGCGTTAAGATCGGTTTAGCAGTATCGGAGATTTCGCGTTACACAGTCACACTTACAAATTGAAATTTCATAATAGGTATCCTCTATTTTGTGTTCTTGGAGGTTCAAAACAAGTACTTTCGTGAAATTTTACAATCGAAAATTTTCATTGTCACATCACCCCATTCTTTCCAATTCAAGTACGGGAAAGTAAAAAATTCAGCTCTCGTTTGGTTTTGAAATTACAGCTTTACGCTATTAAGATATTTCACGATTATCGTTGTTTTGATTAAACTATGCTCTCTCATGAGGAAGTCAAACTGTTAGCTGTTAAACTTTATAATAGGCTGTTACAGAAAGTTATATTAATATAATTACAAAATATATTTGAACCTTATTCGCAGAAAACACAAAATGTACTTCCTTACGGGAAGCTCTGTTTCCAAAAATTAAAGCAGAACGTACAAAACGTACAAAACATTTACATTTTATATAAAATAATGAAGCATGTTGCTTACGCTTTAAATATCGAAGGTAACTGTTATTTACTTCTCATTTAATTTAGACACCTTTGTTTGTTTTGTTTAGCCTCCCATTCGCTATATTATTAGGGTCCAATAATACCAAAAAACCGATTACTACCATAGAGTGCAGTTTATGCAACGACGCGTGTGTTTCTGCATATGTGGCAGCTCTGACCTTTAGGGTATAGTAACGTCAACAAGAAATCATGATGACAGACTATGTTTAGATACAAAAAAGGTAGGCCTTGAAATTACTTTGCAAAAACTAAGACAATGTCAAACAACACACAAGATACCTACGAAAGAAATAACGATCAATACTGAAGTATTTGTAATAGGTAAGGCTACTGTTTACTTGCGACAATAAATAAGAAGTGGAAAAGAAAATCAACGAGCTGAAATAGGTACAGAGACACATAAACTATGATGGTCTGTTGTTTGTAAAATGAACTACGCGATGAAACAAAAAATACCGTTAAACTAAAAGCAAAAACTTTCAATCAGTGCATTTTACCGGTTTTAACCTATGGGACAGAGACATAAGTGTTCACAAAAAAATGTATAAAATCAGAGTAACGCAAAGAGCGATGGAGAAAAAAATCTTATTTATTAACGTTGCGGTATCTTGCGTGAGCCTTATCAACCACAGCCTTCTTCAAATCGCATTGAATTACGCTCAATCAGCGTGCTAGGCTAAGTTAACGACGGTTTAACGCGGACAATAAGCTACCAGTTAGAACATCAGGCCTTGAGCCTTAAGTCCCTACTTGTGGGGGGGATACCCAAATCTTTACTAATTCTGCAGATCAGTACCCGCTAAAACGCAGTTTACCCGTTCAGCCGCTGCAATGCTACCCTACCCTACACAGGCATAATACTGCCACCAAAAACCTTGCACGTGACTAAGACGGGAGCTGCTATTCTCCCCGGAGGCTCGGACTTGATCCCCGTGGCACCAGTCAATAAAATCACTGGCTAGATTTTTTGGAGCAGCCGAAGCTTTCTCTACTAGTTGGCATACCTGCACAACTTCGCACCGCTCAGATAAGTCGGTAGCCGGTTTGATCGTACTGATCGATCTTTTTACAGCGTCGTGTGTGCAAAATCTCGAGCCCCCTGGGTCAATTCCCTTAATAGTAAGCGTGAGCAAGAAGAGTACACCCCACTTCTAGAACCCAGAGCCTTAATACCAGCAGCAACGCCACTCCATTATGGATTTCACCTTCACTTGCATAAATCATCGGTCTCCAACCACCTAGCTTATGGCCTGAACATTTTATATTCCATAACGTCATTCAAGCTTAGTGACTGGGATGCAGAAAAATTTGTAGCCATGACCGGAGAGTATGCATTGCGTTTCAGAGAACGCGCTGCCGCTCAAGTGTTAGGCACCCACACTAACCTCGTTATTCATGGTCCTACTTAAGGTAAACCTGTGACCGTTACAACGTTAACCTCACAAAGGTGTCTTTCTTCACGCCTCTCAACGAAGTGAGGGTCATTAAATCACATAATTTGCAGTAAAGAATGTAAACATATCCATGTCCATTTCTTAACTATTACTCAGAAATGACTAAAAGTCTTTATTTAAAATTAGTATAACCGGTGGGCTACGCCTTTGATGTTTTTTTGGTAAATTCATACTTGGCGGTTGCCGCTCCTAATACTTACATTAGTGAATCGGTCTGAATAAAAGTTGATCTCGGAAACCAAACCCATAAAAAAACAATAAATCCCGGAAAACATCGCCGAAAATAACACCGAAATAAAACCTGTAAAAATAACAACATAAAAAATTTAAAAAAGATAAACCCTCCTAAATTATTTAGAAAACAATTTTCCAAAAAAAAAATCATTACCCCAGAAAAAATTCTCGAAAAAAAAAGTAGAGTGAAATTAGTTATATTTATGACTTTTCCTCATTTTCAAGTAAGTGCCTTAACGAAAAGTTTTAAAATGGTTTTGAAACTTATAAAATAATAGGCGCTAAAAATGTTGCTGGACATTTCTATATAATTTCAAAATTAAATTCACTTTTATTAATATAAAACAAATCAGAGATGTCCTGATATAATTAACACATTCTGCCGATATCCTACGTCATTGAAACGTAAATATCAGAACGCGCAAACCTAATCATTACCTAAGCTGTCTTGCTATGTAGGATGTCTTAGGTAATGCGTCACTAAAATTAGAGTTCCTACAGAACCATTTAGAATTTGTAAAAAACAGATTTGCAGCAAAAACTTTTTAATAATAAGAAAAACCTGGTCGAGCTGTAGGCAATAAATACACCTTTTCGACCCGCTGAAATTAAAGTAGGCCATAATTAACAAAATTATACTAACATACGTGACAGCAATATAAACTTTTACTGAAAACAATCAATAAACTAATCTGACATGCAATCGCCGGCCGTTTTGTTATAGTGATAAATATTTGCGAAAGACGGGGTACAGTCGTATTGTTATGGTCAGACAGTTAGAAATTTAATATATATCAATTAGGAAACCACACTAAACCAAATTTAGAATTAAATCAGCTGTTATAAGCGGACTGCATTATTAAGTAGTTTTCTTGTTTGTTGTATTGTTGAGATTACGACCTTCTTGATCGCGAGACAGTTGCAGTTCTGTTTTGTCAAGATAACTTTTTTCAATAGTTTTACTCAGTTCGTTAGAGTGATGTTGGCTGCATTATAGATGACATTGACGCGAAAAAGAATTATATTAGTTTTTTGGCCAGTACTCGTAGCATTTGTAGAATCGCAAAATTTAGTTTGGCGTACAATACACGAATAAGGTTTATACCTTTATCATTTACTTGTGCAAAACCTCCAGGAGAGGAACAATATGGCTCGTTTTTGTCCATGGTTTTTAGACTCCATTGTTGACGGCCGGGATTTCTTACGCCAAATATTGTGGATGTGGACTGGCCTAGTTCACGAAAGACGGAACGAATAATTTTCATACTTTGCACACATGAACAACCCACAATAAATTCGTCAAACCAGATTTCAACATCATTTTAGTGTAAATGTATGGGCTGTATATCACAAAATAAAGCCTTATGTGGTGGAAAATCGTTTAAGTGGCGCAAGCTTCGTACAATGTTTTCAAGAAATTTTACCGACTGGCGTTACGAGTAATAATGTAGTTTAATAATAATAAAGTTCCTATTCACAGTGCACGTCAGGTAACCAATTGGGCAGAATAATGAGGGTCTGCGACGCTGGAGTGAACCCAGAGGACCTAAATTGCCTGGCCGCCTCGTTCGCCAGATTGTTAGCTTTTAGTTATGGGGTACAAAATCGCGACCAAGCTACGGCAGAAATTTATCAAATACCTGAAATAAGTAAAGACTGTTGTTCATTACTCAGTAACAGTTGAAAATCGAACATAAGTAAGTATTAAGAGGTTCCAGGTGTTAAAAAGAAAAATCGAAAGCGATCTAAATTTGCATTTCCGTAACACCAATTCCAACAATAAAAGATTGTATTCTTTGAGGCTTTCGCGGTTTCTCGAACTGTCAATATTACAATTTACTTTCTCAGGTTAGACCACGTCGTGACTTGGGAACTACACCCAGCATAATCAGGTAAGGACCGACCTGTAGCTTGTCTGCATTTACAAGCATTTGCTCTAGACGTCTGAGCAATATTTGTTCGCAGGCCCTGCCTGCCTAAACAGGGCCGTGTGCTTAGTTTATTTAGTTATTCCGCCCCAAGGTTTAAATAAACTAAGCACACGGCCTTGTTTAGGCAGGCAGGGCCTACGAACAAATATGGCTCAGACTTCCAGAGCAAAGGCTTGTAAAGGCAGACAAGCTACAGGTCGGTTCTTACCTGATTATGCTGGGTGTAGTTCCCAAATGACGACGCGGTCTAAGCCGAAAGTAAATTCTAATATTGACAATAAAAGATTGTCCATCTTAGAACAAAATTCTTGAAAATAGGGGTAGAAAACACCTCCAAATCTTCACACCATCACAGCGCCAGACTGTCCGACTAAATTATCTAAAACATACCTTCCAAATCTCCCTTTTGTTACACTGTTTTAGGTAACATTGGTAAATTTAACGAAAAGATATGAAAAATGAGATTGTAAATAATAAATCCATTTTCTCATGGGAGCCATTATAAAGAAGAAAAAGTGGTAGAGAGCACCAATAACCGGCAAAAGATGTTGATAGAGCAAGAACTGTGGGTTGGATAGAGCAACCTTCTCTTGTTGTTTATTATCATATAGTATAACACTAGGCATATTACACCATTTATTTACAAAATTTGAGTTGGATTATTTCAAGAGACATTAATATTAAATACCACGCTAAAGAAATTTTTCTTGGTAGTTGTAGACTATTAAACGCTTCTAACGTGATAATTATAATGCGATAAGATAAACAAGGTAGGAGTATAAAGATAAATAAGGGAAAAGAAGTTATCCTAAGTTACGAGCGCCAACAGTAGAGCGCTACTGTATACATAAAGTCAATGGAAGCAGCGTTAAAAAGAGGAAGAGCGGTTAATCTATTACGCCATACATTTTTCGGTACATGTTTGAACAGTAGATAAAAGAATCGACAGTCACCTAAAAATTTTCAGAATTAGTTTTGCATTTTAAGCTATTTTCTACAAACTACTGACCCTTTGCTCTGCATTAGTTAGCTTTAATACTGGACTGAGATACTGAAACGTTAATAATATAGAAAAAATTAAATATCTCTTTAAAACAGTTTTAATAAATTCTCTTATTTTTATGGTAAATTTAAATACGTTTAGAAGGTATTTTATTGTGCTAACTAACACACACAAACTGGTTTGGTCGATTTTATTTAATTTTAATTTTAATTTAATTTAATTAATTAATGACTACAAGACGTAATTTTTCATTAGTAATAAATAAGTTTTTAAATACGTAATATAACTTGTTTCGGGTTATTTGAAACATTTAGAGCTACATATAAATATTTATAAGCAACTTACTAATGCTCAAATTAATTACCAATTTCTAAAATGATGAATTTCCATTATGTACGAGGTGTGGCTATTTAAAAACCGGACAAAGTTCACTGTACGCACAGTAGGTGTCGTAGCGGAAAGCGGGAGGTAATAAGATTGTTTTTCTGATCAGCTGCAGCACTACTTCGAACAATAGAAAACTCCTATGCAGCGGTGTGTAGATAGGGGAGCGAGTATATTAAAGGCGATGAAAGTTAGGTTGTAGAACTTTCCAATAAACCATTTTTTTTACACCAGTCTGGTTTTTAAATAGCCACACCTCGTAAACTTGCAAAATTTGATTTGTACTAGACATATGAAGCGAAAGTCATTTATGTTTGTTAGAAGTTTTCAGATAGTGTATTTAAAATACAAAGAGTCTTATTCCTTAGCCTTGTTAGTAATAATCATACAGTAGATAATACACATATTTATTTTTTGAGGCTTTCGCGGTTTCTCGAACTGTCAATATTACAATTTACTTTCGGCTTAGACCGCGTCGTCATTTGGGAACTACGCTCAGCATAATCAGGTAAGGACTGACCTGTAGCTTGTCTGCCTTTACAAGGATTTGCTCTAGAAGTTTGAGCAATATTTGTTCGTAAGCCCTGCCTCTCTAAACAGGGCCTGTTAGCTGTTTGTGAACCCATACAAACAGTTTGTATGGGCTCATAAACAGCTAACAGGCATAAGCCGATTAAGTATTCTGTCCTGGCAAAGAAAATACATTAAGACCAAATCCTTGTCCGCCCCAAGGTTTAAATAATCTAAGGCACGGCCCTGTTTAGGCAGGCAGGGCCTACGAACAAATATTGGTCAAACTTCTAGAGCAACTGCTTGTAAAGGCAGACAAGCTGCAGGTCGGTCCTTATACCTGATTATGCTGGGTGTAGTTCCCAAATGACGACGCGGTCTAAGCCGAAAGTAAATTGTAATATTGACATTATACATATTATTTAAAATTAAAATTTTTGTACATTATAGATGTCCCAATTTAGCGTTGCCGGAATATCAAGAAGCGCTCTTGATCTTGTCTTGATTCAAGACAAGATCAAAACAAGATTCTGCGGTATGATTTAAACACAAAACGAAATGTTTTGAATTGCCTACATTTCTGTATAACAAACAATAACAACTAACAAAATACAAGAAAATACGCAAAGTGCACTAGAAAATAATACTGTTACAAAACATAAGCAAAATAAAAGACACAATAAGTCCAATTACGTGTTTTTTGATAAGTGCAATATTCTTTCCTAACTCACTTTACAGGTACAGATTTTGTCATTCTTTATATTGATCAGTTTTATTAAATAATTTTCTAATGTTTTGCAGGCATTCCATTCTATTCCATTTCCTCGATTTTTCTTCAAACTTTTACTCTGATGAGATGTCACTGTATCACAACCACGTACTTAACGTCTCTTTTATTGTTTGGACGGGCTTCTTCCGCATTCACTATTACATGTTTCTTTCTCGTTACTGCTGCTGAATTATAACTTATTTTGTGAAAACTTCCAGTAGCCTGAAAGGCTCATTGTCGCTAGCATCGTCGTCGGTTTTAAGTTTATCCATCATTTTAAAAATTTGTATAACAAGAAACACTTAACACATTGTATTACTAAAACCAAAGCCATTACACAAATCTTGAATTATTCCAGGTTCAAAATGACCGACCCCTCAATAATAGCGCCTTATTAATAGCGCCACAAAACATAGCCCTGCAAGGAATAGCGCCATCAATCATAACGCCCAGTAAAAAAATTATGTCTCTCGGCAATAACGTCGCCGGCAAAAATAGCGCCAGCAAAAATACCGTTGTTCAAACATGTCGCCGATAAAAAAATCGGGTAAAATGTCGCTGAAAAAAACAGGGTCGTCAAAAATGTCGCCAGCAATAATAGCACCGGTCAAAAATGTCGTCGGCCAAAATGATCGCCGTGCAAATACTTTACATTTTCATGAAAGTTTGATTTTAAGTTTACCCAAATTAAATAAACTTCTATAAAAATGTAAATTATTTGTACGGTAACGTTCCTTAAGGCGTTAATTTTGAGGCGCTATTTTTGCTGGACACGTTTCTGCCTGAAGAATTTTTTTTACTGAGAGCCGTCAAAAATGTAGTTTGCTAAAATAGTCCCGGTCAAAAATGTCGTCGGCAAAAATAGCGCCTCAACGAAATCGGCGCCATACAAGTACATTGCATTTTGATAAAAGTTTGATTTATCAAGGTTCACACATATTAAATAAACTCTTATCAAAATGCAAAAGATTCATACGGCAATATTTTTCAGGGTGTTAATTTTGAGGCGCTGTTTTTGCTGGACACATTTTTGAACGGTGCTATTTTTACAGGCAATATTTTTCCCTGGCACTATTTTTACTAGTCGTTATTTTGTTTTTTCTTGTGGCGCTGTTATTAAGGCGCTATTATCAAGTCGCTATTATAAGCGCATACCCATCAGCACATCACCGAAGCATTGACAGCTTAAAGATATTGGGTAATTGTAAGTGTACGTATGAAGTCGGGAACACAAGAAAAATCAAGAATTATCAAAACTCTTGACTCAAGACAAGAAATGCTTTATCAAAAACTTACCAAAACAAAATGAATTTTATATCTTCTCTTGAAACTTAAGACAAGACAAGAAATCGTAATTTGCGGCAACACTATACAGGGTGTTAGTAAATTGTAGGGACAAACTTCTAGGGCTTGCAAAATACAACAAAGCAAACAACTTTTGTTAATAAATGTGTGGTCAAAAGTGTTTCTTTTCAGCGATAGAGATTCCCAAAGATTCTTTAAGAAGCGCCTAAATGTAGGCAACTCAATGTACTACCTACTATTTGTTTCCATAACGACGGAAATTAATACAGGATAAATAAAGCCCCCTTTCTCACTTTTCAAATTCAAAATTAATTTAATATAAATTAATTAACAAAATGTTTCAAAACTAAACAATAGAAAAAACCAAAATTGCAAAGCAAGAATCAACTATTTGAAAAATTTACAGTAACTAATTCAAAAATTAACAAAATTATAGTAAATGTTCAAAATGTCGCCCCCCAGCTTCTACACACGAAGAACATCTACGAAGTACATTCCTGCGCACCGCTCCAAATATACCAGGAGTCTGTTGAACTTTTTCACAAGCAGCAAGAATACGCGCCGTAAGTTCTTCTATAGTTTCAACTGGGGTAGCATACACTAACGTGTTAACATGACCCCACAAAAAGAAATCAAGTGGGGTATGACCGTGTGACCTGTGCAAAATAATTGAAAATGCAATTTGGGTTGCCTATTTTCAGGTACTTCTTAAAGAATCTTTAAGAGGCTCTATTTTCTAAAGGAAACACTTTTGACCACACATTTATTAACAAAAGTTGCTTGCTTTGTTGTGTTTTGCAAGCCCTAGAAGTTTGTCCCTACAATTCATTAACACCCTGTATATCCTATACAAACTATTACAATTGTTTTTGAAACAAAAATTGTCATATACATGTGCTTATGCTACTTAGAAATCTACTACCGGAACCCACGGGCCACACCTTACGATTTTTTTTGTAACTTATTTTTCAAATGTAATAAATAAAACTGTGTCGAGTTGCAAAACATGTACCAAATGCATCCCGCAGTATTGTATAATCTCAAAAACTCAAAGTCAGCGACAGAACTAAACATATATTTACATCCCTACCCAGAGTGATCGACATCAAATAATCTTAAAAATAAATTTACCAAAATGTTGAAATTTTGAATAACCATAAAAACATTAAACCTACTAAAAATTATAAACATTTTAAAAATTTTTGATAATTTAAAAACTTTTGAAACTTGAAACTATTTTAAATTTTTGGAAAATTTAAAGTTTGCTAAAATTATTTAAATAAAAATTTACAGTTTGAAAATGTTTGATAATAATATGAATTTTTTATATACCGTTTTTCGACCTAATGTATTCAAACAAACTGTTCAGTTAAACGACCAAGTGAAAATGCCTTATAGTTTTTTCTCAACGCCGTATTGCGCTTATTACAATTTAACCTAATCATACCGATTTTGAAGCCGAAATTCGTAAATTTTTAAAAAAACAAATCGACGGTGCGAAGCAGTGGGGGTATTTGGAAGATCGGGTTGGCACAGAGCGGCTATTAGACATGTTTAGAATACGAATCTACGATTGTTTTTCTATTGCGTCTATACTGAAGTAAAGTACCTTTTCCCTCTTCCCTTTTTGGTGGCCCAACCTCATTTTGTTGCGGTTTCATTACCAATTTTTGTGTCAAATTTGGATTTTCTGCGTTAAGTCATCTGGACTGTAAATTAACTGTAATATCACTGCAGCATCCGCTTTATCGGTCTCCCAAGGCCCTAAAACCTGCTTATTAGTCAAACTGTTTGAGTGAGAAATATTTTCCATAAATGTACCCTTCTTTTAAGCATAACCCGGATTTTGGCTAGTAAGCCCAAAGCAAAAAAAGCTTTGCTGAATGATCGCAGTTGACTCAAATTTTTCATGACGATTACAATACTTTCCTCTAGCAGGAAAGGTAAAAACAAACAGGTGGTATTATGACGGAACAGTATCTGGAAAATAGCACATGGTCTTGACTGCGGTTTTTCAAAACAAATTTGTTTAATTTTGGGATACGGCTCGTGCACATTTTATTAGCGAGGGTTGCAAATATCAAATTATTCGACAATAGTTGAATAACTTGGCAATGCCACAACGGAATTTAAAAACCAAAACATATTTAGCAAAGTAATTAAAAAACGATTGAAAACTTGCAAAAATATGCAGCGTGTTCTATTAAAAAAAAACTGATATTTGGTATGCCACTTTTATATGAAACCCCCTGTATGATTGATAATAATTTTAAAATGTGATCGTTTTGGTTCTCTAAAACATTTATTTCAAAGAATTTCTGTATTTTAAATAGTAAAGGAGATATCGACCACCGCGGCGTTATTGACTCACCCTGTGTGAATAATTCTGTATTACATAATTTTAGTCACTATAGAAAGTATTTAGTAAACATACGGCAAAAACTCAAGGGGTGATTCCCTGGGTTCTGTGATGATTTTCGAAAAGCCGCTTTGTTTTGAAGATACAGGGCGATAAAGGTTTTTCGACAATAACAATATTTTATTACCTGAATATTACATGTAAAGCTTCTTAATTTACAAGAACTGCTGAAATTGACCACCACCAGTTAGGATGCATGAATCCAACCTTCTCCTCATTGACTCTTTCAAAAACACTAGGATCGTTTGTTGTCGAATTACACCCATCAATTATCCGATTTCTCAAATCTTCCACATTTTTCACTGCAGTACTGTAAACTAATGACTTCAGATAGCCCAATAGGAAAAAATTCAGGGGGTTTAAGTCCGGGGATCGAGCACGCCTTACGTGAGGTCCACCTCGACCAATCCAGCGATCTCGATATGTTGCTGTTAAAAACTCATGAGCAACTACACTAAAATGCGCTGGTGCACCATCGTGCATAAACCATATTGCATTTCTCGTTGCCATTGGTATATCCTCTAGAAACTCAGATAGCAATTGTTCCAAAAAGTTTTGATACACCCCGCCGTTAGGTCTTCCTGGTAGAAATACCGGTCCAAATCCACGGTTAAACATATCGCCCTGTATCTTCGAAACAAAGCGGCTTTCCGAAAATCATCAAAGGACAAAATTTCTCAAAGTCTCTTCAATGTTTTCCGTATGTTTACTAAACACCCTGTATAATATAATAACGCATTGTCGAGAGAATCCTGTTAGTAGAAATACATAATTAGTAAACACGCACGGTTTCAAACATCAACTGAGGTAAACCTGAATTTTCTGGTAGCTGATTGTATTTACAAATCAGGGTGATGATTTTCTTTGGTTTCTTTTCTTCTGCTTTATAATTTACATTAGAAGATTTAAAAACTACGACGTGCCTGAAAATCAGAATGTTTTATGCAGACGGGTGAAATAGCTTCATGCCGTCTAAGAATTTAAAAGGTCAGCTCATAGTTGAATATGACGCAATATGAATTCTGGTCATAATTTAACGTTTTCGCCGAGAACAAGTGGCCTTAAAGGATTTCAAATACGACATTGTTTTACCCCATTTCGTACGCCAAACACATCAGAGCGAATTTATTTTGTTTCTGTCATAAACACAGTATTATATTACAAGGGTGCGCGAAACACGAACCTTTGTTTTGTTATAAGCAATCCAATCAATTCAGAATTTTCCAAGCGAACAAGCACCGAAAAGAGGTAGTTTAACCGCCGAGTTTTTTTTACTGTTTATTGAATTATAGCCCGAAATTTAAGAAGTTGGTATAATGAGATCAGAAAACTCTGCACGGAATGACAAATAGGGGGAGATGAAACACAACTTTTTCTAAGTTGTCTCTAGTGCACTTCAGGAAATAAATAAATCAGAGAAATAAACGACCCAATTTTGGCCAATCTCCAAGAGTGGCCCTTTTGTCTATTTCACAAATCAAGCCAACGGCTAATTGCGCTTGTGTTATTCTGCTTCCTCTGTAATATATTGTCAGCGCTGAAAACAATTAATTTTAAAGTACAAGATGAGGTTGAGTTTCGTGCTGGGACGTTCTACCTCGCAATTGATATTAAATATTGCAGAGCAACCCTCTCAAGTGTTAAGGTGCATATTTCTATAAATTTATTTGATAAATTTACGTCGCAGTGAGATCTCTAAATTAAAGTTAAGAAATTTATATTAAATAAACCATGCTGCATTAAAATCCGCTTAAGCAACATTTTGCCTTTAATTAAATACTTAACGTTAATTTGAAACGCTGCTTTAACGTCAATTACGGATGTATTTAAATTTTCTTTTAATAAAATGGAAAATATTTATCGAAATAAGTCTATAGAAGTCCAACGTAAACAAATTGAAATTACGCTGCTGCCATCGTGAATTTTTCTTCTAAAGTTTCATTCAATTTAGTTGAAGTCATTAAAATAATAATGAATATTACAGACCTATTTTAGTTTTCGTAAACGATGATGAAACAAATTAATTTCCAACCAAACGGGCATTGATAAAAATAGCTATTTATGTAACAAATAAGGAAATTATGGTGACTATTTCATTAATATGAAAGTTGCGACACGAGCCGCTAGGCGAGTGTTGTAATCACATGTGAGAAATGGTCACTGGTTTCCCTTACGTGTTGCATACAATATTTTTACTATTTCCGCTTGAATCAACCCACAAGTCCACTTGGAATTATGAATTTTTGACATTTTCATGACACTTCTAAATTAATTCGAGCGCCAGCGGGTGGTCTAGTGGTTAGAGTACCAACCTCTAGAACTAGGCTCCCAACGGCAGTAGGTTCGAATCTGCCCGTCGGAAAATTTTCTGAATAAGTTAAATCCGGCGTGTCCATGGACGGTGTGTGTGGTGTATGTTGGGTTGCATACAATATTTTGTCTATTTCCGCTTGAATCAACCCAAAAGTCCACTTGGAATTATGAATTTTTGACATTTTCATGACACTTCTAAATTAATTCGAGGGCCAGCGGGTGGTTTAGTGGTTAGAGTATCAACCTCTAGAACTAGACTCCCAACGGCAGTAGGTTCGAATCTGCCCGTCGGAAAATTTTCTGAATAAGTTAAATCCGGCGTGTCCATGGACGGTGTGTGTGGTGTATGTTGGGTTGCATACAATATTTTGTCTATTTCCGCTTGAATCAACCCAAAAGTCCACTTGGAATTATGAATTTTTGACATTTTCATGACACTTCTAAATTAATTCGAGGGCCAGCGGGTGGTCTAGTGGTTAGAGTATCAACCTCTAGAACTAGACTCCCAACGGCAGTAGGTTCGAATCTGCTCGTCGGAAAATTTTCTGAATAAGTTAAATCCGACGAATCCATGGACGGTGTGTGTGGTGTATATTGGGTTGCATGTCTTTCGGGGTAGGGCATGTTAGACTGGTGAATAGCGCTAAGTGCGCTGAGCCCGGATATGGGGGTGGGATGGGAATCATGGAGTCGTGCTCACGCACGGCCTCATAACTGTTACAAAAAAAATTAATTCGAAAAATCAAGATTACCCATGCCTGTTGTGACTAAATGATCTCATTATTTCACCGAGTAAACTAATGTAGTTCATTACCTAGCTCAAATCAGTGAAATAAAATTGCGGATTAAATGCAACGATAACTGTTTTAAACATTTTCTTGTTCGCCGCCAATTAATTTAACAGTAATAAACGCTAAAAAAATGATTTTTCGTTTTTGCGGAACAAATTCTTCGAAATTAAAAAACGCCAAAACCTACAAAATAAAATACGTTAAGCAAAAAATCCGGAAACGAGAGTTTTGCCCTACTAAGGATTACTGTGTATCTAACACTATCTAATTTACTACTAAAGCATGAAGTATTGTTGTAATGTATCGATGAGTCATCTAGGCTCTAGCTTAAAGCGTATTTGTTTCGTTTCATCGAACATAAAAGCAATAATTTTCCTATTCTAAACATGCATAGAAGGCGTTTCAAAGAACTTAGGAAATTGCAGAATAAAGCAACTTATAGCGCCCTAGCTTAATTTTAAACAACCATAAAAGGCTTAATCGAAGTCGCCTGTAAAAACAATGCCATTTCTGTGATTAGTATCTCTAATTCGCGACATTAAAGAATTTATGAATGCTTAAACTGTTAACTACTAAATTTGGTTCAAAGATGGCTAATTGCAAACAGATGACATTGCAAACAAAAAGGTTGGTCCGCCAAAAAAAGGCAGAAGGGAAGGGGTGGTGTCACAATAGACGCGCTCGGTAAAGAACCTTAAATTCGTATTCTACGCATGTCGAATAGTCGATTTCTTTACGCCTCCCAATGCCCCCCACCTCCGATTTCTTTTTTCTTCAAAGTATTACAAATTTTGGTTTTAAATTAGCTATAAACTTTCCATGGAGAAACCACCTCTGAGAGGTTGCCTTTTGGTCGTTTACCTGAACAGTTTAATTGTGCAATCGCCAAAAATACGACTATCCGCGCAAGATCTATAAAACCTGAAAAATCGATTTTGAGATTTCAATGGGTAAAAATTGGTTTCCACTAGAAACCACAAAATTTCATACAAGCGGGAGACTGCATTAAAGGGTGGGGGTGATAGGTGTTTCGATAAGTTTTAAAAAATTTCTAAAAATTTTTAAAATTTTCAAATTTTTATAATTTTTAAAAAATTTTAAAAATTTTTCAGTTTTTTCAAATTTTGAAAATGTTCAGAACATTAAACAATTTTTAAACTTGTCAAAAATTTACAAATTTCTAAAAATTCAAGAAGGTCCCGTGGATGTTTCCCGACAGCGTTTTTTCTTAATTATTCATGAAAATGTTCGAATTTTAAATTTTGACGGAAATGCATGACTTGAACCTCGGAAAAATTCAAATACCTTATAAAATATTAAACACGTGTTGTACGTAGAATAAGACCAAAAAATGAGCGAAACACTTCGCCTGGACTTTCCTATACTTATAAATTAACATTGTTTAATATTTTCCAACACTTTCCATATACACCTGTCTAGAAACGCAAAAGCAGTGTTTTAAAAAAACTATAAAATAAAAAAAAATTTTTGGCCCCAACCGAGGCGCGACCCCACAACTACTTATGCAGTAAAACGGCAGTACACTCGAACACACCCGCATATCCAACCATGCTATTCCGGAGCTACCCGTTATTGTTAAATAAGTGGCTATTGAATGCGTGCGCAATAGAAATGCATAAACGTTCAGAACTCTAGAAAGTATGTGAAATTCTTCTAAGGACAAAAAGATTATTAAGGGGCAAAAAATTTAATTTTTTGATTTTTTGTAAAAAGATTCTCCTAGAGAAAACAAAACAAAAAACCAAATTTTTAATTTTTTATCGAAAAAATTTGGGGGGAGGGGGAACAGTAGCCCCCCTAAATATGAAATTATCGCAAAAATATTATGATATTCGGATTTTGCTGTCAATGATGAGCTATATTGCTTTAACAGAAATATTTTATTGCCCCCCGTTAAATAAATAAAAGGGTACCAATTTTCAATTTTCAAAAATTCATAGAGGGCGTCACAGTGAAATTATAGAAATGATCAAAAAATAAAATTGTAGCAGATGCCTATCTCTATCAGCTTAAAAAGTTTAAACAAAAACGTGTGGGCAGTTTTTGAGAAATTTTTTTTTGAAAATTTCAAAAATTTTGGAGTGGTGCCATTGAGATCGTTTTTCGATTTTCAAAATTAATTATATTTCATGGTATAGTACCCTTGAAGGGCTACCAAACAAGATGTAGTTGATTCCAATCAGATAACTGGTTTTTGAGTAAATGGGCGTTAAAGTCGAAATTTTCAAAAATTCGTAGCGGCCGCAATGTTGAAGCTAGAGAGTTCGGTAAAAAATCGTTTGATTTGTTCTAAGGCTTTCTATAATTTCCACTATTCCAATTTCCAAAATTCCGTTTCTGAAAAAAATGCTACCAAAAAAACATGTCTAACTTCCGCTTCCGGTTTCGGATTCTTTTTAAAAGCTTATTTTGTCGATGAATTTTTGATATACCTCCTCATTCCAAAGCACATCGAAATCGGTCCAGCCGTTCCGGAGATATGAGCGTTACCCACACACCCACACACCCACACACCCACCCACCCACAGACAGACATTTTTTAAAAACCACTTTTTTAGGATCCTGGAAGCCCAAAACATGTATTTCCGTCAAAATCTCGATTTTGAAATTTTGCATGAAAACAATACTTCCCTATACTGAAAGTATAGGAAAGTAAAAAGGTTAAATAGTGACTAAATACAACTCGTCAAATCACGCTAAACACAAATTTATAAAAGCGCCATCTATATACAAGTTTTATAAGGGTTCCCATGATTGTCAAAGCTTTTGGTTCAATTAGGACTTTTTATTCATAAAAATGGAGAGAGTTGGAAAACGTATCCCCAGTAGCACAAAATATTATTTAAATATTTCAAAACTACATTGTAGAAATATTAAATGTAACACTTCTTTATATTACGTTAATATTCAAAAGAAACATTTCTAAAACATTAATTTAAAGATGTTTACAATATTTGACCTAAATGTTGGCCAAATATTTGAAAAATATATTTATATGATATTTGTCAAAAATATTTGTTTAATGGTGTTTGAAAATATTATTTAAATATTTCAAAACTACATTGTAGAAATATTAAATGTAACACTTTTTATATTACGTTAATATTCAAAAGAAACATTTCTAAAATATTAATTTAAAGATGTTTACAATATTTGACCTAAATGTTGGCTAAATATTTGAAAAATATATTTATATGATATTTGTCAAAAATATTTGTTTAATGGTGTTTGAAAATATTATTTAAATATTTCAAAACTACATTGTAGAAATATTAAATGTAACACTTTTTTATATTACGTTAATATTCAAAAGAAACATTTCTAAAATATTAATTTAAAGATGTTTACAATATTTGACCTAAATGTTGGCTAAATATTTGAAAAATATATTTATATGATATTTGTCAAAAATATTTGTTTAATGGTGTTTGAAAATATTATTTAAATATTTCAAAACTACATTGTAGAAATATTAAATGTAACACTTTTTTATATTACGTTAATATTCAAAAGAAACATTTCTAAAATATTAATTTAAAGATGTTTACAATATTTGACCTAAATGTTGGCTAAATATTTGAAAAAAATATATATATGATATTTGTCAAAAATATTTGTTTAATGGTGTTTGAAAATATTATTTAAATATTTCAAAACTACATTGTGGACATATTGTGTAACATGTTACGTTAATATAAAAATAATATATAAATAATATTACATAAATATTTTTTTTATGTTAACGTAACATACAATATTTCCACAATGTAGTTTTAAAATATTTAAATAATATTATCTAAATTCATTAAACAAATATTTTCAACAGTTTTTCAAAATCTTTTTGTCCAAAATATAAATCAATCCGATGTAAAAGTACACACAATGTTAAAAAAAACAAAAACGTCCTTCCTGGTAGTTTATTATACATACATTATTTACATTATATATACATTTACAATTAATTGACATATATCTCCCCGTGCCTCTGTCCGTAACGGTGGTATCACTGAAAATTAAAATATAATATAGTTAACTGTGTACGCGAGTATTAACTAATAATTAGTTTATTTTGGGCATGGTTTCACAAAGTTACGTGACACATTCTTACATTCCGACATTCATAGTAAAAAAATGAACTTGGGTCGGGAATTGTACATGTAAGTGAAGCAATTCTGAATAACTTACGAATAAATGAGACCAACCTTTTTGGAAGTGGCCAGGAATGCCTACACTAACTTTTTCATTTTCGTGTCGGACGTGCTTACGAAACGTCTGCGTGTAACAGCTAAAACTACAAGCTGTTTTAGTTAACAGATTAAGAAAATCTAACAAAATACTTACAAACAATAGCTTTAAAAATGTGCAAATAGCAAAATGGAAATTTCCACTATTGCAAATTCTGGAATATCGCAAAGCCATTTCGTTGGCCACTAACTTGGTCATTTGTAGGAATATGTGCGCTTTCACCGCCTGCCGAATGGAGAATCTCGACCTATAAATATAAATATAAATAAATACACTAAAACTACTAAAAAATGTAAACTTAACTTACCTTATTTAAAGATGTAACGCTAACGAGAAAACAAATTATCACTTATGGGAAGGAACTCTGCTCGCAGCACTGGCTCACTTGTAAGTTATTCACAAAATTTGCAAAAACATAGCCCCGTAACCACCACCGGCAAAGGTAGGGAGTAAACAGGTACTTTGTGACCAAAACTGAAATTTCCTAGAATCATTTCCAAAAGTAAAAGCCTTTTTTCTGCTCAGGTAGGCGGCACGTTGCCAGGGATATTGCTAGGCGATTGTATTTGAATCATACATTATCTTAAATATTTACAGAAGGTTATTTTTTGTTCTATCATTAAAAAGCATCCTAGCATCTACATGATATCAAAATCGTGTAATAAAATACGCCCAGCAATAATATTATATCTCATTTCTTAATAGACTTACTCCACTACACTAAAAAGAATATTATAATAAATAATCATGCCTACGTTTCTAGTTGCAAACTTCTTCATGCACTCCATTGTATTTTATAAAAATCATTTTCCTTGAAACTAACTTTCACAAATTGTAAATATTGATTTAATTATAAATAAAAATATAAAGCTATTTAGTTTCATCTCTTTATTTAGCCAATTATAAATTTTGGTTTTAAAAATTTTAATAAAATAATTTTATTGAAAATTAATTTGCGTTTAGCAAGATAAAAAAAATTTTTTTAAATTATGTGGGTTTTCCGTTCCTTATTGTATTAGAACTTTTCGCTCTACTACTGTTTCTCTGCACGCATATAATAGCCTAATATACAACTAATATTTCTTTGTAATATTTAACAAAAATAAGCAAAATATTTCAACAAATATTAACCTTATCTTTTCTAAAACCAAGCCATCCAGTAGACAAAGATGGCCATTAGCAGAAAAGTAAATACACCAGGTACTAGAATTACTCGGAAATATACATAAAACCGACATCGATGCTTCGAAAAGTAGCCGACAAATATCTCTTTTAACTACCTTTCCTATTACCAGTACATAAACAGATTTTTCATAAAATTACTACCACCCAGTAGTATTCCTGAAATAAATTTCCTCAAAATGACAAAACTATGAAATTAATACGGTGGAATAAACGGGACGGCTTTAAATTTTTAGAATTTAGTTTAAATAATCAAAGAAAAACATCTACGAAAAATTTAATCAAAACAGTTCAAGGCAAAAAATCCAGAGGAAAAATTAGCCATGGGAAAAAATCCAAAATATAAAATGTATTTGTTTTATTTTTATTTTTAAATCAAGATTCTAAAACCAGTACACCAAGTACATACACTGCACGAAAGTAGGATGCAAGAAATTATACATTAACATGAGGAACTAACCCTTGTGTCTTTTAATTCATCAGTAAACATCCTCATTCCAATATTTAAAATGTTACCTGCAAATATTGGTTAAATTTTATGTATTAATATTTAAAAAACAATTTGTATATTCTCAACAGCGTAATATTATCTGAAAATGTCAAAGTTATGTTTTTTTAATATTACCTGCAAAATATCGGTTAAATATTATGCAACAATATTTAAATAACATTTTGCAAATCTGAACTGAGTAATATTATCTCAACATGTCAAAATTATGTTTTTTCAATATTACTTGCAAATATTGGTTAAATATTATGCGATATTATTTAAATAACATTTTGCAAAACTGAACTGAGTAATATTATCTCAACATGTCAAAATTATGTTTTTTCAATATTACCTGCAAATATTGGTCAAATATTATGTAATAATATTTAAATAACATTTTGTAAATCTCAACAGCGTGATATTAACTGAAAATGTCAACGATATGTTTTTTCCATATTACCTACAAATATTGGTTAAATATTATCTAATAATATTTAAATAACATTTTGTAAATCTTGACAGCGTAATATTATCTGAAAATGTCAAAGTTATGTTTTTTCAATATTACTTGCAAATATTGGTTAAATATTATGTAATAATATTTAAATAACATTTTGTAAATCTGAACAGCCTAATATTATCTGAAAATGTCAATGATATGTTTTTTCCATATTACCTACAAATATTGGTTAAATATTATCTAATAATATTTAAATAACATTTTGTAAATCTTGACAGCGTAATATTATCTGAAAATGTCAAAGTTATGTTTTTTCAATATTACTTGCAAATATTGGTTAAATATTATGAAATAATATTTAAATAACATTTTGTAAATCTCAACAGCCTAATATTATCTGAAAATGTCAATGATATGTTTTTTCCATATTACCTACAAATATTGGTTAAATATTATCTAATAATATTTAAATAACATTTTGTAAATCTTGACAGCGTAATATTATCTGAAAATGTCAAAGTTATGTTTTTTCAATATTACTTGCAAATATTGGTTAAATATTATGAAATAATATTTAAATAACATTTTGTAAATCTCAACAGCCTAATATTATCTGAAAATGTCAATGATATGTTTTTTCCATATTACCTACAAATATTGGTTAAATATTATCTAATAATATTTAAATAACATTTTGTAAATCTTGACAGCGTAATATTATCTGAAAATGTCAAAGTTATGTTTTTTCAATATTACTTGCAAATATTGGTTAAATATTATGTAATAATATTTAAATAACATTTTGTAAATCTGAACAGCCTAATATTATCTGAAAATGTCAATGATATGTTTTTTCCATATTACCTACAAATATTGGTTAAATATTATCTAATAATATTTAAATAACATTTTGTAAATCTTGACAGCGTAATATTATCTGAAAATGTCAAAGTTATGTTTTTTCAATATTACTTGCAAATATTGGTTAAATATTATGAAATAATATTTAAATAACATTTTGTAAATCTCAACAGCCTAATATTATCTGAAAATGTCAATGATATGTTTTTTCCATATTACCTACAAATATTGGTTAAATATTATCTAATAATATTTAAATAACATTTTGTAAATCTTGACAGCGTAATATTATCTGAAAATGTCAAAGTTATGTTTTTTCAATATTACTTGCAAATATTGGTTAAATATTATGAAATAATATTTAAATAACATTTTGTAAATCTCAACAGCCTAATATTATCTGAAAATGTCAATGATATGTTTTTTCCATATTACCTACAAATATTGGTTAAATATTATCTAATAATATTTAAATAACATTTTGTAAATCTTGACAGCGTAATATTATCTGAAAATGTCAAAGTTATGTTTTTTCAATATTACTTGCAAATATTGGTTAAATATTATGTAATAATATTTAAATAACATTTTGTAAATCTGAACAGCCTAATATTATCTGAAAATGTCAATGATATGTTTTTTCCATATTACCTACAAATATTGGTTAAATATTATCTAATAATATTTAAATAACATTTTGTAAATCTTGACAGCGTAATATTATCTGAAAATGTCAAAGTTATGTTTTTTCAATATTACTTGCAAATATTGGTTAAATATTATGAAATAATATTTAAATAACATTTTGTAAATCTCAACAGCCTAATATTATCTGAAAATGTCAATGATATGTTTTTTCCATATTACCTACAAATATTGGTTAAATATTATCTAATAATATTTAAATAACATTTTGTAAATCTTGACAGCGTAATATTATCTGAAAATGTCAAAGTTATGTTTTTTCAATATTACTTGCAAATATTGGTTAAATATTATGAAATAATATTTAAATAACATTTTGTAAATCTCAACAGCCTAATATTATCTGAAAATGTCAATGATATGTTTTTTCCATATTACCTACAAATATTGGTTAAATATTATCTAATAATATTTAAATAACATTTTGTAAATCTTGACAGCGTAATATTATCTGAAAATGTCAAAGTTATGTTTTTTCAATATTACTTGCAAATATTGGTTAAATATTATGAAATAATATTTAAATAACATTTTGTAAATCTCAACAGCCTAATATTATCTGAAAATGTCAATGATATGTTTTTTCCATATTACCTACAAATATTGGTTAAATATTATCTAATAATATTTAAATAACATTTTGTAAATCTTGACAGCGTAATATTATCTGAAAATGTCAAAGTTATGTTTTTTCAATATTACTTGCAAATATTGGTTAAATATTATGAAATAATATTTAAATAACATTTTGTAAATCTCAACAGCCTAATATTATCTGAAAATGTCAATGATATGTTTTTTCCATATTACCTACAAATATTGGTTAAATATTATCTAATAATATTTAAATAACATTTTGTAAATCTTGACAGCGTAATATTATCTGAAAATGTCAAAGTTATGTTTTTTCAATATTACTTGCAAATATTGGTTAAATATTATGTAATAATATTTAAATAACATTTTGTAAATCTGAACAGCCTAATATTATCTGAAAATGTCAATGATATGTTTTTTCCATATTACCTACAAATATTGGTTAAATATTATCTAATAATATTTAAATAACATTTTGTAAATCTTGACAGCGTAATATTATCTGAAAATGTCAAAGTTATGTTTTTTCAATATTACTTGCAAATATTGGTTAAATATTATGAAATAATATTTAAATAACATTTTGTAAATCTCAACAGCCTAATATTATCTGAAAATGTCAATGATATGTTTTTTCCATATTACCTACAAATATTGGTTAAATATTATCTAATAATATTTAAATAACATTTTGTAAATCTTGACAGCGTAATATTATCTGAAAATGTCAAAGTTATGTTTTTTCAATATTACTTGCAAATATTGGTTAAATATTATGAAATAATATTTAAATAACATTTTGTAAATCTCAACAGCCTAATATTATCTGAAAATGTCAATGATATGTTTTTTCCATATTACCTACAAATATTGGTTAAATATTATCTAATAATATTTAAATAACATTTTGTAAATCTTGACAGCGTAATATTATCTGAAAATGTCAAAGTTATGTTTTTTCAATATTACTTGCAAATATTGGTTAAATATTATGTAATAATATTTAAATAACATTTTGTAAATCTGAACAGCCTAATATTATCTGAAAATGTCAATGATATGTTTTTTCCATATTACCTACAAATATTGGTTAAATATTATCTAATAATATTTAAATAACATTTTGTAAATCTTGACAGCGTAATATTATCTGAAAATGTCAAAGTTATGTTTTTTCAATATTACTTGCAAATATTGGTTAAATATTATGAAATAATATTTAAATAACATTTTGTAAATCTCAACAGCCTAATATTATCTGAAAATGTCAATGATATGTTTTTTCCATATTACCTACAAATATTGGTTAAATATTATCTAATAATATTTAAATAACATTTTGTAAATCTTGACAGCGTAATATTATCTGAAAATGTCAAAGTTATGTTTTTTCAATATTACTTGCAAATATTGGTTAAATATTATGAAATAATATTTAAATAACATTTTGTAAATCTCAACAGCCTAATATTATCTGAAAATGTCAATGATATGTTTTTTCCATATTACCTACAAATATTGGTTAAATATTATCTAATAATATTTAAATAACATTTTGTAAATCTTGACAGCGTAATATTATCTGAAAATGTCAATGATATGTTTTTTCAATATTACCTGCAAATGTTGGTTAAATATTATGTAATAATATTTAAATAACATTTTGTAAATCTCAACAACGTAATATTATACAAAAATGTCTGAGTGATATTGCTTAAATATTACCTTTTAATATTAATTTCATATTGGTTATTAATATTTAAATAATATTTGGTTTACCTTATCGTAGTAATATTTTGAAAAAAGATGTAAGTAATATTTTTCTGATATTTGAAACTAATATTTGTCATGCAGCAGCGCGTAATATTTAGGTAATATTTTCTACAACTTTGGTTGATAATATTCTGTAAAAATATTCTATTAACGATGACTTAATATTACTTACAAATATTTGCTATACAGCAAGTTTAAATATTAGTTTAATATATGTTATATTATAATAATATTTCAAGTTCACAAATATTATAATGATATTTGATTCATATAATAGCAATATTTTGTGCTACCTGGGATACTTCATGACACCACTGTAAAATCTAACACTTTTTTACCAACGTTCTAGCCTCAACATGACGGACGTCACAAATTTTGTTAAAATTTTGATTTTAGCACTTTATTACTCAAAAACGAGTTGGCATTATTGGGATCAAATTTGGCGTTTAAGTAGCTTTAGAGAGAAACAGTATTATTATGTACAAGAATTTTAAAACGTCTGAAAACTATGTAGTAAAAAGTGTTTTGAGGAGGAAAATTTGGAAAAATAGGAAAATTTGAAAAAAACTGATTTTTGGCGGAGACTCAGTAAAACGCTTTGTTTAACACACTAAAAGTGCTGAATGATCTGATGCGAGCTTGGGCCGCTATTTTGTGAAAATGGGGCTTAAAATAAATCCATGAAAAATTGTCCTTAACATACTTGTAGTGCGTGATATTTCTTATAGAAAAAATGAAAAACGTGACGCTAGCTTCATGAATATGTGCTGGAAATGTCTCCATACCGGCGCATTTTTTGGACTGGTCAATTACGTAAGAGGGGGAAGAGGAGACCTCCGAAATGTTTGAGCAAAACGATACATTTTATTATAAAAGTATGAATAAAATACTTTATTAGATCAACAATATTTATTTATTTTAACCGTATACGTTTTTCGACATGTTCAGGTGCCATTATCAAAGGTTATATTAAAAGAGTAAACAGTTGGTGTTGCTATAGAAACAACAGAACTTGGTGACTTGATCGTGGTAATCTATGTCTGCAGATGACTTGATTTCTTATTCCAAAATGTCTAATAGAGATGAATTTAAACAATCAATTTGCTCATTCATTTACGGTCAAAATAACTAAATATTGTTGCAGTAGTCAATGTCCAATTTGGTTGTGTTCGAGTCCGCTAATTTTGCTGACGCTTTCTATGACTTTTTATAGTTTTGGTTTTAACGTATATTTACTCAAAGACGAGTTATCAGATCGAATTGAAATTTGGTGTTGTAAATGTGCCAGCCAGTGGTACACAATGTTACAAACCACGAGAATATTTGTAACTGCAATAACTGTGAAGTAAAGAAAATAAATTATGACATTTTCAAAGAAATATATCTCAAAACCCAATCACACGTGTTTATTTTTTTTTAATTCTTTGGAGTCTTGGAGTCGTAGAGGTAGGTATGAGCTACAATTTTGTTGTTATTCTATCCTGCTAATTTGACATTTTTCTGTGACGCTTTCTATGGTTTTTTGAATACTGAAAGTTCGTGTCACAATATTTAATAAACGGGGGGCGAAAAATTTTTTAAGTTTAATTTAAATCGCTTATGAGTAATAGAATAAGGTTCACACCTTATATTTTAGATGCAGCAGTGTTAGGAAAGTCTATTTTACTTTTTTTATTATATTTTTTTGCAGCCGAATAAGTCCTTCCATTTTTGTCTTTTTAATCCTACGAAAGTTTTTTTCTAAAAATTGAAAAACCTATTTCTTTTACATAAATAACGTTTTTCCTGTGGTAAGACAGACTGGAGCGCCACTAACAGTCATTGGACGGTATAGCGTTACGCATATGTACTTTTGCAAATATTGTGAGTATCTATACCTTAAGTATCGGAAATTTTAAGGCAAGTTTTTGCTTATTTTTAGATTTTGTTTTGTAACTCAGAAAATTAAATAAAAAAAATTTTCCAATATTTTAATTTTCAAAATACTTTTATATGTTCACATTTTGTTTTTTTTTAAAGCAACATCCTACTTTAATCTGGCAACTAATTTTTAAAATAAACAGGTGTTACACTATAATTTTTTCAAAAACCGTAAATTACCCCATTTCGTAACCGTTGTTCGATTATATTGTCTAACGTCTCTTACGTTTACAAAATATTTAGATTTTAGACATTTAGCTCCCAGCTGTATTTCTCTTGATAATTTCGTCCTGAGCTTTGATCTAGGGGTAAATTTACGAAGGAATTACGTCTCAGGATATTTCGAAAATATTACAATACATAATGATTTAGAACAACGAACACCTGAGACAATGTATTGAGTAATAAAGATTTGAGGCAGTAAGTTTTAGGAAAATGAAAGGTTTGTACTGAAATTGGAAGCACAGTTTAAATTAAACATCGCATTGTTTGTAGATTATAATTTGTGAAATGTCTTAAACATTGAAAAGCAGTAATCGTTTCTTGAAAAGGTGTAGATTTTTATAAACGCACTCATTAATTATTAAAGCGAATCTCTAGGCAATTTTTATGAAAAACTGTTTTATTTACAAATTCAGCAGTAGTTTTAGACTAATTTTTATGAATAATTCGTACTAATACAAATGGATAATTTATGGCTCGTTACTCATAATGGCAGCTTATTACATACAGGGTGGTCCAACATTTACTACGTCCTTATTTATTTCTGAAACAGATGAAGATTAGGTAAAAAATGTTTTTTGGTAACGTTTGGTCTACTTTTCTGCACACTTTAAATAGTATATTATAGACCAAGGTAGAGAAGACATTTTACTCAGCCGAGCAAAATTATTTCCAGAGATGCGAAGCATCGAGGGGAATAAGTTGCGAGGCTGATAAGTCTTCTCTACCGTGGTTTATATATTATTTTTTCCACTACTAGCATTAAACGATATCATTATTTACTTTGTTTTAGAGCCAAGAAGATGAATTTCTTTCCTAGTGGTTACTAATATTGCATTATTAACTACTGGTTAATAATGAAAACAATTGCTACCAATCTTTAAATTCACCATAAACTTTCATGTAAAAATCTTTTGATTTTACTGGTAATAACTGTTCACCAACACTTTCTGCACCTTCCCTAATTTCAGGAGGAGTGCAGTTTTCACTCAAATCATCAAAATTGGACATTTTATAACCACTATTATAAAATATATATTTTACATAAATGTCAATTGAAATTAACTATTCTCTTGTTTTCAAGCAAGGCTACTTTATTTTTGTGCATATTTGCATTTCTAATTTTATTTTTTATTAATGTAAAATCAATTAATTATAAAAGGAATAAGGGTGCTAGCAGTGGAAAAAATAATATATAAACCACGGTAGAGAAGACTTATCAGCCTCGCAACTTATTTCCCTCGATGCTTCGCATCTCGGGAAATAATTCTGCTCAGCTGAGAAAAATGTCTTCTCTGCCTTGGTCTATAATATACTATTTTTCACTACTAGTAATATGGCGTAGCATTTTGACACATAATAGAATGTTGTACAATTCAATTTCTCTACCTTTGCTCACTGACAGGTAACTAATTTTTCATTATTAACCACTGGTAAATAATGAACACATTTATATTTTTTGATAATCCTGTGACAGTTTTAAAGAGAACGTTTTTACACAGATAAAGTTAACACTACAGATATACGACCCTTTATACAAAATGTCCGCCCATATTTAGGGACGAAATTAGCGTTAGTTTGGCTACAACGCGCCGGACCAATTTTAGGGCGCTGCTATCGCTATTTGTTTATTACTGTTGAAATGTGTTGGAAACTGTTTTATCGCGGATTTGAGTGCATCTATCACATCATGAATATAATTTAAGTAGAATTGGCTTCAATATTAATTATTTACGAAAAATTGCGATTTGACAATTAAACATGGCAGATGGATGTCTAACTTTTGGTTTGAATATGTGCTAAGTAATCTGCTCAATTACAGTCATCTGTGACTTAATTATAAATTGTCATTGTAGCGCCATCTTTTTGCAGATTATTAATCATATAAAACAAGCTGCCGATAGCTCACATATTTACCGTATATCTGTAGTGTTAACCTTATCTGTGGTTTTTATAACACGATTTAATATAATGGGGAGATTCTATTTCATGGTATTTTATGCATAACATAGTTGTTTAAATAAATTAATTTAATTTTAAAAACTTTGGTGTATTTGAATATACGTTTTTCGCGCCGTAATAAATGACAACTCTGTCAATATCAATTTCGCCTATAATACAATCACACAAAGTAAAAAAGAGAAAATTGTTAATAATTTCAGTATTTTAGATGAAACCAGTTCTTAAAAACAATGTTTTTGAATACCAATGATGATTTAACAAAATTTTCAAACAACTGTCATGCCAACAAAACAAAAAACTGTCATTTGTTTTATTATTTGAAATAAACAGGGATTTAAGTTAAAATAGTCATTTTTCGACAATTATAAGGGTTTATATCACTAGTAGTGAAAAAAAAAGTCTATACGCCTCGGTAGAAAAGTCTTATAGCCCTCGGGCCTTACATCGCTCGGCGCTACGCGCCTCGGTATCTAACCTTATCCCTCAGGCTATAATAGTAGACTTTCCTACCTTGGTGTATAATATACTATTATCAAATGAATACAAAAACGGATATAGTGGCGTTTGGAAAAAAACGACAATTGCGTCACAGCGCTTAGAGAATTATTTAAAACAAAGTATGAAGTAGGCAAAAAGGTAAATAAAAATATAATAAAAAACTTTCGTATAAAATTGTTTTCTCTAACGAATATTAACGCCACCAGAACAATTTTCCATATTTTTGCAAAACCGTGTATACTAACAACCTTGTACTAAAAGAGTTTGTTAAAAGCACTAGAAATTTGTGCTTTGAATTGTTTTTGATTGTTAAGAGATAAAAAATACATTTAAAATTACACTGCTGCGATTATAGTAGGCTGTTGTTTAAAATCAGGGCCTGCTAATATGAAGACGTTTGTTGCGTTTTTTAGAAAATTTTATTATGCGAAGGTATATTTTCTACCACTGAAAAGAGAAGAAACGTGTCTATCGAATTACCACAAACAAATGCTAGATTGAGTACTATTAAAAAAATAGCGTTTACAACATCGTTTAGAATTTATTTGGGTATGCAAAAAGATAGGCCAAACATTCCCAAGAAACTTCTATTGGCATTTTTTTTCTATCTTGATCTATTTCAAAATTAAACAGAATTAAATATATTCGTATATTACAACTGCATGTTTATAAGAATTGAAATTTGTTTAAATACAATTTATACAATGCTGCAACTTCAATTACTAAAATAATGTAAAACAACAAAATTGTTTTATTAAATCAATCCTAGATAAATTGTTTTAGAAGCATGCGCAAATATAAAACTTAGAAGCTTAATGAAGCATCATGTCTGCCTTTTGTGCTAAGGGTTCAGGAATAAATTGTTTAATAATTAATTTCCATTTTTAATTTTTTATTGTTTGTATTACCGTAAATACACGTTCTTCACGACGATATTTTGTCGATACTTCTGACAGTATACGCAGTTGGCTTAATTTATTGATTATAGGTAAAAAACAAAACAATTGCCAAGGACTTTGTAAGAATTACAATCGTTCGGGAGTTATCGTAAGAGTCGGCGCTAGTAAATTGATTTATGTTACTGTACTAGCTTATATAATTTTATTACTCTCCGATTGGTGCTATAATACCGCTCTTTCATGCATTTTTTCCTAATATTAATTATGCATTAGGACAAAAATGAGAGCAGCGGTAGCTTAGAGGTTGGGCGCTTGGCCTCTAACGCTAAAGGTCTGGGGTTAGATTCTCTGCCGAAATCATGCAGCAAAAAAATCGATGCCGCAACCCGCCACTCACATTCACTACTCACCCAATCCGGTTTGGCAGCCGTAGGGTTTTGATGCCTGAAACATTCTATGGTATTTAGTCGTTCGGATTCGACATTAAATTGCAGGTCCTTCGTACGCCACCTCAACGCTAAGAAAAGTACCTGGCAGAGAAGAGCGCCAAAGCCCAGCAGTGGGACGTAAAGGCTGATTACGATTAGTATAATGCCCATTTATCACGATACGTTTGCAAAAACTAAGGAAAATTTGTATGCTCGTCTCAATCTTACGGTCACTTAATGGTTAGTTTTTAATTTAAACCCTAGTCTAGTTTGTTCGAGTATCGATTTTATAATATGATATAGTCATTGTCGCACTGCAACTAGCTTTAGAATATTTACTTTTATCTGCAATTCTGATTCTGTAGCTATAATTCTGAAAACATAAAATATTATATATTCCGTGAATAAAACTCCTTCGACATTCAAAGTAAACAAGAGAGTGTTAAAATTTAATGAACAACTTGCTCAAACGATTTCTAGCTCGATAAAACAAGAAAGCATAAAGCGCAACCCTTGATGCCCAAAAGGCAAGTCTCGTTAACAACGGGATTAATTAAGAAAATTGCAATTACCTTCACAAATGCAACAAATAAGTTATGAAAGTGCGCAGTATAAATTATCGCTGTCTTGGCGACTGCATGAGAATTATGTTATCACACAAAGCAGCTTACCCTCCGGCACAAAACGGGGAGCTATTATTGCTGAAATTCTTCCGCCACGTGATCTTACGCCGATTTCGCTCTCGATTTATTAGCGGGAGCTTTATAGCTCGTAAGCATTTCTAACTAATTTGCATTGTAGCGGCTTATTTCTTCGAGCGAGGCTTTTGTAAATTCCCCGATCTATTTTCAGATGTTTGGGGCCTGAAGGACGTAATTTTGACGCTGGAGCCTACGATCGTTCACAGATTTCATCACTGCACCCTCAGGTGTAGCTACGACTTGGAGGGCGCACCACTTTACACGGTCAAGTGGTATCGAGGTCTCCATGAGTTCTATCGATATACGCCTAACGAATATCCAAACACAAAGATCTTTCCCATTGGAGGAATAACAGTGGACGTAAGTGCTTATCTTATACCGAAATAACAGTAACATAAAATGCCCCCGGTTATAGGTCAACCACTCCAACAGCACCCAAGTTGTTTTGAGGAATGTGGAATTCAATCTCTCCGGAAACTTTTCCTGCGAAGTTACTACGGAGGAAGGTTTTTCTACGGGAGTCGATGCAAAGACTATGCTCGTTGTTCGTAAGTTAGAAATTCTTCTCTAGATTGTATGTTCTGAAACAGTAAAAAGACTGAACAACTTTGTCAGGCAGTTTAACGATATAACAGAGGTTTTCTATTACCGCGACTGAAGCTTAATAGTGTTGTGTGAACTAAAGTCGATTACTAGTAAAAATACACAATAGTGAAAGATTTTTCTTGAAAATTTTTATCTAAGCCTGACGTAATGTAAAACAAAATATTATATACGCTGTATAATGAAGCATAAAGATTTCTATTCAATTTTAAATTAAAAAAAACAACTGATTTTATAGCAATTAATAGGAAAAGGAAATTGATCAAATTTTTTTGTTAGCTTTACTAACTTAATTTTTAAAAGTTTTTGTTTTTTTTAAAGAATCATGGGGCCGTGCGTGAGCACGACTCTATGATTCCCATCCCACCCCCTTACCCGGGCTCAGCGCACTTCGGCGCTATTCACCGGTCTAACATGCCCCACCCCTGAAAGACATGCAACCCAACATACACAACACACACACCATCCATGGACCCGCCGGATTTAACTTATTCAGAAAAATTGAGGACTCGAACCTACTGCCGTTGAGAGTCTAGTTTCAAATCCTGGGACTTTAACCACTAGACCACCCGCTGGCCCTTTATGTTTTAATACGCGCACTATTTCTGCTATGGTTTTTAACAGCAATATAATTTCATGTACCCTCATTGAATAATTTGCAACGTTAAGCAACCTTTTGGATCAGCAAACATTTCAAATGACATAATATTGTTTTAGCTAAAATTTAGGTATGTATTTTGTATTATGTATTAAAGTACGAGCACTAACAGTTACCATAAGATTGGAGTAGTGACACTTTGGTGTTTCTAACACTCTGACGACTCATCAATACTTACAAAAGTAAAGTCTGGAACGTTGCGAAAACCTTCGTTTAGATAGGGTAGAACTAAGGTTCATTTTCAATAAATATATTATTAATCGTTTTACATATTTTGTTCCACCTAATTATTTATAATTCTTCTTAACTAAAACTGCATGTACGATTTAGGGTAGAATGAAAAAAGTTTTTTTTAGATTTTCAATTGGCGTTACCGTTCGAAAGTTGTTAATAGGTATTATTTTGACAAAATCTCGGATTTTTATACATTATTATTAGGTTCCTCTCTAGCATAACAGTTTGAAAAAGCCGTCAATTTTTTACCTTCACAAAAAGTCAGACAATTGTTTTTTATTATTCGACTTGGTCCAGCTGCCAAAATATGACTGTTGGTACTTTTGATACGTAGGAAAAACTCAGAGTTTAAAAAAACATCTTGAAGGTCCCCATGGTAAATCAAAATAAAAACAAAAATTAAGTATTACAAGCTTAAGAAAAAAAAATTTTAATAATTTAACGTAACTTTAATGCATGAAATATCTGTTTGGGTCTCAAATTACAATAATTATATTGCAAATGATGTTTTCTATTTAACTTATTAAAATACATTAAACGAAGTCACTTTCGGCGTTAAATTGAGGAATTTTGCTCCAAGAGCCGATTTTAGCTCTTATAATCCCGTTCTTAGTTTTTTGTCTTAAAATTGTAATGGAAGCTTCTATTACCAGTTCGATTCATCTCTGTGGCACAAGAACATTTAGGCAAGTTTAGATCAAAGTTGTTATCAATCCAGTCCTTTATATGTTGAGTAAGCATTGAGGGTCATCACGCGAGGTTCACTCAATTTGTAGGTCTGCCAGTTTATGAGATCTTCATAGTGTTCTGCACTAAAATTTAAAACGGTTACTTTGAATTCTCTGATATCTCCAGGCATGGCATTTGCCCGAGCCTTTAAATTTCTTTCTAATGTCAACTGCCACCAAATGCTTTCAATTGTGATATGTCCGAAAATGCATTTTTTTGTATAAAGGGATTGTGTCAAAATAATAAGGTTACCTATTAGCAACTTTCATCAGGGAAGGCCAATTAAAAATCAAAAAAAAAGTTTTTTATTATACCTGCATCATAATCCTTGTAAAACAAACCAAAAAGCGTGCGTAAACCCAACATTAAAACACCCCGGTGTTTCAAAGTTGCTAAGCAACAATGACGTCATCAATTTTGAAGCAACAAATTACAAACATGCGAAAAAAAATAATTCGAATTCACATAGCAACATAAACAACAAAAAATGCTAACCAATCTCCAGGTAAATGATATGACGTCACACTATAGACTACTATGTAAGATGAATCAAAATCAAAATGCTGCTTCCTAGCTATATTCTTCTTATTTTCCAGATTATGATGCAGGTATAATAAAAAATAGCGTATAATACACGTGTATAAGAGCCTTTAAAGCACTGCTCCGTTAAAAGGCACTCGGCTTCGCCTCGTGCTTTTAAATCCGTCGCGCATGCTTTAAAGGCTTGCTTATACACTTGTATTATAATATACTATTATGGATCCACCTTAATGTATACCATTAAATAAAATATTTCCCTATTAAACAATATTAAGATAGTAATAAATAAATTAGTTCAACATACTTATGAGTGAGTGAGTGACGCGCAACAAAGTTTCTTAGTTTTGTGAGATCTTCTGATGCCCCGGTGTCAAAATGGCCGCAGCTGGCTTCACAGCTGTTTCTGACTGCCTGATCTGAATAAGAAACACCTGTCTAGTTAACAAACTAAAGTCTACTACACACAGTATCAGCTATCAATTCTTCCAGGCTTGTTGTAATTGCTGCTCGTTCACTGTAGGAACAAATAGACAGGTTAGTCTTAACATTTTCATTATCTCACAGTAACCCAATTATTTGAATGTACGCCGATGTTTAATAAATTATTATGTCATCTTGGTTAACTCCGCTAAGAGTTATTGTTGTGGACGTAGTAAATTATATTTCTTGCGGTGGCGAAAAACCTTATTACAGCACTATTGGTATAAAGTACGACTTTTGTTTTTGCTCAATGGAGAAAAGGCCATTTAAATCAAATATAAACCAGGGGTGTAGAAAGCGTGGGAAGCAGGTATGTTTTTTTGAATAGTTTAATAATACTATGGAGTAAAAGTTTAGACTGTAACGAATGAAAGCGTCATCCAAGTCGATAATCCTTAGGTGGCTTTCGTTTAGCTTTAGATTAAAGTGAATGAAAGCGTCATCCAAAACGTTAATCGATAGGCATTTTAAAGCTATGGAAAGGAGGTTAGAATACAGCGAATAAAAGCATCATCTTAATCGTTAACCGTTGGGTTAGAGGAAGTCAGGTTTTGATTGTTAGATTTAGGAAATTAATAGTAGTATCTACTACTATGGATTTACCGCAGGACGTTTATGTGTCCATAGCATATTCACGTTACGTCAATTAACAGAAAAACGAAAAGATAGAAATCTAGAAACGCATTCATAGACTTAGAGAAGGCCTATGACATTGTATCAATACTAAATTTGGATAGAAGTGGTATTAATCAGCGTTATGTGACCACAATTCAGATTATGTACCGCGTACAGTAAACACTATTGTCTAAACCATTAAAACAACGAAAGGAATACGCCAAGGCTGTTGTATGTCTCCAGTATTATTATAAATTTACATTAAGGAAACACTTAAGGAATGACTAAATAAATGCAGAGGAATAACTGTAATAAGCATAAACGCCGACTTCTTGCACACGTTGCTTTTCGCTGATGGTCAGATTATTCTAATGTCGGACGACTGTGACATCGGTTATATGATGAGAAAGCCGACTGAAACGTATAAGGCTAGCTTGAAGGTAAAATGTGATAAGATTGATAGGAGAAATAGGTCAAATTATAAATATCAACAAAGAGATGATCGAAACCTGGCAAAAATACAAATACTTAGGGACAATAATTAGAGAACAAGTAAATTAAAAAAAAAATTCCAAAACTATAGTACAAAGCTTTTTGTTATATGGAGCAGAAACTTGGGATATCACTGAGAGTTACAAAAATAGAGTGGGGTCAGTTGAGATGGGTTTCCTTGAAAGAAACCGAAAAGTATCTCATTTGGAGCATGTTAGAAACGAAGAGATAAAGATACGAATCGCAAAAACAGAAACTGTAATTGAAGAAATGGGACTCGGCTATGAAAATGGTACAAATAGCATAACACATGAGCCGAATGCAACCCTATTGTTGCCCAAGAAAAATGTGGAAATGGCATCCACCAGGACGAAGAAGATTAGAAAAGAATTGGAAAAGCAAGTTTGGAAAGATATGAGGAAGAGGATGTTAAGGGATGATGAATAGGAAGCTAAAGAAACATGATCTCAAGGATGTGAGATACGGCCGTTCTAGAAAACTCGTTGTATGTATGTGTATACTAAGTGTTACAAGCTAATACCTCTAAAAATGCAAAATATTGAGCAAAAACATTTTTTATGATTTTATGGAACGGAAGAGGTCGTACTTTACGCCACAGTGCGCTGAAAAGGCCCCCTATTTTAAGGAATAAAGGGTAACGTAAAAGTTTTAAATAAAGTGATATATAATTTATATTACTTTTTTAATATCAGCATCAAAATAGGCCCAGCCTACTTTTAGATGTTTTAAAAACGTTTAGTAACCACAAAACACGGAGGAGGGTGCAATTGTGCAAATATCAATGTACCAGATTGTTCTTTTTTATGGGTCTGCTGAAATAAGCAAGAATTGTATGAAGCCAAATTTAATTAGAGTGAAAAATGTACTTTCACAACCCCTAATAAATGCGGGGATAAAATTTTGGACATTTTTAATTCCAATTAAACTTTGATCTATCTAATTTTAGTTGCTTATGTTTAGTAGGCACATCTAAATTTAATAAAAGAAATTATTCCTCTATTTATTAGGTGTGCTAAACGTTTTTCATAAAATCTGAAAAAAAAAAGCTGGACCTATTGTGATGCAAGTTTAAAAAAATATAAAAAATTATATATTATTCCATTTAAAATTTTTAAGTTACCCCCCATTTCTCAAAATAGAAGTTCTTTCTAAAATTCACTATTATATTCATAATATATAGCGCGTTCCGTCCTATGGCAAAATTTGTTGTTCAGTCTTTTGTAGTTTTGTAGATATCAGCTAGTAACACTTTAGTTGTCGCACCTGTAACTACTAGTTGGGTTAATTCGGACGGGTACGGATATGGAATTGCATTTCTAACTTTCTGTACTACTTTGGTTAATGCTACTTGAAGCTGGACTATTTCGTTTGTTTGTGGAAAAACATTTACAAGTATGCGCCTTGGGCTGCTGTTTCTATAACCAAACCTTTTAACATGCTAGGCACTTAGGCAGGTAGGGAAACTGAAGTAGCAGTAGCGCTTCGGTGGGGAGATTTGCGTTGTATGATTTCGCAATTCATACTCGGGCCGCTCGCCACTAGGAACTAAGCTCTCGGATTGTAAATAAATAAATATTCCATGATTTTAAATGTCATGAATTTATTCATATTTATTTATTAATTCAATTATTTCGGCTCCTTACAAGACTATACGAGTGCATGCGTACATTGTCACAAAAACGATATTAAATGTAAAATCATTACTGAATACAATAAAAAAAATTGAAGCTAAAAAACGCTAAAGATTATAAGATGACATTTAAATGTATTGAAGAGCCACACTCTGAAAAGCTTAATTGAGAAGCTTGTATGCACAATTTTATACCGTACCTCTAAATGTTTGAGCAAATTGACGTTAAAGTCATAACCTTGAAAAAATACATAACGCCCGCAATTTTGAACCTAAAAAGTTTGGTAAAATCATTGGTTTCGTAATTTGTTTTGCATTATCTACTTTTGTATTTACAAAATACTATATGTGAAAAAAGACTTAAACAAAGAAAAACATTGAAAAAGTTGCTTTTCAGATTTTAATTTGTCGTACTTTTGCAAACACACACAAACAAGCGTAGGTGATTGCAGACAGATGCAGTTTTCATATACTACTTTTTTGATAACAGCTAGGCTTCCGGGTTGGAGCCGCGTCATCGGTGCATGAACTGCCGACGTTTCGTCTTCGGTTCCACGGGACATCTTCAAGGCTGTGGTCACTTTGGGATTTGGGACACAACTGGCGAAACCGGTGCAGGCACCGGGTTTATAAGGGACGGGTGGGTAACAAGGTGCGAATGCTGGGTCTGTGATTGGCTGTCGGGCTGTAGCGGTTGAGCGGTTGCAGGGCGGGGCTTGGATTTAGTCGGAAATAGTAGTTTGTAGGCATTGTGCAGGGGACAGCTGTGGTCTCGGTTAATATTGTTAGGAGTTTTGTGTATTTATATGGATTCACGGATTACACGGTTGAGGTATGTGGAAGAATGGGCTAGGATTTTGGTCTTGTCAAATTGAATGTTATGGCCTGTATCGAGTTTATGTTCTGCGATAGCCGACTCTGCGGGACGTTTCAGTCGAGTGCAGCGCTCGTGTTCAGAAACTCGAACGCTGATCGGCCTCTTCGTCTCACCGATGTAGGCTTTCCCACAGGAGCAAGGTACACTATACACACCGCAGGATTGGAGGGTAGGTAACTTGTCCTTGGTCGGAGGAAGGAAATTGGAAAGTTTTTGAAAGGGAGTAAAAACGGTTTTTATGTTTTGTTGTTTAAGTAGTCTGCTGATGCGGTCGGTGGTTTTGTGCATGTAAGGTAGAAATGCTATAGAGGTAGGTGGTGTAGGAGTATTGGTACGTTCTGTGTTTGCGGGTTGGGTCTTTTGAGTAATAGCGTGTTGGATGTCTCGTTTGTTGTAGCTGCTTTGGGAAAGGACAGTCGTAATGTGGTTGAGTTCGTCTTTCAGGTGGAATGGTTCAGAAACGGCAAAGGCTCGGTTAACTAAGGAATTGATGACAGAACGATTCTGGGCGGGATGATGATGTCCCGTGGAACCGAGGACGAAACGTCGGCAGTTCATGCACCGATGACGCGGCTCCAAGCCGGAAGCCTAGTTGTTATTAACAACGGCCGCGGAAGCCTGCAACTTAGATTACTACTTTTTTGGTTTTCTAAAAATCGAAAATGTCTATTTCCGTCAAAATTTTTCGATCTTATCGTCATCATAACATATACCAGTGGCGGCTCGTTGTATGGTGTACTGGGAAGCATTTTAAAGTATTTTTTGGAAAAAAATTGTTCTTACCCAAGTTTTAGGTAGCCTTATATTTCGAACCCATCCTTTACGTTGGCAAAATGATCTATTTTTACCAACATATTTTCATTAAAGTCTTTAATAGAATTTCGATAAGCACTCTATAATAAAATTATTGTAAATTGATATTGATATTACCCGTGTGTCAAAATGCACAAAAATTTTAATGTGGTTTACGATTAAAAAATGTGTTTAAATTTTAGTGCAGTTAATATCACACAATGAATTATCACAAAATAGCAGACAGTGGAAACAAGTGAAAGCATTTTTGTACATGGCATTCACAATCCAAAATTATTTTGCACGGACACCGTACAACACCACTAAATTATGATTACACAACCCACAACTGTTTTGACATTACTACGTCGTGTACGTGCGAATCCCGCAAATTAGGCGGCTATTGGCATGCGCTTATCATGAACAGCTGGCAGCATAATTCTCGGAAGTTGTGGGTTCGTAACCCCGAAGTCTTTAATACGCACATACTTCTATCCTCATTTAGCTTGTGTAATACGAATTTTACCGCGATGATCTTTCTATTTCACTCTTATTCATTTGAAGGCCTTTTAAGCCGGCAGCTTTATTCGGTGGCGTATAGCTGAATTGGGAACTGATAGCCAAATGACCCTCGCATAGATTCGTTTAATGCGCGCGAAATACTCAAATATTCAAACGTTTTCGGATCCTGCGGCAGCTCTTTAATAAACGTTCTCGCATAAAAATCGCATACAAAAGTTAACTATAAAGTATTTTTTCAATGTTAAAGTGTATGATATGCACTCAAACAAAAAGCAATTATTTATTTTTTCTTATTTCATTGACAGGTCAATGACCATTTGACCCAGTGGAGAAACCGCCACTGACATATACTTATGCTATATTCCCTTAAACACAGTAAATTAAAAATCGTAGAATTCAGAGATCCTTCGGGAGATAATACAGTCTGTCTACTGTGAACATTTAAACTAATTTACTTGGAAACAGCTTGATGGAGGTGTGGAGCAATAATTTCTGCACTTCTCATCAGCCGGGGTGAAAGCTTTACCAGCTGAGCTGGAGTTTGTATAACTGTGGAAAACCGTATCTTAGTGGTTTGCAATTACTCCTTAAAACTCATTTGTGGCAGATATATTTCCCGAACACAAGCAATTATTACGACATCCTCAACTCCATCTCCATTTATTATTAAAGACATGAAGCAATCTTATTTTAATTTACAAATTTTGATATGTTGTAATCGCAATGGTGTATGAAATTCTGATAATTCTGAAAAGTTGATACTTATTTTTAAGTATTAATTATAATAAATTTAAGTCTGTTGTATCTTATTTGTAAAACTCGAATCAGCCGTTATTTTCCAAATCATATACTAAATTAAAATATATTAAAGTATTGAAATAAAAAAATCAGCTTGGATTTAGTTGTAGTTTACTGTTAAATCAAATCTTTAAGTTCAAATTTGCAGCGAATATATGTGCATAATGGATGAAGAGGACACTTAACATTTATAAAAGTCATAATTTAGAGACTACTACTACGTATTAACCTGATTGGTACAACTCATATATCAAATGACCGCACTTCAGAGGCCTTTAACCATAAGGGAGTATCGCTACCGCCAATTAAATTTTAATTGACGAAACTGTTGACCTTTACAGGATGAAGCCTTCTAAAGTACAACCGTTTGATACACAAATAATTGCCTTGTATTTAACAGTTGTTTAGATCAGTTATGGAATTCATTTATATTTTAATTGTACCCAGTTATTTGAAAAGCTGTCAACTTTTTTTCTTACCAGCACACATTCTTTTTTTATTCCTACGCATGTTGTACGCTGTTTGTAGAGCAAACAACTATATTTTAATTTAAGTATTAGATAACCCTGTAAAAAATTATACATAATGGTAAAGTGTTGCCTATTAAAAGGTGATACTCGAAGAAGTAACTATACGAACTTACAAATTTTCCTGCTGAAAATATTTTTCAATTTTTAAATATTTTGATTAAAAAAAATACAAGCATATTGTATTAGAAATCACAACTTCTAGCGGTAAATAATTACTTAAGTTGGGGTCACACACGTCTACCATGAGTTACAACAGTTGCTAACTACATCTCACAAAACACAACTCTGTAATTCTATCTACTTAAGCACACGAGAGTTGCTGTCAGTTTGTATTATTACACAGCTGTGTTTACAAGGATTTTGCATCTTCTATGCTGATGACTACTTTAAAAAAAAACATAAGTAAACTCCTGCTTTTCTTATGTTAAAAATGTAATAACCAAAAGATATAAAAGTAAAGCTTAATTATTATTTAAATTAGAAGCATGCAAAGCAAAAGTTAAGATGACAGATTAATTTAGATTACGATTTGAACAATTTTAAATACTTGTAGAGAAAATACGAGTTATATTGAATGTTTATCAATGGAAGGAAAATTCCTTCTGGAATAAGTAGAAATGTAAATTTTATTAATACACTTATACCCAAATTCCCAACCATTTCATATGTTTACACAAGTTTGTACGTTAACTTGCAGTTAATATTGAAACAACTTTAACAGGGTCTAAATGTATGTTTAATAAATACTAAACAGACTAATAAAATCGCGATTAACTAACACAATTGATCGAGTAATAGGGTTTACTTTAATACCTCTTGTCAGAGCTGGGTAGAATAGAAAAAAAATGGGTGAAACATGTTGCTGGTACTTTCTCATACCTTTTAGGTTTTAAATGTACTCGCGTCAAGAAGTAAATAAAATTTACATCTAGTCTTCTCCAGGCGGTACAAGCCGCCTGCTCTAGACTCAGGTTACGTACGGCGCGATCGCCAACTACGCCAAGGCGATAGGTAATGCGCTCACGAGTCATGACCTCTGCTCAAAAGTAGTTAGTTTATTCATAGTTATCAAAAATATGCAAAGAATGAAAAATATTTCTTTTTATTAGAGCAAATTGATAGGCGTAGTTAAAATCGCGTAACTTCCCTAAAATGCATTGCTGAAATTAAAAAGTATCGTTTTTCCCCTAATTATTATTAAAATGGGATTGCAAATTCTTGCTTATCCTAATAAACTACTTTAAACAGGCTGTCAAACTGTTGAAAGTTTATAACAATTAACGTTTGCGTTTGTGAATAAACAATTAATCATTTTCAAATTCTTCAAAAATTCCTGGAGGGCGTCAGAGTAAAATTTGGGAGATTAGTAAAAAACTCGTTTTTTGATCATTGCAAGCTGTATCGGCTCGCAGAGTTTAAAACAGATCATGTGGGCAGTTTCTTTTTTCCACCTTAATGTATATCATTAAATAACATATTTCCCCATTAAACAACATTAAAATGGTATTAAATAAATTAATTCAACATACATATCCAAATTGTGAGTGACGCGCGTCATTCAACAAGTTTCTTAATTGTGTGAGATCTTGTGATGCCCCGGTGTCAAAATGGCCGCGGCTGGCTTCACAGCTGTTCCTGACGGCCTGATCTGAATAAGAAACACCTGTCTAGTTAACAAACTAAAGTCTACTACACATAGTATTAGCTATCAATTTTTCCAGGTTTGATGTAATTGCTGCTCGTTCACTGTAGGAATAAATAGACAGGTTAGTCTTAACATTTTCATTATCTCACAGTAACCTAATTACTTGAATGTACTACTAATGCTTCCGCTGTTGCATAAATTTGAGGATCATTATTATTATGTTATCCTGGTTAACTCCGCTAAGAGTTATTGTTGTGGACGTAGTAAATTATATTTCTTGCGGTGGCGAAAAACCTTATTACAGGCTACAGCACTATTGGTACGACTTGTGTTTTTGCTCAATGGAGAAAAAGCCATTTAAATCAAATATGAACCAGGGGTGTAGCAACCGAGGGAATCAGGTATGTTTCTGTTTTTTTTTCGAATAGTTCAATAATACTATGGAGTAAAGGTTTAGACTGCAGCGAATAAAAGCGTCAGCCAAGTCGATAGATAATCCTTAGGTGGCTTTCGTTTAGCAATAGAATAAAGCGGATGAAAGCGTCATCCAAGACGTTATTCTATAGGCATCTTAAAGCTATGAAAAGGAGGTTAGAATACGGCGAATAAAAGCATCATCTAAGCCGTTAACCATTGGGTTAGAGGAAGTCAGGTTGAAGAAAGAAAAATATTTCTTTTTATTAGAGCAAATTGATAGGCGTAGTTAAAATCACGTAACTTCCCTAAAATGCGTTGCTGAAATTAAAAAGTATCGTTTTTCCCCTAATTATTATTAAAATAGGATTGCAAATTCTTGCGTATCCTAATAAACTACTTTAAACAGGCTGTCAAACTGTTAAACGTTTATAACAATTAACGTTTGCGTTTGTGAATAAAAAATTAATCATTTTCAAATTTTTCAAAAATTCCTGGAGGGCGTCAGAGTAAAATTTGGGAGATTAGTAAAAAACTCGTTTTTTGATCATTGCAAGCTCTATCGGCTCGCAGAGTTCAAAACAGATCATGTGGGCAGTTTTTGAAGAATCAGCTTTTGAAAATGTCCAAAATCTTGAGCCGCTAGTGTATTTACAATTTTCATACTTTCAAAAATATTTTAGCCTCATTTAATTATACTTATTAAACGCTAATAAATCAAATGACAATTTGTATTGATTAGATATTTTGGTTTTGAGTAATCGGGCATTAAACTTAATTTTTTTTTAATTCGTAGCGGCCTTCATTTTGAAGGAGTTCAGTCTGAACAGCGGTCGAGTGCACACGCGTAACAGAGCAGCTCCAGCTTTTAAAAGTGAAAACGGAAGTTTTCGCTGTTTAAAACGGAATTTTTTTGGTGCATCGATTCTAGAGTGAACATAAAAAGCAGGGTTCGTGAATTGATACCTGTGGCTCAACGTAACAGGTAAAACAGGTAAAAGCAAAGCGCGTCACGAAGATCCTTTGTTCGGCCAGAGCAAAGCAGGTGCATTTGTGCTTTTGAGTGTTTAGTGCGCAAGAGGCAAGAAATACCGGAAAGGAGAGGTGGAACACCTGGATTACCTATAACAACAGGTGAAAGGAAGCCGGTAAACCAGCAAACACTAAAAAGATAAGTACATACTCAATAAGATAGAATAGGCAAGTAAAAAAATAATACCTTGTAGAAAACATATAGAATTCCTCCAGGATAGCGGTAGATCAGGGGGGCATAGGTATTAAACAGCAAATAATTATAAAAAGTAGGAGCTTGATTTTATATTATTTCATTAGCTTGGCAATAGGGCCGAGTCTTGCAAAACACCGCAGCCAAGAAATCAAACAAATTCCGGGAATAGGGTGGCCAAGCATAAGGGTAGAGGAGCAGGTAGTAAACCTTTAACAAAGGGCTTTTATGTAGCAGGGGAGAAAGTATCGATTACAATTTAAACAAGCATTTTAAACTAAAAGACTAAAATTCTTTTGTAAAAGCCGGACCTATTGAATTTCAAACCGAGGGTTAACACGGGAATAAAAACTTTAAATAAAAATTTTAAAATACTCTGTTAAACGTAGTTTTCCAATGTAAATTTTATTTGATTTTGAGTTAATTAATTAACGATACTAGCATAGTGTAATGTGTAAGGTGTAGGTATGTATGCATGTATATAGGTATAGGTATATGTATATATAATCTAACGGCGCAAATAAACGGAAGTGTACACACCAGCAAACCAACGGAAATCACCAGAAGCGGCACAGTACCTACCATGGAACAGGAAACAGTATATACGGACAGACACAAATTGACAGTGCGGAAAATCCCAGGAGATGGAAATTGTTTATTCACCTCAATAGCAGACCAAAACGCGAATGGTACGGCGACGCGAGAACAGCTCAAACAAGAAGCTTTCATCTTAAGGAAAAAAATCGTGTCACACATCAGAGAAAACCCACAAAATTTCCAATTGCAACTGGAGGAAAATGTAAGAAACTTGACTCCGCGCTACGACCACCTAGCACATGCCTACGGCCCAGCACTACAAACAGAAGCCTACTTAGAAGACCTAGGGAAAGAAGGATTTTGGGGAGGAGCCGAATCAATAGCAGCAGCAGCAGAAATACTAAAGGCGTCAATAGAAATACACTACGAAGCAGGCCCAACCTCCACACACACTCCGGCAAACACCAATCAACCACTCAGGACAATAAGAATAGCGTACAGGAGATCAGAAGACGGTTCCAGAAACCATTACGACAGCATCATAGCCAAAGAAGAAAAGGAATCCATAGGAAGTAGGAACGGAACACCAACTATGATCATGCTAGAACAAAGAATAGAGGAACAGACTGTAGCAATACCACCTGGACGATACGTACTATCTATGCCCACACAAACAGGTTCCCCAATCGATATAAGAACACAGAACGCCGAAGAACTGAAGATCGCAACATGGAATGTAAGAGGAGCTAGAAAACCAAACAAGCGGCAACTAATTGACGAAGCGCTCAATACGAGAGAGATCGATATCGCCAGCCTACAAGAAACATATCTAACTACAGGAGCAGCGGAAACAACAAACTACACCTGGCAACTAAGCGGGGGGAAAAGTGACTCCACAAGGAGAGGCGTAGCGATCTTAATAAGAAAAAATAGCCGAAGAAGAATAATAGGTTTCAAGCCATTAACAGAAAATATATGCATGGCCACGGTGGAGACAGAGAAAAGTAACATAAAGATTATTGGAGTACACGTACCGTCAGACAATAGAATGGCCGGAGTAATGGCAGAAATATACGACCTCATGAGGGAAACCACGAAAAGAGCACCGACAATACTAGTAGGAGACTTCAATGCACACATAGGTAAATATGACCTCACAGAAGAGGACAGAAAACTGATCGGCCCCAAACTGCATCATCCAAGAAGTAATGATAATGGACAAGCACTAAAAGACCTGGCACATTTATTCCAGCTACATATTCAAACCACCTGGAGTAGGTCGGATTCGGTCCGCACCACCTGGAGAAACTCAGAAGTTGAAGCACAAATAGATCACCTACTGGCCAAGCGCGGAAAGCACACGAAACTGTATCATATTGGAGCGGAATGGGTAAAGGAGGTGAGCACAGACCACAAGATAGTGACAGCCACATTAAAAGAGAAGGAAGAGGATTTGGTAACCACAGCTCCTAGCGAAAGGGACAAGATAAAGATAGCGACGAAAAATAAGTGGAACATCCAGCTACTGGAAAAGCCCGACATTAAAGAGTTATATCAACAAAGAGTACAGGAAGAGAACAATATACGACAGCCCAAATCGTGGGAAAAAATAGCTGAAACCCTAATCGCAGCTGCGCGGAAAAGCCTAAACAGACCATCGTCGCCAATAACCCCTAGAAGAAGGAAGGCCCTAGCACAGCATCAACAAGCACAATTTAGATACAACAGAAACAAGAATCCTCAGTTAAAGAAAGAGTTATGCCAAGCAACTATTAACAAAAGACAGGCCCAGGAGCAACACGAAGCAGAAAAGTGCAGAAACTTTTTCCAGAACTTAAACAAGTACCCACCGGAAATAAGGCTACGAAATACATACAAATACATGAGGAAAACAAGGAGAGCCAACACTGCAACAAGAAGAAGATACATACCAATGACCCACTGGGAAAATGAATTAAGGACAACAGGAAATGCCCAGCGACCAATAGAAGAAACGGACCACTGGCCACTGGGGCCACCGCCAAATACAGAAGTAATCACAGAAATAATACACCACTTAAAGAAAAATAAGGCGCCGGGAATGGACCAGGTACAAGTAGAACTGCTACAAGCCGCACCAACAACCTTTATAGAAACAGTATGCAAAACAATAGAAGAAATCTGGATACGTAATGAAGTACCAACGGAATGGATTACAACCATGCAAATTCCCCTACCAAAAGTTAAAAACCCGAAATCCACGACAGACTACAGGAAAATCAGCCTTTGCAGCGTAGGCTACAAAATATACGCTAAATACCTGCTGAGAGTACTGGACGAAACAACCCCGGAAATACCGTCGTACCAAACAGCATTCCTAAGCAACAGATCTGTTGAGGATCATATATATGTAACAAGACGCATACTGGACGAAAGGTGGAGAGGTGGAGGAAAAACAGTACTGGTAGCCCTAGACCTAACAAGAGCATTCGACACCATACAGCACTCGTCCCTGTTAGAAGCCTTGAAAGACTTAGGAACACCGCATTACCTCATCAACCGGATAATAACAGCATGTCTAAAGGAAAATACGATGTTGCAATGGTTCGGGCAAAGAACAAAAGTATATAAGAAAACGAAAGGGGTAAAGCAAGGATGTCCACTCTCACCTAGATTATTCACGATGGCTTTGCACAGGGTCCTGGCAAAAACAGCTGCACAAATGACGACAGCATCACCAATTGAAGAAAACATGAACCTGCCAAAGATTCTTGCTTATGCGGATGACCTAATAATCATAGCGGAAGAAGAGGAAGACGCAGGGAGACTTCTGGAAATACTGATAGCAAACCTAACAGAGTCAGGACTAGAAATAAACATCAGCAAATGCGAAGCGATGGTGAGAGCCCCAGGCAAAGAAAGAATTATAGGAGTAACCGAGAACACACTGAAAATAGGGAGCTGTGAACTAAAACAAACACGCAAACTTAAGTACCTAGGCGTATACATACCAGACTCATTAGCAAGATCGGAGACAGTAAACCAAAGAATAACCAAAGCACACCAAGCCACACATATGATACTTCCTCTCATCCAAAAACACAAATTACCAAAAGGAATAAAGAAGATAATATATAACTCCATAATAGCCACAACCGCTCTGTACGGATTAAAAACGACCGCAATCACGAAAGCCAACAGAATGGCACTTCGAAGAATGGAAAAGAAAATACTCAAACTACTCCAACTAAACGAGGGGGAAGAAAACAACTCAACGGCACATGAAATTCTAGAAGGGAAAACAATAACCAAACGACTCACTACATCAAGAATTAAATATTGGGCACATATTCTGAGAAGACATGCCAACCATCCTCTCCGGCAGGCTTATGTCATGCAAACAGAAGAAAAGAAGATCGGAAGACCATGCTACACGTGGAACACATCATTGGAGCGGGACATCCAAAACACCGGCATACCTCAGCAGATATGGGAGGAATGGGCAAGAAGAAAAGAGGATATAAGAAGAGAGACAAGAGGAATTTATGCAATAATGGAAGAATCGGATCAAGAATCGATTGAAGAAGAACAGGCAAACGGAGAAGAGGAGGCAGAAAGACGGTGAGGAAGGGGAAAACAAAGTAAGAGGAACACAAGTACGCACCAGGGGGAAAGAAAACGACGAATAAGTACTGGTCAACTGCAGAGGGGAAATTTAGAAAAGAAGGAAGGATAATCGAGCCGCGGGAACGTTACAATTAAGTGACAATAAAGTTTAAATATGTTTTGGGGTAAATATTAAGCAGTGTACTAGCCATTAAGAAAGTAAGATAATTGTAGGATATTTGCGGGTAGCAATACCACCCGGACGACAAGTAATATTAAGTAGTTTATTAGTTATTAGGAAATTAAGATATTTTCAATTTGTAATCTTAGAACAATAGATACGTGTGAAATAAGAACAATGTGAAACTTTGATACCAAAGTTTATTAAGTTAAAATGCATAATCGCATAACGGTCTTGGTTGCGTACTCAAAAACCCCATTGATGCGTAGCCTACTAACTACCCGGTGTTGCAGCAGCGGTGTCTTGCGGTATGCATTGCAGACATGCTAACGCGGTTCAACACCCCACCCGATCCCACCTATCACATAAATTCCTACCCACCTTACTGGCATGGGGTGGGCCTGGCGTAATCCAGGATCGACCCTCGTGTCAGCTCCATGCCAGATGATGATGATGATGATGATGATTCGTAGCGGCCTTCATTTTGAAGTTATAGCATTTGATTTGTCCTTAGATGCACTAGAACGCTATGTATTTAAATTTAAAAAATGTTTAGAAAAATTATGTATTCGAAAAACGAGTCTAATTTCCGTTTGCTGTTTCGGTTCCGATTAACGACCTTATAAAGCACTACCTGCAACTAAAATCATCGACACACCAAATCTTATAAATATCAAGCGAGGGTTCCGGAGATATAGGGAAACGAACGAACCTACGAACCTGTATTGACAGACATTAAAAAAAAAACACTTTTTAAAAAACAATTGACATTTAGCTATTTTAAAGCAATCTGGTCTGAGTTTCATCACTTTTTTGCATACCGTAAAGTTAAAATATAAGATATTAAAATGCCCGTAATAGGGCAAAAATTTTAATTTATTGTAAGAATCTATCTAATAACAAAAAAATTAAAGTTTACGTCGAGTTTTATTTGAAGATTATTGTTATTCGTTTTAGCAAGCTTTTAACTACTGGTTATACAATTTTTGAACGATACCTTACGGGATAATTCGAAAACTTTACCTAACTCGGTGAAAATTAATGTTAAATTGAGTTTGAAAGAGTACTTTAAAAGCGATCAATTTTTCTTCCCTCACATCCTGTCTAATCTCCATCGTTTTCTTTATTAAATCTCCTTTAACTACTTATGAAACATCAAAATTTGAACCGCATTATCTGGTCAAAAATGCTGTCTGTTCCGCTCAGGGCTCTTTATGCCGGAGAAAAGATTGACGTGAAGCGGTAGTCAGCGTGAAATCGCGAGAGATTTACTTGTGAAAAAGAAGCCATGCGAATGACAACTTATTAAAATTTATACTTTGAGAAGAAGAAGTGGTTTCGATTTTGTTCGGGAATAATCTACGTTAAAATTTTTTATTGTACAGCTTTCGGAAAGCTTTCCACCAAAATTTAAACTTTCCCTCTACAGTCAATGTTTCAATCTTCATACAACACTTTGTGAATTTAAAACAAAAATATCTTTAACCTTAATCTTTTGCAGAAGGTACAACTATCAGTTTTCTATTTGTGTTTGTCCAACTCTTTCGAGACAATATAACAGCCACTCAGGGAGGGTTACACAAACGGACCTTGCTTTCTTAGGATTTTATCTGCATTCGTAGACGCACGAAATCCATTCCTACACAAATCCGATCGATTCTAAATAGGATCTCGGCTCATGTTATATGGTTTAGGTCGTTTCGGGTCGCCAGCAACTCCAATCGATCGTAATTCCTGCCTGTTTGCTTGTTTTCACAGTAAGCAATACTTGTGGGCTTAAGGGTAACAGAAGTTGGTATTTCAAAAATTACGAACAAGTTTGCTTTGAGATGGAAGTATTTTGTCTGTAAATTTGGCAGAAGTTTAGAATAACTTTTATGAATTGACAGTGCAGATATTGGTTAGAAAATATTGTATAGGTAGAATTCTTAAATCGGGAATTTGTTTTAAATTACGCGAAATTTTTAATTTTAAGAAAAAGCACTTCTAAAGCCATAACATTATAAGGAAGCTAAAGTTCGCCCATTATTTATACATTTGTGAGTTTTAATCAACCTTGTACAATTTATGCATAAAACGAGTAATTAACGAATTAGTCTTTTGTTAAAGTGAATATTTAAACGAATGAAATTCAGGATTACTGGCGCACACCAAATAATACATTTAGAGCTTCATAAATTCTTAACAAAGGTTTCAATTTTCCATTTTCCTTCTCCTAACTTCAGAATCAAATCAAGGCTCTGCGGTCGGAAATTTTAAACTTTCTGTTGGTTTTCCATCCGTCATTTGCTCTTCAAATTACAAAAAAAAAGTTGAACATTGTAACGAAAAATCAGCTTGATCAACACGACTTCTTTATATTCTGAAAATGCATGTTAATTGTTTAACGTAAATATTATTCAAAACGTTTTAATAAAACATAACTCTCAAGTAGGTTAAATAGTTGTATTGTGTTATCATCAAAATAACAAAATTAATTAATTTTGAGGAAGGGAAAAGTATACTTAGTAATAAACTTGATGCTATCTTCAGAAAAGTTTCCACAAACACAAGCAATTACCGAAAGGCACAGTTTACCAAATACATTCAAGCTATAATAAAACGACGTGTGGTAACGCTAAAGCTGAGTTAAAAGGTTAGATTAACAGGTCAGATCAACTTCGAGCAGAAGTTGGATGAGCGCTGAGCCGTAGCATCAGGCGGATTGTGCTTTTTCGGGCTTTCATCCAGCCGTGTTTTAGCCCCTCGTTATAACTCAAAAGAGACAGATTACATCATAACAAAGAGCACGTGCTGCTAACCCTTGTTATTGCAAACCGCAAATTTGGTATGCTTTGCACTGCTCCATTATCAGGTAGTTAAATGGGAAGAAATTAATGTCTCTCCAGAATTAGTAAAAGTTTAATAAACGCTTATTTTTAACTTGGGTAAAGCTGAATGAACGACTAAAGCTCACTTGTTTATGATTTTATTTTGACTTGATGTACATCATAGATGATCCAGGGTTTTTCTACAAAAATTATAAATTGAAGTAAAATGTTTGGCATTCTTTCTATTTATTAGTTCAGTATCAGTATGTTCATTCAACTAGATTGTTATATAATTGATATTACACAAGGAAAGGATACGCTGCTAATAAGTGCAACAAGTAAGGGCCAAAAAATATCCATGGATACGTGGTTTTTCTAAATTGAATGTGAAATGTGAAAGTATCCAAGGATACTTGGACCTCTATTTGGAGCACCCATAATCTTCTTTGTTTGCCGCACTCATTAGTTGCCTACGTATACAAGGTGTTAATTAATTGTAGGGACAAACTTCTAGGGCTTGCAAAACACAACAAGGCAAACAACTTTTGTTAATAAATGTGTGGTCCAAAGTGTTTCCTTTCAGGGATAGAGCTTCTCAAAGATTATTTAAGAAGCGCTTAAATGTAGGCAACTCAATTTACTACCTACTATTTGTTTCCATAACGACGGAAATTAATACAGGATAAATAAAGCCCTATTTCCCACTTTTCCTCCAGCTTCTACACACGAAGCACATCTACGAAGTAAATTCCTGCGCACCGCTCCAAATATACCAGGAGTCTGTTGAACTTCTTCACATGCAGCAAGAATACGCGCCGTAAGTTCTTCTACAGTTTTAACTGGGGTAGCATACACTAACGTTTTAACATGACCCCACAAAAAGAAACCAAGTGGGGTCAAATCAGGAGAACGTGGAGGCCACGCCACATGCCCTCCTCGACCTATCCATTTGTTGGGAAAAGTGTTATTTAAAAATTCCCTGACTTCCGCCGAAAAATTAGCAGGTGCACCATCGTGCTGCAGCCACATTTGAGGTGGAACATCTTCCAAAAGTTCAGGCAGGACATGGCGCAAGAAATTTAAATAAATTGCTTCTAGTCCAATGAGTCTATCACCAACAATGTCGGCCCAAATGTTCACTGAAAATCTTTGCTGGTATCCTTTTTGAACCACAGCATGGGGATTTTCATCGTTCCAAATGTGGCTGTTTCTATTGTTGAATATTTCTTCTTCCGTAAAAGATGCCTCGTCACTAAACAGAACGTTTACTTGGAATTCTGGATCCTCATTACATCGCCGCAGAAATTCCTGGCAAAATTCTACCCTTCTGGGAAAATCTGCTTGAACCATGTACCTTCTGTGAATGGTACCGATATAGCTGCTGCTTATGTAGTACTTCCCATACTGAGACATGGTTCACTCCCATTTCATGAGCGATGGCTCTTGAACTAGTAGAAGGATTTTTAGCCACTCTCTCCAAAACTTCTTCCTCAAAATCCACCGTTCCCTTTGTTCTGGTAGATCCACAGTTGTGTCTGTTGACAACGAATGTACCTTCCCCCCGCAGCCGACGTAAAACTACACTAAAGGCCTTGTGCGATGGATGATTCCTATTCGGAAAATGTTCTTGGTACAGGCGAGCAGCTTCGCGTGCGTTACCCCAAGCAGCTCCATACATGAACATCATGTCATGCTGTTCAGCAAAAGTATAATTCGCCATAACACAAAAATACGAAACACAAAACAAAAATAACGAAAAAGATAATTATCAAAAACATCACAGAACAAAAAATACGAATTATAAAAGGCACAGAAAGAAACGAATGCAAGAAAAGTCAAAAAATATCACAAAAATATCGAATTGTGTTAAAATTGACGTTATTTGAATGCATGCATGTCTAAATCGTTTTTTTTTCAAAATTCCGTGTGACCTGTGCAAAATAATTGAAAATGCAATTTGGGTTGCCTACATTTAGGCGTTTCTAAAAGAATCTTTGAGAAGCTCTATCCCTGAAAGGAAACACTTTTGACCACACATTTATTAATAAAAGTTGTTTGCTTTGTTGTGTTTGGCAAGCCCTAGAAGTTTGTCCCTACAATTCATTAACACCCTGTATAGGAATAAATGTATTTATGTTCTTAAAGTTACTAAATGGTCAGTATTATTAAGGGCTAAATTGTTCCTGCTTATCACCTTATCCCCGTGTCGTTTCCACAAGGTATAAAATTAGTATAAGCTTGTTTCTATTTAAAAATCCAAAACTGTGCGATTCTATTAAACTATGCCAGTTAAACTATAATATTTGTATACAGGTGGAAATTTGATAAATTTGAATAACTTTTAGAACCAGCTGTCTACACTGTACAGTAACCGTCAAAAAGTCTGAATCATATGGAAAACTTTTTTATCAATTTATTTAGGAAAGATCGAAGTAAAGCAATCGTTTGTGGTTTTATTAAGGCTTGAAATGCGACAGACAAAAGTTGATTGGTGACTTTCGGTATATGTCTATACTACATTATCTTAAAAAAATTTAAAAAATTGACTTTTTATTTAAAAATTTGTAAAATTAAACAGGAAAAATAATTTCACTTTTTCGGGAAAAATAAAAAAAATCCTTTTCTTGAATATACATTCAGTGGAAGAAAAGTGATAATTGTTCACAAACTTCATTAGTTTTGAGAGTTTTTCTTCAATAAAAAATAGTATTAAATTAAACGAGCTAATATTATAGAGAGTGGTGGTAGCTCAGAGGTTAAGCGCTTCGCCTCTAACGCTAAACGTCTAGGGTTCGATTCCCCGGCGAAGCCATGTAGCAATAAAAATCTATGCCGCAACCCGCCACTCACATTCCCTAATCCGGTGTAGGCAGCCGTGAGGTCTTAATGTCTGAAACCTTCTCTGATATTTAGTGGTTCGGATTCGACGATAAACTGTAGATCCCCGTACACCACCTTAGCGCTAAGGAGAGTATGTGGCAGAGAAGAGTAGCGGAGCACAGCAGTGGTACGTAAAGACTGCCTGCGGACGAAAATTAAATATCAACTTAAATTAGTTGGAATCTTTTTGTTATAAATGTTCTTTTATTTAACGATGTCGGACCTTTATACTGTTTGCCGCCTTAGAAAGATATTTTCACTTTGGGTTTTATTTCCCTGAAAATAATGTTTGGGTGCCCCCAATCCGGTGTAGGCAGCCGTGGGGTCTTAATGCCTGAAACCTTCTCTGATATTTAGTGGTTCGGATTCGACGTTAAACTGTAGGTCCCCCGTACTCCACCTTAGCGCTAAGAAGAGTACGTGGCAGAGAATAGTGCCGGTGCCCAGCAATGGGACGTAAAGACTGATTGCAAATATTATGAAAATAAAATAAATTTTGCTCTAACATTGTCACTTTATGTTTTCAATAATTTAGTAAATTTGCCAAAAAACAATTCGTAATTCAAAAAGAATGATTATTATTGCATTCAGGGTAACTATATTAACGTTTTAGAGCACTTTTCTCCCACTAAAGTTGAAATCAAAATAAAGGATTTTTTTATTTTACATCGGCATACAATTTTATTACAAACAACTTTTCTTTTTTCAATTTTTTTAAATTTTCAGTTAAAAGTCAATTTTTGGCAATTTTTGTAGTAAAATGCAATATTTGACAGATACCGGAAGTCACGTGTCAAATTTTGTCTGTCGCATTTCTAGTCTTTATATTAGCACAAACGATTGCTTTACTTAGATTATTCCTAAAAAAATTAATAAATAAGTTTCCCATAGAGTGTAGACTTTTTGACGGTCACTGTATAGAACCGCTTGTGTGTATCCAAAACTGCAACAAGTTCGTACCCATCTAATTTTAATATTAATTGATATTTTCCTCCACAAAGATGATTTTGTGTGCGATATTGACCGTAAGAGTGGTCGTAGCTCAGTGGTAAGCGCGCAGGCTGCCAATGCAGCAGATCCGTGTTCAAAACTGGGCCTGGTCGTTCTCTCCAGCAATGCAACGAGTAACCAGCGAGGTAGATATTTCCCCAGGAAAACCTCTATGGTGAAGTAGTGCATGCACTGCATGCAATTTGGAGCCCACGTTAAACTGTAGGTCCCCTATGCCCATCTGTGCAAAATATCTATCTATGTGCACTGCACCAAACACAGACATAGAAGGGTCGCCAACGTCCTGAATAGGGTATGGCACTAGAAAAGAAGAAGTGACGCATTACTTGACACTAGGGCTGTACTTGTTTTGCAATTCACAACTTAGAACTTTTCGTGGTATTCTTCTCAAAGAAATTTTTAAGTTATATTTAGGAGCAACGCTACGTGGTAGTCAACAGTCTCAACTTTTAGCCAACAAAACAACTTAATTATAGAATATTATAAAAATTATAACAAAATTTAATCCAAACAAATCATAGAAAATAATCCATATGTTTCAAAAAGCACAAGTTTTACGAGTGACGCGCGAAACACTGTTATTATAAACGTAGCCGGGGGGAGAGAAGACTTAAATTTATTTGTGAAGAAGCAATGATAGCAATGTTAAACTACAGCTGAGTTGCGATATTAATTTTATATGAGTTGCTGCATGTAATAACGTTGTAATCTACACTTTTAGTGGGGTAGAACGTTTACGAACTAATTAATTATTTATTAGTTCTCAAACAGGAGCTTAATTGCTTTTCTACCTTTGCTATTCTAAATTTTTAGGCTACGTCACTGAAAATTCCAGTAGAGATTTCCAAAATTATTTAGTTACTTTAAAAGATTTACGCACACTTTCCTTCAACCTTCTTCGTTACCTGAAAACTTTCCTGACACCGAAGTCCCCCAAAAGTCTTAATTAACTGGTGTAGCCTTGTTTGTTGCTGGTATAAATTTCTAACCTCCTGTCAGCTATTTTGAATACCGTGAGCTTGCGAAATGTCCTCATTGACGGTGTAAATCACGCGGAATTTGTAAATTACAAAAGAGTATTTTGATTTTATCAAATTTTTTTATTTATCGGTACAGTCACAGTGGCGTGGGAATTCTTTATGGTTGGGGGGCCGTAGCTAGTTGTTAAATGTAGGTAGTTTCGCAAACACATTTTAAAAAAACTTGACAATTTTAGAACCAAATAAGAAAAACTTAAAATATCAAACTTATTAAATAAACTAAATTGAAAGTTTGCACCTTGCACCTAGAAAATGATTTCCAAACTTTCCGTTTTCCGTGTCTATTTTAAGTTTTTTAAAACTGCCGTTTATCTTATTACCTAAAAAGTTACTAGCGACAAAACGTTTCCTATATTTTTACAGCACCTTTTCCAATTTTTGCTTTTTTCTGCGATTCTTCACACCCGCACAGTTTAAATTATCAGCTTGGTGAGCTTGTACTAATAAAGTACCGCGCGCTTATAATAGTGTACTTGCAAATTGCTGCATGACAGGTAGCTAAAATTGCTAATCTATATATCCCATCCTGCTTTATTCTAGGAAGATTAAAAAGGCTTATAACTTTCTCCGCAGAAGCACTTAAGCTGTTGAGTTTTAAACTGATTTTAAATTTTAAAATAGAAATTTTCATATAAGGACATTTTAAATATTGAATAATAAAAACTTGACACGTACTTTACATGTATTTATTAATATAATCTTCAACACGACTAGTTTCGAATTTATGAACTCATCTTCATAGTGTTATTTCAATTAGGAAAAAAACGCTCTTAAATTAAATGTAAAACATTTTTCGAATCAAAAATTTTTCAAGTAAACACTTGATGTGAGTTGAACAATTATAAATGTAACAACTTAGTATTACTAATAAGCAAAGCTCGAAATTTTAGGTCCTAAAAACCATTAAAATAGGTACGCATTTAGGCTCTAAAAACCCTAAAATAGGCACTTAAACAGGCACTAAAAATTTTAAAAAATGCTCTAAGATCTTTAGAAATGTCTTTAAATGTTATTAAAAACGGAATATAAGCACTAAGAAAACGACCCCAAACATTTTTAATAATCGCAAGTACACATTTTTTCGTGTTTACGTAAAATAAATAAAGGACTTTTACAAAAATATAGTTACAATAAAAACTAAACCGATGTGGTCTTTCACTTGTAAGTTCTGAAAGTGTAATACAAATTCCACCAACATATTGCATTAAGGAGAGAAACAAGAACTTAGGTACTAGCAACATTTTGTATTGATTAAAGCTAAAAAAATGCCATTAAAAGAAAGAGCGTTTTTAACAAAACCTACTTAATATTTCAAAAAATAAACACTGTACTATTTTGTCATTAACATTAGACAAGAAACAAATAAAATTTAATCGTGAACTCGAACTAAATCTAAAATTGGCATGTTACGTATTTCTTATTCTGGTAACAACACAATTGATGTGTTAACTTAATCTTATATTTCAGTTTTTGAATTGCAATAAACAACTAGAATTTTTTCTAAATTGTCACATGTTAAACTTTGCCATCAATCAAACAATACTGTTTTAAAAGCAGAAAAAGAACGCTATACGCCGCAAGACGTTGCAGGAGCATATTTAAACAACACAGCTGTTTCACACGTAATGTTTTCATGGGGTTCGACTTCACTTTTCTTATCTAAAATGTCGCCTACAACTCTTAAAGTTACAAATACAGAATTATCCATTAATATAATGGACTCATGTAACGTTGTTTGCAATATTGTAATTGATTTTCTCAATAATTTCAAGTTTGAAGTTATGTACACTAATTCTGCCTGTATACTTGGTTTGTTAAAACAAGCTTGGGCCTCTCCAATGGCTTCACTGCCGTCAGGGTCAAATTGCATAACCACCTAAAAAGTATTGATATTTTGTGTTTTAAAATAATAAATTGCACCATACACTCTTTACGGACTTAACTATACAGCAGGCGCGATATGGCAGAAATGAAAGATTATCTAATGTTTCCAAATATTATAGGATCCAATTTTAATTCGCTCCTTAATTTCAGTAGGACAAAAATTGAAACGATTATATTAATTTAAATACACAAATTGATAAAATCAAATTTTCATAATGAATTTTTGTTTTTAGGCACTGAAATGTAAAAATTAGGCACTAAAACAGCAAAATAGGCACTTTTAGGCTCTTATCCACAACAATGCGAAAATCATCATTTTAGGTAAAATAACACTGATGTCAAATGACTGTAAATTTTATAAAACGGATTTATATATAGTTTTCTTAGATGTGCCTGTAAAGAAAGAACAAAAGGATTTTACCTAAAACTCCGAGCCTTGCTAATAAGACTCTAATAAAATTAAAAAGTTAAAAGTAAAAAAAACGTAAAAACTGTGAGTTTTGTGCACAAATTACATATTATGAAATGGTTGTCAGTGCAAATTAAATAATGCCTAGAAATATAAAAACAAACTACAACTAATTGCGTCACCAAAACAATATTTACATTTTGGTCCTATGGAAATGGCGTCGTTCTAGTTCTGCTCATAGATTTTAGACACATCAGGGTATAACATAATGGGTGTCCAGGGTGCAACTGACTCGAGGTAGCCGTGGTTCCTAAGCCACTGCTTAAAATTACTCTTAAAGTTTCTGAACTAGCTAGCGTTAGCTTATTTTATGTTTGCTACATCATACGATTTTCTAGTTTGTCCATACGTAATTCTGTTTTAAATATATTGCATTCAGCAGCAGTTTTGAAAGTTATTAAACTAAATCTATCTGCTTACCCATTAGATGATAGGTAAAAAGATGCAACACGAGTAACATTGATTGATGGTTGATATTACCAGATATAATGATTTTTAGCACAGCAGACTAATTCTTTTCGGCAATTTAAAAACTGTATTAGCAGTATGTGACAGGCAGCATATTTCGATATGATATCTACTAAAGCAATCAAATATTATCTAGCAAAATTAATGTTAACACGTTCCTACGGTTCAAATAGATATAAACTTTGACAGAAGTGTTTAGAATCTGTACTTTAACTACTAGGTTTTCTCTTTATCCTTGTTGTCATAATTTTCTAATTTGTAAACCATTGCTTTTCCTAGATAGATGTTATTTAGAGTGTGCGTAAATGATTGTTTAATTATCTTATGAGCCAGGACTAACCCTAGTGGGGCGCGTAAACAAAGGCATTTATCGCGGGGCCGGTGTTGTAGCGGTCACTTGTGGTGACTTCCACTTGGTACGTTTACTTTTCTTCGGAGAGGTTCAAGGTTTTCTCAATTGGAACCAAAAAGAACTGGATTATTAATAATTTCGCAAAGTTAGTGAGTGCCAAACATCTGAGCTACAGCGCGCTGCTGTGAATATGGCAACTTTATGCTCCCTGCCTTCCAGTTACTATACGTTTGGGAGACCCAACGGAATTTATTGTGTCTAGGCGATATACTGGATGGTTGGAGGCGATTGATAGATAAAAGAAACGTCTAGAAAGAAGTGGCGCGTCTGTTGGCATTAGGGTCTTACACCCTAGGAGGGTGGTTTCACTTCGTTTGCTCACGCTCATGATTAAAGTGTTGACCTAGGGAGGGGCTCACATTCCCGACGTTGCGGTCATTCAGCTACCGGCTAACTTGATCCCACCACTCTATGTAGACTGTGCGTAGTTGACCAGATCTGGAACTGGGAGTAGCTTATACTAAAAGCTTTAACTCTTATTTATCTAAAAAGTCCTACTAGCGACACCATTATAGTGGCAGTAGTAGGCCTGTGTAGGCAAGTGTCGTCTTAGTGCCGGTCGTTTCTGTTCGTTCGCTGATCTGCAGAATCAATAGAGATTTAGGTAGTCTACCTTGATCAGTAGAGACTAGAGTTCTCAATAAGCTTCCAAGAACTGCTTGCTGTTGTATCACTGTTATATGCTCTAGTCCCACTGCAGTCATATAATCGCCACTAGATTTAGCTCCACTTTATGTGTTAGTAAGAAAAGAGGCAAGATATAGCGCCTACGGGCTGCAAATAGGAAAAGACAAAATGCCGAGTTATCTGGAACAAAATTCTCAAACAAATGAAAGCGGAGTTTAATATCAACACGATTAGGCATCAAATTATACAAAAATATATTTTCAAAAAGAAATTTTCTATAAACTTCACAAAAAGAACTGAATGGCAATCTAGATGCCTTCAGATCTAACAAAAATTAATAGCCTGGTACACAGACAATTTTAAGGCAGAGGAAAGGTGGGCATAGGCCTACACGGTCCTAGCTTAAATATTTTGAAAGATTTGGGTAAATTCGCTACTGTACTTGAAGTCGAACTTCAGGCTATTAAACCTTGCCTAGAGATAAACCTTAAAAATAACTACTTCCGCAGCAGACTATGTTTCTTATCAGACAGATAAACTGCTGGTGGGGCCCTACATGCTAAAGAAATACAATAAAAACTGGAAACGCCGGAAAATAAATACCTTGCTAGGAAGAACAAAGTATCAATGAAATGGGTCCCAGGGCATGTAGGAATAAAAGGTAACGAAATTGCAGATACACTTGCAGAAAAAGATGCCAAAACACTGTTTGTAGGCCCAGAACCTTTTTTGTGGTGACACTGATTGTTACTCTAAACGCTTGAACAACAGTTGGTTAGATAAACAAAGACTGATATATTGGGAAGAATTACCCATTAAAACACGCCATTCAATTTTTTTCAGTTGCAACAAAAAGCTTACCAAGCATTGAGTGGCAGCTGAAATTAACTGAGAATATTTACAGGACTATCAACTGGTAGTTGTCGATTAAGCTATCACTAGAGTTGGGCAAATATGCTGTAAAGATAGTGCATATATGCACCAACATATGCCGCATAAAACCGTCAATATATGCACTAAAATATGCCGCATAAAACCTTCAATATATGCAAGAATATGCAGTAACCTTTTGCGATATGCACTAAAAAAAATTAGTTTGTTTATTTAGTGCCTAATATGAAAATCTGATGTTTATTTGAATCTGCAGTTTAATATAGTAATTATTATATGAGTTAAAGCACGTTTTGCATCAAATGTAATTTTTCGTTGAAAGAAAAAGATAAATACAATTAAAGATTTTCATTATTTTTAGTTACAAACACTCAACATTCAAAAAATCAAAAGGGCTTAACATTATATAGAAACGCATTATTATTAACTTCAGTTAAAACTACATTTTTTATTTGCATATACAAAAATACAGGTAGAAGTAAAATCAATAAATAACACAACCTATTTATTACAATAAATAATCATGTGCTTTTCAATGGTGTCAACGAGAAAATTTTGCCGCTTATCTTCCAATATATTTTTGTAGCTGGAAAAACTTTTTTCTACATCACAAGAAGTTACTGGACAATACTTAAATAAATGTGAATTTTTAACTGCAAAACATTCGTCATTGTTGCCATTGCTTAAGAAATCTCCATTTAAAATATTTTTTATGGAATTCAGAGTTGAAAGTCCGCTGTTTTTCTAAATTAAATTGTCCATTTTGCTGCTAACTTTTTTGCATATTTTATTTTTATTTTTATTCAAAATTGAATGAAATTTTCGATTAATTCTAAAGATTCAGTGAGAAGCAGGTTTTGTGTTTCTAATTTATTAATTATGCTAGGAATTTCCGAAAAATGAGCCTTTATGTAGGACAACTGAGGTTGCAATTCCGAACACTTTAAAATATCTTGACAATCTGCTATAGACTGAGCAGAAGTTGAATCAAAGGTGTTAACAACATTTTTAAATTCACTCTAATTTTCACAATAAAATAGAGCGGCTTCTATCCACGTTCCCCACCTGGTGAGAATTGGTTGTGGAGGTAAGGGCACATCTTTAAGCAAGTCTTTGTAAACTTCGACGCGAAGTGCTGATTTTAAAAATACCTTTTTTCCGTTATTAATTAATTTATTGACTAAAGGAAACTCAGTTCTAACCACTTCGGCCACTTCATTGCATGGGCCAAACAAGTTACATGAATTAAATCTGGGAAAAAGATTTTTAAATTTTGACCTGCTTTTACCATGTATGCGGCACCATCAGTCACCATGTATAAAATCCTTTCTGGTGGTATTTGATTTGGCAAATAAAGTAACGAAAGGGTTTCATTGACAAAACGTGAAATTGTTGATTTTTTCTAGTTGTTTAACAGCAATTAAATGACTGGAAGAAGGACTGCTGTTTAAAACACCTACAATAAAATTCGCTATATATCTTCCTTTAGCATCGGTGGTTTCGTCAACACTATACCAAATACAATTATTTGAAACAACGTTTCTTATTTTTTGAAGATTTTTTCGTATAATTTTGGAATGCACGTTCTGGAAGCTGTTCTCCGGGAAACGACGTTTTGTTTCAACCACTTCTTAATTAAATCGTTTTTTGAACTAGCAACTTTAGGCATTTTCAGGGTATAGACTGGACAATTACACTTTACAGCTGTCTGTCAAGGCAACAAATGAACTAGTCAAGCACTAAAATTATAAATAACTATTTCTAAGAATAAGTATAAGAAAAATTTCCAATTATTATTTTCAAAGAAATTTGTACCTAAGGAATAAGACCTACCCAAATAATACAACCTTTGTCAGTTAATCCTTTATTTCCTCTACCCCTACTTGGAAATTTAGAAAGTGCAAGTCTAGGGTTCATGTGGTTTCACTAGAAGAAATTGTGCAATTTCTTCTAAGAACTACGAATATTTTATTTGATAATTTATTTGAAATTTTATTTATTTGCTAGAATATACATTTTCATGCCATTAAAAGCTAAAATATGCACTAATATATGCCGTATGCTGTAAAGTTGTAATATATGCCAAATATGCAAAATAAAATTTACTTTTTATGACTCTAAACATCACGAAACGTGTATATACGAAAAATCAACATTTTATGATCAATAGGAAAAAAGATGCAAATATGCATTTGCCCAACTCTAGCTATCACTTGAAAAAGGTAGGTGAAGTCTAGGATAGCACCTGCCGCTTCTGGCTCCTAGACAATAAAACAACGAAGTAGCTAGTCTACGTAGCTACGCTGAATTTGACGCAATTGCCCGAATATGCTTGCAAATGATTCCACCGTTTAGGTAATGAGTATTCTTCGCCAATAGTGATCTTACGCATCATAGAAAACGTAGGACTTCGTGAGAAGCTGTAATAAGAGTTCTTTTTCCCAGTAGATCTTTTAAGTAGCAGTAAAAAAGAAGTTGCTGTAGCCTGAAAGACCCACATTACAATCTACAATCTGTGCAATCTACAGGGTTTTCGAACTGCTGTCGTACTGGTAGCTTGTTCTTGTCTTATCTTGGGCAAACGCGCAGATTGAGCGTATACCACTTTGTTGTTAGTGACGGCCCTGACGGATTAAGCTAAGAGATACCTGAAGCAAAGTTAAACGAAACTCATGTGACTTTATAAACGTCTGCGTAATAAAACAACGCTGCCGTGTGTTGCCTATTTGATAATTATTTTCAATATAAATTTGTAGTTACACCAGGCTCAGGAACCAGCTACAGTAAAAACGATAACCTTTGTGACGTCATTTTAGTAAAATGTAAACGTAAAAAGCTACAGTGTTAGTGCTACCTTAACAGTTATATTGTGTTTGGGGATATCTTTTGAAAAAAATTTCATATGTATTATCTTCGGACTGTGTTTAGGTGTTTTTAGGTGTAAAACGTCTTTTGTATACGGCGATCATATTAAAACTGAATTGCAGTAGTCTATGAGGCAAGTGCGGTACGTCGATGATTAGCTTGAAGCTATAGTACGCGTTTTATTATTTGTAAATTGTTTTTATTACTTATAATTTTTTTAAACGTGCATGATAAATAACGGTTTGCAACCGTGGCCCACTTGACTCACAGAATGAAAAAAAAATCTTAATCGACATGTTGGTTTAGCGGTAAAGGCGTGGGTTTGTAGTCTGGCGGCCCCAGCTCAAATCTCGTGGCAAACTTATTGACATTTCTCACCGCTACCACATTTTACCCGATGCCTATAATTTATCTTAATGTTTACCTTTGTTTCATTTATAAATTGAAATGCGTTATAATTTGTTTTGAATTAAAACACTAAGCAATCAAAACGACCGACATAAGAAACAAAACAAGTTGAAGTAGCAATAAATGCTGTCTACTCGCTTTTGCGCATGAACAAACTCGATTTTTTATGTTCTTAAAACCTTTAAATAAAAAGAATTAAGGAAACAGACAGGTCGAATACGGAAGTTGAACTGGAACCGCCACATTAACAGCCCATGCTTTTACCACTACACCAACACACTCTTGTACTTATTTTTTAATTAGATCAGTTAATTGTGTCTCAAGTTTGCCAACTGACATTATCATGCACGTTTGTAAAATAAAAACTATAAATTATAAAAATAATTTACAATGCTCGCTTTGCTATTGCTAATTGTTTAAAAAAGTTAAATATCACTATTTGGAGTAAAATAATAAATTGGGCGTCTATGACAATAGCTCTACGATTTGCAAACTAATCATCGGCATGTCGCGCTTATTTTATAGCCAATTAAGTTTTTATTTAACTGCCCTGTGATTTGATTTTTGTTTGTGCACACTTTGGGCTTCTCAAAATTGTTCTACAATTCGATTAGCTAAATAACCCGCGTACGCTTAAAGTTATGATCGAGGAATTTATCTTGAAATTCTTGCACACATACCGCTATAAAATAATCCATAAAACCGTTATGTACTTGTAAAATTACTATATGGAAGGCAAGGCTCAATAAATAAACACGTTCTCTTTATAATAAACCATTTTATTAAAAAGTTATAATTTCAAACAATATAAAAAATGTAAATAGTTCATGTATAGTTTTAAAATTTTAAATGTAGTTACACTTCGAATAAGCTACAAAATTCGGAAAGTAGGGTAGGTACGATTTGTCCAAGAATATCGCTGTTAGTTTGCAAGATAATGATGTCCTAAACGTTTCAAACTTACCACTGCAATTTACTGTTTCAAGCTTGAAACTAAATTAGTTTTACAAGCGCTTCTCTAAAATTTTCAACATTCCACGCTGCCTCTGCTCGGCACTTGTAGCTCTTGACTATATTAAACTTAGTTGAAATTTGCAACGTGATAACAGTACTGAATAGAAGTGCTACTTCAACAGCTACAACGGTCAACGTTTTACAACGTCTTGTTTCTGCGTTATTAATAGCAGCTTCGGAATATTTTGCCAGAAATTACATAGAAAATTAGGATTTTAATACTAGACAGATTAAAAAAACAAATAATAGTAAAATTTATATTAAAATGAAATGCTTCTGACAAGCTTTTTGTACCATATTTAAATTTTTCAGAAAATTCGTGAATTCTGTAACTTTTACCGGATGAAATCCAACTGTTTGGTATTCTAACAGAAACGCTCCGTTTGCTAATTAAAATAAATAAAGGTAAGAAACTTCTTCTTCGCGATTGAAGGCTCTTTCTAAAAACCCTCGCTGTCGAATTTTGTATAATTTCAATTTGATAGTGGAAAATTATCGACAAAGCAATTTGAAACGATAAATGTTGTTCTTTTAGACGTGGAAAAGTTTAGTTCTTTAATTAGGCTGTTTCTCAAGTTTAGAGTTGAAATTGTTTATAGCAAGAAGGAACAATAATTGAAGAGTAAACTTTTTTTCTTTTCGAGTGTAATAAAGACCAAAAACAATTTGTTTTAAAGGAATTTTGAGGTCGGATTGCAAGAGTTTTAATGATTGATTTAACGTTTACAGTAAAAATCTTAACAGAATGTAGATTTTCTAAGTAATATAAAAAAAAATTACAGTAGGCGAAACGCTTTGCCTGAACTTTCCCATGCTTTAAAAATAATAACGTTGCGTATTCTATAAATACTAGCTAAACCTGTAGTCTTCGTCATACATGTTTTAATAACTTGTAACTGCCGGGTCTCCCGACGTGATAGTTACATAAACATTCTTCAAAATAATAAATAAACTGTGTTGAGATGTAAGAGTCCGTTGTCGCGTTAAGTTGAGACACTTCCAGATTTCATATATGTATGTTCCAATGTTTACTATACATAATTATATCGAGAGATTAATTAAAAAAAACTGATCTTCAGCAGGCTGTGGAATGAGAAGTCACGTCTTTACTAGATTAAGGGAATATTTATAATGTCATTTTCAGGTTAGGTTGTGCCAGCTGGAATTAAATAATAATGAAACGTCATTTTTAGGAGCAGAAATCTTTAATTGAGCAAAAGTAAAAGAAATGAATAAACCTGAAATAATGTAATGATCATAACAAATGTTGAAAATGTCTGCCTTCTTCTTCCAAACATTTTTGAACTCGTCTTCTCATACCTTCAAAAACATTTTGTAATAATTGAGGTGAAATGTTAATTTCTTGACAGTGTCCTTCAATTCTAAGTTTCAGTTCGTTTAAATCATTAACCGGAGTCTTAAAAATGGTGTTTTTCAAGTAGGGCCATAGAAAAAAGTCCAAAACAGTCATATCACAAGAGCGAGGAAGCCAGGGTGTTGCAGTATTCCTACTAATGATCCGGTCATCAAAATATTCGCGTAAAGAATTAATTGTATCTGCAGCTGCATGAGCTGGTGCGCCATCCTGTTGCAGAAAACCATCCCGTAGCTCATCATCGTGAAATTCATTTAAGAAAGGTTGCAATAATTCGTTCCTGTACCTTGCTGCATTTAGCGCGCCTTCGAAAAATATTGGCCCAACTAACCTACGACGACTCGTTCCAACCCAGACTCCTATTTTCTGTGGATCAACGGGAGTTTCAATTGTAACGTGTGGATTCTCGCTACTCCAAATCCGCAGATTCTGTGAATTAATATACCCATTATGGTGAAACCAGGCTTCGTCCGTAAAAAATGTCAAATTTAACTGCTCATCATTGAGATTATCCAAAAACCAACGACAAAACTGAACTCTTTTTGGATAATCCCGTTGTAAAAGCTCCTGAACGGAAATAAATTGGTAAGGATGCAGATGCAAATCTTGTCTCAGTATTCTGTGACATGTACCGTAACTTAAATCATCAACTTGCTGGCATAAATGTCTAGTTGGTGTTTTTGGAGCCTCGTCAATTCGTTGTCTAACAGTTTCAATTAAAGCAGGTACTCTCTTCTTTGGCCTACCATACCCTTCTTTCCTTTCAACACTTCCAGTTTCTCGAAAATTGCTGATTAAATTTTTTTCCAAGTTATAAAATTTTCGATATGTAATATTTTCATTGGGATACCTCTCTCGGAATTCCACAAAACAAGGAGGAATCGAATAGGTCCAGTCCGTCAACTTGAAAGCCGTTCTGAAAGTAAGATTCAATAATGAATGCTCTTTGAAATGTATTAAAAATCATTTTAACAATCTGCCTGATTCGTATAAAAAAATGACAACTAGTTATTATCTGACATTATAAACATTCCCTTAGTCTAGCAAAGACGTGACTTTTGATTCCACAGCTTGCTGAGGATCAGATTTTTTTGGATCTCTTGATATACACACCCGTAGCCTAATGCTTCATATTTAATAAATCATTATTCATCAAAATATTCTTAAATACTCATTTTGAATGTTTAATATTTAATAAATGACTATCAATTGAAGTAAATCCTTGAAACTTGTAACGCAATTATTATAATATTGAATAAATCATTATAGATGTCAAGCAACACAGATTTGGTTTGAACTATGGCTAGAATAGACCACTACAGGTTTGTTTTTTAGAACTTGTCAGGTGGACGTAATTATAGCCGTAGATGAAACCAAAAACGGCAGGCAGAACTATGCCAAGAAGACAATCATCAAAGTGGAATTAAAAAAGTAATGCCATCTAATGTGCGACAAAGACAGTTACAAGCTTATTCACTTTGAAGCACAGTTTTTTTTCGTGTGTTGTGCATAGAGGACGGTAGTGGTTGACACTTAAATACAGGGTTTGTTGCTTTGCAACTTTCCTCGCCGCACATTATAGGGCATTACTTCTGTAATTCCCTTTTGATAATATGATAGATGTTAATGAATGCAGACAAATTTTTTTTATCTTTGAATTGTTAATAAAACTGAACGTATTTACACGCATCAGCTGGATCAGCAAGCTTACATAAAAATAACAGCTAAAGTTTAAAAAAATTGTTCGGGGCCACCAATTTTGAGCTAAATAGTTTGAAAAGAAAGCTACTTCACAGTTTTGTGTCTGATTCCGTCTTCAGATTTAGGAAAAAAAATAATGCTTATAAAAAAATATGTCTAGCTTTTGCTTATGGTTCCTGGCTTTTCTTTTAAACGCTTATTTTGACAATGCACTTTTGATATGTCCGTGCATCTGTTCATGCGATATGAGCAAAAAATTTAAATATATTAATTCAATTAAATGGGTAACGGAGGGGCCTTCAATGGTGCCTAAACTCTAATTAGAGTACCAATGCAATTGTTCATTTTGTTCAAAATGTAAGCACGTATATAAAATTTCTTCCACAAATTTTCCAAAAATTTAGATAATATTTAAAACTTTTAAAATTATTAAAAATAAAAAAATTTTAAAAATTATCAAAATTTTGAAATGTTCAGGACTTTTTTTTATTTCAAACTCGAATTTTTAAAATTTCAACATTTTTCTGTATTTAAAATTTTTTTAAATTTTAACCATTTTACCGTTTTTAAAATTTCTCGCAAATTTCGAAATTTAAAATTTTTAAAATTACAAATATTTTTTAAATTTAAAAAATTTTTAATGTTACAATATGTCTAAAAATTTTTTTAAACTTTCAAGAAATAGTTAGCCATCTACTGAATGTTTTCATATTCAAACGGATATAGTGGTTTATATTCTGTTAATTTCGTATTAACGCGCTTTTTGTTTCTTCTTGCTCTAATAAACGCAGCTACAGCAAACTATTACACGCATGTGGAGTGTGAAGTCTGCCTAGCACCAAACTTCAAATATCTAGAGGATTTCCTATAGTGTCGAAGTTAATACTAAGTTTTATTCATATGATTGGCAGTATTTGTTTCACCGGAAGTACAAAAGGTAGTAATCGAAGCAGACATTATTTTACATTATATATGAGTTTTTTTAAGAACATGAGGCCGTGCGTGAGCACGACTCTATGATTCCCATCCCACCCCCTTACCCGGGCTCAGCGGACTTAGCGCTATTCACCGGTCTAACATGCCCCACCCCGAAAAGAGATGCAACCCAACATACACACCACACAAACCGCCCATTGACACGCCGGGTTTAACTTATTCAAAAAAATTTCCGACGGGCAGAGGATTCGAACCTACTGCCGTTGGAAGTCTAGTTCTAGAGGTTGGGACTCTAACCACTAGACTTTGTAGTAAAACCTTTTACTTATAGCAAAAGATAGTTCAATGGTAGTGACTACTATAGTAAAAGAATGTGCTTCTTTTTATTTATAAGAGCCATTAATTCTGCTTTACTTAGCTATGTTCAGTGTAATACATGTTTTTCTTTTTCTCGCTTTTGACACGCTAAATTAGCCTAGACTACCCTTTACGGTAGAGCAGATTTGTAATTACCGGTGATTCCCCTTAGGTCTTGATTTGCACTTCCACACTCGTGCTTAAACTACTTAAAATAACTACACTAATTGCCAGGTTTTTATTAATTAATGCGTTTGATGCAATCACCTTAAACACTTACTCTTTTATTATTTATTTGTTATCACTATCCATATTATCGCCCTAGGGTCGGTTTATGATAAAATATCTTTTAACCGATGAAAAAACTTTTTATAACTTGTTAAAACGTTTCCTACAGATTTAAGACATATTACCGTCAAAATTATAAAATCGGTTACCTTTTACAATGAGAATATACACTTTAATACTAAAAGTATGGGAAAGTAAAAACGATAATTTTTCGTTACATTGTAACAGTACATTTACTACTGTTAAATATCATTTGTTAAAATCGCTAAAAGTGCTAGTGCATGCTTAATTAAATAAAGCAGCTGATGAGCGAAAGCATAAAATTATGAGGGTAGCAGTGCTCTTAGAAAAACCTTGAATATATGAGAAGGAAAAATTCTCTGCAATGCAGAACGTGAACTCATAACAAGAGTGAAGTTATATTTGCTCATTTCATTTCGCAAGTGGGTGTTTCACTGTAGTATAAAATTCATAAGTTTGAAGAAATTCACATAGCGTTTGCTGTATTGTACAACAAAGAATGGAGTTTGAAAAAAACCACGAGCAGTAAGTTTTGCAATTTTGAAACATTGTAATATTGTAAAATTAGTGTTTGCGCTCGGCTTTTCTCCAATTTTCTGTTATGTCCCAAAACAAGTTTTTCGCTTGCAATAAAATCACGAAACGTATGAGACAAAAATATTATTCTACTTAAAGAAAAAAATAGTTAAGAAAATTTCTTATCTGCACTCGATTTTTCTATCAACTATCAGGAGTTGACTTTGTGTAAAAATTCTAAGGAAATCTCTCTTTTCTGAACTTTTACTGAAACTTCCTACCGTTCATAAACTTTTATGAAAATGCTTCCGTAGGTTAAGAAAGAAAATCAAAAGACCTTAACTTAAAGGAGCTTTTTGATGTGAATATTGATACTTATAAAGTGAATCTTTTGCTGTACGCCCACGTGAAATTTCCAATTTAACAAGAAAAATAATTTTTAGAAAACGGTTTTGGACGTATAATATTATGAATATATATCGTTTTTGGGAAATTACAGAGTCCTCTAACAAGCTTAGACTTTGTAAGGGAACGTGGGATTAATTCCAGTTTGCGGCTGCCCGGAACAAATTACTGTAGGCTGAAATCCCTAAGCGATTAGGAGGTTGATATTTAGTCACTAACTAACGTAACTACCCACTTTGGGAAGGTGCACATAATGTAACTTATTAAACACCTACCTTTTACCCCTAGGGCTTGTCGACGTGACACTGATGCTTCATTGCTATTGAACCTTGGTTGCTTTGTCCCTGTTCATATTAAGGTTTATCTTTATACGCCAATAAATTACAATACGTAAATTAAATGCAAGTCCTTTATTATTTATCTTCTTAATAACGCCAAGAAGATAAGGTAAAGATAAAGAGGAAACATAAAAGGAAGCCAATTTCATTAAAGGCAAAATCTCAAACTGATTTTAGTATTTTCAAAATTAATCTATTTTGGTAACTAATTTTAATCAAGATTAATGTATTATTAGTGCAAAAAGAATTGTTTTATTAACAGGTGCAGTTGAATAGAGAAATCTACGTTTTTGCGAATAACATTAAAGGAAAACAAACTACGTTCCACGGTATTAATAATTTATGATACGAATGCGTTTTTAAATATACGGTTTAATCATCAGCACTCAAAGAGAACTAAATAAGCGCAATCAATCGCTTTTTAAGCTATAAGGTTAACACTACAGATATACGGTAAATATGTGAGCTATCGGCAGTTTGTTTTATGTGATGAATAATCTGCAAAAAGATGGCGCTACAATGTCAATTTGTACTCTCACAAATAATTAAGCCACAGATGACTGTGATTGCGCAGATTACTTAGCACATATTCAAACCAAAAGTTGGACAGCCATCTGCCATGTTTAACGATTTCATTTGAGATGTTTAATTGTCAAATCGCAATTTTTCGTAAATAATTAATATTGAAGCCAATTCTACTTAAATTATATTCATGATGTGACAGACTCCAAGTAAATAAGACTACAAAGACGTATGATACAGTTCTGGAATCTAGTGTATTAATAATAAAATCAGTAGAATTATAACCTCAAAATATATTTAAATTACAATTTATTTTATGTTATACCTCTGGAACCATTACATATTATAGTTTTAAAATATAATCAATATAATTTATAAGGTAAATATCTAGGTTAGCATCACTGTAAAGTCACCCTCATGTGGCGAAGCTTTAAAAACCTTTACCTATGGTCTACAGTTCTGGCACTTAAACTGCAGACTGTAATAACTAATAAGGTAACCCTAACCTTGCAGAATGCAGTGTTAAAGACAAAAACGTTAGAATGAGCTAGCTTTTGGTGAAATGTGAACGTAGGTATACACATTACGTCTGCGAGAACCTTAGAAGAAACAAGCAAAAGTTCAACAATAATTTACTTTTTTCACTACTAGTAATATGGCATAGCATTTTGACACATAATAGAATGCTGTGAAATTCAATTTCTCTACCTTTGCTCACTGACAGGTAACTAATTTTTCATTATTAACCACTGGTAAATAATGCTTACTTACTTACTTACTCCACGGCGCTACAGTCCACAAGGGACCATGGCCTCCCAAGAGGGGTTTCTAGACTGCAGTTTTACAAGATGCGGTCGTCACTCGCGCCTTAACCTTTGACAGGCTTGCCAAAGGGGGGGGGGGTTTCTTGCTATTTACTCTTCTCCATTCTTGACTTCGTTTACAATTCTTCTCCACTCTTTTCGGTCGGCTGCCTTCTGTCTCCATTGGGTGACTCCTATTGCCCTTAGATCTTTTTCTACTTCTTCCTTCCATCTTAATCTTGGTCTACCCCTGCTTCTCCTACCTTCCGGTATATTTTGCAGTGCCTTTTTTGGACCTCTTGTTGATTGCATCCGCTCGACGTGCCCCAGCCATCTTACCCGCATGCTTTTAATATCTTTGGATATGCTTGCTTCCCCATACCGTGCTCTGATTTCACTATTTGTTAAAACACGCCACAATCCGCTTTCATTCACCGGCCCATATATCTTTCTTAATATTTTGCGTTCCCACGTGTCCAGCTGTTTACGCTCAATATGTGTTAGGCACCACGATTCCGCCCCGTAAGTCACTACCGGTTTTATCACTGACTTATACACTTTAATTTTATTTTTAATTGATAGCGTTTTTGAGGTAATTATATCCCTTAACCCAAAATAACATCTATTACCCGCCGAGATTCTAGCCTTCAATTCCTCTTCTATATTATTTCTTTCATTAATTATAGAGCCTAAGTATTTGAAATTTCTAACTCGTTCATATCGGTTTTCATTTACTGTAATTTCTTTGACATTTTTGTATCTGTTTACATCTTTCGTGGTTATCATATATTTTGTTTTAAATACGTTAATCTTTAGGCCTTGAGTGTCCGCTGCTTCTTCCATATATTTGACAACGTCTTTCAGTTCTTCTATTTTTCTACTTGCTATGTCAATGTCGTCTGCATATGCCAGTAATTGACACTGCCTATTATAAATTGTGCCTCCCGGGTTAGTGGGAACATTTCTTATTATTCTTTCCAAGGCAAAATTGAACAGCGTCGTTGACATTGCATCTCCCTGTCTCAATCCATTACTTATAGTGAAACTCTCTGTCAGTTGCCCTTGTATCCTAACCTTTGCCTTCGTGTCTAGTAAACACATTTTTACTAATCTTATTAGCTTTCTAGGTAACCCTAACTCGTCCAGTCCTTTGAGCAGTTCCGACCTTATTATTGTGTCATAAGCCTGTCGAAAGTCTACGAACAGGTGGTGCAAATCAATATTGAACTCCCAGAATTTTTCGAGGATCTGCCTGATTACGAAAATTTGGTCCGTAGTTGCCCTGCCTTCTCTAAAACCGCATTGGTATTCTCCCACTATATTTTCCATCCAGCCGCTTAATTTCCTTTCTATTAGCTTGCTTAGTATCTTATATCCTATATTGAGCAGGGCTATTCCCCTATAATTATCACATACTGCCTTATCTCCCTTTTTAAATATTGGGCATATGACTGCCGTGCTCCATTCTTGTGGAATTGTTTCTTGTTTCCAGATGTTTACTATTAGGGTGTACATTGCTTCCCTTACAGCTGTTCCTCCGTATTTGAACATTTCCGCAGCCATTCCGTCCTCGCCTGGTGCCTTGCAATTTTTTAATGTTTTTATCACTTGATCCATTTCTTCTTTTGTAGGTGGGTTTATCGAGTATTTTTCATCCTGGTCTTCCCATCTTTCGTTTATTGGGTATTCTTTATCCTGCACTGGGTTCAGTAGTTTCTCGAAGTACTCCTTCCATCTCGTGATTATTTCTTGCTTATCACCCAATAGTTTTCCTTCCTCACTCTTACAGAGTACTGTTCTTGGTTGGAATCCGGCTTTTTGTCTTTTTACCTTGTTATAGAAGCTCCTCATATTTTGTCCTCTTCCTGCTCCTTCTATTTCCTCCATTCTATGTTGTTCATATTTTCTCTTTTTTTCTCTGCATTTTAGGTTGGCAACTTTCCTTTTGCTTTTAAAATTTTCAATTTTGTCGCTCGTTATATCCCTTAGCATTTCTAATCTTGCTTCATTTCTTTCGGCAATTACTCGTTCGCACTCTTCGTCGTACCATTTTTTCCTCTTATTCGTTTTGCGTTTTCCTACTATCTCCTCTGTGGTCTCGGTCAATATTCTTTTTATGTTTCCCCAACTTTCTTCTATTTCTTCCCTACTCATTTTCTTTTTCTCTTCTGTTCGTTCTAGCATTTCAAATTTCCCTTGAATACTATTGATATATTTTACTCTGATTTCATTACTCTCTCTAAGTTTCTCAATGTCAAGTTGTTGGTTATTCACTGCTTTCTCTTGGTTTTCGCATGATATTCTTTGTCTAAATCTAGCTTTTACTAAAAAGTGGTCCGTATCACAGTCGGCCCCTCTATAACTTCTTACGTCTACAATGCTGCTGGTATGTCGTGCATCTATTACTACATGATCAATTTGATTTCTGGTTCTTTTGTCCGGTGATATCCATGTTTCTTTATGTGCCGCTTTATGTGCAAACCTTGTGCTTGCCACCACTATATTTCTCCCGCAGGTAAAATCTATCATTCGCATTCCATTATCGTTACTAGCAAGGTGTAGACTATGTTTTCCTATAGTTGGTACATATACCTGTTCTCTTCCCACTTTGGCATTCCAATCTCCTAGCACCATCTTGACATCATAGTTGCCTATGTTATCCATGGCATTTTCTAACTTTGCGTAGAACATTTCTTTATCTTCGTCTTCGTTATCTTCAGTTGGTGCATGCACATTAACCAGGACTATATTATAAAATGTTGCTTTGAGTTTTAAAATTGCTAGTCTCTCATCTATTGGAGTGAATTCTGTGATAACACCTCTGTAATCTTTATATATCATAAAGCCGACACCAATTTGTCCTTTTCTCCACTATAACATATTGTGTAGTCTTCTACATCTGTTATGCCGCTTTCCTTCCACCCCATTTCTTGGATGGCCAGGATATCTATTCTATATTTTTTAATTTCTTTTAGTAAGTTCTGCATTTTACCAGGAACCCCTAGACTTCGCACGTTCCATGTGCCCAATATTATGTCCCTTTTTCCCTTCCGTTTAGTTTCTTTAACTTTTCCAGAATCTTTACCGTTATCGTTGCCATTTTCGTCATCTTTACTAGCCTTATCTCCTACTCTTGCTAGTTTTTTGGCCTTCCTGTTCGTGTTATCTTTCTCAACTGTTCTGTGAGACTATCTCCTTCAGGGGATCTCTCACTTATGGTAAATAATGAACAAATTTATATTTTTTGATAATCCTGTGACAGTTTTAGAGAGAACGTTTCTATAGCACGATTTAATATAATGGAGAGATTCTATTTAATGGTATTTTATGCATAAAATAGTTGTTTAAATAAATTAATTTAATTTTAAAATCTTTGATGTATTTGAATATACATTTTTCGCGCCGTAATAAATGACAACTCTGTCAATATCAATTTCGCCTATAATACAACCACACAAAGTAAAAAAGAGAAAATTGTTAATAATTTCAGTATTTTAGATGAAACCAGATCTTAAAAACAATGTTTTTGAATACCAATGATGATTTAACAAGGTGAATAATACCTAGATTTAATCTTTCTATCGATACATAACTTTCTGTATTTTAGGTTAAGTACTTACTATGATAAATATAGGGGTTAACTTCAAAACTGTCATTTGTTTTATAATTTGAAATAAACAGGGATTTAAGTTAAAATAGTCATTTTTCGACAATTGTAAGGGTTTATATCACTAGTAGTGAAAAAAAAAGTATATACACCTCGGTAGAAAAGTCTTATAACCCTCGGGCCTTACATCCCTCGGCGCTACGCGCCTCGGGATCTAACCTTAGCCCTCAGGCTATAATAGTAGACTTTTCTACCTTGGTGTATAATATACTATTTTCTGAAATATCAAATTTCAGTAAACAGTAAACACAAGGAAAATATAAAATGCACGCTTTAACCAGATCCCAAATAAGGTTAGGTTTTTAACGTTATTTGTGACAGATGCACTCAAATCCCCGATAAAACAGTTTCCAACACATTTCAACAGTAATAAACAAATGGCGATAGCAGCGCCCCAAAATTGGTCTGGTGCGTTGCCGCCAAATTAACGCTATTTTTGCCTCCAAATATGAGCGGACATATTGTATAAGGGGTTGTATATCTGTAGTGTTAACCTTATCTGTGCTATAACGATGAACGAAATGTGAGAAAAACAAAGTAATTGTTACGCTACATGTATGTTATAATTAAAAACCGGACATTTAATCGCAGAAGAGCAAAAAATTTCGTTAAAATTCAATAAGTAAACAAAAAGCATGGGCGTACTCAAATCCATTAAGTTATTTTTCGGATGCAAATTTAGAAAATTTTGTTGTTGTGTATTGCAATTCTTAAGTTTTCTATTCAACGGTGGTTTTCCGTCCTTTATAAATGTTGATAGTTCAAACTTTTATTTCGTAGCACTTTCTCGTTGTATTAATGAATTTACACGTTCTATTTTCATTAATTCGTGGTTGCTATTTTACGTTTCAATTTAAAAAAATATTTTTGCAGTTTCATAAAATTGTTTCGTGAAGTTTTTTTAAAACTCATGTCCATTCATATTCTACGCTTATGAACCTTGTTTTATTTAATTTTATTATTACATACGCTTCAATTCCAGTTGACCAAATAAATAATAACCACCTGCACAAGCTAAATAAGGTCAAATATATGGATGTGTTACCATCCTAAGCTTGTAGATAATTCGTTTAAAAGTTTAGGTATGCGCCAACTATATATTTAAAGAAATAATACCAAAATTGCTTAATAATTGATTGCCTCATAATTTAAATACTGGCAAAATACTAGACTAGAGATTCGGACTGTAGTTATAATTAATCATTTCATGGCAAATACTGACATCTTTGTATTAAAACATAATATAACTGGGTCATTATGTAGACGGAATACATTGCAAAGAAAGGAAGAAATGTCGCACTCTTATAGCATATTTTTACTTCCTTAGATACTTTAATAATAAGTGAAAAGAGGACTAATACATCATAAAAACTTAATTCTCTTTTATGTAACATTTTCTCAAAGAACTTTATTCCCGCATAACGTCTGGGCTGTAACAAGAAAAACATTTTTAAAGTTTCACAGCTCAGACTTATAAAGTTTCAATTCTTATTATAAAAACAATTTGATTGATTTAAACGCAAAAAATGTGTATGTTTCAAGAAGTTACTTAAAAATCGTTAGAGATAATTACGCTTGATTGTGTTCAGTAAAAAGTTTTTCTTCTCCATAGACGTGCTGCGATTATCCTATGCATTCAGTGTTAGAGGGAAGTACTGATTTAATGAAATTTACGAATTTTAACGAAATACCAATGTTTTGGACCTTCAGAAACTCAAAAGAAGTTTTTCAAAAATATAGTATGTACAGGGTATTTTCTAAGTACGTGTAGAAAATTTACTGGCATTTCCCTTGGCTTATTTTTAAACAAACAAATTCTATTTAAAATATGTCTACAAGCACTTTGTTTTCAAAATACAGGGCAATAAAGCTAAGAAAAAAAAATTCGTAAATTACGTAAATTTTGAAAACACGATGGGATATTAATTTCTAATTCGGTGTGCGCACATGCGGCACCAAAGACTGTTTTTTCGTGTTGGTGAAACATTTTTCAATTCACCAGTGGCGTGCGTATAAGTAGCGATTGGATATGAAAAAGAATAAACAACTGTATTTTCAAACAGTGTTGACAATTGTTTTGATTTCCTTCATTGAAGTTTTGTAAAAATGCCTCTTGCGTTTTTTTGTTACAATCGGCCACTTTCGATAAAAATCAAACGGGGGAAACCAGGTGCTGGTAAAGTTTTTTTTGGTATCAAGTACGCTACCCATTTTCAGTTGTTAAATTACAAATTTATGATCAAGATGAAAAAAATTGGAAAAAATTTGGAAAAAATTGGCATAGATGACAAAGATCTACAAATTATAACTAACCTCTACTGGAATCAATCGGCATACATTACAATAGAGGAAGATGAATCAGATGAAATAGAGATAAAACGAGGAGCGCGACAGGGATGTGTTTTGTCGCCCCTGCTGTTTAATATTTACTCCGAGCAAATATTTAACGAATCTTTGCAAGACATAGATGCTGGCATTTTATTAAACGGAATGAGAATGAATAACATTATATATGCGGACAATGCGATAATATTGTCGGACAGCTTCGAAGGATTAAAAGAACTCATGTTAAACATTGAAATGATCAGTCGAAGATACGGACTTGAACTGAACATACAAACAACAAAATACATGGTTATCAGTAAAAATGCAATTCCACCCGAACCCTTAATAGTAAACTCCCAACTAATCGAAAGAGTAACAACAATGACATACCTAGGTACATCGATCAATGATCAATGGGACCATTCTAAAGAAATGAAATGCAGGATTGAGAAAGCCAGAACAACATTTGTTAACATACAGAAAGTATTTAAGACTCGAGATCTAAATTTAAATACAAAAATTCGACTATTAAGGTGTTATGTATTCTCTGTCCTGTTGTATGGAGCTGAGACCTGGACGCTGACGGAAGCATCACTGATGAAACTCGAGGCTTTTGAGAGGTGGACGTACAGGAGAATATTGAGAATATCTTGGGTTGACCATGTGACGAACGTTGAAGTACTGCAAAGTATGAATAAAACAACCGAAATCGTAGAAACCATAAAAATCAGAAAGTTGCAATATTTCGGACATCTCATGAGAAATGAACAACGCTATAGGATACTTCAACGGATACTACAAGGTAAAGTGCTAGGAAAGAGAGGACCCGGACGCAGGCGCATCTCCTGGCTGAGGAATCTAAGAATTTGGTTATCAATGACAACGACAGACCTCTTCCGAACAGCCGTCAACAAAGTCCAGATTGCCTTATTGATCGCGAACATCCGGAATGGTGCGCTATCCATTCCGGATGTTCGCGAAGAAGAAGATGATCAAGATATTTGAATACACTGTTAACATAAATTATTTTTTGTAAAACTCGAACGTTTAAACGTTTGAAAAATAAACATTTCCAATTTTCACTCATGGCAACCTACACAAACGCCGAAATGGCTAATATGGTTTACGTATACGGTCTTGCTGGTGGAAGTTGCTATAAAGCTAAACGTATTTACATTGAAACATTCTCCAATCATTAAACCTGTAATCATCGGACCTTTAGAAGCTTTTCTCAACGCCTACTGGATTCAGCGTTTTTAAGAAAGGTCCAGTTGCAGGGAGAAAATTAACAACTAGAACCTCTGAATTAGAAAACGCGGCTCTGAATGAAATTGAAGAAGACCCACACAAAAGCACAAAAAAAATTTCTGCTAATCTTGGCGTAAGTTGTAAATTAGTTTGGACTATTTTTAAAGATCAACGTACCACATACAGCGCGTGTAAGCGTTGTTGCCTCAAGATTTCCCTTCACGTTTGAGGTGTTGCCAGTGGATGCTAGAGAAAATTGCAGAAAACCGCCAGTTCGTTGCCTGAAGAGCTTTCTACTTCTTCTTCTTCTTTTCTTTAGTCCTCAACTCGCCCAGTATTGAGCCTAGGCCTCCCTCAAATCTTTCCAGGTATCACGATTTTGTGCCACTCTTATCCATGGTAAGCCGGCTACTTTTTTTTATGTCATCATACCATCTCATTATTGGCCTGCCTCGGTGTCTTTTTCCTGCCCATGGTCTCCATTGGATAATTTTAATGTTCCATCTGTTGTCTTTTGGTCGTGCTGTATGTCCTGCATATTCCCATTTCAAATTTGTCACTCTTCTTACCATATCGGCGACTTTAGTTCTATGCCTTATCCACTCGTTTCTCTTTTTATCTCTTAGTGTGATGCCTATCATTGCTGTCTCCATTGATCTCTGAGTGACTTCCAATTTTGTTTGTATTTGTTTTGTCAAAGTCCATGTCTGCGCGCCGTAGGTCAATACAGGAAGTATACATTGGTCAAATACCTTAGATCGCAAACGTTGGGGTATTTTCTTATTTTTTAGAATATAGACTAATTTTCCAAACGCTGCCCAAGCTAGTCGTCTTCTGCTTTCTATCTCAAGGTCTTTGTTTTCTTACCTTAATGTTACGATTTGTCCCAGATATATATACTCGCTGACATTTTCTAGGGTAGTTCCATTTACCGCTATTTGTGGGTCTTCGGGGCACATCGTCTTCATCTTAGCCAGATTTATCTTTAGACCTATTTTTCTGGATGTTCCTTCTAATTCTTTTATCATGGTGTGCAAATCATCCTCATTGTCCGCAAACAAAACAACATCGTCGGCAAATCTTAAATGATTTAGTCTCTCCCCATTTATATTTATCCCTTTATTTGACCAATTCATTTTTTAAAGCTTTCTACTAATGGGGCTAATTTTTCAAAATTTTTAAAATTTACAATTTAGTTCTCTCAACTTCATCATCCTGTATTTGGAAAACGAAGGATTTGCGGACACATGTTGACAGAAAGGTTTTGTTTTAAAATAAGCCAAGGGAAATGCCAGGGAATTTTCTACACGTACCTAGGAAACTCCATGTACATCTGTGGATGAGGGAGTGTTAGTGAGTACCCATCACATTTCACGCCGACTTTGATGAAACTTGAAATAAGAACGTATATCAAAAATACAGGGGAAAATAGGCTTTAAAAGAACTTTCCAAACCGGGAGCTGAGGTTTTCACGTGTCTTATAGCATGTTCTTCGCAAACCTAATTGTATGAGTTTTTTTTAAAGCATCCAACAAAAGACCTTTTGATAATCAAAAGTACAAGCATTTCACTTTAATCAACGAAACACAATAAAAAATATTTTAAGCTAAATTGCTTATGAGTGGTAGTACAATAAGATTTAAAAGTTATCCTTTAAGTGCAACAACAGTTAAGGCGAAATAGTTTACCCTTCCACCCAAATTTGTGACTGACCAATTTTCTCTTTGGTGTTTCATTTGTTTGATTAATTTTTTTTCATAAAGAATTTGAAAAAATTTTGTTAGTAACGTTAAATAGCGCGAACCTAGATAAACGACATTGTGCTGAAGCGGCCGTGGTTGTGACGTAATTGCAATGTGCTCAATTCTTTCATCTCAGAGGTTACAGCTGCAAGCAAACGCTCTGATACTATGGACACTATGAAAGAAAAATAGCGCATTATACCCAAAAACTCCACCAAAGTCTCACTCCAACCTATTCTAATTGCTATCAATTCTGCTACACATGCTTTATCAAGATACTTAGCCACTAAGCTTCGCCCATTTGGTAGCAATACAGAATCCTACATAAGAGGTTTCTGTGACTTTGTCAATAAGATCGAAAGCTTACAGCTGCGCGAAGCAGGCATTCTAGTCAGTTTGGCATTGTCTCTCTCTCTTCACAAAAATACCGGTAGATGGTGTGCTAGAAATCCTAAGATCTACAGATCTAACCCAATTAGTGGAAATATATTTAAAAAACATCTTGTTTTAGCTGGTATGGCAACTTATATGAACAGGATGAAGGAGCGGCTATGGGTTTACCGCTATCACTTATTGCAAACATATACATGGAAGACTTTGATACCAAAGATTTGGCAGCAGTTGTCCTTAAATCTAAATCCTGGTTCAAATATGTAATGACGATAAATTTGTCGTTTGGTTTCACTAACGCCAAAAAACTAGAACAGTTTTTAGAATAGTTTCTAGAACACCTAAACTTAATTCATCATAATATCCAATTCATCATGAAAGTGGAGGAAAACGGCAGTATTCCATTCTTAGACGTACATGTTACACGTAAGCCAGATGGCAGCTTGGGACACGCAGTATACGGTAAGAAGACACATAAAGGCATTTATATGCAAACTCGCATCACCACTCGATGCAGAATGCCACTGTGCTAAAAAGCTTAACAACCAGAGACATCTCTCAATGTCGTAACAACAAAACGGTTATAAACTAAAGAGGTAATTTTACCTATTTTCTACCTAACAGTAAGGGCATTACTGATAAGAGTGAGCATGTTCTTAGCAGGAATAGCATAAAAACATTCTTTAGGACTAATGAAACTTTGGGGAACGATTTCAGATTCGCAAAAGACTAAATATCAAGTTTAAAATTAGCCGGGATCTTCAAAATCTCTTGCTCATCTAATTGAAACTGCATTAGTCAAATTAATCGTTCCATTGAATTAAGATTGCGAGAACACAAAGGTGATTGCAAACACAGACGGATCAGAAAATCTGCGATGGCTAAACATAGTTTAACTGATTTAACTGGGCATAAGATGGACTTTGACAATACTTGAGTACTCGCCAGAGTACCTCATTACTTCTCTCGTATGGTACGTGGAGCAATTGAAATCACCTATTAACAACATAAACGGAGAGAATGGTTTTAGACGTAGTAAAGCTTGGACTCAAGTAGTTTATTCAACAGCTAACAGGCATAGTTCGTTTAAGTATTCTTGTCCTGACATACAAGATACATTAAGATCAAATTCTTGTCCGCACCAAGATTCTAATACTCTGAGCACACGTCCCTTTTTACGCAGGCAGAGCTCACAAATCATTATGGCTCAAACTTTTAGAGCAAATGCTTTCAAAGGCAGACAAGCTACAGGTCGGTCTTCGCCTTATTCTGCTGGGTGTAATTCCCAAATGACGACGAGGCCTAAGCCGAAAGTAAATTGTAATATCGACATGTGATCATTTGTAATGAAATGCCGATGTATGTTTAGCCGGCACACTAAAACATAAAACACAATTGGAGAGTTTTACATGTATTCAGATTAGTACACAGTTTTTGATATTTGGGGTTCCGGTACTTGCGAAATGTATTAATTATATCATTATATCTGTTTCAATAAACATGGGACCATTTCTTTAAGAGAAAAGTATGGGGCGTAGTACACTAAATTAATTTGCGAGTGATTTAGTTATTGTAACGTAAATGTGTGCGTTTGGAGCAATGAACTGTTTAATTTCAAACGTATTTAAATGTTTATTTTATAAATGTATCATAGACCATTCTAGTGATTGTTACTTGACAGCTTTTTAATAATAGCAATGTTTATTTTTTCCTACCCTCAAAATTAGAGTATGCCGTAAATAACCAAAATATAACAGCATTTGTATTTGGATAATAAACAATCAATAAGCTGAGCTGACATATGCAAAGAATCGCCGCGCTCGCTGGGGTGTTATAGTGATAAATCTTTCGTAGATGTAAGCTTTAGTTGTTTTTTTTTCTGGTGAGACAGTTACGGATTTATTATAAATTATGTAAACCACCTTGCCAGCATCCGGAATGGTGAGATAAAAGAATCCAGGTAATTTTATATATTTTTTAAATTGTCAATTTAGATCATATGACAAAAAAAAGTTTTTTGAAAATATGTGAGTGAATACGTTCATTTGCTCGCTCTCTCGTATTTCCAGAGGGGCAAGTCGAAATTTGAAGAGTTTCAAACTATGTGGTTACGTTACGAATTTACTTATGGCAATGTGTATTTAAAGCCCAAATACGCAAATATTAGCATTTCTAAAATATGGTATTATTGTATTAGTCCTAGAAGGATTACATGTTCAAGCTACCTGATTGTGTGACTGCTTTATTGTTTCCAAAATTGTTTATATATTTAGGTTACTCTGAAGTTTTTAATTTATTTTACTCTGCCTTTTCTAGTTTGTGTTTTGATTTTGCTCAATCTTCTCTGCTTCTTGTATTTTGTTCTTAAGTTTTTGTTCACAGATTTTATGACATTTAATATATTTTGTTAAGAAATTTCGCTTCCATTTGGGAATGCTTTTTCCTACCGTGTTGAACATTATTCACCAATGTTGACAAAATACGACCAGATACGTATAGTTTGTTTTATTTTCTATGATAATCTCACATCTTGCATCGTCATTTCCGATTACCATTCGTTTCGTTTTTTCTTTGCCTATTTTTACTTTCCTATACTTTCAGTATAGGGAAGTATTGATTTCATGCAAAATTTCAAAGTTGAGATTTTAACGGAAACAGTCGGGGGGGGGGGGGTCCATGGACCCTAAAAAAGTAATTTTTAAAATATGTCTGTCTGTGGGTGAGTGGGTTACGCTCCATATCTCCGGAACGGCTGGACCGATTTTGATGTGCCTTGGAATGAGGGGGTATATCAAAAATTCACCGACAAAATAAGCTTAAAAAAAACCGAAACCGGAAGCGGAAGTTAGACATGTTTTTTTGGTAGCATTTTTTTCAGAAACTGAATTTTGGAAATTTTAATAGTGGAGAATAAAGAAGGCCTTAGGACAAATCAAACGATTTTTTACCGAACTCTCTAACTTTAAAATGGCGGCCGCTACGAATTTTTGAAGATTTCGACTTTAAAGCCCATTTACTCAAAAACCAGTTATCTGATTGGAATTAACTACATCTTGTTCGGTAGCCCTTTAAGGGTACTATACCATGAAATATAATTAATTTTGAAAATATAAAAACGATCGCAATGACATCACTCCAAAATTTTGGAATTTTTCAAAAAAATATTTCTCAAAAGCTGCCAATACGTTTTTGTTCAAACTTTTTAAGCTGATAGAGCTGGAAATTTTCTACAATTTGTTTTTTTTGCGCATTGCTATAATTTCACTGTGACGCCCTCTATGAATTTTTGAAGATTGAAAATTGGTACCGTTTTATTTATTTAACGGGAGGCAATAAAATATTTCTGTTAATGTGAAATAGCTCATCATTGATAGCAAAATCCGAATATAATAATATTTTTTCGATAATTTCATATTTAGGGGGGCTACTGTTCCCCCTCCCCCAAATTTTTTTGATAAAAAATTAAAGCTTCAAGATGTTACAACTTATAAGAACTATTTACTTTAACTAGTCGTGTCTAGACAGGTGTATATCGAAAGTGTTGGAAAATATAAAACAATGTATTTAAATGTATAGGAAAGTCCAGGCGAAGTGTTTCGCTCATTTTTATATTTAATGCTTTCAGTTTGTAGATGGATACTGTTATGTTATCTTTTAATTTTTTTTATCCTGCTTAATACCATGTTGTCCGCAGAAACTAATTCTGTTAGTTCTGTAGATTTCATCTTTTAGTTCGTCTGTATTAGTGACCTCACATTTGCCTTGCGTTTTTTACAATATCTATGAAAATGTACCGTAGGACGGAGGCTTAGAGTCAGTATATCCTAAGCCCCATCTTTGTTGTGAAGGGCTCTGGTTCGACGCTATTGCTTCTTACATAATTCATGCGGTTCTCATATTGACCCTTAGCATTTTAATTATTTCCCCCTATTTTTCTTTTGCTAGCTGGTTCATACATTTCCCTTTTATTTTTCGTTAAAATGTCAATAAATACGTTTAGGATATGTATTTTTACTACGTCCTCAATATAGTTTAATATTTCCTGTGATGGGGATCATATTTCAATGTCTTGCTCAATTTGCTTCTTTTGAAATAATCCTGGATAAGCTCTCCATTGGCATTACCTTTCATGTTAAGTTTGTATATTTCTATTACCTGTTTATTTTTTGTTTTGTAATTTCTGGAAATAACCACTTCATCGAAATATAAACCTTCTTTTCATGTAGATATTAATATTTTTGCTTGGGCGTTTTATATCTAGTTTAGTTGTACATCATCTGGCTTTCCTATTTTCTTTAAGGTGCGGAAAAAGAGTTTTTGGGTTGCGTGGTGTTTATCATTTTTATCGTGCCAATTCTTTTGCGTCGCTTTTGCTATATTGTATTCCAAACCAATATTCTTTATTTTTGCTTGCAGTTTTCGCATGCGTACTAAAACTTGGTTTGTAAATATTTTTGCCGCGATATTATTTTCTTTTTTCTTTTGCTTTCTACGACGATATTATTATCTGCAGCAAATTAGTAATTATTTGCAGCGACTAGGTACATTGCAAAAGACCAGGATAGTATTTCTTGTAAGGCGAATAAGGAACCAAAAGAGCTCGTAAAAGCAGCTGGACAAGCCAAATATAAAACCAGGTGCAAAGCCCACAGAGGCAGCCGGAAGAGCCAAGTGTCAGTGATGGACTGGAAAAGTGACCTAGAGAATGCAGCCAGGCGAACTAAGTTTAAAAAACTAGGTGGAAGAGCTTACAGAGGCATTTGGACGAGCTAAGTGCCAGCGACGGTGTAAGATGTGATCTAGAAAACGCAGGCGGACAAGACAATTGCAGAAAATCAGCTGAAGGAGCGCGTACGAGCAGCCGGATGAGCCGGCGCCATTGACGGAAGACAAAGCTGAGACTACCTGAAGGACTTCGTCAGACCTAGAAGACTTCTTACAGATAAAATATTGATTGGTAATAAACTACTACTAACTACATATTAATAAACAGGAAACGTGCAATGCTCATGCAGTGGCTGTTAAAACGTTTTAAACTCACGAGATTAATTGTTCAAGAAATATAATGATACAAAATACTCTAGTTCTATGGGCAAATCGGTGGGAAATCTCTGGCGTATAAATTGACATAATTATAATTCTCTAGCATGTAGATTTAAAACAAAAAGAATTAAGACCCTAAAACTTTACATCATCAAAAATTGTTATTTGAATGACGCTACTACGTCGTGCTTAAAATGAAAAAGTAACTTTGAATTGAAAAACAAACAATTAATTAACACTAGCTCTGGAATGTCTGCTTAAACTGGTTCACAAACCTAAAATGAAATGTCGGCAACTCATCTACAGTAACTATACACTAATTGTACAGACTGCCCATTTAGTCGGGTAACCCCTTGACTTTTTAAAGTAGGCAACACACGTTGCACATCATAAGTTGTTTTATTATGTCGGTAAAGCCCACTGTACACTTTTTTAATAAAAAAAAGTAAAACGAGGTTTCTTCTACCCACAGCAAACTATTGTTCTTATATATAAAATTTTTAGGTAAATGGGTGCCCTGCACTATGAGTGCAATTGCAATACTAGAACGATCAAATTTACTTATATAATAATTAACAAAATATAATCAATTATTACTATTTAAATATTTTAATTATAAACAATAGGCGATTATATTTCTCGTCTCCTAACCATTATTGGGGCCAGCGGGTGGTCTAGTGGTTAAAGTCCCAGGCTTTGAAACTAGACTCTCAATGGCAGTAGGTTCGAGTCCTCTGCCCGTCAGAAATTTTTCTGAATAAGTTAAATCCGGCGGGTCCATGGATGGTGTGTGTGGTGTGTATGTTGGGTTGCATGTCTTTCAGAGGCGGGGAATGTTAGACCGGTGAATAGCGCCGAAGTGCGCTGAGCACGAGTAAGGGGGTGGGATGGGAATCATGGAGTCGTGCTCACGCACGGCCTCATGATTCTTTTTTTTTTAAAAAAACAAACCATTATTGACTTAAAATTACAACGCAAGAGCTGATTTAACTTTGCGCAATTCTACCTAAAGTCAAACAGGAACTAATGGAAATATTTGAATTTCACAATAGTAATAACTAGGAAAATTAAAAAAAAAGACAGTCAGGGTCGGTTCCTGGTTTATCTCTCTATTTTATGAAAGTAGAAACATTTTGAAGTTTTAACTACATTTCTATTCATATAATCTGTATCTGAGTCTAAACGGCATATGATAGCGTTGCGCGCTGCTAAATGTTATTATTCTGATCTTGTAGTAACTGTTGGGTTGAAAAGGTTGTAATATAAAATGTTTTTGTAAATATTTTCTTAGTTATTAGAAAGTTTAGGTGAACTGCTTCGCCAGTTTTTAGCGATACTTTGGAGAAATATAATTTAGATATTTGCAACGACATAAAGTTAAAGTAACTATTTTTGTTATCATGAATTTATTGCATAGTTTTAAGGATATATAGGCCAAAAACCTAACACAACAACAAATTTTTAACAAATGACTGAAACTTCTTTAAAATTACAGCATAACTTGAATAAAATGAATAATTTCAATTGCCGGAATTTTAATTATTTTTTAATATAAAGCTTTGAAATGTTAGAACAGTTTTAACATAATGACACATCAAAACAGATTTTCTCAAACTTTTCCAATTATTAAACAAAATTGTGCAAATAACTATTGGTTTTGACATCTAAATAATTAAATATGATTTTGTGTTTTTTAACAGTTCTTAAAATCTCAAACTAATTTGCTTATACTGGAATATTGATTCAAGTAAATGATTTCTGCGTTGCACAGCAAAACTTATTTTCAACTTGGAAAATAATAGTTAAACGTTTCTGACATAATTTCGAACAAACATGACTCTTGAACATAAGCAACAATTACAGAGCTCCCGGAGGATCCACCAACAATTAGCGTTAGCAGCGAACCTCTGGATTACGGGGATGTTCTGAGGGCGAATTGTTCTTCCCCACCGTCTCGACCGCCAGCCACTCTCAGATTCATACTAAATAACAGAACGGTAATAAAACTCAATTACGCTACCACGAACAAACATGAGTTAGCAGTGTTCGCTTTTATTAACACAGGTCGCTAAAAGTGAGCCCCAAATGGCAAAGAAGCCCCAAGACCTACTATGGAGTGATTTGTCCCTAGAACTTCCCTTATCCGAGGTGCACTTCAACGGCGGCCGCTTAATCCTACGATGCGAGGCGCAGGTGGCCGATATGTATCAGGAATTTGCGGAATTGCGACTTGACAGTGCGAGAGATCCCGTCCCCGAAAGAGGTATGTGTTGGAATATTATGTAATTTTTTTTCTTATTAAGGTAAAGCGAATATAAAGGTGAAAATTGTGTTTAAAAATTCAATTGCAATTATAAGGTAGCTATTTAGAACAAGAAAAAAGCTTTCATGCTCTCCCAAAATTAAGGTGATTTTTTGCACTTCGTTTTTGTCCCGATTGCTGAAAACAAGCTAACCGATATAAAATATTATTGCTTTCCAAGTTTGACCTTGACCAAGGATTTTGTTTTTTTACCTATTTTATGTCGTGACAAACAAGTTTAATCCTCTACAATTTCCATTTAAATTAAAACCTTATTTCAGCCATGAAAGACAGAATAAATTATTGTTACACTCAGCTACCAGCTCTCGTCGCCTTGTGTGCGTTTGAAATACTACCAATAATATTAATTAAAAGTTTTAAATTGAGGTAGTATTTTCTATCAACGAGAGTAATATTCAGTTTCAAGCATTTCCATAAATACAGCAGCAAGCACAAACACGAATATCTGTCCGCTTAATCCCCATTAAGATGGTAATTAAACAACACAATTTAACTAAATGGCAAATTGAAATTGTAAAATTGTGTAGAATCAACGTTTCAAGTGTAATCTGTGTGACACAACAGAGTTGTGGCTTTTTTGCTAATTAAAAGCAATAAAATTTTTGCTACATTTACAGCTGGAAAAATTGCTACTAATTGTAACTGAAATATTAATGCTAACGGCTTCAATTCAGCGAAATGAAAATAACGGACATAACGATGTTTTTAGACAAATACGTACTCGTCCAAAGAGACAACAAAATTAGACATGCAATTGTTAAACCAGAAAAAGAGTAAACATCCGAATAATATTAACAATCGATAAATACGGACGAGTTGGTCCAACAAAACTGACAAACACTCGTCATCAAGCCAAAAACATTACGTAATTTTAAATAAGTAAGGATGATGATAGAACATAAGCGAAAATATGCTTTTTTGTACTCACTGCGTTGGAAATGACATTCCGCGCACTCTAGTGGCAAAGCGAAACGTTAATTTCCCGATCTACTTACCCAGGAAAAATAGCGAAAAGCACTGGACCTTTCAGGCATTTTACAAAATAATCGTCTTTACAATAATAAAATTTAATTTATAAAGTACCATTTCCGCGATTTTCATTTATTAAATGTTACAAATTGAAGACTAATCATTAATAATAAAATTCTTCAAAATTAAAAATATGAAATGCCAGTCGACAACTGCATAAAACAATTGATATCAACCTACTTTATTTTTTAGCTATCTATTGGCTTGAAAATACAAGCATTCGCTTGAAATTCTAAATTACTAATTAATTTACTTTATTAATGTATTTTTCTATTTTGGTTCTTTACTGACTACTTTATGAAACTCATTTCATAAAGCAACTCCTTAAAGAATTCGAAATTTTATTTTGTTAGGTTGGTGACAACCATGTGACAACAAAACCTTCACGCGTTATAAACATAACCTTCAAATTGTAAGTTCTAAAAATTAAGATTATTTAGCGTATTTTCCGCTACTTTGCGTAGCTCGGGTGGGGTGCAAGATAATTCTTCTTCCATTTTATCTTCAAATCTTAGGTATTTTAAAAATTAAATCACTTTCAAACACAGTTTGTCTCAATTTTAATTTGACAGTAGTTTGAATTGTTTGAAATGTCACCAACAGCCACAAAACCAAAACAAAATACAAAAAAATTTCCTAATCGTTTACATTTTTATATTAAAATATAAAATAAGGTAATTTTTAACTTTTTTGGACCAAAATAGAAAAAATAATATAAAATACACGTTTCATAAGACATTTAGCGCACTTGTCCATTAGAAAACTCGCCGCAAGCGGCTCGTTTTCTAACTTGGACGCGTGCTCTAAAATCATGTCTTAGGAAACTTGTTTCTTTATATACTATTCTGTTCGATACAAAAGATATTGTACAAACCTTATGCGAGAAAGTTTAATCCGCGCATTCGGGCATATGAAGGCATTCGCTCGCTAGCGCTCGCTCATGCTTCAACACAGCGCTTATGCGGGAACATTGCTTTCCCGCATTTGGTTTGTAAATAACTATTTCAGAATCTACTATAAAGAGCAACTAAAAAGTAATTAAGCGTTTAACTGGACATCAAAAAGCTTGCGCTGAAATTTAACAAACAAATTTTATTAATGCTATTTTTCATAGAATCCATATTTACGTAGTTTGGCATTCAGTGTTACTTTGCAACGACAAAAGCGCAGCAGTGAACTTTTTTAAAGTATTCCCCAATACGATTCTCAAATGACAAGCCTCCAGAGATGGTGTCAATTAAATATTGTCCGAAGCACTGCGGCTGAAAAGACTGATTGTGCCTCCACATTTTGGCCTCAATATTGTGTCTTCAAAAAACCTAGGATGTCTTCAAATTGTGGCATTGTTGATATTCGGATTGCACATCTGGTTCCGCAAAGTGCTTTTGTCTGAAGACCGATCATAGTACTCCGCAGTAACATAGACAGTGAAGAGGAGTTTCATCTTTCTATTTACAGAAACTACAAAACCTAACATATGTAGGTGGTTGTTTATACAGCAGTGTCCTGCAAGGACTCTTGTTGTTTGCATTATTTTTACCCTTCCAAGGTTAAAAAGTTTTTCGTCCCATTTTCTTGGATAACTCCCGGTAAGAGATTTTGGTTGGCTCATATCCGGTTGTTCTAACCAGACTTGCAACGATTGCTTCGTAACCAGCTTCTGGTCTGATTTATGGCTTTGCTATAAACAATGCTGCAGTTTGGCTTTGAGCTTATTAGTAGTGATCGTGCTAGCTGATCTGCTTCTTCATTTCTATCTACTTGACTTTCCCCGTCATCTGCAGTCTTTTTCCGAGTAAGTCTTGGATGTTAAGATTCCTTCTTTGCGCCACCGCTAGGAGCGAAGCTTGTCCGAGCTTACTATGAGTCCCTATGTTTCGCACTAACTTTCAACGTACTTCAAGGCCACATGCTTTCTGTTAAATAAAACGTCTTTGGAGTTTAAACAGGTAAAGATAGTGGTGTCATCTGCATACTCTTCTGCGTAGATTATTTTTTCTTCTAGCACCCCAAGGGACCATCAAACACAAGGCACCACAGTAGGAGCGATCAAATGCCCTCTTGCGGACCTATGGAAATATTACTGATGCATCGCCTCTGATATATGCCTACTAATCAGTTTTTCCAAAGTCTTCAAAGTGTTATATGTGAGAGGTCGGTAAAATTTAGCTTGAGTGTAGGTTTCCTGATCTTGCTTTGGTATGAATGCCACTCTAACCTGCCTCCAGCGTACTGGTAGAAGCTTAAGGTTAAACTAGTACACAATTGCGTACAAAGTTCTTTTTAGCCTTGAATGAGTACCTAGTGCTGGAATGATTCTCTCTTCGCTCAAGATCTTGAATAGTTGGAATGTGTTTATTGCCCATTTCAGTTTAGCTTTATCGATGATGACTTCTGCAAGTTTCCATTTTTTCCTAAAAGCCCTCCTCAGACTATGTCGGGTTTTAAACTGTTGCTTTTTTATTTTCTTGGATGACAGGACATCTGGAGTGGTACGTGGAGTTCTTACAACATTATTTTTGTCTTTTAGCTAAGGATTTTTGAAGTTTTGCACATTCAGGTTTGTCGTCAACTGCCCTGCAGTACTCTGTTCATGAGGATTTTTCGCCTTTCTCACCGCATTATTGTATTTAGTCAAAAAAATTTAATAAGGGTTTTTGTTGCTAAAGCGTTTTTCTTAATTAAATAGCCTTTTCATTTCTGGAGGTTCTTTGACACTGTGGCGGTATAATTAAATTCGTAGGCTGCAATTATGGTTGAGCTGATGGTCTCTGCCATAATTTCTCGCACGACGGAGATTCTCGGTCTAGACGGGCATTCCTCCAAGCCCTGCGACAGGTTATTTCGGTATTAGTGCCAGTCATAGTTCAGTGGATTCCTGTATTCAAGGGCAATTGCCGGCGGAGTTTAAATATAGAACTTTGTGTATATATGATCTAAGAGAGTTCGCCCTTCTATACATGCCAGTGTATGATAGTGAAAGCAGTCAAAATCTTTGCCACTGTTATATGAATAACTCTTTTTCGCACGGTTTTTATAAATGTAGAGTCATTGCTCCGATTCATGGTTACTTACCTGTTTTCTAAAAAATTTAAGAATGACCCACCTTGTTTGTTGTTGTCGCTGATGCCCCAGAGTGGGGTGCATTTGCGTCGCAGCCCATCAGTAACTGATGTGCTTTTTGACTTTCTAGATTAAGGGATTGTGCAGGCTGGTCATTCGGAATGTATGCTTATACTACAATGAAATTACTCGAGCTTCCTGCTAGGGTTGTGTTGAGTACTACCAGATCCTTACACGAAAGTTTTTTCAGTAGTGGTATGTTTATGTTATATTTAGCTAGTAAACAGGTTCTGGAATGTGCATGGGATAGACTAAAAAGGGTACACCCTTAAGCCGACGCATGCCCGTTTATTGTTACCCACATGGTTCTTGAATTAAGACAATAACTATATTTTTTTGTGCTATATTAACTTGTAAGACAGCCAAACTTGTCTTGCAGTGGTGCAAATTTATCTGTATCAGCCGTTTGTCTATCGTTGCTTAGTTGGACTAAAGCTGTGGCGATTTGACGTCCCTACGTACATTTACCGTCATAGCCTGTAGAGTCGCTTCTTTCTTATTTTCTCCCTCTTCTTTCTTCTTCTATGGTTTCTCAAAGGTTACTTTGGAGAAGTTTAGGTAGGAACGATATTGCAGTTCTGGGATTCTTTTACATAAGCGCTCATCTGTTAAGATGAATATTTGCTAGTCGTTCGGATCCAGATTGGTACCTACCACGTGCTAGGCCTTTGTGGGAATCCCTATGTTTTGCACTTTTAATGAGTGCAGGATCATGTTCAATGCAATAATTGTTCTCGAAATTCATGTCATGAGGCACACTGGTTTAGGAACATCTTTGACCTTTAAAATATTAAGATTTGACTCTCCGGGGTACGCATCCCATAACTACTTCCTCCCGCCAGTTTTTAGTCAAAATGTAAGCAATAGGTAGAATCAATAACTTTGCTTGCAGCCTCAACGTGACTTGTGTAACGAAGAAGTTGTAAATAAAATAGTTATAGATCTATCTACTGAAAACGTAGAATGGTACCAAAACTACAAAGATTAATTTCAGCAGTACGAGTAGTCGATAAGGCCTTAATACAACGTGGAATAGCAGCTCCAAATCAAATGAGTACCAAAGTACGGTTATATGAAGGTGTCTCGCTTACTTGGTACAATTTGTACAAGCAAATAAAAGCTGAAACGACTAAGGACATTAGAATAATGCAAATCTAGGAGGAAAATAAGCTTATAGTTGTATTATACAGTATGCCTGTATTATAATAAATATTAGGAATGAATTCAAAATTAATCACCTTTAAATAAAATATTTATTGACGAAATCTTCAATCTCTGCGTCCAGAAATCCTTGATGCGAGAGATCCGAATTTGTAACAATAACGATTAGCATACAAATTTCATATAAAAATTAGATGACCAAGAAATAATTTGATTCAAAATTCACTCAAAAATGGCTCATGTACGACCGGATAACAAAAAACATCGAAAGTATTCAAATCGAAAACGATACGGCAATCTTAACAAAGTTGAAGGCCAGAGTTTTCGACTCAAAATAACTTACTCGGCGCAATGACAATGCATCAGAAATGATGACCAATAAACCGTAACAACTGTTTATTCACCTATTTTTAACAAAAACAAAGCCCCACAATTACTCTGATATTGATTAAATTTTATTCTATATAATCTTTTTACGGACTGGATGCGACTTTTTCGACTCAAGGGTTTCAACAGAATCCCACATGAATTTTGACAACAATTCCCTGAAATTGCTTTTCTCTAAAGAGTTCTTTATACTACAGTTAATTCTGTTAATTTGCTTTGTGATACTAGAAATACTACTCGCAAAAATAGAAGTGGCAGATCAAGGGTTCGTACTGAAGATGCAATTCATGATGTTCGTCAACGTATGGACAGCCTACTAAATCCTTACGAAAACTGTCTCAACATGTTGGATTATCTATAGGTATCTGCCACACCATTGTCGGAAAAGATTTGAAACTGTTCCCATTCAAAATTCTAGCTTTATATGAATTGCTACCAGCAGATAACAACAGGCGCATTTTATATTGCTAGTGGTTCCAAGAAAATTTGATAAATAACGACGAATTGCTAAATTTACTTTCTTTTTTAATTAGGCTTGGTGTACTCTTTTGGGGTATGTTAATTCAAAAAACATGAGGTTATGGACTGCTGAAAATCCTCATACTTTACGTGAAGCTCCCTTGCACCCGTTGAAGTCGAAGACAACTGATTGGCCCTATATTATCTTATGATACTTACCGCTGAGAAATACAAGGATATTGTATACGCTTGAACGTTAGAAATGCTGTACATGCGGTAACTATTACGAATGCACAAAATACATCTATAAGATACCATAAGCAAGTCATATCTGCGGATCAAACAATGAACAATTATCAAAACTTGCATATTCAAGGTCATATACTTGTGTGAAACGAAATAAAACAATGTTATGTATTAGTGCAAGGCAGTTGAAAAAACAATATTTGCAAGTGAGCCTAAAATGATCTGAAACCTTGCATTTATTTTAACAGCAGAAAAATATTAGTATGAATCAGTGCAAAGTTGTTGCAATATCAATCTGAATGATTCTTAAGCCTTCCATTTCAAAGTCACACGATTGTTTTAAAACCAGGACAGTATTATTATGATTTAATGAAGACTGAGACAACCTTACTGTTTGCATTTTCAAGGTTACAACATCTATTTTAAAATTAGAAGCAAAGTTATTGGTGCAATGATTTAAAATAACTAGGAAACATTATTGATGTGAAACTGCTTAAATCGTTGAAGAATTACATTTTCTGATTAACAAGATCATTGTGTGACAATGCGAAGTTGGCATGAATTTATTATCATAGGAATATGATATACTTCAAGTAGTTCGAAATCATTTTAGTGTAAACTAGCTGATATAACAACTGCTCAAACTAAAGTAGTGTTGATTGGACACAGGAACTGTAATGACAAGCTTTGTCAATTGTCATCGTGTTAATTCAGCAGTTTTTGTAGAAATATCCTTCTAAAATTAGCGGTGTTAAGTCGACCAACTCACAAATGCCCAATTCAAGCAGAAGCTTTCTACCACATAATCAGTCGTCCTATTATAGAATTAACAGACCCGTAAATGTGATTATGTTAACAGATGACAAGAGGAACAGACGATAAGACAGGCAGCTATTTCAAGCGAGTATCCTAGTCAAAGTAATAGGAGATACTGCCTTCGCAGAAGCTACCTCACAATATTGCATATTTTAAGTAAAATCTTAAAACAACTTTGAGAGGAAGTTAATACTCAAGCTGGTATTTCGTATTTTCATAACCTTACGTTAAATTATTATTTTACGTGCACGCAGTTAACTGAGAATAAAGTAGACAAAGAAATGTACAAACGAGCCAAAATTGTCTTTGCAGGTATGAACTTTAACGAAGCAAATAATGATTGAAAGAAACAGACAGTCAAACAATCCAGTAAACAAGTATAGAAAAAGAAGCAATTATGTCATAATATATTTACGCAGCATATTTTTTATGACAATAAGTTAGAATTCAACCTTTAAATTTTCTTGAAATTATAGCTACAAGCAATATAAGAAACAATAATTACGAAATGCTACGACTCTATTCTGTACTATTTCAGTTTAAAATTGCGCTTTTATTCTAAAATCGACATCAACTACTCCGAAGAAGCCGAGCGAGGAAATTTGATATTTAATGGAAAAAGGAAACTCTAGCATAAACTTTTTGTAAAACCTTTCTGGTTACGGAAATTGACAACAGTGTTGAACAAAGTAACAATCTATAAGACGTAATGTTCAAAGCGCGTCAGCCATATAATCTAATAATTGTCCTAGTGTGCTCCATTCGCCTAAAGAAATCGACAGTAATGATAGATGACTCTCAATTTTCTCAATCTTGTAGCTATAAGTTTAACATCATTACTTGATCTTAGACATCACTAAACTAGAGTAAAATAACTAGTTTAGGAGGGCCAGCTGAAGTGTTCGATAAGAATGTTGTTGGGGGCAAATGAAGCTGCTAGAGCATCAGGAGGACCCTTCTCAAGGAGCAGCAGGGCGTGCCTATTGTGCCACAATCACTTGTACATCAACGAGTGTTTTTTCTAAAGAAGTCGACCTACCTCACATTCATTGGTCTGAAATTTTCCACTTCAACAAACATGCAAAATCGTTTTAGATGTATATTTCAAGCGTGTGCGAAAAGAAACTGAAAAGGGTCAAGGAGTTGAATTTTGCCACAACTTGTGGTTTATTTACCGAAATAAATCAAATCAAAGGCCAAGTAAAACGTATTTTCTACCTAAATGTGATTTTTAGCGGGTGGTCTGAAAATAAAATAGGGGCGAAACGTAAACTGCTGTTTGCGATTAATTTATATCAATCTATAGTTAATTAAGGAAAGGCGAAAAATATAAACAAAAATAAACCATATGAACCTCAGATAAAGGAGCCCCCGAATCGACTAAGGAGAGCCACCGCTTCATAACATTTAATAAGTTTACCGTTAAAAATTCTTGGTCTAGCAGCAACAGAACAGAATGTGTAGTTTCGTAATATTGCTAGAAAAGTCCATTGCAAAAAACACCAGACCGTGAAGTATTCATTAATGAACTTTGAGATATTGCCACTCAGACGGCCAATCTAAACAAACGTAAATGTCTAATAACAAAGGGGTTTCTGATGACCATTCCCTGTAATATTGGAAATTAATAAAACCTTTAACTTACCTCATTTTTCGTCACATAGAACTATGACGAATCTAGTATGTCGTCATTTAATAGTTATTATATCAGTGGGATAAAGGCATTATTAATATACGAATGCGGTGAGTTGCCCGACGAGGGCGTTAGCCCGAGTTGCAGTAAGAGCATGAGTATGTTAATGGTTAAATAATTTTGACAGACCATCTTTTTTATTTAACATCAGAGTAGCCTGGTATTTTATTTAAAAACAGAGTAGCATTTTATCTACATAATTTATTATCGTCATAGCAACCAAACACTTTTTGTCAATAATTGAGTTGTTTTTAATTTTTCCTTGATTTGTGGTGAAAATTGTGTTTTTCCTTGGTTTGTGTTGAAATTGTGAGAAAACCGGTAAATATAATTATGAGTGATTGTGACAGTATTCCGTCGGACATAGAAGAATAACTTCGACAGCAATAAGCTTCTCAAAATGCAAAAATGTTGTTGTTAATGTTTATAAAAACTAATTGTTTTCAATTTCTATTAATAATGTCCTTGTTAATGTTTATAAAAAATAATTGTTCTCAATTTCTATCAATAAAGAAAAAATAAAACTTTTGGTCAAAAATTGTCATATCCCACTGAGTGGGATAAGTGATCCTTATCCCATTGAGTTGGATAATAAACATCATTATGCAACTCAAATGAATGATATAATAGGTTCTTATCCCAGTAGACGTAGGTAAAATTTATTAACATCGTGCACCTGTTACGAAACTGCAGCCTTCGTGCTAGATCCCCAAGCAGTAGTTAATGTTGAACTTGAACCTTATACGAATGATAAATTATATTCTTGCATATTACTTTAGAACAAGTTTGATATGATAAATTGGTTTGAAAAGTTAGTCTTCTAATAGATTTGTCTAGACTTCAATAAAATTGATTTCGCATGTCCTGTAATCTATCTTCGGGTAAAGTACATGGCGTTCCAAATGATTCTTTTTGCAGATAAAACGAATTTCATATATATAAGTCTTACTATAAAAGAATTAATCATGTTATTCCCAACATATTATGGAAATTGGTTCATAAGTTCATTAAAACAGTGTCGCATACAGTAATAATATTTTTACCGTGCTCATGGCGTTCTCCGCACTTGAAATATGCTTCCACATGAAATTGCTCTTGTCTAGGCCAACGTTTACCAGCGACGCGACGCGACGGTCCGATTCGCCATCGTCCGTTTCGCCGTCGGCTGTTTCGTTGTCGGTCGGTAAGGTATTGTGGAATATTAATCTGATGGTTTGTATTTTTAGTACAATATAGACAGCGTAATTACACTCTCTAGATTGACATACACCAAAAACGGTCAAGTTAATATTTCAAGATCAAGTGCGCGCTGGCATCAGCTATATATAGCGCTATTTTCGCACCTTTTGCGTACGAATTTCCAAATTGTTGAGTGACCCATCCCCAGTCTAAACTGTAGTCTTCTTTGTGCGGCACTCTACGTGGTTATTTGTTCGGTCTTCTCCTTTTAATGTTCTTTTGTATATGTTTCCCGTTATCTAAGGAATTAGCGGTAGACATACATTGATCTCGTTCTTTTTAAAAAAAGTTTGCAGTTTTCTTTTACTGCATCTTCGTGTTTTCTACTGTTGAATGCGATTTTTGTGTTAATCTATTTTTGTACAAATCTTTGGTGCATTCGTGATTCGACGGAAATCTTTTCAATATATTGTGGTTGGTTTTTCTTTTTTAGTGCAACTAAGCGATGTTTTCATAATATCAGTTATGGTCCTATGTTTGCTGATGTTAATGTACGTACCTATGTCTATTGTTTGTGATGGCTGTAGCGCTATAATGGATGTTTGTCCGACTGTATTATTAAAAGTTGTTTTGTGTTGAGGTGTATAGTCGAAGAAGGTGTTGTTAATCCGTAGTTCATTATGAACACATAATTCGACGAGGATGTTTTTACTGCTATTTATATAATCTTCATTAAATCGTTGTTCTATACCATCGACACTGGTTTACTTTCTATTCTGGTTCAAAGTATCCCACAATTAACGTTTTTTGTTCGCTTGGTATTTTATCGATTTCTGTCTGTAGATTTTCATAAAACATATTTATTTCACTTTTTAGTTTGTTTATGTAAGTAGCATGCAATCTAAAACGTATGAGCGAAGATAACTGCGGTGCTATTGTAAAAGTTTCGTCCGTAAATGTTGCAGCCAACTTGACGTTCCAAAAATTAAAATCTTGTCGGGTCTTTTATCGCTATATGCCAACAAAGAATTTCCTTTCATTTTGGTTTTATCAACTAGCAATGATTAACGCAATTAGGGCGAGTAGCATTACGTTGGCGTCTAACTACTTTTCTTTATACACAATTATTTGGAAGTTCAGAGGAGCAACTTCTGTCACATTCTTTTATTATCTACAATACAAAAAATAAGTAAAAATAAAAATACCTCTTCAGCAAACTTTGTGATTTTCTGTAACAAGAAAATGTATGTAGCAATACCTGAGTTCTGCATTCACTTGTAACTTCAGCGCACGTCTCTTTACTTTTGTTACTACTTGCGAACTTTTACGTCAACGGCTAATCATCACAGTGTCTGCTTACTTTCTTAATCACTTCTCCGTTTCTAGCATGCATTCTTTACTTTGCATATTTATACTCTCTCGCTTATCCAGAACTTTACGCTATCACCATTTTTATTTACTACATGTATTAAATACTCTTTCAGATAAAATTGTCGGACCCAGTTTTTGAAATTTTACTGCCGCAAAAAAACAGTAGATACTGATAGGTCGTACTAAAATACCCTGTTTTTCTAATAAAGTAGAGGGGTAAAGCAAGGTTGATTAACAAAACTTTTCGATGGCAAATCGGACCGAAACGATAGCGAGGCTGTTTACGGCCAATCCAATCTTTGCGACACCAAAAAGAAACGGCTATATGTCTTAGACCACTTATTAGTATTATTTATTGTTATTGTGTTTAAGGGTTTTGGCCTAAATTTCTTTCTGTCACTTTGACCTTTAATGGTTCTTTTATAACTTGTAAGCCCTTATCTTGTTTAGAGAAGTTTACGGCAGATTTGATCCCCAACTTTACCAATCTTGAAAAGGTGGTACTTTAGTGATATATAGCCTGGGAAAAAAGCCAGTAATGGTTTTTAGTTCCATTTTAGTGCCACTTTGAGAGACAACGCGATTTTTGCTTTGTTTTGGGAAACAATTATGAAATGTTTTGCCTGGTGTTGTTCTTGTATGTCATCCCAATACGAGGACTTCGTTTGTTCCTTCCATAACCTGACCTCCAGTTTTATGTTGCTTTTCTGTATTCCACAGCAGAGTTCAGTTCCTTTATAAAGAGTCATTGCTTCGCGTCTTGCGAGTTCGTCGGCTTTATTGTTGCCTGGAATACCCTCCTACGCTGGAACCCACCATACAAAAACGTGGTTTTTGTTAGTCAATTGCGTAAGGTTACCAGGCAAACTTGAATTCGCACGTGTAGGCTTTTTGAGTTTTTATCGCTGCTTGGTTGTTTGTAAGAATATCTATTGTTGCACTTTTATAGCCTTTCCTAAGGTTTATTCTTGTGCAGAGGTCTATAGCATACACCTCACCTTAGAAGATGGTAGTTTTGGTACTCAAGCGTTTAGACATTCGGCAACCAGGACCACAGACACCCGCTCTTGTACCTCCTCCTTCCATATTTAAACCATTCATATACCATTGGATGGATTCTCTCTTGAAGGAAGGCCTTTTTGAAGACCATTTTCCTCGATCTGAGATGTTCACTGTAAAAGGTTGGTTGAAGTTGTATTTTATTGGCATAAAATTCGATACGGTGTAGGTCCTTTGCTTTAAGTGAGCGAGACATAGGATATCTAAGTGGGTGGCCTGTCAGATTTCCTAAATTAAATTTGTTTGTCCTTCCGAGCGTAAGCGCATGTAGCATTGCCTCCTTTTGTAGGTGTAGGGTCACTAATCCTAACATGGTTTCCACAGCAGCAGTTGCACAGGTGCTCATAGCACCTGTTATCTTCTCTAGCTGTAACTGAGTAGTAACTTGTTTAGTTTTTGGCCACCATACAAGAAATGCATGTGTTCATAGGTCTTACAATAGTTGCATATGGCCAGTGGATCAGTTGTGGTTTTAAGCCAAGTTTTTTCCCAGAAGTCTGCGGCATGTTTGAGTTGCTGCTGCCTTCTTCTTCAGTTTTGTAATGTGTGAGTTCTACGTTAATTTCTGGTCTAGTGTAACTCCCAAAAGCATTTGACTTCGTTGCTAAAGAATAATTTCTAGCGTGAAAACTTTTGCTACAGCTTTCTTCAACTTATAAAGGGGAGAATGACCGTTTTCTTTGGATTTATGTTTAAGCTTCGAATGCGACACTAGCCAGACATGCTGTCAAAAGCTATGTTGCTACGTTGTGACAAAATTGATACAAATTTGCTACAAACAACTAATACTAGGTCGTCAGTATACACTTGTATTTGTAAGTCGTGTTGTGTTAGCACGTTGGGAAGATCATCAACAGCAAAAGAGGCGACAGAACCTCTCTTTGGGGACAACCTTTAGCAGCCGTTCTGGTAACTGCTTTTTCTCCGAGCTTTGCTGTAATTTTTCAACTCTTCAGCCTTGTTTTCATCTAGTTGACAGTTGAAGGATGGAAACCTGTCCTTTCAAATCCTATCAAAAGCACCCTCAATATCGACGAAGGCATAGCAAGCTATTTCTCTTGCATGTACTTCTCCCCCAGTCCTTTAAAGAGATTTTGTAAAACGGTAATAATTGATTTTACCTTTTGGTAAGCATGTTGGTTGGGTTAAAAGTGGTCGCCTAGACCACTTGCTCAGTTATAAATTGATATACATATTATGATTTCCAATGTGATTTAATATAACTTAGGCAACCGTTTACAACAATTATTGCTGAGCATTTTGTACTAATGTTTTTTGTTGCATATGGGGGAGGTTCCAAAATACATATTAAAAAAGCTTTCAGAAAAACAATAAATAAAAAAATAGTTTTCTACAGCGTGTAAGGACAACTCGAGCCCGAGAAGTACATAGCAAATGTAGTGTTTTTATAGTTATATCTTAGGATGCTTCTAAATCAACGGAATGTGGGCCGTTACAGTTACCTGATTGAAATACAATGTTATATTTAAGAACTCAAAGAAAACAAGGAATGGTCTTCAATTCAATCTTTCAATTATAATGGCTTTCTCTAGTTTTCAATTATGATAAAAATTTAACCGAAGGTGTGATGAGCCGTTGCAATCACTAGAGGCTGTTCTTCTTTTTAATGCTGTGTTTAAAATGTAGACGGTAAGATAATATACGCTGATAGTAATATGATAAATACTTTTAATTTTATAGCGAATGTGAAGTGATCTAAGAAATATATTAAAAAATGAATATTTGATTAAATAAAAAGCACTTTTCATTATTCAGTTGTTTTTTATTAAATCATAATCTGAATATAACAATTGAAGTTTATTCCATTGTGCTTTCATCTACTTTAAAAAAATTTTTAATTATTTTCAGGATTTGTTTACAAAGAAATTTAATAACGAACATATTGTAATATTAAATGTTTGAACATCTTGTTTTATTTGAAAATTTCCTCTAACAATTTTAATTTTTTTTTCAGTGAGTGCCGTCGACCGGGCAAATAGCATAGTTGACTTAACCATCGTTCAATGTATTATAATTATTTCTCTGTTACTACAGAATAGTTAATACAGAATTATTATAATTTGTTTTTATACGATAGCATATTTGTTTATTTATATAAGACAAACTATGTGTAATGATAACAACGTAATATAATACTACTCGGAAAATTGTGAGTATGCTTGAAACAGTGTAGCTAGAAAAAACATCTAATTACTAATTCATTAGGCAATCAGAATTCTTAATTTTAGAGCAATAATTAATTAAAAAGTCGTTTCGATGAATAAATTAAAAAGTATCTCCGCATTCAATTTCTTCAAAGAAAATTACCAGGAGTTTTTTTAATGGTAAGATCAATATTGATGAAATCCTGTCCAAGTTTGAAAGTCCATGAAATTTCATTCTGAATTACTAATAACCCTTCAAAGTCGATAATCCATTTCAAAGCGTAATTCATAATTAATTTTAGAACTTCTGGGCCTTCACTCTAAATCTTACCAACGGCAATTGAAACGCAAAACTTACTGTAAATTTTGAGGTTTAACAAAATATGTATTTCTATTGTTTAAATATACAACGTAGAGATGGAAAATAACGTCATTTAACTTTAAAACTTACCAATTTGGTTGAACCTTGCACTGTTTCAAATAACGCTCAAGTAAAACTCGATACACCTAAAATTTTTGTAACTACATACATAATTGTAATTGGCTAAAACAAACACTTTAGCATGGTGCGAATGTAGTATTTTAAGTGTGATTGTTAGAATATTTTATTACGTGGACATTATTTAGTCTATCATTGTAAAAAAGTGCTATGGAAAATGGAATCGTTAAGAGTCTGATGTTTTTCTTAAATACCTGCAAACCATCAAATAAAACAAAGTGATTGCTAGTTATTGTTTTGAACAACAGTAAACTACTATAAATGAAATTATTTTTATTTGCATATAAAAATAAAGACCTATGTATAAACTATTGATCATCAATTCAAATGCGGCACTACACAATTGTTAACGAGTTGGTAAATTAGAAATTTATTGCCCCCATTTTTACCGTGATTTTATGCAAGTTTCCGCTAGTAATGAACTGCCCTAATGTAGCCTCAGGTAAAATACCTAAATTTGACAATGCTTTCCTGATTGCTACTTGCACACAACGTCATTTTCACCTTTTTGAATTATACAGCAATTTCTTTGCTATTCTTCTCATTAAATTAGCAAGATCTTTGCCACGTTGATCGTGGAAATTAATTGCTTAATTCACTTTTACATGGTACCTAAAAAAAGTAAAAATTTACCCATGCTCCTTGTTTCACACACTTATGCCCTATGGTGTTACGTGCCCTTCACAGCCATAGTTTTTTGAATGTGACTAAGTTTTACTCGTAGCTGCAAAGCCCTCCGTGCAAATTTCATTGCGATTGTTCATAAAAAATAACAAACTTTTTTCTTTTTTTAATATTGCCATTATATGAACCATTTGGTTTGCCATTTAAAGCTCTAATACTGAAGATAGTATAGTTGGTTAGTGCTTTTTAGTACTTCGTCAAGCATACAATTTAGCATTCAGGTGTTCTTGAAATAAAAGTTAACCAAGATGTGCAGCGAACTTTATGTCTCTATGGGTATCTGATAGCGCTATCGGCTTGAGGAATGTGGTGTCGTAGCGCTTCGTCAGTGGGTCGGTACTTTGTAGTACTTTACAAAGTAAATGATTTTAAAAAAACGTTGCGAAAATATTTAATAATTAAATAATGCCCAGAAGAAGCCTCTCTGATAAATTCAAAGCGCTAACGACATGATGGGTGTCAAGAGTAGATTTCAATGCTTCATCTACCAAAGATTGTTAAAGCTTTAACATTTATATTATGGACCGACTTGAAATTAAATATGTTACATAATGTAAATGCAGGCACAATGAAAACAGCCGTGAAATAACCATTAATGAAACTATGGAATCTGTAACAATCTTTAAAAACAGTAAAACAATCAGATGGTAATGTTCCTCAAAAATGGGAAAGAACTTCAATATTTAAAACAAAACGAGATCAACTACCAGAGAATAAGAGTCGGCTAAATTCTGGATAAAAGTATTTCCCAAGATATTTATGTGAAGAATCAGTACTATTAGCGAACACTCCTAAAATAAGTCCAGTTTTTATATTCTCTGTAGTCCAGATAATTAAAAAAAAACGTGAATATATATTTTTTAAAGGAACCATGAAGCCGTGCGTGAGCACGACTCCATAATTCCCATCCCACCCCCTTACCCGGGCTCAGCGAACTTGCGCTCTTTCACCGGTCTAACATGCACCCCACCCCTGACAGACATGCAACCCAACATACACACCATCCATGGACACGCCAGATTTAACTTATTCAGAAAAATTTCCGGCGGGCAAAGGATTCGAACCTACTGCCGTTGAGAGTCTAGTTTCAAAGCCTGAGACTTTAACCACTAGACCACCCGTCGGGTGCATTGCCTGCATTGCGTACAATATTTAAACTCTCATGCATACGTTCCGATTTGCTTTAATACTTACCTGTGCAGGCAAAGTCTTAAGGCAAAACTTAACACAAAACTATGTACACACGGCTAAGTATTGCCCATTTTTTGAAATACTTGTTAGACGCTCTAACTCTAATGATGTTTATTTTTTTTTAATCAAATCTTTTCTTTAACTTAGCACAAAATACTACATACTCAGCTGATTTCTTGTTTCTATTAGATTAATATTGAATAAATTCACTGTGAAACTAAATATAAACTAAAAAACATGGTTTTAACTACGGCTAAGATACACCACGACGCGTTGCGTTTGCATTAGAACACTTCAGGTGGCCTCAATCCCATCCATAGTTAGAACAAAGAGCGACGGCAGGTAACCAGAAAAACAAAAGCTTAAATAAGGCTTTAAAAATGAAATGCCGTTAATGTTTGTCAAGAAAAAGTTGCTGAACAACAAGCCGATAAAAATAAAAGAAATCTGCTAACTTTTCCTCCTCCCTTTTAAACTGAAGACATAGTTTGGCCGTAAAATCATTTTACAATCCGCCACAGGAGTTCCTTGTAAGTTCTTGTATTCCTACATAAAACTTAAATACGGTATCAAATTTAGGTAACAGTCTAGACTCGGTTCATTATGCTTGTCAATATTCTTACCTACCTGTAGTGTAAAAGCGGCTTAAGTTAGCTTGAAAGCCTGTGATACGTAATCAGGATCTTAAAAGTCATAACACTATGCTTGTCCAAAGTTTCAAGCACAGACAAAAATTTTGCGAGCCACACTTTTGACTTGTGCAGGCCGAAAAAGTTTTAAAATTTCACATCCACACACTATATTTTAACATTTGACTTTAGACTGTACAGGTAAGCGTATCTAGGCAAATCGGAGCGTGTGTATGAAGATTAAAGCTCTCGAGAAACTAAACGCAACGGCTTATGGAAAACTATGATCCCCCCTCAACACCTAATCAGAATTGTCCAAAGCTTTTATGTCAACACACGCTTTCAAATGTATAGAGTGACGTCGAAGAAAACAGTACAAAAATTTTGGTGTGAAAAAGGGATAATTCGTATCGCCAACCTCAATTATTAATATTATCTCACTCATATAAATATTGACATCCCGTCTTTGCGGATGATAACAAGAAGCTATGTATAGACTACATAAAAAAGCAAAAAATTAACAAAGAAAAACCCAAAATACTCAAATTTAGAAGCAACAAACACTTAAGAGCTAAATAGTAATATATGACAAACCATTAATTCAGAAGACCAGTTCTTAGATGCAAGATTTCGCACATTACCAACACAAACACAGATAGAAAACAATGCTAGTCCATTTGAGGAACAATAACAAATACAAACAGTTTGGAAGCTCTATATGGTATTGGCGATACTAATGTATATGGAAGCGAATGCTGGACGCTGAAGTAAATTAAGAAAAACACAGATGCAAACTACAGAGACGAAATCTTTAAGACTCCTATTATGAATCTTTAACAAACATAGACAGAATTGTCTTGACCATGTCCTCAGAATAAAATTCCGAAAACTATACTACTGCAAACCGACAGCATAACTAAGCGTAGACAGACCAAGCAGAGAATGGACAAACCTGTTTACTTGAAAACAAAACAGGCCTTAAAACTGATGATGGTGATGATTCAGCACATAGCCCAGTCAGTAAAGAATGTAACGCATAAGAAATTAGTAAGAAGCAGAATTTTTGATGATGAATGTAATTTACTGCGGTTAGTAATTTTACTAAAGACCCCAACCCTCCGGGGCTTGTTTTGCTTTCAACGCCTTCGTAAGTAGTCCACCTTTCCTTTGCCCCATAAGTCATGCACCATTAATTGTAAAACATTGTATTTTTAACATTGTTGTTAGGGCCGGCGGGTGGTCTAGTGGTTAAAGTCCCAGGCTTTGAAACTAGACTTCCAATGGCAGTTGGTTCGATTCCACTGCTCGTCGGTAATTTTTCTGAACAAGTTAAATCCGACGGGTCCATGGATGGTGTATGTAGGTGTGTATGTTGGGTTGCATGTCTGTCAGGGGTGGGGTGCATGTTAGACCGGTGAAAGAGCGCAAGTCCGCTGAGCCCGGGTAAGGGGGTGGGATGGGAATCATGGGGTGGTGCTCACGCACGGCTTCATGATTCTTTTTAAAAATTAAATAATATTGTTGTTAAATTTACTTGCCGTTTTCAGGTGGTTTTGAAGGCGTTTAAAAATTGTTTTGATAATAATTGTTTTGTATAATAACTGTATGCACTAACATGCTCATAAATGGTAGATGTAATAGTTTGACAGAAACAGGTCTTCGATTATTTATTATTATTAATAGTTTTTCATCTTTGACATTACCTTGAACAATTTCATCCTCATCGTGTGCTACTTAAAATTCTACATCAAATTCAGAAGCTCACTTTGAGTCTGCTTTAAGTCTGTTGAAAGTGATTTCAAGCTGTTTTCTTTTGCGTGTAACCCTAACCAACTGGTTCCATTTTACTCCCAAACCAGGCTTGAATCTGCAAGTAGATTCTCAATAGATGTTTCTTTGTAGGGGCAAGCCTAGCTAGATTTCAATTTAGCAAAAGTTTACGTGTTCTTGAAATGGAAATATATAGCTTCGTCCAAATCTTGGTGTTCAACCAGTCCGTCCTGTATAAACTGCATAACAATTTTTGTCCTTAATCAAATATATTTTTATTTGACGTCCGACTCTTGTTAAATAGCTCTGCTTGCGTTCTTGCATCCTCTGATGATTTGACCTTATATAAGGTCTTCAATTTTTCAAGACTACGTTTTTAATGTAGTATATGGTTTTTGACTTGTGTATATGTTTCGTCGACCTCACCAAGGCATTCGACCAAATACACTTAAATGACGTCCTACAAATATTGCAAGAAAAGGACGTCCCCCAAGACTATATCAAAATAATCCAAGATCTCAATACCAACAACTCCACCAAAATAAGACCGAACAACAAATTGACGACAGAAATAAAAGCCACCATAGGAATACGCCAAGGAGGTAGCCTCAGCCCGCTTCTCTTTAATACCGTAATGGAGAAGATCATAGACGCAGTCAAAGGAAAAGATATCGGATATCGTCTAGGAAACCACCGAGTCAATATCATTTGCTAAGCAGACGACGCCGCCCTCATCGCGGAGTCGGAAGACGACTTACGACGCCTACTATACGCATTCAAAATTAAAGCTGAAAAATACAACATGAACATCTCTAAAACCAAAACTAAATGTATGGTCATAGCCAAAGAACCATTACGTTGTAAAATAACAATCGACGACAGTCCTATAGAACAGGTCATGTCTTTCGACTACCTAGGTTGTAAAATCTCGAGCTACGGCGATCTTAAAGACGAACTACGACAACAAGTCAATAAAGCGGCGGCAATATCTGGATGCTTAAAGAACGTAATATGGAGAAATAAGAACATTAACATACATTGCAAAACGCGCATATATAAGACCTGCCTTAGACCCGTAATGACTTACGGAGCAGAATCAAGAGCTGACACGGCAACGTCCAAAAGACAACTGAGAACGGCTGAGATGAAAACTCTGAGAATGATCACAGGCCACACACTACATGACAGGAAAAGAAACGTAGAGATAAGAGAAAAATGCGAAGTTGACGACATAGTTCGGTGGACGAGAAACCGCAGAAGACAGTGGAACGAGCACATAAATAGGATGACGGAGGATAGACTGGTTAAGATAGTTAGAAACGAAATCCCCCCAGGTAGAAGACTTCCCGGACGACCACATAAAAGATCGAAGGATAGTTGGCAATCCACATCACAGGAATAGGCTTACACCCATATCCAGAATAAAACAGGCAATTTGCCTATCACATAAGAAGAAGAAGAAGAAGAAGAAGAAGAAGACTTGTGTATAATGGTAGCATTTATTAAAGAAATGACGAGTAAATCTGCCCCAATACCCACAACATCAGCCTTACCATTATTATCTCTGTGTCTGCATCATCTTCCGTAAAAACACTTTTGATTTCTTGGATGGTAATCATTCTGTTACTGATATGTGTCTGTTTTTTTTGCGTGAATTGGCTAGGATATTAGTTTGTGCAGTGCTGGCTGCATCGTGTCCCTAGTAAACTTTATATCTGCTAACGTCCGTTTTCGCAGTTAGGGGAGGCGTTCGTCCAACGATGGAACATTATACGCTGATTTATGATGAACGTCCGTTTTGATGATCTCCTGCTCAGTTCTTGTTCTGTGGTGGAATGTTCTAGATACCCCTCAAACACTATGATGCGGTGAACGAATGTGACGTAAACATGGGAAATATCATTGAAAGCACTTTGAAGAGCCCACACAGCTGCATATACAAAAGACTTCCATCAATTACGAAATAATGTGGCATTTTCCTAAATTTCATCAACCTTGTGATATTGTTTTTATTTCCCAATGCCTTCATGATAAAGGATTTAACCATCAAAAATAGAAGGTGAAGTTGAAGTCGTATCTCCAATATTAATAGGCATCTCAATTAACATTGAAGATTAACTTCAGTCTTCGGTAGACTATCACAAACGCAAACTTCCGTAGTCAACTATAGTTGAGAGTTCATAGAAATTGCTTTTGATCTGACTTTAACTCTGGATTTTGCTGCAGTTTGTGTAATTACTATGTCTTTTCTAATTTAATACAACCAAAGACATTTTTTTTCATAATATTTACTCTCAACGCTTTAGTTTTCTTACAGTTCATACGTTTATTTACTACTGAGCCTGCTGATACACACACAAGATTGGAAGAATGTATAGCAAATGGATTTTGCTGGCTCAACTACGAAGTGAATTTAGAAATGTGCTTTGCATCTTCTATGGCAGTGTGTTGTTCAATAAATGTTGTAAAACCTTGAAGTGCATACAGTTATCATATGGTAATCTGTTTATTTATACTGCTGAAATGATAACGAAAATGCTACTAATAATAGAACAAGAATTGCAGAGCATAATTTTAGGAGCAATTTAAAAAACACAATGTTTTACGAGAACTGGTGAGAGCAAAACTTTTGTCTAGGAAAGGCTGGCTATTTAAGAAGGCGCGACGATAAAGCAAGAGTCGGAGACGTGGGGACTTTGGTAAAATTACTTGCCGTAGTAAGGATTCAGCTTCTTGCTAATTTATTGTGGATTTGGCCTTTTTCTGTTCTTAATTGACTGGACTAACTACTAACAGGTGTCACGAAGATAGTAACTAACAGAAATCTAAGGGCCAGCGGGTGGTCTAGTGGTTAAATTCCCAAGCTTTGAAACTAGACTCTCAACGGCAGTAGGTTCGAGTCCTCTGCTCGTCGGAAATTTGTTTGAATAAGTTAAATCCGGCGTGTCCATAGATGTTTTGGTGGTGTGTATGTTGGGTTGCATGTCTTTCAGGGGTGGGGCATGTTAGACCACTGTATAACACTCCCGCCATCAGCTATTTTATAATACTTGGCGACTGGCCTATTAAGGTAAGGGGGTGGGATGAGAATCATGGAGTCGAGTCGTGCTCACGTGCGGCCTCATGATTCTTAAAAAAAACATCGGTTTTTTAAGCATTTGAAAGCACTAAAGACGTAATGGCTGTCTTTTGTTAGTGTTAGGTTAATACATTTTAGGGCTATATAAAGTAACACATATTATGGCAGAGAGTTATGGAGATATTAAACAAAATTAATGTTTTGACCTTCTAAAAGTGAAGTTATGTATGTTGCTAGTCCTAAGTCGACTTTAGTAAATCATCTAGCAAAAATTAGTAAAAAATTTAAATAAAAAATGCCCAGTCAACGTCTCTCTGGTTATCTCAAAGCACTAAGGAAGGACATAATAAATGAAATATGTTATTTAATAGTCATCTTGACGCTTATCTAGTCAGTTACGAATAAAGAAAATCATAAAGTAGAAAATGATTGTATTATATTTATTGCACAATTGCAAATTGTGGATGTAACCATTACGTCCTTTAAACATCCAGACGACTAGGTGGTATAAAATTGGCTGTAAAATTGGCTTAGTGAATATCTACGCATCGCTTCTGCTAGATGACTTACTTTGTGAGGCACAAAAATGCGCTAACAAAGCAGTACTACGTACCACTCATCACGTTGTTAGTACCTCCAGTTAACTACATATACATATAAAGTTGGTTGAAAATATTGTTTGGTTATTATTAATAATTCATTATATGATCATTAACACCTATGCTAGAATACATTTCTTACGTGAAACACTAGCCAACAATAATAATTTTAGTACTAGTTCTTTAAGTGAGCAGCCAGTTTTACGTGTCTAATGTTTGATACGCGAATGATATTTTTCTTACTGACTGCAAGCATTTGCTAAATGATCGAACATGTCATCGGAACACGCTAAGATTTGAATTTTATTCAGATTTGTGTATACAATTTCAATCTAACATATCCTACAAACATCGAAAACTCTACAAAACCGAAACGTCGACAAGAAAATCAAACTTCAGAAGAATTCTATTTGCTGACTCGTGACGATATTGACTTCACGGATGCAAGCGGGACTTGGCAATGTGTAGATAAATCAAAGCAAAGAGAAAGTTAATTTTATTGGTCTTTTCACTGCTCACAATTTTAATCATAATTATTATTTTAATACAGTACTATTTATATTTTAGGAGCCTAAAAATTATTTTGTTAACTAACGCGTAGATGTTTTTACTGACGCAGTTGGAAAGGTCTTCTAAAGATTTTGTTCGCTTTCATTGTGAAGGTTTACCGTTAAGTTTGCAAATATTGTAAAAGCATGAGCTTTCTTTATTGCTTTACCTTGGTTTCGTACAACCACTATAAGCTATTGTCAGGATAAACATCTGTGTAGGTTACTGAACTCTTTTGTGGTTAAAGACCTGACAAAAACAAACTCTCTATAGTATTCAAATAGAATTTGGTTTCTTTTACGAAACTTTAAACTGAGAATTTTCTTTGTAGAATTTATTGTTCATACCGAAATTTCGCTGAAGGGCTTTATAGTAAAACCTTTAAATTTGAGATATATCAAATCCAAGCATCAGAGAGGCTCATCGCTCTTGTGGAATTAGGGGATCCTAAAGAAAAGTAACGAAACCACACAACTGTAGCAAAGCGTATGATAGAAATTTTGAATGATTTTAGGATCTGAACGTTTGATCGTATTTATCAGTTTCAAAATTTTGTTTGTTTACGATTAAATTAATCTGAGTAAAACATCATTTATTTTATAATTGTTTTATTGCTGCTTTTGCGCAGTAAAAACAGTTTAATTATTTTTTCGGCCTTCGGAAAAGCAAATAATTTTTAATCTTCTTATGCTTAGTAAATAAAAAAAACAAGAACTTTGCGCATGATGGCGCTTTCCAAACAAATTTAATAACTAAAATAAAGAAGACATGAATAAATTGGAGCTACTCATTATTTCTGCTTTGTTTAGGGTTTTTATTTTATTAGGACTTTAATTACGCCGCGGTACTTTTATTTGTTAAAACTGATGAACAAAACTGATTTTGTTCGGAACTGCATATTTGCAAAGTTTCCGCTTGAAATATTCAATATATTGCAGAGGTGTGTGTTTTAAATTAAATTATAGTCTATTAATCGTTTTGCAAATAACAACGAAATGCTATTTCGATCTATGTGCGATACCATTCGTAACGTTCACCATTTCCAAATTTTTATTTGGCTTTTTTTTACATCAAAATCGTAAGCGTGTTGAATTTTTCGGAGTTCTAATGCACCTCACGAAATACAGCTCTAAATACAGCGGCGATAAAAGCAAACGTCCACGTTAGCTAAAAGACGTGTTAAACAAAATTACGCCCTGTACATTGTAAACGCTCTCCTAAAATCCCGAAGAGTTTATTATATTTACACACTTTGCACCATTTTCCATAGCACTTTCGTTAAAAGCTATTTTCTGTTCGAGAGAAAGTAGGTATGATATAAACGTTAAAAAAATATTATGAAAAGGAACTGTACAGATCGCCGTAAGCAATCAATCTTAAATGTAATACAGTTGTTACAAGGTGTTAACTGTGATAATATTAATAAAATGTTTTATGTTTACTAATGCAGTTTTCTTTTTCAGCACGATTTCCTTTTCAGCACTCTTGAGATCCACGGACATCGCGTGATCATATTTGAAGCAATTTTGTTGTATTGAGTTTAGGTTTCCAGAAAGTTTCGCGCACTGGGATCGGCTGCCCTTTTGATTACTTTTAGTCACTTTTTGGTTTATAAGGTCTAGATGAAAGTTGAATTTCGTGTAGTAACGTTACGTGCTTTGGGAATCTCCGCTATCCGAATTTTTATTAAAGTTTGGTTTTAATTTAATTTGCAAACCACTTCATGCTGAAAAGCTTGCTAAATTGCGCAACGATAATTTTTTTCTCGCCGCTTGCTCTCTTTTAAAATTTCAAGTACGCGTGCGAGACAAATTAAAACCGCCGTGGCATTAAAAATAAATCCGCAATTCTCGCAGAGGTTCGCCTTCGAATAAATTATTGAAGTTGGGTGAAAATGACGAATGTAATATGAATGCTCCTTGCTTCTTGTAAATTTTGGTTCGATGAGCCCTTGGAACGGAGACCACACCTTGTTCAAAAATTGTTATTCAAAACTAAATTCTGTAGGATTAATTTTACATTCGCGATACAATTTCAGAATAAACGCTTTAATTAAGGACATTTACATTTATATAAATTTTAAAATGAAAGCGAACCAGTGCACAACGCAGCAGCATCAAGGAACGGTAAGTAAGACCTTAAAAGATATTAATTACAATTTAATAAGTATAACAATGTATCAGTCTGTTGAGAATTTCAAGTATGATGTTGCCAGGGAAAACAGTATTCAACTGGTGGCAAATTTTAGGCAGAACCTAAAACTTTGCCCTTATAAAATCCAAATTTGCATGTCCCGAAGGGGAGAGATAAGCTGTTCATTACAACTTTGCATTAACAATGGCAGGGTAATTAGAAATTGAACGAGCTAGTTGAGACTCTTCCTGTAGAGAGATGGAGGTCATTTAATAGTAGGGTTTACATTATCTTGAAACTGTAGAGCTTGTGTACTTTATTACAGTTTACAGAATTCCGCTGCGCACGTGTGTTTAATCGAATTACGGATTCCCATGGTGATGTAAACAAAAAATTCCGACGCTGTAATTGATAGAAAAAAGTTAATTAAAGGAACTACGACAGTACGATGAACACATGCGGTTTTTTACAGATTTGCAAAGACGAATCACCAATGACACCAATCAATGATTTTAATTTACTAAAGCATTACTCTCTATTTAACAAATTTTTTTCGATATAATAATCAAATAGAAGCACGTTTATCTTGTTCGCCGATTTAAGAAATATGCCGAACAAGAAGGTAGGTATTGTGTTTGTTTTAAAAGGTGATGTCAATTTTGTCGGATATGCTTTAGGGTCCGAAAATAATTACAATTCCTGTTCTCGCCATCATCTCTTCTTCTCTCTGTGTGCGTTTGTGAGTGCGTGCGTGCGTCTGTAAGGTACTGTGTGTTTTTGCCTGTGACGTCTTAACACAGAAATGCCAAATTCAAGTCACTCAAAAAATGAGCGAAGCACTTTGCCTGAAGTATGCTATACTGTACACACCATCAGTTTTTACGGTTTCAAAAAATTCAAAATTTTTTTTCTTTATAGCAAACAGGATACTCAAACAAGAAATAAAACAAAATAATATATAATACCAGTTGCTGCAAATACAATTCAATAACGAAACAATAACAATGTGAGATCGTACACACAAAATTGTATTAGTAAGGCCTGCAAATTCTTATAGCACCTAAAGACAAAAGCACAAAATATTCTATAGATGGATTCAGCGAAACCATAGTCGACAGACTCGCATATGTGGTTGGTCACGGCTCGCATTATCTGATGAATTAAAAAAAAAAAAAATTTTTATGAAAAAAAACTTAATATGGTATTAAGATTCAGTTTGAACCTTGGTCGAATGCACACGTGTAACGACGACGCTCCAACTTTTAAAAGTAATAACGATTTTTTTTACAGTATGAAAAGACAATTTTAGTGTAGATCGCACCTAAAATGACCATCAAATACAGTCTTAGTGCTTTAGTACTTTTGTCTTAGTACATCAGGTAAAACAGGTAACAACAGAGTGCGCGCTCCCGGAGGTTCCTTGTTTGGCCATAGTAAAGTGTTACGTGTGCCAGTTATTAAGCACAATTAAACAAAGTAGCGGGGGTTACCTGCAAGGTTGAGTAGAACACCTGGATTACCTGCTGATTCAACAACAGGTAAGAGAATACCGGTTAATCAGCAAACAGCTAAAGCTAAGTAATAGATATAAGATATGTGGTAGATATTAATGCCTAGTAGAGAATACGCAAATAATTTCCTGAAATAGTTGTAAAATAGGCGGATGTAAATATTTAAAAAAAAACAAAATAAATATTCACTCATACTCAAGGGGAAAATCAAGAAACTAAATTCTTTTACGTGCCTGGTAGCTATTGAATTTTAAACTGAAGATTAAATGGAAGCACAAAAACAAAAGCAGGTTCCCAATAAAGTAACATAATTCTCCAACAATTTCAAATAGTTTAAGAGCGACAAGCAATTTAAGGTAGTTAAATTTCAGATTTGATTTTATTATTTAATTATTGATAATTGCATTGCAAATATTCCGTTTTAGTATTATGTTGAATGTAGGGTTGTTTGTTATATAATCTAACGTAGTTATGTTTGCTTAACATGTTATAAAGCAGAGCATCTGCGGTTTACGTTTATGTTTATGTAATTTTAAGTAAGGTTTGGAGCGTAAGAATTTGAATTTAAAGCTCAGAACCGGATAAGTCAAATTATGTCATGCAAATTAGGTTGGTTCTAGTATCTAACATTAACGTCTGATGTCACTCAGAATGACTAGTAGTATTAGAAGAGGCGTTAACATATACACGAAAGTGTATACACCAGAAAACCAACGGAAATTATCAGAAGCAGGAGATATTATACCTACCATGGAACAGGAAATAGTACTCACGGACAGAGAAAGATGAACAGTGCGGAAAATTTCAACAGATGGAAATTCATTATTTACCCCAACAGCAGATCAAAACCCAAATTGCACAACAACGAGGGAACAGATCGAAAAGGAAACTTGAGGAAACATTCCTGTCACACATCAGATAAAATTTAAAAGATTTACGATTCTAACTGAAGAAAAATGTAAGAAGCTTAGCTCCGCGCTACTATCATTTAGCACATATTTTCGGTTTAGCACTACAAATAGAAGCCTACTTAGAAGACCTAGGAAAAGAAGAATTTTAGGGAGCCGAATCAATAGCAGCAGAACCAGCAGAAATATTAAAAGCGTCAATAAAAATACACTAAAAAAAAGTTCCAGAAACCATTACGACAGCAGTACAGCCAAAGCAAAAAGAAATCCATAAGAAGTAGGAATAGAACGTCAGATATTACTATGCTAGATCAAAGAATAGAGAAACAAACTGCAGCAATGCCACTCGAACGATACGTGCTATCTTTGTCGATACCAACATTTTAAAACCTCGAAGATTAAGATCGCAACTTGAAAAGGAAGAGAAGCAAGAAAACCGAATAAGCGGCAACTAATCGACAAAGTACAGGTACAGCAAAAACAACAAACTACACCTGGCAACTAAGCTGGAGGAAAACTGATACCACAAGAAGAGGCGTGGTAATAAGGAAAGGTAGCCGAAGAAAAATAAAAGGTTTCAAATCATTAAACGAAAAGCAATGTATGGTCTCGGTGAAGACAGAAAAAATTAACGTTAATATTATTGGAATACACGTGCCGTCAGACAATAGAATGGCCGGAGTAATGGCAGAACTGTATGACCTAACGTAGCAAAGCATTAGGAGAGCACTTACAATACTGGTCGGAGATTTGAATTCACACATTGGCGAATATCACCTCACAGAAAAGGATAGAAAACTGATTGGCCCTAAACTACATCATCTAAGAAGCATTGATAACAGACAAGCATTAAAAGACCTGGCACACTTATTCGAGCTACGTATTCAGAACATCTGGAGTCGGCCGGATTTGTTTCGCACCACCTGGAGTAACTCAGAAGTTGAAGCACAATTAAATCACCTTCTGGCCAAGCGCGAACAACACACGAAACTATATATTTAATCGAAGCGGAATGTGTAAAGGAGGTGAGTGCAGACCACAAGATAGTGACAGCTGTATTGAAAACGAACGAGGAGAATCTGGTAACCACAATTCATAGCGCAAGGGACAAGAAAAAGATAGCGAACAACAAGTGTAACATCCAGCTACTGAAAAATTACGATGCCAAAGAGTTGTATCAACCAAGCGTCCAGGGAAAGAATAAACACAGCACACATTTTGGACAAAAAAATAGTTGATACCCTAATCGCAGCCGCGCGGCAAAGTTTAAACAGACCATCGTTTCCAATAACCCTTAACAAGAAGAGGGCTCTAGTACGGCACCAACAAACACAATTTAAATATAATAAGAACAAGAATGCCGAATTTAAGAAAGTTATAGCAAGCAACTTTTAACAAAAACATGCCCAGGAGCAACACGAAGCAGAAAAGGGCAAATTTCTTTTCCAAAATTTAAACAAGTATCTACCGGAAAGAAGGCTACAAAATACAAATCAATATATTTAAAAAACAAGGAGAGCAAACTCTGTAACAAAAAGAAAAGACCTACACCAACTTATGATACACTGGAAAAGTGAATTAATGACAACAGGAAATATCCAGCGACAAATAAAAAAACAGAACAATGGCCACTGTGGTCACTGGGGCCACTTCTAACTACAGAGTTAGTCACAGAAATAATACACTTCTTTTTCTTCTCAAGGTGTCATACCTTTTTATTACTACATTTTCTTATAGATACAGATTAATATTATATTTATAATAGTATTCTAGTATTCTATAATTAGTATGCACTGTTGCTGGTAGATGCCGCTGGAATAGATCTTGTAGTAATGTTTCGTGGCGTTGACGATTTTGATCTTAATATTAAAGATGAAAACTATCCTGGGGAAGATTTTGCGACACCGTGGTAGTTTTTCGTTGCTTTCCACGGCTAGAATCCGAAAAATGTCCGAAAAATCCGAAATACAGGATTCGAACCGCCGCCTAGGAGGGCGATAGAGTTGTATGTAAGCCAACCCGTTGACCCACACCTCTACCAAGCCCCTCCAAAATATAGGAAAATACGATCTTGCAAGAATTGGGCAAAGAAAAAAAATATATAAAAAAAACGAAGGCAGTTAAGCAAGGATGTCTAGTCTCGCCCACGCTATTCACGAAGATATTGCACAGGATTCTAGAAACAAATATATAGTATACTATTCCCGGTTTTACATAATATTCACTTAGAATTAGAATTACTACCGCAACTTTTAGTTCTTTATATGTAATGTTGTTATCGGGATGATTTTTTAACAGAGCGTACTTCCTCAACTTTTCCAAGGAAGATGCGGAAATATTGTCAGCTTAAAATAATGCAAATAGTTCTACTGGTGTGAGATTTTTATATTCAGAGTAATCTGGTATAGCAAACTTATCTCCATTGTATTGAAAATCGCAGGATGTTCAAGTGTATTTCAGGTTTTGTTTTGTTTGTTTTTGGGTGTTGTCCAATTACAGATGTACCTGCACTTTTTAAATTCGTGGGCCATAGGTTAGTTTGATATCTCATCGCAGTTGTCGACCAAATAGGTGATTCAAATATCTTTGATTGTCATAATCGTCAAAGCCTTCATTCGTCAAAACATTTGGCGCAGTCGGTTTTGTATAGATCATCATTAAGGTCATTCGTATACAAAATTTGTAAGATCTCTTCCAGGGCGAATCGCACAACGTTATAACATAAAAGTTGTTAAAAATTGTTTATACAGAAAAACGTAGTATTTACTTTTCTTTTTATTTTCATTTCTTTTTTCAATTGTTGACATTGACATTTTTTTTTAAATGGCAACCTTTTTTTTATGGCATGACCAGTTAGTGCTTTTTATTCTCTATACAGCCATGTAAAAATATCATACAGTTGCATAATAAAAATTTCAAGAAAAATCATGATGAACATTTATTGTTGTCACTGGCAACATTTTTTATCAGGTACTTATTGCAAGATAAACGAACGACAATAGCAGGCAATTGTTTGAAAATGTTTAAAATTGAACAAATGCAAATCTGTAATGTCAATTCGGTGACAGTTAACATTAATAAGTGATAAAATTAAATCTGTGTCCTGTGTTAAATGCGAATTTCTAATCATGGTACGTTTAACAGAAACTGAACGTATCGAAATTTTGATGATGATCGGGTACGGTGATAACAAGAGAACTCACGACGATGTGTGCGCTTTATTTAATACTGTACATCCAAATCGTGAACCTGTTACGCGGTCCACTGTAACCAAAATTAATAGAAAATTTAGAGAAATGGGCCACGTTAAAGATTTGGATAAAATTGGCCGTCCAAAAATAGCAACAGACGATAAAATGTTGGACATTGTCTTACAGTTTCCGAAAATCCTTATACTTCAACTCGACAATTAGCCCTGGATAATAATGTTAGTCAAGGAACTGTACTGAATATTTTACATACAGAAAAATTTTATCCTTATAAGGTTAAACTTGTTCAAGAATTATCAGAAGATGATTTTGATAGGAGAATTCAGTTTTATGAAGAAATGATGGACAGGTGCAATAACGACCCACAGTTTGTGAATTCTATTATCTTCTCCGACGAAGCCACATTTTCTTTAAATGGAGCTGTAAATCGGCACAATTCCTGTTATTGGTCGCGACATAACCCATATTGGATAGAAGAGTTACACACACAGGTTGGAACTTGTTCCCGCGTTAGCTGTTTTATTTCCAAATGCAGAAAATCCGGACACGCCTATCGATAGAATTTGGTTGCAACAAGATGGTGCTCCACCTCATTATGGCATTCATGTTTTCATTTTCATCCATGTTAATATTTAGATGGAATTTTTACAAATAGGTGGATAGGAAGAAGAGGACATATTAAGTGGCCAGCGCGATCTCCCAATCTAAACCCGCTTGACTTCTTTTTATGGGGCCATCTTAAAAGTACAGTGTATACAAACAGACCAGACAATTTCGAAAATCTAAAAATTCGTATCCGCGAGCATATACAAGCAATATCACCTGCTACAGTTCAAAATGCAGTTCGAGGATGTTCTTATCGTATTGCCCACTGTCAGGCAGTGAATGGCGAACAGTTTGAACATTTGCTTTCTTAAATTGATGTTAAATATGATTTAAAACTAGTTTACTAATTTGTGGACCTGCTATTGTCGTTTGTTTATCTTGCAATAAGTGTACCTGATGAAAAATGTTGCCAGTGACAAAAATAAATGTTTATCGTGATTTTTCTTGAAATTTTGTTATGCAACTCTATGATATTTTTACATTGCTGTATAGAGAATAAAAAGCACTAACTGGACATGCCATAAAAAGTATAGGTTGCCATTTAATAAAAATGTCGATGACGTCAATAGCTAAAACATATGACAATTGAAAATAATGAAAAACGCCAAATTGTGGCACAAAACTTGATAGGAAACTTTTGTTAGAAACTTTTTTTTGGTAAAGATATTATTTAAGGCTGTAGCATCGATGTTCCTTACTTTTTATTCACCCTGTATATGTAACGCGTGGCTTTAAAGGGTTTTGACTCGTATATAAGGGACTTCTACCGTAGGTCTCGCCCGAAGACAGTAAAAGTTGAGACAGGTAAAAGGAATCCGTATTTAGCATATAAATAACTGGGTGTTCCCCCCAATTTCTTAAAACCTGAAAATAAATTCTAAGTAAATTTCTTTCATTAAACTTCTTGAACAGTTCTTGTTAAGACTTTTAACTAAATGTTACTGTATGAAATGTTAGGCTGAAAATTTTAAACGATGTGAAACAGTTGTCTCCAAATTTTGAAAACAACGTTAACCAATGAGAAAGTTTATTTGTTATAATTTTCCCAGCGATGTCTTATAAATGCATAAATGCTGCTTTAATTTATAAAGCATAAAAATACGTAGTTTAGAAATCAATATAAAGCAGAATTGCTTTAGAACCGTAGAAAATAAATAAAACAGTTCTTTGAAAAGGATTCTTCAATTCGTCTTTCACAGATCAAAGACCTAACACACAACATAGAATAAACTATCCTTTGAAAAGAAACTCTTGCTACTGAAGAATTCTAATCAAAAAGTGCAATTTTCAATTACAATTTAGCCCACATTGTATTAAAGTTGGGAAAGTATAATTTTCTTCGTTTAATATTTTGGATTACTGGATTAACATATTTTACTAACAAAAACACAGTAAATAAATAAACATTCTTAAAATTTTATAAAATGCAAAGTTAATAAAGAAACTACATGCTCCTTTATAGATGGGATACTATAAGCTACTTGTTGTAATCTTGACAAGTTCTACAGATAATGCTTTATTGAATGCTTTGCATGCTATTATTAAAACGCTTTGTTGCGGGTCAACCCACGTCTAAATTTGGATTGTTGGAACTGCTACTTTACATTCCACAAATTTGGGTATGTGTGCATTTGAAACAGCTGTTTCTCCTGCAGAATATGATTCTGAAATTATCTCTTTTAATGAATTCCATATTAGTTATTACACCACTAAACAAATGACTTACCAAAGCAAAATTTACTAATACTCCATGCCCTACATGCGACCGACTGGAATTTATCAAATAGAATAAAATAAAGATGTGTTGTTTGTGAACCATTCGCTCGAAATTATCAAATCACTCAGATGAATCGAATAAATCAAATCACAAAAAAAAGATTCATTCATTATTCGCTTACCAATATCATTATTTCATTCTGCACTGCATGCAGTAGCGACTTTATTGTTCATTATTGACCGAAATAAAAAAGTTTAATACACGTGTATACGTATTTATTCATATTATAAAATAGGTACAAAATTAATTTAAAACAAACAAATTAATTCAAATATAAATTACCTTGTTTTTATTTAAATTTATTCGGGGATTATCCTATTTTTATTAAAGAAGTGATTTAATATTACCTTTGATTTGCTGCAACCAGCAGTGAGGTCGTGCATCCAAGTTAAATAAAAATTGCTGAATCAGTGGAACCGTCATGAACGTGGTACGCTCTTTCTATGTTGCGGATGGGATTGTAGGTCGGCTTATACGTACAACCTCGTTAAAATTCTTGGCGCCAGATCTTATAAAAGAGTTTACTCTTCGGTCGGACTTCACTAGACAACGGCTTTTCTCTAGTTAGCTATCAGCTATCATATATTCAAAAGTGTTTTAATATTAACGTTTCACGCCACAACATTGACTACAATAACATCCCACCAATCTTACTACTGTAGCAAGACCATAGCTGCATAGTAGGTAGATTATAAGAACATACTACATGATACTGAAACTTAAACAAAAATAATAGTATAAGGTTTTTGAAAAACTTATTCTTTTTGTTGAAATTAAAGAAAACTGAAAATGAGAAGACAAATTTGTCTGCCAAAAATTGGGTGGAGGAGACAATTAATCGCCTAATTTTTGCGACACCTAACAAATAACTTGTGAACCTTATGCTACATTCACCTATGAGAAATTTACGTTTAACAAATTTTTACATTGTCTCCCATTTATTAAATAAAGATGCATAAATTTTCGATTTCAAAGATTCATAAAAGGCGCAATTTTTGTTTGAAAATTTTCACTCCACAATTTTTCATTTATAAAAGAATTATTTTACATAGTGAAATTGCGTCGATGTTGCTAGGAAAACGTTGACCCTTCCACTTCTTTAAGTTTGGGGAATAGCCAATAGTCAAAAAGCGCCAGATCGAATTAAGCCGGATGTTCAAGCATTAGGCATCGCAATTCTTCAGCTTTTTCGACGGCAATTTTTGCGGTGTAACTCGAGCATTGTCGTGCAACAGCTTCACTCCTTTTGTCTACATTTTTGAACGCGTTTTCTTCATTTCTTCTTTTAGTTTTATAAGAAAATCACTATAGTACGCTGCAGTAATTGTTTTACGTTTTATTAAATAGTCGATTACCAGAATTACCTTGAAATCCCAGAAGACGTTTTGGGCCGAGGAGGTGAGCTTTGCTTTTTAAAAGGCAGTGAATCGCAGTGCTTCCATTGTTTTAACTGATTTTTTGTTTCTTGTTTATAACACCGGATCCATGTCTCGTCACCAGTCACAAGAGTTACTTCAAACTTCTCTTTATTGTGACGATAAAGTGCCAAAAGCTTAATTAACTTTTACCTCGCGAGTTAAGAGTTCAGGAACCCATTTGGCACAAACCTTGCTCGTCAAGAGATGGTGGCGAAGATGTTTCCATGAAATTCCCAGTTCATGGACTGCCTGCTCTGTGATTATTTAACGATTTGTTTTAATTACTTGATGAACTGCAGCCACCGTTTCGTCGGTAATGACAATTTGAGATTTTTCTGATCGCGGATCGTCTTTTGGGCTCGTCCTTTTCTCTTCAATTCTGCACATCAAAATGTTATAGTCTAATACAGAGCCTTCGTTAATTACTGATATCCACGTGACCTGTGGTCCGCAGTGACAGAGTTTTAGATTTAGATGTTGAAGTCAGTTTAGGATTGGTACTTGTGGTAACTAAAAATTCCCTGTAAGTGTCACTGTCAACACTAAAAGTGAGGTTATGTATGTAAACAAGCAAGCCTTGATAAGTCAACAAACGGCTTGGAAATTTTTGGATAAAAAACTTACCAACAGTGTAAGATAAGTTGCCTGTATTTTGTGGTCACGTGGATATCGGTAATTAATGAAGGCTCTGTATTTACGACAATAGTCCATGTTCAGACTATTCAAAGTTTATTAAGAAAATGTCTTTATTCAAAATAAACGTTTTATTGACAAATTACAAATTGTTTCTTTTTTTTATATATATTCAAAAACAACAGATTAACCCGACTTGATTATATTACATAATTACATCTACAACATTCTCCCCCCTAGTAACTGGGTAGGAGAGCCAATTACTCTTCTCTATCGGTATCCAGAACACAGAGCTGCTTGGTACTACGTCGAAATATACCCCTGGCCGTCTTGATGTCTACCACTCGCACCCTGCCATCTCCACCTGGATAAAGAGCGATGACTTTGCCTTTGCACCACTTATTTCTTGGTCCATCTGGATCAACAACCAGTACAAGATCACCAATTTTAATTGGTCGATTTTCTCGAAACCATTTGATTCTCCTGTTCAGATTTACTAAATATTCTTTAGACCATCTTTTCCAAAATTCTTCCACCCAGTACTGTGCACCTTTCCATTTGTTCAGATAAAACTGGTCGTTCTGGTTCGTTTCAGCGTAAGTAAATGATGCACCTAGACGACCAATAATAAAGTGATTTGGCGTTAAAACGTCATTTAGTTCGTCTGGGTCTGTTGATACATGTGTCAGAGGTCCACTGTTCAGGATATTCTCAATTTCAGCAAATATCGTCCGCAAAGTATATTCTTGTGGATATTTTTCTTTTATTAGAACCATTAGATGTTTTTTTATTGATTGAATTAGTCTTTCCCAAGCTGCACCCATATGCGGCGTCAATTGAAGTACCATTTTGTGTTTCGTGCTGAACAACTATTTATTATTTCATTTTAGTTCCATTTGTTTAATGCTTCTGCTAATTCTCTACAGGCTCCTTTGAAATTGGTACCATTATCAGAATACATCTCTAAAGGAAATTCTCGTCTACACCCAAATTGTCTGTAAGCGTGTATAAAAGCATTGGTAGACAAATCTTGGCCTATTTCTAAATGTACAGCTCTAGTGACCATGCAAGTGAATATTATTCCATAACGTTTTTCATGAGAACGTTTTACGGTGACTTCTATGGGTCCAAAATAGTCCACGCCGGTTTTAATAAATGGTCGGATTGTTGACTCTATTCTGCATGTAGGTAATTGTCCCATAACAGGTTGTTGTGGCAATGCTCTTCTAATTTTACAAAATTGACATGACGACCATATCTGTTTAACAGTTTGCCGTAGATGAAAAATCCAAAACTTCAGCTGTAAATTATTAATGACATGTTCTTTACCTTGATGATTATTCAGACAGTGGTAATAAAATATTAACAATTTTGTGTATGGATGTTTAGCATCCAAGATGATTGGTCTTTTAGTATATTCGTCCAAATACGTAGCATTATTTAGTCTCCCATTGAGTCGCAACAAATTGTTTTCATCTATTATGCAGGTGAATTTATAAAGTTTACTGGATTTCAAAATTTCTTTTTTGTTTTGAAGAATTTTCAATTCTGCACCAAAGGAATCCATTTGAATTCTTCGGAATAATAACACTTCTCCCGCAGTCAAATCTTCTGGACGAAGTTCTGAAAATACAGGATTTTCCTTAGAAACCTTAGCTTTGCAATTTCTAATGAATCTTAAAGTCCAGGCCGTAGTTCTTAGCAGTCTGTTCCATTTCGAAAATCTATTTGAATCTGGGGTAGGTAATTTTTCACATAAAGTGACCACGGCTACTAAATTCGCTTTCAATTCTAGGTCGTCTACAGAATTTAGAGAAATATCTTCCTGTGGCCATTTATCATATGGAAGTGTGAGAAAAGTAGGCCCTCTTATCCATCGACTACTCGTAGAAAAATTTACGTGATGTCCACGTTTTGTAGCTTCATCTGCTACATTGTTTTTAGAATTAACGTATCGCCAATTCTTGGAATTCGTTAAATCTTGAATTTCTCCGATTCTGTGTGAAACAAACACTTTAAATCGATACGCCTCGGCTCTTATCCAATGTAGAACAGTTTTTGAATCCGTCCAATAGTAAGTATTTTCTAAGACAATTTTCAACTCTTCTTTTATGTATTTACTTAGACGAGCTCCAATAAGTGCTGCCTGTAGTTCCAATCGAGGAATCGAAGTGGGTTTCAAAGGTGCTACTCTCGTTTTTGAAGCTACAAATGAGACTTCTGGTCCGCCTTTGTTTTCCCAACGTAAGTAGGCCACAGTGGCGTATGCTCTTTCTGAAGCGTCGCAAAAAATATGTAATTGTACTTTTGTATCTTGGGTTAATTCGGCGAAGTACTGTCGTTTGATCTTGAAAGTATTAATATCTTTTAAGTCTGTGAGCCACTTTTCCCAATCATTTTCCAAGTTTCCACTTATTTCATCGTCCCAGCCAATTCCGCTTCTCCAAATATCTTGGAGCAGTATTTTTCCCTGAATGGTAAAATTAGCGATAAAACCTAATGGATCGTATACAGACATGACCGTCTGTAAAACTTCTCTTTCAGTAGGACGTCGCTTTCCTTCAATGACTTGTGGGTGGATTTTGTGGAATTTAGTTTGGAAACTAAAGCAGTCTTCCTTAGGATTCCACCACAATCCCAATACTCTTTCGGTTGGTATATCTCCATCTACGTCTAAATTATTTTCTGCATGAGCGACAAGGTGAGATTCTATGTGTCTAAGTACTTTGTTAGAATTGCATACCCAGTTGCAAATTGCATAGCTTGCCCTTTTATGAACCGTTATGACTTCATCAATCAACTTTATCGCTTCGTCTTCGTCATTGGCGCAGTCTAAATAGTCGTCCATGTAATGCAGTTTTATAATGGCTTCAGCTGCTTCCGGGTAAATATGGATAAATTCTCTTGCATTTATATTTTTTACTTCTTGAGCTAGACAAGGTCCGCAGACTGAACCAAAAAATACAACTTCTATTTGATAAATGTCGGGATCTCTCTCTCTGTCCATATCTCTCCACAAGAAACGTTGAGCTGATCTATCTTCGTCTCTAATCTTCACTTGTAAGAACATTTCTTTTATGTCGGCGGCGAAGGCTGCCTTTTTCCTTCTAAAATTTAACAATATTGTAAATAATGAATTATAGAGATCCGGACCTGTAAGAAGATTGTCATTTAAGCTCACACCATTTGCCTTGGACGCTGCGTCAAATACTATTCTTAATTTATTTGGTTTGTTTGGGTTTACTACACCAAAGTGTGGTAAATACCAAGTCTTGTTCGTCTCTTTTCTGGTTTCGTTGATTGTAAGTTTTCTCACATATCCTTTACTAACATATTCGTCGATTTTATCACAATAAGCTTTGGCATATACTGCATTTTTGTCCATTTTTCTTTCTATGCCTTTTAATCTACTTATTGCATTATTTTTACTCTCCGGAAACGGTGTTTCAGATTTCCACAGAAGTCCAGTTTCATATCCATTCCCATTACGTTTCATCGTCTCATTTAAAATGCCTTGTGCTCTTATATCTTGCTTTGAAAATGAATTTTTCTAGGTTTCTTTAATTCCCAATGAATCAAGTTGCCACTGCTGTTTAATTAAATTATGAAGCAGGCCTATATCGTCTTCTGCGTGTTCATACACATGACAAGTAAAGTGACTTTGATTATTTGAATTCCCTGAAGAAACATTTCCATGTAGAACCCATCCCAACAGCGTTTTACTTAAAGCAGGTCCTCCCCATGGTCCAGGAATAATTTTTCTTGGCACAATTAAAGGCCAGTTATCCTGACCAATCAATATAAAAGGTTTGGCATTTACCATAGACAGATTCGGCGTATTTCTGATGTGCGAATATTGAGAAGAAATTCTATTTATGTCGATACTTTGACTTGGTAACGATAAGTTTCTAATAGTTCTAACGTGCCGTAGAAGAAAAGATGCTTTACCATGCTTACCTTGTAGTTGTAAACTTACAGTTTTTGAATCTTCTTCTAATTTTATTTCATTATTCGTCCATTGAATACAAAGGGATTGTTCAGGTCCATCTATCCCTAATTGATCCGCCAAATTCGTATCTATCAATGTCACTGTAGAAGCATCGTCAAGTAATGCGCACGTTTCGATAGAACCCTTTGATCCTTTTAAGATTACCGGCAAGATTTTTAATAATACTGTATTACCTGCCTTTAAAATGTGACAGTTAATTTCCGTCTGACAGTTATCATTTTTAGTCTCGGGCGTCTCTTTAATGTCATTTTTATGTAATAAATAGTGATGTGGCTTCGTACATTGATTTATGCCGCAATGCTTCCTGTACTTACACTGCCTTACACCATGTTTGTCGTTCAGACAAGAAAAACATAAACGATTGGTTCTTACGAACTCCCAACGTTGGTCCACTGAGGAATCTAAAAATTTCTGGCATTTATTAAGCCAATGAGTGCCTTTCTTACAAAATCTACATTCGTTACTTTTACTTATTGAAAGTGTTGTTTCTCTTTTCTTTTGATGAGTATTAAAGGAAATTTCATCTTTGTATTGAGGAATTTGCAATTGACAAGCCGCGTCAGCTTTTCCTTCTAACCAAGAATAAAATTCAATAATTGTTGCCTTTTTCACAAAGATGGTCCTTGTGTGTTCCACCCACATAATCTTGTAGTTAATAGGTAGTTTATTAACTAATTCCCCTAAGAGAATTGGATTCGTAAGATGATCGACTTCTTGCAGTGCTTGAATTGTACACACCAGGTTCCGCACAGTATCTGCAAATTCTATTATTGTATATAGTTTGTCTTCTCTTGCAAGTGGCATTCTTTAAACTTTATCTAATAATAAGTGTATAATATGCTCAGTTCGACCAAATCTTTTGCCTAAAACGTCAATTATGCTTTTGACATTTTGAGGTAGTATAAGCATAGATTGGACAACTTCTCTAGCTTTACCTTTTAAACATTTCTGAAGTCGAATTAAGTTTTCACTATCAGTAAGACCACACGTTTCTGTCGTTGTTTTATATTGGCAAATAAAATTAGGTCATTCTATAGGGTCGCCATGAAAATAAGGTAATTCTTTTGGTACGGATTGTCGGGAAATGTATTTAGAAAAATCAAATTGATTTACCTGTGCTGCCTGCATGGAAATACCTTTGTCAATAATTTTGGAGTTTGATTTCTCCTGTGATTCCTCGTTTATTGAAAAATTTCGTTTTTGAGATAAATCCTCTTGATGGGTTACTACAGTATTTTTGTTAATTTCATCGTCTCGTAAGCCTGGAAGAAGTGCTGTCTGCGCTGGACCTTGGCCAATAATCCATGCTTCTATCCTAGACTTCTGACTGCATTTATCAACATTGTCTGGAAGAAGTGCTGTCTGCATCGTATTCTGATTATTATTGATATATGTTTCTATCCTAGACCTCTGACTGCATGTATCAACACTGCCATGTTTTTTATCTATTTGAGCCAGTTTTATGGATAATTCCAATTCGAGGCGTTCATTTTCTCGCTCCTCTTCAAGCTTCAACCGTTCGCGCTCTTCTTCACGCTTCAACCGTTCTTCTACACGCTTCCTGTCAGAGCGCTGTCGCTCTATTAGAATTTCCATTTCTGCCTCAAGTTTTTGTCGCCTGATTGTATTTGCTTTACTTGAAACTCTAGTCGACTGATGTGATCTGGCTGAATCTTCCCCAGATTTCTCTCTATAGAAATCTGTAGAATTTCCTGTTATATTTGGTTCCTTATCTAGGTCTGCCTCTATAGCAACATCATTTTTATTTTTAAGTCGCTCACTACGTCGAACACCAGACATGATTCCAAGTGCTGACTCTTTTATCTCGAAGGACCAAAATAAACGTGTTATTGACAAATTACAAATTGTTTCTTTTTTTTATATTATATTCAAAAAAAAAACAATTTGTAATTTGTCAATAACACGTTTATTTTGAATAAAGACATTTTTCTTAATAAACTTTGAATAGTCTGAACATTTTGGTCCTTCGAGATAAAAGAGTCAGCACTTGGAATCATGTCTGGTATTCGACGTAGTGAACGACTTAAAAATAAAAATGATGTTGCGGTAGAGGCAGACCTAGATAAGGAACCAAGTATAACAGGAAATTCTACAGATTTCTATAGAGAGAAATCTGGGGAAGATTCAGCCAGATCACATCAGTCGACTAGAGTTTCAAGTAAAACAAATACAATCAGGCGACAAAAACTTGAGGCAGAAATGGAAATTCTAATAGAGCGACAGCGCTCTGACAGGAAGCGTGTAGAGGAGCGGTTGAAGCTTGAAGAGCAGCGAGAAAATGAACGTCTCGAATTGGAATTATCCATAAAACTGGCTCAAATAGATGAAAAACATGGCAGTGTTGATACATGCAGTCAGAAGTCTAGGATAGAAACATGGATCAATAATAATCAGAATCCGATGCAGACAGCACTTCTTCCAGACAATGTTGATAAATGCAGTCAGAAGTCTAGGATAGAAGCATGGATTATTGACCAAGATCCAGCGCAGACAGCACTTCTTCCAGGCTTACGAGATGTTGAAATTAACAAAAATACTGTAGTAACCCATCAAGAGGATTTATCTCAAAAACGAAATTTTTCAAAAAACGAGGAATCACAGGAGAAATCTAACTCCAAAATTATTGACAACGGTATTTCCATGCAGGCAGCACAGGTAAATCAACTTGATTTTTCTAAATACATTTCCCGACAATCCGTACCAAAAGAATTACCTTATTTTCATGGCGACCCTATAGAATGGCCTAATTTTATTTGCCAATATAAAACAACGACAGAAACCTGTGGTCTTACTGATAGTGAAAACTTAATTCGACTTCAGAAATGTTTAAAAGGTAAAGCTAGAGAAGTTGTCCAATCTATGCTTATACTACCTCAAAATGTCAAAAGTATAATTGACGTTTTAGGCAAAAGATTTGGTCGAACTGAGCATATTATACACTTATTATTAGATAAAGTTAAAAGAATGCCACTTGCAAGAGAAGACAAACTATATACAATAATAGAATTTGCAGATACTGTGCGGAACCTGGTGTGTACAATTCAAGCACTGCAAGAAGTCGATCATCTTACGAATCCAATTCTCTTAGGGGAATTAGTTAATAAACTACCTATTAACTACAAGATGATGTGGGTGGAACACACAAGAACCATCTTTGTGAAAAAGGCAACAATTATTGAATTTTATCCGGCTCGAAGGACCAAAATGTTCAGACTATTCAAAGTTTATTAAGAAAATGTCTTTATTCAAAATAAACGTTTTATTGACAAATTACAAATTGTTTCTTTTTTTTATATATATTCAAAAACAACAGATTAACCCGACTTGATTATATTACATAATTACATCTACAACACTCCATGCACACTTTTTGCATCTAGCTGTAAATCTCTTTTGGTTGTTTACCTTGTAAGGTTAAAAACCGAATCACAAGACGCTACTCTACATTCTCCATTTAAAAATAAATGATTTTAGTCAACTCCAAGTCCACGTCCACGTATATATTTAATGAGCCTCGTATTACCACAACAAATATATCGACACTTTACAACTAACAAGAAAACAAACATTAATAACAACAAACCTTCATCTTAAAAAAACGAGATAACGATGCTACTGCCACAAAAACTTATTTTATTAGTGTTAATGTTATTGAGAATTATTGAAAGCGATGCAGATTATGTTACGATTCCCTTGGTGCTATTTCGGTAAAATCTAACACTGTTGATTAAGTAAAGATAAAACACAGTATATACATTCCTAAAATAAAGGTGACCCAAAAAACCTTTTAATAATGACAGATAATAAAAATTTTGTATTAATATATCTGCCACATGCAGTTTTTTTTCATCGCCTTCTAGGTTATATCTTTGTCGGTAGCTTTGTAGTTTCTGGATCTTGTAACTGGTTCGAAATTAGATGGTAATGAGGTTTAACTGGCGTTCAAAAAAAATAATATTTACTAATAATACACAAATCACTTACTAGAGAGTTAAGAACTAAAAACTGATCCATAAAAATATATTAAATATTACAAAAACTAAGAAGCGGATCAAAAGGATTCTTAAACGAGTCAAAATTCATAGCATTTACATCACAAAGTTAATTGATTCCAAAATTTACAATTTTGTTGGAAAGACACATTTTGCTTGTTCTTTCTTTAATTAGCTTGAAATTATGTTCTCAAAGATAGGTATAAGGTGAATTAAAAAAAAAACATGACGCTTCAAAAAACTTTGTACTCATTGTTTAACTTACTAAGACGTGTAAATTTTACAACAAAGTTGTGGCGTACGCTAACTAAACACATCATTAACTAAATAAAAGATATCTTAGATATTGCACACACGTAGTTTGACCATTTTAGATCAGAAAAGGCTTTGACACCTAGATCAGTTTGAACACTTAACTATTTTTAACATAACATTGTTTAGTCAGTATAGATTGTGAGGGTTCAATACTGCTATAAATTTAAGGTGTAAAGTCTTGAGCGAAAATCATAATCATTGACCAAATATGCCTTTCTAAATAGATAAAGTGCAGAAAAGTCGCAGAAGGAAAACAGTAAAACCGCAATTACTTCATATCGGTTTGTTAGAGCGTTCAGACTTGGCAAGTTTTTAATAATAAATGTATAAGTACTAGATTTCAATTTTTGGATGGTTTTTGAGGTTGCAGGCAATAGAATAGCTGATTTTTTTTTCAGTAGGAAAATGTCCACATTTTTTTGGGTGTTTGTTTCAGTTCGTTGTTCAATTAATGCCGTCCAAACTTTCGAACTGCCAAATATTTGCAGTGTACAGTCGCAGAACTCATCCCAGGATATGGGTTACATTAAATACGGTTTCGAAGACGAGGGGGCATGTCCCGAGAGACTTAAGTTAGAATTTTTTATCAACTATATCTTAGTGCATAGAGTTTGTTGATAGTACTCCTTAAATCACATCAGGTTGTCTTGTGGATTTTTACTGGCTTTTCCTTGGAAGACAGGAGTTAACGAGGTAGTTTTTAAAGCGATTACTTTATTAAGAAGGGTTTCAAACCGCTCGACTGATAGCGTGATAGTTAGTTAATTTACTGAACGCCCTTGGGTGTTGTTTTAAGTTCCCAAAACAAAGTTTCGTAAACAAAGGTTACGGAACAAAATATTTAAAAATGGTTAATAAAACAAAACAGGTTATTTACATGTTAATGAGGTACACCACACTCATCTAGGGGATGATACAGCGCCAACTTCGTAGTGTCAACAGCACAGAACAACTGTGGTCCCTAGCTTTTCTGGATAAGCCACTCTTGATGGCGATATGGGCTAGATAAACCACGTAGCTGCGCAAGGCTTGTATAAAACTCCAGAATTTCGGAGTTATTCTCTAAAGAGTGGTGCCTAGGAACTGGTGGTAAATGTTCTTTGTCGTCGGTTGAGTAAGGTGACGTCGGCGTCGGAGGAAGCAGAGTTCTCCAGATCAGCGTAACCTACAGATTCTTGAATGGTGAACTGCGAGAAGAACCCGTTTTCGTGCCACACAGGGTTAGGTTATTCTTTCACCTAGTCGTACCTCAGATTCCCGATGAAGAACCAATGTTGTTCTTCGTCCCTAAAGCAGTCCTGAAATCGCCGATCCTAATCGGGGTGGTAACGCACCGGCTTCTATTGAGGGGTTGATTCTTCTTTCTGGCCTGGCAGAGCCGGCTCCAGAAATCGTTTAACCTTGGGAACTTTCTAAAACGGATGGGGAGGGAAAGGTTTTTGATTGTGTTGGTGAAAATGATTAATGGGTTATTGACGAATGACAACGAGATTCCATCGTAGAGAGGCAAAGGTGTAGCTAGTGCTCGATTAGTGGGTTAATTCGTACAACTCTAGGACGCCTAAAAGAGTGGTTTCCGTAACCGGAAGTTAAAGCTCGATCTGAAGACCTGAAACTAGAGTTTGATTGTTCTAAAGCATTTATCTTATGACCGGTATATTTATCGCTAAAACTAAACATAATCCATGTTTAGTTGTCCCGTTTGATGTCATTAGTGAGGAGTTATTTTTCAAGACCCTCCCATGAAGAAATATTGGTTTCACAAACATATATGAAGTGAATTTGATGTACAAAATAAGCTTGTAACTTCTTGACAAATGACAATCACTATGAGTGCCGTCGTTTTTATCTTAGAATGTGAAAGACAACACTTCAAAGTTCAGCTAGCGTATTTTAAAAAGTCTAGGTCTTATTATAACTATTACGAAATTAATTTGCTGTCTTTAGTTTACATAATCTTATATTAAACGGGAATATTTGTATCGATTCTAATATTTCCTGTTTTTATTGATTTGTTTTGTGATATAAAGCGAAATCCAAAGTTTCTTGGTTATACAAGGTGCAAAGGCCTGCATGCCTCAATTCACAACAAGTTGGAACCTATCCTATATTTTGCTAATACCGTCAGTATTAAAATCAATGTGGTTATAGCTGCTAAAATATTGATTTAGAGCAGTAAAAGATGCTATTCAGAAGTTACATATTATGGCTTGGGTGTTTTTCTATAGTTAGAATAATTTTAAACGGCACAGTAAGTATCCCACGACAACTTTGAATACCGCACTGAAATGAAATTCTAAATTTGTTTAGTAGGTACTTTACGAAATGTAACTTACATTAGAAAACTTTCTTGGTTTGATCAAATAAACTAAAACCATGAGTTGGGAAGAGTTCATTGTTTAAATGTGAGGAATCTAGCTGATAAACAGTTTCTAGTCGTATAACTTGATTGAAAGACTTTTTGATTGAAGCATTATGAAGCTTGAGTATTTTATAAGTTTAATTTTACGATAATTATATAACAGAATGTGTAGTATTCTTTAGAAATTATAAAAATACGTTAGCGTGGGCATGCTAAATAAATGAATAAAAAATACCTATATCGGTTCAAGTTTTGTAAACAAAGGAGGAAACCTAAAAAAATACTGTAGGTGACAATGGCTTGTACAAAAGGTATATCTTTAAAATACTGTTTTGGTCAAGGTTCTATTAACACCTGTAAGAAGTTATGCTACCAACACAAATTTTTAGTAAATCGCAACTATTTATTTTGTTGTAGTTTCAAGTAAAGGCGTTCGCGGCGCTAGAAGTAGAAGTTTATACATGGAGTAACCGCAGCTAAACGCAGAGAGGGGGAGAAATTAATTCCAATCCGATATCCCTTCCTGATTCACCAGGTATAAAACCCCTTGAACAGCCCAGAACGAGAGACTTTTACCATTCATTCTTTTGAAACCAAACCTGTCTAGAAGACTTTCACTTTTCAATTTTAATCTGAAATTTAAATCTTAACTTTCGAATCAAGTCTCGGATTAAAACAGAACAATTTTACTCTTAATTAGTGGGTTAATTTCAATGAAGAGACGTTCAAGCTCTGATTGAAATTAGAAGAGTTTATAATGTACCCGAATTTGGAGTTTAACTTTAACAATTCGATTGTTGGGGTAAAATAACAAATTCCCAACCGCATGAACATTAATTTTAATTTGCAGGCGTCAGATTCTCTTATTGAAATTAATTGTTTAGTTATACCTGAATTTTCTGTTAATTTTATTATTTACCATAATCCGATTTTTAATTTCAAATTTGCATTCATTGATGAAAATTTCCCAGCCGAATTAATCTCCGCTGATATTCTCGACAACCCGGTGTATATATTAAAAAAAACAGATAATTTCATATCAAAGATTTATTTTAATTAAAACCAGCAACGATTATTATTTACTTATTTCTACGTACCTGTAATCCGTTCGCAAGAACACAATCACAAATCATTTTAATTTCCAGTTATAACCTGATCCTGGGAAAAGCCAAAAGTAAAGACACTAGCCGATGCAGTTAGTTATTTGTTTACAGACATTCCTGAACCTGTTGAGCGAGCGGATAACCGAATTTTTGTGTGCATCAACGTTAATTTTAATTCACAGAACGTTGAGTTGTCAACCATCATTTTATGATCCTAGCGGATAGGGGTTGGACAACCATAGTCGACTCGTGCCCAAAGGAGAATTACATTTCTTTATTGTACATTAAATATAAAAATTGTAAATAATAACTATGGTACATAAAAATGAATAATCAGATCTGATAAATTGTAATATAGCGTTAATAAACATTGTAAATATTTCTTATTCCCAGTTTTCACTTTATTTCACCGAACCCTGGCTTCAAGCTACCCAGGTTGGACAATGTGGCCCGAAGTCGGGGCATTACACACCCAGAAAGACATTTTAATAGCACCTGCACTTGTTGGTTTGTATATTTAATTGTAAAGTAAGTCTATGCCCAAGACTTACGCGCAATAACATTCTGGCTTTAGGGTTGGTGTTGCGTCATCGGGCTTTGACTTATTCCCATTCTTAGTTATATGGCACTTGATTTAGAGATACTGTTGGAACATAACTGGTAAGTAGGGTAAACTTAGCCAGTTCTGTTACAGTAACAGCCCTGCGTGCAGCTAAATGCGCAACGTCGGCAAATCCCTATGACGTGAGTTTCATCCGAAAGGCAAGATGCTGTAGTTAGAATATTTAAAAGTAGGTTAGCTTCTTATCGACAACATCATCAGTACAGTATATATGAAAACACCAAATTTTTAACTTGAGACATACAAGGTGATTCAGAACAACACCGTCAAACTTTCAGTAATGTTGCTTGCCCTTGAATGTTAAGGCTCTCAGTTTAATCGTATGGTAGTTTATGGTTTAATTCCCTTTTATACTTTAAATGCTGCAGTGCCCGGAGTATGATTAGCAACCGGCGCCATCTAGCCAAAACGGTCTGTAGCGCCGAAACGAAGCGTTGCCGAACGTAGGTTCACTATTTGAAAATAATTTCCTCGGTCTCCTCTCCTTTCCTAAAATTTTGAAAGTGAATTACCCTGTATATGACGGTTGTTGTTTTGTACATAAATGTATTCAGAAGCGGAAATTTTAAAAATATTTTTCCATAGTTATTTATTTAGTTGTTGCCACATAAATGCGGAACCTTTTAAAAATCCTTTTGGTGAACACTTTCTAGCTTTTCAATTCCAGTCTGAATTTTATTAAAGCGTTTCAACAAAAAAATCGTTTTAGTGAATCTACAAAGTGTGAAGTTCGCATACAAAAAGAAAGAATAAATGAATGAATTATATGGTAAATTTATTTTTCTAGTCGATAAAATCATTAGAAAAAGTTTTTTAACTAAGAATTAATATGGGTTTAATATGCTGAACCCTAGAGTATACAGCGCTTGGCATAAAATTATAAAATTCAGATACATGAATATTTACGTATTGAAATAAATCAGAATACATCAAGTGCGGCCTCTGGGAATGCCACGCTGCGGCTTTAATAATACAGGAGGCGGCTTTTTATTCAAAAGTGTGGGTCGTAGAGAAAGACGGACAACCCTATTGTACTTGGAATGAAGTGTTGTGATGCAAACAAGAATATAAATAAATCACAGAAAAACGGTCGGGTGTATACGTGCGTGCCAGGATGATTCTGATTTTATAACTAATTAATGTGACGCAACTTTGTATTAAGCCCGTGGGCTAAACTCTGGGATATGCGATTTCTGCCCACAAAAACGTCATAAAGTGTTTTTATTCTGGAGAAGCCATATAATACCTAACTATTTGTCATACCGTTTTTATCCAATCTCATCGCCCTAATATCTATCATCCCTTAAATCCAAGGTTTTGTTCAGCGGCCAGCCAACAAAATTTCTTTATCGGGGTCAAAACCGACATTTGAAACGTGAGAAGTTTTGCAACCGCTCTAAAAAAGTTATGCATATGTATTACAATAGTAAAATTTTCTTCAGTTAGCCATAAAATTTAGTCATAGTCACCAGGCTGATAAGAGTGGTAAATTAATGAGACAGAAAATGTACCCAGCTGTATGGGTATACCCATTGTAAAAGTTTGTGAACTTAAATTATTACAGTTTTCAAACTAATTACCTTTATTGTTCATTTATTTTAGTTAAACACGAATCCAATTTTTATGAAGATGAATCTTACTATCTAGCGAAGTGTGAAAAAGCTTATATATGATAATAAAAGAAAGTTGAAGGGTACTAAAATAGTTATTCGCGAAGACTTGACAAAAAAAAGGGTGTTGGTATTAAAAGCTGCCTGTGATAAGTACGGGTTTAAGAACGTTTGGACTAACGAAGGCGTAATATTTATTAAATCTGGCAATATGATTCGCAAAATTGTGACACAAAAGGAACTAGATAACATTAATGATGATGTGCAGTGAACCCACCTGTTCAATGTACATACTTGTCCATTGAATTATTATATTTTGTTTGCTGTACGTAGTGTTTAGGTTTAGGTTAAACTTGCTTATCTGCATATGCCACGAAAATGCTTGAAGGTTGCACATGTTAACGTTTGTTCTTTGTTGCCAAAAATAAACGAAATTAGGGCACTTCTTTTAACCAAACAATACGATGTTTTTGCGATTTCAGAAACTTGGTTAACTTTTAATGTAAAATCGGATGATCTCTTCATAGAAAATTTTAAATTGCGCGATAAGGCAAAAAATAAATTTAAAAGATGTCAAACTGTGGGTGCCTGGGAGTATTACAAGTCGTTACGGAATTTTACCAATTTGGCTATTAAAAACGAAAAAAAGGCTTATTTCCAATTTAAATGTGCAAATGGTAACAGTAAAGTAATGTGGAAAGAATTAAAGAAATTACATATTGGACATCGCGAAAACAAAAAATGTACTGAAAATGTAAATCAAGACAATATCGAAGAATTTAATAATTATTTTGTAAACAGTATACCGCAAATAAATGTTGATTATAATGTTTTGAACTTTTATACGAATAACGTATTAACAAATAATAAATTTAAGTTTACACCTATTACTCTAAATGTTGTCTCAAATATAGTCATGACGCTAAAAAGCAATGCTATTGGTTCTGATGGCATTAATGCTTATATGTTAAAGTTGTGTTGCCCTTACATTCTTGAATTTATTACACATATTGTTAATATTTGCATTACTGAAAATCAATTTCCGGACTGTTGGAAGGCTGCTTTTGTAATACCGGTCCCTAAGATAGCGCAGCCTGTGGATCGTAAGGATTATAGGCCAATAAGTATCCTGCCAGCATTGTCAAAAGTTGTTGAAAAAATTATTAACAATCAATTGCGTGATTATCTGCAAAACTTTCGTATACTGCCTGAATCACAATCTGGGTTTCGTTCATTTCATAGTTGTACAACTGCGTTATTGCATATAACAGACGATATACTTAAGGCTCAGGATAATGGCAGTTGTACTATTTTGGTACTTGTGGACTGCAGTAAAGCCTTTGACACAATTAACCACGATTTGTTGTTTGCGATTTTGCACTATATTGGCCTGGATCCTTCGGCAATCAATTTAATAAAAAGTTACTGCAATAGCAGGAAACAATGTGTTAAAGTTAACAACATTGTCTCTGATCTTATAAATATTGAGAGGGGAGTACCACAGGGATCTATTCTTGGGCCGTTATTATTCACTGTGTACACTAGCAGTTTCCACAGCAGAGTGACCACTTGTAGTATTCACATGTACGCGGAAGATACCCAAATATATCATGCATTTAAACTGGATGACATTGATCATGCAATCCGTGACGTAAATGGTGATTTGGGTGTCATTTCTCGCCTTTCCCTGCAGCATGCACTTCTTTTAAATCCTGCAAAATCTTGTGCCCTACTTTTTGGTAAAACAAATGAAAACCTTGCTGTACCATCCGTAAAAATAGATAATACTGTAGTACCACTAGTAAATAGTGCTAAAAATCTAGGTTTAATTATCGACAAAACTTTCAGATATAAAGGGCACGTTTGCAAATGTATTCAAAAAGCATATTATAATCTAAAACTATTGTATCCGCACAGGGCATATTTAAATCAAAGTGTCAAAACCATGCTTTGTGACTTACTGGTGTTATCTCAGTTTACTTATTGTGCTCCAGTATATGGGCCATATCTAGATTATGAGACATCGCAGCGCATCCAACGTGTTCAAAATTCCTGCTTGCGTTTTATTTATGGTATTCGCAAATTTGATCATGTTTCTCATAAACTGTATGATACGAAATGGTTAAATATGAAAAACAGAATATATTTTCAAAGTGCATCTCTGTTTCACAATATTATTTCTGAAAAGCAGCCACCTTATCTTTATAACAAGATTGTTTTCAGGACTGACGTGCATAACTTGAATTTAAGGCATAGGGGTTTAATTAAAATACCGCAATATCATACGTGTCTTTTTCACAGAACCTATTCTTATAACATTGCTAAGATCTACAACAATATTCCCCAGTCCATTAAAAATTTATCCCACAATCAATTTAAAAAGAAGTTATCTCTAATGTTACTTGGTACTCAGCGATGACAGTGTTATAGCGTTCGAGCATCTTCCTGGTTTATTTTCCTTTTTGTTTCTTGCATAGGCATATTTATGTTAACGTTAATTTTTAGTTGTATTTACAAGGGTGGAGTGGAAGAACAGCCTTGCTGAACTCCATTCCCTTGAGATTCTTTTTTGAATAAATTATTATTATTATTAATACCTATGGCAAAAGAAGCGCTGCACCTAAAAGCACTAACATTTACTTTTAAAAGCGTCTGCATTTTGGTTTTTGTTTTTTTATGTACACCAAGTGTACAAGCTGTTTTGAAAACTCTTACAGAATTTAAGTTTATTCAAATTAGAAATGCATTTAGATGCGATATCTATGAAAAAATAGGATTAAACTTTTTTCTCTCTCTCTTTTATGAGTTGTAATGGTAAATAACGCACCTAAAAAAGCAGCGTTCATATTTGATTTTCTGGCACTGAGTGGATTCTGGATTAGATGGTGGAGGGTTATAGGTATACACAGAAAAGGCTACGCTAGGCAGCAGCTTCCTTGCCTGCGAATCACTTGAATAAACGCAATGATGTCACAGGTTGTGAAATGATGATGATGGCCGTATCCGGCCAGAAGTTTCCCAACATAAACCCTCTTGTCAGTGCGAGGGCAAGACAAAGACCACTCAGTTGTATCGTTCTCAAGGTTACAACAACTTCTGTCAAAGCTGTCTATCCTATTTTGTGCATGTCTTTTTTAGTCGACAGTGTCCCAACAAAATCCCAACAATTAATTGCACATTTATGCGGGACAGGCGAGTGCCATCTTATAAGAGAGCGCAGCAATAGGTCCTCTCATTTGGCAACAACTGTGCATGTTGACCCATCTGTCTATATAATTATAAGTTTTATTTACGAAGGCATTAAGTAACGTTGGCAAGAGAACGAGAGAGCGAGAGAGCGCGAGGGCGGGAGGGCAAGAGGGCGAGAGAGCGAGAGGACGAGGAGAGAGCGAGAGGGCGAGAGCGAGAGCGAGAGACAACGAGAGCGTGCGCGCGCTCGAGAGAGAGAGAGAGAGACAAATGGCTCTTTGGCTTTAGTAGTGGCTTAGGAAGGCTTAGAAACAGGTACAACGTATTTGGCGTTAACGAAAAGGGGGGAACGTTGAACACCGGCATCTATGTCTCCCGAAAATTGAATTGTTTTATTTACAATAAATTAACATTTCTTTAAATTTTATGGGTTGGACAAGGCCTTATATTAGGCCATTAGTAGGTTTTGAGAAACTACCATATTTTAAGGAGTGGGAGTAACTTAAACTTAAAAGTTTTAAATAAGATGATCTGCAATTTTTTATATTGTTTAAATATCCGCATTAAAATATTTTTTATTATACCTGCATCATAATCCTTGTAAAACAAACCAAAAAGCGTGCGTAAACCCAACATTAAAACACCCCGGTGTTTTAAAGTTGCTAAGCAACAATGACGTCATCAATTTTGAAGCAATAAATTACAAACACGCGAAAAAAAATAATTTGAATTTACATAGCAACAAAAAATGCTAACCAATCTCCAGGTAAATGATATGTCGTCACATCATAGACTACTATTTAAGATGAATCAAAATCAAAATGCTGCTTCCTAGCTATATTCTTCTTATTTTCTAGATTATGATGCAGGTATAATACAAAATAGCGTATAATACAGCATGTGCCACCTAACCTTGCAAATTTTAGTGGGCTTTGATTCGACTACTTACGCTTTGTTTCGTCGGTAGTCGTCACTTAAACTAGCTCTAATTGGCTGTGGGACAGTGTGGTACACTCTACTAAAAAGTCAAGGTAAATTTATTTATGGTTTACGAAAAATTGTGGATTTTTTGACAAATTAAAAGGCCGTGCGCCATAAGATTAGAAACAGTTTGCTTTGAGGAGGGATTAACGATAATTTAGGTTACGTATAAAACATACAGCAAAGAAACTAGAAATGTAATAAAAAACCTTTGCTTTTGCTTGAGAGTGTAACGGCTTCTCGCCTTTTAAACTTATCGTCATTTTTTTTGCAAGGTTAAATGGCACTTGCTGTACACGTGTATAAGAGCCTTTAAAGCACTGCTCCGTTAGAAGGCGCTCGGCTTTGCCTCGTGCTTTTAAACCCGTCGCGCCTGCTTTAAAGGCTTGCTTATACACTTGCATTATAATATACTATTATACGTTTTTTTCCATACCTTCGATATCGAGTTTTATTGATTTCATGATTTATTTTAGTTTACAAAATCGAGATTTTAACGAAAATACACTTTTGGAGCGCAAAGCAACCAACACTCCGAGAGAAGAACTTCAGACAAATCAAAAACGTTTTTACTGAATTTTTACCCTTAAAATGGTAGCCGCTGCGATTTTTTGAAAATCTCGAATTTAACGCCCATTTACTAAAAAGTAGTAATCTGATCGGGATCAACTACAACTTGCTTGTGAGACCTTTGTAGGTAGTAATTCCGAAAATGTGAAAACGATCGCAATGGGCCTTTTCCAAGGTTTTAAAAATTTTCACAATATTATTTTCAAAACTGCTAATACGATTTTTTTAATACTTTTTGGAAGGCTAGAGCCAAAGATTGGCTGGCCACAATTTGATTTTTTCCTATAAATTCACTGTGGTGCTTACTATGCGTTTTTGAAAATCGAAAATGACCACCCCTATATATACTAAACAAGGTACGATAACAATTCTTTTTCCTAAGCAAAACTGTTTATCATGAGTAATAGAACCAAAATCGAATGTCAGATTTTAAAGACTTTTATACTTTGTGGGGCTACTGTAAAAAATGTATACTTCAAGCATATACAGAGTATTATGGAAATACGTGCAGATATTTTAACCTGTAATAGAACTCGCCAAACTGAACTACTTTTTTGTTTATAATTTTCTCGAAACTGAGTTAAAAATCAAGAACGTTTTACTAATAATAAATTAAAATACTTTGGGCATATTACTGGCCGCAAGAATGACATGGAAACACTAGTAATTCAAGAATAAATTAAGGGACGCTGACCAAGGGGCAGATCACCGATGCGATGAATAAATCAGATGAAAAAATTGCCAGGTCAAACGTTCCACGAAGCCACACATGCAGCCCAGGATAGAGAGCTTTGGAAATTGACTGTCAATTCAACTACATAGCTCATACTGTCACTACACCTCTACGAGGAGCCGAAGGAATAAAGAGAGACAGAGAGGGAGAGGGAGAGAAAAGTTTTCTATCATGTCGATCAGAAAAGTGATAATTAATTGTAAGTAGACCTTCGTGCACGAAAAAAAAAACTATACAGTGTTTGCATAATATGTTTTTGTCTCTTCACATTTAACTAAGGCTAAATTACTAAACGGCTCGATAAATTCAAGAAAATATATGCTAAACAATGCAATTTTGAAAAAATGATACATAGAAAAGTGGTGAAATTCTATTAAAGGTTAAAATATCTGCACGTATTTCCATAATACTCTGTATAACTAATATCCTGCCTGTAAATAGAACTGAAAAAGCCACCTTTATTGTTTTAGAGCTGCATAAAAGAAGCGCTTTTAGCGTTATTCTGTATTACGTAATACGGGTGTAATACAGTCAATGAATATTCTATTTTTTTACCCCCCATATCCACTTTATTGAAATTTTTACAAATCGTGAAAAACTGTTTAACTAACAAGCTTCTGGCAGCAATACCTTAATAATGTTTTTTTATTGGTTAACATTATCCAGTCACATGATTACAACGATCACAAAAGCCTTTTTTATAATAAATCCACACTTTTGAAACTAGTGGGGTTTAAAACCAAATGTTAGATTTATTGGATTTTAATATTTGAATACAACACTCGGTGTTCTATTCACTCTGGAGTTGCAAGTTGCAATGTCTTGCAAAACATTAGTTTGTATGGGTTCACAAACACATAACAGGCATAAGCTGATTAAGTATTATTGTCCTGGCAAACAAGATACATTAAGATCAAATCCTTGTCAGCCCCAAGGTTTAAGTAATCTAAGCACACGGCCTTGTTTAGGCAGGCAGGGCCTACGTACAAATATTGCTCAGACTTCTAGAGCAAATGCTCGTAAAGGCAGACAAGCTACAGGTCGGTCCTTACCTGATTATGCTGGGTGTAGTTCCCAAATGACGACGAGGTCTAAGCCGAAAGTAAATTGTAATATTGACAGTTCGAGAAACCGCGAAAGCCTCAAAGAATATATAGTGGCCAAGGTATGCATTATGTTGCAAAAATGCTCTGCAGTGACGATTACATGTTCACGTTAGCACCCGTCTGATTGGCTAAAGCGGATTTAATAGCGTTTTAAAATTAACTCAAATGGAAGCCACCTTTCACAGTAATTTTTAAGAGGATTTGGTAGAAAACCATTCCAATTTCAATATTGATAATGATTTGCATACAGAACTTTTGTGCATGGATCTAACTCATTTTCTCCTAAAAATAGATTTAGGGGTTTTTGAAATAAACTTGACGTTCTTATTACGTCTTTAGTTGTTTTAACAACTCTATGCAAGCTCATGAAAACAATGCTAACCTGTTACATAAACAACTGGAACCTTGCTCTACATGCTTCCTCCTATCATCAGCCGTCGGTGTACGTGCTGCCTGCTCGGTTATATATTTCGGACTGACGGCAAGCAGCGGACTATGTAGCAATTATACAAACAAATATTGTTAACACAATTTTCGTAATGGAATATAAAAGTGTACTGGCGGACAGCACATGCAACTGTGTACCTTATATACTATACGCGTAATAATTCAGCAGGACAGGTGAAATGGATCCGGATTTAATACACAGATAACAATATTTTCTTTTAATCAATTCCATTATTTGGATGCCTTTCATAATCGTTGCTCTTTCCTAGCTTACATTTAGTTTCCGACAATTTCTGAAAGTCGTAAACTCTCAAGGCAAGTTTGAAAGTAAAGGGAAATTCCTCTTTATAGTTACGTTGGGATTTAAAATCTATAAAGTAAGTGAAGTGTATGTACTCGTAGTTTATGTGGAACGCGTTTACCCTAGTTAAGAAAGTCTAAATTAATGCTGCTTATAGCCAATTATTTCAGTTAAACAGATCCTTTGCATATCCTTGAATAGAGGCAAATTTTAAATGCTTTCCGTGCGATGAACTAAAATAAGTGTCTTGATTTATGAATTTTCTTAGTTTCCTAACAGTTTGTAGGACTATTTCATTACAGTAACTTAGGAATTACACAATCGGTGATAATCATGTTTTAAAACCTTAAATAAGCAGATAATCTGGAGGTGATGTCTCTGGAAAACATTGTGATGTGGTATTAACATTTTAATTTTTTTCTTTTTTCTCCCTCTCGTCTAGCATATTATATCGCGTCCAGAAAACCCGGTTTTCTAACGAGCTAAAGTTGCATGAGGGACATATGATGGGAACGCCATTTTTGGAAAATGTGGAAACTGTGGGTGACGTGTAATGTGCGATGTCATTTTACGTTAAACATACCTCGTACCCTATAGAACGCGGGAGTAATGTCGAACTTTTAGGTGTGATGGGTTTGCTCCTTGGCGTCCATAGCCTTAGGAGCAGAAATCGGCCGACTTAAAATAAAATAAATGAGTTTCATTTTTATGTTGACAAATAACAGTTTTTTACTAGTTTTCAAATAACCAAATAATGCTTACAGTGCAATTTTCAAGGGCCGTACTTCTTTCCACTCAAATCTCAAAACATCCTTATGATTTTGATAATACATTTGATATCACTATTATACCAAATTATCGTCACATCAATATTATGTAAATTTATCAAGGTGACGGTCCGTCAATTTAAAAAAAATGGTAGAAATGCATAGTGATCTGGGGGTTGCATTGTGTGTTGCCTATTTAATAAAATTTAGGCTCGGAGATTTAAGATGGGCACTATGTATGTGAAAATAGCAATTTTTCCACGGCTTACTCTATAGGAAAGTGATATTTTTTAACTCTAGACATATAATACTTTCACATCTAGAGATGCAAATAAGAATGACAAACAGCCAAATACTGTGTGCAACTGTCCCGAAAGAACTAGAAACGACTAGTTGTGGGTATCTTATCTGGACACTGCACCCTAAAGCAACACATGCACAGGATGGGACTGGCGGACAGCCCAAACTGTCGTGCATCCAACGAGGACGACGAGTCGGCAGAACATGTCCTATGTCACTGCCCAGTAGGGTGGAACGAAAAAATTTTTTTTTTAATATATATTGGTCATAGCAAAAAAAACCTGCCTTTAGATGAACAAAGAACATTTGCTAAAGCACATTAAATTATTTTTACATCTTCAGGTTCCTCGTTGAATTTTAAGTTTAGTCCACTTAAAATTTGTTAAGTATATTTCAGTCGAGGCTGATTGTCAGGAATATGTTAGTTACAGTTTGTCATACCGCACAATATGCCTTTTTAAGTGAAAAAAGTTAGCACGTCAAGCCTGGTTGAAATCCATTGATGTCTGGAGGTTCCTCGTTGACCTTCAAATTTGCTATTTTTCGCTTAAACTGCGGCTGGCGCAGTGACGGCAACGTTGGGATTTAAACGGTGAAGTCATCGCAAAATGAGGTGGTGGGAGTGGTAACTTGTTGCAACTTGCCGATTTGAAGACTTCGTATTATATTAACTTCAGTTGTAAGTTGAGTTTGGTTCAGTGAATGTGTGGCTGTGGGTGAATTAAACTCTCTTATGCAATGGCTACTAGAAGTCAATGTTATTGTGCCATTTTTGGAGATCCAAAAGACCTAAATGTTCGTGTGTTACCAACTTATCGAGACGTAATGTTATATTATTTATTTGTTCAGAATGACCTCAAAAACCAACAGTCTGGTAAGAATCCAGCTGTCTCTGAAATACTGCAAGTCGTAGTACCGAATATCGAAAATGTTTGGCACAGGTCATCTATTCCTACAGTTTCTCGCCGTCGAATATGGAATATGATTAAGGATTTTCATCAAAGCTACAAACATCTACTCAAAAATGTAAAGTCTAGGGGAAGGACGGCAACTATTCAATTAAAGATAACTTTTTTAAAAGTAAAGCGTTTCGATTGTTTGACATTGCTATCTGCAAGTGCGACTTCACAAATTGCAAATGCGAAAAAAGCAATAAAGTCCCAGTTATAGAGCAAGAGTTCCTTAAAGATCAACAAGCGAATAGGGTTATGGCTATAGGATCAGTGGATGTCAACACTTCAAGAAAAATAGAATCCACGGAGAAAAGAAAAGCTCAAACACAAGCCCGTTTGAGCAAAGCGCAGACTGCAAATCAAGATTTACCATCGTGTAGTGGCCTCACAGTTTATCGCCCATCGTTAACATCTAAAAACACCATTACTATCAGTAGCGAAGATGAATGGAAACGGTTTGAACCACCAAGTACTTTGTCTTTGAATCCTTTTTCGTCAAAAAATCCAACAGGTACTTTGTCGTCGTCTTTGCCGTAGTCTACTTTTAAAAATGCATTGTTTTATTTCGTCGAGGGGGCCAGACACTTATTCAAAATGGTGAAGTTATCCAGGTATTTACCAGAGAGAATATTAAAAATCATTGATTCAGTCATTCAACGCAACGGATATTTTGGTCATGTAGAGAATATATTGGTTAGTTTTCTGACTGATGAAGATGGTAAATATAGAGAACATGCAATAAGACGTATTCTTAAAGCAAGAAATACTGAAAGCTCAGGAGTACGTGTATTTACTGTACCCACAATAAATTTTGGAGCAAGCCATTATTCAGAGTTAATTTTTTGGAACGACGAAGTCTTACGGAACCACCTATGACTGAAAATATGGAAATTAACTTGCTTCAAGCCACAAGTATTCCTAGCTTTCCGAATCTTCCATCTAATACCCAAGCGGTTGAACGATGTATTCGTCTGGTTACAGAAGCGTCAATGTCTGTTTGTGGGCACGAAAACCGGGAAGGCTTTATACTTGCTCGAATAAAGTCAAAAGCAGAATTACCATCATTTGAAACAAAATCCGAATATTTTAAAGAATAATATAGTTTGTATTGTAAGATTTTAAGTAGTATTTAAAATGTAAGGTTTATTTTTGTTTTCTTATGCTCAGTACAGAGTAAGTAAGAGTTTTTTGTAATTTTAGTTGATGTTTGATTTTTCTCTTTGAACCTAAAAATTAAAAAATAAAAACTTTTTTCACAAAAATTGCCATATTTTTCTTTCTTAAGACCGGCTGAGGAACCTGAAAATATTAAAATATGACGAAGATTTTTTGTAAAATGCTTCAAGACAATAAAAGGCACCATTTGACCAATATGACACATGATTTTAAAACATTTCAATTTTTTCCCTTTATTTCCGTTTTTGGGCACAGTGAGGAACCTGAAGATATTAATATATCACCTTGGATTTTTGGGAAATGTTTTAAGTTGCCAAAAGGCACCTTTTGATTATTATGACACTTCTTACTAAGATATTTTTAATTTTTCCTTCATTTTCGTTCCACCCTACTGCCCAGCTCTCGCAACCACCAGAGGATCCATGCTGGGGGACTTCTGGCCTAACATTGCCGAAATCAGCAACACTCCAATTGCAGATGTCCTCAAGTACATGCAAAAGGTTGGATGGCTTGGGTGATATCCAATGTGGAGAGCTGCTGGGGAGGTAGTACAATGGGCCCACCTATTGTGGCCTAAGTGCGCGTGAAGTAACTCACACTCCCATTTCCAAATCCAATCCGAGGATGTAAAAACGATGGTCAACGTTTTTCTGCAATTGGTAAATTATGGTTCCTTTTGAAATGGAAATTGAACTTGTATAATTTTTAAAAGTTTAATAATGTTAATAATTTTTAAATTATTAGAATTCAAATTATGAAAAAAAGATAAAAATGGGCAAAGTGTTTCACTTTCCTATATTTATCATATTTCAAAAGTATGTTTGTAATTTTCATTAAAAGGTTTTGCAGTGACTTGTAATATAGCACCATTGCTGCTCGTCTTACTGGTAAATCTGTTAGTCTATAACCGCGAGTATGTCTTGCTATGTTATTTGAAAACCAAATTTTTTTGGGAGAAAAGCAATTATATTTTTTAAGTTTATCAAAAAGATTATTTGGAATTAAAGAAAACTACAAACGGAAGACAAAATTATACCGACAAAAATTGTATGGGAGGCAGAATACTTTACTCTACTATCACTCGTGAGCAATTTAGCTCATACCGAAATGTTTCATTGTTCCCCGTTTACTTAAAACAAAAGAAAATACTATTTCCATATCCAAAAATGTATAAGGACTGGGCTGGGATACGAATAATATTGTAATCTATTTCCATCTCTATAAGCCCAACAACTAAAAACTCTGCCACGTACTCTCCTTAGCGCTAAGGTAGAGTATGGGGGACCTACAATTATTTAACGTCGAATCCGAACGACTAAATACCAGAGAAGGTTTTAGGCATTAAAACCTCACGGCTGCCTACACCGGAGTGAAGGGTTGGGGCATGGATTTTTCTTGCTGCATTGCTTCGGCGGGGAATCGAACCCCCGACCTTTAACTTAAGAGATCACGCGCCCAACCAATGAGCTACCACCACTACAAGAATTGGAATTTACCTTAACCAAATTGTTGTTTTTATTTTAATTATATTATTGCTAAGATTTATGTACTAGAAAAGTCCTAATGGACTCTATATTAGAAGCTGATGTTGTTCAATGAAAATTGCGACAAAAAGGAAATGAAAAACTCCATAATAAATGTTAAAATTTCAGCAGGTCTAAAAACGTCGGAAGACATAAAGAGATTGTTATATTATTTTAGACAATATACACCAGGAAGTTCTTAAACCAGAGTACTCACCATTCTAAACACGTTCCCGGGACATTCCAATCCTCGCAGGTCTTGTTTTGTTTGTGAATATACGTGTACGACAATTTGACTTTTATGATACACGCGTGAACCTTTGGTTTTGCACGTTTACGATTCAAATTGCATGGCAGTAATAGAAAGCAATGTAGTACATACAAGTAACGCAGTAGTAGAATTTAAATGCTAGCATCAAAAGTTTAATAAGTTTGCAAGACAGCTGAATCAAGCTAAATGGAGGCTTAACACTTTTCCATTTTTCGCGAATGCTTTAAAAGTCTTGGGAAATCATAATCAACTTTCATAAATCAAATTCTTTTGCAACTTTTTATATAAAATTCATTCACTTTTCCCCTTAATACATCAGATTACATTAGCAACAGTAGTTTCAAAAAAGCAATTTTCGTTTGATGTATTTGACATTTAGGGCGCAAAGAAATAATTCAGTAACTTTACTAATTCAGACGTTTGCATCTATCAGAAACTTTTAAAGCCTCGCCGACAGGCAATCAATTATTTTAGGGGAGTTCTGCAAACACGCCGATTTGAGAAATGAGGGTCCGAAATTGAAAGTAAACAATGCTTTTTTAAGACGAAACGTTCAGAAAATTAAACATTCCGACCGCTTCTTATTTAAAGTGTGCGTATCAAAAATAAGACTTGCTATTGATTGATGAACCTTTTAAAACAAAGAGACCAGTATTTTTTTAAATCATATTAAAACAATATAGGGGGCGCTTGCAGAGAAAATGAATGTCATATTATGACTTGTTTTTCTCTTGGGAAATCTCTAATAGTAGATACACGTTTGGTTTCTGAAATTTAATATAAGCAATGAGATAAAAACGTATCTACCTGCGAAAATGAATTTTATTAGATTTTAGCTTATAAAAGAGCGTCCAAGAAATGTCATTTTAAGCTACATATACATCTCGTATTCATATTGGTTTTCAAAGTTACAAAATAGAGAAGCAACTTCGAAACTTGAAATATTAATCTTATTATTATTGCCTTTCGATATGAGAGGGTGCAGTTCAGCACCCATTATACCACATAGTTTGCTGAGTTTCGTATAATCGTGTTTTCGTTTCCTAGTGAAACTTTACTGTTAGCAATCAGGCAGTGATATTGAAACATTTGAAGACTAGAGCGCCTGTTAAGTCAGAAACGTACTATAAATTCATAAAGAAAGCGGAGTTTTTGAATATTACCTTTACTATACCGGGTGTGCACAAAACAGAACACGAAACTTTAACTTGGCGATGTTTAATTATTCGTAAATGTGCATTGCGAAACGTATCAATCATCCAGCACTTTCGGTTTAAGCGGAAATGATGCTAAGTTGATACTTTTAAACGGCACTTTATACATATTTTTAATAGATTGTTGTAGAGCATAAAATTCTCTTTTTAACTATTTTTTTTTAAATTTGATATTGGTTAGTGAATAAAGAAGAACAATGGAATTTTATTTTCTTTGCAGGAAAATATATGGTCGTGAAATCAATTTTTGTGTTAGAAAATTTAAACAAATAAGCATTGCAAATTGTTGAAAACATGTTATAGTCAATTGAGAATAGCAAATTAAAACTATTTTAACTCGACGCTCGTGATATGTTTTAAATTTTATAACGAATAGACTCTATTACAGTTTTTATTAAATATTTCCGGTTAAACCGAAAATGTTAGATTATTGACTTATACATAATATAATGCATGATAAAATATACCGAAATATCCCCTAGTTTAATTTTATTAACTTAAGAAGTTTGGAAACGAAAGTGTATACCTAGTTTTTGTTTACACCCGGTATAAGAAAATGCAAAAATTTATGATACTTCATGATGTTTATTTTGTTTGTCATTATTAAATAAAATGCAAATATTAAAATACTACTTTTCTTAATTTCTCAGCAGTCCAGCTTACTTAATGGAGACAGCAAAGGGAAGCAAATGAATAACCATAAATTTCATTATCTAATAATTCTATAATTTTAAATAAAGTATTATAACTTCAATAGGAAAAAGCAATAAAAAGTACTTTGCAGCCTCAAAGGTTTTCTGAACTCAATTACTTTTTGCATTTCCATCGAAAAGATAATGAAGGGATTCCCGTAGTCATATTTTTAGCTATAACTTAATTATTTATATCATATTAAATAATCTCCTGCATTTTTTTAACTTGTATTCTTTGAGGCTTTCACGATTTCTCGAACTGTCAATATTACAATTTTTTTTGACTTAGACCACGTCGTCCTTTGGGAACTACACCCAGCATAATCAGGTAAGGACCGGTAGCTTGTATGCCTTTACAAGCATTTGCTCTAGAAGTTTGAGCAATATTTTTTCTAGGCCCTGCCTGCCTAAACAGGGCCGTGTGCTTAGATTATTTAAACCTTGAAGCGGACAAGGATTTGATCCTAAGGCAGACAAGCTACAGGTCGGTCCTTACCTGATTATGCTGGGCGTAGTTCCCAAATGACGACGCGGTCTGAGCCGAAACTAAATTGTAATGTTGACCTTTTTAACTTCCTCGCTTTAGGAAGTATAGCTATAGAGAAAGGCCCGATATCCGATTATAGCTTAAAAAAAAGTATTTACACTTTTAATCTAAGGATTTTGACTAATATGCAGGTTTTAGGGCCTTGGGTGCTGCAGCAAACGGTAGTTAAAGGTAGCAATTAAGATACACTAAAACGTTCAGGTGTAAACATAACTAAGTTAAATTTTTCAATGTCTTTTCAACAGTCTTTGGAAAGAAGGAGAAAGATAGATTTGCCTCGTGTCTATTTCCCGTAACAGATTTTAGAAATAAAGAGAATAAAAAGGAGAGAGAGAAAAAATAGAGAAAAAAAGAGAGAGAAAGATTGGAATAATAGGTAATCAATGCAACAATAAAGTGAATACAAAACATCAGCTTATCCTAATTCTTAATCATTTAGTATTTCCCTGGGACGGCTACCTCAGTTGATTTCCTGTTCGTTGGTTGTAAAGCTGGACTACAGACTTGAAGCTGTAACGATGAACTGTCTTTGCTACGGTCTGAATTTTGCTTTTATAGCCTACCCGCATGGCGAGGACTAAATATTTCGAAACCTCTCCAGTTAATGGGCACGATAGACACAGCTAGCTATTGGGGACCCGCTTCTCGGCAGCTACATCGAGGTCACGAGTAAAATTACATTACGTGCTACGGTAAAACTTAAATAAAATACATTTCAATACTTGAATAAAATCTAAAATAAATATGTATCTTAACATATTCGTAGTAATGGTTAATGATACTTAATTTCTAATTTAACTCAAGACGAAGCTTAGTTAAGTGTAAAATTGAAACTACTTATTTTCAAATAAATTCTGAAAATTGGATCTGTTCTTTTACTGGACTGTTTGGGTTATAATCCCACTTACCAACGATCTTATTATACTAACGCCTTTCTAAGTAACTTGAAGATTACTATAGTTTTTCTTCCAATGTTTAGTTCTATAATATCACACAATCCATTGTTGGACAGTGTTAGAAATTTGCTATTCTAAAGTACTCCCCCCACATTTCTCAAATAAATAAAAAAGTGATATACCACGTTTGTAGTATATTACAACGTCTGCCATTTGCGAAGAAGTTTTTTAGATTTTCTTAAATTTTGCCGTTAGGTCCTTTATGATTTTTCCAAGAGTGCCATTTTTGAGTTATGTCAGTTGAGTTGTTAGTTTCTCACCTTTAAAGATCTACTAATCTAGGCACTAATATATGAATTAAAGTATTTTAAAACGTTTTTTGCTGAACCAGAAACAAATTTAAAAGTCAAACTCAAAATTCCGATGTTACATTCTTGGCAGCTTTAGCTTCTACCCAAAGTTGATAACGTCGTGAAAGGTGTTTTTCTTTAAAAGTGAAATTTTAAAGCTGACAGCAAAGTTTTAATTTAATTCTTTGTGTAAAACCACAACAACAACAACCAAAAAGTGAGCCCCGCTTGAGTACACTTCATTGAAATGTATGGAACAAACAAAAAATATGAAACATAAGAAGTGTCGCGGCTCGAGTAAACATTAGAGCCTTCGGTGCAACGCAAAGCACGATCAGGTTCAATATCCCCATGTTGTGGTAAACGGAAGCGGATACAGACACTCCCGAACTATTTCATTATACAAGCACAAGCAATAGGGTCCACCTCCTGAATCTATTATGGATGTAAATCGTTTAACCCGAGTATCACTGCACAATTATTGCCGTTAATTTTGTTAGTGTCGACATTTACAACAGGCTTTCCATGAGGATTATTTGGGATTACATGATCAATTCAGTGCTCGATACTCTGTGTTATCAATGTTTAAATACCAAATTTGAATTTGAGTTTGTCAAATAGAAAATTATTAATTGTTGTATATCAGAATTAAAAATAGATTGTGTATTTTTATAAACAATGTTATAAAATAGTTAAATTTTACTTGGCAGCATTGTGACCTTGGTCGCTGAACTTTTTGTGCGGGTTAAAATATAAAATGTAATAAGATTTGTAGTTGAAACAAGCTGTCACTGTCGCGCTTTAATGCACAAAGTTTATTATTGTTTGTTATCAAATTTTATTAGATAAATATATTCATAATGAAATTTTAATGATTCAATATGTTCTCGGTGGTTATTCAGGGTTATGTAGTTTAATGGTGCAAATTGTATTTTTTTTAATGAACAACTAAATGTGCAACACTACTTGAGCAACATTACGGGTGAGAAAATTTTAAGAGGTATTGGCAATGGAAGAATGATGAACTGAACGTTCCCTCCGATGTCTTACGTCGCTGTGTTTTTTCTCTCTAGTTCTAATACCTACTAATATTTATTTTCAACAGTGCAAGTGATGTAGAATTTAATTTTATATATCTATCTGCATGTCCGAGTGGTCCAGTGGTAAGAGGATCAGGTTCACAATGCGTGAGTCCTCGGTTCGAATCCCGGAAGAAGCAGAAATTTTTTTTCTGTAATTCTGGATCGGTATCGAGCTCGGCAACCATTCGACGTTGGGCTACAATTAACAGCGCTTGTCTTGATTACTGGCTGACCAGGACAAGTAACAAAACCACACACAACATTAACATACGTGTGTATGGCTTGAATGAATGTGCATGAAGAGTGGCATAAGCTTCAGGAGCGTGGTGGTTTAAAGGCCAAAAAGCCCCACTACCTCCTACTACACAAGCGAAGAGCCTACCCTGAGTGAAAGACCTCGACACCTTCAGGTATATGAGGATAGATTATGATGATGATGATCTGCTACTGTTTATAGGCAGATGTTTTTATAATGAAAAATTTCTTTGATTATAATATCTCTTATTTATACCAAGTTTGAAGCCAAAAGTGGTGGTTGTATACTTGGGGTGCGCTATACAATGCTTACAGAGACAGAGAAAGGAAGGAAAAGCTATGGCACAAATTGGGTTTTTGTTATCTTGTGACTGTAAAATTTGTTTACTGTAAAAATGTTTACATCTTTTTTTGAAACAATAATGGTACACTTCTTATACTGGTTTGGGCAAGTAAAAACAGACGGGCAGCACAGGGTGTTCTAAAAACGGTAGTCGTTAAACTAGACATTGATGAAAAAGTTTTATTTAATATCTTGATAACGTTGAAATTGTTTTTTTTAAATTCGGGATGGAAAAATGATTTTACACAAGATACAGTACCACAATTTAAAAAGCCCACACACAAATCGGTGGCATAGATACATGAGAGGGGCGCTACGTTTTTTCTTCCATTACTAATTAATCTACAATATTTTCCTAAAAAACCTTCTGAACTTAAATAATAGAAACAAAGGTACTTACAAAGCGTATTCTTCTTTTATGGCCAGGCCAATCGTTACAGGGACTTAGCTGAATACGTAGCAAGTATTAGAAGTTGAACTCCGCCATCGCATTCCCAAGCGCAGATGAGGAAAGAGGAGAGAGCGGAGATACCCCTCTTTAAAAACCATGGGCTTAGCTGGCTACGGCTGTCGGTATTCATTAAGGGCTTCTACCCACGGTAACGGGAGAAGAATGCCAACGGTGTTGAAAGCGAAAGATGACATTATAGTCAAAACGGCAAAGAAAACGGAAGAGCAGACTTCAATCACGGCGTCTGTATCCAAAGTGGGTGGCTGTACATAGCGTCTAACTCTAAAGGAGCGGCTGAAATAAAACTCGCCAAACCGCCTGGTAAGCGTGGATGGCGTTTTAAATGCCAATTCACCCCCAACGATCAACGAAAATGATGAATTGACAAATGATGAAGAATTTTAAGAGTCGAGTACCTCAGGTGGGCAAAGCTAGTTGCTGCTTGCTGTAAACCGGTCAGCCTCACGGACTCTGGGAGAGTCAAAAATTCAAAAACAAGAAACAAGAGAAACAGATTCCAATCGGAAATAAAAATAGCCACTTATAACGTGAGATCTCTAACAACGGAAGAAAGGCTAGAGAAGCTGGAATATAAACTAAAGAAAATAAAATAGAACACTCTCGGCCTAAATGAGGTAAGGCGCAAACGAGAAGAATGTAGACAACTTGCGTCAGAGCATATCCGCTATTATAGAAGAAACAAAGAACAAAATGTAGCAGGTGTTGGATTTATGATAAATAAAAACGTCATAAAACATAACAAATACGTATCCGCCCGAATCCTCTGCCTAATTATCAAAATTTTAGAGAAATTTAAAGTTAAAGTAGAGCAAGCATACATGCCAACTAAAGACCACAGCGATGAAGAGGCCAATAAATATTATGACGGTATTACCAGCCGGAATTGTCCGTTTGGGCGCGGCCGTTTGGCATTAAACGTTTAGGCGCAGGGACGTTTTAAAGCGAGAGCCGTTTGGGCGCAACCGTAATCTATTTTAAATTATTTTATAAAAGAAAACAGTAGTTAAACAACTTGTTAAATGTCAAGTAGGGTACAGTGAGACATCTCTGTCTTGTTTTTTTATAATAAAAAAATTGTTTTTGGTAAGAAACGTTACTTTTGCTAATTATTTGTAAAAGTAAAGTAAAGTAAAAGTAAAACTTTTGAGTCCTGTGTTAAATGTTAAAAAATAAGACAAAAGGAGCTATTAAAATGTTAATTAATTGAAGAAAAAGGCAATATTAAATAATTTCTTTTACTGCGCCGAAACGTTCCTGCGCCAAAACAGTCCGCGCCGAAACGTTTCTGCGCTTAGATGTCCCTGCGGCCAAAAGTCCTGCGTCTAAACGTCCCTGCGTTCAAACGTCCCTGCGCTCAAACGTCCCTGCGCCCAAAGTGTCGCGCCAAAACGGTCGCGCCCAATTGACCGCGCCCAATTGACCGCGTCCAAGCGTCCTAGACCGTTACCGGTAGCTTGAAGGAAGGAAGGAAACTATCGTTACTGTGTTTTAATAGGCAATTTTAATACCAAGTGGGGAAAACGGCAAGGGCCGGAAAAACGAAACGTAGGACAATATGGATTGAGCACGATAAATGAACACAGGAACACGTTACTATACTTTTTTTCAAAACAATAAACTATTTAAATTTAATACCTACTGTAAAAATCTTTAAAGACGATGAACTTGGCCAAGTCCTGACGGAAGAATCCGAAACGAAATCGACTATATAATAGCATCACATAAATATATAATAAAAGACGCGACAGTACTAAACAACTTCACAACTAATAGTGATCACAGACTGATCAGATTTTTAAATCACTAGTGTTTTAAGTATTGAAAACTAAAGGCCGCGGTGCTTCATTTACTTCATTGAGTCTTGTCTGGAAAACTGCATGTAAAATTTGTTAATAACGTAATGCTCTAATCATTCTAAATAAAATAATTACTAAAATTTTTAATTTTATTTAATGTCTCATCCATTACATTAGTTGGCGTGAGATAGCAGAGAATATGCAGCTACTACAATTACGGTGTCGCAGTTCTGCACTTCCACAGACTGTCAAGATCAACCGTTCTCTGCAAAAATAGAACATATTTTTGCAGGAAATTATGCAAAATACAAAACCTTTACATATTTGTTATATTTCTGTTTCGTTTAATTGTACGTATAATTTCAACAATTACAAAATTGCTAACAATTTGTCTATTATAATGCAGACGTTCTGCATCCCATAACGTAACAAAAGTTCTGTTACACTATTTATATTCAACCAGCAGAACGCGTGGGCTACGTCCCTTTTATTTGTAACTACATACCCTGCTCTCGCGTCTTGGAAATGAGATCTGCTACCAAATAGCAAAAACCTGTGAAAACCCCAAACAAAAGCTCGAAAAAACGGCCTTGGGTAGCAATTTTATGAAAGATCCACCCCAGTTAAATGCTTTACGGAAATAATCCCTAGAAAATTCCCTTAAGATTAACTGAAAATAATCCTTAAAGAAAAGTGGGAAAAAGTTAATCGCACGTTTCTCCATTTCCTGGAGACTGCCTTTAACGGAGATTTGCAAAACGTTTTTGGAAGTAATAAACCCGCAGTAAAAAGATCGTGTTTTTGTTATTAGGAAGTGTTTTTCTTTAGGGTAAATTATTTTACCTGGTTATTTTTTAGGTAAGTATGTTTTTACTAAAGGTTTTTTCTGGTGTTCTTTCGGACGATTTTTGTTAGCGTGTTATTTCCATCAACTTTTTTACCAACGAATATGTTCCGGGGCTGCTTTCACAGGTTTCTCCGTAAAATTAAATTGGCCCCCATAAGCAAAACCAGAGTTAGGCGCCACTGATGGCATTAATAAACTTAATAAATCGGCTGCACCCAATGAATTTATAATGTTTTGTTTTACGCCGCGCTGGTTAGTTTGATCGAGCGACCACAATTTGTTTGTTTTCAGCAAGTTTATTATTGTAACGAAGGTCCTAATAACTACGTAAAACTTAGTTTTTGACTTCTTTAAGAAGTAGAGCTGTGTATTTGATTATTAATTTTTAGCCTATTTTTATTTTTTCCGCATGATCGCTAAGGTTTGTACATTCAATTTCTGTTGTCCAATTATTTCTACATGTCTAAAAGAGTTTTCTAAATTTCAGTAATGTTTTATGACATTTTGTAAAACATTTTTTAGTGCGTTTTGTAAGCACTTTCAAATTTACAGTCAACGAAGCCAGCATCGGTTTTGGTAATGAAGTGAAGACTATCAGCGCATTTTGCTTCAATTGCCCAAACAAACACTGTAAACCCAATGTTCTTATTTGCATCGATAAACATACATACGGCTATGTGCCTTATATAATGGACGCGCAAAGATGTGGCCTCTGGTCGTGGGATCCCGTCGTCAGTAAATGGTGAGACAGCTGAAAGAGATTCGGATTTAGTATAAATTTTATTTGTTTATTTATATTTTATATGTACTTATATTAGTTGCTAAATTTAACTAATTAATAATGTTAAAGCTTTTAATACTTTAAACATTTTGTTTCAGTTGGCCAGAAATATTTAAATTGAATTTTCTGAGGTAGTAAAAACAGTTACGTGTGGGTAAAACTTTTAATACTTTCAGTTCGTGACCCTACGTGCAGAATAGCGTACAAATGGACAATGCATGTAGCGCCGGGAACTCTTTTATCTCTTCGGAACTGCACTTAGATTCAATGCTACTCCTATTTTCTAGCAGGAAACGTCACAAAAGTCGCTAGTTAAATATCAAGTTGATTTTGTTTCTAGCTTATTGCACGGAGCAAAAAGTGACCTAAGACGAAAAATAAAATCCCGTTTCAAATTTCGTTATTTGTAGGTCGAACCTCAATTATTATTACTGTTATTACTATTATTACCAAATGCGAACAACTGATTGTTGGTCAACATATTTAGAAGAAACCCCGTTTTATTGATTGTGATAAAAATTTATGAGTGCATCAAACAACGCAGCTAGACGGTCTCATATGTATTTTTTGGGACAAACACATTTATACGCGTCATGGGTTTTGCTAAGTTTTGCAATATTTTACTATCACACTGTTACAAATAACACTTTATACCAGGTTTTGTTAGATAAAATTGTTGATTGTCGGAATTAGTCCCGTGAGAGTTCCGATGCGAATGTATCATAATTAGAGAATGTTGAAATTCATGACAATGCAGTTAATCCTGAATAATTGCAAAATATTAGCGTTTAATTAAATATTTTAAAATTGTAGATAGGTAGTATGTAGCAATATAGACAAACAAGTGAGTTTTTAGCGCCAATTTTCATTAAAACACCGACAATAAATAATAAGCATAAACATATATTAAATAATATAGAAAATGCACTAAAAGTGGATGTTCGGGATAATAGCTGTCACATGAGAAATGCTGATGCACCATTTTGCCTTACAAAAACGAGTTAAGCTCGATGTTTTTAAACAGAGCTCGGATATCGCATTTCCAGTACTCTATAGACAGCAAATTTGTATACCTGCATTGTGCATCCTGAACCAATGAAACACACCTGAGCGCAAAGCACTTGACATCTGAACGAAACACTCTCGACCTGAAAACAAAATACCCATTTAAATAGATTAGTAGCAGCAACTATTGCATGTTCTGCACCAATGTGAAAGAAATTTTATTGACCACAAATTACGTTCCGGTGGGGATTCTTTTTAATACATGTAGACGTAGAAAAGCAATCACATCAATTACAGTAAAACCGAAAGAATTTCTAGAAGAATAGACAAGCATGTCGATTGGTAAATCAGAAGTAAGACTGTATTTCCACTGTTTCGGAACACCCGATAAAATGTAGTCCTCTGTGCATGCGTGTCAGTTAGCATGAACTACGAGTACTACATATACAAGAGAGATGCAAAAACGCCTAGGTATGGTACTATAAAAACAAGAACCTCTTGATTGAACTTGTTTAAACAGATTTAAACTTCAAAGACTTAACTAGAAATCCTACTCTGGTTTTATTACAAATTTAAATATTGGAGCAATCATAGTTCGTTTGTAATAATTTTCTGAGATAATTAATAATTATAAATAGAAAGCAAACTCGGCATACTTGAATACTATAGCATTCGATGTTCGTTAGAAAAAATTTTCAGAGAACCCGTCAAATAATTTGGAAATAATTAAATTAAAAGTAAACTCGAACACTTGTGCTGAATTTATTGGAAATTTAAATTTTAGAGCAATTTAAGTTCGTTTGTAATAATTTCAGGGATCATGTTAAATATTTTTATTTTATTTAAGCTGAAATTTAAACTTCACCGACGCTAGACTTAAGACGTACTTAAGCTTTGAGAAATCACTGTTTACCCGTACTACTGTTTAGATACTTATAGAGAAAATCACTGCTCTTTAAAACAATATTAAGAACGAATTCCAAGTTACCTATGAGACGTCCCTGCAAGTTAGGTTGCGTTAATATGCTAAAATAAAAATCGAAACTCGTGTAATGTACCTGAAATCAGAAGGATTCGCACACTTACTCGTTTTACTAAAAATGCTTCATGATCTGTGGATAAACAACCGTGGTAATTTATGGCAAAAGAAAAAAATGTTTATCCATTTATGGATTTTTGACAGAAGATAAGCTTTTCCGAAGCGTCGTATTATATTTTCTACGTCGAAAACTTAAATTGGGCTTTACTTGTGTCTGTTATTTAAAAGGCATGTATTTTAATTTTACTTGCCTTGATTGCCAATATTTTAAGTCTTTGGGATCCAGAAAATTGAGACAAACAAATTAATCGTGCTTTGTTTTAGGCTTTGTTCTCCTAATTTAGCGTGAGCATTTAGCAGAGTGCTAAGCTACTGATACCGTAGAAAAATCCAAGCACACCAGAATTATAATTTATTTGTGTTTATCAACAATTTAGGTATTTCAAATAACCAGTTAACTGGAAATGGTCATTTGAAATTTAGAAGACCAATGAACGTGATGGACAATGTTTGTACAATAGTACAATAGCACTGCATAGTACAGAGGGAAAAGGAAAACTTGTTTAGAACTCTAAGTTTGAAGCGAAAAACTGCAATGAAAACACGGACTTGATATACAAGGATCTAGTAATACGAAATTAAACAGCATCATTGAAAGAGACAAGAAATATAGAGTGATATGCCTGAAATCTACTACATTAAAAAACAAAAATCAACAATGTAACACTCTTATGAATTTTGTATACGAAAACACAGGTAAATGGAACCAACGGAGTGTAGAGAATTTAAAATGCAGATGTATATCACATTATTACAAAAAACGTTTTATAACACAAGCATAAATTCACGAATATTAAATTCTAAAGCTTATTGCAAAACGCAAATTTAGGAACATAAAATGAATTAAAAAAGAGTGCCAATGAATGATGGACGACCCCTACTTTTTAAATTATATTTTAATGTATCAAAACGAAGTTTGCTATATAGACGAGAACAGGACTAGGGGTTAGTATGCAAAATGTGAGTAACGCATTTTGACTTTAGAAATTTATTTAGAACATCATAAAATATATAAATAAATTTAGTGCTAGTAGCTGCCAAGGCCACGACATCTTGTACTCCCTTCCAGCATGCAAATTAAGCGCTGGAGTGACTGCAGGTTGAGTCGACCGCAGGCTATTTGTCAATTTTATCTTTAAAATTTCTTTACAAATATTTAAGTAACTATCGCAGAGGGAAGAGATCGTGATGATGGTTTTTGTTTATTTTACAAGAATTTCTGAATGTAAGATTTCAACAAAAGTTAAAACATATTGGAGTGTACGCTCCAAAATGGCGAAAAGATAATATGTCATCTAAATTTTTTGAACTGTTTGATCCTGATCCTTGATCCCTCGCAAATTGTTCTTGTTAATTTAATACATCTCTTTTATTGTTTAAAATGAATAACTTTATTGGTGTTTTGGAAGTTATGCTAGTTAAGAAAAAAACACGAAGAGAAAAGGAAATTGCTAACAATCCAGGTGCTATGGAATTAGCCAGTAAATAGAAAAGAGTATGACAGTCAAAGCGAATAAATAGTTCTTACTGCGGCAGCAATAAAGTTTATCTGTATACTATGTAGCCAAAAAAAAAAAAAAATAGCAAAGTAGGACTTTTCTTATGTCGAACGTCAAAGAGCTGAAAAATTTACAGCTGGTATCAAAGGTGGTGAATCTTCGCTAGAATAAGCACATTTGAAACTGCTGACAATTTATTTACCCAAAAAGAAAGATTATTTAACAATGTCTTCAGACTAGGAGCGTCGGAAAACAAAGCTGGCCGAGACTGTATGGGAGTTACACGTCAAATACTACATAAGGGTTTTAATAACTACTGCTTTTTCGAGTAGCACTACGGTACAATTCTTTGTGGCAGGGCTTCCTCAAGGCTCCGCTTCTAACTTTACCTAGTTCTTACTTTCTTTCTTTGGTTTTTTACTGCCAACAATTGTTGAGCATTTCTATAGACACCGTCGCTCCATCCTCTTTAGGGTGTGATTTTGCCTCTGTCTCGTTTTCCCTCCATTTCTCCCATATAAACTCGTCGTAGTACTCGATCCATTCCCATGCTTTCCACATGGCTTGCACACCTCAATGGGTGTGTTGTAACAGTTGCTATTATATCCGGCTCATCATAGCGGGTATAATTCAAAATTGTAGCTTAATCTCCACATGTTACCCTACTGTAGTATAGGTCCATACATTTTTCCCAGTATTGTCCGCTCAACTATGGCCAGCAAATCTTTTATTTCCTTTGTTAATGTTTCCGTTTCAAAGATGTAAACAGTTGGTTTTACTATTATTATTATTATTACAATAAGAGGAGTAACCGGCAAGCCGATAAGACACCTGTCAAGCAGTATAACAATATTTTTAATTAATATCGATTCGTATTTTTCGCGATTTTAGAATGTCTAGTAAATTAGGTTCTGTTACTTTCCACATTGAGATTATTTCAAGTGGATACGGATGTATTTCCGAACACTAGTTTATTATCAAAAGGCGTTTAATTACATGCCCTCTATCATTTCTGAAAATTAGGAACAGTTATTCTGAGTGTTCCGAAATCTAACACGCAGTAGCACAAATAAAAATATTCCTATAACAAAGACCCAGAAAATACTTCGTTACAGAGCTACACCATCTTAAAGAGAGCACTCTATTTTATTTGAACTAAGTTTGAAATTTTGCATTCTGGCACCGCTCATTTCGCTCATTTTTTTTTAAACTATTATTATTTATAAAAACAACAAAAAACGAGCCGTGCAGAAGAGGTTTGCTAGTCCTTTATTTCCTATTTTAAACACTTTTGCAGTTTAGGCCAAGAGTCTTTTTTGACTTATTTTTATGTGATAAACGAAATTGTTGCAAAAAAGTATACAAGTAAAGATTTAAACAAAGGAAGCATAATATATATTGTAATACCTACACCTACGTACGGAACAAGAATTAAAAATATGCAGTACTGGAAAACAAAATTTCAAACACTCAGTGTGCAGTTATCGATAACAGAGTGGAATCTAGAAAAAAAAATCCCCGGAAAAAAGGTCAAGGCACGGACAAAAAGTTACGGAAAAAAGGTCCATGAAAAAGTCCCTTGGAAAGAAAGTTTCCGGAAAAAAAATCCCCGGAAAAAAAGTTCTCTGGAAAAAAGTCCCCTGGAAAAAAGTCTCCTCGAAAAAAGTTTCCGGAAAAAAAGTTTCTTGGAAAAAAGCTTCCGGAAAAAAGTCTATTGGAAAACAAGTCCCCAGAAAAGAAGTCACATAAATGAAGTCCCCAGAATAGAAGTCACATAAATGAAGTCCCCAGAATAAAAGTCTCTAGGGAAAGAACCTGAAAAACTTTCAAAAATGTTTTTAATATAAAATAAGTTAAAATACACTTGCATTTTTTATAGTGTTTATCGTTGACAGTGGGTGTATTAAAAAGCTTACACAGGGTCGCTAGTATGTATGGGACTAAAGCTCCCCTGGTCAAACGGTTTGAGATATGCGTTTCATATTTGGTATATGTTATTTGAGGTTATTTTGCATATTCTGAAGTAAAAGCAATTTTTTTGCGTATAGTTTTTAAGCGCGGCGTGCCATCTTGAATTTTTTTAAATAGCAACCTAGGCTGAGTGATACATCAATAGAAAGTTTATTTCTTTCTGTTTTCAGAAATATTAAACATGTATAGGGTTACATAAGAAAATATCGCAGAAAAAAAACGTTTGAGGCGTGCTTACATCGTTTAGGACTAATTTTTTTTCAGGAAAATTCTTTCTTAAATCATGGTTCTGAAAAGAACCTTTTTTTTTTCATCGCACAGCAGTTCCGCAGAAGGAGTTGGAGCGACCTACTTCGAGCTGGTGTACTTGGTTAATTCCTCACTGCATATTTACTCAATTCTAGTAACCCCTGCATTAACAAAACGTCATAAATAAACAAAACACAAACAGTAATTAATAGAATAACAAACAACATTTCTTAAATAAAAATGAAAACAACAACATTATTAATTAACAGTAGTTAAGACAGGAGATGTTCAAATTGCTGCCCGTTTACTTATTGGCAATAATAAATGCTCTTTTTAAAATTGTCTAAAAAGTCATGCAAAGAATTGCGAGAAATAGCAGCCATTTCAGCACGAATACGATTTTTCTATTCTTCTAAATTGTCAGGTCTATTTAAATAAACGCGACTAATCTAAAGGAGACAAATCTGGTGACCGATGAAAAATGTCGCTTAAAGAATTGCGCACTGCAAGTCCATAGTGGGGAGGCGCACCATCTTGCTGAAACCAGATGTTTTCGTTGACTGCATTTGGGTTATCATGATTTGAAAAAAGAGTTCTGTAATTTGAGGAATAATATTTTCCCGCTGCATTGTTTTGTTAATGCAATGGTTACTAGATTTCACTAAATGTGCAGCGACGAATTAAGCATGCCTCAAATGTTTTTTTAATTTGTCTGCGTTATTTTCTTATGTAACTCTATACATGTTTAATATTTCTGAAAAGAGAAAAAAAGTAAGCTTAGTAGTGATGTATCACACAGTCTAGGTTACCATTTAAAAAAAATCAAGATGGCGGCCGCCCTTAAAAACTATACGCAAAAAAATTTTTTTTTAAATTTCAGAGTATGCGAAATAGCATCATAACATATACCAAATATGAAACGCATATCCGCATAACCGTTTGACCAGGGGAGCTTTGGTTATATATATAATAGCGACCCTGTATATTGATTATACCGGTAAATCCAGGGCTGGCCGAATTGCTAGATTATAATTATTATTACATATAATAAAAAAAACTGATACAGTTTCTGGGCCCAAAAGCATAATTATCGACTTCCGGTTTAACTGGAAAGCGAGTCTGTATTTGACTTTTGAACTGGAACACTATTTTTTAGGTTAATTCATACGTAGGATCAATTCTGATTGAAAAACGGTATGCGTAAAGTAATAATTAGAGCCAGGATAGTTTGGCAAAGTTTACTGCATTTTGTACATTTATTTTAATAATAAACATAAATTCTATTGACAAAAGTCGCTACATTATTTTATTATATTTAAAAGTGATCTTCAAAGGGCGACCGCGTATGAAAATCAGGTAAAGTCGTTTATTTTAACCGACTCGCGGCTTCGATGGCCTTTTTGGTGACTTTTTTCCTGGAGGTATTTTTTCCAGAGACTTTTTTCCATGGGATTTTATCCGTGACTTTTTTCCAAAGACTTTTTCCGGCTATCAAAAGAGTGCTTAGTAGGTGTAGCTCCGTATAAAATTTTTTCGGCCCATGCTTATAGGAAACTGTGTACTTATCTCGCTGCGCCATATAAATTCGGACGTCAAATTTTGGACATCCTGTATATTTAATACATTATTTAAGACGAACAATCAGGTACCACCTTTTATTCTAGCCCAATTTTTTCTAATTCTGACTTTTATGTGCAGGGAAGCAAATCCATACAGTTTTTGGTGTAAACCTTTTAATCCAATTAGGTCCCTTCTTGAAAATAAAATTCTGAATAGACATATGTAGATAGCATATGTAAAATTTATTTACAGGTATCTGTTTATTAAACGCATTTATTTCCCGCAATAAGTTACAACCCCGGTATTTTTGAAAGCAACATCTTATACGTATACTATATAAGAAAAGGGCTGGAGAATATATGAATTTCTTATCATGCAATCATCGTAAAGCGAACATAATAGAATTTCCATTATTCAACCAAAAACCACAGAAAGACTCTTGTACGTGTATTAAAAGCACCGCACGGACTTTTTCGCCAATCGAAAAACCTAGACAGTAAAATATGAGAAGTTAATACCGTATGATTTATATTCGAAATTTGTAAATAGGGTATTGGGCTATTAATCATTTACACAACAACAAACTTTTACTGATAACGTAATTCGTCCATTCACTGATTTTTTTGTGGCACGAATAATTTACGTTGGCAATAAAATATGTATTTCAGATTTATCATGAACATCTATCTATTGTTACCGATTTTCCACAACCGATTTATAAATACCGAGGGCAAATAAAGATCAGTTTTTCACAAATCTGATATTCGACAACACGATAATGGATTTTTCGACTCCCATATCTTTTTCACCCTTCTGACACGTGGGGTGGTACAGGATTATTTTGTGCAGGTACGTTATGAATTCTTAAATGAGAAAAGTGATACTCCATGATGCTTCTACCCGAACCCATTCGTAATGTGCTGTCAGTTTTATCCATCATAAATATTAAAACTACGGCAAAAGGAAACGAACTTTCGTGTGCCCTCATTTAAATTTTGTTCCTGGAACGTTGTATTGAAATCCGCAGAGCAACCATTTCCTATATATGGCGTTCGAATAAAAATTCGGTGACGGTGGCTTGATACACGAAGTAACTTAGAAATATAGCTCTCAAACAGGAAAAAGTGCTTTTCGGAAGTCGTCCTGCTAGATGACGTCATTAATCCCGCACTTTGGCGCCGGAGCAGAGCGGGCTAGGGCGGCTCGGCGCCACTACAAAGCATTTGTATTCCCTCAACGTGAGAAAGAAAACCCATAATAAAAGTTTCTGTGTAACCAGAAAAAAACACATGTACTACCCGATGGACGCGCGGAAAACTTACAAACGAGAAAATACAACTTGCATCGTGGTAAACAGTTAGGGACATTAAACAAAGACAAATTAACGCAAAAAATAACTTTTAACCCTTGCAAGATTTTCTGAATTACAACTGTACGTAATCATAAGTTTCATCACCAAGTCTGCCAAAAAAACTTATTAAAACATATCTATACTTATAGAACAATGACTGACAAAACTACAATTTTTTGTATATTAAATTGAAACATGAAGTGAACAGTTTTTATGAAGTTAGCAAGTAGTGCTAGAAATGTAGCTGATGAATTACTAAAATCAATTTCAGCAGAAATGTTATACTGTAATTGTTACCTCCTGGCAGCAGTTCAGGTGCTATTTTAGAGTTTGAATCTATGATAACGTTAGCTACATCAAACTGATGAACAGTTTGCAAGCTTATGCGTTAACTACCTACAGTTTCAAACTATAACCGTTTAATTACCTTATTCTCTCTTTACGTCAAAAGTTTGAACGTCATATAAAGCGATGTCTAACTTCTACCATGTAGTTGGGGGAGCAGGAAATGATTAATACAGGCCAATGCAAAGGTAATCAAGTGACCTTGAGATGCTTTTGAAGCCAAGGATACATTATGTACCAATGTGAAGTTATGGGAAGAGATGACTAGCAATGAATTGGAAATATACATTTTCTACTTGCAAGAACAGGAAAATTATTGCTAGAGGAATCCATGGGCTACGCTGCACGCAATTTTTGTTAAGTTTTTCAAAAACTAATTAATAAGCCGTGCGAAGATGTTAGATATGTACTGAAAGCGTCCAGCAGTATTGTATAAAGCTAGTCTATTTTAATCGGTACACAATAGGGATCTCGGAAACTATAAGAGATACAAAGTCGGTTAAACTAGAAAAAGTTGTCTAATTAGAGAAACAATGAAATAGTAATTTTGCTTTTCTCTAAATACCAGTAGCTTACTAGATACAAGCAAGGAACTTAACAAAAAGTATATCCAAGGTGAAATATCTCTGTTCATACTGAAAATAGAAACAAATCGTAGAGAAAAAGATGTCTAGTAAGCTATGAGTATTTTGAGGAAAACAAAATCACCATTAGGTACATTGTTCTTCTAACTAGTCAACTTTTATCTAATTTAACCGACTTTGTATCTCCTGTAGTTTCTAAAATCCCTATAGTGTTCTAGTTACAATAGACTACCTGTACACTCAAATACATTAAATAATGATTAATAGTTATTTATGTCACTCGTGGGATAAAAGTATTATTATAATAAGAGTGCAAAAGTTGCACAACAAGGTTGCAGGCAGTGTCGTGCAATCACACGAGTGGTATAATAATGCCTTATCCCACGTGTGACATACAGAATTATTATACGACTTCTCCGAATTTGTTAAAATACAAATTTTTTTGACTGAAATGATATTTGACATTTCGCATTATTTTATTTGCAAATATCAGGTCACCTTTAATATTTTTTATTTAAAATAATGTCGAAGGAACGAGATAAATTCGATTAATTTAATACTGTGGCAACCAGTCAGCTTTCGTGTTTGTTTGTGCAAATAAAATGAATTAGGTAATGAATATGTATATTACCCACTGAACTATATTTATACTGGAACGCGCGCTCGGCCCGCCAGCCCGATCCGAGAGAGAGGGCCGCAAGGATCATCTCTGTCCTACTCTCGAGAGTATGCGCATGCGTAGAGCAGTCGATTGTCATGTCGCAACGTTTGAAAAGGAACTCACGTTTTTGAAACACTGGGAAATATGTATTAAGGTGGTTTAATGGATGTAAGAGAATATACATTTTTAAAATTGGGTTAGTTTGTTTTGATTTGACAGCTTTGCCGCTGTCTTCTCCCTCGCGCAGCTCATGGGCGGAACGGTACGAAAAGGACAGGAATGATCCTTGCGCGCTATCTCTCTCGGCTCGATTCTTTTCTATGGCAGAGACCGCCAGTGCGCGTTCCAGTATAAGTATAGTTTAGTGATATTACCTCACAAGGTAGGTTCGGTTCTAGATCCAATTAGGTTAGGTGAGTCTTATCTAAATTTGTTTTCTATTAATTGTCAATGGTGATAATTCTAGGTAATAAAATCACATTTACAGATATCTGTTCTGTTAATACCTCAGCTGTTAATGAAATTTCTAAATCTTCTAACGTGCGTCGAAAAAGTAGCGTCAAGTGGGCTTTGGATGCTATTGTTTTGACAATCCTCCCATTATAGCATACGCTATAAACAACTGGGAGCTCGGCTTTTATCCTTTAAGTTTGTGTTTGAGTTAACAGCAGCAGATTATATTCTAATAATACTTACAAACAGCATAAGCCTAGATATGCATTTTTGTATTAAAAACTGTAGCGGTCTGCTGTACAAACAAGTATGCGCCTTATATAATAAACGATTAAACCCAAAAAAAGATTGTTTATGTAATAGATGCTTTCTACTTGCTTAAACATTATCTATAATATGAAGTTAGTGCTGATATTTTTATTTGATTAGGAGTGTTTCTATTACCAATTTCCGTCAGCTTTTGATAGGCACTTTATAGCATTCCGTAGAAAAAATGAATATATAGAGTAGAAAGACGTACAAAGTGTAATCAGTAGCAACTTTATAATAATGTTAGAATTTTTTGTAGTATTGCTTTTACTTTTGTTATTATTTTTGTCGTATTTACGCACATAAAAGAAATATTGGAACAATGGAATTTATTAAAATCTAAAACAATCTTGTGCATAAGTTTAGTGAAAGACATTTAAAACACAAGCAGTTTCTCTGTGGTCGTTACAACCCCTTTTTTTTGATTTGTGAACTTTTTTAATGGCAAACTTGGGTAAACAATTCGCTACACATTTGCTTATGTCGCGAGGAGTATCCACTGACACTATGCGTGTTATAGACTGTCTGCTCCAGGATTGCAACTTGATGACTGTCCTTACATGCCACTGCTGCAGCGCTACGGTATTCTGAATGATTACGACTATTTGGTTTACTTGAATGTGGTGCATTTTGCATTTCATGCACCGCTAATTTAGAATTTAATATTTTTTGATAATAATAAAGAAATGACGATTATTATCAAAAAATATTGTCTGAGTGGCCTGAACAGAAACAAATAAAACAACTTTGGATGTCAAACTTTCTCTTACCATAGATTAATAAGGATCTATGATCTTACTTATAACTAACCTAAATTTCACAACTGACCCCTCTATCGAGTGGTGCAACATCAGTGAGCGGGAAGTGACCTGGTCACTTTAGAATCAGATCAGTTTGCAAATAAAACATCTTACTAATCAACCGATTTAATGAAGATTTAAACACGTGTTTTCTTTGCACCTTGGTTCAGTTCCGTTGAAACCAATCTGATTCTGAATGAGCTACGCAAAAACCGTTAAAACAACTTTAGCTGTTCAACTTTTTTCTACCTATAATTGACCTGATATTCACATTTGCCTATTCAATTCGGGTGTACTAGCATCGGTAAGGAAAGAAGTGACTTGGTCCCATTAGCATCAGATCAGTTAGCAAATAAAACAGCCCAGAAGTTGAAGAAAACTGGGATAAAACAAACTGATTCAAAGTTGAAATAAAACACGTGTTTTATTTGTACCGTAGATCAATTCAGTTAAAACCGATCTAATTTGAAAGAGCTTTGCAAAAACCGACAAAACAAATCTGACCGCCAAACTTTTTCCCATCTAGAATTGTCCTGACTTTCACTACTGACCATTTCAATCTGGTGGTACAGCATCGGCAGAGGAAGATAAAATATTCTAGAGGTGATCTGGGTTACAAGTGAACTGATCCAAGATGCAAAATACACAGTTATTAAATACAATTTAAATGGCTGTAAACATGTAAACATCACCTTCTACTAGAAGAAAATGTAACAATAAGGTTACTCTGATTCGCAGTTAAATATTAAATTGCCAACCTATTTCTTGCCACGCTTTTCCTAACCTCACACAGAATAAAGTTTGTTTGAGATTAATGTCCATTCAGTAATTTATCAAAATGACGAACTTATTGATTCCAACGCTTTCATTATTGAATGGCTAAAAAACGAACTCTTGCATGCACTGTAGTCGTTACCTGTGTCCGAACTTAATTATGCGCGCGTCGGCTTGGTAGATACTTAGAAAACAATTTAAAAATAAAAGATTAATTGTCTACAAGCACGTGTACTCTATAATTAATTCACCGATCACAACGCAACCATTGCATTTGGTGGTTTGTAAAATAATTGATCACTTAATTGCAACTTTTCAGTTAAAAGCTTGGGGTAGCGCCCATAATATGCAAAACCTTAGATAGTGTCATAATCAGTTCTAAATATTTTTATAATTCTTGATTGGCGATTTCACTAAAACGTATCGTCAACTTAGGACAAAGTGGTAGAATATCCTGAGACCCAATAGCAATATTTCCCACAGTGACCACCAATTCCTGTTTTACTGTTATTCTACTTAATTTCGATGTTCTGTTTATTTCAAAATAATCATTCTCTCTTGACCATTCAAATTTTAAGGTGATATCAAAGTCACGTCACTAACTTCGCATTACCACTAACGATCTTTTCCTGATCTCCAGGTATGTCATAGCAAGGTAACTTCAGATTCTCCTTGCAATAACTTTGCATTTGCATATCTTCTATACTGCGGGCCCGTGAAATATAGAATAAAACCAATTAAAAACGTAAATTTAAACTAAATGCAAAAACCCCCGACGATGTAGTTTAAAACACGCAAAGTAATGTTCATTTACAGCCTGGCAATGACCAAGGCAAAACACAAATTCTTGTAAAACATTTTCAATAACTGCTGTTGTTAATAAACGTATCTTTTGTCGAATTTGCTCCTTAAGCTCTTCTACATTATTAGGTGTATTTGTATACATCTTATCTTGTAAGTACCCCAAAAAATAATCAAGTGGTGTAAGATTTAGGGATTTAACTGGCCACTCCATAGGTCCTCGTTTACCAATTTATTGATTTAGGAAAATTTCATGCAAATAGTCTCGTCAAGAACTGCATACTGCGCTGGAGCTCCGTCCTGTTGAAACCAGATTATTTGGTGTGTTTGGATCTGTATCGTTGGCAAATAATATGCGTAATGCAGGAATGAAATCATTTTGAAAGAATTACAATTTATGTTATCCAGTCAAAACACCTTCAAAGAAGTAAGGTCCCAAAATTTGGTAACCAACGATTTCAGTTCAAACATTAATTTTGTGACGATGTTTTAAATGTGTTGTATGTACCCAATGAGGATTTGGAGCTGCCCAGTGACGACAATATTGTGCTGCTTTTACCATCAAGACAGAAGGTGGCTTTATCACTGAAGATCGGTTGTTTAAAAAATAATGAGTTGACGTTGCAAATAATTGTCATTTCTTCACAAAATTGTACTCTGCAATCAGGATCATCTTCAAATAATTTATATACTAGGACTTTATATGAATAATATTTCTCTTTTCTTTACGTATTCAATACTAAAGTTTAGTTTATGTTATTATCTAATCCCAGTTGGCGACTTGCAATGTGTGAATTTTCTTGTACAGTTAAGAGTACATCAAGTCTTGTACCTTCCCTAATTGTAGGTCGTCTAAGTCCAGTTTTAGGTAAATCGTTCACTTGTCCCGTTTCTCATAATTGTGTTTTTCAATTTTGCCAACTGTTGATTGTGTAGGTGACCGTTGTGGTCTTATTCCTGTGTCCGACTTCTATTACCATAACCAATCATTGTTAAAATATTAATTTTTCCTCTTATCTTTTCTATACAAATAAGAAATTTGGGTAAACAGCATTTAAGCACGCTTTGTTTGTAGTACCGGAATGCTAAAGCATTCTGTGAAACGCCCACTACCTTTTTAAATATAACTTAAAATTCTGCATTTAAGACCATTCTCAGATCGTTTTTTAAAACATACGGAGAAAAATCACGAAGTATATCAACTAATAATGCAGATGTCTAAGAATTCAGAAACATTGGCTAACGTTTCATATGTACATTGCTGTGTTGCTCCGTTTTGCTGAACATAATCCTGCTGTAGTTTATCATCTAGCAATTGCTTCAAAAACGTTTGTAAAATTTTCTTCCAATATCTGGCTTACCTAAAAATGTAAAAGTGTTTTATGTTTTATAGAATAATTTATTACTGCAAAGAAAATCCAATTAATTTCCTTCCACTAAAGGCTACCCAAACCCCAAAATTTTCAGCATCCAAAGACGTATCAACAAACTGATGTGGAATTTTACCATTCTAAATTCTTATATTTTGCAAGTTGACATATCCCGACAAACAAAACAATGCCTTATCTGCAACAAAAGGTGTCGTTAGCATATTATCATCATTATTAAGTGTATTATAAAGCATTCACTCTTTGCGGTGGATTAACTGGCAGAAATTCAAGATCCACAGTCAGTCGATAGGGAAATTCATGCAGATCTTTCGTTAATATTGTGTCGCATGTTCTCGTATAAAGCTCCAGTTGTTGCGATAAGTGACCTACCTATTCTAGCAACGCCAACGATTTCCTCACTACGTTTCGGTGGTCGGCCGCCATTGTGTTTTCTACCGATGCTTTCTATGTGACGCAAAAATGTAACACACGCAAAATATGTTTAAACTTTTTGTAGTCAATTGCACCTTCTAAAAAAATGACTCTAAATTTTGCCAGGCAGACATGTATGGAACATATTCCAGATTTGTTAACTTATATCCGTTACGAAAAAAAAAGACTCGATTAGAAATGTCTTCTGCCCAACGTGTTAAACATTTTGCAACAATTAATATAAGTGGATTGTAAAATGCCCGTATATTGTTACGATCCGGTTTACTTAAAATAAACTCGGATCGTGCTCATGTCTGGATACGACCGCATAAGTACAAACACATTTTTAAGAAGTTATAATTATATACATAATAGAAAAAACATCAGAACAATGTTTAACTTACAGCTAAATTATAATGAAACGTTAAGGTTCATTGCCAGTTTAACTTAGAGTAAAGGTCTCTGAAAAGGGCCCGTTAGAATCACTCGAAAAGACCGAAGTCACGAAGTAGAAATAGTTGCTGGGCTCCCTTAAGCTTAAGTTGGAACTCTCACTTTATACTGAATTTTCTTTATAAAGGTTTAATAATAATTACCTATCATGTAACAAGATTTTATGACTTCCAGTGATAAGAAGTTGCAACAAATTAAAGATTAAATTAAAATACGTTTAACAAGTATTTTAAAGTTTAGAAAATATTTAATAAATCTTTTCTGCTTCCTAACAACATTAGTTAAAAAAACTTTTGTACGTAATTGTAGGAATGACTACTAAAAACAGATTAAAAACCACACAACCAACAAATTGTGAAGCATACGAATATCTTTTCACTCAGACATGCTCAGTCGTAAACAAAATTTGAGGTCATCTATTCTAATTGAACCTGCATAGGAAGGTTTTAGCGTTCGCAGTTTACTAAACTAAGATATATTATTTTCGAAATTGTAAAAGTTTGTAGAAGTCGTAGACGTATAACAGCTAAACCCAAATTGTAGCTCATCCCTAGTTTTATAGATTTATAAGATTGCAACAATTGTGCTAGCAGTTTTTGAGCAAATGTTTTAAGTTTTTTAATGTTTCAACGTGATGTGCAAAAATGTGCCTCTACTTTTTAGTAAAAAAGGCGACAAAATTCAATATTACTATAAAATTGTAACTCCCACCATTTATAAAACTAAAGAGTGTGCAAAGAAAGCGTTGGATTGGCCTAAAGGTGTTCCCTCAATTTATTTCCACAACAAAAATATTGAAAAAAAAAAACACCAAGAAACGTTAACGCTCTACGATCCACAAACTTCGAATTTCAACAAAATCAAAATCATCGTTCGTGACAGCTAGGCGGTAAAACCAAAATTTTCAAAACATCTTAAGAGTTGTCTCTTTAAAAAGTGTAAAAAGATGAGATTTGCTTAATCTCAGACCCCTCTGGGCCCGGGCGAGAAGATAGTGACTCCAAATTTATAAGAGGAGTGCAACATATTGAAGCTAACTGGATAATATTGGAAGGTAAGGGCGCAAGAAAGAGAGAGGTTGAAGGAGGTTGGGGAATTCAGTTGCAACAGAAAGGTTTTTTTAGTAAAGCTTACATAAGCCCGAGGACAATTTTACTTGTGTGTTATTATAGCCTAAAACCGCAGAACTAATCGCCTTTGTATTAAAACCTCCTGCCCAGTATAAATGCACAGAACAAAAAAGAACGGTATTGTAAAACAACGCAGCGCAAAGCAATTTACAGCAGCTATTTATTTGATGTAACCTCAAAGCTGACCACAATATTAAAGTGCATATTAAATGTGGTGAGCCACACAGAGCAATATGGTAACTACTAAATTAGAAACGATGATGGCTAAAAGGGGTCACGTGTTTAAAGCAACAGCAACATTTTAATGTGCTAATTTATCTGTAACATTACATGTAGTTTAGAGCTGTAGTGAAATTGTCTATAATTTATCGACAAAATATTTTATACTCAGCAAAAATCTGTACAAAGTGCATTTTCGTGTTCAGAATAAATTGTTAAGGCAACGATATCAAACTCATGTGAGGGCTGGATTTTACAGCTCACCCAAGAGCGATTGTATTGAGTCATATTTCTTTTAAAATTGAGTTTTTGCCGAGCACCGTTCATTTATCAAATAACAGTAGTTTTGCAATATTAATTGTTACAACCCGGAACAACTATATAAAAGCGGCTGAAATGCACCTGCAGCAGCTGAGTTAAATTGATGATCAGAACACAGTCGGGCATTGAAACTGTCAGAGGAAGAACATTCCTCATAGTAAAAAAAAAAACTTGAATCTACCCTGCAAATTTCCTCTAACCGAGTTAATACTGAGTTAGTTTAGTTCATTTTAGGCGTAAACGAGTTTAGTTAATACCTAAAGCGATTAAGTTCAGTCTCGCTGCTTCATTATACAGTGAACTTCTCGGTTATCGCACACAATTATATGAAGGATTCGCTTTTAATTCAAGTTTTCAAGTGCTATATATTAAATTCTGTATACCTTCCACCTCGACGCCGCATGAACACGGTATTATTGTATCAACTTCAGCCCCAGGATATCCACGTTGCTGGGGATTTCATGGTGCGAGTAGCAATAAATTGTAGACTTTAGCTTTGTGTGTTACGTATATATTGTATTTTTGAAGTAGAAAGTATTAGCATCCACATCGGAATATGCATTTATAGTCATAAATAACACATTTTCTCTAATACCATTGATTATGAAATTACACGCGAGAGCCCTTCATTAAATAATTTTAATTTGGTTTAATTTCGTTAAATACTGAAATATTGGTGGACTAAAATTCTTTTCCTGGAAAAACGTGAACAGTAGCTGTATAACCAATAAACTAATTTACAATGCTTTTTGATGCCTTTGTTTTAAAATATAATTTAATTTTGTTCCCTGATAGATTGACAGATGCAATTATTCACCACAACATATAAATATATTTACTTCTGTAGCAGGTGGGCAATATGAGCAGGAAAAATATTCAATGGTACATGCAGACGATACAAACATGATACATAAAATTAAATGTGGTCATACTGACTTATATAGTGAAGCATAAATTTACAATGATTGGCTTGTTCATGTATTTGCCTACCGATTAGTTTATAATTTGTTTTTTTGAAAAAGATTATTTCTTCAAAACTAAGCAATAATTGACTACATAAGTTACTTACTTACTTCCTCTTCTCTCGTTATACCTTCATGGTGTCGGGGTATTAAGCCACTTTTTATATTCTCTTCTGTTCCTGGAAGTGTTCTGATTTGGTCTATGCTTTTTTCCTCTTTTTTCTGATATTTCTTTGATGTTATCTTCCCATCCCTTCCTTGGCCTCCCTTTTGATTTTTTTCCATCACTTCTCGTCTCAAATATTTTCTTTGGGTATCAGGAGTTTTTATTCGGTTCATATGTTCATATTATTGTAGCTGTTTGTGTTCTATTTCTTCTACTATCGGTCTTAGTTCTAATCCTTCTCTTACACTTCTGTTTCTAACCCTATCCCGTCTTGTTTTACCTTTCACTCGTCTTAGGTATTTCATTGTCCAAGCTTCAAATGCGTATAGCAGGGTGGGTGTATAGATCGTTTTGTATAGGTGTAGCTTTGTCTTTGTGCTTAATTCTTTTTTTTGTTAATTAATGTCTTATGTATTTGATAGTATAGTTTGTTACTCTTGCTGATTTTATTTTTTATTTCTTGGTTTATTCTTTCATCTTTACTGATTATGGTTTTGAGGCATTCGTATGTATCCACATTTTCTATTATTTGTATCTGAGCTCTATGAGCTGCTGTTTTTTAAGATGCACATGACTTTGCTTTTTTTATTCATTTATTTCCATTCCCTTTTCTTGTAGGTGTTTCTTCCATATGTTAATGTTCTTCTGTAGTTGTTCCGGATTTCTTCCTATTAGCAGTATATCATCCGCATACAGCAGTTCTTGTGACTTCACTGGGCTCAGGTTGTGATATCCCAGTACCGTACTACTCGTTACTTTTTTGCATAGTTTATGTATATTGTTCATGTATATTACGAAAAATAAGGGGTTTAGGCTGTCGCCTTCTTTGATTCCCTTTTCCATATGAAATTCCTCTGAAACTTTTCCGTTTAGTCTGACTTTTCTTATTACTCTTCTGTATAGGGCTTTGACATTTCTTTCTAGCTTGCTACTTATTTGTAGTTCCTTGATGGCTTGTCAGATATATTTTCGTGGGATTAGGTCAAAAGCTGTTGTTAGGTCAAGAAATGCTACGTATAGTTCTTTGTTTTTGTTTAAGGTTTTCTCTATTATGGCTCGTATGGTATATATGTAATCCTGTGTTTGTCGCCCTGGCCGAAACGCCGCTTGTTCTTCCTCTAATTTCTCTTCCTAGTCGTTTTTCTATTATCCGGGTATAGAGTTTTAGTGTACCTAGGGATAATCATATCGCCCTGTAGTTATCACAAGTTGTAGAGTCGCCTTTCTTATGTGTAGGTATTATAATGTTCTTCGTCCATTGTTCCGGAATTTGTTCTTTGGTCTTCTATACCTCTTGGAATATGAGTCTCAGCTAATAGATTACTATTGCTTCTCTTTTTTGTAGTAGTTCTGGATATATGTTGTCTTTCCCTGGTGTTTTTCCGTTTTTTGTTTTCTTCGTGGCTTTTTCAACTTCTGCGTCTTCGTTCATTTCGTTGTTTGCCTCTTCTTCATTGTTTGTTTCTTTTTCTACGTGTTTTTGGTGAACTGTTGTTTTTTATTTTTTTAATTACGTTCCAAAATTGTTTTTGGTTTTCGATATAGTTTTCTCTGATTTATGTCCGAAATCTACTCATGTCGTTTTCTTGAATTTTTGACTGCTACATAAGTTCACATCTAAAAAGTTCTTTATTAATGTGTGATAAACAGACTAGCAGGTCTAGTATTTAACATAATTGTATATCGTAATGCGTCTGAAAAGAGTAATGGTTGTAACAAATTTTCAAAAATGAACAGTATACGAGTATACTATACCATAAAAGATTGGACACAATTTTTAAGCTTCTAAAGTATGGCTTACAAGACGTTCTACATCCTGCTTCTGCCAATACTCTTACTGCTTGCTTTCTAAGCTTAAAGACTTAGATGGGATGTTTTATAGCACAAGATCAGGTTAATATTTAAAAAATTATCTAGACCTATTAATAATTGGTTATAACTTCTATACACTAAGAGCCTAACTATTATTTTAAATTCAACGTTTTTTAGTTATTAATTTGTAATAATAGCTCCTAAAATATGAATTCTACTACGTAAATAATTTTTTGTAAGAATAGAAACAGTGTAGTTGTGGCAATTTTCAAAACATTATAGTACAAAAGTTGGGCACAAATGGTTTCTTAAATTTTGCAGGTTTATAGATCGTCGAATGGGATAGAATTTGGTTGTAATCCGAGTTTGCTAATTTCTGTCTCTGGATTCTAGAAAACTGTAAATAAAAATAATATACATTTTTTATCATTTTTTATTATACAATTTTAAATATATGATTGTGTATTTTATGCTATTGAATTGTATTAAGTGTTTACAAAAATTATATGGCAATTAAGCAAAAAAACTCTCAGAAACGGTACGCCACTGACTGATATATCTTTCCGGAACGGTACGACTTGTTGATTAATTGAAAAAGTGAGTATTAATTTTCTTCTGAACAGCTGTCGAAAGACCAGTAAAATATTTATCAATATGCGTTTTCTGATCAAAATGGCAGCGCTTAACCTCTGTGCTTTCTGTAATTAAAATAAAGTTTTGCACACACAAAATGTGATATTATTCAGTCGAACAAGAAGTCCACGGCTGTCTGTAGTAAGGTAATGTGTAATTAAATGTCGATATTTGCTTGATGCGCTTTTTTCCACACTTTAGCTCTAGCTCAACTTTTCAGGTATTTTAGTTAGAAAAATTAGTTTTATGTGTGTGTTTTTTGGTGAATTCCTCAGGTAAGTACAGAAAGTATCCTTTGACTTTGGAAATATTGAAATATTATATTTATCGAAATATCGACATGTCGAAATACTGAAACAACGATATTTTTTTATATTATTTTATTAAAGACTATTTACAATCTACTCTATATGGAGTATTAAGTAAATGTGATGACGTTTAAAAAGCTTGATAGGAGAACCCATCTATCGATGGTACTCCTTCCACTTAGGGTGCTGTTAGCAGATCACGAGGCCATCTTCTATTTAAGCGTCTTACAGGTAAGTGGTCGTTGGATAATTGCTGGACTAGTTCGTTGCTGTGTGGCTGGAGGTTCTGGTGGTAGTTCTCTGCAAATCTCTGGATTTCGTCGACTACGAATGGAATACCGAGATCTTCGTGTATCGTCAGATTGGAAACGTACCAAGGGGCATTCACCAGAGCGCGGAGTGTTTTAGATTGAAATTGTTGGATGGTTTTTATCCGTGTTGGCTTAGCGCATCAGCACAGCTGTACACCGTAGGTCCAGATAGGCTTCAGCATTGTTTTATACAGTAACAGTTTGTTGCTTAAGAATAGTTTGGACTTTCTTCCGATAAGCCAGTACATTTTGCGGAATTTAAGAATAAACTGTTGCCGTTTGGTATTAATATGTTTCTGCCATGTGAGTCGCTGATCCAGGTGTAGTCCCAAGTATTTGGTTTCCGTCTTCACGGGTATAGATGTGACTGAGGAAATGTCGAAACGTGGAAATGTCGAAGTGACGAAATTTCAAAATGACGACAAATCGAAAGATCGAAAGATCGAAACATAGAAATATCGACACATCAAAACATCGAAATGTCGACTAATTGGTTATGGAAATATGTTTATACGAAAAATGGATTATCGATGATTCGTGATATCGATTTAGAAAAAATAACGATATTTACGGTTATATCAATATATCGCACAAACCTAATTGTGCCCAACACTGTATTGACGAAAATAGGTGAGCTGTCATTAGTGGGCGTTGTGGCCTAGAAGACCAAACCCATGAATTATAAGCAAAGTAATTTCACTATTTAAAATAATGCTATGGTATTATCTAGCCTTTATACACACCGAACGACGCGACCGACGTCGTAATGAGATTAAAACTTGAACAAACTTCTAAGTTTAGGTAAAAGGGCAGATCGAGATTTTGTATGTAGTAGAATAAAGTATTTAACTACATATTTAAGTTAAGCTTCTCATCTGCTTTTCAACCACGCTTAAATCCCCTTGTTGGGCAATTGGGTTTTAGAGTATCATCATGCATCGTATAGCGTTGCACGTAATATTTGGCAGTGCTTCAGTGGGTAATTTGCTTGGCATGTAGTTAACTTGATGGGCAGTTGTCTTAGCAATCAATTAATGTCGCAGATTTGTTGTTGTTAGTTAGTAATACAACAAATAAGTATCTTAAATTAAACTATTTTCAATAATCTTCCAAAGATCAAGAAAAGGTTTTTAAAAGTCTGCATGTATTGTAAGTCGATAAAAATGTGGTACGAGATTCGCTCAAATTTTTCTAAATATCTAAATAAAGTTTTTTAATTTTTCTGGCACAGTAGACATAGTACTATGTAGTTGTACTGTTTGTCGGAAACATCATTTTTGGTACCTATACCTCACAACTAATGAAAAATAGTACATTTTAAACACTTTATTGATTTTTATATACAATTAGAATATAATTCATTTATTACGTTAATAAGCATTTGTATTGCCTCGAAATTACTTATAAAAAAAATCAATAAAGGCAGTAATGTGAAGCATATACCTTTGATAAAAACTGTTCTAAAGTATGATGAGCACCGTACTTTGCCCAAAAGCGTTTCCTAATAATTTATCCGTCACCGAACTTCAGATCCATTTACTAAATAAGAAAAATCATATTTTGCGAACTTTAGGGAGATCATAAAAGCGCTTGATTAATTGAACCTTCAGATCAGCAACGACAAACTAATTAAAAGTGATGGTAACATTTTTCCGCAATGCTTTGATAGCCGAAGCACGAGAAGAGCCTCTTCGTGATAAGAGGCAATACATTTTAGGAGTACTATGCACCGGAAAGCTTAGCGCAAACATAACTGTAAATTAATATAACTGCTGATATACATTCTCCAACTTTGTTCGATAATTAAATTGGCCATTTCTGTAATTTCATTCATACACAGTTGAAGTCATTACTTAATTGAAATTTAATTCGGTTAACACTCACCGGATGAAATTCCTATTTTATATTAAAACTAATGCCTTGAACACGAAAGTTTGCAAATTTGTAGTGAATTGCGCTAAATTCGCAACTGAAAGTATTCCGCTGAAAAGCTTTTTGTAAATAGGGAGTAGCCTCAACGTATTTTTAAGTGCATAGGCGTTATCTGCTTCAGAATCTAAATGAACTTTTGATTATCGCGAATGAAGCGGGCTTCACCACCAGCTTCATGAACGCCCCGAGTATAATGCCTCTCGAAAAGAATCCATAAATTTTCATCGAGTTTGCATGTTTCCAGATGTTTCCCGATCCGAGCGGTAATCTTATAAATGTGTGGTTTCCTCCGGTGATAGCGGGCGACCGTTTAATGATTAGATTTTCACTCCCAGTTTCGGCTGTTGGCGGGCCAGGATTAGGAGAACTGAACGGTTCGATACTACCCTTATTTATCCACTGCCAAAATTAATTACACTGCTGCCAATTTAGCAAACACTTCGCGTTGTGTGTTAACAAAACCGTTGCTGTTTTGTGGCACTTGAACGTTGTTGTCTCAGAGCGTTTCAGATAATTACTAAATAAAGTGTTGCTAAATATCCATAACCACAAATAAATGATTTGTCAAGATAAAAAAATTAGAAATGTTGTTATCATTTGTTAATAGTTTACAAGCAGTTCAAAATATTAAATTTAAGTAACTCTAATAATCCCTTAGGATAGTTTTACGATAAAATACTCATTTACAAAAGGATTTTTTTTACTTAAAAACATATCTTAACTGCAATATAGATTACTTCGGCAGTTGGCCGTGGTTGTGGACGACATAGGTATAAAACCACATTCAAATAAATACCAAACGAAAATAGCTCGATTTATCCAATAACTTTATTCGTTTTGATATTCATTTAAAAACAATATTATATTTTTAACATTACAACATCAAATAATTAATACAAACATAAAATCTCAATAATTTACAAAAACGAATTTATCAAGAACAAAAAAAATAGTGAGCTAGAGATAAAGCTTCCGAAATTTGTGCTCTGCGTAGAAACCGGGCTTGGGATTTCTTTTATGTTCGTTCTAAAAGTCTGATGCAGTGTTGTTGCAGGTGGGAGCGCTTTGGTATAAACCTTGATTGGCCGCTGCTTCGACCTAGGAGCAGTACTGGGTTGATGATTTGCCATGGCCGAAGTTAGTGCTTGATTATCGAGAATCCTAGGGAGATGGTGGTTTTACCTGTGACTGGAAGCTACTGCGCGATCTAAGTGTTGGTTTATGACTGAAAGCAATTGCCCGGTCTAGGATTTAATTTATGACCGAAAGATTTTGCTTGTTTTTGAAAAACCAACTTGTCAAGCGCTTTTTTAATCATTCGAATCGATCCTAAAGATAGTAGTATAAGCCAACATCTACAGATAAGAGAATTTAGTAGTTTCAAAATGGAAATGGTCTTCCATTTTGAAACTACTGCCGCTGCTTAGAAAATTTCAATGTATTATATAAAACTAGTGTGTCATGTTATAACTCTAAAGTAAATCCCCATAACTGTATAATATTATACCTTTTTGAGAAAACTAATTTATATAATGCAAAGCTTTTCAAGTAGCCACGCTTTTATTCAGATAATATTCAAACTTCAAAAGTTACCATGTTTGGTGTATTAATAATGACCTTCACATCACTTCTTCTTCTTAGAATGCCTCTCCTATCGGAGGTCGGAGATCAATAGCGCCATCTGTACTTTGTTTGATGTCGCATCAAGTGTCCCAGCTATCCTAATTTCCTTCTTTTGATGGTAAGTTCTATTTCCATGTCTTTGTTTAATCTTCGAAGGACTTCCTCATTTCGCACTCTGTCCGTCCATGGTATTTTTAATATTCTGCGATAAGTTCACATTTCAAAACCATTTAGTTTTTTAATTTCGGCTTTATTAACTGTCCAGCACTCTGCGCCATACAAGAGGGTAGAAAATATGTAGCATCGTACTAGGCAAATTCTTAGATCTAGGCTCAAGTTCTTATTGCATAAAACCTTATTCATTTTAATAAATGCCTGCCTTGATTGTTCGATTCTACTTTTTACCTCTGTCATGTACGTACACTGATCATCTAGTATGTTGCCTAAATATTTAATTGATTTTGTATTTTGTAATACTTCGTTATTTATTGTTATGTTAGGATTATTTCCTTGTAGTTTTGGTTTTTTTGGTATTTATAGTTAAGCCATACTCCTCACTTTTTTGTGTCAGTAGTACCGTGTCGTCTGCATATCTTAGATTATTAATTCTTCTTCCTCCGATCACGATTCCCGTATCACAGTGTTCGAGCGCCTCTTTAAATATTGTTTCAGAATATATATTAAAAAGCAGTGGTGACAATACGCAACCTTGACAGACACCTTTGACTATGTCGAACTCTTCTGATGACTAGTCTTCTAGTTTAATCTTAGCCTTCTGATTCCAATACAGATTTCTAATTAGTCTAATATCTCTGTTGTCTAAGTTTAAGTAATTTATATAGATAATAGCTTTTCGTGTTTTATAGTATCAAACGCCTTATTATAATCCAGAAAGCATAAATAAACGTCCTTGTTTACGTCTTTACACCGTTGTAAAAGAACATTGATGCAGAACAGCGCCTCTCGTGTACCCATGTTGTTCCTAAATCCAAACTGTGTATCCGTAATGTTTTGTTCACATTTACTATATATCCTCTGGTGTACAATGCGTAATAGTATTTTAAGAGCATGGCTCATCAGACTTATTGTTCTAAATTCGTTGCATTTTCTGGCATTTTTTGTTTTTGGCAAGGTAACAAAGGTAGAGACTAACCATTCTTTTGGTATTATTCCGGTTGAGTATATATTATTAATTAATTCTGTTAACCTTTTCAACCCATCGTCATCTAATAGCTTCAACGTTTCTGTTGGAAGTTCGTCAGGGCCCATCGCTTTCCCTGCTTTTGCTAGCTGTATAGCTTTTCTAACTTCATCTATCTGAATGTCTGGCCCTTCGTCATTATTGCGTATTTCAAATTCGAATGGTCTGTTGTCATTGAATAGGTTTTGAAGGTAATTTTTCCAGGTCATCAATTTTTGTTCGAGATCTATGATTATCTTTTCTGTCCTGTTCCTGCCATTTCTTTAACTTTTTTGTATAGGTTGAAGTTATTATGCTTTTCTTGTAAAGCTTCTATCTCTTGACATTTTCCCCTAAGCCATGTTTCCTTAACAACTTTGATCTTTCTTGTTATTTCTTTATGTATTTCTCGGTATCGTCGTTCATTTTTTTTTTGAATAATCTGCGTTTCTCCATTAATTCGAGGATTTCGTCATTCATCCATTCATGCTTTCCTTGTGGTCTACTGGGTTTTAAGTTATCTGTTCCCACTTTGTTAATTGTTTCTTTTAGTTGTAACCAATTCTGTTCAATGTTTTCATTTCCTGCTGGTATGTTTTGAATTTTTTGAGCAAGTTCTTGTTGTACTTTCTGTCTGATTTCTTCGTTTTGTAATATCCCATTTTTTATTACTTTTTCGTCTATTATTGTTTTGTAAGTGCAATCGAAATTTTGTTACTACAGGATTATGATCCGATCCCACATCAGCACCAGGATACGTTTTAGCCCACAAGACACTATTTCTGTATCTCTTATTAACCATTACAATATCAATTTGATTTCTAACCACATTCTCTGCCCTATCTCTCGGAGATTTCCAAGTATAAAGTCGTCGAGGTGGTAATGCAAAAAAGGTATTTAATACAACTAGATTTCCTTCTTGACAAAATTGTACCAATCTGTCGCCTCGTTCATTTCGTGTACCAAGACCGTACTTTCCAACTATATCTAAGCATTCCCCTTGACCTATTTTCGAGTTAAAATCTCCCATTACTATATTAATGTCGTTTTTCTTTGTTGCTTGGAGTGCTTGTCTTATTTCTTCGTAGAATTGTTCCACTTCTACGTCGTCTGCTTTGGCGGTCGGTGCATAACATTGTACTATGTTTATATTTATTGGTGTTGTCGATAATTGTAGTATTGTTACTCTATCGGAGAGTGCAGTAAAGTTTTTAACTGATTTATCTATTTCTTTTGTTACTATTAAAGCGGTGCCGGTTTCATTTCGTTGATTGCTCCCAGGATGGTATACAACATAATTACCAGACTCACACTTTCCTGATTGTCCATCTCATTTCACTTATTCCCAAAATTTCAATGTTTAATCGTTTCATTTCTTTAATCGTATTGGCTAATTTCTCTGAAGCATACATGCTTCTGACGTTCCAAGTAGCTATGTTAATTTTCCTCCCGGTGATTCTTAGCACCCTTCCACCATCTAAGGTGGGCCGGGGACTCAGGGCCATATTTATATTGTTTCTGCGCGTATTGATAAACTAGGGAACATTATTATTAAATAATGCGGATAATGAGGTGGTTTCCCGTTGCCTTCCTCATCGCAGTATCAGAGCCGGTTTAATCAGTATGTGATTTTCGCCTCTAAGTATCTAGTAATAAGCTGTACCGAGGTTCCTCCTCTCCACCTTAATCTAGTACTGGCATTGCTGCTACCCAATGTCAGCTAGTTTTGGTCCGCCCCGGATATTTTATTTTCCCGGTACCCACCATATCTGGTGAGCGTTCACTAATCCGCCACCTGGGGAGGCGGCCGATGGGGGACTAGCAACCCCACACACTTCACATCACAAAGTATTTTAAATGTCTCAAATATATAATGTTTTTATTTTCTGTAGCTAAAAAAGAATTGTATGCACAACAACTACAAAAATTAAATGGGAAGGATTTCAATAAAGGTTGGCTTATTTATTTCAATTTTTCATCAAAATAATATTAACATAACCACACGTTTGAAAGAATGCTCTTCGCACCGAAATCGCGTAATAGTTGTTCTCCTCTCTACAAGAAGAAGTTTTAGAAGTTTGTTAAAAATATTTGTTTTATAAAATTGTCAAACTTTGCCTTAGGTACCTCAAAAGCAAACCAAGTTTGTTTTTGCCACAGATTCTACTAAACAAGGAAATACTTAAAAATTTTAGCATATTTATTTACTTACTATTTGTAATTCTGCTTAAACTAAAAATTGTATTGCATTAAATAAAACAAATATTAACCAGGTATAAACAAACATTATAATAACAATTTAATTGAACATAAATATATTAACCCTGGTGGATTCTCGGACAGCAACTACACCTCTGGAGATCAGCTGCCATTCACTCAAAATTCAAGGCGAAAGCGCATGCTCTCCTTGTGTATGTACTTTTTATTTGCCGTGGAAGAAACACCCACTAGTTAGAAAATAATGTTCATTAAATGCAGTATCCGTGAACTCGTTACATCTGGTGTATGAAATAGATATTTATGATACAAGTGTGTGAAGTAGGACTTTTACGCAAGAATTGCGAAGTTTAAGGCACGAGCCGAAGGCGAGTGCTTTAATCGCAATGAGTGCGTAAAAGTCTTTCACACATGAGTGTCATACAATATTTTATCTACGAACCGAAAGGCAAAGGCTGCAAAAGTGCACTTCGTACTTATCTGTCAAACAAAACTAACGAGAAATGACGTTACGAATACAGCGCCCAATAAACAAAGTGGCCTTTTCTCGATTGTTTTTTGTCGATAGAAATCGTTTAATAATGAAAGTCCCATTTTTTTTTACATTGGTTTTTTGCACACGATTTTGATACTTTTACGCACAATTTCATTAATGTAACACTTCACGTACAATAATTGACATATTAATGTGATCATTTTAAAACGGGAGTAGATAAACATAATTTTTATAGTAGAAAAAATTCATCAAGTAAGTGAATTAAATTCTCTTTCGTACGGTGGATTTGATTCTTCGATGTTTGGTAGGTTATTTCTTTACTGACAACACGTTCGGGGTGATTATTTACACCTTACAGTGTAAAGTGGCGGAAATAAAAAATTAGTTAATCCGGAAGTAAGGAAGCCGGTTTTAATAAAATATTGGAACAAAGCATGATTTATATTCTTTTATTTGGGGTGATTAAAATAATTTTGATCCCTTCCAGGTAAAACTCTTCACACCAACGAATGATTTACAGAGATTTCGTTGAATTTATATACATGCAGGTAAAGCTCTCCATACCAGCGAAAGATCCAGAAAAATTCAGATAAATTTAATTTTTCACATCAACGAAGAATCCACAAAAGTTCAGAAAAATTTGATTCGAACAGGTAAAGCTCTTTACACCAGTGAAAAATCGCAAAAAATCAGAAAAATTTGATTCATGCGAGTAAAGCTTTTCACACCAGTCAAAGACCGACTAGGATTTAAGTGGATTCGATTGATGCGGGGTGAAGCGCTTCACACTAGCGCATTATCGACAGAAATTCCGGTAAATTTAGATCAGTGGGGGTAAAGCTATTCACACCTGCAAAAGACCACAAGAAATCAAAAAAATTTGAATACTGCAGGTAAAGATTGTCAGATCAGCGAAAGATCGACAGAGATTTAAGTAGATTACATCGATGCGGGTAAAGTTTTTTATACCACTGATTGTTCCGCAAAGGTGCTGAAGAATTTGATTGATGCGGCCTCGTACTCGTAGCGTTACTTGTGTCTCAAATTGTAACTCAACAAATAATTGATTGTTTTAAATACTACCTGTTTAATCATATTTATTTATTTAATTGGAACATTGTTCTAATATCGTTAAAACAGTATTTTATTTTGACGTTTTCGTACTTTCTTTGATCTTCTATTCATCGTCCTTTTACTTGTCTATTATTTATTTACGGATAATTCGATTGATGTGGGTGAAGCTTTTTACACCAGTGAAATATTGACAGCTGTTCAGGTGAATATTAGCTATTAATACCTGCTGACGACACTATTTGGCTTTATCTCAACGGATACGGTGATGAAAATGACTTTCAAATCTAATAGACTAGTCTGAAAGCTGTTAGTAGCAGCTGGATTAGTTTGTTTTGTATTAGATTTCTAATACCCTTTGCTGCTTAGCTTTATCAGTCCCCCCGAGTCCATCTATTCGAAAAGACTCGATTTAGATATTGCGTTATGACGAACCACGAACATGTAATTTACATAGGAAGGAGCAACATTTTGTTGGAAAATTGACTGCTCAGCTGAACACTTCTTTCCAGCAAGCATCACTAATTTATGCGTTTTGATTCAGTAATTAACACAGAATTGCAAAGATTTTGCACATCACCTCCTTCAATCACTTTGAATAAATTACCTTACTTGAAAATTTAAACAACTAACTAAAAACTCGTTTCAACAGGCTTTTATTTTCCTGGTACAATATTTGCAGTAAGAATATTAAAACCTAAAATTTGCTTTATTAAACATAACGTTAAATAGCAGAATTTAATAAAATGGTATTCCCTGTCAATAAAAGCGAAATGTAAAAATAGTTAAAATAACAAGAACCCAAGCCGTCACATTTTTCTGTGAATATGTGTAGGCGGAATTTGAAATATTTAATTAATTTTATCGTTTATAATTATCGCATTCAGTGAAAATATTGTATGGGAGACCAAATAAATTTGGAGATTTACTTACCAATATTTTTGGCAATGGATATTAGTTTGAAATAAAATTCAATTAAATATTAAATCTTTTATATAATCATAATCTGTAGAACTAAAAAGAACCTAAAATTATCTATAAAGATAAATCATATAGAAACCATAGTCAAACGTACATATTTTTATCAATTTTAACGACTGGGCGATTATGACTTTATGAGTTTTCGATTTGATTTACAGAACTGTTAAGTAACAGGTCATTGTAAATGTTAACATTGTTGGCGAATTTTATGCCCTTAACCACATTTTGATCACATTCTACGCTGTTTAAATAAAACTGCTTTTCATAATAATAAAAATCTTGTTCGTTCTGTTAAATAAAAATTTGCGCGTGTCTGATTGCATTACTTTAAGGTAGTTCTGTAGTTTTGTTCAAATCTTAAGAATTGCCTGAAATTAAAGTATGGTGTAAACATAACCTTCATAAACCGACTGGCAAATTTTTAAATCGATCCACCGTTTAGTTTGTGAGATAATTGCAATTGAAAATGGGTCATTTTGTACGTGATGCCTATACCTAACACGTGAACGGATAGCACTTTGTTCACATTTTTTATTATAGACGCTAAACGGATCTTAAGATTTTTAAATAAAACCACTCATGTATGCAGTAGTATTGTGAGATTAGTGTGAAAAAAAATGGCAATTTTTGACCGTTTAGTTTCGGAAATATCGACTGATGAAATATATTAATTTTATTAGACACGGAACGGGGACACAGTCAGCTGTGACGAAATGGCAACAGTGTACGCTGCCCCGAACTGATGGGCGCGCGGTTTAGTCTGGGAATGTGAAACGTGTTTTTTTCCTGGATTTTAATAATTATGGGAAGGATTTGAAATAAATTTATTCTCTCAACAAATGTAATTTATTTAATTCTTTTTTCTCTTTTTATTTTTTATTATTTTTTCTTTATCAGTTTCCAGAGAATAGTGTTTCCGCTTTTTACAAAGAACCATTCTCAATATAACTATGAATAAATTACCTTTTATATAATATAAATATTATCCTGGACAATATTCATAACGCTCATACTTACAAAATAAAAATCACGAATAAACTAGGTATATATGCATTGAATGCATAAATAATTTTTGAACAAATATTAAAAATAATAACAATAAACTTTTTTTCAATCAACAAGTTGCAAGTTTGATCCAAAACGAAATTACAGCTTCCTGCCGATCCTGCATTGCGCAATATCATGTAATATTGGCTCGCACATGTGCGAGTGTGATATTTACATCGAGATTTGCATTGTTAAGGCCGATGTTTTCATTGCTAATAAATTGCATTCAATAAAAAACAACAAATCCTTTTTTTTAATTTATTACCAGATTTGCGTGGTTACTATGCCGACAATCAGTGAGTGAATACAAATTTGTCTTCGTATGTTTTCATAAAAAATATAACTGCTCTTAACAAATAACCTCGCGTTAGCAGCAAAACGCAAAAACGTTTTAAATAAAAATTTAAAAAAAAAAATTTTGGTTCCAAACGAGATTCGACTCCGCAACTACTTATGCAGTAAAAAAGTAGCATGACCGAACACACCCGCACATCCATCTGTGCCATTACGGAATTGTGGTTTACGCACATTTCAGCTGCATGCAGATTACTAATACTCGAGAATTGCGGTGTTGCCACGATTACAGCGCCGCTCTCTATACGTGTAGGGGACCTATCCAAGCATTAGGTTTGAGTGTGTAGGACATACAGAGTGTACAAGCTCTGTCAAAAGTTTGTAACCGACAGCACCGTACAAGCATTGGATTTTACTGTACGCTGCGGTCGAAACTTTTACCTCGTACGTGTACATACAGAACTACCTTAATGTAGACAAAACCATGCAACTGCAACTTAAAAAAATCTTCTAAACTTAGTCGACTTTAGATCATGTAAGCATAAGCTTTACGGTCCGAAGAACAGGGCTTGAAATTTGCCTAGAAATCGATCAACAGCTACAGTACATAGTAAAACCAACGTAACAATCTCCTGCTAGAGCTTTGATCTGAAATCTAGCGTAAGCTTTCGATCCGTAGCAAACCGGCAGAACAAGTTCTTCCTACAGTAGTTCGTTCCTAATGAAGCTTCGTGTTTTCTCCAGCCCGATAGAACCAGCAGAACCAGTCAGCCCCCTGTCTGACTCCCGGAGCAGTTACTGGTGTAAAGGTGTTCTGCCCGAGAATAAATAATTTGCATCTGATTTTGATTTAGTTGTATTGTTTTATACTTTAGAGTGTGAGCTCTCTGTAGACATAATGCACGTGTTTAATAACTTTGATTTATTTACAAGAATATTACCTTTCTTTCAGCAAATACAGACTTTAATTAACAGTGATCACTTGACTTAGCTAAATTGCTGTGTTTTAGTTTTATTTAGTTAATCTTAAGCAGGTGATCATCTCAGGGCAGCTGCACACACTTTTGCACATAAATGTGTATAAACCACGAGTGTCGAACTCATGTTGACATGTATCAATGAGTTTGCTGCTTGTTGAGTGGATTATTGAAGCCAATCTAATGTCCAAATGTCACACTTTCTCCATGTTTATTGGCTACAAAATGAACCGTTCTTGCACTGTGTTTTGCAACACACTCTCTGCTGATGATGTAAGCATATTCTAAAACATTTCTCGTCTGTATTATAAATCTTTTCGGGTTTGTCCTCTACTAATATCTATCCAAGTCTTGAGAAGGGGTTATTTACAATAAATCTGTGCCTTTGCACGATTCCAATTACGTGCTTTTCTGCGTCGGATTTGAGGAGTTTCGCTTTAGAATACTCACTAAGTCAATAACCTACCGCCAAGTTTTTGTTTTCTAATAGTATTTGGAATGTTATTTATTTTGGCGTATTTATACACACATCGACGCAGTGCTATTGTGATAAGCGGATAACCAACTTTTTCTCACGTTTATGATGTGGCATAAAGCTTCCTCACAAATGTTAATTAAACGAATAAAAATACTTACTTACTACACAGACATTGTTTAGAATTAAACATGTTTTCATTGTCGCAACATCTTTAGTCACCTACATGTAAATGATCATGGAGGGCGGAGCGCAAATATAATTAATAGATCAAGCGAATTTACCTCAAGTGAAGTTCGATCTTAATTATATGAAGCGCTCCGCCCAAGATAATCAGCCTATCCTAATTCATCCTATCTGTAAAAGCCCAGATCATATCTGTTGTTATGAAAAGGTTTTAAAAAGAATAGCACCATGTGACCATGCATAGGGTGAATTAGATATGTTAGAGCTCTACCTTTAAAAATGTGACACAGGAGAATGTGCTACATTTATATCATCATTTCGGGAAAAGCGCTTCGTATAATTAAAGGCGAACTTAACTTAACACCAGTTCGTTTGATCTATTAATTTTATTGTGCGTGCTAACTAAAAGAAAAATAGTTGTTCATATTCAGATCTGTCAACTGGTTTAAATAAATATGAATAAAATATGAGGTAATTTCTTAAGAAATTTGTACCGAATGCCATTCTCACAAAAATTTTCGATTAGTATTTTAACATTTTTATTTACCACAGTTTTATTTATTAGTTTAAAGATTTTCTTTCTGTAGCAAGCACCTAAAACTTATTTTATACATTTTGAAAATTAAGTTTTTTGATTCTTTTAGTTTTAAATTTTTTATAAACAAAACTCCATTTTGCGCTGAACTGACAGCCTGAAGTGCATTATGTAATGCGAGAGAAAGGAAAACACATTAGTTACATTTTGCTATCAAAACATATCATACAATTTCCACATTTTCACTGGAAACAAAACTTTATTTAAAATTCACTTTTAAACCAGTGCACAATTAGCAATGTGGCTCGTAGATTATGTAGTTTTTACAATATCAGTTTGCAGTGACCACATAATATACAGTATTTTAAAATATAATATTAATATTAAATAAGCTATAAACTTTTCCGAGTATACCAGCACATCAGGATAATTTTAAATTTGTATCACGTTCATTTTAGTACAGCTTTAATTAAATATTTATTTTGAACATTCATTTTAAATCGTACTTTTTAAAACAAATAATTAAGTAGATGCAGAGCACCGTATTTATAATAAAGAATGTTTTGCCTTTTAGAAAACGTTCTTATAGAAAACTGCTATTCTAAAAAGCGTCTTTTGAAAACGGTTCTCTTGTAAATATTTTTAATTGTTTATAAAGAAAAAGTTCATAATTAGTAATTACCAAAACCCTTTACAAAATTATGCTGACTGTAAAAAGGTAAACCTTTAAGATAATCTTTGTTTATGACAAAAAAATATTTTAAATTCTGTATGCGACTTCTAAGAAACTTCGGAAGCCGACCTTCATACAATTTTGAATACTCAGGTACAACAAAAATTTTTAAGATGCAAAAATTTATTTAAACAATTTGAAACCTGAGATGGCAATTAGACATGTCATTTTATCAGAACAATATTACACAAATTTCAGTGAGGAATCTGATAGAGATAATCGAATCGAATGTTTTGCTTCCTAACACTCTAGCGTATCAGACTAGTAGAATCAAAATCTAATGTTAAATTTTAGATAATTTAATACTTTGTGCCCCACTGTAGCCCCTACTGTAGAAAATGTAAGTTTTAAATATATTTTTTTGTGTTTATTAGTTAATTACAATCTGTCAATTACATCTGACAATAAGTAATTATGTTGATCGTATTAAGCAGTGTGGAAGAAGTCGTCCAATGACGACCCTCCTGTGTTTACTTGATTAATTTGATTGTGACACTTAATGTAAGTTAAATAGCACTAGAATCTATGCGGTAAATTGAGAGGGTCTTTTAAGTCTTTGCGTTTGGGCACTATTGTCTAGTAAATTAACTGCCAAAGGATTAGGATGCACTTCTAACTTATTTAGATACTTTGCACTAAACTTTTTAATTTCTTCCTTGACGGTAGCCACTTCTAAATCATTTCGGATTTCAATGTTTGGGATGTAGTATGGGGCATTAGTTATTAGACGTAAGACTTTGGATTGGTACCTCGCCAATATATCAATATTAGATCTAGAGGCAGTTGCCCATAACTGGATCTCATAGGTCCATATTGGTTTCAGTGCTACCTTGTATATAAGAAGTTTATTTTTAAGCGATAATTGGGAGTTTCTACCTAACAGCCAGTAGTATTTCTTTAGTTTCAGTCCAAGCTGCACCCTCTTCTTCCATATATGAGTACGCCATGTAAGTCCTGTATCCAGGTGAATGCCTATAAGTATTTAACACTATCAGCCTGTGGTAGTGGGTGGCCGTTCATGTTTACTTCTGGGGACTGCCCTCTACATTTTGTGAAAGTCACATGGACTGATTTATTGTCGTTCACCTTGATACGCCATCTTTGGAGCCACTGCTGTATTTTATCTAAATGCGTCTGTAGTTGTTGGGCAGCGGCTGATGCATTTGGGTGCATTGACAGGATGGCCGTGTCATCGGCATACGTCGCTCTTATAGCGCTATTGTCAGTGGGTAAATCGGCTGTGAAGATGAGGTATAAAACAGGCCCCAATACGCTGCCTTGCGGGACACCGGCTTTTATTTGCATTAATTCTGTTAATTCATCCTGATAGTTAACCTGGAAGTATCTTTCCTGTAAAGTACGATTTCAGGATAGTAAAGATTTGATGGTATAACTTCAGCACAAGCTTGAATAGCATACCTTCGTGCCAGACCTTGTCTAAGGCCTGCGTGATTTTTCCTAAAGCCGAACTGGTGATCGGGGAAGTACTTTAAGTACTCTGCCCGTGATCAAATCCCAGCCTGGTGCTTTGTTAGGTTTTAGTGAGTTGATCATTTCTGTGACTTCACCCACTTTGAACAGTTTTATTGGAGGTGAAAATTGGTAAGGGGCTTTCAGGTATTCTTTTATGTCGTCATCTTCTTCCCGACTTCTAGCTGGTATTTCTACTGGTTGGAAAACGTTTGACAGGTGTTCCGCGAATATTTGTGCTTTTTCTTTGTTATTGCGCGCCCAGGAGCCATCCGCTTTACGAATAGGAGGTACTTGTCGATTTGGTTGGTTAAGGGCCTTCGTTGCCTTCCATAACGAGCAATCTGTGCTAGCTGTAACTGATAGCCCTTCTACGTAGGTGGCAAAATTGTCATTTTTGAGGGTCCGTATCAGCTCCTTGAGTTCTCTAGTAGCATCGTTTAATCTTCTTTTGTCGTCTGGATACCTACTACGTTGCCATATTTTCCTTAGCCGTCGTTTTTGGGCTGTTTCTTCTTTCAGAATAGTAGGATACCTATGTTCTACTTTCTTGGGTGGAAAATTAGGTGTTGCTTCACAGACAGCACTTTATATTGTTTTGACCAAACTTAAGACCGCATTATCAATTTTTTCGTTTGTTTTGAGAAGCACATCTAGATTTATGCTATCCTCAATTAGTACTCTAAAGTATTCTCCTTCTGTTTTTGGATTGTAAAGTTGGGGTGGTTTACTACTATGTGTTATTATTTATTATTTTTATTATTATTTATTTCAATACTCTACATTACAAAAATATTGTTAATTTTAAACAAAATTGTAAGAGGCCACATAAGCCATTGACAGTATCTATCACTGGAGAGTGGTCAGACGTCAGATCAAAACTGGATTTTATATTTAAGTGTCTTTGGGAAATACCTTTGATCACAAAGAAGTTCAATAAATCTGGAACCTTTGCAGAATCCGTTGGCCAGTATGTTGGTTCATAGGTGGAAAGATGACCTAACTGTTCTTCTTGTAATACCTGATATAGGATTCTGCCTCTGCCTGGTGGGGATAGGCGCGATCCCCAGTGGGTATGTTTGGCGTTGTAGTCTCCGCCCGCCATGAAGCGATTTCCAAGAGATGAAAAGTATTCTTTCAATCCTTCTTTGTCGGGACGATAGTTCGGTGGACAGTATGCTGCTGAGATTACCAGCGGCCATACCAGTCTTCTATTTCTATGCTAAATATATGAAATTTTCAAAATAGGTTTTCTCAAAAACTGGCTATACTCTTTTTTTAAACTTTGTAATCCTATAGAGGCAAACATGAGCTACAATTAGATTTTTTGGTGAAAATCATAATTCCATTGCAGCACCTTTTATGAATTTTTTAAAATCAAAAATTGGCGCTCCATTTAGTCATTCAACGGGAAATAATAAACGATAAACACCCTTGACTAGCAGAACTAAAATTTCACGTTGTTTTTTAGAAAATTTAATATTTGGTGGGGTTACACGTCCCCCCTCTAATTTTTTGGTTGACAAATTTAGGATTTGATTGGCTTCTGTAGAAAATGTAAATTCCAGTTATTTTAATTTAAAAAAAATTCTATTACAGAAATTTTTGGCATTAGACAAGTTATGATCCGTCCATAATTACTAAACCCCAGCATAACTATTACTGGCGTCACGAACTGACTGAGCTGTGATAAATTTTGAAGTATAGATGGAATGGAGGGTTGCCTATACAGCTTGCCTTTTTAGAACTCTAACAGTCGGTGTAATGTACAACGTTATAATTATAAAATTTGCCCTTATACAAATACGGTAAGTAATAATACCTAGGATAGGAAAGTCCACTCAAAGTAACATTTCCTGCACTAGTTGCAGAAATAGCTATAATTATAGACAAAGCGTAAGTCAAGGAGAGGTGCTTTGCTCATTTTTTTGCATTATTGACAGGAAGACATCAATGAAATAAGTAATAGCTTATGTTTGTTTTTTTAAAGTACGGTATTTGTAAGCATTTGCATATTATGATTAGCAACCTACGGTAAGTTAAAAAAACCACACCTAGATACGCCAAATATAAAATGAAATACTTGGTATTAAGTGCAAGTATAGTACATATAATCAGCAATCAGTTATGCTTTCTAATTATAGCGTCGCCCAAAGCAAGTTAATGTTGCATGATACAATGTAGGGGCGAGGAAATCATTATGGTAACACAGCAAGCATTATAATTACTCCAAATGTTCTAGACCTACTTCGATAACTAAATTAGACAGGAAGAAAATGTTCTAAGTAAAATACACATTGTTATAGTTACAGCGTTTACAAAATCTTCACAATTATATTAAAATAGTTGCAAAAGAAGTAGTGAAATTCTTTACAAAAAGCTATATGCTAATTAAAAGACCTTTCCGCATGCACAGGAGCAAATGTTCGTAAATTACATTTTGAAGCAACAAATATAATTTCCATCTTCGCACGAAATTTTGTCACAATGAGCACGAGCGTTGTAAGTCTCTCGGTACTGAATGTCAAGCAGTTCAACCTCTGGTTCTTTAATTACATCACATAATATGAAAACCAAGAGAAACAGTCTCGTATTAAGATACGCCGCTAGACTACTAAATCTTGAAATGACGCCGAGTTGGTGTTCACGAACTGAACGTAAATGAAGACGTCATCTGCAAACTCTGATTATATGTGCATATATAACGAGTGTGGTTATTAAAGCCACATTATTGAGCGTTAATTAATTCGAAATTGCAGTGCAAAAAGGACAGTAATGGGTAACGTAATCGCTTAATCAATGCCTCCTCGCAATTCGCTGAAAATCACACAAAGTAATGGCACACGCACGAGATTTATGGCGTCGTTGGTCAGAATAGATTCTTTGCGATACCGGGAGGATATGAGATTCCGCAAGGAAACTAATTGTTCCCGCGAGAAAGATAAAGAAGGTTCCCAAAAATCAGCTTTCAAGAGTAGAGGGTGTGATGAATACGCCTTTCATTTAATTTTATTGCTCGGAGTAAAATTTTATTACGAAAAAAAATTACTTTTAATTAAAAGTGGAAATAGTATACATAATTTTTTTAATTTTTGCTTGTACGTTACCCACGGAACAGATGCCGCTTTGGGGTGGCAGAATGAATCGATTTTAAGTTATTAAAATACCATTATGTGCCTCTTTTTGATAAGAGCCTGTTGATGTTACCAAAAGGATGATACTTTAGGAGCATCTGATAACTTCATATTGCCAATTTCCTTTTGAACGACTTCTTCGGGGTTCGCACGTTAATGGTCTTAATCGTTAATGATAATACACCAAGTTTGGATTGTTAAATCTTTACAACTAATCATTTGGTTATTCATTTTGATCAATATCATTCTGTTTGTTTAGTAGAATTACCTTATATTGCTTGTGACCTAAATTTCTTAAACACCGCTGCAAGAACTAGACAGAATCCGAAATTTTCCTCGCAGAATAGAGACAAAAAATACAGATTTCTTCATTTTTGTAGAGAAAAATTTGAAATGTTATTATAATATGTCAGAGGCCAGATAATATAATTTGTCAGTTAGCAACAGGGGAGGGGAGTTAACTTACGTAAATATTACTCTGCATTTAAATAATAATTTTAGTCTGTGTTAAACAATTCAGTTGGTTTGAAAATTTTCCATCGACCGACCCCAGTAATTAAAACAAAACATAGTAATTTACTAATTTCAAAAATATAAGACGTCACAGGGATACTAAGCACTTACCCAAAACACGCTTCCAGTTCTATTTCGTCAAATATATATATAACAGTTTTTTTTGGACAGGTGAATTACTTTATTGTATTTTACATTTTACGCATCTTTATTGACATGAATAATAGATTTTGTGCCTTCACTCTAGAGTTTCTAAATAAAGCCGGAAAACAGCAGTCTTCACTGCTCTGCCAGCCAATTAGCGTCGAGCAGAGCGTGGTGTTTTTCAATAATAACTTCTGTTTCGCTAACCCCTTGGACATGCCAGATGCTGTCTCGGTCTTTCTCTCTCACTCTCTCTGCACATACTTACGACAAGAATTAAAATTTTGCATCATGTGGTAAATAAATAGTTGAAGCTTGAAAAAGGGTATAAACCGCGCTACTACACTACAATAGAAGTTTATTTTCAAATCATTCAAGCTCAGCGTTTCGGTTCCAATACCAACGCCTGAGAATCCTGTTTCTAGATCGACTGTAATCATTCAATCCGGGGCAAACCAGCACAACAAACCCTCCTAGAGCCCTGCAGCTTGCTCCTTTTAGAATTCCGCTTCTTCTTGATCCCTACAGTAGTCCAATAAGACCAGCAGGAATTCCCATCTATGATTATCGATTTTTCGTAAACCCCGTCACAGTTACTGCGTTCAAACCATGCGGCGGCTTCCGCCTCTCGGCATTTTTCCGTAATTGTTCTGTAGAACAACGTATGATAAAAATTTTTTTTGCTCTTTGTACTTGTAGGTGTATTATTTTTATATTTTCTTATGTTTATGTTTAATGTTGTTAAAATTATAAATATAATTGTGTTACATAGAAACACCAGACTTAACGTACTATAGTAAGTTATGTAACTTAATAAATATTTACAAAGAATGTGTCTAAGTTTAATTTGATTGACTAAACTCGTTGATAAAGCAAGGTATTTTTTGGAAATAAGTAATTAAGCATAACCTAGTTGACGTTCCCATATCTGGGTAATTAAAGAGTAGTAACCAGAGACATCCGGAACGTATATCTTGAGGTGGTACGGAATGCCTCTTTCCTTTTTTGATTCTTTGTGGTTTACGTACCTAGTAGCACATAAGCCCCGAATGGTAAGGACAATCACATACCTTAATCTCTATTGATCGGGTTAACAATTGGATAAGCGACAACCGGCGTGGTTAGCGTCTCATTCTTGGCTTACAGGTTTTTAGGTAAGCCGAGTTACTCTATTGACAATAGAGTTATAACCCTAAATGTTAACTACTAGAGGCTACGTGTGATTCCGACGCGGAAAAACATGATTATGACGTTTGGTGTAATAATCACTGATCCAGTATTCCTCAGTTTAATTATTAGAGTATTGTGTCTGAGTTCCAATTACAACTAATAGAGTATACTTAACTGCGCTAATAAGTTCCAACTTTAAACTGTACCTGAGAAGTATCAGCTAGTTGGTTTTTTACATTTGATCATACTTATTATGCCAGGTGGCCACCAGTACACGTGTGATATGGAAAACTTATCCAACTTAAATGCAGATGTCAATAATTTGCACATGGTAAATTGACAGCAAATGTTACTGGTAAGCCTTGCTCATCAATAGCACTCGATCAAGCCCATAAGCAGTTAAATTCAATCGTGAAAAGATATAGAGAAGCCATAGGTCATACACAAAATTCAGATGCATTACGAAGATGGATGGTGGCTAAACCAGGAAATTTTTAAAGATGCTAGCCATAAACTTACTGATTCTTACATTAAAGGTGTTGCAATCAGAAAAGGCAGTTAAAAATCTGTGTCAGATGAAAGAAACTCGACAGAAAAAGTTTCAAGACTACTTTTCCAAACGGTTGACAAATACTTCAGTCCAAGTTGAAGAAACAATAAAAACAAATTAATTTTATGTTGTTTAATGGACCACTAAGGAAAGACGGAAACAAAACTAACATGCGTCATTAGCTAAGAGCGGTGCAAGTCTCTTTGCCAAACTGCATGTTGAATGTCAGCACAGAGTCTCCAACCTGCAATAATTTATAATGCGCGAAAACCATGCAACCTGCCATCACTCTCACTGTGGGAAGTTTAAAAACACAATACAATTAGGTTTCTTTCTGTACTTCAATAAACTTCTTTATTATCTCGATGAATAGTCACAAGCCTCAGTAGTGGAACAGCAATAGTTCACGTAATTAACCCTAGAGTAGCCAAAAATTTCTAAAAATATGCTGAAAAGTATGCCAGAGTGTTTCTTCGAGAATGGCAAGTTACTTAAAAGATTGACGTAGTGTTTGATGACTACCGCGCTAAAAGTTGTAGTCAGAATTAAGGATTGCTCGTGGAACAGACATGCGACGCCGTATAACTAAAGGCACTACGATTCCAAAAACCTGTAGAGGTTTTTTGTCAGTTGACAAAGACAATTTAGAGCTCAGTTTACTATATAAAACTGTTTGCAAGTACCAGCATCAAAATCAACCACATGGAAAGGTAATCAACTAATCATTTCCACAGATGGAAAGAACATCCGAAGCAATAGCCTGTGTGGACATTCGAAACATCAGCCATGCAATCATGAGAAAGCCGATAAAGTTACTAGGGTGATCATACATGCTAAGGATGTAAGTAAACATGGACACAATTTTCCTGTAATCAGAACTGTAAACACAGCGATGTTATTTTCCTTGCATTTGCATTTCACGACGATTTACAACTGGAGAGCTTATGGGTAGCTTTTGGTGCAAGCAAACATTTACGTTACACTCCAGTTCATCTAACTCATGACTCACATTGTAGAGACAACGCAAAAACACTGCCATTTTTTACAATTTTACTGGCTCTGACACATCATCTTTCTTAAGTCCTAGAATTAAATCAGCCTAAGAAATGTTCAGCAGTTTGCTAGAATTCAACAGCACATTTCAGTCTCTATCGATCGTTTTAGAAAACAGAAAATGTAATCAATACATGGAAGATGTTTGTTGTTTTTCTTGACAACAAAACAGTCTCAAGTACAGCAGGAAATCAATGTAGAAAGAACTTTTTTACCAAAAAAAAACCGTTCAATTGAACGAATTCCGCCAACCAGAGCTGCTCTAGAACAACATGCTTCACGTTCATATTATTACGCAGGATACAGCTAAGGAGACTCAACAGCAGAACTAATGATTTTACCGAGTCCTGACAGGTAGGATTGGAAGAAAGACGATATTTGGTGGAGACCTGTATGGAGTACCTTATAACTACAAATGTAAACTTGCTTCGCTAAAGTATACACCTCTCTGCAAATATCATGACTGCGAAAACAATGAAATTGAATGATACGTAATTAATGGTTTTTTGGTACTAATAATACAATAGAGTGAGTAAAACCTTAGTCTCCCTCCGCTCTATAAGTACTTATGTTACATAGACGTTAAATTAGACGCAATAGTACTGAGCTTGTGTTTATTTCTTTATTTATCCCATTTATTCCCGATTTTACGAAAATACTGGACCAAAAATATGTAAAAGCATGTGCCCTATACTTTAGTTTTGAGTTTTTTTTCTACAACTAGTTCAATAGTTATTGCAAAGAAAAAACAAATGAAGCCATTGCTTGGTGTCGCCATTCTGAACCAAAATAGCAGACGGTTGGACTCCGCAAAAACATTCTTCTAACCAAATAGAATTTGTATGCCAAGTTTCACACTTTAGCCAAAAGTGAAAGGTTTTCAGGGCTATTCGCCCCATAGCTTGTCTGTGTACTACTATTATACCAACACAAATTCAGTTTTTGTCATAACAACCAAAAAGTAAAAACAACAACATTTTTGCTCACCCGCATAGTTTGGTTTTAGTTGCTATCGGATTTTGCGGCCCTTAATGTAGTCTGTTACTGGAATACTCTTTACTATGACCAGTATTATTAGGTATATTATTTTATTTCTTGTGTATATTAAAAAAATGTATGTGACAAATTTGGTGATAGAGAAAACGAATTTTTTTGAAACTTTTTGGAGCCGCTAAACATTGAGAACATTAGACGTAGCGCACCTATTTTTAAACGCATTTGTTGAGGCTACAACGTTTTTCATAAATACTTTTGAAAATATAAAAAAAACAATTTTGCAAATATAGGAAAGTCCAAACGAAGTGCTTTGTCCGTATTTGATTTTTTGAAAGACTTATTTGTTAATTACGAAAATTTGTAAACTTATGGTTTGAACGGCTGTCACTGCCAAAAAAATACTTTTTTTATATTAACTAGTTAAAATCCCAAATCTATTACGGTACCAAATGGTCAAACAATCTGCCTATAGAAAATGTACTTATAATATTTTCGTATCTTATTCCCGGTCGCTTTAAAACCTGGTTTTGGCTTATGTTATAAATTTAAAATTTTGAATTTGGATCCGTTTCACACTTACAGGAAAACGAACTTGTTTTGAGGTCGAGCAGCGTCTATTTTCATCAAAAGTAACTTTTTCTAAATAAAATAAATGTTTATACGAACTTGCTTTGTGTTTGTAAGATCTTAGATACGATTCTTGATCTTTTAAGGAATTTTAGATTTTCTCAGTAATCTTTTCGTAACTTTCTTTTAGGAATTTATTCATACGTGAAAAATATACTTTTTAAAAACTCTCTTAAACCAAACGGTTTGTGAATAAAGACAATAAAGTGCACGATTCACAGTAATAACGCCATATAAAATGCATGATTCGCGTAGATAGCTCTACCTGAAATTTAATGCATTCCTACAGAAGCGAGATATCTGTGCAGCAAAGATAAAGGAACTATGTACTACTGCAATTTAATTTCTCTGCATCTTCGCCGCCTTTACACTCTTTTGACGATAGCTCAATTCTATTTTTAACGTATTTGCAATTTCAGTAGTTTCTTCTACCGAAAGTAGAATATAACGATAATATTTGCGATACCATCTTGGCTTTTTTTAAACAGGTAAAAATTATATAATGCCGATATACCACCGCCTTCTCGAAAAGCTAGGAGGCACAAAATATTAAATTCCCCAGTAACGATTTTACATTTTCTATAGAGGCCGAAAATATGAATTATTGCGTTTTACTCAAACATTCTAATGCTGCCATTTTAATGCAATTCCCTGTGGTAGGTTCCCGCTGCTCCAAATGATTGCTTAAAACTTCTGTGATTGACAGGACTTGATTAAAAATAAAAAGGTTTTTATATAACTGTTCCGAATTATAATATTCAGTAGGCTATTTGTTAAAACGAACCTGAATAGTGGGTTTAAGATCAGGTGGGTTTAAGGCAGAATATGTTTTGTGGTGATACTGTTTTTGCTGTGTAGTAAAGGTTTAATTTTACATCAATCGAGTGTAGGATGTGTAAAAATCTATTAACTTAAACAAAGCGGTGTAATACATAAATTGGTATTCACTCAGCGAAGGCTTTAACAAGTCGAGCGATGCAGCCGGGTCGCATTCTCAAAAACCACCGTGCAGGCCCAATCCAAACACGTACTTCTCGTAATTTTGGTGTTCTCAAACGCATCAAACATTCGTCATTTAGAATATCACTAGTATTAACATGTAAACCAAGGCAAATATATGTTGTTACTGAATTAGAAAAACATGATCAAAATATGTTACTTACGGGGGAGGTATTTCCCCCGCGAAAATCCCACATAGCCTTTGGTAGTTAAACCCTGAGTATTCCACGACATTATATTTAGTACACCAATTAAACATTCATAAAAACCTGTAAGAGAGGGATAAGAGACTTATCACGCTGGATAACCGATTGTTAAACCGGACCAATGGAAATTTACTTCTATGTAAATATGCTGACTTAAGACTGACCTGCGTCTCTCATATTGCGGCAACCGACCCCGGTTTGTCCTTATGAATGTTTTATACATACATTTCAAGCGGCATGCAGCACGGTTCTAGCCGCTCGCACCGCTTATCAGCAAAACTTTAAATTCTCCTCATCCTTCTGTATTCGTTTTTATTGATTTCCTAATTAATTTTCAAAATGAAATACACCTATGTAAAGTTGCGAAGTATTCACAAGCCATATGTACCTAATTCGGACACTCGGAAAAGGCAAGAATACCTTCAAAACAAAATTAATGATTTTAATAATGGGAAAGTGTCAACGTTAGAATTTGTTAAGTTAACTTCGCATTATTATAGTTCCACTATGTATTATTATTAGTTATTATTAGTTTGTTCTGGGCTTTGGCCTTAACTTGCCTTTCGTCACTGCGACCCTTGATGGTTCTATTGTGACTTGTGAGCCCTTGTCTTGTTAGAGAAGTTGTAGGCTGTTGAAAAACCTAAGTATGTCTCTGAGATTCGATTCCCTTATTTCGGTAGGTGTGATAGTCTCCTTTCCGAAGATATTGTGTCTACGACAACCGGCAGCGTTGCATCTGCATAGGATGTGTTCTGCCGTTTCTGCTGCCTCGTTACATAGTCGGCAGATTTGGTCCTCAGCCTTACCAATCTTGAAAACATGGTATTTTAGTTGAGCGTAGCCTGTGAGAAGGCCAGTGATGGTTTGTAGCTCGTTCTTGCTGAGGGACAAAGCATTCCTTGCTTTCTTTTGCGAAATAGTTATAGACTGTTTTGCCTGTCGTTGTCCCGGTATGTTTTCCCAGTACGAGGACTTCATTAGTTCCTCCCATAGACGGACCCCGTATTTTATGTGGCTTTTCTGTACGCCACAGCAAGGTTCAGGTCCAATGTAAGGCGTCATTGCTCCTCTTTTTGCGAGTTCATCGGCCGTTTTGTTGCCTGGTACACCCTCGTGCCCTGGAACCCACCATAAAGTTACGTGGTTTTTGTTAGCCAGTAGCTTGAGGTTACCCAGGCATTCCCAGACCGGCTTAGATTCGCAAGTGTAGGCTTTTAGAGCCTTTATTGCTGCTTGGCTGTCTGTGAGTATATCGATTGTTGCACCTCTATAGCCCTTCTTGAGGTTTATTCTTGTGCAGAGGATTATGGCATATATCTCAGCTTGGAATATGGTAGTTTTGGATCCAAGGGGTTCGTAAATACGGCACCCAGGACCGTAGACACCCGGTCCAGTTCCCCCTCCTTCCATCTTTGACCCATCCGTGTACCATTGGAGCGATCCTCTTTTAAAGGGAGGTACTCCTATGGACCATATAGCCCGGTCTGGGATGTTCACTTTGAAGGATTGATCAAAGTTGTATTTTATTTGCATAAAATCCGATACAGTGTAGGCCGTTCGCTCTAGATGGGCGAGGCTTAAGATTTCTAGGTGGCCAGTAAGGTCCCTTTATTTGAAATTGTTTGACATACCGAGTGTCAGCGCATGTGACATCGCCTCCTTTTGCACTTGTAGGTGTAGGGGCGTTAGTCCTAACATGGCTTCCATTGCTGCGGTTGGACAGGTACTCATTGCACCTGTAACACTCAGGCAGGCGAGACGTTGTATCTTCTCTAGCTGTGACTGAGTAGTGACTTGTTTAGTTTTTGGCCACCATACAAGCGATGCGTAGGTGACCATGGGTCTTATAATAGTCACGTATGACCAGTTGATCAGTTGTGGCTTTAGACCCCAGTTTCTTCCAAGAAACCTGCGGCATGTAAGGGTTGCTACCACCGCCTTCTTCTGAAGTTTTTTAATATGCATATGCATATGTTTTTTAATATCCATGTTAACCTTTGGTCTAGTGTAACTCCAAGGTATTTGACTTCCTTCGTCTAGTAAAGGGAACTATAACCGTCTTCTTCGGATTTATGCTTAGGCTTTGATCTCGACACCAGCCCTGGATGGTGTTGAGAGCCCTCTGCATGCGTTGTGACACTATTGTGTCGAATTTGCGACAGACCATTATCACTAGGTCGTCAGCGTATCCCTGTGTTTCAAAGTCGTGCTGTGTTAGCATGTTTAGGAGATCGTCAGCTACCGCAGACCACAAAAGAGGCGATAGGACCCCTCCTTGGGGGCAGCCTCTTGCGGCTGTTATGGTAACTGTTTCTCCTCCTAGCATAGCTGTAATTTTACGACTTTCTAACATGGCTTTGATCCATTTGATAATCAAAGGTTCCAAACCTTTCTTGATGGCAGCTCTTTCTATTGCTGCGAAGGAGGTGTTGTCGAAGGCACCCTCAATGTCAACGAAGGCACAGAGAGCTTTTTCTTTTGCCATGTACGTCAAGACTGTGCAGAGCCGTTATAGTTGATTTGGCCTTTTGATAGGCATGTTGGTTGGGGTGAAGCGGTCGGTTTGGAAGTACCTCGCTTCTCAGATATTGATCTAATACCTTTTTCATTCCCTTTAACAGAAAGGAGTTGAGGCTTATGGGTCTGTACGACTTGGGCTGGGTGTTTGAGCGCCCTCCTCCCTTAGGTATAAAGATCACTTTCGCCTCTCTCCATATCTTGGGAATATGTGTAAGGCAATAACTAGCCTTGTATAGTTTGCAGATGGTGAGCAGACCTCCTCTATAGATTTTTGTAGTAAGGCCGGAAAAATGCCGTCTCCGCCGGGTGACTTAAAGGGTTTAAAGGCAAGGACTGCCCATTTAACCCAGTTTGGCGAAAATATTTTGTTGGCCTGACTTTTGACCCTTGGGTGTGGACGTACTAAATCCACTATGTAATATTAAAATATATTTTTTCTATTTTGGTTCTTTACTGACTACTTTATGAAACTCATTTGGATTTCATAAAGCAACTCCTTAAAGAATTCGAAATTTTATTTTGTTATGTTGGTGACATCCATGTGATAACAAAACCTTCACGCGTTATAAACATAACCTTCGAATTGTAAGTTCTAAAAATTAAGATTATTTAGCGTATTTTCCGCTACTTTGCGTAGCTCGGGTGGGGTGCAAGATAATTCTTCTTCCATCTTATCTTAAAATCTTAGGTATTTTAAAAATTAACTCACTTTCAAATTGTTTGTCCAAATTTTTATTTGACAGTAGTTTGAAATGTTTGAAATGTGTTTTAAATGTTACCAACAGCCACATAACAAAAACAAAAAACCAAAAATTTTCCTAATCGGTTATATTTTTAAATTAAAATATAAAATAAGGTAATTTTTAACTTTTTGGACCAAAATAGAAAAAATAGTATAAAATACACGTTTTATGAGACATTTAAGCGCACTTGCCCATTAGAAAACTCGCCGCAAGCGGCTCGTTTTCTAACTTGGACGCGTGCTCTAAAATCATGTCTTATGAAACTTGTTTTTTAGTATACTATTGAATTGGTGTATATTTCTATGTCTATTGTTTTTAGGGTTATATTTAATAAATTGTTATGATGTCATATGCATTTGTGATTTTATTTAACAAAATTAGTACAGTTATTGAGGTAATCTCAGCCGCTTTAGATACGAGTGCTAATCGCCTCAAATTATATGCTTATACTACCAGGCCGAGTTTACCTATACAGCTTAAGAATAATTTTGACCGCGAGAGTTAAAATATCTAAAGCGGCCGAGTTTACGTTTGCCCGGCAGTCCTGTTCCTTCTAAAAAGCCCAAGATGCCTCCAATTGAGGTATTGTCGACAAGCACCGATAGTTCTTCGCAGTAACATACACAGTGAATTCCAAGAATTAAGATTTTTTTGCCGTTTTCTTGGATGGCCCCCTGATAATAGATATTGATTGCTTCATACCCGGGTGTTCTACTCAGCACTTGCGGTGATGGATTGGTAAGCAGCTTCTAGTCTGCTTCCTAATATTATTATAAGCAACGCTGCGGGTTGGTTCTGGGCCTATCAGCTGTTTTGCTTCGCCGGCTCTTACTGGCCGATCTGCTTTTCCATTACCATGTATTTCACGGTGTGATGGTACCCACATCAGGCATAGTTTGTTGTGGTCTCTGAGTTCAACCAGTTTCTTGTAGCATTCAAAAGCCAATTTGGAATTAAATTCGCAGGACGTCAGCGCGCGCTCACCGCCGCCGGGCTGTTGCCCATGATGTAGATTCACCTGTTTCTGTAAAACCTCTGCAACATAATCTAGGCACAGGTGAGAATTGCTATGATTTAAATCCGGAACACTGTAGTAAAGCGGCCTAGGTTTCTGCTGTTTGTATTGGCAAGTCCGGTGTTGCAAATACCCAAACCTGTTTCGTTTTCTGATGTTCATCCGTCTGTAAATAAGAAATCTGCGTTTCAGTAGGTGATTACTTTCTCATCGTTCTTTTCGTCCCGTTCTGGTATGATTACTGCAAACAGTTTTTAGAACTTAAAAAAGTTTTTATTTTATCTGCCGGAATCTGTAGGATGAAGTTTTTGTCTATGAGTCTAAAGAATCGAGACAGAAGCGCTTAAGTTTTATTCTTAAGATAGTTCGCTTTGTAATTTAAGAATAAACGTACGTTTCTGTACCTTATAATATCTATTTTAAAGTGTCAAATATCTACAGAGGGGGTGAGATTATTTAACATAAAACAAAAGTCGTCTCTGTTTATTACGAATTACAAACTAACATTTACAGATGGAACGAATTTAATATTTACGAAACGGAAGTAGCGGTTGCCTAGCAACGTATAACATAACTTAATGAATGGGCAAATTGATCTCTTAATTTCTCCTCTATTGGACATTTTGGAATAAGAAATCAAGTCATCTGCATACGATTGCCAAGATCAGTCACCAAGTTCTATTGCTATAACAACACTAACTGTTTACTTTGTAATATAACCTTTGATAATGACATGTTAACATGCCAAAATACGTATAAGGTTAAAATAAATAAATATTGTTAAAGTAATTAAATATTTTATATACAGGTACTCAATAAATAATTTATTAAACCTGCACAATTTCTGCTGTTTTTATATGAAATTGTATCGTAGAATCCGACTCAAGGATAGTGGAAAACGTAAAGTTAGTGCATCATGCCAATTAAACTTTAATCAGTTACTACTAATTAATAAATAAAAATAACAAAATAACTTCAAATTACTTACATCGCTTTAGGTAAATTATGCCGATCGTTGTTAGGAAATATTGAAAATCACATAAGGTAAGCGAGAGGATTCTATTCGGCGCAGAAATGGTAAACGCGTCGGATAATGAAACTGCAATTAACGTTCGAGCGATGAATAAAGTTATAGCTTCTCGAAACATGTTAAATCCTGTGCTGCGGTCGAATGGCTTGCTGAGGGTTGTTGGAAGTACTGAACCTATAAAAGGAGCCATAATCGTAACTTAGCAGTAATCGTGTAATTTCCACGTTATAGCAATGTTTCTAATATAAAAGAAGACATAAAAATTAGTAATTGAGAGCGACAGTGCGTGATACAAATTAACACAAATATTGTTTATGAGATAGGATAAAGAACAAATAACAAACACAATAATATATTATTAAATAAATTGACGAAACGTATTTGTTGTGCATTTTATTCTAAATCATCACCTCAATTATTCATGATCGGCAGATTTGTACATTTAATCTATTTGTATGAAGCGCCGCGCTGTTTAGGCGAATTAAAGGACTAAAAAATATTTTTATTTCTTTCAAAAACTTTTGTCGGTACATTTTTTATTTTTTTTTCCTACAAATTTTTTAATTTAAAACAATATATTTTAATAAATTATTTTTTTCTGATTTTCAATGTGTGAAAAACTATAATTGACAAATAATTTCTGGCTCACAAAAAATGTTTAATGTGTGAAAACTGAAAATGTAATTTTGTCGATGAAAAAAATATTCATGGTAAATACTATTTTTTTTTAGTTTACAAAAATAATATTTGTTAACATAAAGCTTCTATACGTTTACAAGAGATGGCGCAGTCGCGTTAGCATTTTACTCACATGAGCCAAGAAGAAATCGAAATGTTAGCTATCACACGACTCTATGTTAAAATGCCGCTTGTTAACTACTGAAAACAAACAGTTAGTCAAATTAAGATAAACATGGCATTTTTAATTGCCTTGAGGCTATAATTATTGCTTATACTTGTTTCAATAATTCAAGGATATTCAACCTGTTTGACTCACGTCTCTTGGTGCATGGTAAATTTGTAAACAAAAACATAACCATAACATAACCTAAATTTGTTGTTCGTTGTTGTTCAAATGTGGTTCGTAACAGTGGTGTTTCGTGAGTTCAAAATTTGGTTACCAGCTTTCAAACTTCTCACTGTCGCCTATGAATTTTTGAAAATTTAAGTTTAACGTCTTCTTACTTAAAAACGAGTAATCAGATCGGGATGATATTTGATATTAGAAATGTTTTAAAAAATACACAATGTTACAAGCTAGTAGAACTTTCGGAACTACTAATACTGAAAATTGAAAAAAAAATCAAATATATAATTTTCTCTAAAAAATACTACTAAAAACTGGACACACAATTGTTTTAAACTTTGTAGACCTATAGAGCTATAGATCAGCTACAATTTGGTTTGCATTTTAGTCTGCTAATTTCTTTGTGATATAAATTTTTGAAAGTTGAAAATTCCTACCCCATTATGTAATAAACGAAGGCCGATAAAAATTTCCCTTTATATTAAATTGCTCATGAGTGATAGTAGAATGAAGTTTTCAACTTAATTTTTAGATATGGCAATATTTGGGGTGTTAGTTTTTCTCCCCCCACCCAATTTATGGTGGGCAAATTTGCCCTTCTGTTTGTGGGTTTTTTGATTCCAAAAAATTATTTTTCTAAAAAATCGATTTTCTTCACAACGAACTTAAAAAAATCCGCGTATGTTATGTATTTAACAGATATTTGAGTTGGCTGTTTTTGCATTATTGACTTTTGTTTCCTTGTTTTCAATGTAAAGATGTGTACCAAGTTGGTGAATATAATTTGTACAATAAAACCTTAACATTGTATCTTCTAAAAGCAAAACTACAGATAAATACACTACAATTTAATTGGCGACGAGGAAAACTGAAAAATTAAGGAAAGTAAGTCTATTATACGCCTTACAATATGATGACAGGTGTAAATGGAAATCTGTCAAGTTCAGCCTACTATGGAATGTTGGGAAATTATGATACTCATTCGTCATGGACCAGTTACCAGGAACGTTTAGAATTTTTTTTTGAGGCAAATGCAGTGCGAGATGACAATAGTAAAAGAGCTATCCTATTAACACAGGTTGGTTCCACTTCTTATGAGATTTTACGTTCGTTGATAACGCCGCTAGCTCCGAAAGATATAACTTATACCGAAATTTTGACTAAATTGAATAACCATTTTAATCCAGTTCCAAATGAAATTGTGGAGAGATACAATTTTAATAAACGTGTACAGCAAAGGAACGAATCAGTTGCAGATTTTGTGGCCGATTTAAGAAAATTAAGCAAATTTTGTAATTTTTTGGAACTTGAAAATATGTTAAGAGATCGAATTGTATGCGGTATAAGTGATGAGACTGTACAAAAAAGGTTATTTTCAGAAAGTAAGTTATCTTTTAGTCGTGCTTATGAGCTAGCAATTGCAGCAGAAATGGCGAATAAGAATGTAATGGATGTACGTAATCTGACAGCAAGAAATGACATTTTGTCAGTTCATGATAAGAAGAAAATCAAAGGAAAATTCAACTGTTGTTATCATTGTGGTGCGTATCACAATGGGGAAAATTGTAAATTTAAAGAAGCTGTTTGTCACTACTGTCAGAAGAAGGGGCACATCCAGAAGGCATGTTTTAAGAAGAAGAATGACAAAAAACCATTCAACTCAAATATAAGCGTTAAGGAAAATAATAAACCAAGCAAGTTTTGCAATAATGTTGAACAATCAGTACCTACAAGTTTCTATGAGCTCAATGATGTTAATACTTTACACGGTAATTCTAAAATTCTTACTACGGTGAAATTGAATGGGAAGGAAATCGAAATGGAAGTCGATTCGGGTGCGGCGTGTTCTATAATTTCTGAAGTTGTTTGGTCTAAAATCCGAAATGACTCAAGCACATTGACGCACTCAAATAAGTTACTTCGCACATGGTCTGCTCAACCATTACAGGTAATTGGAGAAGTGGCTGTATTTCTTGAATACAAACAGCACAAGAAACATTTGCCAGTCGTTGTGATTGCTGAAAATGGATCAAGTTTATTAGGAAGAACTTGGTTTGAAGATTTGAGCATTGAAGTTCAAGGGGTAATGAACGTCAGGACGAACTTTAATATTGAAGAACTTTGCCAAGAACATAAAGCTATATTTAGCGAAGATTTGGGAGCCTATTGTGGTCCTAAGGTTAAAATACCAGACAAAATTATATCTGATAATGGAACGGCGTTTGTGTCACAAGAAATTAAATCTTTTTATGCCAATAATGGAATCAAGTGCTTTACAGTTGCTCCTTACCATCCTTCTAGCAATGGACAGGCTGAACGTATGGTACAAACAACAAAGCGAGCTCTAGCTGAATTTGTTGAAGGAGACATTGAACTAAAATTAGCAAGATTTTTGTTTCGTCAGCACACTACTCCTCATGCTGAAACTGGTAAAACGCCAGCTGAATTGATTATGGGAAGAAAATTGCGAACTTTATTGGACAAAGTGCATCCGGATTCAATCATGCAAGAAAGAAAGGAAACCACGTCTGGGAATTTTCGAGTTTTCAAAGAAGACGAGTTAGTCTACATACGAAATTATTCATCTGGAAAGAGATGGATACCGGCTAAGATTGTTGAAGTAACAGGTCCACTTTCTTACGTAGTAGGAACCGAGGATGGAAATGTTGTTAAAAGACATGTAGATCAGATTAGAAAACGATATGTACAGTCTACTCAGTTACAGTATGATCAAGGTAAAAATGCTTTTCCAGTTTTGTGGGATAGCAATGAAGACAATAAAAAATCAGAAGATCTCCCAGTAGAAGTTACGCCTGCGTGCAATAATTCCCAAGAACAGACTACGCAAGAAAATCCCCAAACGATAGTAGAAGAAACTCCAGCCCTCTGTGATAAAGACGCACTTGTGCATAATCGCCCAACTCGTATTAAGAACCCTCCTATATATTTACAAGATTACGTGAGGAAGTAGAGTGGATAAATAAAAGGGGAGGAACTGTTATGTATTTAACAGATATTTGAGTTGGCTGTTTTTGCATTATTGACTTTTGTTCCCTTGTTTTCAATGTAAAGATGTGTACCAAGTTGGTGAATATAATTTGTACAATAAAACCTTAACATTGTATCTTCTAAAAGCAAAACTACAGATAAATACACTACAGCGTACTTAAAGTTTACTTAACAATATCACTTGCTCTGTCTTTCTATTTGACGCCCATGCGTTGATCAAAGTCTTTCGGCGCGTGACCTCTCTTTTTGTACGCCACTGTTGGGCCCTAACACATTATTAATGAAATAGTTTTGAATGGATATGATAACAAGATAAGTAACAATATCTGAAGTATAGGAAAGTCCAGGGTAAGCGTTTCGCTCATTTCGCTCTACTTTAATATAGACGCGCTCGAAAAAGAAGTTCAGATTCATATTCTACCAATGACGAATAGCCAATCTGCGCCAGGCCGATATTAAAAATTTTCAAATTTTTGATAATTTTCAAAATTTCTGGTTTTTAACTGGTAGTTTTTTTTTAATTTCAAACATTTATAACGCCTAAAACTGTCCACATTTTCTAGAATTTTAGACTATCAAAAATCTCCCTAATTTTTAAAATCATTCAAAATTTCTAATACATTAAAGTACTTAAAAATTTTAAAAAAACTTCAAAATTTTAGTAATTTCAAACTTTTCAAGGTTTTCAAAAATTTTAAATGTTTCACGTATTTTCTATATTTAAGTGTTCATAATTTGAAAAAAAATATATCATCCGGTTGAAATATTACCAAAATTTATCAAAAATTTTCTAAATTTTCATGAAATAGTCAAAAATGTAAAAAATTCGAAAAGTTTTGGAATTATATTAAAATTTTTTAATAATTTCAATAAAGGCGAGGAAGGTCTCGTGTCGAAAACACTTCTGTTATAGAAGCGTACCTTCAGTTGTAGTTCTCAAAGACAACGGTGTAAATTTATATTTTTCAATTTGGAAGCAAACAAACTACAGCATTTCTTACGGCACGAACGAGTTCAATGGATAAAAGAAATAAAAAACGTTATAACTTCAAAAATAATTATTGTTAAAGTTACAAAGTATTTTATTTAATATCAATATGAACTTCAACGAAGTAAAGCTGAAGCTTTTAGTAAATTTGATATGTATTGATTTGATATTTTCTTAAAAATGGATGCTCATTATCAGCGTTTCTTTCATATTTCAACATCGTACCACATTAACATAAACCCGAAAATAATCTATTGTTTTGTAGCTTCCTTATAGAACATTTTAAATATTAATTTCGATGTGACTTATTGTAGATAAAACAATTCTTAACTTCAACAGATTTTGTATTTTAGCTTTATACGTATTTGCACGTCATTATCAAAAGCAAGATTAAAAGTAAACAGTTGGTGTTGGTATAGAAACAATAGATCTTGGTTTTCTATATCTGTGTTCAGATGATTTGATTTCTCATTTCAAAACGTCCAATAACGGTGAATTCAAGAGATCAATGACGTGTAAACACGTTGAAATGCGTATAAGGCTAAAATACAAAACCTGTTGAAGTTAAGAATTTTTGATTTACAATAAATTAAGATGAACTTCAGCGAAGTAAAGCTCGAACTTATAAATAAAGTGAATTTCTTAAGACTGTCAATTTAATTGTTCCAAAAAATTAGAATTGTTCATTAATCAAATAGCTTTTTAGAATTTATTAAATGTGGTTTGTATTTGCCTCTATAACAGCGGAAGTTACTTTAGTTGAAACAGGTTTAATTAAATATTGCAATTAATTTAATTAATAACATTTCAGACTAAATTTTATTTTTTAACTATATATGACTGAACTAAATACATTTTTATTTTTGTGTGCTCTCATTCCCTTTCCTTTCGCAATAAAATAATGATGCGAATTTTAGTAAACAAATAGCAGCTGCGATTAAGCAATACGTATAAATAAGCTAATTTTAGATGTTATTTGGTGTTGTCTAATTATAAAACGCATCCTCACACAATCCGGTATGGTCTAGTGGCTAGGATACCTGGCTTTCACCCAGGAGGCTCGGGTTCGATTCCCGGTACCGGAATATTTTTTATATTTAATATTCTGTTTGTCTTGTACATCAAATTAACTGATTTAGAAAAGTAATATCACAGGAAAGCAACAAACAACGAACAATAAAAATATAATTTTCTGCTATTTCATGATATCACGAAGCAATAAGACACTTAATCACAATAATTATTTTTTTAGAGCAAGTAATTTAATTTCATGCTCTAAAAAAGTGTAATTTACATAGATATCAAGCCATAACAGATTATTATCGATAAAAAGGTCATGTTTATGTAGGTTGCCTACGTCAATTTTAATAATATATTTTATAATATTTACTTTGTTGTTTATTTCTCAATTATCAAATAACTTTCCACAACAATTTGTAAAATAACGGAAGTTTTCGCTACATTGGTAGTTTATCTTTTTGGAATAGTATGTAATGGCAAAATCTTAAATATATAAAAAATTACTGAAAATATGAGCTGTAGAACATCCCACACACCGCCTACAAATGCGCACATTAAATTTTTAGAAAATATTATCTTATCAATCGATACATAATGTAAAGCGAAATGCGGTGTAACAAAATGTGAGATCAGAGCAATAGCTGCAACCGTTTTAATATTTCTGGCACTTGTCCTTATAATACAAATCTAACTAATTTATCAACATGAGCTAGAAAAAATTCTGCCGTCTACTGTTTCAACTTACAGAAAAAGTGCTAAATCCATTTTATTGGGACAAAGTATAAAACAATGCAGATGTTTTTAAGAACGAGGAAAAGCACTTCTGGATTTTCTAATCTACATCATAAATACGAGTCCCTTCCACCTGTCCCAAACTTTTTGTGACGGGAACTCCCGTTACTAGAACCCACATATTTACGCGTCTATTTTATAAGGCACGTGTTCGTTTGTACAGCGGCCTGCTTCAGTTTTGGATACAGATAAGCAAATTTAAGTTTATGCTGTTTGTTTGTATTATTAAAACATGTTCTGCTGATAGCTGCATTAGGCACACAAACTCCTGGGGAAAAAACGTCGAATCGGGTTCGCGAGGCAACAAACCGAGGGAGGGGATTTTTTCTGCTTTACTAGTTTTTTTCCTATGATATGCTTTAACCTACTTCCCTTACATTTGTTTTTATTTAAAGAAAAAATGTTTGAACTTAGGGCCTTCTGAATCCCGGACCCCAAAGCAGCTGCATTAGAAATTGACGTTTATTTTTATTAAGTTGTGCTGCGTAAAACGCTAAGTTTTAATAATGGTTATAAAATTTAAGACTTCATAATTATGAATCGGTTGCGTTTGCTACATCAGTAATCCAGCAATTTGTCTTTTCTCTAAAAACGTTACTTATTCTGATTTTTTCGTTTCCCGTTTCCCGTTTTGTGGATTTTGATGGGCCCTCCCGGAAACCGCTTTCACATTTACGATATTTTTAAATCAATTTTGCTACGAGATGCCCCGGGTAATAATTTTGCTGCAGGGAGCACTCGTTTTGGAATCGACCGTCTTTAGAATTTATCAAACTTTTTGTAGTTCGGGTACTTGCAAGCCAGTTAGAGGTCCCGAATAGGACTGTCAAATTACGAAAAAATTCATACCGAAGCAAAATCGCATCGTCAGACCAGGGGGAGTAAAATGGTTTTGTTTGATATCAACAATCCAAACGGGTGTAATAGTTGTCTTTCCTTTGGACTTAACAGTGGTAAGTGAGTTTAATTTGTCTAATGGAAAATATGGCCGCTAGAAGGCTTCAAACTTTTTTTATTGTTTGATTGCTTGGTTTCTAATTTCGTTAGAAGAACGGCACCGGCGCTATTCGACGCGCAAAAGGAGCGAACGTGACGCAGTAGTCTAGGTCATAAACGATCTGGAGCACCTCCGCCAAAAATAATTTTTTGTTTGGCGTTTATGAATGACCCGGTTTCAAATTCCAAGAAAATTTAGCCTCTTTTGCTAACTGTGAGATGCCGAATGCGAAATCCGATCGGACGACCGGTTTACGTACGACACTGGTTTGAACGACGCTCGCAAACTCCAACTTTAGGCGGACATATCTCTGCTATACATTAGGGTATCGAAATCAAATTTTTTTAGAACGCCAATCAAAAAATCTAATGATTTATTATAAATTCAATTAATCTGTACAATTTTTTAGCGCCGCAATTCAACGCCTAAAAAATGTTTAAATTTACTGTATTTAAAGCACGACTGCGGGTATTCTGCTCTTACGAACGGCCCCAGCGATTCAATGGTAGAATCAGTTGGAAATATTGTTTAATAATTTGGGCAATAAAAACCAAATTTGAAATAAGTCATCTTTAGGGTCAACAATGTTTAAACGCGTTGGTATTTAGAAAGCACCGTTAAAATCGGACATCGACATAAACGATCGATTCTTAACCATCTTACAAGAGGTACTGCACCAACCGCATAACGCTATCTCGCTTTATTTCTACGTTATTAATGGTGAACGTTGAGAGTGCAAGAGAACTTTCGGCCGTTTACTAAAAAAATTGAGATATGAGCCCCAAACTTCTATCTCTGATACGCTGTAAATCCGAAACTAGGTCGGTTTCAGAAATGGGGTTTGCCTAAACGGATAGAGCTCGTCGAGATCTGCAACGCTGCATATGTAGAAATTCAGGTCATAAACGATCTAGAACACTGTAGAAACAAAAAAACGCGTTTTTGCAGGGGCCGACTTAAAAATGATGATTATCATCCGCCTAAATATTTCTTTTAAGTTTACATCCTTAAGTAGTTGTGAGTAATTCGGCTTAACCGCGAATTTTGCGTCAGCACCCGCTTATTGAATAACAAGGTATTAATTTGCAGCGAATAAAATCCCTACTAAATTAGAACGGTCCATTTATTTAGCGCCTAATTTTTAATGTTACGCGGCGGTGTTAAAAAGTAATAACTGTGTAAAAGTAACTTTATTTTACTGAAAGATAGAATTTGAATATTTTTTTGAAAAGTTATAGGTAGACACTGCCTGCTCTGCCTAATAGGACGGGCCGCCACTGTTAATTTGCTAACTGCAAACACTGATAAACGGCGTCAATTGGAAAGTAAGACCCTGAGAAAAAGAAGAACCAAGCCTGTACCTAGTTCTACGTATTTGCTAAGACATTTAAAAAAAATCCTATATTTACAGATTCTACGGTTTAGAAAATACTATTCTATTGTAACAATTTATCTTTGTAGGACTCTTACCGTACCTACCAAATTGTATATTGATCTACAAACTCATTTCCTCGGAAATAAAGCGTTTGATTTGCCTCGAAGCCCCTAATAACAATTAATCTGCTTTTGTATTTACATACATTTATATGAAAAAAAAAATGATATTAGAAAAAAATTTCTAATATCCGCTGTTGATTCCGAATCGTTTTCAAATACTTGTTTCCTAAAGTAAAATCCCAATATGTCTAAATTGTATTATAATCGACATATACATGTTTAAAAAAAATTCTTGAATTCTTAGAAGTTCAAAACGTGTACTTTTATCATAGTATTACTCAGGCAATGGGATGGTACTCTTACAACCAAACCCGAAGAGACAGCAAAAGTGTTAATTCAAACACATTTCCCAGGCTGCCTTGTTACCCCTGATTGTGTATGGCCCGACACCCCACCTCGCATCGAGGAGCATTGGGAAGTGGCGGACCGGGTCGTGTAATCTGGGCTATAAACTCCTTTCTCCCCTTCAAGTCGCCAGGAGTGGACGGTATCTTCCCAGCCCTCTTACAATGGGGTCTGGACGTGATACTTGCCTACCTGGTGCGCATCTACCGGGCATTTATCGCCTTTCGATATATACCGGAGAACTGGAGAGAAGTGAAGGTAGCTTTTATACCCAAATCAGGGCTTGCTGACTACACCCTGGCTAAATCTTATCGTCCCATTAGTCTTACATCTTTCTTATTAATGACTCTTGAGAGACTTTGTGACAGGGAAATAAGAGAGAAGGTGCTTGTTTCACACCCACTGCACCTGAACCAACACGCTTACATCCCAGGGAGATCTACCGAATCGGCGCTACATGCCGTAGCGAATCGGATCGAGAGATCATTAGACAACAAAATGTCTACCCTAGGAGTTTACATTGATATTGAAGGAGCCTTTGACAAAACCACCTTTGAAAGTATAAATTCTGCCTTACGCAGACTTGCTGTTGCAGCTACTCTTTGTGAGTGGATAAAGCACATGCTTGCAATGAGAGCAGTGCAATTTAACTTAAGAGACAGCTCAATTAGAGGTGTTGTGATGAAAGGCTGCCCACAGGGCGGAGTTCTGTCTCCACTATTATGGAATACAGTGGTGGACAGCCTTCTAAGCTCACTCAATGATGCTGGGTTCTATACCATTGGATATGCGGATGACATCACCATCCTCATCACGGGGAAGTTTGAGGGCATGCTCTGCACCTTAATGCAGACGGCTCTTCGAATAACAGAAAAATGGTATAATGAACAGTCCCTCTCTGTCAACCCCTTGAAGACAGAGATGGTACTCTTCACAAATAAAAAGAAGATTTGACCCTTACTTACACCTCTCCTATTCAACACTTCTCTTAGATTCTCAGATAATGTCAAATACCTGGGAGTTATTTTTGACAAACAGCTGAACTGGGAGAAACACCTAATAGCTAAAACGAACAAAGCATGCATGGCTTTCTGGCAGTGTCGCCGCGCTCTAGGTAAATCCTGGCGACTTTCTCCTAGAATCACCTTGTTTCTGTATACCGCCGTGATTAGGCCCATGCTACGCTACGGCGCACTTCTCTGGTAGCCCAAGGTCAGACAGGCTACGGCAGCAACCAAACTGGGACACGTGCAACGTCTCGCTTGTCTCAGTTCTATAGGTGCTATACGCTTAACCCCCACGGCCGCCTTAGAGGTGATCTTATGCCTTCCTCCACTTGATCTCTTTGTGTGAGGACTGCTTTGAGGCGGCGCCACAAGGGGCTGTGGCACACAGTAGGCAAGGGAGGCAGACACACCCGCATCCTAGATGAGGCAATCGTCAAGACTCCTCTTCTGGATGCTATGGTGGACTACCGTCCTTTACAATATGGACCAACCCAGCATATGGACATATCCATCTTCACCGATGGATCTAAAACAGAGCATGGAACGGGTGCCGGAATTTTCTCCGATGAGAACCTACGCCAGAGTATACCACCAGGCAAAATTGCCACTGTCTTCCAAGCGGAGGTAGTAGGAATAATGCATGGTGCAGATGCAATTCTTGAACGACAAATCAAGAACCAACGTATAGGTATCTATAGCGATAGCAGAGCCGCTTGACTAGCCCTAGGCAGTTGCAAAATCACCTCAGGAATGGTACTGCGGTGTCGTGAATCTCTTGACGATATCTCCTTGTATGGGTGAACGGACATGACAGAACCTACGGCAACGAAAAGGCTGATGAGATTGCGAGACTGGCCTCCGGACAACCTCTCTGGGGGCCAGAACCCGTAATTCCCATATCCCTGAAGACATTAAGCTTTATGCTATACCAAGAAACCTTAAAAAGCTTCACACGAAGATGGGTTAACACTCAAAGCTGTCGTCAAGCAAGGGCTGCTATTACGGCACCTTCGCCAAAAACAACTGTGGGTATCTTATCTGGACACTGCACCCTGAAGCAACACCTGCACAGCGTGGGACTGGCGGACAGCTCAAACTGTCGTGCATGCAACGAGGACGACGAGTCGGCCGAACATGTCATATGTCACTGCCCAGCTCTCGCAACAACCAGAACATCCATGCTGGGGGACTTCTGGCCTAACATAGCCGAAATCAGCAACACTCCAATTGCGGATGTTCCCAAGTATATCCAAAAGGTTGGATGGCTTGGGTGATGTCCAATGTGGAGAGCTGCTGGGGAGGTAGTACAATGGGCCCACCTATTGTGTCCTAAGTGCGCGTGAGGTAACTCACACTCCCAATTCCAAATCCAGAATTCAGAATCCAGATCATAGTATTAGGTTTTACTATTTACGATGCACTTTCACACCTAAAGTATAAAACGTAAAAATTTTAAAGAATGGAATTAGATAAATCATTTCTATCTCGAAAATTCAAGAAATACATATTTTTTCGTCAGCAAATACGCTTCTCTGACGCCAGTCGTTTTAGGATTTTTACATTCCTATACGTATAGTAAGCGCCCGTGCGTGCGTGCGTGTGTGTGTGTAACGAGAAATAAATGTGGGTACCTCCAGAACGTAAACGAAACTTTTTTTGATAGGTAAAGTGTTTGTAGGGCCCGTAACTGGGAACGAAAATTAAACACATTTTTTGCACAAACATTTTCAATAACAAAATGTCAATACTTTTATTTTGGTTGTAACGCCTATCTACCATAAAACGAGTTGAAGGATAAGGATTAAATTTAGTATTATAGTAACCACAAAAGAATACGCTGTTCTAATTAAGCAAATTTTTGTGGAAGTAACAGATTTTCAAAAAAAATGTATAGCTAAAACACTGGCTACACAATTTTTTTAAAACTTTGTAGGATCATAGAGCTAGGGTTGAGCTACAATTGGGTTCGCCTCCCAGTATCCTAAATTCGCTGTGACGCCTTCTAAGAATATTTTAAAATCAAAAATTTATAGTCCTTTATTTGATTCACGTGAATCAATAAAACATTTTTGTTTAAGCTAAATTGCTCATAAGTGATGGTAGAATAAAATTTGCAACTTAATTTAAAAGTGCACAAATATTTAGAAGGCTTAATATTCATTCCTGTTCTCACCCAGTTTTTTGTTAAGTAAATTTACTGTATCCTTTCTGGTTTTCGTTAATACCAAGAAATCTTTTTCCAAAACATTAAAAAAAATTTTATCTCACATTAATTTTTGACTGTGTCTTAGCTAATGGACAGGGTATGCGTGCCTTATAGCTACCAAACGGATGGTCCGATTTCGATAAGCTTTAAAATGTGGGAGTATATCAACAATTGATCGAGGAAATAAATAAGCTTTAAAATTTTCAAAGGGAATTTTATAAAAAAGTTTAGGACAAATTTAATACTTTTTCCATAACATTCTAGCTTCAAAAGGGCGACCGCTACAATTTTTTTAATATTTTGTTTTTAACGTTTTATTAAGCAAAAACAAGTTCACAGATAGTGTTCAAATGTTCTATCGTAATAGCTCTATAGAGATACAATGTTACTGTGCACCAAATTTTTTTAAAAAGCTAAAAGCTCTGATGTGAAGAAAATATTCAAAATTTTGCAAAAAAATATTTCTCAAAAACTGACCATCACATTAGTTTTTAATTTCGTACGTTTATAGAGCCTAAGATAAGCTACCATTTGGTTTGGTTTTTTAGCCCGCTAATTTCTCCGTGACACCTTATATAAATTTTTGAAAATCGAAAATACCAGCCTCTCTCTTTAATACATGGAAAAAGATAAAAAAAATTGTGTTAAAATTAAACATCTCATAAGTAATAGCAGAATTAAAAGCAAAAGTTAATTTTGAGATACAGTAATATTTAGTGGTGTTAATTTTTCCCTTTCCACCATAATTTTCGCTCACAATTTTCTCCTTCCTTTTTTAGCGTTTTCAATTTTGAGCAATCTTTTTCCAAAACATCAAAAATCGAGTATATTTTTCCTATTGGAAAATTTTTCGCTATAACTTGCATACGAGCATCGATGGCAAAGCGGGGTAGATGGTGAAACACGTAGTGCGAAAGAAATAATTGACAGATGAATCTGACCCCAGCTTACCGCATGTTCTACTCAGGTAGTTTATGAACTATGTTTATGACTGTTGTTAATTTCCCTTCCTGCAAAAAGAAGGATTAGTAGTTTATATTTAAATATCCTACAACTCAAAACAGTTTTTAATTAGATGTGATGTAATTGTGGTGATTAAATATGTAAAAGTAATTTCTTTGTATAAAAGTATAGGAAAGTCTAGGCGAAGTGGTTTGCTTATTTTTTCAGGTCGCCATCCCTTAAAAACTACAAGCAAAGATAATTGTCAAATTTGAAAACTGAGTTGCATTTATTTGTTGTTCTTTTTATACATATCCAGCGTTTTAGTGTACAGGAACTGAAAATCTGTGGATCTTGCACAAAGTATATTTTGAACGTCAAAGCACGGAATTCTAATGAAGGTGCCTTACGCAGATACCCATTCAAATGTAATATTCTTTGTTAGAAATACTAGAGAATATCTCTGAATAGAATTACATTTTCTGTGTATAGCATTGCCAATTTCATACATAACAACGAAAGCATTTCATACACATGCACAAGAATATATGAAAAATTCCATACCGTTCTAACTAAACTATAATAATGCTGCTAAAGCTGTTACACAACAGACGACGTTTCCATTGTTAGTAAGCGTAATTAAAAGGTTCAGTAATTACATGAAACGTGTGTTAATTAACATTTCCTATGTGCAATGTGAGTTGGTAATGATGTAATGTTCTCTATGGTATTTTTAGAAATTGTAGTAAATGTGTGAAGGATACAGTAAACATGCAGTAGAAACCGTTTACCGATGTTTCTATTGTTTCTTTATTTAATCGCTTAGTCATACAAAATTTGGCAGAAGTCAGGATTACCAGTTATAGTGGTATGAATATTTATATTACCTAAAATATCTCAAAAAAAAGTTTTTTTCGACTCCTGTTAAGTAGTACATCCATTATATAAGCGTTTCTTGATAATTGATGCTTTTCATTAGTCACAGGCCGTAAGTAATAAACTAATATCTTATTCCGGAATGACCATTTCGGTAAAAACTACTCCGGGCAAAATTACTCCAACAAAAATCACTCCAATCTATAATCACTCCAAACGAAAATCCCTCCGACAAAAATGATTTTAGTAAAAATCACTCCTGTAAATAATCACTCGTATAATAAATCAGGCACAAAGAATTAATGTAGATCGGAATTTTATGACATTTCATATTCTTTAATAATGCTTGGATTGTCCCAAAGCTTTGTATTTTCACCTAGCATAGCATACAGGTTTATTTAATCGCCGCGTCTAGCTCCACGTTAACGTGGAGCATTAACATATTTTTAGATCCACGCAATGACGTCACAATCCTGCGCACTAATTTATCAGTGAGTGAAAGCAACTTTGTGTTCGTATTTAAAAAAAATAACTGCTCTTAACCATATATATAGAAAGCTCTACAGGCCGTGTAGGCCTAAGGCTTGTTGTACTATGGTTCTCCATCTCCCTCTATCTTGTGCCGTTTCTTTCCATCTTCCTATGCCCAAGGTTCTTAAATCATCCTCAACTGCATCTAGCCATCTGTTCTTAGGCCGCGCTCTTCTTTTTACACCCACGAGTCTTCCTTCCATCACCTTCCTTGTGGTCCTGTTTTCTGGGAGCCTCGCCACGTGTCCTAACCATCTAATACGTTGGGATTTGGCTACATCGCTTATCAGTGGTTCACCATACAATTCGTAAATCTCCGCATTTGTTCTTCTTATCCACTCGTCCCCTACTTTCTTTCCCCCGTAAATCGCTCGTAACACCTTCCTTTCCCACACCTCTAAATGTCTTTTTTACAAATTGTCCACACCTCACTAGCATAGGTTACTACCGGCCGAATAACCGTTTTATACACTTTCAGCAGTTACGTTTCGCGTAGATCTAAAAATATATTTTAATGCTCCACGTTAACGTGGAGCTAAACATTGTGTTATTTAATTGATGCAAAAAATCACTGTGCTTAACTATCTATAATAGGTCAATATAAGGTTACTGGTTTTATTAGTCATACAGGGTTTTTCAACGAAAAGTAGCCACCCTCAGTATGTTTCAAAACTATTTTTTGCTTGAAAATCGCCAAGACATGTCAACAAAGACAGCAAGGGGGACATCTTTTTACGTAAAATCCGGACGTCTGTCATCAACCCCTTAGCCGCCACAGCCACCCCCTCTAAAATTTCAAATGGCACCATACCATGTGTGGCACATAGTTGGAAAGGTAATTTAATAAGGAATTCATTCTACTGCTTAATTTTTTTATTAACCGAAATAAACAAAATATAGTTTTTATTTTTTTTATGTCTCAATTTCAAGTGAATAAAAAAATTAAGCAGTAGAATGAATTCCTTATTAAATTACCTTTCCAACGATGTGCCACACATGGTATGGTGCCATTTGAAATTTTAGAGGGGGTGGCTGTGGCGGCTAAGGGGTTGATGACAGACGTCCGGATTTTACGTAAAAAGATGTCCCCCTTGCTGTCTTTGTTGACATGTCTTGGCGATTTTCAAGCAAAAAATAAAAGATGCTGAGGGTGGCTACTTTTCGTTGAAAAACCCTGTATATTAATATTATACAATGTCGTACATATTTATTATTGCAATCTACAAAATAATATTATGAATAATAGGTATTACCAAAATTACAATTGATGATTAAGAATAGGTATGCATGCTAATTATCTAAATACCTAGTAAAAATTTTACATCACTTATATATTTTAAAAAAATTCACTCTAATAACATAATTATATTCTTTTTGTGTGATCTACTATGCGAGTGATTATTTACAGGAGTGATTTTTACTAAAGTAATTTTTGTCGGAGACGTTTTGCTTTATAGACAGTCTTTTGACCTCTGAGCTACGGTAAAATTGTAAAAAAGAGACAAGTCTCTTGACCTCCTAGCGTTGGTGTAACTGTAGAAAGAGACAAGTCTTTTGACTTCTAAACTCCGCTGAAATTGTAGAAAGGGACAAATCTGGTGCCCACCGAGCTCTAGTAAAATTGTAGAAAGAGACATATCTTTTCTTCTCTAGGCTCCGGTGAATTTGTAGGAGAATAAGCTTGGGTGCACCTGTAAACATACCAGTCAATTAAGCCATAAGCTCTGATAAAACTGTAGACAGAGGAATATTTCGATCTCTGAGCTTTGGTAAAATTGTTGAAAGAGACAAGTTGTTTGACCCTCTAAGCTTTAGTTTAGCTGTAGTTAGAGACGAATTTTTTGACTTCTGAACTTGATAAAATTTTAGAAGGAGACACGTCTTATGACGTCTGTGCTCTGATGTAACTGTAGAAAGAGAAGTTTTTTGATCTTTGAATTCTGGTGAAATTGTAGAAAAAGAAACGATTTCTGACTTCTAAGCTCGGATGTAAATGCAGAGAAAGACAAGTGTTTTGACCTCTAAACTTTGTAAAAATTGTAGAATGAGACAAGTCTGTTGACCTCTAAGCTCTAGTAGAATTATACAAAGAGGCAAACGTTTTCTCCTTTTTTAGCTTTGGTGAAATTGTGGAAAAAGAATGAGCTCTGGTGTAACTGTAGAAATAGCACTATTTTAACATCTGAGTGCTGAAAAAACTGTAGAAGAGGACAAGTCTTTTGTTTTCTGATCTTTGGTGTAACTATAGAAAAATGCAGTATTTTGACCTCCGAGTTCTGGTAAAATTGTTGAAAAAGACAAGTCTTTTGACCTTCGAGCTTTGGTATAATTGTCGAAAGAGACAAGTCTTATGACTTCTAAGCTCCGCTAAGATTGTAGAAAGAGACATATCTTTTTTCTCTAAGCTTCGGTAAATTTGTAGAAGGAGAACAAGCTTGGGTGTAACTGTAGAAGTACCAGTTTATTAACCCATGAGCTCCGATAAAACCGTGGAAAAGGACAAATCTCTGAGCTCTGGTAACATTGTTGAAAGAGACAAGTTTTTTGACCTCTGAGCTTTGGTATAACTGTAGTTAGAGAGCCTTTTGACTTCTGAACCTGGCAAAAGTTTAGAAGGAGACACGTCTTATGGCATCTGTGCTCTAGTGTAACTGTAAAAAGAGAAGTCTTTTGACCTCTGTGAATTCTGGTGATATTGTAAAAAAAGAAACGATTTATGACCTCTGAGCTCTGATATAAATGCAGAAAAAGCAAGTGTTTTGACCTCTGAACACTGTTAAAATTGTAGAATGAAACAAGTCTGTTGACCTCTAAGCTCCAGTAGAATTGTAGAAAGAGGCAAGTGTTTTCTCCTTTAAGCTCTGGTGAAATTGTAGAAAAAGAATGAGCTCTGGTGTAACTGTAGAAATAGCAATATTTTGACCTCTGAATGCTGGCCAAACTGTAGAAGGAGACACGTCTTTTGTTTTCTGAGCTCTGGTGTAACTGTAGAAAGAGGCCGTCTTTTGACGTTCGAGTTCTGATAAAATTGTTTGACCTCCGAGCGTTGGTGTAACTGTAGAAATAGACTTTTGACCTCTAAATCATGGTAAAATTGTAGAAAGAGAAACATTTTTTGACCTCTGAGCTTTGGTGTAACTGTAGAAGAAGACAAGTTTTGACCTCTATGCACTGGTGTAACTTTTTTTTTATTAATTTATTAAAGACTATTTACAATCTACTTTACATGGAGTATTAAGTAAATGTGATGACGTTTAAAAAGTTTGATAGGAGAACCCATCCATCGATGGTACTCCTGTAGTAGTCCTTCCACTTAGGGTGCTGTTAGCAGATCACGAGGCCATCTTCTATTTAAGCGTCCTACAGGTAAGTGGTCGTTGGATAATTACTGGACTAGTTCGTTGCTGTGTGCCTGGAGGTTCTGGTGGTAGTTCTCTGCAAATCTCTGGATTTCGTCGACTACGAATGGAATACCGAGATCTTCGTGTATCGTCGGATTGGAAACGTACCAAGGCGCATTCACCAGAGCGCGGAGTGTTTTAGATTGAAATTGTTGGATGGTTTTTATCCGTGTTGGCTTGGCGCATCCAACAGTTGTACACCGTAAGTCCAGATAGGCTTCAGCATTGTTTTGTACAGTAACAGTTTGTTGCTTAAGGATAGTTTGGACTTTCTTCCGATAAGCCAGTACATTTTGCGGAATTTAAGATTTAACTGTTTGGTTTTGATATGTTTCTGCCATGTGAGTCGCTGATCCAGGTGTAGTCCCAAGTATTTGGTTTCCGTCTTTACGGGTATAGGTGAGTTGTTAATTCTGACCGGCGGACAGACACTAAATCGCGTGGTAAATGTTACTTGGACCGATTTAGATTCGTTTATTTTAATACGGCATTTACCGAGCCATTCAGAGATCCGGTTTAGATGATGTTGGAAGTTTTCGGAAGCAATTATAGGGTTTTCATGAATGGATATGATGGCTGCATCGTCGGCAAAAGTGGAGGTAATTGTGTTGTCGGTTTCTGGCAGGTCAGCAGTATATATGAGGTAAAGGAGAGGTTCTAAGACACTTCTCTGTGGAACACCGGATTTAATGGGGTAGTATGAGAATAACTCGTTGAGCTTAACTGAGAAATGGCGATCTGTTAGGTATGTAACTTTATAAAAAAACAAGTTGCTTGATCTCTAAGCTCTGGTAAAGTTGTTGCTTTTTGACTTCTGAGCTCTGGTTTAACTGTAGGTAGAGAAACGTCTTTTGACCTCTGAGCTCTGATAAAATTGTGGAACACGTTTTTTGCCACGTCTTTCGACTTCTGTGCTTTGGTGTTACTGTACAAACACACAAGTTTTTTGACCTATGAGCTCTGGTAAAATTGTAAAAGAAGAAAAGTTTTTTGAATTCTGAGCTCTGGTAAAAAAATATTATGTGTTATAGTACTGCGCTCAGTACTAATTGTTATTTTGTTCTTTGTTTAGTACACACTAAGCTAATAACTACTGGTGCTGAGCTCGATGTTCCACAATGGGGCTTTGTCAGTGTTTGCATCAGCGAATAGCACGCCCATAAGACGCATGATTGCTGATGAGTCTATTCTGTGCGAGGTTATGTAAGTATAAACTGCAGACCACACCCACTTCTAGTTGTCGGCTGCGATAATGGCCTTGCGTCAAAGTTACACTGCAATAGTTTATTGAATGTGTTTTTGTATAGATTTTTCGTCTTGTTTTCGCATACGGAATCTCGCTTATCCCTATTTGTTCCATATTTTTTAAAACACCCTGTTTACAAAAATAAGAATTACTTGCTTTATTGCTATTTTAGTAATCTTTGTATGATTAATCAGTGAGTGGAAAAATATCAGCGGCATGTGGTTAGATGTGTACTGTGTACACTTCAGAATATTGTTATTCAAACCAACTAACGAACTAAAAAAATTTCTACTTGCGATTTATGTTTATAAACAAAGATAATTCAAATCAAGATCGTAAATAGCCAAGAAACGTTGCTATATTTATTCAATCACAACTCATCTACGTGAAATTTAGTCGATAACAAGAAGTTTCGCAGAGTTAGGTTATCTCTGACCTATTCGAAATCACTGGTCTATTGAATGTGGAAAGCCTTTGGGCTACATATACCGACTAACTTTCCTGACTGATCGAAACATTTTACAGATTTATGACAATCAACAGAGCCTTGAGAACTTCAGAAATTCCTTGTCGAAGTATTGATAAATGGAAAACTCGTCGAAACTTAATTACGAAGTCTTTCTAATAAATTATGAATGTACTGTTTAGTGTTTCAACGTGTATAAAAAACTTGTTTGCCGTTTGTTTAGATAACTTCCGCAAACTTTGTGGAGTCTCCACGTCGGGAAAGTTCGCCCGCGCATTCTGCATCCTCCAAGACGTCACTCTGCTTCCTATTTAATATTTTACATTTGAAATGTTTATCAACTTATTGAAGTTCTCCCAAACCGTAGAAACTGTTTTCAAGTAGAGTTAATGAAATTAAGACTCGGCAGCATGAAAGTAGTCGGTTTTTTATTTTCATGTTTACTTTTTAAAATTCTGCGCAGTTTTCAGATGGAATGCAAATAAACTATTATTAGGTGTTCAAAGAATTCATAAGCAAAATTGGAGAAAAATAAAACAAATTTAAATTTAGTTTGCTGGACTAATTTTTCATAAAATAAATGGAAATATTTACATATGTAAAATAAAAGAATACTTGAGAGTTGAATTTTGAATTAATGTATAATTCAGCGCCGAAACAATTATTTTACATTAAATGGAAGGTTGCTTACTTTATGTTTAGAACTAGAGAACTGACAAGGGAAACTAAGAGAATGGTCAAATTGTCTCTTTCAGGACAAACTCTAGCCTGAAATTAATTACATACTATTTAGTCACGTTTCAGTAGATTTAGCTACTAATCTTAGTTTTTACATAAGACTGTGTTTTAGCACTACAACTGCTGAAATAGAATTCTTGTGAGGCGGTTGAATTGTATATTTTGTTGTTTTATTTTACAAAGCCTCAATTACTTAATTCGATTCTAATCCCTCTGCTTATAAGTACTTTTAGTAGAAGAGCCAGTATTTCAGCCAGAGTTGTACAAACTAATCAAGGTTTGTAGATTGATCTTTTGGTAGAATTAAACCTTCAAATTAAATTTGCATTTAGTTTACAATTGAAAATGGAATTACATATTTGTCCTACTCACTTCTAGTAAATTTAGTGTTCAAATTCAAATTCAAATTACGTTGTAAATGTAGCTAAACGTATTAATCCGATATTAACATGGATAGGTTAGTTAATTCAACGTAAAAACTCAAAATTATAATATAGCTACTTCTTATTTTATGATATTAATGTAAATACAGGGTGTCGCAGCCAAAACACCCCAGCTATTTAAAATTTCTTTTTTTCAAATCAACAATGAATTTTTAGAGTTTATTGCCGTTTCTAAATTCGCCATATTGTAATATTGTTTGAAATAAAAAAATTTCAAAAATGTTCTAAACTTTAAAATTTCTGAAGTTTTTCAAACTTAGTTAAACTGTTTTAGAGATTTAGATTATCATCAAAACAATTTACAGATTTTGAAAACTTTTAAAAACTATTAAAATATGAAAAATTTTTAAAACAAATTTTCAAAGTTAAAAGTTTTCAAATTTGCCATTAACCAAAATATTTAAGTTTTAATAATCTAAGTTGCAGGCTTCTGCGGCCGTTGTTAATAACAGCTAGGCTTCCGGGTTGGAGCCGCGTCATCGGTGCATGAACTGCCTCAACCCGCAAACACAGAACGTACCAATACTTCTACACCACCTACCTCTATAGCATTTCTACCTTACATACACAAAACCACCGACCGCATCAGCAGACTATTAAACAACAAAACATAAAAACCGTTTTTACTCCCTTTCAAAAACTGTCCAATTTCCTTCCTCCGACCAAAGACAAGTTACCTACCCTACAATCCTGCGGTGTGTATAGTGTACCTTGCTCCTGTGGGAAAGCCTACATCGGTGAGACGAAGAGGCCGATCAGCGTTCGAGTTTCTGAACACGAGCGCTGCACTCGACTGAAACGTCCCACAGAGTCGGCTATCGCAGAACATAAACACGATACAGGCCATAACATTCAATTTGACAAAACCAAAATCCTAGCCCGTTCTTCCACCTACCTCAACCGTGTGATCCGTGAATCCATAGAAATACACAAAACTCCTAACAATATTAACCGAGACCACAGCTATCCCCTCCACAATGCCTACAAACTTTTATTTCCGAGTAAATCCAAGCCCCGCCCTGCAACCGCTCAACCCCTACAGCCCGACAGCCAATCACAGACCCAACATTCACACCTTGTTACCCACCCGTCCCTTATAAACCCGATGCCTGCACCGGTCTCATAGACCACATCCTAGTTTCAGACCGTCTTACCGCCCACTTCTCGGACGAAGCAGCGATCGGAACTTCAATCGCCGGCGATCATCTCCCTCTAACGGCCACCTCTGACATCGTCAACCCGCCTCCACGCGCAGCGACGATTAAGAGGTTTCGGGATTGGGAGAATGCCCGCTGGGATGAGTTCGGTGAAGCTGTCGAGACCGGATGCAGGGGAATCCTTCGTCCCGCAAACCTAGAAGAACCTAACAGGGTAGTCACTTATCTTACTTCTGTTATACAGGATGCCGTGGAGAACTCCGTCCCCGAGAAAACCATCGACACGGACCGCCCACCGTTGCCTCCGAACGTCGTCCGGCTGATAAAGGAGAAAAGACGCCTGTACCGCCAGTTCGCCCGCACTCGAGACCCCCTGGTGAAAACACAATGGAACCGGTTGAACGCCATCGTCCGGCTACAAACAACGAGGTTTCGCGAAGCTCGCTGGAATTCGGCGTGCGCAAAGTTGGACTACCGCCAGGGATCTCGCTTCTGGAAGAAGTTTCAGATCCTCACCGGCCAACGCAAGTCAACAACTACCCCTCTGCATCACCAGGGAGAAATCGTCGTGGACGCCCAACGCCAGGCCGACATCTTCGCCGAGACCCTGGAATCAGCCCACCGTGTTCCGGAGGATCCCTTATTCGACGCGGGCGCCTTCCAGACTACCAACCGTCTGGTCAACGGAAACCAGGGAGTATTTCCCAGTTACCACATCCCTCAACGCCTCCCCGAACCCACCCCAGATTTCGTTCCCGAAATCCTTCACCCCATCTCCGACGATGACACCGCCGCCGCAATCGCTTCCGGGAAAAACTCCGCCCCCGGGATCGACTCCCTAACCCGCCGTGTTCTCCGCCATCTCCCTCCTCCCGCCATTTCTGCAATCACCATGACTTTTAATTGCTGCTTGCTTGCAGGTAACTTCCCATCCCCATGGAAGGAGGCCAACGTGGTTATGATCCCCAAGCCCGGAAAGGACCACAAGGACCCAACCTCCTATCGCCCCATAGCCCTCCTCAACGTGCTCGGGAAGACCTTTGAGAGGATCCTTGCAACGGCCTACGCCTATTCCTCGATTCCCGGAATCTTCTCCCAGACCTCCAGTACGGCTTTCGACCCCACCGGAGCACCGTGGATCTCCTGCTCCGACTGCACACGGACGCGAACGTCGCCGTCAACGTGGGCAAGTGCATGACAGCCGTCATGCTCGACATCGAGAGGGCCTTCGACTCCGTCTGGCACGAGGGACTCGTGGAGAAGCTCCTTCAGGCCGAAATCCCACCCCACTTTGTCCGCATCCTCCACTCCTTTTTGAAGGGCCGCCAACACCGGGTGCGCGTCCGGGGCCTTCGGTCCCGACCGTTCACTCCGTCTGCGGGCGTCCCCCAAGGATCCATCCTGTCACCACTCCTATTCACCATTTTCTGCCGAGACATTCCCGCTCCTATCCACCCTGCCGTCCGTCTTGTCCAGTTCGCCGATGACACGGCTCTCTGGGCACCTTCCTACTACTGCACCCACTCATCCAACATCCTCTCGGCCGAACTTGAAAGAGTGGAACTTTGGTTCCGACGATGGAGAGTAAAGCCCAATCCAAACAAAACCCAAGTAATCCTGTTTCGTCACCCCAACCATACCCGAAAACGCCGCCTTGACTCCGGCAACGTCCAACTGACCCTGTGGGGGCAGCCACTTCGTCTCTCCCCAAACGCTACCTACCTCGGGGTGACCTTCACGGCCACCCTGAATTGGTATCAGGAGACAAGGAAATGCCTCGATCAGGTTCAGCGGCGTAGCAACCTCCTTTCCCGCCTCCGCGGCACCTTCACCGGCTGCCACCCCCACACCCTCCTCCATACCTACAAAACCTTTATCAGACCCATTATTGAATACCGTTACTCTGTTTTCAGCGTGGCACCCCCTGGCTACATCAATCAACTCCTGCAGAAGGAGAGGGCCATCGCCAGGAAAATTTTCCGCCTTGACCGCTTCCACCCTTCCGAGGAGGTCTGCGATCTAGCGGGAATCGCTCCCATCGATGGAATACTCGCCGGACTCCGGAGGGGATACGTTGCCAGGGCCGTTGCGCTGCAACGGGAAGACATCCTAAGAACCCTCACCACACCTTCCATCTACCAACCGAGACCCAAGCGGAAGCTTAGGCTCCCTCCCGCAGCTTTCCTCGCCGACTCAGAAGATCTGCCCCAGGACCTAGAGGACTTCCTGGACAACATTCCACTAACCTTCCGCTAGAGGCCGGATCACCCCAGGGAGTATAATACCCCCCCCCCCTTCTTTTTAATATCACATTTCACAATCAAGCCGCTCTCCCCTGCCTCTAGCCCCGCGCTTCGCCCCTTCGCCCCTTACCCCCACTGGCCCCCTTATTGCACTAGCTCCCTAACTCCACTAGCCCCCTTATCCAAGTCCGCGCTACAACCCATATTCACTAACTTTCCCGGCTGAAGAGGAGATCACTCCTACAGCAGCCACTGTGACATAAATTACATAGGTTTTTCTAATTTTCTTAGGACTAATTATGTTTTTTATTTTACAGATTCGACGTTGATCATCATCATCATCATCCGGTCTCGCCAGTTGTGTTCCAGATCCCAAAGTGACCACAGCCCTGAAGATGTCCCGTGGAACCGAGGACGAAACGTTGGCAGTTCATGCACCGATGACGCGGCTCCAACCCGGAAGCCTAGCTGTTTTTAAGTTTTAATCTTAAATATTTTCAGAATTTCCAAAAGTTTTCAAAATTTCTCAAAATTCTCAATTATTTTAAACATTTTCAAAAATTTTAATACAATTTGTTTTAGCTTCCTCGCTGTACGAAGTATAGCTATAGAGGAAGGTAATGTGGGTCATGTAGGATTTTGAGCAAATGCGTTCATTTAGAGAAGTTAGTTTTGCTTTGGGTTTACCATCCGATCGATATACGAGTTATGCCTAAAAAAGATACTTTTATGCCAAGCTTTTATAACCTAAAGATTTAGACTAACAAGCAGGTTTTAGGGCCTTGGGAGACCGATAAAGCGGACGCTGCAGAGGTGTCTGTGTCTTTGTGTGTCTGTCAGTGTGTCTTTCTGTGTACACTTTACAGTCGAGACGCCTTAATGTAGAAAAACCAAATTTGATACAAAGATTTGTAATTGCAGAAGCATGACGCCGCAATTAAATGAGGTTTTTTAGCCAAAAAGGGGAGAATACTCTCTTTCAAGATAGATGTGCTCCAAAAAAAAACCTTTAACTCGTATTCTACGTATGTCGAACAGCCAATTTGCATAAACGCAATATTCCTATGACCCTCTACTGCCCCCACCAATTATTTGTTTTTATAAAAAAATTACAAATTATGGATATACAAATGATATGTTAAATGACAATTGAATTGACTTTCCATTGAGAAAAGATCACTGAGAGATTTCCTTTTGGTCGTATACCTGAGCAGTTTAATTGAGTAATCATCCAAAGGTAATAAAATGAGGAGGGGTGCTCTACTTCAATATAGACGCGCCTGGAAAAGAACCTTAGATTAGTATTCTATACATGTAAAATAACCGATCTGTGTAGACGCAGTTTCAAAAGTTTATAAAATTTTCTAAATTTTTGTTTTCAAAAATAAAAAAATGTTTTGAAAAAATAGCAAGAAAAAAATTTTCAAAAATTTAAAATTTGCCCGTCTTTAAAATTTCTAAATATGTATTTAAAAATTTTCCAGTTTTAAAAATTTTACTAAACATTATTTAAAAACTTTTAAAATTATTAAATTGTTTTGAAAACTGTCAAAAATTTCAAGTTTTTAAATTTTAAAAATTTTTTAGTTGAAATTTTTAATTTTTTTTTAATTTTAGGCAATTCCCTTAATTTTAAAATTACAAAAATTTTCAAATTTCAAAAATCGTTTCAATTTTCAGGTTTTCAAAATTTCCCACAATTTTAAAAATTTGTTTTTACAAATTTCGAAATGTTTCCTCTAATTTAACTTTTCTAAAAAATTTCAAAAAAAGGAGGCAAAACTCTAAATATTCAAAAAACATTGCGGTGCTGTTTTTGGGTCTTTCTTTCGTTTTTTCTACGGGATTCTCTTTCCCGAGACCGCTCTAGCGGAGGAAACATTTGGAGTTACATAACAATAGGGAGCGTAGCCCACGGGTTCTGCTGGTCTATCTTATAATAAATCTCTAACTGCCTCATTATAACACTACGGGAGTCTTTTAAATATTGAAACGTATTTATTATTTTAAATGAATGTTTATAGCGGTCACGTAGTGCGGCGCGACACGACGTTTCTTACATCTCTCTTTTATCAAAACAGCACGAGGCGAAGGTCGTCGGTTTAGCTAGTTTTGTCTTAAATATCAAAAGTATCTGCTCGGAGGTTCCGTGACCAAACATACACTAGAAAATCAGCTACAACTTTCCCAATAAAATATTAAAAGGTGTAAAGTCTTTACAAATAATGTATTTTAGTATTAATTTTATATTAAACATATAAGCAAAGCCTGCATATTAAGATGCCTGATGGGCATTGACCAAGATAGGTACAGACTTTTTCAATATTGTTGTTCTTAAACTTAAACGTATGTTTCAGAAGTTCTACCGAATATCTATTTATAATTGTACTCATGTTTATAAAAATTTTTTCTCATATGATGGCACTTTTCGAGAACTACATTAGAACTCTGTCGTCTAGGAAATGTTAGTGTCTGCAGCGTTTTTAAAAATCTGCATTTTATGTAAAGTTAAGTTGAAGAGGAAACGACATCGACTTGATATTAACTATTATTACTGTAGAAGTTCTGCTGCACCTTCACACATACTTATATTTTCGTTGTTTGTTTATCCTCTTCTTTAAGATCTATTGTATCTACAGGGTAAACAACCTTCGTCGAGTGCCCCTTAGGAAATCTGTCTAGTTCGGTGAGTAAAAAAACGTGTTATTTAGGTGATACGATTAGTATCTAACCTATTCAATGATTTTCACATAAATAACTTAGCCGCTGCTTTGTAATATTGGAACTATACGTGCATATTTTAGACATTTTCGGTAATAAATGCGTATTTTAACTGATGTCAGCTTCGAATTCAGTTGTACATAAACAATTTTTTAGTTGCAAAAGAGGCACATTAGGTAGTAAAAGAATAATTTCAATTTTTTGAAATTTTAAATTTACTAATTGCTTCGTAAAATGTTTTTCATTTTGCAGTATTTTCGAAAAAAAAAAATAGCAGAAAATTTAGGTCTACAATAGCTTAGACTGCCTCTAAAATTTAGATTTTTTTACTCATACCGTTTTTAAAATGCAATTGTTTTCCGTTTTTTTAACACGATTTTCAAAGACGTGTAGCTTCTTCAGGAAGCGGTTTAGAACAAAAGTTGTAAAGACATTTTCGACTTATTTTTGCGTCAGGAATCGGCTGGTAAATTTATGGTAGGAGGTTTACAGACACCCTGTATTTAAAAATTTAAAAGAACGTGTCGCGCAATTATGATTTCTAAATAATTTAATTAAGAAATTTTATAGTTGTAAAAACAGGTTTTACGTTTAAATAGATGAAGGAAAAAGAAGCTAAAGAAGTAATTTTCGATATCATAAGTGTTGTTACGTGAAAGTCAAGGCTTGCCGCTTGCTGTCAGTTTTCAATAGACCAATAGTTTTATACGAGCATTAATAGTCTTTTGCAATTTTTATAAACTATTCTAAACTTATAAGGGAACATTTTGTTAATTTTTAATGTTTCGTAGTGCCCTAAAGTTGCGGAAATTTCACATTCACAAACACGCACGTATTTCGCGAATCTAAGAAAAAAAGTCCCCGGAAAAAAGGCAGGGAAACAGACCCATGCAAAGAGAGTCCCATGGAAAAAAGTCCCCTGGAAAAAAAGTTTTCGGAAAAAAGTTACTGGAAAGAAAGTCCCCTGGAAAAAAATTTCCTGGAAAAGAAACCTCCGGAAAAAAAAACCCTTGAAAAAAAAGTCTCCGAAAAAAGTTTCTTAGAAAAAAGTCCCCAGGTCACAGAAAAATGTCCGCGGAATAAAAGTCTCTAGAGAAAAAAACCAAAAAATGTAAAAAGAAAGGCAAAACTGATGAAAACAGTTATGTTTTTAATATAAAATAAGTTAAGATAAGCTTATCACGTAACAACACTTTCAATTAAAGAATACAAAGAAAAATTAAAATTGAAATGTTTTTTTGTTATACGTTAATGTTATTTTTAGATATTTTAGATATGTTTCTCGCTGTATCGAAATAACAGTTTTGAATTTCCAACAAAAGGAGCGTTTCTCGATTTTTACTTCCTTTGTTTCTGATAAATTGATAATGGATACTTAAAAGGCTTACAAATTTATTTTTACTGCACTTTGTACATTTAATTTAATAATAAACAAAAAAACACTTTTTTTGGTGACTTTTTTCCTGTAAACTTTTGTTTCCGGAGACTTTTTTCCGGGGACTATTTTTCCATGGACTTCTTTTACGAGGACTTTTTTCCTGTAGGCTTATTTCCGAAGACTTTTTCCCGGAAAATTTTTTTCGGAGAATTCTTTCCGGCGACTTTTTTCCTGGAGACTTTTTTCCGCTACCGTATTTCTCTCTTACAAACGGTCATTGCTGTTTGTTCTGTTCGCTATTTCTCTTTGAACGCTGTTTTCCGTTTCTATGAAGCGATTAAATTGTTTTATAGTTGTAGTAGTAGTGTAAAAATCTTTGATACTTAAATTTTGACGGAAATACACTTTGGACCTACAGGAATCCTGGTTAAAAAATGTCTGTCTGTCTGTATGTATGTGTGTCTGTGTGCTGTAACAAGTAAAATTATAAAGCATTGTTTTAAATAACAAAGTAGGTACTTACGCTAAAAATCCTCATGGGAATTTTTTAATCTAGTTCTAATCACCACACTGTCAATTGCACTTTAACGAACTTATCGACGATATAAAAAGCTAAATCAAACTTAATTAAAAACACATAAATAACTGCAACAGCCCAATACATGACGCACCACACAAGCGCACACTTATAACCTGAAAACGTGAGTACGACTAATCGAACAAATTTCATATCCGCTCAACTCCGCAATGTGAAGCGATCAGGGGAATCCCCAAGTCGAAGACAAGTGTGATTTCGACGAATCCTACAGATCACTTCAATGTTTACACCTTATATTTTTGATGCATTTAAACAATTTTTTTCCAATTAACACTATCTTGCATCAGAAAAATTATGCAATGATGCAAACTAGGCATAACGACCAACGCACAGCGTCCTTTATCGAATGTTTATCCTATCTACACTCTGTTATTAAAATAAATTTGGCAGCAAAACGTGTTACTTGATTTTAAAAAAACACGAATTCTCAAACCCCAAAAATGTATCATATCTCTTCTGGTAAATAGTTAGCTGTCTTTCATTAACTAAAGTTATTTGAAGCAAAACAACATTCTAAGAAATTAATATTCTTGCATTGAGAACTTTGCGATTCTTTAATTAAGTCTACATTTTCAATTCAACATTTTATTTGTCTGAAAATAAACAAATGCTCTCAAGAATATATTTTTACTTGATTTAGAAATGTATTTTTCTGTGCTTACTATTCAATTATTTGCTTAGTCTAGATCACAAAAGATTTCCACAGACCTTCAGACTAACCTCCAACAACAAGCTGGATAAACGACGTATTCTGCAGAATTAACATTTAAACACTATGTAATTTATTTCATTTGCAGACTTCCAGACAACGGTTTCCGGAATTGAGAAATTTATTTAGTGTGTCAACCATTCTACGTTGCAAGTGATAAACAATCACAACTATTTTAAAGTCTCCCATTTTTCCGAAACATCAACCGACGTTGTAGGCACCTGTAATCCGGTATGGTCCAGTGGCGTTTTGGAAGGATTTCATTCTTACCTTGTTAATGTGAGTCAATATTATAAATAACATAATAATTTTATTCCACCAAATACACTCAAATTTTTGAAAGGTTTTACTAATAGAGTAATAAATTTTGTACATAATTTTTAGTGTAAGGGCTTCTGTTTATTTTCATCGAATCCTGGCTTTTGAGCTAACCAGTGTAGGTGAACTTCTCCGGAACCATCAGTTCAAGAGAAGTTTAACTTGTTTCAGTGAGTTTGAGAGTGTCCTACACGAAATCTCAGGAACTACACCGGTTTTAATGGAATTTGGTATACCTTGGTACAACGAAAATTTAGTAAGCTTAAAAGTTGTGCGATCCGGAATTTAAATGTCTTTAAAATGGCTATGATTAGTTCAACATTTTATTTAAAACTTTTTTATGCAAAAATGAGTTGACAGTCTTTACAATTTGGTTTTTGTAACAGCCCGAAAGCTGCATAATGTTATTATTTAATTAAATTTTAAAACCTCAAAAGCTGTGAAGTGAAAAAGTATTCAAAATTTTAAGAATTTTCAAAAAGTTAAGCTTGAACCTAGAAACATTATTGAGCTACAATTTGGTGTATGCCCCAATCCCCCTATTTCTCTATTACGTTTTTTAAGAATTCACTCCGAAATCAACTGTCAGATCGACATAAACTTTGCTGTTTATAATAGCACTAGTGGTACATAATGCTACTACCTACGAGCATTTTTGAAACCGCTACAATTGTGAGTGAGCTTTTGTTATTAAAGAAAAATTGCTTAAAAACTACCTAAATAATTTCTTAAAATTCTGTCGAGTCATAGAGCTAGAGATGAACTACAATTTAGTTGGCGTGGACACTTGTTAATTTCTTTGTGACACTTTTTATAAATTTCTTTATTTAATAAACTAGGAACGATAAAACCTGAGTTATATTGCTTATAAGTGATCAAATATCAAATTTAAAACCAGCCGGGATCTACGGCATCCCTTGCTGTTGTGGCTCAAACTACATCGGACAAACTGGTAGTTCCATTGAGTTAAGATTGCGAGAGCAGAAAGGTGATTGCAAACACAAACGCATCACAAAACCTGCGGTGGCTGAACAATGAACATACTGGCATTAGATGGACTTTGACAATGCTCGGCTACTCGCCAGAGTACCTTTTTACTTCCCTCGTATGATAGTGAAGCAATTGAAATTGCAAAACAACCTAACAACATAAACAGGGAAGATGGTTTTAGACTCAGTAAAGCTTTGACTCCAGTAGTGTATCATCTAAGAACTCGTAAGCATCATAGATCTCACGATCACGCTCTACCGGATCCGTCTTTGCCCACGGTGTAAAACTTCAGCTCTTTCCAGGTAGCTTAGATCCAGAGTTCGGAGAAATAATAAGATCCAACTGTAAATCAAATTATTTATAATGTTTATTAAATGCTAATTACAATGCAAAATAAATTATTGTATCGGAAAATGTAAATTAATAATTTTATGTATAATAAAATTAAATGTTCAAATAAATAATGTCCCCTCTTGGACGAGTGGACTATGGTTGAACGATTTCATCGAACGAATCCTGCGTCGAATATCAACTGGCGGATGTCCCTATCTGCGCACGATCACTCTGTTCAATTTGGACGCATTGGTCGATATTGAATCGCAACAAAAATGGTGTTCACGTGCTTTGGCGTTTCTGTAACTATAATTAATGTCTTTTGCACTCTGTACATTCACTCAATGCAGTTCAAAACGTCTGGAACAAAATTGTTTATTGTGCTGTGGTGTGCCCCAATGTTCACACACCCTCGGGTTACGGCTGTAACTGGAAATAAACTGATTGTTTACGAGTTCAATGAGGTAAGTGTTTTCTAGATTTATTTAAGTAATCGGAAAGGGATTTAAATACACAAATTAAAGTAGTGGAATCTGCGTGAAATTATTTACAGATTTCGGGTTACTAATCCAATTCATGGAGAGTTTCAAATTAATAAACATAACTGGTAACTTCTGGTTAAATAAACGTTTTAATTTCAATGAGGCACCTCAGTTTCGAAATTAAATTCATTTATTCTAGTGATTACGGCTTTATTTCTTTCAGAAGCTATTCTAACTCCACTAAAAGAACATCGACATGGTTTTGAAATAATTTAATAAATATTTAATTTCCATGCAAGATCTTCTTACAATAAAAATTAAACATTCAATTCCTGGTTCTAAATAGTTCAACTTAAACTAAAAGCAAGTTTGAGTTCAAATTAAATCCCAGCCTGGTTTTGAATTCTAAGTCCAGTCTTGACTTAAATCAAAAATTTTCTAACAGTTGAACGGTTCGGAGTAAAATAAAATTTACTAAGTCGGATCAAATAACTTTAACAGGAAAACAATTCGGAATGTTTGTTTTTAAATGGAAGTTAAGCTGGATTCTTGTTTCCAAGAAAGACAGGAATGAATTCGTCTAAATTGAACTGGTGCACTGGTTTTATACCCAGTGAAGGTGGTAGGGATGTTTTGGAAGGAGTTATTCTGGCAGTTACCTTTTTCCCACACCGCTTCCTTCGCTAGCACCTGGCGTGTAAATCCCCACTTCGAGTGCCGTAAACGAGTTTTCTTCAAACAAATGTGACAAAATAAATTCTTAAATATTTTTTAAATGTTACAGCAGGTTTGCCCCGTTACAACGGTGACAGCCCACCAGAACTCCGCCGTTCTGCCCGACTGGCTTAAAGAGGTTTAAATATCTCCGCTTTTCGGATTTGAATTCAGTGTTCTATTCACTCTGAAGATGCAAGCTGCATTGTCTTGCGAAGCGTTAGTTAGTTAGTCCTTGTCCGCCCCAAGGTTTAAATAATCTAAGCACACGGCCCTGTTTAGGGCCTACGAACAACTATCGCTCAATCTTTTAGAGAAAATGCTGGTAAAGGCAGACAAGCTACATTTCGGTCCTTACCTGATAAGCCGAAAGTAAATTGTAACATTGACAGTTCGAGAAACCGCGAAAGCTTCAAAGAATATAAAATGAAATGTCACAACTACTATTGACGACAGGCCCACAACAGACCAGCTGATCACTATTAGGCAAATGTTGAAACAGAGCTGGTAATTTAACAAGGACCGCCACAAGTTCTTCGAAACAGTTATGTAAAACACTAATAAGACCGGTAATAATGTATGGATGCGAAATCTGGACGATCAACAAACAAAATTAAGAGATGCCTAGGAAGTTCGAAAGAAAAATTCTGAGAAAGATATGTGGTTCCTGCAGGGACCCACTTACGCATCAATTTCGAATCAGATAAACGAAAAACTGGCAACACTCTATAAAGATCCGGATATTGCAAAAGAAATAAAATTCCAACGTTTGAGATAAGCGGGCCACGTAGGTAGACAACCAGATGATAGAGGTATACGAATAACCTGTGATGAACAGCCGACAGGAACAAAACCACTGGGTTGACCGCTACTAAAATGGAGAGACAAAACATCAATTCTGATCTTAAACCAATGTCAATGAGCAAGAATTTATGCTAGATAGAGTTAAATGGGGGCGAATAGTAGCATCAGCTAAGACCCATCTTGGGATGTAACGCTACGGGGCAAATAAGTGAGTTTCTACCTATTAAACTAAGGAACAAGCACCAGTTCTGCTAACACTATACAATTTTTAAATCTATTCAGTACTAGCCGCTGTTTTAAAGTTTGCGTCAAATATTAAAAATATTGTCTCTCCCACTGCCCTGCTATGTAGTAAAAAGACATCCTTAATTAATTTCTTTAATTTCTCAAGAGTGTCAGATGCAGAATATGTTAAATTTTTGAGTAAATTGCAGATTTAGTAAGTCTAAAAAATAAAATGAAAAATAAAAATAGAAATAATATAAGAAAAGAACGTTGCTCGGTATCTGACAATAATCGTACTGATACATTGTTGTCTGAAATTTCAAATGCAAGAAGTCGTTATTTGCGAATGTCGATATTGCCGTTTCAAAATGGTTGAGTTTGAAGTTTGTGTTTGGAATTCAGTAAATTGCCAAAAGAGCAGGTGAACTCAACCAACTCATATTAAGTTCCGTTTCAGAAGCAATCAGCTTGTTCAGGTATGAAAGCTGCAGCAAAGTTGGCTTCTCAGTTTAGCACAGTTGAGAATCGCATTATGTGTTGTACGACTTTAATAAAAATACACCGATTTAAATTTTGTTAAATGTATTTTTCACACGTATACAAATTGATGATAGCGATTAAAGAGATGTATTTTAAAGTAATCATTAGTTTTATAATAAAAGTAAATGTTGTAGCAAAAGTTTGCTACGAATTCAAGTTTTAAGATTAGGATCCATTGGCAGGAAATTAAATAATTTCCTTTAAAAGATAAAATCTTTACGATCATATTATTATAAGAATGCCTCGCATTTTCACGTAATGTACAAATCTGCTTTGCATAATAGGTTAATAACTGAATTCAAACTGAAACGCTTATTTAAAGCAGTTTGAGTTTGCGTGTGTGTGTTTTTAGGCAAATATTAAATTACAGGAAGAAACTAGCAGTTAATTACATTTTAAGTGCTAAATTCATTAGCACATCGAATTTCTCCCATGTTATTGAATTATAAAAGAAATTAGCGTAAACTAAGTAGAAAACAAAAATGAAGCTTTAAAGCAGCAAACGATTCATCTGTAGGGAATCGAAATTTTTACAAGAGCTTTACAAGCATTTCCACTTTAGGAGTCTCATATATTACACGACAGATAGGAGTTGGACTTCAAATTTAAAACCTCTATCCGTCACAATTAATAATAGTTACAACACACAAGAGAATGTATGAGTTACGATATTCATTTGGGAAGTGGAAGAAGAAATCAAAGCTGGAATTTCTTACAATTTTCACAGCTCACTTTTTTGCAGAACCGCACATAAATCCCTCAAAGGGACAACAGAAAGCGTCGGAACTGCGAGATACTTGTTGAAATTTAAGATATAAAAGCTTTAAAATTTAAAATCTCATGCATGAAACCAAAATGAAAAGAGGAGAAATATTTGCTGTGTAAAGGAAACTATGCAATTAATATTGTAATCGTTGACTACAGTAATTTATTAGTAGCGTATGTAAATAACTACTTATCCCCGTAAAGTGGCGATGAAAAATTGCTAAAATGTATAAATTTCCGTTTTTCTTTTTAATGTTTTGCGTATATAACTTGCACGTACATTAATATCCGCCGTTAAAATAGGACGTCGTTTTATCCACAGGTCCCAAGTCGCATTTCTCATGCGGACAGCTTTCCAATATTTCTTGCACCAAAATTGATTAGCTTTCACAAGAACAAACAACAATTCTTCATCTTATAATTATCAAATTGTTTTCGTCTTCAACATCACTCTCAGGCGGCCTAAATTTTCAACCACTAAATTTTGAATAATTTATTCATTCTCGGATACAAACGTCAATCTTTTATTTCGTTTTAATAACACTAAAAAGTAATTTGTCTAAATTGAGAATTTCTCCAAATTGAAGTGAGAGGCAGGTAAAGAAAGAATTCATTTAAATTAAATCCCAATTTCACACCTTTTCGCTTGCTGTCGGAAAAATTAGTTTGCACCTAATTATTTTCGATTGAAGAAGTGTTGCACAAAAGGAATTGAAAACAAATTATTAATAATGTCGAATGAGCATTGCCAATTGCTATCAGTTTAAATACTGAAAATGTGAAATTAACGAGGGAATAAATGAGTAGAAATTTAAGACTTTTAAATGAAAATCGGTAGCATACGTTATGTCATGAAATATACGATTGATTGTGTTTGTTTTCTCTACAACTAGTTTGTAAAATTAATTATTAGTTTGAAGTTTTTAATTTGTTTTTTTTATTCAGCTCTGATGCAATTGAAGTTGCTCTGTTGCTTTATTTCAAAAACTCATTAATTGCTATTGTACATTTCGTTTGTAGTTTTTGTTTGCGTAATAAAGTAAAATGCTTTACTGTAATCAAAAAGAAATTTCATTCACAATTACAACGCGATTTTATTCTATTTTATACATTTAGTTCACATTCAATGTAATTGTTATTTAAAATTTATCTGCAAACTTATATAAACTCGCTGAACTGTTTTATACTATATTCAATGTTCTAATGCCTGAATGGTTACACCGATTCAGAATTAAATTATAGATATATTGTAATTACTAATTTTACTCATTTAAAGACGAAACTGTGAGTGATTCGGTTTGAAATTTTTATTATAAACGGTGTCGTAAAAGGAAACAAGGTCCTGTTCCCATTCTGCCCTAATAATCATATTTAATATCAGAATCCCTAAAATTGTTAAAGCAATTATGATAACGCAAGCGACGACTGCAACATCGTAATAACGAGCGGCCAAACGAGGTTGGGACGAAATTGGAATACCTCTGCTGTGTAATCTAAACTACACCTAACACAAATAGACTTCATTCTAACTTTGTTCTGGAAAACCTCTAACTGTTGGTATGTTGGTACACCCAAAAATTCTTGAGTATTACAGAGATGCCTTTGCGGTTATTCTTCTGAGGTATTTCAACAGGGTAAGTCTCAAGCTGTACATTTTGACGAAAGTTCAAATTTACTGACTAATTTGTAGTCATAGATTTTTGTAAAAAATTTTAACAAAACCGAAGAAATGTGTAAATTTTCGATTAGTTGAGGTGTAAATATATAATAAATAAATATGATTAAACAAACGATATTTAAATTAACCGACTATATATTTATTTATAAATTGAGGATTTGGTGACGCCACGATTACAAAAATAGAAATATACTCCCATCACACCAACACTTGGTAACAAATAAGCATCGTATAAAAAAACTCAGGTCATTTAAAAGTTAATTGTGAGTCAACTAGAATCCGAACCAGTCCAACCAGCGGTATTTATGAGTATACTACGAAACCAATCAGTCTAGCCAGTGGGATTAGGAGTCGACTTCAACACCAGCTAACTAGTCCAACTAAGAAACTTTAGGTTGACCACAACCCTAATCAGTATAATCATGAGTCCACTGCAAAACTAACCACTCTACAATTGGCGCCCAACGTGGGGCGCCAATTACCGCCAGTTACCGGACGACGGCGGGGTCGGCAAAACGACGAGATGCGCACGTTAACGAGTGTAAGTGCGCATCCCGTCGTTTAGGCGATTCCGCCACCGTCCGGTAACAATCCCTCCAGAAGGATTGTAAGTCGACTACAAAAACAACCAATCGTGAGTGGACAACAACCCTAATCAGTACAGCGTGGAAACTTATGAGTCTGCTGTCAAACCAACCAGCCAGGGGGTTTGTACATCGATTTCAGTAACAACCAGTCCAGTTAGGGAATTTTCATCAAATATTATCTAAACCGCTCCAGCCAAAACGGTATACAAAGAACACTTATAGCATTTGAAAATTTAATTCTCAGTTAACTGCAATTGTCATAAATCTAGTCAGGGAAATTTATGGGTCTACTGCAAAACCAACCAGTCTAGCCAGAACAATTGTGGGTAGACTTTAACAACAGCCAATCCGGCTAAGAAATTGTGCGAGTCGATTTCAACTCCACGCAATCTAGTTAGGCCGATTTCAACAAAAATCAGTTTGGCTATTGAACTGTGTGAGCTCCAGCAGTCGAGTAACAAAATTTATGGGTCTACTGTAAAACCAACCAGTTCAGCCAGGGGGATTAAAAGTCGACTTCAACACCAATTCACTAGTCCAACTAGGAAATTGTATGTCGAGTGCAACCTTAACCGGTACAATCGTGGTGACATAAGTTTTCTGCAAAACCAACTACTACAACCACAAAAACCGGGAGTTGACTACAACACTAACAACCAGTTCAGCTAAGAAATTGTGAGTGCACTACAACTCCAATCAGTACAGCGAGGAGACTTATGAGTCTACTGTCAAACCAACCGGATCAGTCAGGAGCTTTGTACATCGATTTCAAGAGCAGTCTAGTAAGGATATATCAATCGAATACTACCCCAAGCGCTCCAACCAAAACTGTATATAATTCGAGGCATTTAAAAAGTAATTCTGAGTTAATTAGAATCGCAATCAATCTAGTCAGGAGAATTTATGTGTCTACTGCGAAACTAATCAGTCCAGTTAGAGTGTTTGTGAGTCAACTTCACCAACAGCCATTCCAACTAAAACACCGTGCAAGTCGACTTTAACTCCAAGCAATCTAGCCAGGCCAATTTTAACAAAAACTACTTTGGCTAATGAACTGTATGGGTTTACTTTAAAACCTACAAATTCAGCCAGGGGGATAAGAAGTCGACTTCAGCAGCTATCAATTAGTCCAACTAAGAAACTGCATTCAACCCTCTAACCAGTACAATCAGGGTGACTCATGAGTCCACTGAAAAACTAACCACTCTATCCAAAAGGATTAGGAGTCGACTACAATAACAACCAGTTTAGCTAAGAAATTGTAAGTGAACTACAACCCCAATCAGTACAGCGAGGAAACTTATGAGTCTTCCGTCAAACCTACCAGTTTAGCCAGGGGATTTTTACATAGATTTCAACAACAACCAGTCCAGTTAAATATTTTAATCGAATACTAACCGCTTAGCCAAAACGGTACATACAGAGCACCCCAAGGCATTCTGTATCCTGAGTGGACAATTAGATTTATGGGGGTGTTTGTATTGTATTGTATTTTAAGGTCTTACAGCACTTAGGCTACTTTGTCGAGCCCATTGTGCGTACTACCTTAACTAAATCCTTAAAAACTACTTAGAACTATTCTATGTTAAGAGGTTTCCAGGAGCTGACAAACTGCCCTGGCTTGGATTCGAACACCGGGCCAAATAAAGCCACAGCCTCCCGAAATCCTCTGTGACCTTGGGTGCAAGCGCCTACTCCACTTGTCTACCAAGGCCCCTAATATGGTGGTGTTTATACTTGTATCAACGTACGTGTTCCTTATACCTAATATCAAAATTTCTAATTATTTGTTCTATGTCGAAGTTAAGAATTGTTTTATTTAAAATAAATTAATATAAAATACTGCTGAATGTTCCGTATACATGTCTCGCATCCTGAAAACCAGTTTATATTATTTTTTAATCAAAGTATACATAAACCGTGGGTGTAGTCCATGGGTGTTGCTATTTTTTTTAAATTTATTATTTACTTGCGACATTTTCTATGAGTTTTTGGAAATCGAAAACTCATGCCCCCTGTTTTTTTATAAAACGATACAAATGTCTGCTTAACGTAAATTGCTCATGCGTCATGAGTGATAAACTGATAAGGGAATAATATATTCACGACTTAGTTTTTAGGTGCAGGAATATTTGCCCCTCCTTCTCTCACACAAATTTGGGTGGACAAATTACCCCTTCCGTTTCTCATTTTTATTGATCTCAAGAAATCTTTTTTAAAATTAAAAAATTCTATTTTCTAGTTTCAATAAAACAAATACGAAAAAGATTCTGTTTTAAATATAATAAGACATGATTGCAGTCTTAAACTAACAGGCGTTCGCCTGGCAGGGTTTAAGTCATATGTAGGAGTGAAGCGACGTAAACATTAGTTGATGGTAGAACTTTATTAAAATGTACTTTTGCAAAATACGGAAAGCTAACAATATCTAAACTATAGAAAAGTTCAATTTTTGCGCAGTTATTGGTAATTTAGTTATTTTGCTTTATCTACTTAATCCTAAAGCTTTTTATAGTAACAGGGTAAGGCACTAGTTACTATTAAAATAGTTAAATGTTCAGTACATTGCTAAAAGGGGATTGTTTACAAAGTAATTATTTACTTTACTTTTTGTTTCCTCTGTACGTTAGAAATAGAACTTCTTTTCAATTTAGTTTGACTTTGCTACTTAATAAAATAAAAAACAATATGAACTGAAAAGAGATGCTGAAATGCAGTGGGCGAGAAAGGGTTTAGTTGTAGCCATCTGCCATTAGATCCTCGCCGTATTGTCTGAACTTTAAATTTATTACAAACAATGCAGTATCTCGATTATTTCATCTAAAGTTTGCTTTTAAATACGTTTTGGTTTATTTTGCGAAATTTCTTGCCTAACAAAAAGCGAGCGCGATTAAAAGATAACTAACTTTTGAAAGTATACGAGAAAAATAAACTTATCTGGTCTTGTACATCTTTCAGAAATCACTTCTCTGAAAGTTTCTGAAAAGTAATTCTCTAAGCCAGGATTTCGTAATGTAACATGGAAGACACGGAGCTCACATTTGTAGTTTTTATTGCTCCGCTGAAGTTATTAAAAACAATATCAGCAATAAGGAAAAGGTCAGAAAAATATTTTCAGAGCTGAAAATAGAACGGCCGCTTTCGTTTATACGAATAAAAATATTTTTCAGGTATATCACGCAGAGGTATTGAGTTACGTAGTCAGCAAGATTGTTATTGTGTTAGTTAACTAGTTTTAAACCTAAATGAGTTTAGCATTATGTGATTAAGTCCTCGCCTCGTTACAGAGAGAAACCACAATTATCTTGGTTACTTGGAGAAAGCTTAGCTAAGAACGCCGAGCTTATTTGTGCCAAATTTACATAAAGGGACCGCGTCGCTTGTGATGCAAATTTGAAATGTGCTCTTGCGTTTGTGAGTGTCTGTACTACTAGAAACGTAAAACAAAACGGCAAAATTGCAATTTTATAGTTATTTAATTATAAACGGCTTTGGAACCAACAATCTCAATGAAAATGTTGGACGGTTTTCCACAATACAACAAATTATCTCAATTTTCTGATTTTCCCTTGAAATTATCTTAGTAAAAGTCAACACTTTGCATAAATATTTAATTGGCAAGTTTTATAAATGTTGATAATATTTCGGTTTAACAATAATAAAAGAATTTTAATCAACAAAGAGATAATAATCGACATTTAGTTGGAAAAGTTTATTCGTCTTAGCAAAGAATTTTATTTTTTTTTCGTTTTATAAGCATTACTATATTGTCTCTAGATATTGGCCAAAAGATCGAGGAATTCACCCACAGGGTTCTTCTGAAACATGAGCTGAATATATTAGACATCCAATCAACTTAGAACTACACTACACTTGTGAATTCTTCTTGACCACGAAAAAATTATAAGAACCATAAAAATATAACAGCTTTAGAACAACGCAAAATTAATTAATTTAGTGTATTTACGTACATACATCGGATATACTCTTAATTAACGAAGCAAACGTGTTGCACGTATACGTACCTAACACAAAAAAATAATAATTGTATCTACCTTTATTTATTTTAAAATCCACTAGACTTACTAAAAATATACGACAGAAAGTTATTAATTACCAGCTCTGTTAAAATTTGGTCCCGAATTTGTGTTTTTGAACACCAGCTAAAACTTGTTTCAGATATTTTAAGAGTAGATACTATTTGGCTGAAACTGTATTCCTGAAATGTTTCACAAACTTACTCTTAAATATTTTGGCAATTTAAAACAGTTTTTAAATTTGTTTATTGCATTGTTGATAAACCAAGAAATTAAATTTTTTTGCTGAAAATTATAACGTAGGCTATGTTTAGTAAGAAGGCAGTAAAACCGGACAAAGTACGAACAATTAAGAATGTTGCACCATCAAGCAATAAAAAAACAAGCAAAGGCTGTACAAGTGACATTTTCTCAAATTATTAGAACTATTAATTTTTACCTACTAGATTATTGTTAAATTAAATCACAGAATAGATGTAGACACATTTTTGTAGTAAATAAAATTTGGGAATAGAAAAAACATGATTTGGGATGAGTCACTCTTAGGAGTCATTTAACTCAGTATCTTATGCATTTCGATGTTTGACACCAACACATTGCAACTATTTGTACATTGTAACATGGATTTTCCTATGCTTTAGAAATTGTTATTTTAACACTACTCGCTAACAGTGACTATAAGATCGCACCACTACTACTGCTCTAGCCGCGAACACAGTCAGCTGCATGCCGCAATATAGTGACTCGAATTTTTTTAGCAAAGAATGGATTTATTTTATTTTTAGAATAATGATTATAAAATATCTTTTACTTTACAGTTAATGTTATTTCTAAAAATTTTGCACACAGTAACATTGTGTCTACCTACGACTAATTACAAAAATGAATGTTTATGAGCCAATCTGCTAACTCATTTTTAAGTTATAAGTTTTTAAAAATTTAAATCTTTACGATATTGGAGCGGCCGTCATTTCAAAGCTAAAAAATTAAAAAAAATGCTGTCGGGAAACCGCCACAGAATTTTTTTTGCGTTTATTAAAATTTCTATGAATTTTCTTTATTTAAGTATTTTTCGAATTTTTTCTAATTTTAAAATTTTTTAATTATGGCAATTTGTAAAAACTTAAACAATTTTGTTAAGCTAATTTTAAAATATTGAAAGAGTTTTCTAAACTGGAAGCATGATTAATTTTTATCTAACTGCATTTGTAGCCTGACCTCCACCTCCACCCGTAAATGTAAGAGAGGAACATTTAGAAGAACAACCAACGTGGCTTCGGGGTACTCGATATTGCCGGATATACCTACACAGGCCAACCTCTGTACTTTGCTGAGCCTGTCTTTATTTTCAACGTGTTTTGCCCTATAGAACCACACTAGGAATGCATATGTAGTTGTTAGTACAATTACTAGCGTTTGGAGTCAATATAGCATTTTTGGTTTCGCCTACCAGGTTTTGCCAAACATTAGCTACAAGCTCAAAAGACCCTGGTCACTGGTGGCTTTGTTCGAAACATGTACTAAATGTTGCTTAACGGTCAGTCTGGTGTCTATATTGACTTCCAGATATTTACTCACTCCAACATCTGCAATCTTTTCCCGACCGAATAATTGTAGCTCTCAGAAACAAGGTTTTTTGCGGGTTTCATAATAGTCCCTTTGCTTTGAAATTCATCCTTATTACGGCCACTTGCATTCTGTTAAATACGATTAAACGTCTCCTTGTAGACACTTCCTGGCGACGGACACCCTCCCCCGATGGTTGCATCGTTAAGAGAGTTAGTTATTGGTCTGCCTAAAAGCATGTTTTCTACCTAGTCACAGAGCGCGAGATCGGATACCCCTGTATTCCGCTGAATTATGGGCTGCTTTCATGCGTTACCAAAATCGATACTCAGAAAGGTCTTTAGACCATAATTTTTAGCTCAAGTGCTTTGTTTCGCTTGCTGGTTTGGTTATTAACAGCCAGCTTGCAAGATTTCCCTGTTTGATAAGCATATTGGTTTCGATGCAAAAGAAATCTATGCAATGCGTCGTCCCTGAGAAGTCTATTAGTTTTTCCAAAGTGTTCAGAATGAAAGACACATTTAGAGGTCGGTAGGATTTAGCTTAGGTATAGTCAAAAGAACTAGGTACAAAGTTCAATTTGTATTAGTATGAAACGAGTAACAACGTACTGTATTATTATCGAAGGGTACTTATTGCAGGTAAAAGAGGGTCGCGTCCAGCAGGTAGTACGTCTGCGGAGTTGAAACTTGCGGAGATAATGAGACGCACTGCGTTGATAAGTAAGAGAGAAAAAGAAGCAACTAGTAGCAAGTCGGTGGTTCAAACCATGTTAATGCTTATTATTTTCACTGTATTTTTGTAAAATAGATGGACTAAACTGAGTTTATTTAATGTTCTAAAACATGTAATTTATATTAATTGTCTATGAACCAATCAAAACGCATAACTTACTAGTTAGTACACAGGGTGATCAAAATATAAGTAGCACATACGGATATGAAGTGTTATCGTTTGTTGGCGATGGGGTAGTTACAATTGTGATGGCATAAGAGTTTGGTGTTCTGCATTTGCAGTATAAGAAATTAGCCCTTAATTTAATGAACTATTTTCAACGAGAGAAGGAAGCCGGCGGCCCTTTGATTTCAATTAGCAAAGTGCAAGAAAGAGTTGCGGAAGCATTAAATATCAGTTTAAGATCAGTTGGGAGGCTCTCACGTGATGTTAAAGTTAACGTGCTTTGCGGACCAAAAAAACGTCGGCGCGCAAAACCAAAATCTGTTAATAATAATAATAATAATAATAATAATAATAATAATAATAGTTTGTTTATTTTGATGTATAAGAAATACATAGGTATACCATTTATAAGTACATACACTTAAATACCTTACTTAAATACATCAAAATCTCAAGGTCTAGTTCAGTTGGACTGCTTTTCAACTAGACCTGGACTAATATCCAACACAGATATTTATTAAATGCCTAAAACTAAGATACAAAAAGAAAAAACAAGAAAAATGCACAAGAATGCAATTATAATGCCCTATAAGCAGTCACATTCAGACCACAAATTAAAAATAGAAAAGAACCAAAGATAACAAAAGTAAAGACGAGGGAGCTGTAGTAACAGTGCAGGATTTAGCGGATTAAAAGAGTTTTAAAATACCGTTTTCGAAATAATTTGGGCTGAAGATCTTTTAAAAATAGTGGTAAATTGTTGTAGACTTTGCTGATATTATATTGAAACGATCTCTCGTATAATGCAGTTTTGTGTTGTGTCGGTGTAATTAAGCCTCTGTGCCTCAGATTTAAAGTATGTATATCCGTCCGGAATTTTATTTTATTATACAGATATGGTGGTGTTTTCTCGGTAATAATTTTGTGATATAATGTGGCTGTATGTAACAATCGTCTGTTTTCCATATTGAGCCAATTACTTTCTATTAATTTATGGGAAATATGGTCGTATTTACGGATGCCATAAATATACCTTAAACAAGAATTTTGAACTCTTTGTATTCTCTGAGAAGTATCATAGTCAAGACAGGGAGCAAGTATTTCTGAGCAAAATGAAAATTGGGACAATACAAGCGTGTCACACAGCATTCTCTTGTGTGGTTTGCTTAAATACGTCCTATGAGGATATAATAACATTAAATTTAAATATGCTTTTTGAATACATTTGCTTATGTGGCTTTTATATCTGAAGCTGTTATCTAAGATGAGCCCTAGATTTTTAGCACTATCTTTTACAGATATTTCGGTGCCATTAATGTATACATGAAGTAAATCCCGCCTATTTATCCAATCCACTGTTCTACCAAATAGAAGTACACAAGATTTTAAGGGATTTAGCTTTAATGCATGTTTAGACGATATTTGAAATAATTGAACTAAGTCATGTGATAGATATTCTGAAGCTACATTTAAATCGCATGGTGGGAATGAACAATAAACCTGTGTATCATCTGCATACATGTGTATTTTACTGTGGTTAACAAATGTGTGAAGGTTCGATGTGTAAATGGTATACAATAGAGACCCCAAAATAGAACCTTGTGGAACACCCTGTGATATTTTCCGCATCGCGGATATGTCACCTTGAACTTTCACCCTTTGTGTTCCATTATTAAAGTAACTCTTGAACAAGTTTATTGCGCTTTCGGAAAATCCAAAATATTGAAGAATTGAAAATAATAGTTCGTGATTAATGGTATCAAATGCTTTACTGAAATCTAGTAGGGTAAGAATTGTTAATTTGCCGTTATCTGTTGCTTCAAGTATGTCATCGGTTATATTCATAAGGGCAGTAGTGCAACTGTAGGACGGGCGAAAGCCTGATTGAATTTCAGGTAATAGGTTGTTTGCATGTAAATAATTTCGAATTTGGTTATTCATTATCTTTTCTAAAATTTTTGACAGAGTTGGTAAAATGGATATAGGCCTAAGATCAGAGTAATCCTTTGGGTCATTTATTTTAGGAAGTGGTGTTATTAAAGCATGTTTCCAAATATCTGGAAAAACATTTTCCGTCAAAGCAAAGTTAATTATATGAGTTATATACTTAAGAATGAGGGGATGACACAACAAGATCATTCTGATATTCAGGCCGTCCGAGCCCATAGCATTACTTTTAATTGCACCGATCAGCTCATTTACCACCTCTTCTGTTACCGTTTCAAAGTTAAATGAATTCGGGCATTTACAAATTCGTAAATAAAAATTATAAACATCTGTGTCAGCCGGAAGTGTTGGTATGTCTGTGAAGGCGTTAAAATGGCAGTGCGGGATGTGATTTATAACTTCTACAGTACCAACACCCAGTTTACATTAAAAACTTTGCTACAAGCTGTAAACGATCGGGAAATTGTAAGTATAAGTTTAGAAACGTTTCCCAAACTTTTAAAGAACATTGGTTTTAGATATGAAAAAGACTGCAACCGGCGGTATCTTTGTGAACAATCACACATTTTAAACCAGAGGATACATTTTTTGAAGTTTTTGTACGTAATTTGAATACAAAACTCTACAAACCCGTTTTTCTGGATGAAACTTAGAAAGTCTGAAGGAAATCGGTTCATGATCGTGCATGCTGGCTCATCACACATTTAGTAGTTATGGATAACGCATCGTATCACTCGCGATTGATACAAAAGCAGCCGACATGCAGGTGGAAAATGGCAGAAATCGCGAATGAGTATAATGAAATACCGTTTCCACCAAACGCCTTCAAAAACGAGTGCTTGCCATTACAAAAGCACATAAAAAACAAAAAAATATGTTGTTGATGAAATGATCCGCGAAGCTGGCCACACAGTGGCGAAAGTGCGTGGAACATACGGAGAAACTAATTCAATCTTGGTGGCAACGTGAGATTATAGTTTATGATATTGATCCTATAATAATAAACGTAGGTGAAGATTCGTCGGATAGCTCAAACCAAGAAAGCGGCGATTCCTCTAATTAAATGTATTTACTTCTAATTATTTTTTTTTAATATTATAAATAAAATAATCAATACTTCAAAAGTTTTATTTTTCTATTATTATACGTATTTCGGTATGTTTACATACCATTATCAAAGAATTTTTTTGTGAAAATTGAGTATTGCCTAATCTTAGTACCTGCCAAGTTAAAGTTCTTTCCACTATATAGATGTATTTCCCTTGCTTTGGTATAAATACTACTCTCACCTGCTTCCAGTGTTTTGGTACATATCTTGGGCCCTTAGTATTATGCACACACACACAATCGTGTAGAAAGTTTTTGCCAGCCCATTTTAGCTTAGGTATATCAATGATACTATCTGATAGTTCACAGTTTTTTTATAAGCCTTCCTTAAAAGTATATCTGAGCTTAAGCTGTTGGCTCTGCCATCTCTCGGATTAGAGTGCATCTGAGAAAGTGAGTCTGGAGCATACCCCGTTAGATTTTTCGCCACTGTCTGCGTATATCCTCTTTGCAATTTTAGTAAGATTCCTACTACAATAGATGTGTATTTATCCAAGGCTTTTTCAAATTTAACACTTTTAGATGTTTCGTCAACTTCACTACAGTACTCCCCCCATAAGGATTTGTTCTGTTTCCTAACTGCAGTATTATATTTAACCAGGAATTTTTTACAAGTGTCTCATTTTCCCAAGCGTTTTGCTTAATTAAATAGCTTTCTTGTCTTTACTCGCAGCAGGAAGAGGTTTCTGTTCTACCATGAATAGTTTCTGGAGGTCTTCTTCACTGTGGCGGTACAATTAAGAATTAAGTGTTCTTCCTCTTTCTCCTTAATCGTTAGTCTTTTAAAGTGACCTTAGAGCATTTCAGTAGGTCGGTATTGCAGTTCATGTTCATTCTACATTTAAACTATTTACAAAATCTACAAACAAAACTAAATGTTTTGTTTTATGTGGTGGTAACTAGAAAGTTTAATAGAAATGGATACTGAGAGTACATTCACTGCACACGAAATCATTATTTTGTTTATATTCGAATCCCGCAAGTTTACTAACTAATCCCAATTCGCTTTGTTTCCCTGGCTATTAAAGTTTTGCACTGGTTTCGAGCAATCATGTTGAGTTTCTATTCGTAACTGAATTAATCGTAGTTACGCAATATTAAATTCATTGAAGCAGAAATGTTTCACAAACTTGTAAATGTATAATTATAACTTTTGGTCTCGATTAAAGCGATGCAATTTACTTTAATTGAAACGGAAAGGACAGTCTTGTAAAGACAAACTTACAGTTAACTCGATAAGCATTAGACCTGCTTAATCTTGTAGTCGATTTTGATTTATTTCTGCATAAAAAAAACTATAATTGCCCCTGTGATCAATATGAAAGAATAATAGCAGTGTGTCTGGTATAAGATAATTTTCATGTGTCGGCTATTGGATACTGTGTAGAAAAATTAACAAAGTTTGTAAATAAGCAGAAGCTGTACTAAAGTTCAAAAGTGGAATTAGGTGGAGACGGTTGTCAGTTTATGTAACTTTCGTGAAGCTTTCAGAAAATTAAATGACAGGGCGAGTTTCCCTAAAAAAAGCATAAAGTCCATAAATTCAATTATGAACTTCCGGATACACTCAGACTGAAGGGAGTTAACAGAGATCTATTACGTCTAGTCTAAACTAAAACATTTAGTTTACGAGCTAATAAAAAGATTTATTTCCTTACTAAAATCTAATTTCTACTGTGTAACATAACATTTAAATAAAACGCTTGTTAAAATCTTTATGGTGCAGTAATGTTCGTAGCCAAGAAGTTTCAAATTCAAACGCGGATAATTCACCCCTTATAATTACCTCTGGTCAGTTCAGCTTCGGCAATATTCCTCTGGGAAAATAACTTGTTATTGAGCAGAACAGCGATGCTTGATTTATAATTCATTGAAATAATTATTATTAGAATAACACTTCCTTTTTATTTTTCAGGGCATTCAAAAATATGGATAACCGTGCTTGATATTAATGAACTTAAAGTTTTCTGTAAAATATAACAAACAGTTGCGAGTAATTTAGTGAAATAAAACATTATCTAAAATACATCGATTTAACTTTCAAAACAAGATACTAAAAAATAGCAGTTCCGGTTGTTAGAAATTGCATGAAATCTTTGTGCTTGTAACCATGGACTACCAAGTACTTATAACGGAAGTATCATTATTAAAGAATCACTCAAATAATATTATCTGTCTTTATGCAGTAAATTGAGCAAAGTTCAGCAAACCGATTTTTTGGTAACAATAATAACATCGGCATTGTAAGCGTAGCACAACCTTGAACCTACTGGTTTCATATTCCTTGAGGTTTCGCGGTTTCTCAAACTGTTAATAATACAATTTACTTTCGGCTTAGACCGCGTCCTCATTTGGGGATTACATCCAGCATAATCAGGTAAGGACCGACCGACCTGTAGCTTGCAGCCTTTACAAGAATTTTCTCTAAAAGATGGAGCGATAGTGGTTTGTGAGACCTGCCTGCCTAAACAAGGCTGTGTTCTCAGATTGATAGAGCCTTGGCGGGAACAAGGATTTGATCTTAATGTATCTTGTTTGTCACGACAAGAATACTTAATAGGCTTATGTTTGTAAGCTGTTTGTAACCCCATAGCAACTAACGTTAAAAATTGAGTCCAGTAGTTTATCCTCTACGAACTCGTAAGCATCATCGATCTCACGATCACGCTCCACCTGATCTACCTCCGCTCAACCAGATTTCCGCCGTTGTACCCGACTGGTTCACAGAATTTTAAATACCTCCGAATCCCGGATTTGAAAATAGTGCTGTATTCACTCTGAAGATGCAAGCTGCAATGTCTTGCGAAACGTTAGTTTGTATGGGTTCACAAACAGCTAACAAGCATATTAAGCCAATTAAGTATTCTTACAAAGTACTCTGACAAACAAGATACATTATGATCAAATCTTTGTCCGGCCCAAGGTTCAAATACTTTAAGCACACGGCCCTGTTTAGGCAGGCAGGGCCCACGAACAAATATGGCTCAAACTATTAGAGCAAATGCTTGTAATGGCAGACAAGCTACAGGTCGGTTCTTACTTGATTATGCTGGGTGTAATCCCCAAATGACGACGCGGTCTAAGTCGAAAATAAATTGTCATATTGACCTACTGGTTTTCTCATGGTCATCATAGATTTCTTATTATACTAAAAATGTTTTTTTGGTGATAAACTTTTTCTGTGATTTTAAAATTAGTTATCATCTGTTTTTGAGCTCTGTATAGTGGCCGCCTATAAGGAGTTATGTGTTTGTGCTAATTATACAGGGTGATTCAACAATAAACGCATTTTTAAGGGCGTGTTTCTCTCATGAAAATAAGAGGAAAAGTTAATATTAATATAGGTCTGCAAATGTTTCGTTATCGAGAAAATTCATGATCTTTTTCAATTATACGGAAATGATTGCCAATTCGTCGTCGTCCATCGTCGGATGTAAGCCTCCCCTAACATTTTCCATTCCTGTCTGTTGCTCTCCTCATCCAGTCGTGTACCACATACTTCTTAATATCGTCCGTCCACCTTGTTTGTGGCCGTCCTATACTTCTTTTATGAGCTCTTGGTCTCCATTCGATTATACGGCGAGTCCACCGGTTATCCTGCGTTCTGGCAATATGGCCTACCCAATTCCATCGTTGTTTACAGAGTCGATCTATTACATCTGTTACCTTAGATTTATTTCGGATCTCGGTGTTAGTTACATGATCTCGGAGTGTGATGCCCAGCATTCGTCTTTCCATGGCCCGTTGGGCAACTTGTAGTTTATTTATTATGAATTTATTTAGCGCCCATGTTTCCGTCCCGTATGTTAACACTGGTAATACGCATTGATCGAAAGTGTTAGATTTAATTGTATTTGGTCTCTGGGATGTAAAGATGTTATGCAATCTCCCAAAGGTTGCCCACGCTGGTGATATTCGTCGTGTGATGTCTGCGTTTAAGTTGTTCTTTGTTATTTTGACTTTCTGGCCGACGTATATATATGATTCCACTTTTTCTATCCTTTTGTCGCCTATTCGTAGGTTTCGTTGGTCTTCGTTTTTTGTTTCTTCGTTGGTCATTTACTTTGTTTTGGTGGTATTTATTTTCAGTCCTATTTGACTTGACTTTTGATTCAGTTCCGTTAACATATCTTGTAGTTTTTCCCCACTTTCTGATATCAGGACGATATATGATTTAAATTCTCTCCATCGATCGTAATACCTTTGTCGTTCCAGTCAAATTCTTGAAACATGTCTTCTAAGGCTAGTGTAAACAACTTTGGTGAAATGGCGTCGCCTTGTCTCACTCCTCTGTTCATTGTGATTTTATTCGTTTTTTCTATCATTAGAACTTGGAAGGTAGCGTTTTTGTAAATGTTGTGGATTAGTGTTGTGTATCTGTGGTCCACTCGGCAGTTGCTTAATGCATTCAAAACGGCCCAGATCTCTATGGAATCGAACGCTTTTTCGTAGTCTACGAAAGCTAACCATAGAGTGATATTATATTCATTAGCTTTTTCGATCAAAGTTCTTATTACTTGAAGATGATCTAATGTATTGAACCCTTTTCTAAATCCGGCTTGTTCACGTGGTTGATAGTTATCCAATTTATTAGTTAGCCGTTCTGTTATTATTTTAGTGAACAGTTTATATAATACAGATAAAAGACTGATAAGTCGATAATTTTTTAGTTTGTTGTTGTCTCCTTTTTTGAACAGTAAGATTACCAAGGCATTATTCCAGTCTTGAGGGATGCTGCATTCGTTTAAGCATTTGTTGTATAGTTTCTCTAAAAGTTTTAAAGCTGGTATCCCACCATTTTTGAGCATTTCAACGACAATTCCATCCTCTCCAGATGTTCGTCCATTTGACATTTTATTTAATGAGTGACGTATTTCATCTGTTGTAATTCCAGGTATTTCCTCAGAGCCAACATTCCTCAGTTTTACTTGGTCTTCTTTTGTTTTCCTAGGTGGTGGTTCAACTTTACTATTGTATAAAGATTGGTAGAAGTTTTCTGTTTCTTTTATTATTTCTTCCATAATAGTTAGTGTTTCATTATTTTCCGTCACTAGTTTACTTATATTGGTTTTTCTTCCTGACATCGATCTCAAAAGTGCCTTTAAACTTTTTCTTTTCTCTAGTGTGTCTTTGATTTTATTGTTATTATAATTTCTAATGTCTGTTCTTATTTTCTTCTTAATCGTTTTGTTTAATTCTGCTATCTCTATATTGTTCGTTTTGTTCCGATTTAATTGTTTTCGCTTTTCTATCAAATCTATTGTACCTTTACTGAGTCTATTCTGGTTTGTCCTTTCTTATTTTGCTAGGGTTTCGGATGTTTTTAGGAAAAGGTGCGTTATCTCGTTGTTTAAGGTATTCAGAGACATATCATCATATTTTATGGTGTTTATATGTTTTTGCATTTCTTCTTGGTATTGAGATTTTCTTAATTTCAGTTTCTCTACATCAATTTGAGGTTTCTTCGTTTGCATTAGTTTCTTTCTTTCTAACTTTGTGTTGATATAAATCTTAGCTCTCAGCATACGGTGGTCACTTCCGTTATTTAGAGAATTTAATACGTTTGTATCAAGTACCATGTTCTTGTTATCACTTGTAATCAATTTCGTTTCTAACTGTTCCATTCGGGCCTTGCCAGGTCCATCGTCTTTTTTCCGGTTTTTTAAAGTATGTGTTCATCAAATACAAATTGTTTTCTCCTATTAAGTTTACCAGCATGTTTCCTCTATTGTTTCTCCTGAGCCGAAGGGTCCTAGACCTATTTCGTTGTCTTCGTCTTCTTCTTCGCGTCTCCCAACTTTCGCATTAAAATCTCCTATCACTAAGACATATTTTGTCCAGTTTGTCTTTAATGCAATGTTTATGTCTTCGTAAAATTTTTTTACCTCCTCGTCGTCGTAGTCTGTGGTTGGGGCATATATTTGTATTATTTTGAGCTGATAGCGTTTGTTAACTTTTATGTCTATCATTATTACCCTTTCAGATATACTTTTGTATTGTGTTGTGTTTGATGCTATTATTTTGTTAATTAGTAGCGCGACTCCTCCTATTTTCCTATCCTCATTTCCTTTGTAGAATAGTGTATGTCCACTTTTTAGGGTTACGCAAGCCTCGCCGGTTCTTCGCACTTCTGACAGTCCTACTACCGTTCATTTTATCTTTTCTAATTCTGTTTCTAGCTCTGTCAGTCTATCATCTGTCGCCAAAGTGCTGACATTGAATGTGGATACGTACAGAGTATTTCGGGTTTGCTGTTTTCTTCGTTTTAATTTATTGGTTCGGATCATTTCTTTATTCGTTGTATTTCTCGAATTTTTTCCTCCCCCAGAATCCTCGAGGCAGATTGAATTTTCAATGTGAGATTCTGAGATGTAATCTCTACTCACCTGGGGTACTTGTGTTTTCAAATTCGATACTTTCATGTTGGTTAGGGGGTTTTGGCCTTACTCACCTCGCTGGCCAGACGTGTTGGTGAGGGGGATTAAAAAGAAGATAAGGGATAGGATATTGTGAGGATAAAATATGAGGTTGGATGGACTTAAGGTTAGGTCATGCTTCCCCTTGAGTAGAGGTAGGGGAACTCAAGAGCTCGCGTAGGCAGGGTCGCTATCCCTGAAGTAGATCTGTTCTCTGTCGGGATCACAGAGAAGTATATGCCCGCTACCTAAGATTGCCAATTAAATTTTACAAATTACGCAATACGTATGTATGTATAAGTGGCATAACTGGACTATAATAGCAGTTAGTGTTTTTCTTCTCCAGTAGCTACAGGTGTGTATGTGAATATTTAAGAAGGAAAAAAAGAGTACGTCACTAATTTGTTAGATTTTGTTATAGTTTTCAAAATTCCCAACTAGTTTATGGTTGAAAAAGTTTGTTGAGTTTTTTCCCATCATTAACCGTTTTCGTGTAAACACACTTCAAAGATGAATTCTTCTATTTTTGACTGACAGATTTGTTCTTGAGTCTATGTTTTTTTATTTTCAAAGAATTTTTCAAGAGTATTTTTAGGTTATTTGAAAATAGCCGGATTATTTTACATGCCTTTGTGAAGCTTGTATAGGATATTCCATAGACCGAAGCATATAGTCCAACGGCGCATGACTGAATTATAAAAAGCTACTGGCAAAGTGAGTCTGTCTTTGTTTATACCCAACAATAATTGTAACAAATGAAAGATTCTCAAAATGTTCACACTATTAATATCATATATTATTGAAGGACTTGAAGAAACTGTAATTATGTTTTCTATAATTTAAAATAAAAAGTAAAAGGGGCATTTTATACTTTGCAGTCCATAAAACAATCATGTGTTAAATTGCGTTCCCATTGACGTTGCACTAAATATTATCAAATCTACAAATTACAAAAACGAAGTAAAACTGCCTCTTAAGCCTGGCGAATAGGAAATGCCGATAGGTGGATCGGAATTTTAAGTTTTGGGATTGCTCCCCTCGTGTTGTACGCTAAATTTAAATATTCATGAATTTGGAAACAAACCGAAGTCTTGATTTAAAAGTTGTTGGAATTTGTAGATTAACCTGTTTTCCCACGAGTCGAGTTCTCTGCTGATTTATTCTAAAGGTTGTAGGAGTTTTTAATTAGAGCGTAGGACGGGATGTTTTTAATCTAAAATGTGTGGTGCTACGCATGATTTATCTGGTCTGTTAAAACGAAAATGAGAAAAGTGTTTTTCAAAACGTGGGTTTATTTTCCTCTTAGTTTGGCCTATATAGTGTTTGGAGCAAGAAGAACAGTTGGTTAGGTACATTTCTGATTGATCGTCAATTGTATTCGAATCTGTAAAAAAATAGCAGATAATTCGAAGCATCGGAAAGCAGGTTTATCCAGAAATTCCAAAACAAAATTTTAAATCAATACTCGGATTTGATTGCAAGTTTTTCGTTACTTAAGCTTCACGCACGACGAGAGGGGAGGAATCCCGAAACTATAAATTCAAATCTCCCAATTGGCAAATTGTAAGTTCGATTTTACCAGGCTTAGGGTTTTTTTATTTTTTCATTTTGTTGCTGTAGTTTTCAGATTCGTTTTGGTTCGTCCTTTTTGTTTTTTACTAATGAGGATTGTTTAGTAGTCGAAATGTAAATTTCGAGTACAAAAAATTCTTGTTAGAAGTTCAATGTTTATTATTTTTTGTTAATTAAATATTATTTTGTTGAATTTTGCGATATATCTCATTTTCTCTCGGAAAAAGAATACTGGCTACGCCACTGCGTATAATTGTTGTATTCTGTATTAAACTTTTGCCCAAACTAATATCCAAACGCCGCATTATCATAGAAATAAATCATGTTTATTAAACTTGAGGTATTTGCAAATAAATCTGCTTTTTATTGCATAATATGTTATTTTCTAATTGAACGAAGTTTTATCAGTGAATTTAAAACACATGGTTTGAAAAAACTGTGACGTAGTGCAGGTGCTCGTAACAGATGCAGATGTAATCAAGGTGGGGAGCATTCGCATTTGTTATTTTGATAATAATTTTCAGAAGCGACTGTAAGTTATTGTGTTGGACAACAAGTGTAATAGCGGATGTTACGGGTTCTACATTTTTAAAACTTTCATTCTAATTTGAATTTCGGTGTGCGTTGACAAGTTTTTTGTGAATAATGACGTTCATAAATTTGTGATTTAAAACTTTTAGCAAAGTTATAAACTGGCAGTGAATTTTACATGTATTTGGATTTGGATAGGGATAAGTTTGTTTCTTCTTAAAACTGCAAGGCAGGTACTGTTGATTTTTCTTGTTTAAAATTGGTATAGAACTCTAGATTTTATTTGAATTTTTTATTACTGTACTGCATGGAAGGATTATCTACGGGCGCAAGAACAAAAATGGGCAAAGTATTTCGCCTGTGCCTTTTAATATAATTACGTTATATCTTTTTAAAAACAATAGATTTCGTGAGGTTGGTTGTAGCACCAAACAAGTACGTACATGTTCGGGTGCGTTCGTTGCATAACTCCTGTAAACGTGGACGTTTTACGCAAAATGTGTAAGTATATTTTAATTTTGCGGACAAAGATTGCGTGAGGTTGATGAGAGATTCAAGACTCCGGAATCAGAAGAACAAAATACGTTAGCCAAAAAGTGAGGGTGGGGGTGGAGAAGGAACAATAGTCTTTCTAAATATGACTTATTTTAGAAGTTAAATATGGAATCTTGCTCTACTTTTTCCTAATCAGCGCAGTTCAGTTTACATGTAAATGTTTAGTTTGTTGAATATTATTCATTTCTAAATTTCATAAATTCCTATAGAGACTAGTATCATAGAAAAAATTTCAAATAATAGCCCTTCCATATCTTTATTGCCGCAGAAAATTTAAAAAATCAGCGAAGCATTTCACCCGCATCAGTGCCACCATTTCATCGAATTGGCTAGTTTTTTTTTATTATTAAAAAAATATTCTTTGAGGTTTATGAAAACGGAAGGACAAATTCATCCGCTAAAATTTAATAGGAGATGGAATATTAACCTTCCTAAATATTGCCGCGCTTAAAGCTTAAGTGCGAATATTATTCTACTATCACTCTCACTCATGAGTCATGACTCATGAGCAATTTAGATTAAATAGAATTTTTTATTATCGTCACCGCTTATGAAAAAAAGGACATGCATTTACTATTTTCAAAAATGTATAGCATATAACGCGTCACAGAGCAATTAGTAGACTGGGACACAAACTAACTTGTAATTCATCTCTAGCTAGTCGTACAGCACCGAAACAGACTACAGAATTGGTAAACCCCTTCTTAAGACTACCTCTTCTAATAATTTAGAAAAATCGGTATTATACACCGCCTACTATAGCAACTACTTCTCAAAATATTAATTATTAAAAATTAACTCTTTTTGTAAACAAACGTGGGTTCTGTTTGAAAGCTTCACTAATAATTTCGCTATATTATTCGCCTTTGACGATGACTTCATAAAACATTATATTTGATTATGTAATATTAAATAATTTAATTACTAATATTAAATTAACTTGCACTCTACCGTCGTAACCAATTTAGAAATAGTATAGAGATTTAAATTAATCTCTATAACAACCATAAGATTATGAAGAAAAGCAGTGCGGCGCTTGGCTTTTTTAGCATCGACCTGCTTATCCTACTTTATATAATTTTTCCATTAATAAAGTAAACGTTTAATATTAAAACTAGGTTTGAATAACAGATTGTGGCTAGAAAACTGTTTTTGTCAGCGGCGTTCTGTGGTTTTTAAATTTGGGTAGGCAAATGCAAATCTTAAAGTATCATTAAGATAAAAAAAACTAAATAATTCTGTATTTCAAAAATTAAGCTCATTTTATTTATAAATTCCAGCTTTACTTCGTTAAAGTTAATATTTAATGAGAATCTGTATATGAAATACTTAATTACTTTAACAATATCTATTTATTTTAACGTTATACGTATTTCGGCATGTTTACATGCCATTGTCAAAGGCTACACGAAAAAGCAAACAGTTAGTGTTGTTACAGCAACAGAACTTTGTGACTTATCTTGGTAATCGTCTGCAGATGACTTGATTTCTTATTCCAAAATGGCCAGTAGAGGAGAATTTAAGAGATCAATTTGCTCATTCATTAACAGTACAGTTTTTAAATGTTTGTGAATTTCAAAAGCTTCTAGTATATCTAATTTACGTTTATCATCACAAAAGTGTAAACATTTTATGGTGTTATTAGATGTCATTGAATGATTTTGTTCTAGTAAGTGTTTAGCGTAATTGGATTTATGTGGGTGTTTGTATTTGTAACAACGTACGTGTTCTTTATACCTAATACCAAAATTTCTAATTGTCTGGCCTATATAAACCGAATTACAATGCGAACAATTTAATTTGTAAATGCCTGATTTTAGCAAATCGTCTGTTTTTGATTTTACATTAAACAAAGTGTTTAAGATGTTCCTAGTTGTTTTAAAGCTTACTTTATATTTATTTGTTTTGTTTATAATTTTAGCATTCTTTTCTGATTTGTCACCAAAATATGGGATCGAAGCATATTTAATTCTATCGAACGAAGTTAGGGTATTCGGATAAATTTTTTGAACGGTTAATTTATAATCTTTTTCTTTAATTAACGTATCAATAAGTTTAGTATTATAACCATTACTGTATGCAATTTGTCTAATAATTGAAATTTCTCTATTATAATTAATTTCATCTAAAGGAACCGTCAAAGCATTATGTATCAGGGACCTGTATGCTGCTAATTTATGTGTTTTATGGTGCAAGAATCGTGTGGTATTGTAATGTCTATTTGTGTAGGTTTTCTATAAACTGAGTACTCAAATTTATTAGTTGAATTAATTTTTATGTTTAAATCTAAAAAGTTATTGGACTTATTTTGTTCAGTTTCTAGTGTAAATTTTATGTTTGGGTGCAAGCTGTTAATAAAAATTAAAAATTCATTAATTAAATCAAATGAACTATTAAAACATGCTAAAATGTCATCAACATAACGAAACCAAAATATAACTTTCTCAGATTGATGTGATTTGAATATTTGATCTTCTAGATTTTCCATAAATATGTTAGCTAAAAGAGGTGAAATTGGACTTCCCATGGGTAAACCATCTTTTTGGAAATAAATTTTGTTATTAAAAGTAAAATAATTTTGATTGGTGCAAAGTTCAAATAATTGAATCAACTCAGTCCGTTTAATTAACTCAACATTTTTGTTAATAAGAATATTATTTAACAAAGGAATACACTCTTGAGGAGGTATTTGGGAAAACATATTAGTAACATCAAAACTAACTAGCTTTGTGGTGGTAAATGTAAGTTAGACAACTTTTTGATTAATTCGGAAGAAGTTTTAACTGAATATTTTGGTTTATAATGAAAAGTGGTAACTATATTATTTATTATTTTTGCTAGCATATGGTTGGGTGCATTTATGTATGATATTACTGGTCTAATGGGCAGAGTTGATTCAATTATTTGAATTTTGCACCAATCAAAATTATTTTACTTTTACTAATAAAATTTATTTCCAAAAAGATGGTTGACCCATGGGAAGTTCAATTTCACCTCTTTTAGCTAACATATTTATGGAAAATCTAGAAGATCAAATATTCGAATCAAATCAATCTGAGAAAGTTATATTTTGGTTTCGTTATGTTGATGACATTTTAGCATGTTTTAATAGTTCATTTGATTTAATTAATGAATTTTTAATTTTTATTAAAAGCTTGCAGCCAAACATAAAATTTACACTAGAAACTGAACAAAATAAGTCCATTAACTTTTTAGATTTAAACATAAAAATTAATTCAAGTAATAAATTTGAGTACTCAGTTTATAGAAAACCTACACAAATAGACATTACAATACCACACGATTCTTGCACCATAAAACACATAAATTAGCAGCATACAGGTCCCTGATACATAGTGCTTTGACGGTCCCTTTAGATGAAATTAATTATATTAGAGAAATTTCAATTATTAAACAACTTGCATACAGTAATGGTTATAATAATAAACTTATCGATACATTAATTAAAGAAAAAGATTATAAATTAGCCATTCAAAAAATTTATTCGAATACCCTAACTTCGTTCGATAGAATTAAATATGTTTCGATCTCATATTTTGGTGACAAATCAGAAAAAAATCCTAAAATTATAAGCAATACAAATAAATATAAAGTAAGCTTTAAAACAACTAGGAACATCTTAAACACTTTGTTTAATGCAAAATCAAAAACAGACGATTTGCTAAAATCAGGCATTTTCAAATTAAATTGTTCGCATTGTAATTCGGTTTATATAGGCCAGACGAATAGAAATTTTGATATTAGGTATAAAGAGCACGTACGTTTCTACAAATACAAACACTTACGCTAAACACTTATTAGAACACAATCATTCAATGGCATCTAATAACACTATAAAATGTTTACACTTTTGTGACGATAAACGTAAATTAGACATACTAGAAGCTTTTGAAATTCACAAACATTTAAAAACTATACCGTTAATGAATGAGCAAATTGATCTCAAAGTTCTGTTGCTGTAACAACACAAACTGTTTGCGTTTTCGTGTAGCCTTTGACAATGGCATGTAAACATGCCAAAATACGTATAAGGTTAAAATAAATAGATATTGTTAAAGTAATTAAGTATTTTATATACAGATACTCATTAAGCTCAATATTTTTATCAAATAATAACAAAACAAGTATATGTCTTTTAGAAGTAGATCCATGAGATTTTCCATCTTCGCTGCAAACGTGCAAACAACGTATAAAATAAATACAAACCTATACGCTGCTGATTGCCGCTGACTGACTGATGCAAATAAAACTACAGGAACCGGGAGCAGGCGCGCCTATTCGGTGGTTATTGCGCCACGATATCACCACTATTTTTTTTTAATTGAGCCATTGCATTCCTTTGCCAATGTGCAAGCAGACGTATTAAGAATAACAGATTGGTTGATTGTGTCATAGCTGGTAACGAAAAAGCTTTTCTTAGCGTATGCCAGTTTCGGAATAATGTATAAATGCAACGGTCTATTATTTGGCGCTCGATCTTTAATGTTACGCGACTATGTTAAAAATTAAAAACTGTATGTAAAGGTGACTTTTTTTAAATTAAAACTTGGAACTCGAACCTTTTTAATTTGAAAAATTATGGGTAGGCCATGCCTACTCTGCCTAACAGAGTAAACTGCCACTGGTATTTACAATAATTAATTTTGCAACTAAAAATGTTCTCACAGTTTAAAATCTAGGTGTTTAAAATAGTAACCTTTAATTTAGTTTTAAATATTAAAATATAACACTCAATAAATCTATTGTCTTCTGTTATACAGCTTGTATATCAATGAAACATTATTTAGAGATACAAATAGCTTTATTGTGTTGTACTCTTAACACTTCATTGTATTAAGTTTTGTAATTTTAATCATTATGCAGGGCTGTTCAAATCTATGGAACAACGGTTCTGGTAACGTAAATATTGTTTTTACAAAAATATATTTTTTTGAAAAAGTAGTGTTTTTTTCAAATAGCACTACACTCAGTTTCTGCATTTATTGGATAAATGTTTTATTTTCTTTTTTAACTGGTATAAAATTTGCGTATCCTTATTTTACAAATAAAGGTGTTTGTATTAGCAGGCAGTAAATTTAAAGAAAAACATCAAAATCGCAGAAGTGTTGAAATTTCAAATTAGTTTAACTTCTCTTTACAATCAAAACTAATTAAAAGAACAAAATATGTTAAAAGAAATAAATGTGTGCTAATGCTAACCACGCAAGTTTTAAGTGAAACTTCTTGAAGTGTTCTCACTGAAAGTTTTTTCTAAATTCTATGATTTAGCAGAAAACGAAAACAGTTATGACATGTTTTAGTTGACTGTAGAAATTGCTATAACAACGTGCCATCAAATGTATAGACGCATGATAATTTAGCGCCGTCTGCGCGTAATACCAGTGGATAGTGTGTGCGCCGCAGCGTTTCGATAAAATATTCATATCATTAAAATCATGGCGATATGCTATCCCTTTTGTGCTTTAAAATACTTTTAAAGATATTTTTTAATTTTTGTTTGCTGCATGTATATTTCAAGTTCTACAAATAAAAAAAAATGTCTCTTAGTAAAAAATTCGCTACATCGAAAGCAAAAAGCCATATTCGTAGTTTCTTTGGGCAAAAAGTATTTTTTTTTCTAAATTAAAGTGAGATCGTAGACAGGGCCGATGTATTTGCTTTGAAAGAAAAAAATCAAGCCGATATGATAAGTGCTACTTGAGATATTACCTTATAAGTGTTAAAAAACGCTTAATTTATAAAAACATTTTTGTACTGGTCAAATCGGTCGTAAATGGACATTTTGTATAACAAATAACGTACTTAACAAGAATGTGTCGGTATGATCTATGATTTACTTAATTTACATGAATATTTATCAATTTCAAATTTATTTTCATATACAAATATTTTCAAATGTCAATAATTAAAATGATTACTTTTTTGGTTTTTGTTCGAAAGTAACTCAATCTTTAATCAAATATGTTTCGAATAACATTTGTCAGTGTATGTGCTGTTTGTAGGCTAGATGTATAAGCAAAACAACATAATACACTTGTTTAGAGTTGTGTGAGTCGCGTTCAACCCACTTCATGATGAATTCCATACTGAACTACTGACACACTGATGCTAATTGGGCTTGATTATTAAAATATCGCGACTTGGTTAATAACAGAGTATTAAACCAGTAGCGACGTATATCTCGTAGTGGTTCGGAATGACTACATTCCCATTTGATACTTCCCGTAAATAATATATTTTTAGCAAGCTTTGTTGTCGTAGTAATGTATATCTGCTTACTTTCAATATTAATACTGAATGCTGAGTGTTTCATGTGTCCCACCGTGCACTATATTTACGAAAAGTAAATACGTGAAGGTAACTTGAATGGGATGCGTTGTAGCATTATGTTCCTTTTGAACCATTATCATCTCTGAACGTTGTATGGATGGAGCAACTCGCTTTGAAGTAGTAGGACGTTGAATTCAAAATTTTCAAAAATCATGGAGGCCGCCAGTTTAAAGCTAGAAGGTTTATAAAAGCAGCATTAGATTTATGACAAAGTCTTCTATCAGATTAAGAAACTTCATGTTTTGAACAATATTACCAACAAAACATCTCCAATTTCCGTTTAAGGTTTCGGATTGTTTTTTAATTTTTATTTTCCTATGAATTTTTGATGTACTTAACATTTTACATATTATCAAAATCGAGACTTATATGAAAGTTTTTTAAAGAATAATAAGTGCGAAGTTAAAACTATTTTCAAACTTTGGGAAAATTTCAGTAAAATATTGATAAAGCTGACGTATCAATGTTTTTAAATTTTGTAAGCCTACGGGGCCTTACAGAGCTGCAAAAAGGTTGAAACCTTTACCCTCTTATTTCAGTGTGACGCCTTTTGTGAATTTTTGAAAATTAAAAAAAATTCCTCGTTACTGAATAAACGTCGAACGATTTATGATGTTAAATTACTCATTTTACACTTAATTTTTAACAAAGTATTATTTAGGGCTAACCTCGCTCCCTTATCTTTTGGCTAGCGATATTTTAGTTTGGTCTGGAGATTTCTAAATTTTAAGAAACCTTTTTCTCAGAAATAAAAAAATCTATATTATTTTGTTCTCACAAAAAAATTCAATGCAGTATAAATTAAAGTGAGTGCGCTTTAAATACCGTACAGTAAAGCTTCCACGTTTCTATCAAGTAAAAAGTTTTAATTTGTAATGTGCACCGTTTGTACTTTTTAACTCCAAAACTTCGCATTTGACTCGTTGGCGTTTATTGCTTTGTACCTTCCTGCCACCTCTCAACAAATTTTCCGCGAGTTTTATTATTTCCTATCATCGTTCAGTGAATATACGAACACAGAATTATCGCCCATAAACACACGTGCGAAACCGTTCTAAACCAGAGAGATGAAGAGTGTAGTCGAACAAAAACCTGAATATAATTTTTCCGAACAATAAAGCTTGTATTAAATCTCGGTGCATTTTAACTTTGACTCTAAATCAAATAGAGTCGTGCTTGAAATAAATTGCGAAACCAGTGATCATCACTTTTTTGTGACATTCGTTTTAAAACTTGCTACAAAATGAAAATTTGCTCTGTAAATTTACCCACAACGTCATACCACTTTTGCAGCACAAATTGATTGCATCAGCTGATTAAATTAAAAGACGCTTTGTAGCCCGAGGGCTACAAATACATCGAGGGAAAAAAGGCAGTCTCTCCCGAGGTGTATATACTATTTTTTCCACGATCCAGAGTAGAAACACTTAATTGCATAATTAAAAAATTATAATAAATCGGAGCGAAATTACAATATTTAGAAGCCTTTAGGATGTTTCCATGCAACGTACCATGACAACAGACATTTGTTTATAAAAATAAATATAAAATGAAATAAAAACTCCCCTAGGGAAATTGTTGTCTTATTTCGTCCCTAGAGAGTAAATGCTTTACTTCTGTCACAATATTGATGCCATAGAAACCGCTCCCGGTCGTGGAGAAAAATATTTTATATTATGATTTTGTATCCTTAACGGTTACTATACGATGTGTCATTGCCCGTAAAAGATTACTACTCTGTAGACAACGCAGATCCGGTAGAATTTACATTTACTTGCGTTGGTGTTGACCCTTACCATCAGAAATAACCCAAGGTTAAATAACTATCAATAAATAACTACTAAAAATATCAGAACACAGAACAATTGTAAATTTGCTAGAGATATTCTGCAGAACTGCTAACTGCTTGACCAAATAGTACTGCTGCTCAAAACAGTGTTTCGCTTCTAGATATAAATTCCTTTAATAATTAAAAAATGTAATAAAAACCTAGTATTGATAAAATTTCTGATTTATACGCAGTTCGTGTGAGTTTTTTTATATTGCACCTGGTATCATGAATGGAATACTAACGCTGGAATTCAATACGGGGTAAGTTTGCTTCAGAGTACAAACTTGATGATTATCCAATGACACATGTTTAAATAAACTATGTTTGGTGATTATTTTTCATTGGAAAATAGTATGATGGTGTCTCCGATTGTTTCCTTAATGGTAACTATTTTCCAAAGAAAAATAATATGATGGTGTCTCCGATTGTTTCCTTAATGTTTTCGTATTTAATTGCAGTTGAAGTCGTTTAATCTCAAAGTACAATAAAACGTTTTTCATAGATATCAACACTAGGTATGTTTTTATTGGTTTTGTCGTATGTAGTAAGAATAGATAGATTAGAATACAGAGGATGAGACCCGCCATTAGAATCTTTATCTAAAAGGTTGTTTGACGTAAAGTAAAATTTTCATCAAAATCGTCAACGTTTACATTTTATAGTGACGTGTTTTTGGGTTCGCCAAATTAAAGCGGGTGAAACCCGTCATCCAATATTTTCAGTTGCGGTTATATAAATTCAGGAAATTAATGCTAATGAATCTGGTCATCCCCAACTTCGATAAGTTAAAACTTATTCTTTTAAGATAAAACTGTTGTTTTGATACCGTCTGAATTGTATTGGATTTCGAATTTTTGGTACTACTCTGGAGGCTTTTGTAGATGGTCTTGGTACTTTTAGGTAGGGCTGGTTTAGTTATTTAGGTTGTCAACTTTATACTTACAGGTGGCCTGGTTATAGTTCATCTACCATCTCCCGGACTGATTTCCGGGTAGACTTTTAAGTTCCGCTTGGTAAACTAGTTTATTTATTTTTTCTTCAATATGACAAATTCAGAGATACAAGTTTAATAACAAATTTTTTCCATTAAGAAAACGAAGTAATCTTACAATTAAATTAGGTGAATGTACAAATAAACAAGTATTACAGTAAATAAAACATAAATTTCTCGTATAATAAAATAATGTCTAGATAACCACCAAAACAGTAACGCGCGCTACATTTAAAGCTAAATTAGTGCGATTGAACCGAAGTCATACTAAGTTAACATTTCTTGTTTTATTTTGGAAAACACAAAATGTAAATAAGAACAAAAACGGTGGACATTTCATTACGTTGGTCAGAATTGATTTTTAAAATCACCATTATTAGAAGTTTTGAAATAGGAAATCAAGTTATCTGCAGACATAGATAACTAAGATCAAATTATCGATTAATCATGTTCTAATGTTCCTATAGCAACACTATTAACTTTTAATGTTGTTAGTGACGTGTAAACTTATATTAATTATTAGTTTATTTATATTAAGAATTTTATAGACTGTTATTATGTCTAACACATGTTGTTTTGCGTAAGGCAGGGCTATAACATAATGTATACCAGGAAACTTAAATAACAAGTAGTAAACAAGTCTTCCTTGCACGCCCTCTTCTCTGACAATATAAATATTATATTTCAGAAATTACTCCAACGATGCGAATTTGAGCAAACACGTGTAAAAATGTAAATGTTGGCAAATTTATGTTTTTTTTTATTCCTATCTAGAAAACCCAGACTTTTGATTGCTTTACGAATAAAGTTATAAATCGTAATAGTAATCAGCCTTTGCGTCTCACTGCTGAGCTTCGGCACTCTTCTCTGCCACGTACTCTCCCTTAGCGCTAAGGTGCAGTATGGGGGACCTACAGTTTAAAGTCGAATCCAAACGACTAAATACCAGAGAAGAATTCAGGCATTAAGACCCCACGGCTGCCTACACCGGATTAGGAAATGTGAGTGGCGGGTTGCTGCATAGATTTTTATTGCCTGCGGCGAGGAATCAAACCCCAGACCTTCAGCGTTAGAGGCCAAACGCCCAAGTATGGACATTAAAAAGTAATTTTCCATCAAAATTTGCTTCTTAACCCTTAATGTGTGTTTTTTGTTTAATAGAAAGTTGTTAACGTATTAGTAATAGTTGAACTTATATCTATATCCTGTGCAGGTAATTGCCGAGCATTTTACCTCATGCTACGTTAAATTAATTGCTGTGCAATACTCGTAAATTTAATTAATTATTCTTTTAAAATAAATTGCAAACATGTATATTTCGCATTTTCATATAAAATTTACAATCGCTGGCGTGTAGAAAAAATGCAGTTTTTAAACGCGTTGTAATATTAGTTATGAAAATGTTAAAAAGCAACGGGCCTAAAAGCAAGCCCTGGGGCACTCCTGAGTTTCACAGTACGCTGCAGACATGGAAATGGGATAGATGCGGCAACAATTACATTTTTCATACTTACGGTTTATGTTTTTATACCCCGATGAAGTGATCGGGGTAGAAAAACATAAACCCTGTTTATAATGTGGGCTTGTTGTAGTGGGATTCCTTCGTAAAATTTTTTGTATGCGCCTAATTATGACATTATTCTATACAAAAACTAAATGCAATAAGATCACACACGTGACGATCTTGGGTGGAGTAACATGCGCAGGCGCACTGTACGACCTCACGTTCTAGACACCTATTCTCTACTAGTCAAAATTTTAAAATGCGTATATGACGTCATTGCATTTGATTGTCTAAGCAATGACGTCAAACACTTATAAGAACAAGAATTTTACAACTGCAGTTTAGTTAGAAGACAAAAGGATTAATAAAGGAACAATTATTCTTTTCGATTTTCGCAAAATACGATTGTAACTTCCAAAATCAGAAATAGTATATAAAGTTACTCGACCAATAAATGAGAAAGTGAAACCATCTTTAAAAAAAATTTTCTTAAAACAAGACGTTTTTTAAAAATGTATTTTTTGCCATTCTCTATGAGATATTGTTTTGATGTTTAAAATTTTAAATTACAAAAATGGCATACGTGCAAAGAAGGCTCACAGAACCCGCACTAGTTGCGGGCATTAAACAGGCCATTGGCCTATAAGAAGGGGAAGAAGAAGAGAATTACAAAAATAAATGTTAAAGTTTTCACAAGATTTAAAAAAAATGCAATTTAATTTCTTTTATTCTTAAAGAAACATTAATAAAATATTTCCCTCGCCTTTATTTTTCAGCTTAACACGCACTTCTCCCATTAGTAGCAAAGTAGAGTGGAGAAAATGGCAGGAATAACAAGAAGAGACATTATACATTTCAGTAGTCATATCAGTTCTTCAGAAATTGTAACCTTAAGAGTAAGGAGCTCGAGATGAATTACAACTGCAATTAGCGTAATGCGAGCCGAAATGTTTCCCGTTTATGTGAGAGGATAGTTAAACTGCAGTGAAAGCTCGTTATTGAGTTGTTCCCGTGCGAATAAACTTCAACGCAGGGAAAATTTGGAAGGCAATTGGTAAATGTTCTTGAGCGCTCAGATAAGAGGAACATTTGCGTTTATAAGAATGATATTTTTCTTGAGTTATAGCGAAATTGGTGTGTTTCTGCGGATTTGTTTTGAAATGGATTTCAGTAAAAGGTTCTGCTTAAATTTAAATGCGTTGTTGCTGCAATCGTTGCTAATGGTGCATTTGTGTTAGCCACTTTTAAAGCGAAGAGCATGTTTTTAAATTATTGTTGGTGACAGGTAATAATTTCCACATTTATAGTGTTCAAATTACGATTAATTATACAGGGTGCGTGATAAGTTAATGCATATTGTAAGTTTATTATAACATTCCCATTTGTTAATCCGTTTATGAAGTTTTCTGCTTTAAAATTGTTTACAAACTAATAACTTTATAAGTATTTTACATTTTTAACCGACTTCAAAAAAAAGAGGAGGTTGTTTATGAACCGATTTTGATGATTCTTTTTGCGTTGGGTTCAGTATAGTTTCAAAGTGGTCCCATTTTAATTTCATTGGTATTGGAGCTTGAACTTCGAAGATACACCAGGGAACTCCTCAAAATCTATTTTTTTCTAAGCGTTTTCGTCTTTCATCTTCCGTTTCAACTAGCCGTCGTTTCCTCATTCTAGAAGCATCCTTACTAGGTCTACCCATCACTTAAAATTGTAAAATACCTAATTAACTTTAAAAAAAAACGACTTCAAATGAAAACACAAAAGTAACATAAGTTAACTACAAAGCAAAAAATAAATGTTTTTTATACAACAATTTAATATTTATTTGTTGTTCCGTTTAATGTAATTAAGAAATTATTGTTTATTATATAATTATTAATTGTTTTATAATTTTGAAGTCGGTGCCAAGTAAAACAAAAATTCGAATCTAATTTGTTATTGTAGCAAGGTATATAATTTTTATGTTTTACTTGGCACCGACTTAAAAATTATAAAACAATTAATAATTATATAATAAACAATAATTTCTTAATTACATTAAACGGAAAAACAAATAAGTATAAAATTGTTATATAAAAAACATTTTATTTTTTGCTTTTTAGTTAACTTATGTTACTTTTGTGTTTTTATTTGAAGTCGTTTTTTTTTAAAGTTAATTATATTTTACACACTCTGTAGTTTGAAATCATAGTAATACATAATAGTTTCAAAATTTAGATATTAATAAAAACTGATTCCTTTTAATTTGAATATTGCTCTTATGTTTACTGTGAAAGTAGCTGTCTGAGGCAACGAATTAACGCACATGAATGTGTTTGGAATTAATTAGAAATTGCTTTTAAAATTTTATGTAGAACCAACTTAGCTTTTTATTATCGCCATTATTGTTTATATTACGACTAAAAATTTGTAAACATTTTAAAAGAAATTTTATTAGCAACTGAATACATTTAAACGTTTGCGGAAATTTCAGGTATGCCGCAGATCAGAAATGCCTTTAAATTCTTTGTTACCTTTGGCTAATAATTAGTACTTTTGAAATAAGTACGGGTTTCGTAAATAAACATTTTTTTTAAATCTTTATAATATTTAATAACACTATAAAATTTTTAACTTTTGTAATGATAAACGGAAGTTGGATATACTAGAAGCATTTGAAATTCACAAACATTTAAAAACTGCACCTTTAATATAATGAGCTAATTGATTTCTTAAATTCACCATTATTGGACGTTTTGGAATAAGAAATCAAGTCATCTGGACGCAGATATACAACACCAAGATCAATTTATGAAGATTTATTGTTCCTATAGCAACACCAACTGTTTACATTTAATCTTGCCTCTGAAAATGACGTGTCGACATGTCAATATACGTATAAGGCTAAAATAAAAACCTGTTAAAGTTAAAAATTGTTTTATTTATAATAAATTTTTTAGTTAGTTTTGTCCTCTGTTGACAGTCTTTTTCAACCTAGGGATTCTTATCAGCCACTGCCACCTTAACTAGCTGGATGCTGTTTTGTGCAGGGATTTTGGGCCACTGGGACCTGGGGGCTGCTTGTTTCTTCTAAAAGTCATATTAATCATAATAAAAGGTAGGTAATTGGCATTGAAACTTTACGCTTGCACAGCCAGTTGACAACTGCATTTTATCTTCTGGTTTATTTCAGATGCCCTTAACATGGAGAACAGCTACTGTTCGCAGCCGTCCACTCCAGTTCAGACGCTTCTTTAAAAAACATCAGCCTCTTTAATTTTGCTGAACCTAATTATTAAGTTTAGAAGTTTATTCTACAATCATAAATATTCAATTTCGAAAATTCATAACGCCGTTGCAGAGAAACGAGTGGATTGGAAGTAAAACTAAATTGTAGCTTAACTCGAATGTTATAAGCTTAGAAATTTAAACAATAGTTTGATCAGCCTTTTTAGCAATAATTTTTTGCAAAATATTGTTAATTTTTCACTTCAAAATTCATAGTTTTTAAAAATTCTGATAAAAATAAATATACAAACAAATTTAGAAATTCTCGGCATAGTTTTAAGTCTCGCCAGGACTGTTACAACAGCGATTTTAGTAGATACGAGCATGTAATAGAAACCATCACACCAGACAGATTTTTTTCTACAAACCACTGTTTTGAGTTTCTGAAAGTTCAAAACACGTATTTCTTTTAAAATCTCGAAATTAAAAAGCTAATCTCAATACTTCCCTATACTAAAAGTATAGGATAGTAAAAATAAAAAACAAAAAAAATATTTATTATCATTATAGTACTACTTTTGCGCAGCATTACAACCATGGGTGTGTTTTTGCAGCTTGAATTATTTTCCTCCCAATAACAGATACCGTTGCTATTTTTTCCCGTTTTTCAGTATTTAGAAATGTTTTCCGATGCTGTCTCTCAACGTCAAACGTAGGCGTCCTAAAAGGGTTTTCTTCCACCAGGCATTTGTTCCCAGACTTTTTAATCAACCTTTTATTTTCGGAACGGCGTTTATATCCTGCCCACATTAGTCGCAGTCATTACTTGTTATGGGTGTTGCAAGACTTTCTGTATAAGGTCAAGCTAAAATAATTTTAGGTAAAAAATGTTGTTTAAAAATTAGTTCGTGTTGTTATTAATATCTTACCAAAAAAATTGAGATATTTGATTTATTACATTTTGTATAAGTATTTCAATATTGATAATTAACACGTTCACTTCCTTTTGATACGATCTATTCACCAGTGCAGTAGGTGCAGGCGATGCTCAAAATATGTTAAAAAATATGTCGCGTACCTCCTACGTATACGTCCCTGGCTAGTAGATTTAAACTAATACAAGTAAGACTTCATGTGTACACTATTAATTCAAACTGTAAAATAAAAATATTTGATTTTATGAGGCAAATATTAATTAAAGTGTGATTAGACTATTCCATCTTCGGAAGACTGTAACTCCGTAAGGAAGCGTTTCCGGACCCACTATTATTAGACCTTTTTTTACGTAGAATAATCTCAGGACTGTGCGGTTTAAGTTTGTACAACACCCTATAAATTTGGTAAATATACATAACATAAACATATTTCTAAATTTGTGCGTAGTCTTTAGTTGAAAAACAAGGTACAAAAATTGGTAAAATATGCACAAGTGTACATATGCACTTTTACAACATTTAAAAATATTTAAAATTTTGTAAAATTATGAAAGAAGTATTTTAAAAATTTTTAAAATGTTGTAAATAGTGTGAAATTGTTATGAATTTTTTTGATGTTTTATGAAATCTAGAATTTATGAATTGCACCCATTGTTTATCCGCTAATAGCTGAATATGTTTAAAAAACTCATCGCCTGTTTTTTTGCTAATTACTCAATTATGTCGTTCAAAAACAGATGGGGAAGTGGTGACCGGGGTGTGATAGACAGATCACGTTTGTGCAGATTGGTTATTCGACATGCGTAGAATACGAATCTTTTTTTTTTTCGAGCGTGGCTATAGTTAAGTATAGCACCCCTCCCCTCACTCGTTTTTCAGGTTGATCAACCTTGCTACTTTGACGATTTATCTCAGTGTAAGTACTAATCTTTTAGATTTAAATTGAGTTTTGTAGGTTATGAAGTCTTAGCTATAAAATGTATACAGAAACACACGGACACCATAGCAAAACCCACTATTCTCGAACTCAAATACGCATGCATTTTTTTGTTCTCGCCGCAAAGACCATCGCTTTCATATGTCTTCAAAAACAGTAGTAGAGGTGATTTCAGTACGGAGATCGTGTTGGCCAGGCACGTGGCTCCCCTCGGCCGATCGCACGTAGTAGTAGTATATCGATTCATAAACATATGCATGTTGCAAAATACAAGCCTATAAAATTTCTAAACAAATAATATAAAATCTTAACATTTACAATAAAAGATCAAAAAAGTATCGCATGCAATTATTTATACATAGTAAATGTATTGAAATGTACAGAAAAGGTATTCCTGCACAGAGTTAAAGCATTTTTCTATTAGCAATTTTTTAATATTTGTCTTAATAAACTGAAGAGATAAATCCTTAAATTCAGAAGGTACACGATTGTAAAGTTTAATTCCCGTGTAATGAACACCCGACTCACATCCACTAAAAGATTACCACGTTGTCTAGTATTAGCATAATAACTAACTTCAAGTAAAGCATCTTTGTAATTGTAAACAAGGCGCAAGCTTTCAAAAATATAAATTCAAGGAAAAGGTTAGCATATTTATACTAGTAAACAAATTCTTAGTGTTGGCGTTTACCGGATTAAGTAATTATACGTATCGCAGTTTTTTGATCTATAAAAATCATGTAGGCACACGCAGATAAACCCCAAAATATTACCCTATATGTCATTATACTATAAAAATACAAATGATATCCAGTCAGGAGTGCCCCATTAAGCGCCATTGTTGTGAGTTTACGTAACGCAAAGCTGGCATTAACTAAACCTCTATATATATTAAGCACATGCCCTTCCCAACTAAGAATATTATAAATGACTATACCAAGACAAAAAACACTTCTAACTACTGCCATATTTAGAGTGGCAATAGAATTTTCAATAATACTGTTAAACAGTATGCAATACGAGAGTTATCCATATTTAATATAATTTAATTTGCTTTAGCCTACTTATTTATGCTTTCTAGAGTGTTATTCATTAGTAAGCATAATTCATCATATGATTGGGCATTATAAACAAAAATTGCAGCATATAAACAGCCTTGGGCAGAAGGTTAAGGGTAAATCATTTATATGTATTTAAAAAAGCAAGGGTCCCAAAATTGAACCCTGCGGCACTCTACTGTTAATTTAGCTCGTTAAAGAAGTTACTCCAGAGTCATGTGTCTGTGATACAAGCGTGCACTGTTGTTTGTTTTGTAAGTAAGATAAAATCTAATTAGTGCAACTCCCCTAGTACCATAATGATCTAATTTTGATAACAGCAGCTCGTCATTAACAGTATCAGAGGCTTTATTAAAATCACGGGCAACAAATCCAACAAATCGTTTGTGGTCTAGATTAGAATTGATGTCGGTAAGAATATTAAAAAGGCACTGTTTATACACATCTGCCTTTAGTAAAACCGTGTTAATATTTAGAAATGATGTTACATTGAACGAAAAAAGAACTTAACAATCCCTGACCGTTAATTATTTGACGTCCAATAAGCCGATTTCCGATGATGCCACTACACACATCTACTGAAATTTAGATGCACGCTGCGTTGGTGTATTTATAATGCTGATAAATGTTGGAAGCTTTTTTTTAAACGGTCTTAATACTACAAGGGTATGTGTTTGTTTTGTTTTACTTTATAACGTGCTGATAACAATACTGGCGAGTTATTACTTTAGAGCAAGAATTTTAGATTGATCAATAATAAAGTTATAAATGTATTTTATAATGTTACAAAAGTTTTACTAAATATTACTCTATAATTACCTCTATATTTAATTTATTAGTATTAATGCTTCTAGTTAACAAATTGTTAATCATTATTTCTAAAATGGTGTTAAACCATCTTTCTGAATATTTACTACCACCTTGGCTACGAGGGCTGAGTGAGAAGTTTGGTAAACTTGCAACAGAGGGCGTCACAATCGAAAATCCCAGATAACATTTATCAATACCATTTGTCACTAGGCCACATTAAAATTTTCAGACAGATTCAGTTCCGTTTTGACAGCCATTGAAAGTAGACACCCCCTCGTATTTTTGCAATTATGAAAAAAAAGTGAATTTCGTTTCTTAATTAAACATAATTTTTTGCGTGGAATTATCATTAAGCAAACAAAAACAAAGCTTGATAAATATTACAAAGACTAAAATGAATCACAATTGGTTTATTGATTTTCGTTGTGGTCGTACAAGCACAACTGATGGCGAAAGTTCGGGACGTCGAAATGAGGTCAAGCACAAAAAAATGAGTTTTTGCGTCGTTTCATAACTGCGAAGGCAACATAGATCCATCACTATACACCGGAGACCAAGGAACAGTCTAAACAGTGGATTTATACTGGCGAACCTGCGCCGAAGAAGGCTAAGGCGGTTTTAGAGGCCAACAAGGTCATGGCCAAAGTTTTTTGAGATTCAGGCGGCATAATCTATATTGATTACCTTGAAAAGAGAAAAACAATCAACGGCGATCATTATTGCAACTTATTGGACCGTTTCAACGACGTTTTGAAAACAAATAACCACATTTGAGCAAAAAAAAAATTCTATTTCATCAAGACAATACACGGATGCACATGTGTGCAGTTGCCATGGCCAAAATACATTAATTACGTTTTGAATTGCTTCCACATCCATCATATTCTCCAGACTTAGCCCCGTGCGACTGTTTCTTGTGTCCAAACTTGAAGAAATGGCTCGGCGGAAAGAGATTCGGCTCTAATGAGGGGATCATCGATGCAACAAACGTCTATTTTGAAGGGGTAAGAGTAATCGTGTTATTTAGAAGGGATCAATAAATTGGAAAAAGGTAGGGCTAAGTGTATTGATCTAAAAGGCGACTACGTAGAAAAATAAATTGTTTCTTGGCCGAAAAAACTATTCCCTGTTTCATTTTTACCAGACTTCTCACTCCGCCCTCGTATATAAAACTACTTAGCCAACCAGAGTGTTGAATTTTCGTGTCAACAACAAATTACATCAAATAATGAATTTGTGTTGATGATTAATAAGTGAAAAAACCATGGAAAGCGATAACGGACGGGGCCGCAAATTAAGATGAGTAAATGACAATCATTTCTAGCAATAATATTTTTTGCTGCGATTGCAAATAACAAAAACACTCCATGGGTAACTGTGTTTGACGTAGTCTTTACTAATGCAACACGTCACCGTGATTTTCCTGTAATAAACATGGGTTAACAGTAAACTGATGTTAGTGATTTGTTTTTCAAAACAATTTCACCTATTCTTCGCGAAATTATCGTAAAATCACGATCACTAGTTATACTAGTTGCGAATACTGAAAATTGACTTTGATAGAGTTTTTATGTTTATGAATATACACTTTGGAAGATGTAAGTTAGTTTATCTACGACTGCTTGTATAAGGACTTATTATGTCATTTATTTGCGTTAAGTAATAAAGTTCATTATCTCACTAGTGAGATAATGAATTCATTACCCAACTCATTTTATTTACACAAACAAAACTTCAGCTTTGTTTATAAGAAAACTGACTGATTGCCATAGTATTAAACAAATCTAATGTATCTTGTTCCCTTGATTTTAAAACAAAAGTATTTTACATTTGCAAATAAATTAATGCGAAATGTCAAATATCATTTCAACCTAATAAATTTGATTTTTAACATATTTCGAGCTATCCTACATAAAATTTGGTATGTCGCACGTGGAATAATGCATTATTATGGCACTCGTTTGATTACACGATTCGGTCTAAGACCTAGTCGTGTAACTTTCAAACTCCTGTTATAATAAGACCTTTATCCCACTAAAAACATAATAATACATTATACACTAAGGAAGAGAAACGTCTTATTTTTCCTGAGTTGTAATTTGAAGCCCGAGGGCTATAAATACATCGAGGGAAAAATGGCGGTCTTTCCCGAGGTGTATATACTATTTTTTCCACGATCGGGAGTAGAAACATTCAATTTCATAAATAAAGAATTATAATAAATCGGAGCGAAATTACAATATTTAAAAGCCTTTGGGATGTTTCCATGCAACGTACCGTGACAACAGACATTTGTGTACAAAAATAAATATGAAATGAAATAAAAACTTCCCTAGGGAAATTGTTGTCTTATTCCGCCCCTAGGGAGTAAATACTTTACTTCTGTCACAATTTTGATGCCATGGAAACCGACTTCTACTCTCGGTCGTGGAAAAATAACTATTATGCACAACCTTACCGCCTAACTAAAACATTTTTAGTGGTCAAAGCCGACCAAAAAGTTTTTAACTACAAAACAGACTAAACAGTTATGAACGTCAAACAGCTTTCTATGTTGTACAGTTCTTATTGCCTTCGATAAAGTTGTTTACACTGGCTACGGTTTGAAATACATATCACTTTCTTTTAAACAGGTTATTTGCAAATTTAAATTATGGTAATGCCAGTATGATACATCAATAGTAAATGCCAATGAAATAATAACAGATACCGATCTAACAAAAATCATGCAACTTTTATAGATCGTGAATGATTTATAATTCTCAGCCTTGCTTGTTATATTGGTTTTGAATGACTCAACATGCTTTGTTCTGAAAATTCAGCGTGCATGGAGTGTTCAATATATCAGTAGCTATATATCTGCAACCCCGCAGATATAACGATATTCACATATTGCAAAAGCATATGGGGGAAACATCCTGCAGAAAGTTTTCTGAATTTGGCATGTAGCAAAGCAATCAAAGCATCTCGACTCGGCTAACTGAACCAATATCAATATTTCTTCAGGAGTGTCTTTTCCCCCTTATATGTGAATAACTCGAGTTGACTGCGTTAGGTTTCTTTCTATTTGTGCAGCTTGAGGTATAAGCCCGGCAAATCAAAGGATAGTTGTATTGCTCGCTTTGTGCTGAGTCATGACGTTGCCATCTTATTGTGGACGTTGAAGATACGGAGCTTTAGCTCGGTCGTCCATCGAAACTTTCTATATTTGCGGAAAACCACAATAAAACTGCAATTGGATACTGACCGACCGCACTTGAATGTAGATTATAAATGGTTTCTGTATCCACCGAGAGTTATGAAACGAAAACCTATAAATTTTTAAGCTTTTTCTGCAATTTGATTTTTCTAGTGCGGAAGAAGAAGCATTAAGAGACAGTTTTGAAAGTTTCTAGACGTTATAACATTTTCTAGCTCATAACGGTAACTGCAAGATGTTTTGTAGACAGTTTGAAAAGAAAACATAAAAATTCATTATTAGGCGACCTTAACAAAAAATTGAATTTTTAGTACTCAAAAGCGGCCAAAAAGTAACCGTTTTTTGGCCGAGGACGAAAAAACACTTTTTGGCAGTGGTGCACACAAATGTTTTTAGGCGACCTTCATTATAAAATTTACAAATTTGATAGATTTTTATTTATGATTTATTGATATAATTATTTATAACAACTGAACAATTGTACATATTTGTGACTCTTTCAGAAACGTTTATATTTTCTTTATTTACACTCGAAGTAATAAATAATTATATCAATAAACCATAAATAAAAATCTAACAAATTTGTAAATTTTATGATGAAGGTCGCCTAAAAACATTTGTGTGCACCACTGCCAAAAAGTGTTATTTCGTCCTCGTCTGCTCACACTCGGCCGAAAAAAATCCACTTTTTGGCCTTGGTACACAAATAACTGTTTTTTGATATAATACAAATCACAAGAATAATAAAAAACAACAAAACTAACAGAGTTTCTCAGATTTGTAGCTGTTTACATCTTTTCTATGATAAAAAAAGAAAACGAACTAAAACAAGAAGCCGATGTAAATAAGGCTTGAAATAACTGCAAGAGAAATTTGAAATAATACTGGAGAAAATATTGCTGAAAACAAAAGCGTCGGAAAAAGTAACTAAAAAATGTTTAGATATTCAAAGTTGGAAAATCATTTAATATTATATTACAATAATCACAATTATAACGTTTATAGACGTGATATGCAACACGTATTAATTATATAGCTGGTGAAAACAAAACCGCATGCCTCCGTCATTTATTTCAGTAGGATGATATTTTTTGCATAGAATGTTAAAATCACTTAATACAATAAAAGGTTGATTACTCCAAGAAAAGGTTCATTTGTACAATAAAAATTGTTTTGAGCCATAAAGTTGAAATGCACAAAAAAAAGGTGAATGGCTTCCAAAAAATTATGGTTTTCTACATACAACCCGAATCGTACTAAAAAAAACTTTTCTAACAATTTTTGGTAAATTTGTTCAAAAAAATGGCTTTCAACAATAAAGTTAAAACGTACAAAAAAAGATTATTTATTTAGGTTAACTAACCTAACTTAACCTAACCTAATGTAAGCTGGCGCATGCCGCCTAGACTGACAACATGGTTTTTTAAGAAACCCATATTTTTTATATATTTTATTGTGTAAAACTAGACCTGTTCTTAACCATAATCTCGCTAATACCTAACTTAACTTAACCTAATTTAACCTAACCTAACTTAACCTGACCTAACTCAAACTAACTTCACCGAACCTCGCGTAAACCGCCTAGACCGGCAACACTGTTTAAAAAAGAACCTCTTTGCGTTCTGTTTTTATCTCCTCTTTCTCTATCGCTATTCTTGCCGTCTCTTTCTTCATTCTTATCGCCCCTCCCGCTTCCCCTCTTTGGGCCCCAATAACTCCCACCCGAATCTGTCCCCCCTTTTCTTTCCTCTCCTCCTGTTTGCTTTCTTCTCCCTTTCTTTTCTCCATCGACCATTTTTAATCTTTCTAGCATTCTCTACCACTCTCCTACCTTCACCTCACCCCCCTCCCGTTAATCTCTCGCCCCTTCTTTCTGTATGTTCATGCGTGTGTTTACTGTCGGCTTAGGCGGTATACGCAAGCTTATGGTTAAGAACAAATATATTTTATTATGCTTCTTCAACTTCATTGCAGTTACGTTTTTTGTTTTTGTTTGGAGAGACTTAATTTTGTTGTATTGTATTTTATTTGTACAACTTCATTGTAGTAATAATCTATTTTGTGTGTACAAATCCTATTTCTTTTTGTAGATACGTTCCATTTATTGTGTAAAAACATCTTTTTTTTGTATGTTTCAACTTTATTGCAGTAACCTAATTTGTTTGTACAAATCAACTACTTTTTGTAGAGACTTCAAATTTATTGTGTAAAAACATCTTTTTTTTTGTACGTTTAAAGTTTAGTGTGCCGATTATTGTTTTTGTGCAAATTAACATTTTATATTATAAAATCATCGATTTATTGTATGAAATAAATTAAGCTTTTTCAGTTTAAAACATTTATCAGTTAATAACATTTTTGATTTTTAAAATTGAGAGGCATTTCTCTGAAAAGATTATATTCTGTACACTATTTCAATGGTTTCCTTAATCCCAGGCTTTTTCAGGGATTTATTGCAGAAATCAACAATAGTAATTTCTGTGAGATATACTAAAAATAATAATAATTTATATAACATATTTAGATACACCATAAATAATATGTAATTATATTTTTAAAAGGCTTTCGTAGCTTGTAGTGTTTGCGTAGTTTTAGTATAATGACTCTTTTGTTACTGTATTCATTTTAAAAATCTTTAAAGTCACTGAATAGTAGATCTTAATATAAAAAAAAATTATAAAATTACCATAAAAAATATTATTTAAACTGAAAGGTAGGGTGATAGCTATATGGTAATAGTGAGTGTATGTTGAAACACGAGAAACCCCTGGAGCGGTAATCCATCGATAAAACAAGCATATTAATTCAGTTAAAAAGATGGCAGTTAGAAATGACTGACACTTCCTTGCTAATCTGAGCTTTGGTGTGCACAATCCTTATTACACGGCGTCCTGCGTGAGCGACTGCTCTCGAGCGACGCGGGCGTTACGGACGACGCCGGAATATCGAAATCACGATACATATGCAAGTGTTCTATGTGAATGGCGCATGCATTGTTGCTCGATCCGATTATCTACTACGTTGTCACACAGGTCAGAATTTGACCACGCCGCGTCGCATGCATTGCAAAACTCGCCTGTTTCGTCCGCGTTGCCCGTAACACTCGCGCCGCTAGACAGTAGTCGTTCACACAGGACGCCGCGCCGTGTTAAGAGCCTCTGCACGCTTAAATAATTTTGAACTGGCTGAATGACCTTGAAAACGAATATTTTATGATCTCATCAACATTACTCCAAATCTCCGTTCTAAAGATATGCACAACTACTATAATTTCAAGGTCATTTCAATCGCCGTTCCAATAATTTTCAATAACAATAAGATTACTTTATATTCTTAAGATAATCATATAAACTTGCAAATAGGTGTTTCCGGCCCACAAAAAATTTAGTTACGGTGAATTAGAGCGCTTGCGCAAAAAGTAATGCTACCAGTACGACATCAGGCTGCGTGTCTGGTTGGAGCGAGAAATCTCTACTGAAGATGCAGATCAATTCCTGAACTGAAACGCAGCTTACCTGCTGAAAACCCCTTGCCAGAACACGCTTACCACTGCCAGCAAGAAACTTTCCTATAGCCAGACCAAGGACCGGCCGCGGTTCGTTTTTCTTGGCTATTTTAAGTCACTGGGATGACTTTTCGGGACATCCAAAGCTGCCCCTCTCAACTTTAAGCTAGTCGCAGTTGGTCAACTACAAATGTTTCAACACCGACGCAAACGCATTTTTCAGGCCGTTCACTGATGTGGGGGTTCTTGACTGTCCCAAGGGAAAAAAAAGAAAAAGAAGTTCTATCTTTGTGGAAATTGTCTGTTGAAATGGAAACCATGCTAAATTTTTTGACATAATTTAGGATAGAGTTTTCAGACCCTTCCTTTTTTTTAAGTACACCAAACAAAATTGTTTGTAAAACTACAAATTTTTACAATTTAGTATATTACAAAATAAATTTGTTTAATGTGCAATGAGATTTTACAGCATCGGCAATTTAATATGTTCTATAACTGTAAAGCATAGGATTTAATAAAGGCTTAGTCAAATATGATTTTCTATTTAGTTTTTAGAATCATTTACCTACTTTTCTTTGTTTATTCAACCATACTTTAAATATATCTCATATTCTTTGCTAATTCCTCAAGTTGTTTAGATTTCCATTACTTTATAGTGCTTTTATATTTAATTACCATTTCACAAGACGAAAATCTCAAAAAAAGGACATTATAATTGACAATAATTGACATTATCCTTGCATCATTCTAATTCTTTTCCAAACTATTACATATCAAAAATAACTTAGTGTTTTCCAAGATGTTTTACTAATGGGACAACATTTGATTGTGATTCCCTAAAGCTTAAGAAATTTAAAATGATATCCTAAAACCGATTTGATTTGCGTTGACACATAAACGTCAACCATTTTAAATTCGTAAAACCCTTTAATTATTCCAGCTGGAATACGTTTCCATTTGTTTTTACAGTACTAATGATGACTGTTCAGTTAAGCCCTAAAATGACAGATAATGCCCTATTTTAAAAAACATTAGCTTCAAAGCACCACTTAGCGTACTCTACTTTCTAAAACTAAATTATTAAAAGCTTTAGGAGTCGTCCTCTTTTAACAAATGTCAATTCTAAACCATTTTCTAATGTTTTCCAACCTACTACATAATATAAAGTCCTAAAAATGTCAGTTGTACCCTTTTACAAATATTCTCTTCATCCACCGCTCTCCACCATCCAAAAACAGAAAATGTGAACAATTGTACAATTTTAATAAATTTTGTCCGCAAGCACACTTCTAAACCCTAAACAATAAAATTAACTATCGGCTCTAGTTTCTATCGCGTATGTTAAGACTGGTTTTACAATTACATACGTACACACAGCAAAATTTTCGTGAAACGTTTTATAGAACTTTTCAGTTTCTATTTTTGTAATTTAAAATCAAATTTGTAATGAATTTTAGACTTTGTCCCATTGGAAATTTATGAAATGCCAAATAAATTAAAGAAATACATACAGTTCATATCCTTTATTAAAGATTAAGAATAATTATAATTAAAAATAACTTGTGGCATTAAGAACAGATTCCCAACCACAAAGTTTGCATGTTCATTTAACTCCCCTAAAATTATGCGCTTTAATTTATTCATTTACAGTTAGATTACACGTATTACAAAGTATAATAATAACACTTTTACTATTTCACAACGTAACGATACTGCTTAGCCACAGTTCTATTCATTACTCAACACCAAGTTTACTATGTAAGTAAAAGTTTGGAAGTTTGCATGTGTAGGCCATGGCGATTGATAACATGTGTGCGCCTGCGCCGACCGCGCATTTATAGCACCTAGTTTAGTTATGCTTTGAGCTAAAGGCGCACAAAATGCAAAGTAGTATTTACGAACGTTTCTACACATTCTGACCAAGTTTTAAATAAGTAATACGTGTTGGAACTTTCCTATGAAACTGAAACTTATTTGAAAAGTTCAAGTAAAACTTTTCATGGCTCACATCACTAGCCATATGCACACATTTTTAATTTGCTTTTGAGCTGTACGCTAAGCATACGACCCGAAGTTAAGTAAGCGAATTAGTGTATATTCTTTAACTTTTATTTATAAAGTTGTCTGTACACTGACACAAAATGTGAAATTTCTCGGGTAAAAATTAATGTAATTTGTGGTAGTATTCTATAATTTCAGACGACACAACTTGAAACAGTTGGGCACGTTTTGAAGTTACAGGTTTTCATGAACAAGAGTCCAGAAATTGCTCATTAAAGCAACACGAACCTTTTGTTAAGAGAGCTTGTTATGTCTCTACATGTAGTGTTCTACATAGAATGAGAATCATGTTTGTTTTCGTATTTTACGTAAAGGGCACATTGTTTAAACAAGGGTACTACAGGTTAACCTTAAAAATACTAGCTTTGAGAAAACTTCACTTAAAGTGCCTATTAGCTCTATTACATAACGTTGACTGTAGGTTGGTCTAAAAATTCTTTGTAAAAATTAACTAATTTAACCTATTTATACGATAATTTTTTGGATTACAGCTTTAACAGAACTTAGAGTAGAATGAAGGGTCTATTAAGCTAGAATTTTCACGAAAGAGTTTATTAATAACAAGTAAAGTAAGCAGTAGAACACACTACACTTAAGTATATAAAATTTTACACAGTTTTAGTAAAGATGAGAGGATAACGAGAACAAATTCCAGTTTAGCAAAAAGTGTAAGGTTTGTGTTTATAATAAATTCAGCGCCTCAGAGCTAAAAGATTTAAATTCATATTCTAAGACGTGACGGGAATTTCTTAAATTAAATTACGTGTATTTATAACATAAATGCCCTAATGGTATCCATAGAAACTAATTACGAACTTTATAAAAATTAAATCGGGGAATATTGCAATGTTATCGTTATATTAGATCCGGATCCTCTCTTCCGCCTGTCTCAACTGTTAATGGTGAAGAGCCCCCACTTTTCTCAACACAGCTCGAGGCCTTAACATATAGTGCAGTCAGCTGAGAGGGAGAATTCAGCTAGTACGTATCGGTGCCAGTCCGAATTTGAAACGTACAATCCAAAGTAATTTAAAATAAGGTATCGATAAAAGAAGGTATTTTTCAACTTAAATACGTGAAGGATGCTGTGAAGGGTTTCATGCGCTTCTATTCCTAAGTAGAAAGTTAAAGTTGACGTTATAGGGTCTCACTCACTATGATCCCTTCTCCTAACCTCGTTAATTACCTGAAATTCCGTAGGCCGCGGTTGAGGGGTTTCAACGCACTTCCATACCGAACCAGTGAACAAAGGGTTACAATGAAACAATTTCCGAGACACACGATGTTATTAGTTACAAATCCGCTTCCAATAACTTGGGAAACGTTGAAGAAACGCCGTGATAGAAGGTCGTATAAACATTCAACATTCCCGACATAACTTCAGCTTAGGCAGCAGAGGGGTTATTAAGGGAAAACGCGTTCATTTTGGTAATTATTTTAAGTATTAGCAGACCAGCTAGGAGAAATATCATATACACGTTGTTTAATAAATGATTAAATGTTTGCAATGAATCATAATATTGTTTGTGAAATTTTGTAGCAAGAAAGGAATTTTTTCCGCTAAACCAGCAATCGAGTGGTGAGAGTTCATTCATCCGGCGCCAGTTATGAACGTTATCAACGTCTGCAACGAGCGATTGGGTGTGCCATCTGACAGACTACAATTTGAAAGTAAATAGACGGTGTCTACCTCAACGGATTCGTGTAGAATTTCAATTATAATAACGTGTAAATTGGCAAGCTCTACAGAAAATATAAAACTAGCACTTAAGTCCACGAGCCGCTATGCTACCAACTTAGGATGTTTATTTATTACTTTTTAAAGAGCGTGGGGCGTAGCCACGGCTTCCGCTAGCATCAAATTAAAAGATTAAGTAAACAATAACCAGGACAAATAATACTGATGTTTTATTGGTTATCCACACTTCCAGTATAAGAAACTATGGGTGTGGTGAAAATGCATTTTGCAACTAAAGCAATCTAAAATATTATTTTAATGTGGGTAATAGAAGGTATCTAAAATTTCATAAAAAACAATAAGCTTTTAAAATAATTAAAATTGAAAAAGAAACCCAGTGTTTCAATGTATTATGATTTTACAGCGACTTATTGAAACTATATATTGAAAAAACTATGGATAACTGACAGGCGAAGTGCTTTGCTTTTCTTTTTAGACAAATATTGTTTATAAACTGCGTGGAAGATGTAAAAAGAAAAACCACGCAAGCGCAGTTCTCTTTAACTCCCTCGGATTTTAGTAGAAGATAGCATAACAACAACTGGAGTACCGCTATGTCGAATATTTTGTGTAGACTACTAGACAAAAACGGCAGTAAGAAATATTAGAAGGCCTGTTCCTCAAAACTGCCGCAGAAAACAGTTCTTTTTTACTTTTTTCCAATATTGATGTGACCTGTACAAAGAATTTACTAAAATAATAACTACTGAAATAGCATGCTTTAAAATATTTTGTGCATGCCTCAAAACTCTTGTTTTCTTACAAGAAATTTCTTCTAAATTTGTCTCTAAAGGAAATTTCGGAAATCGTTATATGAAAGTTACTTTAGTATAACTTTTTTTATCTCTTTAACATTTTTTCACACTCTCTTGCCTTTAGTAACTAATGCCTTACCGCTAGCAATTGAAATGGCAATTTTTCTAAAGTATGAGCCATCTTCACGTTTTTATAATTTTAATATTTTTTTCAGGTATCGTAATACTATACGTACTTTTGAGAAGTTATGAAATTTATTTACTAATATGAGTGTCAACAAAATAGGTGGGATAATAAAGAAACAGTTGGGTTGAAAAACTTAGATCAACATAGGACCGGTAAGGTTTCGTTAAGATAATTACAAACATAAAATTTGTACATTATTTGATGTGGTCTATTATTTATTGTTGATCTGTGAATAATGCCGCTTAAACTAGGATTTACATTGGCAGTCACATAAAAGGCCAATGTTGTTGCTCTTGCTAAAACAAGGGCAAGCTACAAGACGTACAACATCAAGCAAACCCAAACAGCTAACAGGCATAAGCCCATTAAGTATTATTGCCCTGGCAAACAAAATACATTAAGATCAATTCCTTGTTCGTCCCAAGGTTTAAATAATCTAAGCACACGGTCCTGTTTAGGCAGGCAGAACCTACGAACAAATATTGCTTAAACTTCTAGGCAGACAAGCTACAGGTCGGTCCTTACCTGATTATGCTGGGTGTAGTTCCCAAATGACGACGCGGTCCAAGCCGAAAGTAAATTATAATATTGACAGTTCGAGAAACCGCGAAAGGCTCAAAGAATATATTGTATGAAATGTTGTTCGGATAATCTGGGAAAACTCCAGTTAATAAACACCGACATAAATCCAATTACGGTAAACACTTATTAGAACACAATCATATTATAATGAAATCTCAATACACTTTTGTAATGGTAAACGCAAATTAGATAAAGTGGAACCGTAGCCACCGTGACCTTGCTCTAGTTGCCTTGCATATTTGTAAAGCGGATCGCTTCCGATGATGCGAAGACTCCTTTACAAATCGACGACGTTGCATATTAGCAGAAGTAATGTTGATCCTGTTAAAATACAATAGTTCACAGGAAGTAATGTTGCTGTTTATGCACCCTTGGTTGTTTTTAATGGTACGTAGGCGCAGTAAAGTGCGGTTACGAAGTAACCCGAGCGTTTCAATACGCCGTCGTCGTTGTATGAATTTGCGTAAGCAGGCAGTGGACTGCTCTGTTTGTGCAGCGCCTACTGGGCAAATTTACAACGTCTAGGGTCTTCTCCACACAGGTACGCGGGAAAATTTATAAACACGGTTAGAGAGCAGGTGCATAACTGTTTACGCCACCCTGTGTTTATTGTTAGTTATTTCCCTAGATGGCCATAGAATCTTGAATTGGAATAAAATAAATGTGTGCATGTTTTTTGGTTTTGGTGACCATCTGGGAAAAAGAATTTAAAAATAGATAGCTTTCGTTGTTTATTGTTGTTGGTCGTTATTATTTCGTTTTGTTAGTGAATAAGTGGAAAATAACATTTGTAAATTAGTTCATACTCCAAATCAATTATAATAAAAAGCTTTCCGGTTCTCCTAATCCGATAAGTAACAACAAATGTAAAATGCCAGGAAACCGGTAAGTTTATTCATTGCCATTTGTATCATACAGTTCAAGAATAACATACAATATAAAACAATAACCGATCTAGACCGAAGGGACTGTTGCTTAGGTAGCTAGTAAACGGTCCACCTCATAAACTTACAAACCCCTTTCTGTAGAATCCCACTTTAAGAGGCTTTGGAACTCCCCAAAGAAAAATAGAGATACCAAGTCGAAAACACTGGAGTGACCTTAACTCACAAGTACAAGCACAAGCATTCACGCTTCTCACTGGAGGGAAGGTCCTTGACGGCTCCCCTCCCATATTATTATACAGGAGAAGGGGGAGGGAAATATAACACAGCCCAACAAAAGAAAAATATTTTTCGTTGCCGAAGACGTTTATGTGATTTTAGGGTATTTTGGGGCATTGAATTTAAAAACAATTTTTGTTTTTACTGAATTGGCTTTAGTTTTTTAGATAATTTATAACCTTTAAATTTAGAATTTACCTCAGTAACATTGCACTTTCTTGACGTCTGCCTAATATCCGACCGTTGTAATTTTTATATTACGCTAAACAGACGCTTGTTATGACGCGTTGTAACAAGTTGCGACATGTCGCGACTCATTTACTTAGTTGTGTAGAGCGAGCCGTGGAAGAAAGAGGTGTTTTTATATTACTTAATTTCTGCAAGCTCAAAAAAAGATCAAGTAGGCTTTAGATGCATATGCCACGCTGCGTAAGATTAGAAAAACAATAGCATCCAACGCCTACTAGATTCTCTTTATTTTTAAACGCATGTTATAACAGTTCGTCATTTGTACCTGACACAAATAAAGTTAACAGTTTTTTTTTATTATAATAGTTAAGTTATTTGCTGATATAACCAGTATATATTTTATTTTGATATAAAAGGAAGCTAGAATCCACTAGTGCGGTTATATTGGTTGTTGCTTTGTTGCTTTATTGAAATACGATATTCAACGTTTTGTTGCTAACTGGTAACCATATTAAATTTTCACACCAAGCAGCCGGTTGTCAGCTTTCACAAGTTGTTAACTATTAACAAAGGACATGGAAATTGAAAATTTGGGATAATATAAAATTACTGCTAAAAATATAGTGTTAATTGGCAATTATTTTGGGTATGAGTTTAATCGTTATAATTTACTGTTAAATTATTTCCTAATACCATAATTGTATTTTAAAAATCCTTCGTCAGTTACAGTTTTCAATCCTTTGTCTAATCGGTCGTCATTAAATATGCAACGTTAAACTTTAAAAGTAACAAAAAATTAAGTAAGCTATAGATATAATCTAAGCGTAGCAAAAAACCAAAACCAAATTGATCTCTCTAATGGATTTCTAAGATTTTTTTATCGCAAAATATAAAATGTGAACTCATTATAGCAACAAGTAACGAAAATATAAGACAAAAAATAAAACTGTAAATTTTAACCAAATAAACGATTAGACATAGCCTAAACAAGATACCGCACTACTTTTCCAAATTAACTGAAGTGCCAATGATAAACCTATAAATATTTCCAGTTTGTCTGTGTAATTGATGTGCTATCGAGAGCAACTAAAAGTTAACACTTAAATTTTGGCTTTGCAAACGAAATTTATAAAATGTTTGAGTTCACTTCAACTTTGACATGCATGTCCATGACAACCACATGTTTCTATAGAAATCTGTGGTAACCACACATGCAAGGCTTTTTAAATATACCGTTTCACATTAAAGTATAACGAAAATCAATCGTAAGAGTCGTTAACTTTTAATTGCTCCCAATGGCATGTGCGAACAGAAGATGTTATATAGGATGTTAATAAAGTGTGGACACAAGCGCAGGTCTCCATAATACTAGGTTTTTCCAAAAGAAAACCTTGGATGTGTCAAAAACTATTAATTCTTGCACGTGTTGTCGTGTACTATAAAATATAACTTTCCTCCTTTTTCGAATTAGCAACGTTATCACCGTTTTTTGTACGTAACCGTATGTATTTAATTGCAGTTTTGAGTATTTTATGGCATTTTGTTCATGAAAATTCATAACAGCTGCTTAAAGAAATTTTTAAATTTTTGTCATTGTTTATATTAATGTGGAAGTAGTAATTTTAGTTCGTTAGAAGCAAGGCGTGCAACACTGTATTAGAAAACAAACGAAACAGATGTTTCCCTGCTTATTTAATCATAATGTGCTCACAAACTCCTGTAGGCACCGTTATGAATTATTATTATTAATTTGAATTTAATTAAATTCGCTTCTTTGTATAATTCTATACAAAATTCTAATTTGCTTTCGGAATGTCTAACACAAAATAATTGCTACCCTGCATACGGTAGAGATTTTAAACAACAGAGTAGATAATAACGCTGTTTGCAGATATTGATTAAATAACCAAAAAAAAACATTTGTTTCATTTGTTTACTAATGATTCTTTACACGGGTTGCTTGAACAAATTAATTGAAATTACTGCTATTACAAGAATACAAAAAATGTAAAATTTTCGAATTTTTTTTTTGGAACTATAATAAAATTTTGTTTTTCCATATAAAAGGAAGGATAAGGAACCATAAAACAGATGCCGCGTAGTTGCCGGCTGTAGAATAGCACCACGGCACCCCCTGTCGTAAGAGGCGACTAAGGGGAGCAGCTGTACGCTGTTCTTACCATTAAATTAACTTTCACTTATCCCTAATTACTTTCTTCCTTGCCATACTGTGCCCAACAGCGTGGAGAGCGAAACTCAATCCTTGGACTCCTGGTGTTAACGGAATTTTACGCCCAGTCTGTGGGCGCTGAGTAATGTCCGCAAAGACTTGTCTAGTATAAACCGTGTGCACTAGATAGGTGGATGCTGAGGAAGAGCCTGCTGCATGTGGGGCTTGCCTTAACCGGCCGGCCAAGTAGCATGGGAACTAAAATCATAAATTCTCCAAGATCAAAGTGGAACTGCATATGCCAATGACTGCATGGCTAAAAGAAAGTACGCAAACTTCGGATACCAGGCGACCCCCAGTTTCCATAGCCTTCCTGTAGTATTGTCACGTTGGGGGGTCGTAGCTTGTGACATAATGTCTAGGTATATTATAAGAGCTGCCAAAATTCAACAGAGATATATTTAGTTAATGATTTACAATATTATTTAATACTAAGCTAAAATTACTTACATGAGTTACAATACAGTTTGTTAATCTGGGGCTCAAGGCCTCCAATATTCGAGAGGTATTTGAGTCGTAACTATAGTAGATGGCAGAGACTAATGTCGATTCTAGGCTAGGTCAGACTAGACCAACTAGCTTTAGCCCTTTTTATACTCTGTGAAGCAGGTTGGGGTTTTTATGAATAATCAATATGGTGCACTGCACCTTTTCATGTATGCATCTGAGACCCAGATTTGTTTATTAATAGACCAATCAATATTATATGTAATTGTCTCACACGAGTGCAACAAGGAAAGGATGCATACAACCCCTGGATATTCTTTTAAAAAGGCATGATGTGGATCAGGTGACCAGATCAATGCAATGCATTGCACCTTATTTTGAAATCACTAATTATTTTAATAATTAGTTGTAATAATATTAAATATACTAAAGAAGACTAAGTCAACTCGTGACAGTATTAAGACTCTGCTGTAAGTAAACGTTTATTTTTCTTTTACTCGTGGGAACATTATAGAACCCGAAATTCCTATGGAAAAAGACAGCAGTAACCTTCCATCCAGACATAGAAGTGGTACCTTAGAGCTCTGCAACTGAGATGCACTTCTTAGCTCGAATGAAGTTAGCGAGACAAAGTACAATCCAATCAGTCTGAGCTCCAAAGCTCATTAAATCGCATCGATTTGGAAAATATAAAAAACATAAAGTTAAGTGGAGCAGCTAGGAATCGCTTAAAATGGCTGATAAAGGAACAGCATACACCCGAGAAAGCCGGTATATTAGCCGCAAAACCATTCAAACCAGTTACGGAATCCAAGGAGAAGAAACTTAAAAGGAAACGCTCAGATAATTTTACAAGAAAAGAAAAGCTGCTAAGCAAACCAAAGACGCGCAGGAAGATTTAGTCTTCTCTACAACTGTAGGTACAAGCTATTCTGCAGCTAAGATATATTCACCCTCGAACAGATGGCTGAATGCATAAAGGTCGGTATTCTCGTTCAGCAATCTCCTGAAGTTCTTCTGACAACGGAACAACATGTTTTAATTATTAGGTGCACTACTCTACTTGAAATACTCGCCATTTCTGTTATAGTACTTCTTATTTTTTTATATATGATGAAGCCAACCGCACCATTATTTCTTTCGTGGCGCTTTGAGTTGTAGAAAGTGTGTCCTAAGTCAAGTACTATGAATTCATCTTTTGTTCTTCTTACTTCACATAGTCAGTTCATTTAAGTTTTCATCTGTTCTCAAAGTTTGAGCATTGTCTATTGCTTGTTTTAAATTTAGTTGAAGTTGCAACAATACTAATAAATAGTTTTCCCTTGTTTTAACAAATAACGCACTTGTTCGACGTTACATAGAACATTTTTAACGTTGTTTGAAATTATTGCCCAATCGAACAACAAAAACGTGCACTTATTGCATCTCTGTTGCATGCCTGTACTGTATTTAGGAAACATGGACCCTTTTGGGGCGGGTGGAGACGTATGTAACTGGGGCTTAATTTGCTTATCCGAGGGAGTACGCAGCACTTTGTAAATAATTGTACATCGCCGTTAGTTTAATCCAAGAAAATTGAGCAAAACGGCATAATAATCGCAATTAAATTTCAAAAATCATTTGTTTGTACATAGTTTTGGCTTTTGTCGCTTGTTTACGCTTAATTGAAGTATAAGTAAAAATAAAACTGCCTCTAAAAATATGTAGAGATACAAGCATTAAAAGGATAACTCTTGCCATATAAGCCCATGTAACTAAATTCAGTGAAAGTGTTGTAACTTTCTAACTAATTTAATTACTTTTATAACTCATACATGTATGAGAAGCTTATATCTTTCTATGCTAAAATGCGCATAGTAAAAAATTTGCAAAATTTAAGTTTTTCCCTCTTGCTGGGTGAACGCATCTCTTTCCAACTTGACGAATGCACAGGGTTTATAACGAAGGCTTGTTTCACCATTTGGTACAGTCCATACAATTTTACTGTTTATGTCCAGCTAAACTCATTTCTAAGCGACTTTGTCGCTCCCGATTCCTCTTCATTAGCACCAATAAATGTGCTAAGTGTGCTTCGTTAAAAGCAAAAAAAACAAACATTATTAGCTTCAACTACTCACAATTTCTGTAGTGTTGGTGGTAATAAATTAAGCACATTTAATGAAAAGTTATATAAAAACCTATTTCAAGAATTAACAGTTCTTTCAGAACCAATTACAACAAGACAGAACACGTGAACTTTCGCAGCGTAATATTATGATAACTTTAAAATAAAAATACAACAATTACACGTTAATTAAACAAAGAAGATGCATCGTGTATGGACAATGGTCAGAACGTATTTAATACAAAGGGGATACGTGAGGAATTGTTCTTTATTCTAACCAATTCCAAATGTATAGCAAAATGAATAACTACACTGGAAAATGCAGGAATTTTCCTGGACGAAAATATTGCTTTAATAGATTAAGTATAATTTAATTGCATTATAGAGTTAAATGTATGTTTCAAATTAATGAAATGTATTGTCACGTTAGGGGGTTCGTTTGGTTCATATTAGATGAACCAAACATCGTAGCTTGTGACTATGTCCGTGATGAAACACAATTCGTAATACACAACAATATATTTGATTAACGCTTTTACATGATTGCCTAGGACTAATACAATTACTTACATGACTAACAACACATCATACCAAACCCAGATTATGGTTAGATAATGAGAGTATGGATGTTTCTAGAATTGTAGATGAAGACTGCTGACTGGACTGGACTGAGCTAAGCACGATCGTAGACTGTGTTAGTACCACCACGCTTTAGCCTTTTTATACTCTGTGAAGCAAGTTGGGGGTTTTATTAATAATCAATATGGTGCACTGCACATTTTCATCTATGCATCTGAGACCCGGAATTGGTTATAAATAATCCAATCAATATTATATGTAATTGGCTCACAAGAGTGCAACAAGGAAAGGTGCATACAACCCCTAGATGTTCTTAAAATAAACATGAAGTGACCAGATCAATACCATGTATTGCAACACATTTTAATATCTTAATTATTTTAATAATTAGTTGTAATAATATTAAATATTCTAAATAAGACTAGGTCACTATTGTGACAGTATCAACAAAGATCGTTTATTGTTATCATTAATGACAAAACTTTATTAATACAATTTTTCGAGTGGGACAAAAGCTTTATACAAATATTTTTTAGCTAATGTGATGTGATGATACCCAACAAACGCAACCTATGTGGTAAATTTAATTATTTTATAATTTGAACGTGTTACCAGCTATCAACTAGGGAATATGTCTGACTTCTGTAAACCAAGGTTACAAAATACGTTTTACGATAAACAAGCTGCAAGTATTTCAAAATAAAATTCTACGAATTGCCACTAACGCACCATGGTTTGTGCGCAACGTTCAAATTCACAGCGAATTTCAAATGCCCACAATCGAGCAATTTATCAAAAAATGTATTAGGACCTTCCACGATAAACTCGGTGAATGCCCTGGCGCTACTCACTATGGTACAGGAGAAAAGTCGATCCACAGGCGACTCAAACGCAAATTACCACAAGACATTTTGTCAACATCCGAAGAGGAAATTAGTGATTGAAGTCATTCACTGGACTGACTTCCCAAAGTGATAATAGTGACAAGTAACAATGCTTAGTGAACAGTTCTGTGTATAGCTCCTGTATAGCTGATTCGGAAAACTTATTATAAAAAAAAAAACGTTTTAGTTATCTTCTGCCTTTCTGTCCACCATTCTAGTGCGAACTGCTTAATTGTTGTGCCACCAGCAAACATAGTTTCACAGTAAATCCTGAGCCAAATTGAATGAGATTTTTCGCTGTAGTTTATTAAAAAGCAATGTTCAGAAAACAAAATGCATAAATAACGCGAAAACGTTAGATAACGTAAATAATTTCTCTTTATTGGATTTGTTAACATCCTGTTTATCCAATATAATACTCGTTACAACAGCGACTTGGCAAAACTTTTACTTATAAATCAGGAATGGCAAAACAGATCACTTTCTGAAACTTTGATTATATTGCAGTGATACTCCGTAAATAACCAAAAACAAGCCCTGTTTTCATTGCTACCATGTCCGTAGATAAGAGCACGAGTTAAGATTTACAGCGCCGCTCTTTCGGATAAAAAGCTGTTTACGGGCCCAAGGATAAAGCAATATTATTCTTACGGGAAATGAAATTGTCCTGTTGCATTCCCAAGCATAAAGTTATGGAATAGTCGATACAGCCGTTGCAACTTAGCAACACACGGCTTTCTTTATGACCGGTCCGGGAGCACTAAAGCTAAACCAAGTTCGCTGACAATAATAAATCCCGTTGCATTTTGAAAACGAGTTTCAAGTCAATACTGGCAGTAAGTTCAGTCGATCTATTCGAACTTTATAAAGATTTAAACTCATAAATATAGTGCGACCTGTCCGGTGGTCACACCCTCCTTTTTTAGATAGATTTACTGCGACTATAAATTCGGAAAGTTCTATTTCCTACTAGCATTTACATATGTATCGTGGAGTTCGCTCCGGAACGGTACTACTGTTTTTCATTTCAGTTTTCAGGATATAGCCACAAAAATACAACTCGGCAGAATTATCGCGCTTAAATTTAAACAACCCGAAACGCGGAGTTTGGAAATAAACTTAAGTGTAACGGGAGTTACTTCACGTTCAGAGCATTGCAAATTCTAAGACAGAAAAACGAGTAATAGAGTATTTCCCGTCACACGGAATGTAAAGCAATTGCTGTGCTTTATTGCAAGGAATTTTTCCGTATGACTGAGTACCTCATAACGCTCGCAGGTCTTTTTGTTCACGCATCGCTCGCCACAAAGCCAAATCGTACTTAAAAAGAAACTTTAATAAAGAATTTCTTCCATCAAATCCATTACGGGAGAAATCGCATCTTTTAAAGCCTTTGTCAAACTCAATCTTGGATTATATAGAGCGGTGACTGCCGGGGTATTGCTACAAATCTGTAGTAATGAGAATTTATTGCATAGGATCTGATACGACCAAAAAACCTACGTTTGCAAGACAATCAAATTTTATAAAAAGTTACTTGAATTTCATTGAAATTACGAAAGAGTCCAGGAATTTGGTGTAATTTAAAATTTATTGCTATTGTCGTAAACTGTAATATTTATTTCACTAACTGGCGTTCTAAAAATAAATGTACGTTCATTCTCATTATATAAAATACAAAATCAGGAGAATTGTGCTAACTTTAAAAGAAAACTGCAAAAGGATAAATATAAGAAATCTACTTACTACTTGTCTCTGTTTTCCTTTTCTTTGCTATTTCTTTGCGAAACCTTTGTCATAAGGGTTCAGAAGTAGCCGACGTATTCTTCTCGTCCAGTAATCAATATTCCATACTTTTCTTTTAAACCCCAACTGGATTTGCTGTTTGACGTTTTCACTTCCCAGCATATTATGCATAGCATACGGAGAAACTGAATCGTGATGCTGTTTCCAAGTAGTAGTAGTATAAATCGGTTAATATTTCTACTATGCGTGTTGTAGAGTTAAAAAAATATATACGTCGACAGCTATATCAAAAATAGGGGGGTGGTGAAGTGTGCTTACACTGGGTATCAGATTTTACAACCTCTATACAGGGTGATTTATATCATTTAGGACGCACTTTCAAGCATTTATTCGGAATATTACAAAGTTGAAACTAGTGCTATTAGTAAGTATTTAGAAACGCTTCTTTACGGAGCTACAGCCTTACATTTGTTTGGCGCTAACTGCGGCAGTACTTGCACTAAAAGTTTAAAAAATCCTAAATCTGAACATTACTCATTCAGCTTAGTATGTCTACTAATTATTGTTTAAATAAAACCGTTGAAATCAAATTTCATGCAAATCGTATAACTGTACGAGCTTACGTTACGTTACTTTACAATCGCATGTTGTACATGCCGGCATAGAAATTTTACTACAACAGTGTGAAGTGAAATTTCTTTGCCGGCAGGTACGCTGCTTTTGCCGGCGGGTGCAACCCAGTGAACATGGTCACGTTACGTCATATTTAGCTCGCAAATTACGTCAGAATCTCGTCAAAATCACGGCCTAATGTCACAGCCTAAAGACGTCATTTTCGGACGTGAAATAGACGTTCACTGGGACGTTACAATGACGTCATTATAATTGATCCAATAACGTCATTTTGGTACCTCTAGAGGACGTATAGGAGGGAGATACACCATATTAATTAATAATAAAAACATATTGTTTACAAAAAATAAAATTTAGTTTAAACTTTAAATACAAAATAAAACTTAATTCTAATTGAAAATGCATGTTAATAAGATAAAACGCAAATTTAAAATAAACCCAAAAATATATACAGATTTAAAATAAACGTAAATTCATAAAAAACAACCTTAACTGACAACATATTTAATATAATTCATATGTTTTTAAAAGTGTGTAGCATTGGAAAAGATACGAATTTTTCATCTGATAGTGGTAAAAGGATAGATTTAGAAGTTATACTAGTAATAGGCCATTGTTCGATACCATCAGACAAATCTGAAACGTTGTGCATGTTTAAACAATTTGAATTAAATGGATAATTGTAAAAAGGTGAAACTGAACAGATTTTTTTTCCGTCACAAACAATATTTTAGCTTAGAAAATACTGATTTAGCAAAGTAATTTAATAAGTTAAATTATTCGCCAAACTTACTGCATCAAAAAATATCAATAAAAGATCAGCTAAATAAATAACACTATTAAACAAAAATAACTTAACACATTCAAAAAGAATTTTTGTTACTTTGTAGACCTCCCATTTCCATTCAACAGGAAGTTTCCTTTCACAAGCGTTTTTCTAAATTGATGTTGCTGTTTATATGGAGGCCAGAAAGCTTCTTGTTTCTTAGGCGTTAGCCACACCGTCTACAATGAGCAGAAAATATAGGTAAAATATTTAATGTTGTATTTTCCTCATATCCGAATGTAAGCTTTTGATATTTTGAATGAAAATAACCGAACTAGTCGAGATATCTCGAGTGGTTGCAGAAAATAACTCGGAAAATTTTACGATTTTCAAATATTTGATTTGGTCTGCAATGGAAGCCAGCTTCGAACCAATAGACTTGCATTAGCAATTGCAAAATCCATATGCACAATCCTATTGCATAATACTAAAAGAACCAGGATGCGAATGCAGACAGAATTCACGGAAACAAGAGGGACAACGAGATAAGCATAATTTAATTTAAACATTCGGATAAAGCTCTTGTCCCTCTTGTCATTTTTATAAAATAAAATAATTTATGAAACAGAATAATGTATCCACTTTTGTGGTTTATAGAAATGTTACTAAAAAACAAGCCATAAATAGTTATGGAATGTGATAAATTAAAAACACTATTGCAAACCAATGATTTATGCTGTTGTTGCCAAGTGGTCTGAGTAAAGACGATGACAACGAGAACTCATTGTTAAGAGAATTTGCGAAGCAAGCGTAGATCGTTTATGAAACGTATCAATTACGCCTCTCGCTAATTTTACATAAGTATAACATTTTTTTCCGCTACCGGCAATGTAAGTAGGCCTTACATCCATAGCTACAGGGATTGTAAGTGGCTGATAACATTCGTGTACTAGTTACCTTTGACGACGGAACTTAATAGTGTCACTTACATTCCTAGGAAAATAATGGACAGTAATAACAGAAATGCAAGGTTATAATTTTTTATTCAAAACAAATTTTACAAATTTAAAATCAATAATATGAAATTTAATTGCAGATACAACAAACTGTTGTCTTACCTTCATTAATAAATAGGTATCGTTAGGTGCCTCCTTAAAAAATTTGACAATGTCTTCTCTATTAAGAATTTTCGATTTTTTCGGTCGATAACCTCCATTCTTTCTTTTCAGAAAACCAATTAGTTTCGGAAATTTTGAGATGTCGACGTTTTCGTTGTAAAAAATTGTGGTTTTCAGCATAGAATATTCACACCATAAACTGGCCGGCGATTTTAATTTTTCCGATCGTTCCAACATGTAAGCCAGCATCACATTTTCGGATATAACCACCGCACGTTTCTTACGAAACCATTGTTTAAACGAGTCTTAGCAAAACTCATACCTTTTTCTGGACTTGGATGGCAACAGATTTAAGCAGGCGACATTTGCAGCTTAACCAATCTCCATCTTATTAATTTCTTGACACAAGATTTCGTTTGAAAAATTTGCGTGTCTGCTAAATTTTGTTTGCTTGTTTACCGTTGCCATTGCTACCATCTTTGTGATTCGATAGGACGCACAGCTAACTATAAAAATTCTGATCACAAATGACACATGATTCGTATTTTACAAATAATATTTTCTTGTTATTTTAAGCTACTTATTACCGGCAGCAGAAAAAATGTTATAAGTAACACGGAATGTATCGACTATTACATCCTCGGCACGCGACAAGCTTCGGCTCCGCCTCAGCTCGTATTCGCCTACCTCAGATGTTATTACGTCCTTACATTCCTTGTTACTTAACTAACTATACTTCAACTTATAAACGATTACTGTTACTTTATAGTGAATTTGATGAATTTTGCATCACAACTTTAAGCGGAATCTATTTACAATATTAATTTGACCCCTTAATGTTTTTCAACGGCTTAAAAAATACTTATAATTAAAAAAATGATACTCGTATTTAAAAAGTCTAAAAAGTCAAAAAGAATTACAACGAAAAAAAGTATATGTCAGCATATAGACAAGAATTTCCTGAAAAGATTGAAACTGTTTTTAATAAACATAAAATCGGTGTCTCCATTCTTTTGACTCGCTGTGTATACGTAAGTCGACAAAGTCAGCATAATGTAATTGAAAGAATTTGTGGTTAAATTCATGCCAGGCATTTTACATCAACCTATATGTTACACAAAATAAATGAAAAATGCTGTATTTTATTACTTTCTAAAATGAACAATGTAAATTAACACCGTTGCATTGCCTTGGGGAACTACAACGAAAGGTACGCTTCTTTTAATTATACAAGGATGTTTCGACATATAAACATAAACAAATTAAAAGTCTAGCCTTAATAAATACTAGAAGTTATGTTGGTACAGAGGCCATCAACGCTTCCTCTCCCAAACATTTAATGTATTGGCAGTTTTGCAGCAATTAAAGAAAAAACTTATTTCGTCAATCTCGGTTAAAACAGTAAGAGAGAATTAAGTACCAAAATACCAAGCAATGCAGATACGTGTTTTGTTTGGCTTTTTTGCACGTCTGCACTTGTAATTAAAAACCTTCAAATAAGCAATTGCTTAAAAAAGCTTCACGAAATTAAATAAAAATGAATATGTCTTTTCATATTTACCAGTTGTAAGTCCTTGATGATTTAACTAAGTATTTAATATAACCGTATAAGTATAACACACTCTATTAACTTGCAAGAACTGGTACAAAATAATTATCAATTATCACAATTGCGACCTCCAAGATGCTTATGTAACGTCGACAAAAACAAGTTAAAACGCAGGTGTTAGATTTCTAGAACTTTTTTCAGTTTTTATCTAACTAATTAGAAGATAACTCGAGATAAGTTTTGAAATAAAATAACATTCATTATTTAAAACTAAGAAATGAAATGAAAATTTAAGGTTAGCATAAGGCCCAGTGTCCGGGTGTTTAGCCTAGTATTTAGTCAATATCAAAAGTATGAAGCAATAAATTAATAATAAAATCCCGCATAAGTCCTATAAGTTGCCGCATTTATGCAATTTTAAACGAATGATCTACGTGTTTATATCAGCCTATATGTTTGACCTTAAGCGAGCTTGTTTAGTTACTTATTATTTATTTGGTCAGCTGTTTTATTGTTTTGATTGATCTGATAACTCGATTTATAAGCGTAGAATATAAATGATCACGGGTTTACATGAAACAATATTGTGACTGTGCCATTTCAATCCATCAACTTTCTTCATCTGATACCACTTCTTCCTCAACAAACGATATATCTCCAATATTGCAGCTGTAGTTGTAACCGTGCAACATGTTTCCCGTATAACTTAATAGATTCGAGTACGCCCATGGTGTTTGTTTACTTATTGAATTTTAACGTAATTTTGCTGCTTTGGGACTAACAGTCCGGACCTTACCCGGACATAAAATTTAAAAATGAGTTTTACTTTTTATAAATTCCGAATTATTCGGATTATATTTATTTAAATTTTTTAACTAATAATATCTTAAAGTTACAAAAACTGTTTCAAAAGTAACATATTCTTTCTGTAACGAATAATTTTAAATTAATCATATTTAAATGATTTTGTGTTATTTACAGCCTAAGGTCTAAAAATCATGTTTTCTGCATTTTGTCATATACTTTAAGTTGAGCCACTCTGGGCTGTTAACACAACTATGGTCGGTCAGCGCGAATATTTTTTAATTATTTGGAAACCAGTCGTGTTTGGTATCTGATGTTGTTATGCATAATATAAACATGCAATACAAAATATGCATATAATAATATTATCTAATTGACGTTTATTATCAGAAAGGTGTAAAAATTGTGACGTGTTATTAGATGGCATTAAATGATTGTGTTCTAATAAGTGTTTAGTGCAATTCAATTGATGTAGGTGTTATATTTGTAGCAACGTATGTGTTCTTTTCGTCCTGTTTTCAAAATTTTCATTTTGTAGTGCGGCTCTACGGGTGATCTGCGTTTCAGCTCGGGTATCTGCAGAATCGGTAGAGATTTAGGTAATCATATCAGTAGGATTTAGAGCTCGCAGCCTGATATTGTGACTGACCCTAGCCTGCACAAGTTTACCATTGCCCCATGAGTCTTACGGCATGGCCAAGGCATAAGCTGCTATTCCCTCGCGGCCTCGGAATTGGTACCAGTCAATAAAATCACTGGTTGGACTTTACGGACCAGCCGATGTTATCCCTTCCAGATATTGCGATATTTGCGGTACTCAGTACTAGTTAACTTCGCATCGCCTAAATAGGTCGGTAGTCGGTCTGATCTTAGTGTCCAGTATCTTAAGAGCGTCGGGTGTGCAAACACACGAGACCTGTTTGTAGACACTTTGATAGTGAGCGTGAGCAGCAAGTTTTACCTTACTCCTATGGCCCAAATCACCCAGCAACAACGCCACTTCTTCCTAGAGCCCACATTGACCTGCCTAAATCATCGGCCTCCAACTACTTAATTTATGGTCTGGGCATATTTACAACCCGGAGGTTTACACAGACGTAGTGACCGATACGCCGGAATATTTATAACCCCGCCCAGGAAGCAAGGCTGCCGTTTTATAGAAGGCGTTGCTGCTTAAGTGTTAGGTACTCATACTGGGAGCTAGCAACACTTTACCTCGTGAAATCACTACGCAGGTAAGTAAGCCTTGAACCTCTCCGAGCAGATTTAGACGTACTAAGTTAAAATCATGGAAGTACCGTTACAACGCTGACCCCGCAAAAGATGTCTCTGTTCACGCTTCTCAACTAAACGAGCGTCTTTGTCCAGAACGTCAAAATCGTTGGAACGTTGAAAAAAAACCGTGAACACAAGTCATTTAGAGAAGGAATGTTAAATTCGAGTGTTTGGCTTCTAATAAAGTTGAGTAGGTATTAATTAATATTATATTGGCCCATTCATTGCATATCGAAAAACAATTAACAAAATCTAAACTAATGAAAAAATTGGCGAATTTCAACTAATGCATTTGGCAAGTTAAATATGCCGCCTCGCCCTCCTCCCAACATCAAAAAAATGGTTGATTCTGTCCCTGCGTGTTTGCACGTGGCTGTGTGTCCGTCTGTACACAGTCACTTTATATACCAGACGCCTCTGTCCAGAAAACTCAATGTTGGGTTAAAAAATTGGTAATCTCTCTTAGATGACACCGCAAATTAATTAGATTGGTCTGCCCAAGAAAAGGGGGTGTTAGGAGAGCTTCAATATACTGGGTGAGTCAATAGTGCGTTCTCCTTCGATATTGGGTGAACCGTTAGAGATACGATAATTTTTCAAATACAAAAGTTTTAGGGTGTCATAGTATCTATCATTCAAAATTATTTTCACTTCTATAGGGTGTTTCATTTTTGCGTCACAGATTATTGATCAATTTTTTTAAACGGAACACCCTATATTCAACTGCATATTCGAATGCAGCATCAAAATTGCTACAAGACCATATTTTGTTTTTGGAATTTGGCTGCACGGTTGCCAAGATATTTAACTTTTCTCGAGATTTACTGATTTTGCAGAGTTCCCATCAAAAAATCATTGTGACCTGCGGTTAGGAAATGGAGCAAAATAAATTCATGTGAGTAGTTGTCAAAGTATGCCCTACCTCTTGTTACAAAACTAGCTCAAAATATCCAATACGCTGTTTGTGACAGACGGGTGAACTTGATGAAAGTGAGGGCGTTAAAACTTGTGTTTTTCAAATAGAACACCCTGTATTTTTTTACATTATCAGTTGCAGATTTTAATTACCTTTCATTTTTGTAAAGTATGTCCTATACCTAAATGTTACCCTTTTCGATATAATTTGACTTTTTTCCAAATATTCATAAATTTGGCCAAAAATTAGGCATTTCTTCTTTCGGATTCATCAAAGTAGTATTCTTTGCAAAAAAAACAAAGCAATGAGCATTGACAATGTGTTACATGGTATTCAAGAGAGTGCTAGAAAGAAACTTATTGTGGTAAAAAGCATATTTTCACAAAAACACACAGTTTTGAATAAATCCCAAGAATGCCGAGACGAAACAAAAAAAAGTTTGACATACATATCAATAAGTCAGTTCATCCATTATTAGTTTCGAAGTGTATTATAATGAATTTTTCTCAAGAGGATTGTGTTGATATGGTGTTCGTTCTTGGAGAAGCCGAAAGGAATTCCCTTCTGGCTTCTCGCATTTATGCACAGCGTTATCCTGAAAGAAGACATCCGCATCATACTGCCTTTGAAAGACGGAAAGAGAGATTTGAGAGAACAGGTAATGTGGCATACAACAAAGAAGAAAGGCTCAAGATTGCCACAAATGAAGAGTCTCAAATGGAGGTGGTTTTGAGTGTTACCGAGGACCCCCATGGAAGTACTAGAGAAATCAGTAGAGAACTTAATATAAGCCAGACATCAGTGTCGAGAATACTCAGAAAACATAAGTTCCACCCGTATCACATTCAGTTGGTACAAGAGCTACTCCCAACTGATTTCGAGAAGAGATCTAATTTCTGTTCCTGGGTAATCAACAAGACGCGACAGCAGTTCAATTTTTTTGATTTCGTTTTGTTTAGTGATGAATCAACTTTCCATAGAAATGGGTTTGTTAATAAACATAATTGTCACTATTACGACACTCAAAACCCCAATTTTGTCAAAACAGTGGATTACCAGCACCGATGGTCTATAAATGTATGGGCAGGAATTGTTGGAGGACATCTTATTGGACCACATTTTTTTGACGGCCATTTGAACGGACCGATGTACTACGGCTTTCTGCAAAACGAGTTAGAGAGAATGATAGATGATCTTCCATTAGATATAAGTCGAAGATTATGGTTTCAGCACGATGGTGCGCCCGCTCATTTTTATCTTACAGTGAGAGAATATTTGAATGCCAGATTTGGAGATCATTGGATAGGACGAGGAGGACCTGTTCAATGGACACCAAGATCTCCCGATATGACAAAACGAGATTTTTTTGTGGGGATATGTTAAAGACAGCGAATCCGCCAAGCATTTCGAAGTGTCACTCCAGATATGTTACACAAAGTTAGCAATGCATTTTTACAGCGAATAAGAACTTGTAGACGTCAAAATGAAGAACAGTTTGAACATATCTTGCAATAGGAATTTTATTCTTTTGTTCTTTAATTTTTTATTCTTTTGTTCTTTAATTTTTTTTTCATTTTATTGTTTGTCGTTACTTATTCAGTACTTCTACATTTCTATGAATAAAATGATTTATTTTTCCAAAATTCAATACTACTTTGATGAATCCGAAAGAAGAAATGCCTAATTTTTAGCCAAATTTATGAATATTTGGAAAAAAGTCAAATTATATCGAAAAGGGTAACATTTAGGTATAGGACATACTTTACAAAAATGAAAGGTAATTAAGATCTGCAACTGATAATGTAAAAAAATACAGGGTGTTCTATTTGAAAAACACAAGTTTTAACGCCCTCACTTTCATCAAGTTCACCCTTCTGTCACAAACAGCGTATTGGATATTTTGAGCTAGTTTTGTAACAAGAGGTAGAGCATACTTTGACAACTACTCACATGAATTTGTTTTGCTCCATTTCCTAACCGCAGGTCACAATGATTTTTTGATGGGAACTCTGCAAAATCAGTAAATCTCGAGAAAAGTTAAATATCTTGGCAACCGTGCAGCCAAATTCCAAAAACAAAATATGGTCTTGTAGCAATTTTGATGGTGCATTCGAATATGCAGTTGAATATAGGATGTTCCGTTTAAAAAAATTGATCAATAATCTGTGACGCAAAAATGAAACACCCTATAGAAGTGAAAATAATTTTGAATGATAGATACTATGACACCCTAAAACTTTTGTATTTGAAAAATTATCGTATCTCTAACGGTTCACCCAATATCGAAGGAGAACGCACTATTGACTCACCCGTATACGCGTTCGAAAAAAGGAGCGCAGATTTGTATTCTACGCATGTGTAGTAGACGCTTTTCGCACACGCGTTTTTTATACCACCGCAACCATCCCAACCTTCGGCTTTTTTACTAATTTTAACTGCAAAATCGATATAAAGATGTTAAACAACAACCTCCCATTAAGAGAAGACCTGTAGGGCTGTTCCTTTTGGTAGTTTACCTTAACAACTTAATTGAAGATAACACCGTTAAGAAAAATGAGTCAAATAGTCATCATAATCAAAAGAGCTAACGTTGAAAAAATATTCAAAGACTTCTGCAAGAAAAGGGAAATTTTATTTATGCCCATGTAGTTTGAGGAAAGTGTTTTGCGTAATAATGCGTTTATATATAAATTAGAATTGTACTGTAGCAACCTGGTTGTATTATTGTATTGTAACTTAGCGACTTGGTTGCTATTTACATTCATTAAAACAAATTCATCCAAATTATTTGTAAAGTGAAAACTTCATTAAAACTTTCTCCTCCAAATAGTGTTTTATTTAATAACTACGACCCAAACATTACATTATTGGTGACCCCTCCGACAAGATTTGAACACGGAACCCTCCCGACGTGAGATTCCTGAGATTTTCAGAATTCAGAATTTCAAAACCTTCACAAGCCGCAACATTCAGCTGCTACATCGCCACAGACCTAGGATCTTCAAAACCCCACTGAATTACAAGATAAGTAACGTTATTAAATATGGCTTTAAACCGTGTTTGTATTGACTTTCCCGAATTCAACATTCATGACGTCGATTTGTTTTTTGTACTACTTGATAAATTTTTTCAAGTTAATGCTATTGCAGATTCTGCAGCAAAATTTGATATATTAACTTTGAAGCTTCCCCATGAAGTATTAAGTAATATACGACGATTAGTCTTAAACAGACCTCAGCGAGCCCCATACGAAGCTTTAAAAGCTGAACTAATTCGTTTGTATAACAAACCACGGAATATTAAGATAATGTCACTTTTGACAGGTCTCAAGTTTGAAACGTCATGTAACACACTTTTACAAGAAATTCTTAAACTTTCTCATGGTTTACAACTACCAGACGAGTTCCTTAAGAACCTACTGTTTTCAAAATTGCCTGATAATTTAAAAATACCCGCTGCTTTACTTGAAACAGATTTGGAACTTCACGAATTTTCAACTAAGATCGATGAATTATTATCTGTTGTGCCGAACAATATTCCTTGTGCATCAGAGAATGATAGGTTTGATCGTCTATCTAAGGAAATCGCTAACATTAAAAATGAACTTCAAAACTCGCAACCAAAGTTCAGATCAAATTTTCAAAATAACTCTTTTGCACCATCACGATTACAAACACGTAATTTTAATCAACGTCAGTATTACAATCAAAATACACAACCTACTTCCACTCAGCAACTTAATTTTCCCAATAATAACACGCACAATTACCAAAATTTTCCAAATTTGTGTTATTACCATGAAAGATTCGGTAATAGAGCCGTTAGATGTGCCGGTCCCCCATGTTCTTTTAAAAAAAACTAAATTCGGCCGTGCCAACATCACCCAGTTGGCAAAATTTGGCTTTTCAAGGGTGCAATTTAATTTTTATTAAAGATGTATTTTCAAACATAAGTTTTTTAGTGGACAGCGGTTCAAACTACAGCTTGTTACCAAATGCCTTCTTCCACAACCACACAACACGCAATCCTGCCTCTTTGATTTCTTTATTGGCAGCGAACCAAACACAAATACAAACTTATGGTTCTAAAACACTAGCTTTAAAATTTGATTTTTCAAATCAACCAATTACTTGGAACTTTATTTTGGCAGATATTGCATTTCCAATTTTGGGGCTAGATTTTTTAAAATATCATAATTTAATGTTAGACTGTGCTGTGGGAAGAGTAGTTGACCGAGTTTCTGTTAATCGATCTATGATGTTCGACCCGGAAATTCGTGAGTCATCCGTTCTTCCACAGACTGGTGGTAATTCACCTGTTCAACAAACAAAACCTCCTACTTCATACAAGTCACAAACAATTATAAAACATTTAAACAACTCTTCTCAACTTACAAACAAATCACAACCATTACTCCAACCAACTTCATCACAATCAAACATCCAACCAATCTCTCAATCATCTCTCTCAAACACATCACAACTAATAACACATCCTAATCAACTTTCCAATCTTCTTTCTTCTGAACTTAACGACTACCAATCGCCTTCTACGGTAGAAGCAGATGTTAATGCTCAAGACATTTCTTATAACTCACTCTCTTTACAATCTTTATCACCTGAACGCACTCTTTACTCTAACCTTCTTCAACAATTTCCTGCTTTAACAGCGGAATTCGACATTAACACCCCTATTAAACATAATATAGTGCATCGTATAAAAACTAACGGTCCGCCAATTAGTGCAAAGTGTCGAAGACTTAATCCAACACAATTACTGTTTTTAGAAAAACATCTGCATGAACTGTTACGTGCTGGAATCATCGAGCAGGCAGACAGTCCTTGGAGTAGCCCAATACATATGGTATTAAAACCTGATGGCAGCTATCGTGTCTGTGGCGATTACAGGCAGCTGAATGCGATGACAATTCCGGATACCTATCCAATTCCCTTCAGAAAGCATACTTCCAAATTCCTTTGCATCCAGATGATATGGACAAGACCTAATTTTGGCTTAAGAAACGCTCCTTCTTCCTGGTCCAGATTCGTCCAGAAGATTCTTACAGGGATGTATTACATTTATTTTTACCTCGACGATATATTAATTTTTAACCGCGTCAGAACATTTGCGTCATGTAAAAATGGTTTTTGAACGTTTGAATAGATACAGACTTTTGTTGAACGTTGATAAATGTGTTTTTGGGGTTAGTCAATTAGATTATTTGTGGCACAAGGTTTCATCTAAAGGCATTCTGCCACAAGACTCAACTTTTTGTTTATGCACATTTTTTTCCTTTTTTGTTCTGCTTTTTTTTAGTGAACTGAACTTTTTCGACTCTGCTCTTAGAACCTCAAGAATTGGAAACGCACCTGAAAAGACTAGAAGCAACTTCAAACTAATTCTATTTTCTATGTTCAATTAGTTAGTTACTTGTATTGTTTTTTGAAAAGATCAGAAGTTTTTGTAGCTAAGATAGCATGCGCATCACGTCTGCTACGTAGTTTTTTTTCTTCTGCAAAGGGGGGGGGGGTACTAATGTAGCAACCTGGTTGTATTATTGTATTGTAACTTAGCGACTTGGTTGCTATTTACATTCATTAAAACAAATTCATCCAAATTATTTGTAAAGTGAAAACTTCATTAAAACTTTCTCCTCCAAATAGTGTTTTATTTAATAACTACGACCCAAACATTACAGTACGTATGAAAACTTATATTTAAACTATAAATAGAATTTTATAAGGTTGCTTTTGTTTAGAAATTGTATCGATTTGTTTGTGTCATCGCGTAAAACAGCGACGTTTTTGCTCAGTAAGTTACGTCACAGATAAGGTTAACACTACAGATATACGGTAAATATGTGAGCTATCGGCAGCTTGTTTTATATGATTAATAATCTGCAAAAAGATGGCGCTACAATGACAATTTATAATTAAGTCACAGATTACTGTAATTGAGCAGATTACTTAGCACATATTCAAACCAAAAGTTAGACAGCCATCTGCCATGTTTAACGATTTCATTTGAAATGTTTAATTGTCAAATCACAATTTTTCGTAAATAATAAATATGAAAGCAATTCTACTTAAATTATATTCATGATGTGACAGACTCCAAGTAAATAAGACTACAAAGACGTATGATACAGTTCTGGAATCTAGTGTATTAATTATAAAATCAGTAGAATTGTAACTTCAAAATATAATCAATATAATTTATAAGGTAAATATCTAGGTATAGCATCACTTTGAAGTCACCCTCATGTGGCTTTCATCATGCTTGCACTCGCGCCGATAAACCGCAGTTAAAATATTGGCATTTATTGCCACTAGCAGCAGTCGACATGTCGAATATTTATCACAATTCAGAACTGATACTTTTTCTGAAATATCAAATTTCAGTAAACAGTAAACACAAGGAAAATATAAAATACGGGCTTTAACCAGATCCCAGATAAGGTTAGGTTTTTAACGTTATCTGTGACAGATGCACTCAAATCCCCGATAAAACAGTTTCCAACACATTTCAACAGTAATAAACAAATGGCGATAGCAGCGCCCTAAAATTGGTCTGGTGCGTTGTAGCCAAACTAACGCTAATTTCGTCTCCAAATATGAGCGGACATTTTGTATAAAGGGTCGTATATCTGTAGTGTTAACCTTATCTGTGGTTACGTAAAGCAGTTCAAAAAATTATTCTGTGAGTAGTTCCTCACTAGATTATTTCATAAATATGCAGGTGATATTCTCAATTTTGTATGTTTTTTGTACATCGAAGAGTTACATATTCACGAGAACTGCTTGAATTAAGTGAAGCAGAAAGTGACTTGGATGCGTCTGTCGAATTGTTTATGTCATTCTGTGAGTGGCTCTCATTAAATGTTTTTCTACTCCCATGTTTAAATTTACTTATTAAGAGTGCGCTGCCTATACTAATAATGATACCCATTTCGATATAAATTTTCATTATGGAATGACCCAAACTGACCAATAGCAGCTCGTTTGAATTACCACACTCGCTGCCGCTCGTGTCGTAATTACTCGTGTATTAATAGCTATCATTATAGATTCCTTGCATAAAATACAATTTTGTTATGCATTTTTGATATTTATTAAAAATACCGGGCCCTATTAAACCAATTCGATTTTGCTATTCTATTATATCACTTTTCTCGCCCATTGTTTATAATTTTTATTAAATCAATATTCCTAAACGTTTTATTTAAAATTGAGAGATGTTCAAGGTACACCAATGCAAGACCCTCTACTAGGCGAGATTTACCAACTCGTCGTCAGAAGAATCTCCTGGAAGGGAAATGGGTTTAAAACTTTCTACAACAATCTCCAATCCCTTACATTTCTGTTTTGGTAGTGCCTTAATCGCATCTAACGTTGAATAAAAAACCGTTGTTTGAAAATTGCTCTCTGATTTTGTTTGTAATTCATTGTACAATAACTCACCAAATTATTTATTTAGATTATTTTTTCTTTTTATTTTAAAAAGTAGCTTTAATACCCCAAGTAGTTATTCGTTGAGCTGCGCTGTCAATAATTTTATAAGAATAATTATAAATTTATTACCTAATTGTTTGTGATTACAAGTTTTTTGATTGTCCAATTGTTTATTCTTTGTTTTCCATTTTTGCGTTGTAAGTATTTTGCTTTTTTGGTTTCGAGCCATAGCAGCCCCAATTAGGTGTGGTAAGGTATTTACGTCACTGTACAAAGGCCAAATGTGCTCTTTTCTAAAATCAACGAAAATGTTCTTCATTTCAAAAATTGTTGCTAATCTAACAAGGAGTCTACTCTTGGCATGAAAGCATGGTATAATGACAGGAATATATTTTCTTCAAACAAACACGTTTAGTAAATTGAATCATAGAATGGGAAAAGCGCCGGTCGTATACGAGCAAGGTTCCGTGGCGGTTTGTACGACATATTTTTTGTACCATTATTTAATTATTTAATGAAACCATATGCGGTGCCTTAAAATTAAACAACTTTACAGAGATGTGCCTTATTTTGAGTGAGAAATAAATTGTTATTAAATTATTAGTATTTCCCTTATTGTTTAATTTAGAAGTAATTGTGGAAAACTCTGTTTAAATCTAAAACTGCTGTTCGTAGGAATACTTTCTTATCTTTGAGAAAATAATTTCACTCTAATATATACTCTATTATCTATTTGTGATTTATAATGCTGTTACAAAATATATTGAGGTTGTAGTATTGATATCACCTAAAATTCTTAGTTTCTCAAATTTTTCAACTTTTAGTCTCCCCCTCTTCAAACACTTTAACAAGGCACCGCCCATAAACAGTAGTATTTACATGCAGCTTTAAACGCATTTTGCACCAGTTAAAGTGCCGCTGTTATCAGTAATCAATTTCCAGCGAACTCGTAGACCACGGAATACACCCTTAAATTTGGTCGAAGCTTGCCGGGTTGTCCAACCGCATAAACTTAGTTGACCTTACGCACAGGATCAAACAAGGATCTGTCCGCTTAAAACCACGCACTCGGCTAACTGAGCTGAGATCGGTTTCATTTACACAGACAAGACATAAATACGTATTTGGAGTGTTCGAGAAACAGCTTGCCATATTCAACATAAATTAGAGTTAATTGCTGTGGAACAGTCATTATAAAACATGTTTCATCAGTTCTTGATTTAGCGCAATTTAATTTTTCGTGAAAATGCTTTTATTGACATAATTTCGGTCATCAATAATAATTGTTAAATTTGAGTAAAATAAATTGTGTGATCTTTGAATCGATTATAAAGCCCGAAAAAAAAACAACTTTTATTTAATTTATTGTAAATAAAATAATTCTTAACTTCAACAAGTTTTATATTTTAGCCTTTTACGTATGGCAACGTGCTTACACATCATTATAAAAAGCAAGATTGAAAGTAAACAGTTGGTGTTGCTAGAGGAACAACAAATCTTCATAACTTGATCTTGGTTTTCTATATCTGCGTCCAGATGACTTGATTTCTCATTCCAAAACGTGCAATAATGGTGAATTTAAAAGATCAATTTGTTCATTCCTTAAAGGTACAGCTTTTAAATGTTTATGAATTTCAAATGCTTTCAATTTACGTTTATCACAAAAATATAAACATTTCATAGTGTTATTAGATGTCATTAAACTTAAAATTATTGGATTCATGAAAGTGTTTATATTTATAACAAAGTACGTGTTCCTTGTACCTAATATCAAGATTTCTAATCGTTTGTCCTGTATAAACCGAACTATAGTGTGAGCAATTTAATTTGTAGATGCCTGATTTTAGTAAATTGTTTGTTTTTTCTTTAGCATTAAACAAAGTGTTTAAAATGTCATCAGCATAACGAAACGTAAATATAACTTTCTCAGAATGGTTTGATTCAAATATATGATTTTCTAGGTTTTCCATGAATATATTAGCTAAAAGAGGTGAAATTGGACTTCCCATGGGTAAACCATCTTTTTGGAAATAAATTTTATTATCAAAAGTAAAATAATCTTGATGAATGCAAAGTTCAAACAACCAAATCACTCAGTCCGTTTTATTAACTAACTTTTAAAACAACAGAAAAATTTTTAACACTTTGTTTAATGCTAAAGAAAAAAACAGACAATTTACTAAAATCAGGCATCTACAAATTAAATTGCTCGCACTGTAATTCGGTTTATATAGGACAAACGATTAGAAATTTTGATATTAGGTACAAAGAACACGTACTTTGTTACAAGTGTAAATATCCCCAAAAATCCAATTACGCTGCACAATTATTAGAACACAATCATTCAATATCTAATAACACTATATAATGTTAACACTTTTGTGATGACAAACGTAAGTCGGATATACTAGAAGCATTCAAAATTCATAAATATTTAAAGCCTGTACTTTGATGAATAAACAAATTGATCTCTTAAATTGGACGTTTTGGAATGAGAAATCAACTCATCTTTTACGCAGATGTAGAAAACCAAGATCATGTTATGAAGATTTATTGTTCCCATCACCAATTGTTACTTTCAATCTTGCCTTTGATAATGACGTGTAAACACGTTTAAATACGTATAAGGCTAAAATAAAAACCTGTTGAAGTTAAGAATTGTTTTATTTACAATAAATGAAATGAACTTCAACGAAGTAAAGCTCGAACTTCTGAATTTCATATTTGGTTTTAGGTTGAAATAAAAATTTCTATGCAATATTTTGAAGTGCTTTTAATCCAACGTGAATGACAAAGATAAAAAGCCTGGAAACTTAAGTGCATCCATGAGAAATTTTATTTCCATTACATTAGCTTTTGGCCTTTTGTGTATACGATGAGGCAGCAAAGACAATACGATTAGGAGCCTTTATACAGTTGCACATTGGAGCTTCTCAATTGTTTATTTTGAAAACAAACAGCATTCCCCATGCTGCATTTATCTACTTCAAAGGATATTAAGAAGCAGGACTGCATTATCGTCTTCTGGATCTCGCTATTATAGAACGCGAGTCTTTTTGTCCCATTGTATCGGTTAATGTATTCTGACTGACTGGAGATGTTGCATACACTTCCGTTATCCATCGCTTCAGCTTTGTTTTCGTTACAAAGTACGGCTTTGTCCTATAAATGTACAAGCTAAAAACATTTCGGAAGCTCCAACTTTTGAAATATTCGCAATTAAATTCCGTGCTTAATGTAGCTCATAAAATTTTATTGCCTGCTTACAGAGGTTGCCATTTTTCCGAACACTTCTACATCTCTTTATCAAATTTCCCTGCATATCAACGTAAATATCGACTCGTAAAAATGCGTGGAAGCGTATGATCTAATACGAAGAGCGATGTATCCCAGGAGCACGTATTAATAATATATTTATTATTTTTTGTTTGCAATTTTTTTTGTGTATGGCATCTTACGTAATTATAAATTTATTTGTTCTCGTTTAAAATTGGGTACTTCAAAACTTTAAAGGCGTTAAATTCGATTTTCAACGAGGCGTATTTCGGATTGCTTTTAATTGTCTAATGACGTGCTCAAATTTAAGTATTATTGTTGTGGATTAGCGGCCCTCAATCTCTAAAGCGCTGTAGCCATAAATCCAGCTTTAAGGTTGTAGTTTCTTTAACAGTCCGCATAAAACGAGCATTCAGGATTTCAGGGGTTGGTGTGCGAGACAATAATTTTTAGATAAATGTGGAACAAAGCGAATAAAGTAGGAAAGAAAACTAAATTAAAACAAAAACAATAATATTTACGTGCTCGATATCGTCGTGTTTGTGGAAAACCAGAAAATTATTAAATCCAGTGCTGGAGATGGCAGTTACTGTTTTCTGCATGGTATTTATGGAATTTTCTGGGTTATTCTTGCACCACCAGACAGTTTTATGTTGCCTGTGTGCACGAAGGACAATAACTTTTGTGCATGTTGGTTAAGTGAAAAATGCGAATACATAGTAAATTTAGTTTATCACCACTACCATATTACGACAGTTTTACAAGAAAGCTCCTTTCTTAAATATTTCATTTGGTTCAGAAATATTATTTCTACGATTTTAGGAATAACTTCTAAATTTTTTGTGATTAATTTATACTAACATGTGAGCAAACAAAAGTGACATCAAGTTTGGCTTTGAAAATTGAAACATATGTCTGTGATTAATTCAATGTGAACAAACGAAAGCGAAATCACATTGTCATGTGCATTATTACTTCTAGAAGTGTCAAAGTCATGTCAAAATTGAAGTTCTAACAGACATACGTTTCAATTTTCAAAGCTAAACTCGATGTCACTTTCGTTTGCTCACATGTTTTAAATTAATACGAGGATCGTTCGAAATGTACGTGGCCTAACACAGAGATGGCGCTAATTCGGCGGACTTTGCATTACCATTTTTCAGAGGTTAAATATGACAGTATAGAGCGATCTGTCAAATAGTTTATGTTTGACAGTGCGGCAAAGTGACCGTCTCGAGTGATTTCGTAAATAATGGAAAAAACTAAGTTGCGAGCAGTGATAAAGTACTTTCATTGGAAAGGCTTAACACCAACCGAAATCAAAGCAGAGTTTGATTCGACATTTTTGAATTCCGCTCCTTCGTTTCCAATGGTTAAAAACTGGGTTGCCGAGTTTAAGCGTGGTCGTGTGAGCACAAAGGACAAACCTCGCAGTGGACGCCCAAAAACGGCTACTACCCCGGATATGATTCAAAAAGTCCTCCGTATCGTATTAGATGACCGTCGAGTAAAAGTGCGCGAGGTAGCAGACACAGTGGGCATCTCAAATGACAGTGTGCACAGAATTTTAATTGAAGAATTGGAAATGAAAAAATATACCGCGCGATGGGTGCCGCGTTTGCCCACACCTGAGCAAAAACTGAATCGTTTGAATGTTTCTCGCGATCTTTTAGCACGTTTTCGTCGCAATCCGACAGACTTTTCGCGCCATTTCATAACCGTCGATAAAACCTGGATCCACCATAACACTCCCGAAACCACGGAACAGTCTAAACAATGAACACACAAAGGTTCTCCGCCACCAAAGAAGGCAAAAACGGGTTTGTCAGCAGAAAACATTATGGCAACTGTATTTTGGGATTCTCATGGAATTATCTTTGTCGACTACTTGGAAAATAGAAAAACAATAAATGGCAAGTATTATGCCAATTTGTTGCAGCAATTGAGCGACAAAATCAAAGAGATACGACCTTATTTGACGAAAAAAAGTGCTTTTCCATCAAGATAACGCACCTGTACACACGTCTGCAATCGCCATGCCCAAAATTTATGAATTAGGATTCGAATTAGTGCCCCATTCGCCCTATTCGCCAGACTTGGCTCCCAGCGATTTCCAAACCAGAAAATATGACTCGGCGGTGAAAGATTTTCTTCCAATTCCGAGGTAATCGCTGCTGTAAATAGCTATTTTGAGGACTTGGGTTCATCGACCTACAAAGACGGCATTGCTGCTTTGGAGCATCGTTAAAATAAGTGCGTTGAGCGAACAGGAGACTATATTAAAAAATAAAATAATTTTTTGCCCAAAACACTTGCGTTTTTTTTTGTTAGACCACGTAAATTTCGAAGGATCCTCGTAGTATTTTACTGTCGTAATGAATTCATATAAGTTGCGAAATAACGTCCTAAAACAGCTTAGAAATTGAAGAATGCATTGGATATTTAAAAGTTTTGATATTCACGTAAAGTTAAAAATTTAGAAGATAACTGTTTAAAACATCTCTTGGAAAAATTATATACAAAACCACTTGGCACTTAAATTACTGAGTTTAAGACGCAAAAAATACTTAAAGAATAAAACCAAAAATACAATTTTGATATATTTAAATACTAACAATGCTTTGTATGAATATTAAGCTGCAACTGAAATTGGTTAAATCAGTTTTCAAGTTAAAACACTCCAATAGTTCCAGAGGACTTACGCCCCTCGCTAAAATTTTAAAAACGCACCTGACTGGATTCGGCAATACAATACTTGACTCCGAGACCGTAACAAACATGACGGCGTTAAACGCCACACAGCTTCAAACATAGAAATTTTGAAAATTTTTAAACCAATATAAAACTTAAAAATTTCTAAACTTTCATTAATTCTGATAATTTTTAGTAATTTAACAAAATAAGAAAATATTCAGATTTAAAAATTTTCTAAATTTTTGAAAATTTAAAACATTTTAAAATGTGTTTGAATTAATTTTAAAATGTTGAAATTCTTTAGATATCTATTTCGAAAAATTTTGAAATTTCTTGGAAAAAATATACAATATTTTGAAAAAAAAAATGAAACGCATTGAAGATTTCAAATTAAAAAATTGTAAAAATTTTTGAATTTTTTTATGAAAATTTTTGAATATTTTAAAAATTTTTAAAACTTTTTAAAATCTAATTTGAAATTTCTAAAGTTTTATGAATTGGAAATTTTTTTTTAATTTGAGATGGTGATTTGTAATTTTAAAAAAGTTGTAAATTTTCAATTTTGAAATTTTTGCTTTTAACAATTATTGAAAATTTCAGAAATTTGAAAATTGAAAGTATTGAAATTTTTGCTTTTAAACATTATTGATAATTTTAAAAATTTTAAATTTTGTGCAATTTTAAACATTTTTAAAATGTAAAAAATTTTAAATTTGTGAAAAATATGAAAATTTTTTGAAATTTTGATAAGAGAATGAATATAATGAGTAAGCTAACTGGAAATTCACGTATTGACTTTACATTGTAAAAGTTCTACAATTCGATAATGCTTTAAATGAAGTTGGGTTACAACATTGTATAAGCATTAAAATTTTAAATGCGAAATTTACGTGTAAGCGGGTGAAATGGTTTTATCGATTTTCGTTCAGATCAGCTGTGTACGTTACGATATAGCTTATGGTTAGCGGTTAGCGGTTAGATTCAACCCTCACTGCAATTTTTTATTCTGTAAAAAAAGGCGTTTAATATAAATTCTTTTTTCAAAATGGATATTTTATTCGATATCTACATTTATCTAAAAATTTTAAGACAAATTTTCGATCATCTTTTTAAGATTATAGATTTAAGTAAATACATCCACCAAATGATTTTTACAGGTGTACAGGAAATGAGTTTAAACAGACGACCTGAAGATGTCTTCTACAACGAACAAGTAAAGGTGCATTCAAAAAAGTTTCCGTAAGTTTGTTGAAATTTTCGTAATCTTTTTGAATTTTTTCGCCGAAACCTACATATATTTCGCAGATCTAACACTGATTCGTGGAGATGGGAGACAATGACAAAAATGTGACACGCTCTTATCAACGACTATCTGGATATCTAAGCCTTAAATCACACAAAGTCACTCTTGCAAAGTTTTTACCCTATTATTTGTGATTACTACACGACCATTTTCTTTATTAAGCGATAATAACTTAAAAACAAAATAACTATAAAATGCTGAAAGATGACCAAACTCCAGAGCCTCGATCAGCCTTTGAGCCCCTTTTCTACGTCTTTCCCATACTGTGCGCGGAACGTATTTGTAATATTCCCCTGGTTGGAGAAAAATGTAAATGCATGATTTTAGTTGTAAAGTAAAAGAAAAAATGCTGCAAAAACATCTCACCAAGAAGTGTTTAAAAGTATTCCCTTTAATAAAAAGTAATTTATGTTGCATTTGCGTTTTTCAGTTGCAATTACAATTATACCTAAAAATTGTTGGATATAGGTTTAAGCGTAAAGTGCAATAGTTACTTAAGATAAGATAAGATAAGATAAGATAAGATAAGATAACTTTATTCACGTTGCTGCGAAAGTAAGCAGATGTGAAGTGTCAAATACAGCATAGTTATATTACATAATTGCACATAAATATACAATAACTTGCAATTTAATAACACAAATAACATGTACCAAATAAATTTACACATTTAAACTTTAAGGCAAAATACAGACTATTACATATACATTACATTTAACTACTATATTTCCTTTAAGCTATATAGCGCCTTTTCAGTGAGGTAGTTCTTTAATTTTAACTTAAAAATGCTATATGACCTAGCTTCCTTGATGTCATCTGGCAGTTTGTTGTAGATTATTTTCCCAGCATGTAGGGGAGATTTTTCATGCAGAGCTGTGTGATAACGCCCAATACGCAAACGGCCACCTTCTCTAGTTTCATATTTGTGAATATCAGCGTTAGTTACAAGATTATTTAAATTTTGCCTTATCATTTTCATGAGATTATAAACATAGATGCCGTGTAGAGTCAATATTCTATGATTTATAAAGTGTGTTTTACAGGTGTCTCTAGGGTTAATATTAAATATTAATCTAATCAGTCTTTTTTGTAAAATGAAGACACGGCTTACATTACTTGCCTGCCCCCAAAGCTACAATATTTAGGGACATGTGGGAATAAGCAAGGCCGTAATAAATATTTAGGAGAGCTTCAGTATCTAGCACACTTTTTAGTTGACGCATAGCGTAATAGGCTTTACTGACTTTAGCACACACGCTGTCTATTTGGTGATCCCATTTTAAATTTTCATCCAGTGTAGATCCTAGGAACTTAACCTTATTTACGAAACAGATACCTACGTTGTTGATAGTGATATTTAGCTGAAGTGGTTCCGGTTTTAACTTTTTAAAAAAGTGTACGCACTCTGTCTTGATAGTGTTTAGTATCAGCATGTTCAAAACTTTTCCAAAACTATGACAACAAAATAAAAGAAAAAGTGGGCGGTAGCACTTCGGCAGTGCGTGGTCGCGTCCCGGCAAAATGCGACCTTGAGCATGTTTGTACATGTTACATGGAGCGTCATATGACCCTAATCGCTATTGCACCGCGTAAATGTGGAAAAACATAAAAAATTGCAGAAAATTTAGTGAACAATAAACAAGTGGGAAAACTATAAACAATATACACATGATTATGTTTACAAGGTTTCAATATTTTGTTTACAGCTTTGTGCACATTTGAGCATTCTGGCGTAGCTTAACGTAACGGTACAGTTACTTTACACATAACATTATGATGCTCGGGACTCATGTGTACCAACACCACGAACATTCGAAGAAACGTGATCCACTAGTTGATTGTTAACTCGTATTCGATTAAAAACTGGTAAACTGTCCACACGCGCGTGGTGTAAGGCCTTGTGAGCATTTGAGCATTTTCTCGTAACGTAACAGCTTAAAGTTAAATACTCAAATTTGTACGAAGTTTTAAAAACTATTACTTACTGCATGAAATACTAATAGCCGGTAGGTTCGCGGCTCCGTTAGTTAGACTAGCAGCTAGCAATGCGGAGACTGAAGGTTCAAATCCACGTGAAAATATGAGTGCTTGTCTCGTCTTGTGCATGTTAGGTGGGGGCGGATGTTGAGCATATGTACTATGTGGAGTAAAGACAAAACAACAATATTAGTAAAAAACGAAGTAGTTGCTGTACTTATTGTTAAAATTTGTTTTAAAGAGAAAGAAACTGTTGTTGAAAAATCGTGTAATAAAAGCTTTTATTCAGTTTTACCGGTTTTATCAGATAACTTTTTATTACAACCTCGATGACTGTCTTTTGTGTAAGTTTGTCTAAATTTTTTGGTAGAATCTTAAGCGCCTTCTCATTATCGCTCAAGTTGTACGTCGAACAAAAAGCACTGAATTTATTATTAGAAGTAATGGTTTTCATTTACAAAACGCTCTCTTGGTAGGTACAAAACCTCTACATAAACTTCAAGTCTCGTTTTCTTAACAAAGACCATTTTCCAGGGAAAATAATTAAGCTCGCAGAGCCGCAGCTTTCGGAAGCGTTAAATTCGCACCTTCTAATTTACTTTAATTATTTTCGTAATACTAAAAACATATTTTCGCTTGAAAATACCGACTGGATTTCTCTGTGTTCTTTACGGTTGCCTTTTTTTAGCGCCAACTGATGCAGATCTTTAAAGTTTTAATTATTTCTAGCAGGTAACGGCTATTAGAGTCATTTATCTTAAAGTCTTAACGAGCTTTTCAATTACAAAATCTACCTAATTTACGTTTGCTTGGTCCGCGAAAACGTGCAACTTTCAACAAAAATTTGCACCGCTTTTTCTTCCAATTCCATTATACTGGAGTGGAAACTTAGTATAATTTATCAAAAGAAACTGGTTTATTTCATGGATAATAAGCAGCTAGCTCAAATTTGTTCTGGTGACGACTTAGCGTTAGTGTTTTTCGATGAATTTTTTCACTTACTAAAGTAGCTTTTCAGGTTTTAGCTTTTAATTATTGCTGGGCTCTCCCAGAGTTTCTCTGCGGTAATCTAAAACAATGTATAACAACGAAGCCCAAAAGCACTCTAATAAATTTCTGGAAGAACTAAAGAAGTTTAGATTTTATAAATTGCCAGAACTTCCTTAAACTTGGCAATACACGAAGCAAACTTTTTTTTCGTTCCTGAAGTTAAGCTCTTCGGAAACCAACTATCACCTAGACCCACCGTATTGTATTATAATTACATTTACTATTTCAAGAACGCAAAGTGTGTAATTGTAAATTTGTTTTAATCTTAATTACTTCGCGTCAGGAATTTAGATTATTCCGACATTAACACAGTAAATTAAATTGCCTTTAAATTTAATTTTGGTTGTAACATCCAAATGGCCGGTAATGAACATTCCGTTTTGTCCCTCGTGTGATTGAATCGGCGAGAAATTCATAACCAGCTTCCACCCAGCGCATCGGCCCTGTATTGCGCCCTCAAAGTTGCCTCGCAACCAGCACAGCTAATGACTACGATAATAATATACCGTTACGATTGTGCGTTTCCAGGGTGGAAACGCTGGAAACAATAAAACAAAGGGAATTCCACTTTTATGATGCTATCGATATTGTAAATGATGCAGTTCCCATTGTTCTAAGAAACATTTACTGCCTAGAACAAGTTAAAAACGCCAAATCGAGTTTATTATGATTAAAACACTAGGGAGGATTCATAAGAAGCAGGAAAATTACATTACAATTTATGCAGTAGCTTCAAAATTTGCGAAACCGTTGAATAGACACATTTAAGTTTCTAAATAGTTCGTGGACTTTGGACATTTAAGTGTTGATATAAATTATTTTGTATGATATTAGCTGGTGTATCAGTGTTCTAATTTCACTATTTTTGTGTACGCCACTGTTTCCTGTGAGAGCTATTTAGTCAGAACTACTTTGTTAGAGCTGTTTTACGGGTGTAGTTGTCAAGGCATGCCGCTCTTTTTTAACGCAAATATAGCACGCACATTCTTACTTTAGGATAACGTACACTATGTAGCTCATTATTGAATAAAAGTCTAAGAATATGAGGATCGTTCGAAATGTACGTGGCCTAACAAAGCAAACGCAAGTTTTTAGACGATAAAACATTTTATTTTTCAATATAGTCTCCTGCTCGCTCAACGCACTTATTCCAACGATGCTCCAAAGCAGCAATGCCGTCTTTGTAGGTCAATGAAGCCAAGCCCTCAAAATAGCTATTTACAGCAGCGATTACCTCGGAATTAGATGAAAATCTTTTACCGCCGAGCCATTTTTTCAGGTTTGGAAAAAGATAAAAGTCTCTGGGATCTAAATCTAGCGAATAGGGCGAATGAAGCACTAATTCGAATCCCAACGTGTGTACAGCTGCGTTATCTTGATGGAAAACCACTTTTTTTTTCGCCAAATAAAGCCGGTTCTCTTTGATTTTGTTGCTCAATTGCTGCAACAAATTGGCATAATACTCGCCATTTATTGTTTTTTCCTTTTCCAAATAGTCGACGGAGATAATTCCTTGAGAATACCAAAATACAGTTGCCATAACCTCTCCTACTGAAAAAACCGTTTTTGCCTTCTTCGGTGGCGGAGAACCTTTGTGTGTCCATTGTTTGGACTGTTCCTTTGTTTCGGGAGTGTAATGGTGGACCCAGGTTTCATCGACGGTTATGAAACTGCGGATTGCGGCAAAATCATGCCAAAAAGTAGCGAGAAACAATCAAACGATTCAGTTTTTGTTCCGGTGTGAGCAAACGCGGCACCCAACGCTCAGAGTATTTTTCATTTCCAATTCTTTAGTTAAAATTCTGTGCAAACTGTCATTTGAAATGCCCATTATGTCAACTATCTCGCGCACTTTTACTCGACGGCCACCCAATGCGATACGGAAGACTTTTCCAATCATATCCGGGGTAGTATCCGTTTTTGAGCGTCCACTGCGGGGTTCGTCCTTTGTGCTCACACGACCACGCTTAAACTCGGCAACTCAGTTTTTAACCATTGAAGACGAAGGAGCAGACTTCAAACACAACAAACTAACACAAACTAATTGACAGATCGCTCTATACTGTCATAGTTAACTTAAAAAAGGATGATTCTGAAAAATGGTAATGCGTTAGGCCACGTACATTTCGAACGATCCTCGTACATTAAAAGTTTAATTGATCTACTGTTATGCTATGGTCTATCGGTGGGGGTACTGTAAATAAACAACACCGCTGGAGGAAAATTAGGGCGCAGTCGCTACAACTTTAAGAAAAAGCCGAGGTCTGTCGCAATATGTAGTAAGAAAGTACAGTTTCAGTTAAAAAGTGTTGCCTGTATGCAAATAACAATGTTGCTGTTGCTGTATTCAATTATTTCAAAATACCCGCGTAAAGGTTGTGGTAAATATAAAGTACTGATGTTGTAACTACTGTTGATTTATTAATTGTTTATTACTTTTTTATGCGTTGATATTATTCTTTCTTGTTGTTCTTGTCGAGAACTGATTACCCATATAGCACAACGATGTCCATAGGACGTTTTATAGACATCCTATATACATGTTGTAAATCTCTAATACATCCATTTTAAATCTCGAGGGCATCTAACGGACATCCATACATAATCCATTTGTTACAACTACGGGCTACGACAACGGATGTCCACAAGACAATGTACATGAAACATCATGTACAAATGTTTTCAAATAATTTTATAAATTATATCCTAACTAATATTATAGTGTAATTCATAAAAAATGAGCTCTTTAATTTCTGCTTAAAACTCTACTCACTTCTTCTTCTTAATAGGTTTTTATCTGTTTTACTTTAATTTTCAAACCTATGCCTGTCTTGTAATTATTCAGGGGTCTAGTTTTATTTCTATTTCTTTGGAGGTCTTCCTCTTGGTCTGGTTCCATGTTTGTATATATTTTAGCGATTTTGTCTTCTTCCACTCGCTGGACGTATTCTCTCCACCGTTTTCTTCTCTATCTTCTCCATGTTGCTATATCTTTTACGTCACATTCTTCTCTTATTAGCACGTTACTTATTCTGTCTATCAAGCTCTTTCCACTTATGCTTTTAAATATCCTCATTTCATTTGTTTCTAGTATTTGTTTTGTTTTTTGTGTTTCGGCCCTTATTTCTATGCTGTATGTTAGTATAAGCTTTACGCATGTTTCGTGTATTGTTGGTTTGCTTTCTATATTTATACTTTTATTTCTCTATACTACGTTTTTATTGCACCCGATACTGCGGCTGTTTTGTTCACCCGTTTCTTCACTTCCTCTTGAATATCTCCGTAAGTAGTTATTAACACCCCTAAATAAGGGAATGTCATTACCTCTTGTATGGTTTTACCATTTTCTTCTAGTTTACAACGTACTGGTTCTTTTGCAACCGTAAGGCATTCGATTTTTTAGAAATTTATTATCATGTTGTATTTGTCTGATTTCTGCATGAATTTATTTAGTAGTTTCTGTAATTCATTTTTATTTTGCTGCGCGTAACACTATTTCGTCTGCATATCCAATTGTTTTATTTTTTTAGGCGCTCATTTTTAACCTTCGCTTACTATTTTAAGTTGTTCTATTATTCTGTTTATTCTTTGTTTTTTAATTGTATCTTTATTTACCGGACCGGTGTAGAGGTAGTCCCATTCGCTCCAGGTTTGGCTTATTGCTATGTTCCGGGGGGTAGTGGGGCTATTGAGCTTTTAATCACTGTGCCCATTCAGCTTACACTAAACCCTTGGAATTACTTTCACTCGTCTATTTGCTCATCTATCTATACTTTGAGGGGGATTCCAACCTTTTAATACGACATCCGGAACCATCTATTTGCTTGCCATTCCGAGAGCATGAAGTACCGCGTTGACTCGGTTTACGGACACCCATCCAAGTACCGACCAGGCAGAGCTACGCTTAACTTAGCTGACCGGACTCAAATGGTTATTCTAACCGCGCCAACTCGGAAGCCTATACCGCATATCCAATTGCTTTAATTTTTTTAAGCGCCCATTTTGTAACCTTCGTTTACTGTTTTACGTTGTTCCATTATTCTTTTTATTAACTAACAGAAAAGTAATGAAACTAAACTATCGTCGCATCCCTGTTCCTATCTTAATGTTTTCTGCCAATTCATTGTTATATTTTATTTTTGTAAAGTTCTCGGTATTGAAATCGTAAGTTATGCGTATTATTTTGTTCGAATGTTTAAGTTCTGTGAAATTGTTACCATATTTTTCAGCTTCACTCTGGGAAAAGCTTCTGTCAGATTTTCAAAACAAAGATACACAGGAATTTCAAGAGATTTTTCTCTTATTTGCTTTAATATAAATGTGGCATCTGTCGGCTTGTTTTGCCGGAATTCTTGTTGTTTATCACTTATTTGTGTTTTTTATTTCATCTTTCAGGTTGCCGGTAAACAATTTCATTACTGACTGGGGAAGGGTTTTTCATCTATAATTCGCTGGTTCTCCTTTGTCGCTTTTTTTCAATATCGAGACTGTAGTACTATTTATCCAATCTGAAGGTGTTTTGCTGTTTAAAATGACGTTTTTAAATAATACTGTTGTTTTTTATACCCGTGCTTGTCCTCCGTATTTTCACAATTTGTTTGTTATTTCGTCTTCATTTGGGTTTATATTTGTTTTTACGTGTTCTTATCGTCTTCGGTTTCTATCGTTTTTTCTTCTGCTTTATTTTCTACCACTTCTGTGTTTTCATTGTTTCAGTGAAACTTTTTTAAATAGTCTTGCCATTGATTACTTTTTATTACATTGATTTGTTGGAATTAATTTTTATTCTTTTTTCTTCCTCTTAGCATTTTCATACCTTTCGCAAAGGCGATCCAATAGTCTTCTTTGATTTGCCTTATTTTTGCATTTACTTTATTTTTATATGTTTATATGTGTATAATGTTGGTGTTTATCTTCATTGCGGTTGGACAGATGTCTGAGTAGTAGGCTTTTTTGTATAGTGTTTTGACGTCTTGGTTGAACCATGGTGTATTACCGTGTTTAGCATTATTATGAATATTTCTTATGCTAAAGGCTTCTTCCGCTGCACTCTTTATATTATTATATATTTTATTCCAGCTTTGTTCAACTATGTCGTTTGATTTAATCTTATTGGTTGTTGTTTGTGGGGAAATTATGTGTTGTTTAGACGTAGTTGGTTGTGCGCACAAACCTGAATTAACGTTTTTCAGCTCTCATTAATTTTGTTGCTTGTTGTTTAATTTCTTGTATTACCTCTGTTTCTATTTTGCTATTACATCTCCTATGACAAATATTTTGCTACTGTTGTTGAACATGTCTATATCTGACAGTAGTTTGTTATAAAAGTCTTCTCTTTCGTCTCGTGGTTTATTTGTGTCTGGCGTATATATTCATATCATGTGTAGTTTTTCTTTGCTTATTTTCATTGTTACCAATAGTATTCTGTAGTTGACGTATTTAATGTCATAGATGTTATAGATAGGTATTTCTTACGCATTAGTATACCTACTACTCCGGCGGCGGGTCCTTCTTCTTTATCCTTTCCACTATATGCGAATATGTAGCTTTGGTGTTCCCTTCCTTTTCTTTCTTGTTTTAGACAAGGCGTGTATATCAATTTAGTGGTTTTTTACTTTCATTATTCCCTTCTTGGTCTTTACTACTGCATGAACGTATTATACTCTTTTTCCAGTCATTTCCTTTTTCTCGCATGGGTCGTCATATTGTGAGGCTGTCCTGGTTCCGAGACTTTATCTTCCCTTCTTTGAGCCGCGTCATGTTTTACCGTGGGCTGGGCAGGTAGGTAGGCTCGCTTACGAACGCTCCTCCTTTCTGATCCGAGCTGGGGACCGGCACTGGAGTTCACTTGAAACTCAAGAGGTAAAATAAGTTTCAGTTCTTTTCTGATTCAATTCTAAAATTTATTAGCGTTTATTTTGTTTTATAAAAAAACAAGTTAAGCGGCAATTTTTAATTAATTATTAATTGTTTAACTGACTTACGTGAATACGTTTTCTTATAATTTTCTGTGGCAAGTGTTACTGCGTTTTTAAAGTTTGTAAAACTTTTCATATAATTTTTTCCCAAGACAGTGTTTTTGGAAACTTTCTATTTCAGACACTTCCTAAAAATGTCTTTAGAAAGATTTTTTGAGAACGTTCTCTATTATTTTTCCAGACGCCTTTTCTAAACTAATAAAGTAGTTCAGTTTAAAAGCCAGTTATAGAATATTCAACAAAATGATAAGAATAATACATTGTAGATAGCATATAGTCCATATTTTAAAAAATAAGTTGAAACAGGCTTACCCTCTTTACGTTTTTTTACATCTTAAGTTCCTATATAACTTTATATTAACTTGCAAACTTTCCAAACAATAATCCTATTTTAATACTCAACTAAATGAATGCGAGTACGGTCTGGGCGCCAGAGTATATCCCAACAAAGCGGAAAATAAAGTTATTAAATATAGGATTTTATGTTGAAAACATACCGCTTGTTACAAGCAGGAAAACATAATACAGGCAATCTAATGCTGCTCCCTTATTTAAATTGTAGCTTTAATGAAGGTTTGAAAACAAAAGCGGATTACGTTCTTTAGATTACAATATCGCGAATATTTTCAGTTTTTTAGGGTCTTGTCCTAAACACACAAACGAAAAAACAGAAATGAAGAGCAATACGCTTTATTCTTTGCCTCTTGAAAAGTTTTTATTTGTATGGAAAGACATTTTTTTGGTTATATTTTTACCGCGCCATAACAATGCGCATTGCGTCGCTTAAACTTTATTTTAATCCCCGTTTTAATCTAAATAGGCTGTTTTAATCTCACAATATTCGGGCGTTTTAAAAGCCTTAATTCCAACATTTAGCCGAAAAGTTTCGTTATTGCCACCGAAAACATAACAGAGGGTAATTTTATTATGTTAGAACAGAAAATGTGGGATAATATGCAAAACCTCCTGGAACAGTTGTCGCTTCTATTAACTGTAATTTGGGAAACCGTGAACTCTCTTAATCTCACTTTCTTTATCCCCATAAGTAGACAAAAGTGGCTAACTTTTAAGCAGTTAATTAAAATTAGGTTTATACTAATTGGAGTTCACAAAATGTGATTGCTTAATAATTATTATTTATTTCTATATTATGATGAGTTATTAAGAAAACAATTTGTTGTTAACATTGTTCTTATTTTATTATTATTCGCTATCATAACCTAACCACTGGAATAGACTTGCTGGAAATTATATAAAACAGCTAAAACTAAGCAAATGAACGAAACAGTTTGCCTGGCCTTTCCAATACTTTCGATATTCTTGTTAATCATATTTTCAAAAGTAATTTTCCATCAATGTTTTAGGACCAACAGTGAGTATGACAATGCGGTTTTGCTCGCACTAAGGCAAGTAGGATGTCAAAGTAAACGATCATTACAAAAGGCATGTGAACCTGCACGTCGTACTTGTAGTAAGAATATAAAAAGTTGAAGTTTATAGGAAAAAAAATTAATTTTTTTTGAAAACTGTTGTATAAGATAATGAAAAACTTTTAATTCGTTAACCAAAAAAATTGAAGGAAGGTTAATCGCCGTAAATTTAAAATTAGCTTAAAACCAAAATTAGATGTTGATGGCGTTGATGCTATCATCAGTGGTAAACAATATGGTTTTACAAAACTGTTATATTGTCCTCCGTTTATTAAATGAAACCGTACTAAAATCTAATTTTCAAAAATTTACAGAGAGCGCCATAGAAAAATTATTAGTGCTTCGGCAAGACTAAAACAAGACTTTCGCAGTCTTGTTTTGGTCTTGAAAAAGTCTTGAACACGTATTGGTCACGTAATCTTGTCTTGGTCTTGTGATGCCAACTAACTCAGTCTTGGTCTAGAGTCTTGGTCTTGATCAATGTTTTACACATTTTATAATAATATAATACAGTAACATTCAGATAAAGTATTATATTGCATTGCGGTCAAAAACCTGTACGTGATATAAATATGAGTGCAGATCTTGCAATAAAATTAAATAAATGCAATTTTTGAGACAATAATTAAATATAGACACCTTTCCCTTTAACTTATATGAAATTGCACAGACCTACATTTTTACGGAAAGCTCGGTGTCACGCAGAGCTGTTGCTTTTGAGGCTAATCGTATTTTACAAAAGTCCCCTGCTGTTTATTCTTCTTCTATAAGAAATGCTCATTATTATTCATATATATTATGTCCGGAATTTTCTCAAATTATTGCAACGACGGGCTATGCTCTTACATCTCGACACAACTTATTTAGTATTTTGTTAGCCTGTTCCGGTATTAATATTACAGTCACGTACAGCGATGCTGCACTTGAGTTCAAAAGCTTACGTGAAGCCCACAGGTTTAGATAGTATCATTTTAATCCGCTAAAGTTAGAACGACAGTGTTAATATTTTGTATTTTATATAGGAAAAAATTTTGTTTCTTTTTTCTCATTCATATAACGTTCAAAATAATAAAGAAACATTTTTTCACGTATACTAATAATAGTCGTAAGTAATAAAGATAATGAAGCAGCTACCACTCTCGTGAATTTCTGCGTTGCATTGGTCTGTACTACAGATACTCCGCGGGATGCAGATGCGAGGTGTGTAGCCCACGAGTTCTGCTAGTTTATGTATATGTTAACTGGTTCGTCACGAATTTAAATTAAATAATCTGACCGGCCAAGACTCTACTTATATTAAAAAAGTTAAGAAAATAATAAAACTCAAAGTCGTATTATTTATTTTGTGGATACAAGTTTTATTATTTTATTAAGATTTAGTGTCCACTGTGAGACAAAGAAACGGAGAAACGAGCACGGAGAAAATAGAGGAATCCTCAAGTGATCTATCAGATGCTGATTCGTCAGGAAACGATGATCTGGGTTTTCAGAATATTGTAAATACCAAACAAAAGAAAAAGCTGTCGTGCAACCGTCACGGGACCTTCCTCGCATTTTTGCAACAGTCTTGCGAAAAAAAGTCACCTGATAGTCTTAGAGAAAGCATATGACTTGACGTGGCGATATGGCTTTAAACGTAATTTACCCCGTTTTATCCAATGTTTCCTTACAGAGCAAACCTTTAGAATTGGTCTTGGCTATACCACCTCCAGTCGCCAAAAGCTATGAAACTGATTTCTCCAGTGATTCACTATTAGCGTCACGTTGTTTGCAATAACCATTAATAACTTTGCTACATGAATTGGCCAATTTGTTGGAAACTGTCTTTATGCCGACGACTTGGGCATCTTGGGTTTAGCACGTTCAATTGCTAATATAGAGCAAAAACTCTAAGTTGCTATAAACAGGACAGTAGAGACGGGAGAGCCTCGAGGTTTCAAGATCTTTTCAACAAAAACATGTTGCGTGCTCTTCTGTCGTCTCAGATCACCTGACAATGAACTGCACTTGATCACTAAAAGTTCTCAAATGCTGCAAAACTATTTGTCAAAATTTAGACATAAATTATGACGAAAAGTTCAGATAGAGAGCACATATACAAGATCTACCAATAAATTGCAAGAAAGCTTTTGATGGTAAATGTTGTCTCTCACATGGGGCTCCGACAAAGAAGTCTTACTAAAACTATAAAAGTTTAGTATTATCCAGAATAGACTATGGAGTCATCGTCTACTCTTCGGCACGTCCGTACCTTCTTAACATTTCGCAACCCATCTACTGCACTGGATTAAGGCTCACCACAGGAGCTTTTCGCACAAGCCCATTAATATGCTATGTTGTGGGTCTACAGGTTTAGTCTATTTCTGCTTAATTATGGGCTTAAAATACTGGGTCTACCATCACATCCAAATTATTCGTTGTTTTTGGAAAATAAGCAATATAATACCTACAAATTACTCGCAACAATAACCAGGCCTGTAACAATCAGATTAGAAAAAAACAAATCTTTCCGAAAAATTATCAACCGCTACTTTAATTCCTAGCAGATATACACGGATGGTTTAAAAACGATTTAAGGAATAGGAAACGGAGGAAACGTCACACTATTGCACCCTGCTGCCAGTGAGTATACTGCAGAACTTTGTACCATTTGGCACGCCCTACTACATGCCGATACGTCAGAATAAAACTTCTTTCTGGTATGTAGACATTGGACAAAAACGATTAAAGCAGCCTCAAATTCACCTAACAACAATCCAATGGTAAAACAAATTTCAGCTCTTCTCCGTTCTCTTAACAGCAACACAAATGATTTGAAAAAGATTTAAAGATTTGGAAGAGCCATAGTCACAGGGGGAACGTCAAACTATTGGTCATTGCGCCCTGCTGTGTGTTTACTGGAAAACTGTATGTCATTTGGCACTCCATACTATTAGCCGATATGTCAGATTATAACGTCTTTCTGGTATGTAAAAATTTTGCAAGAACGATTCAAGCAGCCTTTGAATCCATATAACAACGATCCTATGGTAAAACGATGAAAATTTACAAGATCACTAACCAGAAGAGCAGAAGTAGCAATAACACGCCTTAGAATAGGTCATACTTACCCTACATCGTCCTACCACCTTCAAGGAACGCAGACAATTATATGTATTGAATGTGATAGAAATCTCAGCGTAATACACATTTTACACGATGTGTTAGGTACCGAAATGTTCAGCAGCGACTGCTGTTATCAGAAAATATAGCGGCAACTTTGTTAAACAGAGAGGAGTCGGAGGCAAGAGTTGGAAAATACTTACCAATAAATAATCTGCTCAAGAAGATAAGATGTCTTTGTCCTTTTACATTTATGTTTAGCAGCGACAAATGCCCTGTGGTAGTCGAAGTCGCTCCGCCCTCACATTTTGTTTTTCAGAATTAGAAAAATCCTTTCCAAACAACTGCTGCCAAAAAGCATGTTTAACTGCACCTGCATATCAAAGCTCATAATATCGGCAAATCTGTTCGGGAAATATAAAGAGTATACATATACACCCACGCACCTACAAAGAGACATTTAAAAATACTTTTTTCTAAATAAGTATTTCAGTCAAATCTAAATGTTAAGAAGAAAAATTTTCATTAATTACTATTTTCTTCTATGAAATATAGTGAACTAAAAAACCACATTTTTTAAACCTGTTTTATTATATGACAATTATTAGCATTTTTTCGTGAAAAATTGTACCTATAATTTGCTGTAGTGAATTATGGATTCATGATTCACTGTATCCGACCAATCACAAATACAAATTCAAAAATCACTGTTTCGCTGATTCGATGATATTTTAAATCGCCCGCGATCAACTTTTACTGCGGCTGACAATCGAATCGCGTGACAGCCAAGTGTATCGCCATATTGCTTGTTTACGTTTTACAATCTGTGCAAACTAATAATTCAACCACTAAAACGAGTCTAATTTATTTGTTTAATAGGTGTAGAAAAAGCATAGTATCACATTCGCGATTATGGCCATTATTCACTCGGATGATTTGCGCCACTCGCCTGCGGCTCGTGGGCTCAAACATCATCTTCGTGAATAATGGCTGTCATAATCACTCATATAACAATATACTATTAATTCATATACTAAATATAAGTTAACGTGTGTATCTCAAAAGGGGGTTCCTAAATTGTTTATAGGATTGTTGTTTTACGAACTAAAATAACATTAGGATGGCAAAAAATATTTTTAGTAAGTTAAATAGTTAAATTAATAAATTCTCCCTGTGGGCTTGTGCGCGTAGGTGCGTGCTTATTTCATGAAATTGAAGATAAACCTGGAAGAAGTACATACCGAGTTGTGTGGGTGTTGGAAGTATGTCATACTCACAGCACCGTACAGAATTCTGCAAGATGAGTTTAAATTTTGATGTCAAATTGGCTTTTGTGATAAAAGCACAAACAATCAAGATTTTGCAAAATGCACAAAATTGCGCTGTATCAAGTGGCAAAGCTTTGTTTACTCGGGATAGTTCAGCAGTACACTCTGTCTAATTTAATAAGTGAAATGGAACCAATATTTACAGATTCCAAGAGAAAATCTTCGTGAGCTCTTAGAACTTTAGTTAAATACGTGGTTTCAACTCAACGAGACCTCGGTCCATTTTTGTTTGAAAGTTCAAGAGCACACTTAATCTTTAAGTTTCCCCACAGATGGATTGGTCGCGTTGGCGTATTTATTTGCCCGCTATGATTACTTCACCTCAATCCTGCATAATTATTACTTTATTTGGAAAATAGCAAAGTTATTTTTACTGAATTCTCGTAACAAATGTGCAAGTGCTTTATTTATGCATGACCGAAACTGCTGTTATAGTGGATCACCAAATGTTACAGACAGCAATAAATAGTGGGATATTTCAACGAGGGCGGTAACATGTGGCAAAGCTCACAGGGAATGGCTTTTTAATTAGGAAAAAAAATAACCCTGTTGATGTTAATAGGAAATCAGTGTTGTTTTTGGCCTATTGTGATTGTTTTAAATTAAATAGAAGATTTCGACAATATTTCAAATTCTAAACTTCATTTATTTAATTAACCGTAAATTCTTTTAATTTTTCAATAAATTATTGTGTGAAATCGACTTAACAATACCGTCACGTATTTTAAAAACGCCGTTTTTAAGAACTATTGTTTTGAATTTAAACATGTTATTTCGCCTAAGTTAACTGTTGTAAATGAGCAATTATTTCATACAATAGTACTTGCAAAATCAGTACTAAGTTAAGAAAATATCCACAAAACTTCTTTGCTTGTATATCTGAAATTAAATAAAATCTTGTTTCTGTTTCAAAAATAAATCAAGAAAAATAGCTTCAATTGAATTTCTAGCATCACTGGTTAAGCAGAAGCATATTATGAAAAAAAAGTGTTTGAAATATTTTACCTAGTTATTAAACTATTTTTCACACTCCTAAAAATAACAGCTCAAGTGTGTGTTTTCTTTTCTTTTAGATATGTATTTAAATTCCTTAATTTTGCTGAAATTTCTTATTTATTTTCATCATCAAGAATTCTTCGCGGGCATTTTCGGTAGCTTCGTAATTTCTGCGTTACAAAACGTAGGAGCTTAAAGCCCAAAGCTCTAACCTTCAAGACCCACTATAAAACTTTTCGTGATAACCATCTTTATTTACAACAGAACACCACTCTCGAACGCTCTAAAAACTTCCTGGGCTTAAACGATCGCCAACAATAAAAGTTTGGGAAACGCTGCTGTTAACGATTTACTTCTTTCTAGAAAAGGTTTTACTGACAACTATCTAATTATAGAACAATTAAAGTTTATATATTTTATCACACTAAATCTAAACGCAAAGGGCTGTCTAGGGCATGAAATTAATTTGTGAAAATAATCCGTGAAACACCTAATACAAAATCTTTTTGAAGTTTATTCTAAACATATTACTTACTCCGCAGTCTATGCAATAACCAATTTTGTAACAATAACCCTAACAATTTTGTATTTCATGTATTTGAGGTTTTAGAAAACGGAACATTTACAGGCAAATCTAACCATGTTAATGTGGTGTGATTATAAATTAATTACTCCTCCTTCCTGCATACATATTAAAGGTATTATATACCAGAGTTCAAAACTAATGAGACTGGTATGAACACCAGCCTGCCTGTTAGTTTGGAAATATTCTACTTTAAAACTTACTAGCGGAACCCGTGAGCTATGCCCCCCGCTTTATTGTTTATTCAGTTTGATAATAAATAATCGAATGAAATAGATAGCGTTGCGCGCTGCGGATCAAAGTTCTACTCTACATCTTCTATATCTATATAATAAATCCAGATTCCTTCCCCCGTCACAACCTTCAGTGACTGCGCATTCAGTAACATGCGTTACATCTCGGCACAGGTTATTTATTATGTTTGCGTATTCTGATACCTGCGAAATATTATAATTATGTTATATCATCTCTTTCAGTGCATTTTCTACTATGATTAAGAAGAGAAAAGTCAGGCGTAGTCCATGGGCTTGGCAAGTTTCGTAAATTAATCTCCCCAACTTATTTCTTATATTCTTGTTGTTACGAAAAGTTTAATTCGCGGATTGTTTTTCTTTTCCTAAGCGGTCGCTAATTGCCATACATTAACGTTGTCTCCGTCTTTCAACCAGTAAGCCAAAACCCTCCCAGTATTATGTTTTAAAACAAACACACAAAATTGTTACACAGACAGCTTCTAGTTTATAAATATTAAATTCATACTTTAAAAGCATTCACTGGTGTTCGCTCTTCGTGAGCCAGATGATTTTTACATTCCAACAGATTTTGCCGTCATGTTTATTACGATTGTTAGGAATTCATAATGACATGGTCACGTATTTTTGGAACAATTTTAATTGCCTTTTTTTAGTGTACGGTTCCATTCATTTTAAATAAATTTTCGGTATTTTCTTCATCCATTTCGACATCTTAAGCAATTCAAGTAGTAATAAAAGTAATGACAGTAGCTACATAATCTCTTTTAACCTGCCGTGTTGCCCTAGAAGAGTCGGTTGCAATCTTTTGATGCTAATGTTCAGTGGTAATTATTTGAGAATAGCAAAATTCGTGGGATACGCACTATGGTGATTTTTTGGTACCTTCAAACACGGCGCTTGCCGCTCCGAAGGTGTCCTCCACTGAGTCAGTCTGAATAAGACTTGCTTCCCTGAATCAAATTCATAAAAAAAATTGGAAACGAACCTGGAAAACAGCTACGAAAAATATCCTATCATAACTCTAAAACTTCCTGTAAAAGAAGAAAAAAAAACAATTTTTTAAACTTGTCATTTTGTCCTCATTTCTAGGTAAGTGCCCTAACTGAGATTTCCAAAATGTTTAAAACCAATAAATAGACACTAGAAAATGTGCATAAGGTTAAAAACTAAATTCGTTATTTTTCATACAAATTAGAGATGTAATGATACAGTTAATAAACATTCTCTCGGTATCGGCAATCTTTATGGTTCAGTCACCTTACGTAATTTTAACGTAAATAACAGAACCCCCAAATATAATAAATATTTAAGCTGCCTCGACAGGATGATGAATACGTCGTCAGTAAAAGCGTAGTTCCTATAAATTAATCCAGAATTTGTAGTAAAATGTTTTGTAGTAAACACTTTGTAATGCTGGACCAACCCAGCATATGGACATATCCATCTTCACCGATGGATCTAAAACAAAGCATGGAACGGGTGCCGGAATTTTCTCCGATGACCTAAACCTACGTCAGAGTATACCACTATGCAAAATTGCCACTGTCTTTCAAGCGGAGGTAGTGGGAATAATGCATGGTGCAAATGCAATTCTTGAACGACAAATCAAGAACCAACGTATTGGTATCTACAGCGATAGCAGAACCGCTTTACTAGCCCTAGGCAGTTGCAAAATCACCTCAGGAGTGGTACTGCGGTGTCGTGAAGCTCTCGACGATATCTCAAAAGATAATGCCGTCTCCCTTGTATGGGTGAAAGGACATGACGGAACCTACGGCAACGAAAGGGCTGATGAGATTGCGAAACTGGCCTCCGGACAACCTCTCTGGGGGCCAGAACCCGTGATTCCCATATCCCTGAAGACATTAAGCTTTATGCTATACCAAGAAACCTTCAAAAGCTTCACGCGAAGATGGGTTAATACTCAAAGCTGTCGTCAAGCAAGGGCTGCTATTACCGCACCCTCGCCAAAAACAGCCAAATACAATGTGCAACTGTGCCGAAATCTGGACACTGCACCCCAAAGCAACACATGCACAGGATGGGACTGGCGGACAGCCCAAACTGTCGTGCATGCAACGAAGACGACGAGTCGGCAGAACATGTCCTATGTCACTGCCCAGCTCTCGCAACAACCAGAGGATCCATGCTGGGGGACTTCTGGCCTAACATGGCCGAAATCAGCAACACTCCAATTGCGGATGTCCTCAAGTACATCCAAAAGGTTGGATGGCTTGGGTGACGTCCAATGTGGAGAGCTGCTGGGGCGGTAGTACAATGGGCCCACCTATTGTGGCCTAAGTGCGCGTGAGGTAGCTCACACTCCCAATTCCAAAACACTTTGTAATAGTAGAGAAAACCTAATCCAGATTCCTAGTTGTGTTGTAGCTAAAAAGTGGTGGAGTTCTTTATGTTCAGCTCAATAAATATGCACATATTTGGCTCGCAATAAGTAGTCATAAATAACCAAATCTGAGTTTTTTAAATTATTGAATATTACAAAGTATTTTTAAAATTCTGTGAATAAATGAATTATTTCACATTTAAAAAAATTTATAAAAATTTTAAACAATTTAAAAAAAATATAAGTTTTTTTGTTTGTAGTACTTGTTTATTGTAAACAATATTTATTCGTTAAACGACCAAAAGAAAACCTCTCAGAGTTGATTTCTCAATGAAATATTGAATCTATTATTATCATTTAACATGATCATACCAAATTTGAAGCCGAAATTTGTACATTTTTTATCGAAAAATATTTGGGGGTTGTAAGATGACCGAGATTGCTTGTATCGGTTATTCGACATGTGTAGAATACGAATTGAAGTTTTTTTCTGAGTGCGTTTATTTTGAAGTAGAGCACTTTTTTCCTTCTTCTCAATTTTTTGAAGCAGTTGAGTGGTTTTATGATGTTTTGTGTTTTTTAGGTGCATCCAATGTTTATCCATTGAAATTTAAAAATCCATTTTCACGTCCTATAGACCTTTGGCTGATACTCAAATAAAGTGTTGGGGTAAACGACCAAAAGGTAACTTCCTAATTGTGGTTTTTCAATGAAAAGTCGTTTCTATTGTCATTTAACAAATTTTAAAACAAAACAAAGCAATCGATGGCGTAGATGATCACCTTTGCGTTATCGTCTATCCTACATGAGTAGAATACGAATCTAATATTTTTTTGGAACGCGTGTTATACGATATTTGGTGTTTTCTGGTTGCAGCCAATGTTCAGCCGTTGAAATCTCAAAATCGATAGTGTATTTTTTATACACTTTAGGTATTTTTTCAGCCAAATACAGAAATAAAATGTTTTTTTTTCTAACTTGGATGTTGTCCCTATTACCATTTAACAAGTTCATACCAATTTTAGTCGAAATTCATAAAATTGTGTAAAAACAAACAAATCGGCTATTCCACATGCGTAGAATGCGATCTAAAGTTCTTTTTCGAGCATTTTTATATTGACGTAAAGCACTTCTCCTCCTCCCCAATTTTTTGCAGTAGTCTTCGGGTTTTACGATATTTGGTGTTTTCTAGATGCAGCCATTGGTCATCCGTTGTATACTCAAAATCGATTTTTTATCGCTATTTTCAGTTCGTACTACCGCGTTCTGGCTACTATAAAAATTTCTTATTAATTTTGTACCTTTACCATCTGTATGATCTTGATTTAATAAGAGATTCATAAGTTTAGTGCATTGGAGTGTTTTTTTTGAAATTCACTACACTTTTGGAGTAAAACGTTCATACTAAATAATGGTTTTCAAGTTCCGAGTTTACTTCTAAATCGGAATTGAGAATCACTTACTACAGTGTAGCATTTTTAAATATTATTTTGTTTTAAATATTCCTTAATACCAAGATAAGTCTGAAATCATTGCATGAAATGTCAATGTTTATCTTTGGTACTGGCACAAAAAATACTGACTAAAGCCATTTCTTAGGTATGTGTCTTGTATTGTATATCTAATTAAAAAACTTTAGCCATCATACATATATTCTCTTTGTAAAAATCTTTTCCTGCTAATATCTCCTGAGGCCATTATTGTATTTAATTTTTGGCTAATCGTAGAACATATTCAACTTAGAATTCTAGTATGTCTAGAAGCCCATGTCTGTTACTTCTTCTAAATTTATATCTTATCTGTTGTCGACAATTAAAATTTTAATATATGTTTCCCACAACTTTATTCTTCCTGATAAGTCCAATATTAGCTAATTGTTTCTGTTCTTCATCATATATGGTACGTTTCGTTTTACGTTCCCTGTCTTTGGTCTTTTGTATAAATTAAATTGGTGATGTTTATTTTGGAATTCTTCTATTTCTGTGTATTTTTCGTGCCTCCATTCCTCTTTAGCTTCCTTCATTTTTTAAATTTATTTTGGTTTTTAGTTGCTGATATTTAAATTCGTCTCGGTTCTTGACTTTTCTACGTTTTTCCAATAGATTTATGATTTTCTCTGTCATCAGACATTCATCGCTTCTTTTCTATGCGACTTTAGTAATTCTTTTGAAATTTTACCAGTAGTTTTCTTTATTTTCTCCTACTTTTCACCTACCTATCAGTTGTATACCTTCAGAGTACCAATCCAAAATTTACCTAACAAAGTCTTTTGCCACGTTCATTCGTTACCTAACGGTATCCGGTATCTATTTTGACATTGTAACCGCCAATGAGGATCTTAATGACATGTTTTCCAATTTGTGTTATCAGTTCTATTATTTGCCTATAAATTTCTTCTGCGTCATCATCATTCTTGTTCGCTGTTGGCCGTATATATTGTCGCGACTTGACTTAGTCCTATTTAGAATATCTAATATTATTATAATTCATTATCAAAATTAGTAGTGATTTCAATATGTGTTCCAGTACTTAGTTATTGATCTGGTCTCATGATCATGTCATCAGTCTAAATTTAGAAGATATGCAGTGACACACATGAACACGTGCATGCTTTGTATTGATTATTAACAAACCCCACCTTGCTTCACAAAAGTATAAAAGGCTAAGAGTTGCCATACAGTTAGATAGTTGACAGTTGATATAGTTGAGAGTCCAGAGCCTACAGATTACCTTTCGCATATATGGGGGCCTTGAGCCCAGATTATTAAATGGTATTCATGTAAGTAGTTTAGTTTAGTTTTAGTTTTAGATAATATTGTAAATTGTTAAACAAATATATCTCTGTTTATATTTTGGTTGTTGTTCTATTATTCCTAGGCATGTATGTCACACGCTACGACCCCGACGTGACATTATGTATGATGTTAATGTTGATTGGGTCGCCTTTTATTTGCAGCATTATAGCACGATCAAAATAAGGAATAACAATTGTCACAGAGTTATGAATCTTGTCGCCAATTATAATTGCCACACCACTTTGGTGAGTTAATTTATAGAATTGGCAATTAAAACTTAAATTTTTTGTTTTAAATTCTTGTCTCTTTAAACAGTAAAAGTTCACGAGACCGAACCGCTTTTGGTTTTAAAGTCTACACCTATCTATCAATATAGATTTATGGGGTCAATTTATATTATCCAACTTTTGTTTGCGTGTTATAGAGTAATAACAAGTTGTTATCTAATCATAGCTAAGTTTAATATTGGAAAGGAAACTGCTTCTTTGAACATATTAAATATTATATTCAAAGACAGGACTTTTAGTTCCAGAACAGCAAAAAATTTCGTTAAAAATCAATAAGTGCACAAAAAGAATGGGCGTATTCAAATCCATTATGTTATACGTTGAACATTTTGCACAATTTTGCAACGTTTCTACAATTTTTTTGCAGTATTTGAGATACACTGTTTTGTTCAGGGTTACTTTATGGTTAAGCTAAGCCAGAGGTTCTGCATTCAAAAAAATTTTTTGAAAGTTTCATAAAATCTCTTATAAAATAATGCTGGGAACAATAAAAATAATAAATGTCACAGATTTGCGACAGCAGTTGATCAACATGCATGCCTATAAATTACACAATTTTAGTCGTGATTGTGACTGTTCGGAAGCGAAGAGCCGATTATTATTTAGCCAGTGGTGGTCGTAAAATTACACCATAATAGCCACCAATTTCCAGCACTTGCTCGCAAAGTATACCGTTTGAACAGCGGTTAAACGTTTCCCTGTACAGCTTAACATGACAAACAATGTTACATTATCGAATATGCTGAGCGATCCGTGATAATCCCCCAATAAAATTTTATCCGCCATTTCTCCATTTACATATGTTAGCATAATCTGTTTACACAAAATGAGAATTTATGAAAATAGCGTATGTTATGGTCAGCACTGTAAATTAGATGTTTAATTAATGAAAAGCGCACTTACCAAACATTAATGTAAATTTTTATTGAATGACGACGTTCAAGAAACTTTCAACCTCTATCTGCGTTGCTAAAGTGACATTTCTATAGCAACCAGCCGTGCTTTCAATCAATCGAGGCTTACAAATGAGCATAACTGCCATTTGATAAAAGCCTATAAAAGACGAGGGAAAGTAAGAATGCGGATCATTTGCCTTTGTACGTCTTCTAGAACGAATTTCTACTCTAACCATGTTCGACGGAAATAACTAATGTGTCTTCGCAGCATTGTGCCTTAAGTACCTTAAAATTACCCTGAAAAATTAATTATCTTATTTTATAGTTTAACGGATTAGTTAGTTTGTAATTCGAAACTAAGGTGTATTAATAATTAAATGTGTGTATGTTTTTGCTTGGTGTAATATTTCACATAGTTACAATCAAACAATTAACAGAACTCATTTTCTGTTAGAGAAGTATTTAGAGGTACTTGAGACGGTACTCTACTGCAGAATAGGAATTTCCACGGCGGAATTAATTATTGCCTCGTTTTCTCTAATTGCATTTACAGTTGAAAGGAACGATACTCCGTACCGAAAAAGTCATTGCTAAAGTAATTTTATTGTAGTGACAAGTGATCTTTTTGCGATGTTTTAATTAATTTCTAACGTTTACTGGCTATTAAGAATCACTTAACAGAAAGTCTTAACGAGGACTGTAATTACGGCACGAACAAAAGTTATTTCAGTAGTAATTCCACCAAAAGTGAAAAGTTTCTCGACTTCTCAACTGCAAAAGTTTATCCTAAATAAAAGGTGCTCTTTCAGATACAATTTATATTCAAAGTGTGTTCTTCTAAATTTATTGCCTTGTTGTTTGCAATTTAAATTGGCAGCTAACAAATATTGTAATTTTAAGCCAAACTTTTTAGATTCAATTCAAATTTGAAACGGGTTAAAAGCGATACCATTTTATATAAATTTATTTTAGCAATTTAGCTTTTAAAGATACGTTCAATATAAAAATCTTTGTCAGTTTGGGACTGTTTGGGGGTTTAATACGTGGGTGTAATTTAGTGAATGACTAAATGAAGATTGGCGTCTGAAAACTTGTAATAATAATACCAATCAAATTATCCCCACTTATACCAACCATTCTCGATCTTAATAATTTACAGATACTTATGAACAATAAACAAAAATAAAAAGCAAGATATGTACTTCTACTGAGAAGCGCTTAAATTGAAATTAATAAGTAAGAACGGTAAAGCTTATTTCGTCTAGAAGCCATAAAAACCCAATTGCTATTCCTTATATGTTCTAACATTTTGCTTGCCTTTGCAATATTAACGGCAAAGAAACAACAACACAAACAAACTCAGGAGCGCAGTACATGTTATTTTATCGACAGGATGTGATGTTGCGTTACTAAACAAGTTGCTGATCTTACATGGCTAACAATTTATTTCTTTGCCGACTAGGGTAGCTAAGAAACTTGCACTTAAAAAAAGTATGTATATACATATTATATATTGCTATAATATTCGGAGTTGTATGATTTGACTGGAGTATTGTGATTCCTGGAAGGCAATTTTTGGGATGCTTGTTACAATTTAATTTATGATTGGAGGTTTGTGAAGACTGTAAGGTTTTGGTATTCAAACTTATAAACTCAGGGTTGCGTATTATTGCTGTAATTTCTTGTTTTAAAATTCAAATAATGTGGTTATCATTATATCAGTTATATTTTCATATTTGTGAAGTTTTGTTTACTCTGAAAGAAAGAAAAACACAATCAGATTGATACGATTATTGTTTATGTTAATTTTAATTATAATTAGTTCAGAATTGTTTAAAAGGTTTAATTTATGAGAAGTTTTAGACTTACTTGTTTGTGCATCGTTAAATGTCATTTGTGGGGGTTATGGATGTGAATGTCAATTTGACAAATGTATAAAAAGAACACTCATTGTTTCACGAGATTTATTTGTTTTAAAAAAATATAAAAGATCAAGAGGAAGACAAAAGCAAGTGAAAAATTATTTGTTAGTTACGGCTCGTCCTGTAAACAAAGACACAGGATTTCATATTCTCTGAAAGAAAAGAGAGGGAAAAACGAGTTATAAGTAATTAAAAGTGATTTTGAATTGAAAAGAAGCTATTATAAAACGGATACAAGTGTTTATCAACTAATTGTGGAAAAATCCAAAATAATAAAAAATATAAAAGCGGTCCACAACGTGTTTCCAGTTATCATTAAAGAAAAGTCAAGTATAAATAAATATAGAAGCAGTCCAGTACATATTGGTACTACAGCGGAGGAGGATTCTAACCAAAGGCGAGTGCTGTGGTTTTTGAGGAACCTGCAAGCAAGAGAAGAGGGAGTAGAACATTCCACGATTGTCGAGTGAAGGATATTTTGATAAGAAGACACAAAGATAAGTGTTCAGTTTTTAAGATAAGTAGTATTAGAAGAAAATTCTTGATTTTTCGAAAATTTGACCCCAAAATTGATTTATTGAATAAAAGCTTTTGTAACGTTGATATTGTTTCGTGTATTTTCTTTTTGAAAGTTATTTATTAATAACTTTTCTTCTAAGCTTAATAACGACCCTGAGAAAGTTAATAAAAGAGTCTCATATATAATATAATTTGGTATTTCGTAAATTGCAGGCATTTAGAGGATTGTTTTCTAGTAAATACAAGACCACGCATATCATAGCAATATACTTAAGATCGCATTATTTTGATTTGGTAACTTTTTAAGGGCAAGAAAAAGCGATTATTTTCGTTCATGGTGCGTAGATGTCATTGTACTAAATCGTGAAAAATATTTGAATTAAAAGCAAAGTAAAAATGAAGTTGAAAATTCCCTTGCAGCACTCTTAAACGTTCGTAAACGTAATTCGTTCCAAAAGTGTATAGCAAGCATTGGGCGTTTTCATACATAGTCGTGCGATAAACTTGTCGTTGCGTTCTAGAGAAGCAATTGAATGCACTTGTAGAACGCAGGATAGTTAACAATACGGGACTCAGTCAAAACAAATTGTTTGTGGTAGAACATTTTATTTAAACATCCGATCAAGTGTTTAACCAAATTTTACACATTATTAACGCTTTAAACGTATGCATTTTAAAAAGTAGGAAGAACGAAATAAAACTTAAAGACATTGAGATATCACCGTCAGCGCTACCTGTGTAGCGATCTTGACGAAAAATTTATAAACAGCACAATTATAGCTAACCGTACACACCCCACACGACCATAAACCAGTAATAATAATTAATAACAGGACATTCAATAACCACGTGCTCGCTAATAACCACGCTATACCTACAAACACGAGTCGCCATCATACAACGAAACACGTAGACAAACTTTCATGCAACATACCCAAACCCTGTCTGCGCAACGGACCCGCAGAAATTAATTGATACTACGCAGAACTGGAGCACTTTATGCACGAGCAACACCAATTACCTAGGTTTATTATCAAAATATGTAAATTTAAATAAACAACTTCATTCTATAACCCCAAACACTACTATTTTAAATCTCAACAAAATTTAGGCAGTAGTAGCAAAATAACCAAAACAAGCAATTTCTGCCAACGTAAGACCACCAATATACAAGGAAAACCACAAAATTAATTTTTACATATGTAAAAGAGCAACCTTTTATAAACCGAGCCAACAACAGCAAAAATAACTTCTTTTCTCCGACGCACGTCTACTAGCAGCATCTCCAGCACTTAGCCACTATCCGCCAAACCGTCTCCACTAACCAACCGCTTGAGGAGAAAGAAGCTGTCTTTCGGAGAACCAGCCGCCACCCTTCCGCCTACTGGCTACGGTTCTCTACACATCACTGTACGCGGACCGCAACGCCTCCAGCTCGTACCGCCGCCCCTTGCATATCCACCGACTGCTAACATCGGTTAATACCAGTCTGTGGGCGGCACGGCCAACACCTTCGTTTAGGCAGAGGCGTGATCAAAGACTACCTTACGCGGGGTCGGCGCTGTAACGATCATTTTAACTTGGTACATTGGCTTCTCCTCGGAAAGGCTGAAGGTTCAATTGAGACCATAGAAAACTGGGTTAGTGATTTCACGAAGTGAAGTGCTAGTAGCCGTCAGTATAGGTACCTAACACCTGAGCGACATCGCGTCCTCTGTAATGGGATCCACGATCACTGGCAGTAACTGTAAATATGGACTTCAATGAAGTTAAGCTAGAACTTATACATAAAGCTATAAATATGCCTACGGACATAGTACATGACCGTGGGAACAACTTCCCATCAAGAAACAACCTATCTGCTTTTGAGCGTTTACCTAAGCAATTTGAAAAAAAAAACATCATCAGCCAAAAGTGTATAACAAACTAAAAATCGATTTTTGACTTTCAGCAAAAACAAAGTTTACAATTACCAAATAACAAATTTCTTAAAACTAGACAACTCCAGCAAAAAATAAGGTAGTGGAGAGAAGTGTTCAACTACAATATAAACGCACTTGTAAAATAAGCGTAGATTTGTTTTCTACAAATGTCTAAATGTCTAATAACTGATCTGCTTAAGCGCAATCTTTCTACTACCTGCCGGTCACTCCTAGCATTAATTTTATATTTTTTCAGAAAATTGCTTTATTAAATTGGAAAATTGGAATGAACATGCCATTTAACATGTTCATAGGTCTAACCTGTCATTAAGAAAACCCTTATGGAGTATTTTCTTTTGGTCGTCTACCTGAACACTTTTTAAAAAACGACCATTAGCCAAAGATGTACATATAAGAACTTGAAAATCGATTTTTGGTTTTCAGCAGATAAACATTGTTTCCAATTACAAAATACCAGGTTTCATAAAACCAATCAACTCCACCAAAACATAAGGGGAGAGGGGTGTTCTTGTACAATAAAGACATGTTCGGGAAAGAAGTTCAGACTTGTATTTTACGCATGTCGAATAGCCGATCTGCGCAATTGCGATCATCCTGCTACCCCCCGGACATTACCGCCTTAGTTTTTTATTTTTTCAGAAATGTACTCTTTGCAACTTTGAAATCGGCATGTACCTGCTCAATCACCATAAGAACAACCTCGTATTCCGAAGACACTTATAGGGGATTTCCTTTTGGTTCTTTACCTGAACAGTTTGTTTAAGTATTTGGCCAAAAAACCAAATTAAAGATGTATAAAAAATGCACTACAATTTTAAGATTTAAACGGATAAGAATTGGTTGCAACTATAAACAATTTCTGATATACAGGATGTATCAAATTGCGTGTTAACTATGGGGATCTTGCTTATTTGAGGAGATACGACGATGGTTAAATTAAAGAAAAGTTGTGGAATTTGATGCCCATTAATAATTTGAAAAGAAATTTCAGCTATCTTGTATAGTTTCTGAATAAACTAAAAAAAACCTGAAATTTTGGATTTTTTGTTTTCGGCCATAACTCATTTGTCATTTATATTACGTATTTGTAGTTAACGCATCATTAAGACACTTTTTTTATGCTGAATCTAAGTTTTTGATCAAATTTGGTATAACTGTTACCATTGCTCATTTTCGACTGTCAACGTTTTTTTCCTATGGTCGGCGTTTTAAATTATTTTATATTTGAATAGAGTTTTTAATTCTGATTTCAACGATGTGCCACACTTTGCATTTTGTTTGAGTTTTGAGCATTTTATTACAGAAAATTGAAATTTCATGAGTGCCATGGAAAGACCACGTCATTTAATTTATTTTGAAAAAATTTTAGTAGGCCATGAACATTAGTATTAAACTAAAGAATTGATCAATTACAAACCTGGAAAGAACGAGAACAAAACATAATTAACTTTTATTTACTTTGTCCTTTAGATACATTAGGTACGCGAAAATTGCAGGAACCTTTGTTTAGAGCATAGGCAGCAGCTTAAGTTATTTTTTACAAAAACACAGTTATTAACAAACAGTTTAGAGAGTTTATTTTAGACGAGCTTCTGAACATGTTTTACAAAGGTGTAAAATGTTTTGAACATTTATTTAATAATTGTTTGTGTTAGTGCAGTTCTAGTGTTATCTGTTGTATTCATTTAACCTGTTATTCAAATTTGTTATGTCAGTTGCAAACATAAAAACTACAAATAGAATTTTTAGTAAATTGTGTATGTTAGAAAATTTGTCATTCATTTATTTTTATAAAAAATAACATAACCTGCTCAAAACAAAGTTTGCTGACATTTTTGCGTACCTAATGTATCTAAAGGCTAAAGTAAATAAAAGTAGTGTTTTGTTTTACTTCCATCAGTTCATGGCCTACTAGAATTATTTTCAAAATAAATTAAATGATGTGGTCTTTTCATAGCACTCTTCTATTTTCTGTAATAAAATGTTCAAACTTAAACGATATGCAAAGTGTGACACATCGTTCAAATCAGAATCAAAAACTCTATTCAAAAATGAAAAAAATTAAAATTCCGACCATAAGAAAAAAAAAGTTGACATTCGAAAATGAGCAATGGTAACAGTTATACAAAATCTGATCAAAATTTTAGATTCAGCATGAGAAAGTGTCCTAATAGTGCGTTAATTGGAAATATGTAACATAAATGATACATGAGTTATAACCGAAAACAAAAAAATCCAAAATTTCAGTTTTTTCCAGTTCTTTCAGAAACTAAGCAAGATAGGTCTAATATCTTTTTAGATTATTAATGGTCATAAAATTCCACAACTTTTCTCTAATTTAACCATCGTCGTATTGATTCAAATAAGAGAGATCCTCATAGTTAACACGCAATTTGATACATCCTGTGTATTGTTTGAAATTAAAAAATACAAAAATCATAAAATTACAAATTTTTTAAATTTATAGAAACTTTTAAAATATTTACATTCCGTTCTTGTTATGTATGACAATATTTAAAACATTCAAGTTTTTTCAATTTTTTGACTATTTCGAAAATCTTAAACATTTTATGTTTGCAGAATTTTCGAAATTTAAAATTTTTTTAAAAATTCTAAATTTTAAAAAAAATTTAAAATTTGAACATTTTTAAAAATTGTTTATACAATTTCAAAAATCTGTTGCCTATTTTAAAACTCAACATTATAGATTTGTAAAATTTTAAGTGATATAATTTATTATAAATTTTTATACAAACATTCAAAAAATTTTCAGAAATATAAATTTAAAAATTCTCTAAATTTTTAACATTGTTAAAATTTCTCTATTTTACAACTTTCAATATTTAGAAATTGCTGAGAAATTTCATAATTTCAATATAAAAAGTAAAATTTATGACATTGTATAAATTGTTACAGAAATTTATAAAATTTTAAATTATAATTTTAGAAAACATAATTTAATAGTTATTTATGTATTAAGAAGGTAAAGAGGCTTTTATGGCGTAAGACGTAATTTTGAGCCCGAGGTGGCAGCCGAGGGCTAAGAATACGTCGAAGACTATAAAAGCAGGTTACGCCCGTGGTACAACATACACAACTTTATGCACGGATGAAGATTATTTAATTTAAAAATATTTTTAAAAGAAATTGAATTTTCCACCTACATCTAGCGTTGCTTTGATTAAATTTGAGATTTTAAGCATAATTATAGTAGCGGGTAAAAAACGGTAGCCATATTGCCTAAAATGACGTTTCATTATAGCTCATGGGTAATAAAGAGGTCCATGGTCTATAAAAAGACGATTATGACAAATAAATTCCCGTATAATTGTCAATTTATGATACACCTGTGCATAAATATTTTCGTTTATTTTTTAGACGGCCAAACATCCCCCCTTGGATGCCTTGGAAATAATAAAACACTGCTATTAATAAACAAATTGCTACATTTTTTAGATGATTTAATTCTAACTTATCTACTTCTCTTAAATCGATCTGTTTACTGTTTATAATATTTATGTGTTTCCTAACAAAATTCCAAGCTGTGATTTTGCTGTGTCACCGTCACATGTATATATTTTTCTTCCGGTTTATGATAGTCGTTAATAATAATTATGCGAATGATGTACTTAAGATTATTTTTCTTTAATTAAATCTTAACACAAGTACCAATTGTTCTCCAACCTTTCTATACAGTCCTAGTTTGTGATCTTAAAGAATATCTATAAATAATTCAAAATAATGGCTAGAAAGTTTACTTGGTAGTCAGTCTAAGATATAAAATAGGCAAACATACACAATGTATTTTTTTGTTCAGCATTGGCATTAATAGGAATTATTGAAGACTCATTCTTTTTCAGTTTTTTATTCTAAAAGAGTTATTTATACAATATACAGTATTAATAATTAAGCAAAAATTCCTAACAACTTTTTCAACAAATTTTATTATAACGTAACATTTTTATAATGCATTGTATTCAACGATTTGAATCATGTTTGTCAAAATCAAGCTTTTTCATCGGCAGAATTTTAACAATCCTACAACTTTTTTTAGCAAAATGAAAAAATTCCAACAAATGTTTTACCTTAAATTTGGCCAACATGATATGATTTGCTACTGAAATGCCAATTCCAAATTTAATTTAGATGTCATATATGAAAGTTGCCAGCCTTGCTTCATTTAGCGAGTCAGTTCGGTTTCGCGTTTCTCCCTTTATTCAGTCATCCTTGAAATAATATACGGCAGGGAAGTGCAGCATATTAGAATTATCAGACTGGATATACGTATATGTGTGTTGAATCAAACCTAGCCCTAGATTATACCAGAATTTGCAATTATCCTTACAGATTAAACAAGCTCATTTGACCACTGCGCATTAGCCTGTTTTCCACTCCATCTCCGAAAATCTTGTAAATTATTACGTTCATTGCAGTAGTTTCCGTTTGGTTGTATTGGAAGCAAATAAATTGGGAACACCGGCAATTTTTTGTCGTAATGAGAACTGCAATGCGGTTTTCGAAGACAAATCCATGGTGTTGAGGGTAGCTTCCTGGTTTGAAATTAAATCGCTTATTATGCGCAAGGGGTACCAGTATAAAAAATCAGAACCCAGCCGCCGTATTACCTCTAAGGGTGAATTTTTTCAATCCTCTCCATCTGTTTGCCAGCAAATTCGCAATATCCTACGACAATATTTGATCGATAAAACAGCGTTGGTACGAGAGACGGTTGATAAAACGCTTTCGCAACGTTTCCATTTCTGAAATACGCTGTTAGCTTTATAATATTAATCGGAATTGTAGAATAGCAAACACCGAAGCACTTTAAACTACATTAAACTGAGCTCTGTTTATATTTCATTTCAATTAAATTAACAATTGGAAATATGGTATAGTGGATCCGGCAGCAATTCTAAAGGGGATCTACACAAATCTGCCCGTTTAAACCACTAAGTTACCACGAAATATTGGAAACAAGTTTAGGAAACTTACTGTACTCGACCTGGATTATGTGTAATCCAAAGTACGGTAATATTTGGAGCTCTTGCATTTTTAAATTACAATTAAATTTGGTAATTTTGCTTACTAATACAACAAAATCAATAAAGATAAATGCATCGTTGATTGCACTACATTAAACCATTTGAACACTTTGTATGCTGTATCAGTTGTATGCTTCATAGTTTACAAAAATCTAGTCAACTAAATAGGAGTACCAGAATGAATTGGTATAAAGGTATTATAAATGCCTATTCCACCGCAAAATAACTGTCTTCACATTTATACCAGCACGCGTCATTTGATGTACGCTTTAAGCTAAAAAAACATATTTAGTGGGGAACTTTTCCATTCTGTTCCAGCGATGCGCGATGAGCGAGTTCATCATCAAACTCGACTTTATTTACGCAATTTCACGGTTTTACTGAAAAAACAACAAAGAATAGAGTAAATATGCGTGGTTAAAGAAAAATGTAAGCCATGGAAGCAAAATTTGTTGACGCTGTTTTGCCATCCGCTTTTATATTTTTATTTATGAGAAAGTCCGATATTATTCGTGACATTATTACTTACTTATATCTTGAACGGCTTAATCGCAGGTCTAGTATTTGAAATTTTATTAGCTAACAATGGGCGAAGTAATTCTCCCCGAATATCTACACTTAAAGGTTCGTACTTTATTTGTACTAAAACACATTTCTGTTAAAATACTGCAGTTCTCGTAATTAAAACAAATTTATAATTGTTCTAAAAATTTGGCTCAGATATCTGAACCTAGATATTAGACTTCGTATGTGAATCAATCTTCAAGATACTATGCAATTCACAAAATTTAAAAAACTTGTGTGTTTGAATAATTTTGAAAAGCTCTAATTTGGACGATTTTTAAATATTCGAAAATACTCTCTAACATTTCATAGAGTAATAATAAATCTTGCATCAGTTATCTAATACATTTAAAATAATATAAAATATAGTCTAGTAATGCAACATAAGGTACGCATTATCAACGAGAAACGTCTTTATGGTCAAAAAATTATTTACAAAACTAATAGAAATATAATTTTACTATTCAAAAGGAAATTAAATCATAAAAAAATCGTAAAAATTAAATTCAACGAAAATTTATATAATATATGCGGCACCCTTCCACTATACTCAACTATCTCACGGCGTCACGCGGTGCTCACCTTTCATTCATCATTTGAACGGCGACGCTATTAGACTCCTAACGCGACAAGCTAATATTTTATGCCAAAACATCGACTGTCGTCACGTAAGATGACCTTAAAAAATATAAATTCTTTCAGTTGCTTTATAGATATAATTTATGAGTATTGACTTTTACAGGCCAAACAAATTTGAAATGAATGTCTTCGATTATTTAAAATTATAAAAATTATAATATAGAAAATCCTTAAGTTGAAACATTTTCTATTTTTTATTAGAACTTAGAAATAGTATCTCGCGTCCTAATGCAATTGCAGTACAAATTTTTGTTGACTCTAATGAACTCCATAAAGTCATAAATCGAACGAGTTTCTTTCTTCATTTCTATTTTGCGAGTTAGGGTGATGTTATTAATTAATGTGTCATATCAACACGTACGGAAACACTAAAATAATTCAGAGGCGAACCCAAACATTTTTTGCGGGTTATTAAAACACAGTGCTAAAAATCAATATAACTGTTTACGACGATAAAAAATATAAAACTGTGATATCGTTTGACAAAAAAAAACATTCAACCTGCTTTCTAATGATGAAGTGCTTAAATTATTTTTCAACTGGCAGCAGCGGAATGTTGATAAAAGCTTTTCTTCATATGCAGTAGATACAGGTAGTATTGCTAATATACGAGGTTGTGCTAAAGTGTTCCTGGCTTTGGTGCTAATCGAGTGAGTAAGGCTCGTGTAAACAATACTGCAGCATGTTTAACTATTCGGTAGCGCGCATGCGCAGTAACAGAATTGTACGTGCGAGGGTTTTCATTTCACGCATTAACAAAGCGGACATGGCGGTGCCTACACCGGTGCTCGAAAAAAGTGAGCAACGCGGAGTGATGAAATTCCTATTCTTACAGTGGAAAGGAGCAAAGGAAGTGCATGAAGAGATGCTTGAAATGTTGATGCTTGAAAACTGTCCCAGTTATTCGACAGTAAAAACGTGGGTATCGAGGTTCCGGACTGGTCATTTCGAGGTAACAGACGAGGCACGGTCAAGAAGACCGATTTCTGCAACCGACGCGGGAAACATCGACGCTGTTCACGACCTGATTTTGCAAGATCGACGAATTTCAGCTAAACTGATAGCGGAGATACTGGACATTTCACACATACACGATATTTTGGACATGCGCAAGCTGTCAGCAAAGGGGATCCCCAAATGCCTGAGTGCTGATCAAAAACGCAACCGAGTTGATGCGTCACATGTCATTCTCGACCGGTTTAAAGCAGGAACCGAGGACTTTTTAGCCCGTTTAGTGACAATGGATGAAACGTGGCCACATCATTACGATCCTGAAACTAAACAACAGTCGATGGAGTGGCGCCACAAAGGTTCTCCGAGGCCACAGAAGTTCAAGGTCCAGAAGTCCGCGGGGAAAGTGTTGTGGTCAGTTTTTTGGGATAAGGACGGTGTTATCCTCATCGATTATTTACCAAAGGGGTGTACAATCAACGCCCAATACTACATGTCTCTCTTGGACAAATTGAAGGAGGCGTTGAAGCAGAAACGCTGAGGGAAGTTGACTCGGGGTGTCTTGTTTTTGCAGGATAATGCACCTGCTCATACTGCTCACCACACCCTGACGAAAATCGACCAAATTGGCTTTGAATTGTTGAACCACCCGCCCTATTCCGCAGATCTAGCCACTTAGGACTACCACCTCTTCCCACAGTTGAAGAAACACCTGAAGAGTACCAAGTTTGGCTCCAATGAAGAAGCCATCGCAGCTACAGAGGCGTTTTTGGAGGGGCAACTGTCCCACTTCCATTTGGAGGGGTTAAGAAAACTGGAGAAGCGTTGTGCTAAATGTGTTAGCTTGAGGGGGGAGTACGTTGATTAAAATGTGTTTCATATTTCGCTAGCACGTTTCTTTCTATGTAAAGCCAGGAACTTTTCAGCACATCCTCGTATGCAATATTGATATGGTATTTAGTAGCAATAATGTATATTGTTTTATTTCGGGTGAGGTTGAGTCATCACCAACCCATGAACACGTCACTGAATCAACCAATCCACTTTATTGAGTGTAATGGGCTCTTGCCTAAGTAGTCTAATACAATTTGCAATTAAATACATTACGCTCTTATTTTTTTACAACTATGTAGGTTATGTTCCTATGTTAATAAAAATATCTAATACAAACAGGTTAAAGAAGAAAAAGGGCACTATAAAATACACAAGTGCTTATTATTTTGGCAAAGAAGCGAATTTGCGGAAGCATCTTCGTAATCGAAACGCATTGCATTTTTGAGAATATTAAATACTGCTAAACGTAGTATGCGTCTTACATCTCGACACCACGTATTTATTATTTCTTTGTAGAGAAGTATATGAAAAACCTGAGGCGTAGTATACGGGTTCTGCTAGTTTTATGTTAATCTGCATGCTTTAATAAAGAATCAATAATAATAAAAACATTCTGTACGTGTAAACGCCCATTACTACTTATAAGCAAACAATATTAAGTAGGCCGATTTTCTGTATTTGACAATATACAATACTACGGGACGCATTCGGTGTATCGCGTACAACTCGACACAGCTTATTTATTACATTTTTTTTTAAAGTCACCAAAAAGCGTGAGTCGTAGACCACGGGTTCTGCTAGTTATTGTGATTATTTTGTTTCGTTGGATTTATTCATTTCTCTTTACAATTGATTATAGAATTAGATCCCTACAAGCAATAACTAACAAGAATGACATCTAAATTGCAGATCTCTTGCATTAAAAGTCCTGAACCGCCATTAACTGGGATAAACAGATAACGTTATCCCTGATCGAAGTAACGTAATTGTGGGGGTTTTCATGTGTCGTAATTACTATGTTTTACGATGGTAGCCTTGTTATACAGACATGGAAATTGTAAGAACGAGAACTGCACTGTACTTATTGTTAACAGAAAAGGACAATCGTTTTAAAGATTATCTTCGGATCTGTAGGTCAAGCTGCAACACTTCATCTTCTCTACATAATTAGTCTTGTTGATTCCTATATTCGTTTAAGTTGCAGTATTTTCACTAAAACGCTTTTAGTTTAGAAGAATCCCATGTCATGCTTTCTAATCTTTATTATCGATGAACCTTTTCGTATCCTTTTAATATAATGTTAAAAAGATTTTTGTGGAATATGAGTATTTTATATTATATTATATACCATGGGACTGAAGTGCTTCATTTAATCCCGAGTGTGAAAGTTTATTGCCTGTACATAGCGTAGCGGAGCGAGGGCAGTAATCACACAAGCGATTGAATGAAGCACCTCAGTCCTGTGCTATATACGCTATTTTATGCACTTCTAAATAATTTTAAATCAGGATAGTGGAAATATTAAAATATGCTGTCAACGTAACAAAGCAGCTTTTAAAAATGTCAAAATTACAATCGTAGTATCTGATGGTGACAAAACATACTCGGTAACTTAGCAATTTATACAGGCTGAGTCAAGCTATACGCCTTTTTTTTTTGGTGGGTTTATTATTTTTTTTTTTCACAATTGATTTAAGCCAGTTCAGCACTTAGTGTTGCATTCATGGCTGTGATGATGTAGGTCTTATCACTGTAACAGCACTATGAAGGTACTAAAATCACCTCCTCACTACAATTTAGGCTTTATTCACTATCATCTGAGTTCGATAAATATAAATCTTGCGGTAGCTTTCTTTTTAATCTCGCGTGAATTTTCTTTTCCCCGATAGAATAAACGTCAGTTGCTGGGCATTCCGAATGTTATTAAAGTGGCGTTTGCAAATTTTTTTGATTGCTTCTTTGATAGTATCCACTCCCGCTTCTCTGTGAATCTCATTGTTTCGAACAAACCATTGGGTATTTAAGACTATTCGCAGAACTTTATTTTGAAAAGTTTGAAGCTTCTTTAGTTGGGTCTCGCTGGCACTACCCCATACAGGGCATCCATACATGATCACGGGGCGAAAAATAGACAAGTAAATAAGTGTTCCGCACTTGATTTTAAGATGAGATTTTTTATTTATTAATGGGTATAATTGCACTAGTCTTGAGTGGGCTTCATTGAGTTTTTTATTAATATGATAACCCCACGTAAGTCTGTTATCCAAGTAGATACTCAGGTATTTTACGGCTTCATCATCTCTCTTCCACGGGATCGCTTTGTTTTGTAGCACTATGTTAGGTGGATTGCCTTTACGCCGCAATGAAAATATCTTAGCTTCAGTTTTAGTGACATTAAGTTGTAAGCGCCATTTGTTAAACCAATCGCTAATTATGTTTACATTCTCCTGTAACTGTGTGATGGCCGTGTTGATATCGTTGTTCTGGCTGATGATGGCAGTGTCATCTGCGAACATGACCAAAGCGGAGTTTTCCAGTTGAGGAATATCGTGCACGTATACATTGAACAAGATGGGTCCCAGTATAGATCCTTGGGGCACTCCCGCGTTAGCCATTTTTACTTCGGATATTTTGGAGTTTATTGCAACTGAGAACGTGCGGTTTTCTAAAAATGATTTGATGATACATTGGAGGTAGCGAGGCAATTTAATCTTCATAAGTTTATACAAGAGCCCTTTATGCCACACAGTATCAAATGCTTGTTTGATATCGAGGAATATGGCAGCTGAATAATACTTTTGTTCGAATCCACGTTCAATGATCTCTGTGACGCGATTTAGTTGATGAATCGTGGAGTGGTGGCTCCTAAATCCAAATTGAAAATTCGGCAAAACTTTATTTTTGTGGATGTATTCTAGCAAGCGCACATATATTGCCTTTTCAAACACCTTCGATAAGGTCGGTAATAAGCTTATTGGTCTCCATTAATATCATGAGAATTCTTCCCTGGCTTATGAAATAATAAAATATGGTCATACTTCCACGTATCAGGGAAGTATCCAACTCTTAAACAGGCATTGACCACTGATGTCACGTATACTACCGCCTTTTTTGGTAAGTTTTTTAATAGGAGGTTTGTGATTAAATCATGACCCGGTGCTTTTTTTGATGGTAATTTATTTATTATTGTTTTGATTTCATATGGCGTTATCGGTGATATTTCATCTGGGTGATAAGGGGACCCATTCTGCAGCTCCCTTTCGACCTTGTTGGTGTGTTTTTTGTTGGGAGACTCATCAGTAGTTTTAAATGTATTGGCCAAGTGGCTGGCGAACAATGAGCATTTTTCATCATCAGATGAGTAGGATGCGTTATTCACTTTTATGGTGGATATATTGTGATGCTTCTGTAATATGCGCTTGGTTGCCCTCCACATTGTCGGGTCTTGTGGTTGAAGCTCTTGGATGTATGTTTGATAACTATCAATTGTATTCTGTTCGAGTTGTCTTTGTATTTTGCGTATTAAATAATTTAAGTGTGATTTAACTGATGGGTCTCTTGATCTAATCCACAATCTTCGAGTTTTGTGTTTTTCTTTAATTTATTGTTGTATGCTAGCAGGTGGTCTCGCGAAGTTCATTGCGCGTCTTGGTTTCTGAATGATAGTAGAAGCTGCAACTGAGTCTTTGATTGCACTTAATAATTTAACTATGGAATTATTGATGTCGCTGTTACTGTTTATAGCTGCTGGGCATTTTAGATTTTGCTGCAGAGTCTGGCTAAACATTTTCCAATCAATTTTTCCGTTGATTAGTTTCGGGGTTTTATCAGCAACCTTAGGTTGATTATCAAAATTTAAAATAATCGGTAAATGATCCGAATCTAGTTCAGGCAACACTATCTGACTAATTGGATTTGAGAAGTTCTTATGTAGGATGACATCAAGAATATCAGGTTGATGGTCAATTCGGTATGGTATGTAAGTCGGTTCGGTAGGTGGGGTAATCTGAATACCATGTTTTGTTAATAGTTCATGAAGCTTAGTACCATCTGGGTTGGACACTCTACATCCCCAGACTGTGTTTTTGCAATTAAGGTCCCCTACGAGTAGAGTTGGCGTGTTGTCGTTAAACGCGTTCTCCAGGTCGTTCGCAGAAATACGTTTATTCGGTTGCTTGTATGCGCAGATAATCTTTAATTTTCTATTATTTTGAATTTCTATCATTACTGCAGTTGTTTCTATATTTCCGGCTGTTTCAGTTTCGATCTGGTAAATACTAAGAGATTTTTTGGAAATTATTGCAACCCCCCCTGCGGCTGTGTTTCCTGGCCTATCTTTTCGAAAAACATTATAACCCGGTATGTTCAACTTTTGGTTTGTTAATAAATGTGTTTCGGTGACACATAATATATCTACATTATGTCTTTCCAAAAACGCGATAAGTGTTGATCGTTGTCTTGCAATTCCGTTTGCATTTCAATTTGTGATGATTAGGTTAGTGTAGGTTTTCTTTATTTTATTTGCTGACATTTTGTAATAGGGTTGAAATTAACGGGAGAAGGAATTCTTTGAGTTTGCCTATATGAGGCATGATGATTTGTATGAGTGAATGTATTATTTGCTCTATAAGTGAACTTGATTCATTAGTTTTTTTATCATTACTATTTTTAACATTCTTGGTTTGACTAGTTGATTCGCCTCTAATTGCATCTGCATATTTATAATAAGGGGATGTGTATCTATCAGGATTTGGTCGTTTGGCTGTCAACTTTTTGTAATACTCACAGCCTTTGTAGTTTGCAGTGTGCTCTCCATGGCAGTTAACACATTTGGGTTTCTCTTCCTTGGTTTTAGTGCACTGCGAATAGTGGTGATCCCCCAAGCATTTTACACACCTGGGAGTCAGGTTACAGTAATCTTTTGTGTGCGAGTATCGTTGGCAACGGGTACACTGTGGTATGTCCTTCCCGTTTCGTCTTGGCTCGACTGTTACTTTACAGTAGTATACGTAATTCAAATCGAATATAGAATTTACATTCTCCTGCTTGTTTAACAATACAGCACAAACCGGTATTGGCAGTTTATCTTTGTTCTGCAAGCGCGTGACACTTATTACAGGGTACTTTTTAGCAAGTAATTCTTGCTTTATTTCGTCGTTTGTAATTGAAACTGGTACATTTCGTATAATTACAGAAACTTTGTTAGACGTGTCTGGATTCTGGTAAGTGTGATAATTTACATTCTTTTCTTTATCAAAATATGATGTGAGAGTACGAAAATCTTCTATTGTATTTAGATTAATTTTGATTTGCGAACCTTTGTTGGTTACTGTGAATTCTTCTTTAATATTTGATTGTATGTCTGATATAAGTTGTTGATAATTATTAGCGTTGTGAATAAATATTGGAGGGATTTTTATGGGTTTAGGTTCTTGAGCTTTGTCTTCGTTAACGGTGAGACTTTTTTCTTTTTGCGGGGGAAGATAATATTTGTTTTCTTTTAATAATTGGTTAGTGTCCAAAACATAGCGTTTATTGGAATCTTGAGGTGGTGGTGACTGGATGGGGCGCTTAAGGTGGTTTTGGTTTTGGGAAATTTGCGTGTTTTGCGATAAGTCGCCTCTGTAAATAACTGTTACTTCAGGTTCGATGTGGTTATCTGCTGTGATGATTTGATCACTTGTAAAACTCATTTTTCTGTTCAATGTAGTTTCACTGTTGTTATTATTAAGTTTACGTCTATTTTCTATTAAATCTGCCGATAATTCGCGTAAGTACGAAATTTTTTAGTTTTTAGATAAGCACTATCACACGCCCGCAGGCGCGCGGTATGCGGTTGAACTTCAATACAGATGGTGAAATGTATTAGGCGATCACAGTAATACACTACACAATTTAATATAATCACTTGGTTAAACAGTGCTCGTTACCTTCACAACCGTATGGGTCCGCGGTTCACGAGAAACTCAGGGTTTATTATTAGGAATTTATTAAAAATTTTTGGTATGCATTTGTTTCGGTGGGTGCTCTACAACTTGGCGCAATCAGTTTTTTAATTGGACGTCAAATGTCAAAATAACGATTTTCAACTGTTTATTTTTAAATGGAACGGTACGACTTTTTTTGGCTTAAACGATGCTGTATGATGTTTACAATATGATCCTGACTGAATTTTTCATAATTTTTACGATTCAGCTGTAAAACAAGCATTCATTATGTTAGTCTAGTAGGCCGGTACGTACGCACGCGTCACCATGTTTTTGCGTAAAATAAGTAAACTTTTGATGAAACAATTGCTTGTAAGTAAACATTTCCACTTCTTCAAGTTTCTTGTTGGATAAAAACTAATTAGTTTTTTATTTAAATTTTGTTTAGTTTATAATATTATAGTTTTCATTCGATGTTATCCTATTATTGAAGTAACTATTATCTAATGCAATCTAAATACCTGAGTCTGTTTTTTTATGTTTATTAAAATAATGATTTCACTATGCATACTGACAACCATTAAATCGTTTTGTGTTTACATCCAAGTACGTTCCGCAGGTCCCGGCCTACTAGACTGACATAATGAATGCATATTTTAAGGCTGAATCTTAAAAATTGTGAAAAAATTCAGTGAGGATGATATTGTAAACATCATACAGCATCGTTTAAGCCAAAAAAGTCGTACCGTTCTATTTAAAAATGAACAGTTGAAAATCGCTGTTTTGACATTTGACGTCCAATCAAAAAACTGACTGCGCCAGGTGGTAGAGCACCCTTTGAAACATATGCATACCAAAAAATTTTAATAAATTCCTAATAATAAACTCACTAAAAAAAAGGCGTATAGCTTGACTCAGCCTGTATACATTTAAGCAATTTATATACCGTCTGTCTATAAAGTAACACTAACTGACTAACTGACTAACTTTTGAACTACTTGATATTTTACCACAACATTTGGTGTGCTTTAATGGGAAATTAAATACTATTTTTTAGCCAATAATTAAATCTTGTATCATTCAAAACGGCGGCTGGGTGCTATTTTAATTTTTTTTATGGACTGAGTGAAACTTCATTTGAAAGGTCTTTTAGTTCTGCGTCTGATTCTCGGCTTTCAAAGAAAAATATTCAGCCATAACAAAATGGCGGATTTTAAGCAAATTCAAGCAAAACTGAATTCAAAATTGTTTTGATTTTTTACAGTAGTCCACTTTTTCAATTGCAGGACATAATTTTCCCAGAAATATCTGAGGTGGCTGGAAATAATACTGAAAACGTTATGTTCCAACGAGACGGTGCGCCCGCCGTCTCATTATTATAGGCCTGTTTCTAACTTTCTCAACGGACATTTTCTTGGAAGATGGATAGGTAGGCGGGGGCCTGTAGAATAGCCGACTCGCTCCTCAGATTTAACCCTCTTAGATTTTTTCTATGGGGATATCTGAAATCTAAAGTGTACAGAACCCGTCCAGAAACAATTGAAGAACTGGAGCCACGCATTACAGAAGTTTGCAGAAATATCACTCCAGAAACCATTGAAAATGTAAGGCAGGAATTTCATAACCGACTTTTTATTAATTTTTATTAATTTAATTTCTTTTTGCTTTAATTGTTAGTTTTTTTAAATAGGCTTCTTTATCTTCAAACATTTGTTATTTTGTTATGGCTAAATATTTTTCTTTGAAACTTTAGGATCAGGGGCAGAACTAAAAGACCTTTCAAATGAGGTGTTACTCGACTCCCCTTTTCTATTAAAAGAAAGTGATACAAAATTTAATTATGGGTTTAAAAATAGTATTTAATTTCCCATTACAGCATACCGAACGTTCAAAAGTTAGTTGGGAAAGGTGTTACTTTATAGTGTAGTTAATTTCTTGGAACTTTTGAAAATATGTAATTCCTCCGGCGCGGCGTTAAAAGTGACACTTTAGTTCTCGAAAAAAGAAATCAAATTAGTACTTTTACTCCCGGATGTGCAAAAACACGTTGAGTACTATATGAGTTTAAAACAACTATCAGATGTTATTGTTTAAGTAGCCATACTAACCTAATTTAATTATACTTATGCGCCTATTTGTACATGGAGCCGTGTAGTTTTGTACATAACTCGCGGTACCAAACTCTTCACGAATCGATTTGCTATCTCGATTTAGTGCGTGGCCAAGACAAGTTAAACGCATTAATACAAGCCCATATAAAGTTGTTACCAATTTCGCTTTGAATATTCTCAATAGACTAAAAACTATTTATTATACAATTTTGCTAATTAAAATGGAATATCTGCTCATACCAATTCGTAACGTGAATACTTCCGTAATGTTGAATCGTCCGGGATGGTTCAGTTTGTAAATTTCTCAAAAAATCCTTTAAATGTGTTATTTTTAAATTATGAAAAGTATGTTAGCTGCAATAAGAGCTTCATACAGCCTTAATAAAAAACTAGATTTGGCAGGCCCACTTTTAGAAGCACTATTTTCAAAAAAGTATTTAATAAAAGTTGCTTAGAGTATTTGCGTTTTACAATAGCTGTATGTAGCGACGTCTGCAAATGTTGCATCAAATCAATTTTTTTTCCTGCATGAGTCTACAAAAACAAAGCTATTAATATAAGAAATGACTATCCTAATTAATCAAAGAGGATACTAATTAACACACAGTTTTTTTCACAAACTTGACAACTAAGAACGTCGCCATCACTTAATAGATGCAGATCCAACTTTACCCACTGCCTGTCTGCAGGCATTGTTTTTCAATACTTTTCTCACAAATTTACGAATTCACCTAAAACCGCAGAGTGTTAAACACAGTAGCATCACAGACTGGCGAGGTAGAAAACAAATTTGTAGAATTGATTATAGGTATATAAAATACTTAATTACTTCAACAATATGTATTTATTTCAACTTTATACGTATTTCGGCATGTTTACATGCCATTGTCAAAGGTTGTATTAGAAAGTAAATAGTTAGTGTTGTTATAGCAATAGAACTTGGTGGCTTGATCTCGGTAATCGTCTGCAGATGACTTGATTTCTTATTCCAAAATGTTCAGTAGAGTTTTGAAATGTTTGTAAATTTCAAAAGCTTCTAGTATATCTAATTTACGTTTATCATCACAAAAGTGTAAACATTTTATAGTGTTATTAGATGTCATTGAATGATTGTGTTCTAGTAAGAGTTTAGCGTAATTGGATTTATGTGGGTGTTTGTATTTGTAACAACGTACGTGTTCTTTATACATAATATTAAAATTTCTAATTGTCTGGCCTATATAAAACGAATTACAATGCGAGCAATTGAATTTGTAAATGCCTAATTTTAGCAAATCATCCCTTTTTTGATTTTGCATTAAACAAAGTGTTTAAGATGTTTATTTTTATAAATTTTCAAAATACAATGTGTAACATTTACCAACGAAACATTGATGCTGTCATAACTTTCCTTTGACTTTGACAGTTTTCATAAGTTAAAAAACTGTAAATACTAAAACATAAAAATGTATGTTACTAATACTTACATAGGTTCTTAGCATTTTAGTAACTTACATAAATAAAGTCAGTTTAATAGCTTGGACTGCTATTTTAATGAAAAATATCCCAAGCCAATTAATTTTGATATTATCTACTTTTTTAAGGCTGGAGAATTTATTAAAGAGTGTCCATCTAAGCTACTTCAGGGTACTGTGTCGTCTACGAAACGTTTAAAGAAGACGAAGTTTTGGGCTCTTTTTCAACATTTATGAGCAAAACTCAACCTGTTTACCATTAACCAAATACGGAAATCTTCACCAAAGTGTTCAACATTAAGACTAAATATTTCCCAACATATACACTTAACCGTACTTCCAGAAAAAGTGGAATAGGAAGGAACTACCGTCCATCTATTCGTTTAAATTATTAAGTTTATTGACAGGATGTCAGGTTTATCGTAACGTACCGCCCATTTCCAGGTCTCATCTCCTCAAGCATTTTTAGCAAATTCTGCACACGTAGCATCGCGTGTTCAATTTTGCCAGGATGACGGGATGTCGTTTTATTAGAGATCCACATCTAGAAACCTAGAGATAATGGCAAAGATCGTGACACTGTTTGCCCTTCATTCATAACTCGATATAAGATGTAATATAATTACAGCGATCGAATCTTCAGAATTGTGCAAACAATGGAAAATAAATTAATTTCCAGCCACATACAACACAGCAACACGCTGCCAATTCAATTTACCGAAATTTCGTACAAAAATGTCTAGGTTTAACGCGCACTTTTCAGAGGGAAAAATGTAAGCAAAATACGGCAGCGAAATCCGCTTTTACATTATTTAAATTAAGTATTGATCACTTGTAACAATATTGAACGTCACTTGATGAACAGACGCAATCATTAAAATTCGCAATGCGTTCGTTTTTATATCGACAATGGATGATTGATTATTCATGCAGTTCCGCGTTAAAAAAATGTATATTTTTCAAGCTTCCCTGTCGACACCTGTTTAAAATATTGTTATTTATATTCTCTGTTTTTATAAGCAATATACACACACATTAATTACGAGAGGGAACACAAAGCAATAATTAATGTTTGTTTTCGTTTTTTCTTTTCAAATAACATTTCTTTCTTTACACTAATTTTTCTTTAATTGTTAGGCATTCCATCAAGACATTTTAAGAGTTTCTGGTTTCTGCTTAAAACAGTTGTTTCTGGTAATTCGGTGTTATGCGCAGTTATGAAAAAATGTTACCTTGTATAAACTTACATAAAGAAAATAGAGGAATTGTACATTAATATAATAATTAAAGTTCGCTGAACATGAAAGGGAATTTGTAAGAAACTCTGTAAATTGTTCTAGGAACGTTGTGCTAGCGTCGGAAAAGTGATTTAATCTCACTAAAGTTAGCACAAGTGTGAAATTTCACAATTTAATTCTCAGTAAAGGTGCAGCAAAACAACAAAAGTTGTGAAAATTAAAGTTGACGCCGTTTATCATTACCGAAATAACATTTATGGAAGATTTCTTTTGCACTTTGTTCAAAAGTGTTTGTTTCTTGTTCACTTTACTCTAAGATATCAAATGTCTAGCCGTCATTTCAGCTAGAATAACAAAACCAAAATGGAATTTGAACAATTCCAAAACTTGGGAATTATTCTAGGTCAAGCCGACGTGATTGGTTTTATTATTATTACCGTCTGTTATTGTCATTAACCATTTAAAACTGTTATAACAACCCGTTTCTAGTTATAGCACCCACGCGACTAAAAACAAATCATATTAAGTATAAAATTATCAGATAAAAAAAATTGTTTCAAAAATGATACCGACTAGCAGTGTTAAAATGACCGTCAAAAGCAGCACACCATTACTCGAAAACGTATACTAAAAGATCTCTATTTCTGACTGCTTGAGTGTTCTTTTAATAGTTCACAAATATAATAATTACTTGAAAACAAGTTAAGAGACTAATGATGGATAACTTTAAACTAATTTTTTTTCTACTACTGATATGTTTAATTTTACAGAAACTGAACAAACATTATAATGCTGCAATAACCTACATTGATTCTGTTGCGTCTTTCCTATTTAGAGAAGTCAATAATTAACAGTATACTAGCAGAACCCGTGTGCTACGTCCTCCGCTTTTCTTTTGTAACTCAAAATGTTTTCTCCGCTGAGTTTGATAGCTGCTGCCAGAAAGCGAATCCCGTGAAAAAAACAAAATAAGACCGAACAAACCCTCGAGAAAAATCTCTAACAAAAGCCGGGAAAAACAGCTCCGTAACGCAATTTCGAGAAAGAAAAACCATCGTAAAATAATCAAGATCAACATCCCCCGAAAAAAATCCCTCCAAAGCCCAAAAAAAATTCCTTTAAAAATGTGGGAAAGATGTTAGTTCACGCTTTCTCATTTCCAGGAGAGTGCCTTGTCAGAGATTTTTGTTTGACATTTGCATATAATTCCAAAATGAAGTTTGCCCATATTTATATAAATCGATCGGCAAGGGAAAAACGAATGTTTTTCAGGGTATGCTTTTTCTAAATTATACCAGCATGAAAATACACGTGCTTTTGTTTATAAGATGTTTTTGTAGTGATTTTTTTTCTTCAGGAAATAAATAATCCGGGCTTGTTTTTACGGTAGCTTTTTTTCAGACGATTTCGGCGGGTGTTTTCTCCACCAATCTTCAATCCCAAGAAATATTTTACTAAAAAATCAAATAATGGATTTATTTTCTAATAAAAAAACACAGTTTTTTGGGATGTAAGCAAAATAGAAAAGTGCGGAAATTTTGCGAATGTGCTAAATTTCAACCAAGTCTTTTTGACTTCCAATGGCGCGGCTCATAGGTGCTGCTACTAACGACATTTCGTCCACGGTTGTACCGAGTGATCATTTAAATTTCAATTATCTATGGTAATTTAAGTCATGGCTTTGATTAATTCCCAAAAACAAAATTAGTATTTTTATTAAAAAAGGTTTATACTACAGCACAAAAAGCTTTTATTGTTGAGGCATACTCTTCTACTGATCTTGCGTGAGATATATGTTTTCAGGTTTAACTTTTAAGTAGAATTCTGGCGCGGAAATTTGAAGTTGAAATGCAAAACATTCAATTGTTAGTGTGAATTAATCAAAGCCATGACCTTAATTTCCATACATAACTAGAGCTAAAATTTAAATGATCCCCCGGTATGTTTGTAGTGCATCGTAACTAACGAACGGATGGTCGGATTTCGATGAGCTTTGGAATCTGGAGTATATCAAAAATTCTTCGACAAAATAAGCTTTTTAAAAACTCCGAAACCGGAACCCGGTTTTCTTGGTAGCATCTTGTCCGTACCTACAACAAATTGTTTACATCTAAAAACAGAATCTGATATACGACTTTCGGGCAAATCCAACTTTTTTTACCGAACTTTTTAGCTTCAAAATGGCCCCAGCTATGATTTTTTAAAAACTTTCAATTTAGCGTCTTATTATTCAAAACAGAGTTCACAGACCGCAATCACATTTTGCATCATAATAGACCTATAAAGGCGCAATGCTACTGTGCACAAAATTTTTTGAAAAGATGAAAACTATAAAGTGAAAAATGTTTTCAAAAAACTATTGCTCAAAGACTTGCATCAATTTTTTTTATTGTTTAAACTGGGGATAAGCTGCAGTTTAGATAGAATTCGAGCCATCTTACATTTTAGAAAATTTGGAAATTAACGTTTATTTACTCAAAAACGAGTTATCAGAACGGAATGAAATTTGACATTGGGAATGCCATACAGCTACAAAATGTTACAAGGTAAGAGAACCTTTGAAACTACTATAAACTGTGAAGTGAAACAAATATTAAAATTTTGACTTCTTTAAGAAAACATTGCTCAAAAACTTGACCGCACGATTTTTATTAAATTTCATATATTAATAGGACTAAAAATTAGTTACAATTTTGTTAATGCCATATTCCTTGATTCCAGGAAATCTTGAACCAAAATTCAAAAAATCCAGTTTTTCTAACAAATTGTTTTTATAAATTTGATGACTCATAGTACGGCCACAGTCTTTTATACTGTAGTACGACGTGCAGATGATTGCGCCGTCAGCTATGATATACTAGATGCGAGATGTACGAAAGCTCGCTATGATTCTTTGTTGTTTGTTCTAACAGTCTGCGTAAAAAGAATTTTTTATTGCGCCCCTGATGGATGTCTGGTAATTCTTGGTTAAAGCCTCAAATAACCAAGTTTTGCATATTTTATTTAGAATAGACATTTTAGGCTTAATATAATTTATAACTCATGCAAGCTAACCTTTAAGAAATACATTTGTTTCTTATTCAATATTTTTATTGAATGAAATTACAGGTAGTAAAAATTAGTCTTAAAATTAGCTTTTTTAAGCGGATAATCTTGACGCGAACTATACGATAACAACTTGGCACCCACTGATGTGGTAGAGGTATTGTGATCGATAGTCACTAATGACGCGTAAAGTATAGGAAAGTTCAGGCAAAGTGCTACACTTATTTTTATTTATGTAGAAATGTTCTGCGTAGAAATTCACAAATGGGGGCTGGCGATCAGAGACTTTAGTTTGAGCCCCCGTAAGCAGCAACGCAAAGTTCAGAAATTATCAGCTTTTTTAACAAAAACTTTAGGCACTTATTCTATTTTACGAAAAAATTCAGAGAACTCTTTGACATATTAGTAGCCATCAAGGTCCATATCAGTCGTTTCTCTCTAATATTATTTTTTGTAGAATTACATCTAGAACTGCCGAAATAAAATACAGAAAATATAAGAAAATAAATAAAATACATAGATACGCTATTAAGGTTAATACCATATAACATGATAATATCGCCTGGACGGCTGCTTCCTACACATTCGTATCCTTCCATTTCCTACATAACTACTTACCTAAACAAATATGTTCTTTGAACACTAATACGGTTTAAGTTATTTGGTCAGTTTTGATAAGAACATAATTGTAATAAATCTAAACAAAAATAAACACAACCGAAACAAATCTGGTGATTGTAAAGGCAAAAATCGATTAGCAAAATTTATTATGCCAAAAAAGTTACATATTTACCACCAAAATGTTTAAAAAATAATTTTTCAACAATGCTAAAATTGTTCTGATATGCTTTCATCAGAAATTCAACAGCATAAATAATAAAAACAATAAAATATTTACAGAAGCAAGTGGTTCTCTCCAACACCTGTCATATGAACAATATGAACAACTAACGTACAGAATTGTAAGACAATGAAAAGTGAGCAACAAGAAAAGAATAAATCTTGTTGTAGTATCTAAACATGTGCACAAAGAAAATCAAACTTGTTTCAATTTTCAAAGCAGAGAAAATCTTGGTTTTACCGATTTATTCTTCTTTGGAAAATTAAAATTAAACGCTTTCCCCTTTGAGGGCACCAAGTTTCTCAAGCCGATTGTTTTCGCTTTTAGGTTTATTTTCTTTGGAATTTTTATATAGAAGGTATGTATTTAAGCTTCGCTTGGAATAAAAGCTCCCGCTGTAGCTGAAGCCCCCAGGGAGAAACTTTCCGCAGCGCAGTACACTAACAAATTGTTTTAACTGTGCCTGTACTTTATAGCCTGTTTAGTGGTAATATTCGTGTGGCGCAATTTAGAACGAAATGTAGAATTGCAAGCAGGAGCCGATTCTTTGATGTTACAGAATTACCCATAGGCTATACGCAAAGCAAAATAAATATTTTTTAGAATTTCTGGTTTCAGCGTAAAATTAATTTGCATATACATCGACGAAGCATAGCTTACATTTTACTTTAGGGCTAATTTTTTAAACAGAAACGAAATTAATTGTTTCATTTTGATATCGCATACAGATATAAAATCGTTTGAATACTTTGAATTCATTTTCTAATGTTTAACAGCTTTGGTAGGTACATCCACAAAAAATTAAATAAGCTGTAAAATGATTCTAGAGTTAACAGAGTGTTACCTAACATACAAAATGCACCGAATTTCAGTGCAAACCGATCGTCAATCACTGAGAACGCTGAAATACGTAACCAATTTGTCACAAAGATTTATGTTTTTTTGGATGTAACGACAGCATGTTCGTATGTTATCCAACAACTATTTATCTTTGTATTCAGTTTTTTCCAGTCGGTACTCAGTAATAAGTTTCCGGTAAAACATGAGAGCTTTTCGGTTATTTTCTGTCTTGTTTGTGAAAGCAACTTATTTTGTTCGTGCGTCTTTGTTTTGCTTTTAGATAAAAACTTTTAAAGCGTTCGCAACTTTACCATTAACTCCATTATGCGGAAAATTTCTCATGAAATCTTTAAAGCCTCCGAAAAATTTCACAAAAATGTATTTACTTTGCAGGAAACAATGTTACTGAATGGAGCAAAATAAGAGTAAAGCTTGAGATCCTTGTACATATTTTCCATAGCTATCATATTTTATAAGAGTAGATACTTACGTGCATAACAAAAGTGGAGTCTCTTGGCAATTTCAAGTTTACAATTGTAAGAATTGTTAAGGAAATCTACTTAGTCGTCAGTCTTAAAGATAAAACATTCGATTCTAGTCAAATTTACGTAAATTATTCTGGTTTTATGAAATAATAGACAAAAAACAAATCTTATGATAAAAATGGTATCGATAATTCAAATTACCACATTAAAATATTGCTAAAAACTTAATGCAAAAATTAGATGTTACAATATAACTTCTCAAGATTCTACTTTAAAAGTTTTACGCACCAGAAGATGTCTATTTTAATTTTATTTATCATTGAGGTCTCGTTATTGATAAAATATACGAAAGTTTCCTATTTTTATTGATATTAAGTATATTTTAACAAATTTGTCATAAGCCATTGTGAAATGTCCTGATCAAACTACAGAACTTACATTTTCCTAAATATACCATGATATTGTAACGGGTCAACTTTCTTTTCAGCTAAAAACCCTGGAGAAAACGGACTAGCCTGATTAGCTTAGATGCCAAGATACTTATATACAATATTTTATTGCCTTATTATTACAGTACTAAAATAATTTATCATCTTAAATGATTAAATAAAGCTTTTACATGTACCATTATTATTTACAAGAGCAAAGCACAATAGATCCTTCCGGAACCGTACAGCACTGGAGTGTTCATTTGCAACTCACACTTTACAGGTTTCTGCAACCTCGGCCCAAGAAACGGAATATTGCATCTGTCATTCGGTCATTGTTATTAGTGCAAAATCTATAACGTAAAATTGTTAGCCACTAATTAAGTTGGTTTATCCAGGGAACTGGTAAATTGTCTGTGAACAAAATTAAATTACACTATGATCAAATATGAAGACTCAATCGTACGTTGTCTTCGGAGCTTTGACTCTAAATTTCTCTAAATTTCGTGATTGTGGTTGTGCCAGAAACCGCTGTTCGTTCGAATAGCTTTTGTCTAAACAACGTAATAAAACAGTAGCGAGTACCGGTCAAACGGTACTCAAACAATCCGTTTAATCACATGTTAGATGGGTGACTTATAGTTGGTGAACATCCAGTTTGGCCGTGCTTCGGAGAGCACCGTCGGTCCCGGTTGTCCATGCTAACACCTACTGCGAAAACAACGGGAAACCACACAGTTTAAGTCGAATTTACCTAGTAAAAAGGATACGAAATTAGCAACGCTAAGCCGTTTTAAAATGTGGCTTCGACCCTCTCGCCAACGTCCTGTAAGGGTATGGCAACTGAAGAAGAAAAAAAAATAAATCAGTTGCACCTTCTAATTGTACGTTTGTACGAAGGATATGTATATGTATATTCTTTGAGGCTTTCGCGGTTTCTCGAACTGTCAATATTACAATTTAATTTCGGCTTAGACCGCGTCGTCATTTGGGAACTACACCCAGCATAATCAGGTAAGGACCGACCTGTAGCTTGTCTGCCTTTACAAGCATTTGCTCTAGAAGTCTGAGCAATATTTGTTCGTAGACAAAATCTGCGGTGGCTGAACATACTGGTTTAACTGGGCATACGATGGACTTTGACAATGCTCGGGTACTCGCCAGAGTACCTCATTACTTCCCTCGTATCATACGTGAAGCAATTGAAATTGAGAAACAACCTGACAACATAAACAGGGAGGATGGTTTTAGACTCAGTAAAGCTTGGACTCCAGTAGTTTATCCTCTGAGGACTCCTAAGCATCATCGATCTCACGATCACGCTCCACCGGATCCGTCTTCGCCCAACGGTGACAGCCAACCAGAACTCCGCCGTTCTGCTCGACTGGCTCAAAGAGGTTTAAATACCTCCGCTTCCCGGATTTGAATTTAGTGTTCTTTTCACTCTGAAGATGCAAGCTGCAATGTCTTGCGAAACGTTAGTTTGTATGGGTTCACAAACAGCTAACAGGCATAAGCCGATTAAGTATTATTGTCTTGGCAAACAAAATACATTAACATCAAATCCTTGTCCGCCCCAAGGTTTAAATAAACTAAGCACACGGCCCTGTTTAGGCAGGCAGGGCCTACGAACAAATATTGCTCAGACTTCTAGAGCAAATGCTTGTAAAGGCAGACAAGCTACAGGTCGGTCCTTACCTGATTATGCTGGGTGTAGTTCCCAAATGACAACGCGGTCTAAGCCGAAATTAAATTGTAATATTGACGATATGTATATGATTACCTTGGCCACGTTACAGGATTAAACATGCAAAATTAATAGAAGAATCGACTTAGGATGGGTGCGTTTTAGTAAGCTAAATCATATATATTAAAACCACGGTATCCAATGTGCCTAAAACGTTAAGTCTATGAACAATGGGTGTTGCTGGTTATAACGTACGGAGACCAGACGTTGGCTCTAACAGAGAAGACACTAAGAATAACCTAAACAGCCATGGAAAGATTGATGGTTGGCATAACTTAAAGAAATAGGAAAACCAATAAACGGATAAGACAAACAACAGGAATTAAAGATGTAGAAAAAAGGGAACCAAGTTGAAATGGAACTGGTCGGGAAAACTTACAAAAATAAAAGACAATAGATAAACGAAAAAAATGCTGATATGTAATCGTGACAAGCAAAAAGAAATAGAGGGTGACCTCTAACAAGATGGACAGACGACATAAAGTATCAAGGAACTGAATGATAGTGGCACAAGACTGAGTGTGATGGAAAAACATATCCAGCAGTAGACTAGACGCAAATAGGTTGATTAGATAGCTAAGTAAATAGCACAAAGATGTTTGCGGGGAGTAACGTACACGGCTATGTGTTTTCTCGAAAAGGTATTGTGAAGCTATCCTGGTAAAAACAATTTTTAAGAAACTTTGAACAACGTGATATTTCGACGAGCTTGATTTTATCGGTAAGTTTCAGGTTTAACAGCCTCTGAGTTAAAACAAATATTTTTAGATCGGTAATACGGTGCAATTGTAAAAAGTGTAAATTTAATATGCCATGGAATAAAGCTCTATAGTTACCTATAAGGTTTAATAAATAAAACTCGGAATTTCTTTTGCTTTGAAACAAAATAAAGTAAAATTTGAAAATAATCGGTAAACAAAATGTTATTACGTACAACTAGGAATTTGTCCAGTAGCGTCGTTAAACTGAAATTAACTAAAATAGGGAGTAAGAATGTTTCAGTACATTTTTGTAGATATCTCTCGTCGTTGAACAAAAATAAACTCAAATCTGGAATATAATCGGGTAAGAACAACTGGGCATTTCTCTCGTCTTTAATCTAAAATAAATTAGGAGAAATACTTGATTTTAATCAGGACCTTAAAAAGAATGCAGATTTTTGGCCAGGATCACTCAAACAAAATAATTAATCTTTTGTGGGTAAAGTTTCAGTTTTATACATACCTTGGTTCTTGACGAATTTAAAACTGTTATTACGGTATTTTCTTGTCATATTGTAATAATTCATATTTTGTTTTAAAAATATTGGTCTTTATATGCGAGAGACTAGGTAATAGTCAAAAGGTCGTCTGCGACTCAGAGCCACATGAGGTACCGCTTGATCGTAATAAACATCTTTCAGAGCAGTCTATGACCGAAGTGTTAAAGTTGGCAATACTTAATATAAGCCAATTGTCAAATGTTGACAGCTTTGAAAATTTTTGGTTAAATGTATCTAACCAAAAATTTTTACAGCTGTCAACATTTCACAATTGGCTTATATTCAGTATTGCCAACTTTAACACTTCGGTCATGGCCTGCTCTGAAAGATGTTCTTTACGATCACCCGGTAGTTTAATCTCAAGCCAAAATGGCTATATTGTATCTCATTTACCCTAAGTGAGTCAATAAGATACGTCCTAGAATGGAGGGCGGCTTAAGTAAATGTTCGAGTTATCACAACTAGAAGTGTGTTAGGTTAGGTAGAAAATAATTTAAAAAACTGTTTTTACAAACCTATTTAATGACAATGAAATTTTTGAACTCTATTCTACTGAGAATGAGTGTTATTTTCGCAAAGTTAACATAAACATTTTCATAATAAGTTAGCAGTGATGTCCTCGGGGTTTCTACACGATTAGATACGCAGACATTTTGCCCATTCGGCTTAGATGAAAATTTGAGGAAATAGCTTACAGCTTAATACAAACAACACTCAAAATAGTGACAGGCGTAATCAAAATAAACTCAAACTATGCTTATATCTGGATAGGAGCAAAAAATACCAAAACAATTTTAAGAAGCTATAATTAAATACATAAAATAAAATTACAGCAGAACATAACTTAACTTGCAGCTAAACTATAATAATTTAATTTACCCTAAAAGTCTCTGGAAAGATACCCTGTAAGGCACACCCCAAAAGAACGAAGTCACTTAGCAGACTACTCGCAGGACTGGAGTCAAGTGGGAACTGACTGTTTCATATCATTTACAATTTTATGACCTGTGATAAGATATTGCAACAAAATACGAAGACTAAATTAAATATATTTAAATGTATTGTAAAGAAAACAATTCCCAACTTCAACAGATGTTGAAGTTAGGAATTGTTTTATTTACAATAAACTTTAACAAAGTAAAGCTCGAACTTATAAATAAATATTTAAATGTGTTTGACAAATACTATAAAATTTATAAAATATTTAAAGCATTATTTGCGCTTCATGACAATAGTTGAGAACTGGCGCACAGAAGAATCCCTCTCAGTAAATGCCACAAAGTTCGAGTTAGTCCTATTCACAAAAAAAAAGAGAGATAGGCAACTTGCGTACACCTTTCCTATTTGGAAACCTTTAACTTATTAGACTAAATCAAATATCTGGGGGTAATATTTGACAAAAACTAAATTGAAGTAGATACTTACCTTGTACCCTTATGATAGTGTCGCTGTGCAACGAACAGATCGGTCAATGGGTCATAGGAAACGACGGTAACTGGAGCAATGAAAAGGCTGGTGAGACTGAGCCGCGAACAGATTCCGTGGGGTTGGGAGTCAATATTACCGCCTCCTATTTCCGCATTTATTACCCTAACACATTGAATAACCCTGGGAAGTCACACTCTCAGTTGGGCTACTGTAACAGGCTGTCGGTATGCGAAAGCAGAGATCAGCCATTGCTGTTTCTTTGAAAGGATGGCCAACTATTGTCAGAAACAGTCTACAAAAATTGCGACTCTTAGTTGAATCCTATCGGGCCATTCACACTAAATAAACACCTGCCTACGATGGACTTGGTAAATAACTCCGACAGTCGTAGAATCATACACAGAAACTGCGGATCACGTGCTATGTCACTGCCCCGCTCTAGCTCCGATGAGAGGATTCATGTTGAGGGATTTACAGGTTGACATGGTCAGTATTAGCATCGGTCTACCCGCTGATATACCTAACTTCATCAACAGGTATGACTTGGTTGGCTTGAGGAACTGATGCTTGAAGGATGTACAACAAGCCTATTTTTGGGATAAGTTTGTGCGAGTCGCTCACTCTCTTGTATAATCTACGTTTAGAACCACCCCCGCAAAAGCCTTCGAATTAGATTAATAACAGCAGTTCGTTTACGACACAAAATAGAAAATTTTATATATCCACCAATGCCATGAAACATGAAAATATATTCATCGGTACTTTGCAAGAGATTATTACAACCGATATCTACTAGAAATGTTGTATTTTCAACATACATAGATGTCGCTCAAGCGGAAAAAGTTCGAGTAATAGAGCGTGTTACTTGAGAGTTGTCTGCTTGAGCAGTTCGAACTATTCGATTAGCCTAGTCTGGTCAACGAGCGATGGCCAGTATCGGAACTGTGCGGTTATTCCCTTGCGTATTTCTTTAAACTTCAGCCAAATTAAAGAACGTTAGACATTTTTTTTCTAATTAATTGCATACTTATGTGTTTCTACTATTTACGTTAGGTTTTCAGGCTTTTTCATAAAGTTTGTTTTTTCTCATACACATTTGATATAGAAATTGTTTAATTAACTTGGTGCAGTATTGTATATGCAATTTTATGGTTTTGGTTTAAAAATATAATATAATATAATTCAAAAGGAACTGAATAAAATTAAGGACGAAAATAAACAGCTGAGAAGTGAAAATCAACAACTTAAACAAAGGGTAATACAACAAGAGGAAAGAATGGAAGGGATAGAAAGAGAAATGAGAAGAAAGAAAATAATCATATATGGCATAGAAAGGCAAGAAGGGGAGAGCGACCTACAGCTAAAAGAGAAAGTCAGGATAGTCCTAAGGGATATGGAAGTAAAAATAGCAATTGAAAAAGAGGTAACAGAAATTAGAAGAATTGGAAAGCAGCAAAACGGAAAACATAATCCAATCCTAGTTGAACTAAGGGAATGGGCAAAGAAAAGGGAGATATTGAAAGCAACAAAAAAACTAAAAGGCACAAAAATATACATAGAAGAAGACTACTCAAAGGGGACCCAAGAAACAAGAAAACAGCTGATAAAACATATGAATAGAATAAGGACAGAGGGACAATACGCAACGATTAGATACAATAAACTAATAGTAAATGGAGATGCTTTCTACTTGGAACAATTAAACGAAATGGAAAAGAACAACAAGAGGAGCATAGAGCACGAAGAAACACCTAAAGGAAAAACAGGAGGAAGAAAAATCAGTGAAAGATCTCCAGAGGAAGAACAGCAAGAACAATTAAACAAAATAACCAGAACTAGCAGCAGCACTGGTGCGATTCCAAAAAACTTAAATATGGATTAACCTCACATAACCAAAAATATAAAACGATACAAACAAAGAAACAGGCTATGAAAAAGGACACGACAAAAGGAGAAGAAATAGAAAATGAAGCGATAGGTATAGGAACTTGGAACATAAACACACTAACAGGGAAGGAAATAGGAAATAACGGAAGAAATGGATAGTAATAACATACAAATTTTAGGGCTAAGCGAAACCAAGAAAAAGGGCGAAGGAAGTACGTACTTAACAAACAAACACATACTATACTACTCGGGAGTGAAAACAGAACAAAGAGCAAAGGAGGAAGTAGGAATAATAGTGACAGAGGAAATAAACAAAAGAATAACTGATTTTAAGGCAATCAGCCCGAGAATAATAGCAATTAGTATAAAACTGGAAGAAACAATAAACATCATACAAATCTATGGGCCAGTAGAAGGAACATCAGAGGAAGAAATGACAGATTTCTACATAAATTTACAACAAATACTAGATGAAATGAAAGTAGAAAATGAGAAGACAATAATAATGGGAGACTGGAACAGTAGAGTAGGGAAAGATCACAACAGAGGAATGGTGCATGGGAATACATGGGGAAGTTACACTAAATAGAAATGGAATAAAAATGATAGATTTCTGTAAAGGGAACGACCTAATAATAGGAAACACAATGTGGGAACAACCAATAGAAGACAAATACACGTTTGTGGCAGAAGAACGTAACGCTAAAAGTATGATAGATTATATAACATATACACAAGAATTAACAGAGACAATTCAAAAAATCGAAATGACAAAAGAAGCGGAATTAGGAACACAACACAGACTAGTAAGAGCAAGTTACCAAGCAAGACTAAACAAAAATGAAGAAATAAGGAAATATAGTAGTTTAGCGATATATAAGTTAAAAAATAGGGAAAACAAAGAAAAATACCAGAAGGAGACAGATATAGAATTCCAAAAACTGGAGAACGGAAAAGCAGATTGGACTTTAGAAGAAAGATGGATAACCTTCAAAGAGACACTGCTGAAGATAACATGGAATATATGTGGGAAGAGAAAATATAATAAACATATTAAAAGGACGAGTTGGTGGAATAGCGACATACAAAGACTGACAAAAGAAAAGGAAATAGCATGGAAGCAATATATACAAACAAAAACACAGAATGACAAAGAAGAATATAATCGAAGGAGAAACATAGTGAAAAACGCAATCAAAACAGTAAAAAGGGAACCCTGGAAGGAGTTTGGAGAAGAGATAACAGAAATACATAAAACAGACTACAGAAAATTCTGGACGAGAATAAAAAGATTAAGGGGAGATAAAAGGAAAGAAATAAAAGCAATAAAAAATAATCAAGGTCAAACACTAACAGACACAAAAGAAATATTAGAAACGTGGAAAGAACACTACACAAATAAGTATAACACGACGGTGCCAGATGATAAAATAACAAGAGAAGAACGAACGGAACAACAACAAAAAATCAAGAGGGAAGAAGTCGAAGAGGCATTACAAAAAATCAAAATTGGAAAAGCAAGTGGAGAAGACGGCATAGCACCGGAGATGATTAAATGGCTGGGGGGAAAAGGAATAGACTGGATATGGGCTATCTGTAAAGAAGCATGGGAAAAACAAAAAATCCCGAGGGACTGGGAAAATAACCTTTTAATACCGATATACAAGAAAGGAACACAGACACAGTGTGAAAATTACAGACCAATCTGCTTAGCCCAAACCAGCTACAAGCTATATCCAAAAATCTTGGAAAAAAGATCAAGAGAACACGTGGAACCGAAATTGGGAGAGGAACAGGCAGAATTTAGGCCAAGCAGACAGACAAACGACAACATATATATATTAAGAAATATAATAGAAAGAAAGATAGAAGAAGGAGAGAAACTATACCTAACTTTCATCGATCTAAAAGCAGCCTTCGATACGGTAGATAGGAGGGAAATATGGAACACCCTGGGAGAACTGGAAATACCTAGCATGTTAATAAACGCAGTAAGAAGTACATATGAAACGGTTAGAGCAAGAGTGCAAATGGCGGGACAAAGATCGGATGAATTTAAAATGAGTAAAGGAATAAAACAAGGAAACAGCCTAAGCCCCCTACCATTTATCATAATTATGGATAAAATTATTAAACAAATTAAAGCAAAATATAACCAAATGGACACAGTAATAGGGTACAGGAATCTAGAAGTAGTTAAAGTGAGCAGCCTGCTGTACGCAGATGACGTGATATTAATAGCAAATAAGAAGGACAAAATGCAAAATTTAGTAAACGCCTGGACTATAGAAATTGAAAACCTGAAAATGGAAATAAATATAAACAAAACAAAAACAATGATAGTGAATGAAAAGCAAAAAGACATCCAGATAGACAAAGAAATCAAATGCAAGAATAATACATTAGAAAGAGTAACTACATACGAATTTTTGGGAAGTATAACAACGGAGGATGGGAAAATAGAGGCTGAATTAACAAACAGAGCTAATAAATCAACAAGAATATATTACTCAATAAACAGAACAATACTAGGGCATAAAAACATAGACATAGAGGTGATGGGAAAATACATAATATAATAACAATACCAACAATATCATAAGCTTGTGAAAACTGGTCATTAAGAAAAAAAGATGAAAATAAAATAAACGCTATTGAAATGAAACACCTCAGGAAAATCGCAGGGAAAACTAAATGGGACAGGGTAAGAAATGACAGGATTAGAGAAATAACAGAACAGGAGCCAACAATGGAAAAAATAAAAAAGAAACGATTGAACTGGTATGCACATATAGTGATAATGGATCCGGAGAGAATCACAAGAAAAATAATGGAGACCGGAAAACCAAGAAAAAAGCTAAGGGGAAGACCAAGAAGAAAATGGATGGACCAAATCCGAGAAAGAGGAATGGAAAGAGGAAAGACGGTAGAGGAAATGAGAACCCTAGCAAGAGACAGAAAAGAATGGAGGAAATGGATGCAGGACATGGAACCCACATCCGACGCCTGAAAGGGCATAAGGATCAGCGAAGAAGAAGAAGAAGGTTTGAAAACTACGGCCAATGTATGCATGTTTTGTAAATTAATGAAGATCGTGTATTAATTAACTAGGACTGAGAATTTTTTTCAATACATCAATGTTGATATATTAAACAACGTTATGGAGTTCTGGAAATATCGATATATAGATGTAATGGATATGTCGATGTTTTGATATATCGATAGAATCAATGTACATAATCGGTATACGCGATATGATCGATATTTACAATATAATCTATATAGTCGATGTAACTGATATAATTGATATATCAGATATACCGATATATTTGATATAATCGATATTCTGGTACATCAATATTTTAACCTATATATTAAAAATACAACGTGTTGATAAAAAGTGACGACTAATTAGCATCGATATTGATATCGAATAACGATATGAAATTTTGAGAAGAATAATTTATCGATATCTTTGATGTTTTGGTACATTCGATATATTTAATATATCGATATATTAAAAAATAACAAGAATATCGATAGACCTAGCACATGAATATATCGAGTATATGGAATTATGAATATGCGTACCTAGATAATACTGACATTTAATTATTGATATATTAGATATATCGAATACATCGACACATTTTGATGTATTGGTATGTTCTGTTCGAAATTCCATATCGTTTTTCGATATCAATAGCGATGTATCAAACAAAGTTCTAGCTCTACGCTGGTCTCATACAGCACAGTATCAATATTTTTATGTCGATATTATGGTAATTTTTTTCAAATCCGATCAGTCCTAGTAGTAATGTTAAACTACGCTCGTTACGTTGTTTTGAAAGCAGTCTGTAGGTACATATAAAGCAAAACTTACGTGCGTGTGTGTGTGTGAGTCTTTGTATGTCCAGAAATTCTAACCCACTTTCAGATGAGCTTGAAATTACAACCTTGGATACTGATATTTTGTAGAATATTTAAAAAACACCTGTTGTTTTTGTGTTTCAATATTCAAACAAAAAATTTAAAACAAATGGAGATTAGTTTCATTTTTTTTTGAAACCATTGCGGAAATTAAACGGAAAGGGGGGCATTGGTAAGGCGTGGAAAGTGGCGATTTAATATGGCAGGAATTGAATAAAAAAATGGGAGTGAGTAGAGATGTCGAGAATTTCATTTTTCTCTGTCAAAGCTGGCAGTGGTGGGGGACCCGAACAACGCTGGATATATCCGCTAGTATTTAAAATATGCATGTGCTAAACTAGTAGCTAAGCAATTACCTAAAAATGTAATTACGTAAATTTGTTACAATACTATGTGAGTATTTAAAATATGAAAATATGTTTAAAAAAATTTATTTATCGCATAAATCTTTGATTCATTGGAACCTCATAGTCAGTTACATTTCTTTACATGTGTTCTTCAGTTTTCAAATTAAACATATTACGTACAGTATTTCGACAGTAAATTTAATAATAAAAAAAAATAGTATTTCTAGAACGTTAGCTTATTCCCCTTAGATCAAATATGATAAACCATATTAAAGACGAGTTTAGAGTTTGTGTAGTTTAGATAACAAATGGCGCACGCACTTCAGCGGACGCAATATAACCTTAGCTGTTGATTTGTTTATAAATCTAACAATTTGATGAAAAACACTTTGCCTAGACTGTCCCAAAAATAATTACATTTTATACATTCAAAATACTTTGATATAAAGTTCTAGTCCCAAATTTACAAATTTTTTATTTTGGAGGTTTGTGAATTAAAACATTCTTTTTTATAACATTATCAAGTGCTTTTCCAATCTCCACTATGACAAATTTTATAAATACCGATCTGCCTATTCATTTTTGAGCAGCCAGTTGCATGAAACTAACAATTCTTAAAAGTTGCAGCTATCACTATTTTGAAGCTAATAAATTGGAATAAATTATTATGATATCTTGTATCTAATGCTGCTTCCAAATCTTTTTCAAAAATTTACTTTACAAAATGTTTCACATATCGGATATTTGTTCCCGATTTTTTTAAAGTATTTTGCGACACCACATCACAGGCTCTAGTGTTGGACCAGCCGTTCGAGAAATAGCAGGAAGTGAACGAAAAACGCACCGGATTTTCTTGGAAATGTGCCTCTTATATGAGGGATAAATTGATTTATGCATGGCGGTGCGCCAGCAGCTTTCAGTTTAGAGGTGAAAAAGTGAGCATAACGCAAAGTGAATACACAAGTTGTGGTATGTGAATTTTCTGGCCATCAAGGTCACCGCCTTTAAATCTTTGAATTTTTTGTTTCTAGGAGCATTTGAAAACTCAAGTGTGCGATACAAAAATTGCAAACAATAAAAACTTATGGCTACATATTGCAATCATTACGAAGATGGTTGTTCTATTTTTGCTACACTCGAAAAATCATTTTTGAGCATATTTTAATCCAAATCTTTTTTCATATTTTTGACTAAGAAATTTACGCTTCGTTTTATGAAAGACGTTTTACGAACAGCCTGTATAAGTTAGAAAAGTAAGTACAATTTTTTATAGAAAAACAAAATAAGCGTGTAATAAAAGTTAACAACCGTGACATCAGCTTGTCCCATTATGACTAAATCCGTAACGGGTGTATCTAGATACATAAACGTAAGTGCTTACTATCTAAAGTGGTACGATTTTAGAGCATTTAAAGCCTTGGTGTTTCTCGATAGGCTTTTCAAAGCGAATAACAGTATAGGATTACACTACATAACATCAATCGTCTATGCCTTTCGCGGGTTTGCAATAGGATATGAATTCTACACACGTAAAACGCGTTCGTTCCTCGGGACTCGGTTTTCCCTTGTGATGCTCCTCCTGCCTACCGGATAACCTTTGACAGAGTTCAGATATATAGAAATTTTTCAATCCATACTTGATTTGTTCTGCGTCACTACTTTCGAGTGAAATGACAAGGGTGCCTAACTTTTCATAAATTGCCGTTTATAGACCGTGCCGCACTGTTGATTTATACCTTCGTAGCGTTGAGCCTTAAATGTTTCGTTTCCTACCTCCTCTAAAAATTATTCAGAGTGGGTGGGAAATTTTTATCGTTTATTTTCTCTTAAAGTTTTCCGTAACTGTCTCATTTGTACGCATGTTTTAACGGTTACACGAACAATAACAAATTAATGAAGTCAAAACAAACATTCTGCTTTGATCATCAAAGCAAAAATCAACTAAATGAAGCTGAAAATTTAAATTGCTAGAAACTCGACGTCAAGACTACTAATACAAACGATGGAAGCAGCAAAAGCGGCATCCACCGTTGTCAGGACTACAACCAGGGGCGCAATTTTTTTTTCCAAAAAAGATCCCATTAAAATGTTTGGAGATGCTCTACAAATAAATAATAAAAACTGCTGACTTATCTTTATATGTGTGCAGGCCGAAGAATAAATATCTTCCGGGGCGGCTGTCAGGATACATATGTAAAAGTTAGAAAAACGTAATATTTCGAAATTTATGGTCGCAATGGAATCTGAATTCTATATTCTGCTATACAACACCCAAGTGTGGTAGCAATCAAAAGCCTTTTATGTTTTGTGTTTGTTTTGTGAATACTTTGTTCGTTTTTATTAATGTCACAATTTATTTTATTTTTTGCGACAACTTTAATTGATGCTTTATATGAATAAGCGTTGCTTTTGGAGTTGATAACGCTAAACAAGCTGTCGAGATGAAAGTTAAAACGTAAAAGTAACTCTGACGTGGACTAATTTAAACAGAACAAAAAATGTAAACTCTTTTATTTACACTAGCAATCCCGCACATTTTTTATTGTCGCTTGCAGAAAAACAAAAATTAAACGCAACAAAAATACTTGCTATTTATATATATTTTCGTTCCGGACTGTGGCTTGTATAAGTAGTATAACCATGTTACTGCATATTGTGCATTTACTGGGATATTTTTAATCTTTTCTTAAATTTTACACCGAAAGCTTGTATAAAAGGCATGTTATCTTCAAATACAATGCTATTTACAAATATCAACATATTCTTTTACAAACTAAATGAATATTCAAATACGCACGTGTATATGTAGAGTTGGAATCCTTACTAATTACTTTCTCATACTTCCTGAACATTTTTGATTGTGTGTGACAGAAATACATGTTTTCGATCTTTAAAAACCCAGAAAAGAAGTTTTTAAATTATGTCGGTCTCGATGTATGCGTGTGTATGTATGTGTAACGCGAAACCTGAGGTATAACTGGACGAAATTTGGTAGGTACAACGAAAATTCATTCTGAGCCAGAAACGGAAGTTAGATATATGTTCTTGGTACAATTTACCCCAAATACGGATTTTACAAATTTAAAAACACCGTATGATACCACACAGCGAAAAGTAACCAAAAGCTGCGAAGAAAGTATCCGCAACGGATTTGCAAGTATGATTTTAAAGCATTCAAAATTAGACCCAATGGCGAACTTTGTTCCGCTTAATCCCTCCACAGGATAACCCTAATAAATCCGCGCGCTTGCTCAACGGTCAACCTGTTAGGCTAGTCTAAAGTTATCCAAAAGAGTTACTTAATGGTTGACTTATAAAACGTACTCAAAAGATAACATATTTTTCGTTATTAACCATACAATATGCGAATAAGTCGAACTTGAGAGACGCCAAAAAGTCAACCAATTAAGGTATTTATTGCGTATATCACGTAAATGATACCTACGGGTTGGATTTAAAACACATCATTAAATTACTATTATTGGTGTGGTTAATATACGACCAAAAAATTTAAAATAATGATGAGACGAATACTAATAAAATGAAAAGTTTTACTGGGAAAAAATATTTATTGTAAAATATTTAAATTAAATTAACTATAAGTAGTATTTAATTTTAAACATTATAAATTCCATATTTACATGTCAAAAAACCTATTAAACAACAGAAAAATATTCTAAACTAATTATTTTTTGGGCCGGCGGGTGGTCTAGTGGTTAAAGTCCCAGGCCTTGAAACTAGACTCCCCAATGGCAGTTGGTTCGAGTCCACTGCTCGTCAGTAATTTTTCTGAACAAGTTAAATCCGACGGCTCCATGGATAGTGTATGTAGGTGTGTATGTTGGGTTGCATGTCTTTCAGAGGTGGGGCATGTTAGACCGGTGAAGAGCACTTAGTGTGCTGAGCCCGGTTAAGGGGGTGGGATGTGAATCACGAAGTCGTGCTCACGCACGGCTAAATGATTCTTTTAAAAAAATTTAAAAAAAAAATTATTTTTTAGTTGCAATAACAGGTATTACAGAATAAAAAAACATGTTACCTGAAACAGTTAATTTTATTTTAACTAAATATGCAAAATGTATAATAATATCGAGTTATCAACAAAGGTAATATTATATTACATAATCGACATTTTTTATGCCATGTGTTCCCAGTAACCAAAAAAAATTTTTTTACCTTTTTATGTCTATCAAAGCATTAATTAAATTAAGTAAATTAAACAAAAATCACATACTTGCGGTACATTAAAATAATGAAAAATAATTGAAATATTTTTTTTAATTCGCATTACAGCTTTATTTCAAAAGTGATGAATGTTTTCATCAAGCAAAGTATCTGTGAAAGCTTAGTTTCAAAAAAATATGAAATATAAATTATCCTTTTCTTACGTTCATACTGGGGCACATAAAATTATAATTTTTAATTTATAAGCTAAATTATATAATTATAATCGAAATATGATTAATTTGCGTGCTCGCATTTTTACTCTTCCTCCCGATTTTTTTTATTCATTCATTCCTCGCCACTAGGACGTCTATTTCGACCGCCGACGGTATGATTTTTTACAGAAACTGAAATTACAAAAAATAATTACAATACTATCAGTTAGATTCCAAGTTTGCATTTTAATTTGCATTTTTTGTCAAATATATGTTGCTGCAATTCATAAGTATAATATAAGATCGAATTCCCTTACCAACAATATCGGTTCTATTTATATTTTAGCATTTCCTGTGAAGACCACCAATCCCTGATAGATATTTAATCTGACATCCTTCTACAATATTATGAAATATGTGTATGTTCCAAAAATATAAATTGCTGTAAAACTGCTTACCTTTGCATCAAGAACTCTTTCGTATAAAACACAAAATTCCTTAGTATATGACACAAACTTACAGCATTGTAAACTTTAACTAGTAAAATAAGCACAAACCAACAACACTTTATCGGTCGTCTCTTTTACAAATAACAAAACAATAAACTTAATTTTAAGCTAGCTTTAAGGGCAATTGCAAAGGTTGCAAATATATCCGTTTTTACCCCCCGCAGTCCCACTACTTCAGACTTTTCAGAAAATTGCAATGACATCACGTCACTTACTATATGTTGCACTTTTTAGAAAACTGGGTTTTAAAATTTTGAATAAAATAAATCTTCATCAAAAATCCTGTTTCTTCTTCTATCAGTTGATTCGAAAACATTTTTTCAAGAAGCTTTATGTGCACATCTGCACAATACTTAACGTACAACCTATAAGATAGAAAAACTACCTAAATACATGAATGAAGCGTTTTGAAGAACATTGTTGAATATATTAGGTATCTAGTAACACTTTTATCTTTAATTTAAAGAGTAACTCTTCGTTTTGTTAGTTTTGAGGATTTTTAAACAAGGCTCGTATATGGTTATTCATATTATGTAGAACTCTACATGGGTTATTTAAAAACGTCCTTTTTTGGATAACATTTGGGCGATTTTTAAAAACGTTAACTAAGTATATATTTCAAAATTAACTAACATATATCGCTTAAGAGATACGAAGTCGTATCCTAGACTTGAACGGTAATTCAAAAGTCAACCTTTTTGGTTACACTAAAGTTAACTTTTTAGGATAACATTTGGGTAGCTTCTAAGGACGTTCATGGAGTCTGAAAGTTAAAGTGGGGGCCAAATCCGACACTTCAATGCTATTCATAACTCAACCTTTTTGGTTATGATAAAGTTAACTTTTTGGGGTAACTATTCTTAAACGTTAAGAATGCGTGCTTACGGCAACCATTACGGATGCATAAAATACGATTGTAGGATACTACGAGCATGACATCTATGCGGGTAAAAAAATCGCTTTATAGATAATCAAGGTTAACTTTGGCTGTATTCAGTGAACAGATTAAATCTGAAATCACAAAAAAACGGCTATCGCCAAATTATGAAAGCAATTTCGAGACTTCAAGGGATAAACATTGCTTGCAACTAGGCAACAAAAACAAAATATCATAAAACCACTCAACTGCTTCAAAAGTTGCGGATGGGGGTGCTTTACTTAAAAATAGACGCGTTAGGCAAAGAATATTAGATTCGTATTCGACACATGTCGAATAGCCGATCTGCGCAAGTCTGATCTTCCTACCTCCCCCCCCCCCCAGTGTCCCTCCTAACGATTTTTTGATATTTAAAAAATGTACGAATTTCGGCTTCAGTAGGAACATTCTTCCATTGAGAAAGCACCTCTAGGAGGTTTTCTTTTGGTCGTTTACCTGAACAGTTTAACGTTAGCTAATCGCAAAGAAACAACCATCACCAAATTATGAAATCCATTTTAGATTTCAACGAATAAATATTGTTTACAGTTATCAAACAGTTATAAAAACATTTTCTTGAACTATATCGTTTAAGAGACACGAAGTCGTATTCTAAACTTAAACGTTAATTCAAAAGTCAACCTTTTTGGTTACAACAAAGTTAACTTTTTAGGATAACATTTGGGTAGCTTCTAAAGACGTTCATTGAGTCTGAAAGTTAACGACTGTGGTAACTTAAGCGATAGGTGGCCAAATCCGACACTTCAATGCTATTCATAACTCAACCTTTTTGGTTATGATAAAGTTAACTTTTTGGGCTAACTATTCTTAAACGTTAAGAATGCTGTGCTTACGGCAACCATTACGGATGCATAAAATACAATTGTAGGATACTACGAGCATGACAACTTAGCGGGTAAAAAAGCGCTTTCTACATTATCAAGGTTAACTTCAAAAGTTGCGGAGGGGAGTGCTTTACTTAGAAATAGACGCGTTTGGCAAAGAATTCTTATTCTACACATGTCGAATAGTCGATCTGCGCAAGCCCGATCTTCCTACCTCCCCCCAGTGTCCCTGCCCTCGAGTTTTCAATATTTAAAAAATTTACGAATTTCGGCTTCAATAGGAACAATCTTCCAGTGAGAAAGCACTTCTGGGAGGTTTCCTTTTGGTCGTTTACCTAAACAGTTTAACATTCGCTAATCACAAAGAAACAACCATCACCAAATTATGAAATCCATTGTAGATTTCAACGAATAAATATTGTTTACAGTTTCAAACAGTTATAAAAACATTTTCTTAAAATTGCTCTTAAACAATTTTTTTTAATCTAAGAAATTTTCAAAGTTTTATTAATTTTTCATAAGTTTCAAAAATCTAAATGTTTAATCTACTAAGAGTTGGTTTTAATGGAATTTAACCGCCTGAACTGTCGAGTTGTTTTTTGCTACGAAAATCACCAAAAGTCGAAGACAAGAACATTCCAACAGGTAAATTTCCTTAGCAAATCAAAGTCAGCACGAAATAGATTCAGCTAGAAAATCGCATTTTATGTTTGAAATTTAAATTTTAAAAATTGACAGTTACTCATTTTAAAATACCAAGAGAATGTTTTGTGCGTAACTAGGGGAGAAAACGAAAACATGGGAGAAATTGAATTCACCGTGGTTTTCTGAAATCACTGTGCGAGATGCATTTCAGTGAAATCAACGTCAGATTGGCACATCAACTAAAAATACTCAAAAACATAAAATGCGTTTTTCAAAATAATCTAAAATTTTGAACTTAAAATTTTTAGGTTTAAAAAAATATCCAATTTTGTTACCAAAATTTTTCAATTTTCAATTTGTTTCCAAAAAATTTAAAATTTCAGAAATTTTTAAAAAATTTTAAAATATTCAATTTAAAAAGAAATTGTTATATCACCAAAATTCTTAATATTAAAATTATTAAATATTATCAAAATATTCAGATATTCAAAATTTGAAAATTTTGGAAAATGTTAAACATTTTCAAAAACGTTTCAAAATAGGCAAATTCACGTATTTTCAAACGTTCAAGAATTTATAACTTAATAATTACTGACTTTACAACAAAAAGTCATAAGACATTTTCTATGGTAATTAAACCAAATAAAACAAAAAAAATGGTGAATGCAATAAAATAAAATATTATTTAATTTTTAAAACAATTGTGATTTGAACAATAACTAATCGGGTTTCCGGCCGGCAGCATGCACTTTCACAATCAGTGCTCCACCCTAAGTACAATCCTATACAAACATTGTTTTTCATATTTATGTGCTGATAAGGCTTAGACTATTAATTCGATTTATTGTGATGTGCACGTTAGTTTTGCCTTCTAACTAAAAGATTTAAAAAACTGTTGATTCCTCGCATTGAATAAATGCTAAAATGACATTTCCGAATGGTGTGGGCCTATAACAGATAATACAGTTTTAATAGTAATTATAAAAAAAGAAGTCAATATTTGCTATTACTTATACTAAAAGCCAGTTGCAGCAAAAAAGTATTTACATAGTTTCTACAACTTCGCTGCATCGATTTTGCTCTTTGATCTAAACATATGCAAGTAAAGTGAACAGATATGTCAAACACGTTATCTAATATTTACATGACCTAATTAAACTGAGTACTGTTTGCTCCATTTTGCTTAAACCAAAGTGTTTAACATACGCTTAACCGTTAATTGCACTTTACGTAGAACATAGCATTTTGAAACAAATTGTGGCAATATAGTTTCTTTTGCTTTTTACTTTCTCATACTTGTATTGTGATCGTAATAATGCTCGATTTTGTCATTTTGCCGGAAATACATGTTTTGGACGTCTAAAATAGTGTTTTTTTAACATCTGTCTGTATGTGTGTCTGTGTGACTGACGCGAAATCTCAAGAACTATTGGGCCGATCTTAATAAAGATTGGTATATCTATTTACAATGCAAATTGATCGAGAGAAAGTTTTTTTAACTTCTTGAACCAGAAATGAATGTTGGATATGTTTTTTTGGTGTCATTTTCTTTAAAAATGGATTTTTTTAAAATTTAATAAGGGGGTATTTTAGAAGGCGGTAAGAGAAATTGAAAACTTTTTTCCTGAACACTTTAGCTTCAAGTTACGATTTTTTGAATATTTTTGCTTTAAACGGCTATTTACTCAAAAACAGGTTTGTTACATCGCCATAAATTTTGGTGTTTATAATAGACCTAGGAACACACACTATTACTCTCTAACAGTATTTTGGAAAACAATAAAACTGTGAAGTGAAGAAATTTTCAAAATTTTATGTAGGTATTTACAAAAAAATATGTCTGAAAAGCAGGCAACACGCTTTTTTATTAAATTTTGTAGACGCATAGACCTGTATTTTAGATAACATTTTAATACGCTAATTTTCTTAATTTTCAAACATAAAAAAATTTCAAAAATTTTCACATAGTTTCAAACACTTTAAAATTTTTCATTAACTTAAAAAATTTCGTAAAACGAGGTTACTTTGCTTCATTTTATACCGAAATTTTAAATAGGACCTGTGAAAGTCACCTTGCCGTTTGAAGAAAATGTTTATATTATAGCAACATTTAGAAGTTATGTTTTTTTGAATATTTTGGCTTTAAACACCTATTTACTCAAACACGAGTTGTTACATCGCCATAAATTATGGGTTTTATAATAGCCCAAGCATTTTTGAAAACTAAAACTGCGAAGTCAAAAAGTTTCTAAATATTATATATTTTCTAAAAAATATCGCTCAAAAACTCGCAACGCGATTGTTTTTAGATTTTGTAGGCGCATAGACCTAGGAATGACCTACATATTGGTTGATATCTCAATGCGCTAATTTTCATAATTTTCAAACACCAAAATTTTTTTTTAACATTTTTCTAATTTGCTGTATTTTCAAAACTTCTATTATTGTCAAAAGTTTTCACATAATTTCAAAAACTTTTAAAATTTTTACTAGTTTTAAAAATTCCGTAAAACGAGCTTACTTTGCTCCTTTTTTAACTGCACTTTTAAATAGTACCTTGCCGTTTAAAGAAAATATTTATATTAAAGCAGCAGCTAGAACAATATTTGTAATTTAACACTATAGCTTTATTTTGCATTAAAATATCATAGAACTTATTTTTTAATTATAAATTTTGGAGCAATGTATTCTCATAGGGGAGGAGGAGGATACTTTGCACCACCAGAGAAATTATACATTATTCACCATAGTAAAACCATATAATAGGTTGTAAATGCGTCATACACGAAATAGTACATACAAATATATTTTTTGGTAGGAAATACATTGTAATACTAAACTTATTAACAAAAACCTTAACAATACGTGCAAATAAGCAGATGAATCAAACAAAATAAGTGGTAAACATTAAACTCCAGGCACATCTTATCACCTATCTATCTACAGTCTGTCCACTTCTGGAACAGAAAAGTGTTTCCGATTAGAGATGTTCTTTGGCTGGTGAATCCTGCCAATAACATCATGCCATTGATAGTAAAATATGTCTGGATTAGGCATCAGGCCATTTCCAATTTTTGAGGGCCTTCACCATTGCCCTAAGTGTAGCCCCATTACCATCTAAAGTTATTATTTTTTCCTAAAAAATTTTCCCTATTTTTTGACAACTTCCTGCAATGAAAGAAGGTCTTTATTGGTTTTTTGTTCTTAAACGACAATGTTAAATTTGTCATTGTTTGTGGCTTCCCTCAATATACTTTCTAAAAAATCTTCATCACCAGAAGAATCCCGCAAAGTAAATGAATCACTATACACGGCATTTATTGATTTGCGACCTTTCTTTGACAGTGTCTGTGGTTCTTTTTCAGATTGAACATCATCATTATTTAGAACTTTGGACCCGATACTCTTACCTGCAGCAACAGCTATTTTTCTTTCTCTTTCTGATTTTTGTTTCTATCAATTCGGATCTTTTAGATTCTAAAGAATGTAGAAGCGTATGTTTTGTAGAATTCTTGTCGCCTTCAACTCGTGGAATCATAGCTAAAAGCTCATCAACATTCACAGAAGGAATGCCACATTTTCTGCAACTTGAAATTAAATTTGTAGCAAAATTGGGTTCTAAAGCATCATTTGATTAGATGGACTAGGAGAGCACCAAGCAACGAAGCATATCCGTCTCCCTTCCGGGCGGCAAGGCCCTTCGGGAAGCCGCGATCGAGAAACGCTCGATCAACGCGCCTGCTCTCGATACGAGAAAACGAAACAAGCTACCAGTCCTGGCATTAGGCTGCAAGCCCTAAGTCCCTACTGGTGGAGACAGACTATCCAAATCTCTACTGATTCTGCAGACCAGTGCCCGAGCTGAAAACGCAGCTCACTCGTCAAACCGCACGGTCCTCACCTGCATATAGGCTATACCACTGCCACCACGAGTCCTACACCGTGACCAAGATGGAGGCTGCAATTCCCCCGTGGACTTGGATTTGGTACTCGTGGTACCAGTCAGAGCAAGTCACTGGTTGGACTTGTCGGAGCAAGCGCATACCAAGCAGCGCTACCCCTCCCAGTTAGGACCTCGCAGGTCCCAGCACTGGAGAGCTACGCACCGCACAGACTAGTCGGAGACCGGCCTGATCATAGTGGCCTGCACCTTAACAGCGTCGAGTGTATACATATAGGTACAAACCCGCTGGGTCGACCCTTAGATAGTGGGCGTGAGCAGGCCTCATATCTAGGGTTCAAAACCCTAATGCCAGAAGTCCGCTACTACATCCTGAAAAGCACCTTCACCTGTCGGACCACTTACCATCCAGTTCACACAAAGGACACTAGCACGTCCGAGGTACTCCGGTCAGGGAGCGATGTTTCCGTTCCAGAGAGCGCGCTACCGCTCAGGTATTAGGACCCATACTGAGGGCTAGCTGGCAACATCCCTAGGGCCCAAGTTGATCATGCCAGTGCATCCTGGGGGTACACCTTCACCTGCCGGACCCCTACCAACCAGTCCGCCTATTTGACTGGCACGTGCGAAGCTACCCGGTCAGGTAGCGGGGTTTCCATGCCAGGAAGCGCGCTACCGCTAAGGTGTTAGGACCCATCTTGAGAGCTACACCTGGTGAAATTACTCACTCAGTGTCCATGGTCCCAATTAAGGGAACCTTAAACCTCTTCAAATAGAGGTGGGCGTACCGTTGTTCTAAAGCAGTAATAAATTGTTTAAAGAGCAATGGAGAACGTTGTTTTTGTAGAACTGTTCTTTGGAGTTTACTTCTAACTTGCTAGTATTATTGTCCGCCACGCAATTTATATTGGCCGAAAAAAAAACACATCTAGTGTTTTTGTTAAATAGGCGCTGTTTGGTGGCAAACAAAAAAGATACATCATTATCTCTACAAAGCCTTAGAACATGTATGTATGGAATGATAAGTTATCGCAAATTAAAACCTTTTTCTCTTTAAATTTTTTTAACTTTAGCAACATTAGGGTTTTAAACCAGTCTGAAAAGCTGTTGCCATTATACCATCCACTACTACTGTTGCTATAACAACAGACTGTAGGTCCATTCTCGGTTTAGATTGTCCACATGCAAGAAGATCTGTAAACTGCATATGGAGGCAAGTGTTCTGCGGCAGCGCTACCGGCAAACATAATGGAAATGCTAGTTTTGGATGAATTCCGAGTTTATTCAAGAGATTTGCCACCACGTTTGGATATCAATTTTTTTTGGTTCTGCTTATCTGTATGATTCGACTCGTCACAGTTCCAAATGTTCTCTGGTGGCACGTCTTTTACAACTTTCCCCAAATTTGAAATGTAATCAGTTGGTGTTTCAGTATTTATGCGTATAAGCTTTACTGCGTTTTATATTATTTCAAAATCGTACAGTGAGTTGTGGGTGACGTTTCAGAAAGCTTAAGACCCATTCATGACCTAGTACATTGTTTTTAAATTTTTTCGCAATTCTACCAAGCCGGCTCATATTATGATATCACGATCATAAATCAAAAGAGTCTAACGGGAAACCAAATGTGCTAAAGGCTAATACACAGTTTACGAATGAAGTTTCTTCTTCTTCGTAAAATATCGGGTTTCTTACAGGCTCGTCAAGTAGAATGCTTTTAATTTTATTAACGATAGTCCTCCGTGGAATTTTGACTTTACTTCTAATTGCTTGTAAACATTGCTGTAAGGTTTCTTCGGTGTAGTTTTGATAAGTCTAGAGTCGGGTTTTTTTATAGACTTCTGGCATACTTGTAACAAAATTTTGAAGCCTATAAATTACTGTTTTCTAAAATTATAACCAAATTAAATCTACAATTATCGGTTGGGGTAACTTTGTTCTACAACAAACAGTGAGGCAAATTATTTCCATGTTTAAGTAAGTTTATATTGTTAAACTAATACGGCTTTCTAGGGACAACGAACCAATACATCAAATAAAAACACAACTTACCTTATTGTTGATATTTCTTCTAGACGATAAATTTTTCAAGGCACATTTATGAATTTTATGTTTTTAACATACAATTAATTTAAATCAAATTTAATTATAAAACTCAATTAACAACCATCACCAGTTGTGGACTTTTATACAAACATTTCGTTTCGGTCTTAATATTGAACAGAAGTGCCAATAATTATAAAACTGATAACTATGAACAATAATATCTTGTTGATTTTAAATTTTTTTTAACGAACTTCAAGAGCAACGTAATGTCTTTAACATGTTATCACATTTACTTCTACTTACGGCTATAAATATTAACTAATTCTTCAAAAGAAGGGCTTGCATGTTTACAACCAATTTTGTGTAACATAACGTAGCAGTAAAACACGCACTTTTAACTTGCTATATGGAAATCTATCACAATTTTGATGTACCACACATGCGAATTTTTCCAACCTCATTTTTATTGTCAGAAAAACCGCTTGCTGACACACCTATCAATTAGTCAAAGTCTTGGTAACCGCATGATTTGTTAAACATAACTCAGCAAAACGAGAACAATACAAAGCTAAATTCCTCTATGGAATTAAATGTAGATGCAGCGACATGTCACATAGTTAGGCTATTAAGTGCTTTGAACATGAAAGTTCTTGTATACGGGCTTACATTAAAGACATAACGTTACACACAGAGCGCTATCTTGAAACCGAGGGGTTTAGAATTTCCCTGTTAGTTTCTAGCAACGAAATAAGACTATTGATTCATTTAATTTCAAGCACTACTTAATGCTAGTTCCATGCAACTCGAGTACTTGTTAAAGTAAAGTTGGGAAATTTACTTACAGGCGATGCGGTCCTTTTATGTAAATTGGTTACAAACAAGCTCAATGTGCCTTGCTTCACCAACCATGACGGCGGGTCCCCTTTGTGGATAGACCTGAGCCAAACTACTTAAAATTGAATTCGTTGACGTGGTAATTGCGTTTCCTATAACCATTTCAAGCTAAAGTTACCGTTTTTGAGCTTACCTCAACTTAGAATTTTGTTTCTGTTAGATTATCTAGGTATTGTAGTAACCTTTGTAGCAATTTCTCATCTATATGTTAAATTCCTAACTATTTCACCATACCAAAACTTTGATATATAATATATCTTAGACGGGTCTGTTAATTTGTTTAATGCACGTGTCAGCACCTTATGAACTCCCCTTTTAAAGACGTGTGTTCGCAAATTACATTTCTGTTTGCTATATGTTTAACGAAAATAGAAATTTATAGATGTATTCACGATGTACGGTTTTGCTTACTACTATTTCCTCCATTACTTCTACATCAGTAAGTAATTATTAAAACGATTCTGTTACCGCTTGTCGAGATAAATAGAACATTTAATCTTTAGCCTTATTTTTATATGAAACCGTAGGGCTTCATTTATGTAAACACATTAAGATTTATTACATATTGAGAAATTTGAAATAATTGTTTTACTTACATTAAACTTGCAGAACCCGTGGACTAGGGTACAGTATTTTAGAATATATTGCATAATCTATATGTATTTTTAGATTAAAATACCAATGTTTAATGTTAAGTTTGCATAAGTAGTGCATCCACTAATTTCAAAAACCATTTTAATGTTTCTATTTTATTAAATACTTGGGCTTATTCTAATTAAATTTGCTTTTATTATTACAACAAATACGTACTATAAACTAGGACTCCTCTCAATCACAGGCCTCAATGCAACCGCACGTATTAATTAAGAATCTTGCTGCTCAAAACAGCTTTATTGTTATTATTTTAAAACAATTCTAAAAAATCGTGAGAGTGTAACCCACGGGTTCTGTTAATTTATTATAATGTTTTCACCTATAGTGTTTGAACTTTAGACTATAAAAATTGATCTTTGTACCCTGTTCGTTAGTGCTATAATCGTACATACGTTCCGCCAGTTTTCCTTGAAAGTAGGAAGCTGAGATCTCTTTTTGAGTAACGCTTTGTTTGCCTAATTAATTGGCACTGTTTTAGTAACACACTGTTTGTTGCTAAATATGGGAGGCCGCTCTAGGTAAGTTTGAAATAACAAACGAATTTTATCCATGTTGTTTACAAATAACCACACTTCACGGATGGGGAGACATAACATTAAAACGAAAATGCAGCGAGCATAATCCAGAGTTGCTATTATTTTTTATGTTTATTAATTCCATAATAAAATGATTTTCAAAGCTTGCTATGTTAAAGTCATTGAATTTACCCAGCGTTTTAGTTCATCTGTGGAGATTTTCTTATAGTATTACACACTGAAATTTGATTTCAACAAGATTCCACTGTAATGCATGTTGATTAAATTTTAAATGTTATCCGTCTTATTTCTGTTACAAATATATTTGTACGCTTTGCAAATTAGCTAGAGTTTAATAGGATATATCAATATTTTGCAGCAATAAATTGAACAGCCCTGTTTTAGTTGTTACGATGTTTAACTTAATTTCGATAAAATTCAAATGTTCACTTTCGGAATTGACCGATTCATGTAAGGCACGTGGGTGCGTCATATTTTACCCATAACAGACGTTATACAAAAACATCACCTTATTTTTTAGCAAAAATTTAATTTATTACAGAATATTGCGTAATACAGAAGTACGCTATAAATGCTCTCTGTACGTCTGTACTGTCAGTCGAGATCCCAACCTCGCCGCGGCAATGGCATTAAATAGCCAAAACAAAACACTAATAACATGCGATAAAAAATTGTTTCTGCTTTATGGGGCCATTTTCGGTTTACGGTAAAAACGTCTCTGAAGATAAACTTACAAAAAAAGCTGAAAAAACTATTGGTGGAGAAAACGCCGTCTGAAAAAACTCAGGTATAAACAACTTTCTTTGGAAAAACAACGCCGGTAAAATTATTTCCTGGAGAAAATCACCGTCAATAAAACATCCCGGAAACAAAAGCACGTGTATTTTCTTGCTGGTGTATTACGGTATAGTAAAGAAAAAAGTCTCCCTAAAGAAGAAACGTGTTTTTCCTTGCTGATCGATTTACATGAATAAAAACGAATTTCGTTTTATAATTGTGTGCGAAACTCTAACAAGATTCTTTATGAGCGTGTTTATTAGTTCCAAAAACATTTTGAAAACCTCTGTTAGGGTACCCCCCTGGAATTAAGAAAAAGTGATTAATTTAAATAACATCTTTCTGCCTGTTTTATAAAGGAATCTTCTCTGGGGCTATGAAGGGAATTTTTTTGTTGGATGTTTTTCTTTGTGATTTACAGGGGTTTCTTTCTTAAGTTTCTTTAAAAGACTGTTTTTCCCGTTTTTTCCCAGTTTTTTCGGCATTTCTTTTAGTTTTTCTGCGCGGTATTTTCTTTTCGGGATCCGCTGTCAATCCCTAGACCGACTCAGCGGAGGAAGCTTTCAGAGTTCTGCAAGTATCTTATTACTATTAGTTACGCTCGTAGTCTGTATTTTTATTTAAATCTGATCACGTTTTTCGTAAATCTTATTATACTCTTTGATATCTACGATGTCATTAATTCTACATTTAGATCATACCATACACGATAGTATAACAGCAGCAGAAGTTTAAATCCATTCAAATACAAACCTTTTTGAGTAGACAAAATCATGCATCGTTTAATATTTTAACATTTCATGTTTTTAAGAGTACACATTTAAGCACTTTGCCGCAACATAATAGCGTAATGCTCAAGTGTGGACGTTGTTACTGTATCATTTGCGCCTGTTTACCACGCTACGTGCCTGATCCACGCACACCCTTGTCGGTTTCGCAGTTTACATCGAATACGAGTTAACAAACAACTGATGGATCACTACCATCGAGCCCTGCGTTCGTTTGAACACTCGCGGTGTTAATACACATGAATCCTGAACCTCGTAATGTAACTGCAACGTTACGTTACGCCAGAATGCTTAAATGGGTTGATCTCGTCAACAATTACCTCAAGGTCTTTCAGTCGTGTGAAGAGTAGGAAGGTATTACTATTACTGTATGCCAAAGCGAAATGGAACTTAGTTACCCTCCGATTCTGTACAACTTTAAAGTGAGTTTGACAGCTATTTCACTTTGCAAAGAATAGCAAGATTGGCATAACATGTGTTATCGTACTAGCCTTAGAGAGTCAAAATTTTACTATGTATGAAAATGTTTGAAACAATATAAGCTCAGAAAACTGATATAAAAACAAAAGATGTTTGACAAAAATTGATTGCTTTATTTTTTTACCTATGGAAACTAATAAAGATAGACATTTTTGTGATGCCTTCTATAAATTTTGGAAATATTGAAATAAATATCGCTTCTTTTTTGCAGAAAAATTTTAAGTATCCATCTCTGATGTTCTTAAATTCTATGAAATTTCTTTTTCCAAAAATAATATCTCGATTTGTTGCGTTTATTCGGAGAGAGAGAATTTTTGGCTTCTAGCTACACTTGTAATCTCATAGGCATCGGAGTCGACAGGCGGGCGATTATGACTATGATGATTATAATCTTATGTAAACAACTTAATAAGGCTGTCGGACAACCGCCACGAGTCCTTCCCAGCATACACCCGCAGCTTTTTTTCTTTTAAAAAAACTAGTTTAGTAAAGAATGTAGTAGCTAAGGACCGAGTTGCCAGAAACATTTAGAAAATTTATGACGTATTTATAATGTTGCTATGTATAAAAAAATTTGATTTATAAAAAAATTTCTAAATTTGCAAATTCCGAAACTTCAAAATTGTTTGAAGTAACTCAAAATTTAGTAATACGTTTATAATTTTAAAACATCTGAAAAATTTCAGAAATTAAAAAATTTTTTTATACTTAAATTATTTCTAAAATGTAGAACTTTGGAAATATTAAAATTTGGATCCTCCGTACCTTTCGATTTAAAAAATACCTAAATTTTAGAAAACATTGAAAATTTTTGATTTTAGAATTTTGAGGAACAAAATTGAATTTGAAAAATTTCAAATTTTTGAAAATCATCAAAAATTAAATTTCGAAAATTATCGAAGTTATCGAAAATTTTATAATAATTACTTATCTTGTCTAATTGTAAGACTCTGTTGGTGCCGAGAAGTTCATAAACATTCGCTAATAAACCATAAGCATAAAGCGCACTAAATTATCTCAAACATAAATGAAAACTGATTGCGCACTTTTATTATTAAAAACTGCACGCAAACCGCAGCATCAGGAGTCTTCTCACAGACATTTTACAAAATAAACAAATATCCGCTACGGGTTCCACACACCATTGACTATATTGAGAATTAAAGTAGCCATAGCATTTATGTACGCGTAAAAAACCCGTGTGTACATTACTATCTTATTTTAAAAGAACTTACTGAATCCGTGCGCTTTTGTACTTTCTCATACTTCCAGTATGAAAAATTGTTACGGGTCAAACGCACTTTCCGCGTTCTTTTCTTTCCGGAACTTTGTTTCTCGATTTTGGTACGTTTTATAAGCGACCTTGGTGATGTATTTTGCGCAAGACCCACTTTCCTTTCCTTCCTTTTCGAACTTAACGCTTTTCAAGATCTGACGTGTTTTAATGTCTTGCTTCCCGGTATAAGTTTTTAAGTGGGCTAAACTTATCGTATTGTGTTGGCCACTTCGGTCTCGTTATTGAGGATTTATGGGGAGCTCGACTAGTTATTTCATTTTCGAAATATCACCTACGTGCGATTTTACACGTTAGAATCTGTCAAGGGCGAACATCTGCCGTGAGTATTTGTTTCACTAAAACTCCTAATCTTCTAACATCAATCGACGTTGCAGCTTTTATATTTTAGCATCAGTCTGCCGCTTTTACATTCTCGTATTGGCGTGGCAGCCTTTATTATACTAGTTTTGATGTAGCAGCCTATTGTGTTTCATCTACCGGCTACGCATTTCGTCCGGAGGTTACATAACCTTGAGTGCTGAAGGTCACCACCCGGGGGAACATCTACCACCTCGGTGGAGGCGCCCAACGTGGGGCCTTTCATTTATTCAGAATTTTATACTTCTACACTGGACTTAAAATTTCATTTATACATTTCAGAACTTTTTTCTAAACCAGTGTTAGAAATTTGTGCAACGAATTGGGATTGTAAGTTTTTTTGTGTGGATTTATGCTGCATGTTAGTTCATAAGTTTATTATCGTCATATATTTTCCTGCATTTAATTGTTTATATATTATATTTTATGTGTTATGTAGGCTGTATATTTACGCATTTATCCACTTATTTAGTAAATTCGGGTTTATGTTATTTGCTGTTTTATCATTTGTAAAATTATTTGCATTCATATTATATTGATAGAACAGTCGTGTCTTTTGCATGCGAAGGGTTGCATGGAAATTTAAAATTTTAAATTTGAAATTTATTCCAAATTTCAACAAAAAAAAAAAATATTTATTGTTGTGTTTGTTAAAATTTTGGTTTGAGATTTGCTCACCTTGGCTTTGTTTATTACCTGTAACTTATTATTCGGTAATTTTTTTTGGGGGACTCCTTTTCTTGAAATTTTTCTTGTTTCGTTTCTCTGGCGATTGTTGTCATCATGGACGTAGATAGACTTAGGATTGATGAATTGAATTTTGAATTACACGTTCGGGGAGTTGCTTTAGAGGGGAATGTAGAACACAAACGCAAGCTATTACGAGCTCGGTTGCGAATCGAAAAGTCTGTGGCTACTAGTTTTGCAGCGGTTGAGATAGAACCTAGTGAACACTTACCGGTCTGTGAAGATAAACTTAACGAAATTGAAAGCGAACTTAGGGACGTTATTGCGCCTATACCTGTGAATACTTATAAACGTTTGCATACCCGGTTATTACACGTTCATGGCCGCTTAGATCTTATTGAAGCTAGCGATACTTTTGTTGAAGCAAAGTCTCTTGCGGTTACTCGTTGTCTTGAACTTTTTGAGGACCTACAATCGAAAGTAGATTCTAACGTTCTGCCTGATGTTGCCCCTGATGTAGGAAATTTGTTAGGAAACCCTGTTGAGGAAAATTTCGACCCTTATGCGCCTGCGATTTTTAATAACGATAATTTAAATCAACAACCTTCATCTTCTATGCGTAACGTTACGACCGATCATGTGCCACTGGCTCGGGTTCAAATTAATTCACCGGTTCCTAATTTTTCAATGCAACAAAGACCTAGTGTACCTTATCTTTGTAGGCCATCTCTGTTAAATAGTACCTTACTTCCTCGTACTGCTACGATTTCTAGCGTTAACACCTTAGCTATTAATAAATGGAGAATTCAGTTTAATGGCGATTCAGGATTATCAAGTTTCTTAGAACGTATTGAAGAACTTCGTATAGCTCGGGGGGTTAGTAAAGAACAATTATTTACTGCCGCTGTTGAACTTTTTACCGACAATGCCCTTATTTGGTATCGCTCAATTAGAGATACGGTCAGCAATTGGGACGATCTTGTTCAGGCCTTGCGCACTGCTTTCTTACCTGCCGATTATGAGTCAGCTTTATGGGAAGAGATACGTAACCGTACTCAAGGTGCTCTTGAACCAGTCACTATTTATATTGCCGTCATGGAAGCCTTGTTCCGACGTTTACCTAATCCACCTTCGGAATCTACTCGTGTGACTTTTATCCGTCGTAACTTGCTCCCTCACTTGTATTCTCAATTAGCTGTTGAGGTAATTTCAACTATCTCGGGGCTAACTGCTCTCTGTAAACTTTTAGAGGACGCTCACAAGCATGCTGCGAAATATAGAAGTCCACCTTCCGTGAATCAAGGTGTTATGGAACCTGACTTAGCTTATCGTAAACCACGTCATTTAGCTCACGTAGCTGTTGTTGATAACCCTACTTCGGATTTTGGTGCCACTGCTTCTGTTCGTAGTAATCCTATCCCGGTAACGGCTATTAATTGCTGGAATTGTGGAGAGGCTAATCACCGATCATCTACGTGCCCTTCTCCGAGGTCAATGCACTGCTACCGCTGCGGTAAACCTAATGTCACCGTGCGAACTTGTCCTACGTGTGCGGGAAACGCCAATCAGCGTCGTTAAGCGGCCAATTAGCGCGCTGTTCTCTTAAGGCCAACCCTTCTTGTCAGAATAATGAACTTCCGCCTTCTACAAAAGCCATCTTGGATTTTATTTTAAACAGTTCCGGTACCGACGAACGTCCTTATCTTCAAGTTAATATTTTCGGAAATTCCTTTTTGGGTCTTCTCGATTCCGGAGCCTCGCGAACCATCATCGGTAGAGATGGTTGGGCTAAATTGAAAAACACTTGTACTCTCGACACCAAACAAATTCAATCGTGTGTAGTTGCTAATGGTACGGAGTGTCAATCGTTAGGAACTATTTCCGTCCCTATTTCATTACGAAATCGTGTGTGTATTATGGACCTTTTGGTCGTCCCTTCTATTCCGCATGTGTTTATTTTGGGTACTGATTTTTGGCGACGTATGGAAATTATACCTGACCTTCGTCGTGGCGAATGGACATTTTCTAAAAACCCTGTCACTACTGACGTCTGTGCCATTCAATCAGCTGAACATCTGTCTTCCGGTCAACGTTCTGAACTTAATGCTTTTATCGAGACCACTTTTACCTCCATGGGTACTACACTCGGTCGCACTCATCTAGTGGAGCACGAGATTAAAACCGATCATCCTCCGATTAAGCAGCGACATTATCCGATATCTCCTACGCTACAAAAATTCGTTGATCAAGAATTAGATAAGATGATGTCCGAGGATATTGTTGAACCGTCTTCCTCTGCGTGGGCTTCACCCATCGTCATGATAAAAAAAAAAGATTCCACCTACAGATTTTGCGTAGATTATCGCCGTTTGAATAAAGTTAGTCAGCCTGATGCATACCCTTTACCTTTCGTCAGTTCCACCTTAGATAAACTTAGGGATGCTCGCTTTTTAACCACATTGGACATAAAATCCGCGTATTGGCAAATTCCCGTGGCAGAATCTTCTCGCCCACTTACTGCTTTTACCGTACCGAACCGCGGTTTGTACCAATTTAAGCGAATGCCTTTCGGACTTCATAACGCACCTGCCACTTGGCAGAGGTTAATCGACCGTGTCATAGGAATAGATCTCGAACCCTATGTTTTCACTTACCTTGACGATGTAATTATATGCACCAACACTTTCGACCGCCATCTTGTCGTTTTGAAGGAAGTTATATGTCACCTTGTTAATGCGGGACTTACTCTGAATCGAGAAAAATGTTGTTTTTGCAAACCTGAACTTTGTTATCTCGGTTATATCGTTAACCATAACGGACTTTTAGTGGATCCTAATAAAGTTGAGGCCATTCTAAAGATCCCTACTCCGACTTCTGTTTCTGAGGTTCGTCGCGTATTAGGAATGGCATCTTGGTATAGGAGGTTTGTTCCTAATTTTTCCACTGTTGTAGCACCCTTGACTTCTTTGTTAAGGAAAAATAAGAAATTTCTTTGGGATGAGAATTGTAATCAGGCTTTACGTACGATTAAACAACACTTAGTTTCTGCCCCTATTCTGGTTTGCCCAGATTTCTCGCTGCCCTTTACAATACAAACGGATGCTTCGTCCTACGGCCTTGGTGCAGTTTTGACTCAGGAAACTCCTGACGGCGAAAAAGTCATTTGTTATATTAGCCGATCCTTGACTAAGAATGAGAGGAACTTTAGTACTACTGAGCGTGAGTGTCTCGGCGTTCTCTTTGCCATCGAAAAACTCCGTCCTTATATCGAGGGTTCAAAATTTACGGTTGTCACCGACCACTATAGCTTGAAATGGTTAAATGATATCAAAGACCCTGTAGGTCGCATTGCTCGTTGGGCCGTACGTTTACAACAGTACGACTTTAATATTGTACACCGCAAGGGTAAAGACCACGTGGTTCCTGACGCTTTATCACGTGCCGTTCCCGTCGTTGACGTTATTGACGTCCCTCCTCCTGTCGCGTTTCAAGATCCTTGGTATCTACGTATGATACAACGTGTGAATGAGAATCCTCGTCGTTTTCCCTTGTGGCGTGTTACCGATAATCGTCTATTTAAGTATATTTCCGTTCCGTATCCCGATCTCGCTGATGATGCCGATTCTTGGAAAGTTGTCGCTCCTAAGGAACAACGTAAAGATGTAATAAACCGTTTTCATGATAATCCTACCGCTGGGCACTGTGGTGTCAATAAAACCTTTAATCGCGTCGCTCAACAATTTTATTGGCCGAAAATGCGGAAAGATATTGCTAATTATGTCCGTCACTGTGAAGTTTGCTCCCGTATTAAACCAGAACAACAAGCTCCTAGAGGACTTATGGGTGGTCACTCTCAGATTTCAAAACCCTGGGAAGTTGTCTGTACCGATATCGTAGGTCCCTTGCCTCGATCTTCGCGTGGGTATAGGTATATACTTGTGGTTGCGGACTGTTTCAGTAAATTCCCTCTTTTCTTTCCTTTACGCTCCGCTACCGCTTCTGCTGTCACTAAGAATATTGAAGAGAACGTGTTTCTGTTATTTGGTGCCCCAAAACGCATTATTTGTGATAATGGCGTACAGTTCCGAAGTAGAGAATTTCAGAATATGATTAACCATTACGGCTCTAAAATTTCGTTTACCGCTTACTATCATCCGCAGGCTAATCCTACGGAAAGGATTAATCGTGTCCTGAAAACTATGTTATCGGCCTACGTTCACGATAATCAGCGTCAATGGGATAAATTTCTTCCGCATGTAGCGTGTGCTATTCGCACTTCCAAACATGAGGTCACTGGTCTCACTCCGTATTTTATTAATTTCGGTAGAGAAATCTCCTTTAACGATTTCCAGCCTAATCCTGCTGATCCTGTTGATCAAGAGTTACAATTCGACCGTGATGAAGACTTAGATCTCCGTTCTAATGCCCTTAAAAAGGTTTATGTTGATGTTAGAAAACGTCTTGATAAGGCTTATCAAGCCTCGAAACCTCGCTATGATCTTCGTCGCCGTCCAGAAGAGTTCCTTCTTGGACAACGTGTTCTCCGGAAAAATTATATCTTGTCCGATGCTGCCAGGCATTTTACTGCGAAACTTGCCCCTAAATTTATTGGACCTTTTATTGTCCATCATAAGCTTTCTCGTTGGGTTTACCAACTTAAAGACCCTGATGGAACCATTCATCCAGGCACTTGGCATGCAAAGGACCTAAAACTCTACCATAATTCTCAAAATTAATGACCTTCTCGTCAAACCACAGTCCACTAACGTGGCATGGACTGCTTCATCTGGTTGGGGTCATCCAACGCAATGTTTGGAGTGTCGTTTGGACTGCGTTTTTTTTTTGTATTCTCTTTTCGATTTTCCGATTCCGTTTCCTATCTTTCCGCTCTTGTCTTGTCACTTCCGTTTCTACGTTCCATGAGTATGACTGAGATCTTCGGTATGGTTCTGTTTTGTTTCGGCAATTTGACTGTGTGATAAACAAGTAGAAGTGGAACTTCCCTTGGGCGTTCGCGAACATGTGGCCCACTTCTACGGAGAGGATGTTTTCAGAAGAATGTTTGTGGATTCCAAAAACCTATCACTTCTACCTCTTCAATAGCACTTTCCCGCAGCGTTCTCTGTTGTTGGGAAAGGTTGTAATGGGGTCTGCCCATCCATACAATATGGTTCCGCCCATCCACCTATTTGGCAGATGTGGCTTCACCACTCTATTCAACTCTTGCTTTGTTTTCTTTTCCCGCTCCGCTCCGTTAGGGAAATTTTCTTCAGTTAGTATCTTTAGTTTTGGGGTTTCGTTTTTTGTAGTTTTGTTGCTCAGCTCGGCGTAGCTGTGGCCTGGGAATTTGGGGATTTTTAGTTTTCGGGTTGTTAGTGTGACGCGCTTTAGTCCGTCGGGGTTGGGTAATTTCGGAAGTGTGGTTGATTAGGTTGTTGGTGTTGTTGATGACGGGGGTCTGGTGTTGGGTATGAGATTACGCCAGGCTAGTCGCCGGCGCAGCTTTCCCATCTAGCAGCGAAGACTAGTCTCGGTACCTGTACTCGACACGGGTTCCTCGAAGTCACCTTCGCCGGCCGCCTACTCTCCCACTCAAAATTCGGGTTGGGCTTTGGGTTTTTAGGGTTATGTCCTGGGTTAGTCCCGTATTTTCTGTTTCGTCCTTTTTTTGTAGCGTCGATTACCTTATTTTTTTTTGAAAATTTCTTCGAAATTTTCTTCCTGGTAAGGGGGGCGTTTGTTACGGGTCAAACGCACTTTCCGCGTTCTTTTCTTTCCGGAACTTTGTTTCTCGATTTTGGTACGTTTTATAAGCGACCTTGGTGATGTATTTTGCGCAAGACCCACTTTCCTTTCCTTCCTTTTCGAACTTAACGCTTTTCAAGATCTGACGTGTTTTAATGTCTTGCTTCCCGGTATAAGTTTTTAAGTGGGCTAAACTTATCGTATTGTGTTGGCCACTTCGGTCTCGTTATTGAGGATTTATGGGGAGCTCGACTAGTTATTTCATTTTCGAAATATCACCTACGTGCGATTTTACACGTTAGAATCTGTCAAGGGCGAACATCTGCCGTGAGTATTTGTTTCACTAAAACTCCTAATCTTCTAACATCAATCGACGTTGCAGCTTTTATATTTTAGCATCAGTCTGCCGCTTTTACATTCTCGTATTGGCGTGGCAGCCTTTATTATACTAGTTTTGATGTAGCAGCCTATTGTGTTTCATCTACCGGCTACGCATTTCGTCCGGAGGTTACATAACCTTGAGTGCTGAAGGTCACCACCCGGGGGAACATCTACCACCTCGGTGGATCAGCAATTACAAGGGAAATTAGGTAGCACTCGGCCGTTCTTGGGTGAGCATAAACTCTAACTACCTGCAAGTTTAACTACTTTAATTACCACCTGCATTACCTCCGCCTGTGATATCTACGAAATCTAGTCAGTCATTGTTAGTTGTCAATTTGTGTGCAGATATTTATTTACTTTTAAATGTTGTATGTATAAACCAGTGCCGTCCCATATATATTTATTGATACAGTATTTTTGTTATTTGTGTGTGGGGTAATTTCATATTTATACTTGGGGACAACCTGACGTTAAATTCAAGTCTTTCGGAAGTCTGTATTTGCCTAGAAGTCTCTATTGTTAAATCTATTCCTTCAGAATATCTAGCAGAGCTTCCCAAAGACTTATTGTTATATATATAAGGCCTCTTGTAATTCTAGTGATCACTCGGAACCTACGGCCCTCTTATATGGTTTCCCCCTGCACCATTTTGTTAAACATATTTGATGGTAATTTTATGCTGGGTACAATTTGACCCATCTCAGCAAGCAGCTACTATAATAAATAACTTGCCTATACTGTTGTGTATTATTTGCCGGTTTGGTGATTTTCCTAACTTTCGTAATTTGACATCGACATACTTGGAGCTTACCTTTTACTTGCAATTTAAAGTTAGGTGGCGCTCACCCTTACAACTTCCGGTTTTTTTCGAATCAACCCACCCCGTCTTCACTGAAGCTGGTCGGGGCCTCCAAGTTTGTCGTAGCCAAACCGAATCTAGTTAGCATTTGGTACGTTACAGCTCGCATTACGTTGCAAAATGTATTGTAATCTCGAAAATTTTCGGATATGATATTGTGACAGAAATACACAATCACCTCCCCCCCGCCAAAAACACAAAACAGTAGATTTAAAAAAATTACGGTTTGTATGTGCATGTGATTGTAACGCGAAATCTCGGGAACTATTAAACCGATTTTAATGACATTTGGTACAATGAAAAGTTATGTATGTCAAAAAAACTTAAGTTAGACATGTTTTTTTGGTAGCATTTATTTCTCAGACGGGATTTCAGAAATGTAAGAAAAGAGAGCGTTAAGACAAATCCAATGGTTTTCCAAGCACTCTAGCTTTAAAATGGCTACGATGTTTGTTGTAAATAATCGGCTTTTACGCTTTTTTACTCAAAAACGAGTTGACGAATTGGGATTAATTTTGGTATTGGAACAGACCCAGAGGAACACAATGCTAGTATACACAAGAAATTCTTTTAGAATTGAAAATTGTTCAGTGAGAATATTTTTATAAGTTTGGACATGGCCAAAACACTACTGCTAAAAAACTAGCACTATTTTTGTTAACTTTGTAAGCTTATAGAGCTAGAGATGGGCTATTATTTGAAAAAAGTGAATTCATGCCCTTCCCTTTAGTAAGCGGAGAACGAATTAAAATTTTTGTTGCGGCTAAAATGCTCATGATAGTAGAATAAGATTTACAACTTAATTTTTAGGTGCATCAATATTTAGGGGGGGTAGCCTTCCCCGCTTCCCCTTTTCTAATTTAGTCGAACAAATTTGTCAAAATCGATTTATATAGAATTAAACCAATCTCTATAAAATTCATAAAACTAAGAATACGATCCACGGACCGTTACACTAGCAACTTTAGTAGTTAATTTATTATTTCAAAAAAGCGCAAAGCATAACCCATAGGTTCCGCTAGTTTTGAATAATTCTATTTTAAATTTTGTAAAATTATTCTTGTGTTTAATTTTTCCGCATTGAATCAAAGCGAAATCAGAAAATGTTTACACATCGTTGTAATTGAAATTAAATTCTTGTTCTAAAACGCACAAAAAAGTAGTAGTTTAATTTACAAAACAGAACCTGATTATGGTTTCGCAAAATTCAAGACGTCATATCGAATAGCAGATTTTCAATATTCTGACAAATAACTGACCTGCGGATATAAAACTCAAACCATTTTATTAGATATTTGAAAATCGTGAACACTAGTTTTAATTTTTATTAGGATCATTCTTTAGTCTATAATTTAAAATTTTTGCCTCAATTTAGCCAACGGTTTATATCTTCAAATAGGCGAGATCGCCATGGTCGGGCTTAAATTTCAAAATTTTTCTGAGTGTTTATTATATTCACAATTTATATTTGGTGGAAAATTACTAAACATTAATTAGGGATTTACCTAGTAAAAGTGATGATTTTCCTGAAACCGTCGCGTCCTCTCTTGTATTTAACTTAATAGCAGAAAGTGAAATGCGCGAAACATGTCACCAACAACTGTTTTAGTAGTCCCTAATTTATAACACCCCTATATATGTTCGTAGTTTTGTAGTTTGTACACAACACGTGTTGCAAGTTGTTGCACTTATTAAGAATGACTAATTAGTTCTGTCTACGGGTTAACCAAAAAGTTGTGGTTAAATGTGAGTATTCCTACAACATGCAAATGCGTATTTCTGCTACATAACGCACAATAAGCTCGTCAAGGCAGGGTTCTCAATGTACAGAAAATTGAGTACCTATTAGGTACGCATTTTAAAATATTTCATAATTATAAAGCTAATATAGTTTTAATTTATTGTAAATAAAACAATTCTTAACTAACAATAAATCTTCATAACATGATGTTGGTTTTCTATATCTGAGTCCAGATGACTTGATTTCTCATTCCAAAACGTCTAATAACGGTGAATTTAAGAGATCAATTTGTTCATTCATTAAAGGTGCAGATTTTAAATCTTTATGAATTTCAAATGCTTTTAGTACATCCAACTTACGTTTGTCATCACAAAAGTGTAAAAATTTTATAGTGTTATTAGATATTGAATGATTGTGTTCTAATAATTGTTTAGCGTAATTGGATTTATGGGGATGTTTATACTTGTAACAACGTACCTAATATCAAAATTTCTAATTGTTTGTCCTATACAAACCGAATTACAGTGCGAGCAACTTAATTTGTAGATGCCTGATTTTAGTAAATTGTCTGTTATTTCTTTAGCATGAAACAAAGTGCTTAAATTGTTTTTTGTTGTTTTAAAAGTTATTTTGCATTTATTTGTTTTGTTTATAATTTTGGCAATTTTTCTGATTGATTTCAATTTATCTAATAAAGTAGTTGGGTAAATTTTTTGAATAGCTAATTTATAATTTTTCTCTTTAATTAGTGTATCAATAAGTTGAGTATTAGTTATAATCATAATTGTATGTAATTTGTTTAATAATCAAAATTTTTCTATTATAACTAATTACACCTAAAGGAACCGTTAAAGTCCTATAAATCATGGCCCTGTATGCTGCTAATTTATGTGTTTTATGGTAACAAGAATCGTGTGGTATTGTAATGTCTGTTTGTGTAGGTTTTCTCTAAACAGAATATTCAAGTTTATCATTTGAATTAATTTTTATGTTTAAATCTAGAAAGTTAATAGACCTATTTTGTTCAGTTGCTAGTGTAAATGTTATTTTTGGGTGCAAGCTGTTAATTTTATTATTATAGCGAGTATCTGCAGCTATTGCCGTTTCTCGCATCCTAAGCGCCATCGGTTTTTGTCGTTCAAATCTCCTCCTTGTAATCCTTTCTTTTCCATTTCACTTTTTATGTTATTTATCCATATCTTGCGAGGGCTCCCTCGTTTATTTCTATGTGCTGGAATCCAGTTCCATACCTTCATTGGTATTCTTTCTTCATTCATTCGGCGTAGATGTCCGTACCATCTAACTGCTTTTCATTTATCCTATCCATAATAGTGTCTTTGACTGCCATTTTTTCTCTGATATCTTCATTTTTAACGTGAGCGTACAAGGTTAGGCCACAACATCTCCAGTATGTCATTTCTGCTAAGAGTAGTTTGTGATTCATCTTTTTGTCTATAACCCATATCTCCGACCCATATGTCATAACCGATTCTATTATTGTTTTAAGTATATTTATTTTCGTTTTTTTTGGTAAGTTAGGTTTTTATTCCACAAGATGTAGTGTTTTTGTCATATTCCTTCCTCTGCCTGTTTTCTTCATTATGTCCTTGTCGTCTTTTCCATCCTCGCATATTATAACTCCCAGATATTCATACTGACTAACACTTTTTATTGTTCCGTTGTCTAGCTCTATATCTTGTCCTCTTCCTCTATGACCATATACTGCGTCTTTTCTGTATTGACCTCTAAACCCCACTTATTGTATTCCTCTATAAGTTTATTTAGCATATATGTCGTATCCTGCTGATCTTCTGCGATAACTATTTGATCATCTGCAAAACGAATCGTATATATCGGGCTTTCACCCAGCCATGATCCCTTGGGACTGCATTTTCTGATCCAATGTTTCATGGCGGCACACAGGTAAATTTTAAAAAGGGCGGGGGAGAGGTAGCATCCCTGCTTTACTCCTTTCGAAGGCGAGAATGGTAAAAAGATTTGATTTCCGACTTTTACGACAGCTTGTTTTTCTCTGTATAGTGTTTTTACTGCGTTTATATACCTACACTATGTTTATGCCTGATTGTTTTTTTAAGGTAATTTATAATTTTTGAAGGGGGACGGAATCAAATGCTTTTCTTAAATCTATAAACGTAACATGGAGTTCTCTCCCTTTTGCCAGATTCTTCTACGCTAAGCGTCTTGAAGTAAATAAATTATCTGCACACGATCTTCCTGGTCTAAAACCGTTTTGCTCTTCTATCTCCTTAGCTTCTTTCTCCATTCTGGCTTTAAGAACTCTTCCATATAACCTTCCTACGGACGACGTTACACTTATTTCTCTATAGTTTCCACAAACGTTTCTATTTCATTTTTTGCAAATCAAATTTATATGGGAAATTTTCCAATCCGTTAGTATGTTTTCCCCATTTAGGCATTTATTAAATATATTACAGATTATTTCTAGCGCTCTTGTCGTGGCATGTTTCAGTAGCTCGATAGGCAGATCGCCTGGTCCCGGAGCTTTATTATTTTTCATTTTCTGTAGAGCTTTCTTTAACTCTTCTACCGTAATTTGTTCTATTTCACTTTCCTCTACTTCCTCCGCATCCAGTTGTGTGTCCAAAATTCTATTCGATTCTCTGTCAGTAGTTCACTATAGTAGTCTTTCCATGACTCCGCTTTTATTGGATTGATTTTTTGTTTCTTTTGTATTTTTTCTTAAGCTGTTTATAGTTTTCCGAGCTTCTCTGGACTTAGATCCTTCTATCATTGAGTTTATTTGTCCGCATTTCTTGTCCCATGCCTCATTTTTCCACTTTTTTATTTCTTTTTTAACTATGTATCTATATCGGTTATATTGCTTGCGATCTTCTTCCTCCTTTGTGGACAGGTACTTAAGGTACAACCTTTTTTTTCTTCTACCAACTCGATCAGGTCGTCTGTCCACCAGAAGTTTTTTGCTCTTTTTTCTCTTGTTCCAAGGGCTTCTGTTGCTGTTTTATGTAATTTTTCTTTTAATTTTTTATACATTTCTAGGTTAATACAAATCAAAAATTCGTTGATTAACTCAAATAAATTAACTCAACTAGCAGCATTCAGGTACAGGATACATAGAGCTTTGACGGTTCTTTTTTGGAGAAATTAATTATAATAGAGACAATACGCCTCAATTCCATATTTTGGCAATCGATCAGAAAAAATTGCCAAAACTATAAACAAAACAAATAAATGCAAAATAACTTTTAAAACAACAAAAAACATTTTAAACACTTTCCTTATTGATAAAGAAAAAACAGACAATTTACTAAAAACAGACATCTACAAATTATATTGCTCGCACTGTAATTCGGTTTATATAGGACAAACAATTAGAAATTTTGATATAAGGTACAAGGAATACGTACCTTGTTACATGTATAGACACCCCTATAAATCCAATTACGCTAAACACTTATTAAAACACAATCATTTAATGACTACACTATAAAATTTTTACACTTTTGTGATGTCAAACGTAAGTTGGATATACTAGAAGCATTTGAAATTCATAAACATTTAAACTCTGTACCTTTAATGAATAAACAAATTGGTCTCTTAAATTCAACGTTATTAGACGTTTTGGAATGAGAAATCAAGTCATCTGGACGCAGATATAGAAAACCAAGATCAAGTTATAAAGGTTTATTGTTCCTATAGCAACACTAACTGTTTCCTTTTATTCTTGTGTTTGATAATGACGTGTCTACACGTTGAAAAACGTATAAAGCTAAAATACAAAACCTGTTGAAGTTAAGAATTGTTTTATTTACAATAAATTTAAATGAACTTCAACGAAGTAAAGCTCGAACTTATAAATAAAATATAGTTTTTATTTAATACTATACTGCTTTCAATTTCTGCACGTTTTTTTTTACTCTCAAGTTATTACTTCGATGTTGTAAATCAGGTTTAGGTATTTCAAGCATAATTACCAAATAGTACAACTGTTTCACGTCGTACTAATCAATAAGCCTTTGTCGTTTAGTTAAACTGAATTTGACACCTAACTGTTAATGCTAACTAGGTAAACTGACATTCCATTGTAAATTATACAATTTGAAACCCTATCGCGCTAGATCAAACGTTCCCGTCTAGTGGCCGGTAAACCGAAATTCGGTTAAACTTTACCAAGTCCTTTCATCTGTGATTGAAACTTTAGATCAAGTATCTATTTTAACAAGTCTCGGATGAGGCGTTTCTACCTCTTAGGGTTGGAATTAATTTATTCTGAAATGGTAATTCGAATACCCTTCAAGTCTGTCATTGTTATATGTGAAGCTTTGTGAAGTACAATTGTGTCGGAAGGATAAGTAATAATCATCTGTTATTAACGTTCGGGTCAATTTGAATTTCGTAATAATGCTGAAATGCGTTATTTGCCAGTTCGTGTCGACTTTCATAACTTGTGGATTCGAAATAGTGACGTTTATATTGCGAATCAATGCGCATAAAGTGTGTTTGTTTTAACGGTAAGAGGTTTCAATAAAACGGTGGAAGGCTGTTGCGATTAAACATGTCGTGAAACTGGAATTATTTCGGTTTCGAGCACAATAATAAATGTGGAAGGCGTGTTTATAGCTCCAATTTTACCTCCCAGTCTGAATAATAAAACGCTTTTAAGATGCTCGTACACTTCAATATCCGTGTTCTGCCAGCGTTTAGTTCACAATAGACTGCTTCGCGGAGGCGATTAACCCTTGTTCATTTGTCTTTTTTTATCCTCTGCACTTTTGTTGAAAAGTATGATTCTTCAGTGTGAAATTGCTTAGCTTAGTGGTAAAAGCAGTTGCGAATTATGAATTATTAGAAATATCTACTGGCGTATTACGTCGGTGCAACGTCAGTAATAATTAGGAAATTTATGAGTTTGCATGTTTTTCTTGTATGTAGTAAACAAATACGGACTCTAACCTATAATATATTTCAGCGACATGTGAATCACATACGTGAATTTGAAAGTGCATATAAATGGATATTTTTAAGGTTTTTATAAACGCTTGTATATTTTGCATTATTCGAATGAATTTGGGTATTTCTATACTTTTTTTTATGGGTAAAATCTTAAAACCTATAGTTTATTGCGTTTTAGATAAATGTTAGGAGAGCTATTTTTGATTTCTTATTTCCTTGGTCAACAACAAAGATACGTATCAGGCTAGCTTAACCCAAGATCGTTTAACATAAGCCGGGCTTCACACACTTCTTGTAAACGGGGGTGGAGTGTTGGAATTGAGTCGTGCAGGCGCCAATGACCGACAAGGGTGGCAAACAAACGGCGTCACATGAAACAAAGAAAAAGACTCACCATCTGTCGCCATCTGATCTACTGTGGTTTAACTCACCGGGGAGCCTACCCCTCACGCCTTGGCAGAATGGATAATTCGCAGTACTTCTAACATCTCATTACACTTTGATTGGCTACATCTCAATGGTAATTACTTCCACGTTACTTGCCATTGGGCAATTAATCTTTCTTGTTAATATTCAAATTAACACCTGTAAACCAGTTTGCACTGCTGCACCCCCGAAAGGGTCAATAGGGGTGGATCGCCAACCGCCTATGTCAAGTGGCATAGCGAGAATTGCATAGCGCTTATCATGCCACAGGATCCAAGGTTTTGAGGCCTTGATTAACATTTCCTTTTGCCAGCCCGTGGTTAACCACACTTGTACAAGTACACCTGGCCCAAACTCGAGAGCTCTCACCTTCCAAACAACACAGATCACTGTAGCTACATACCAGAACAGTATACTGATCATCTACTAATTAACCACTAGTGCACTAGATTATTTTACAGGTAAATCACACAGTTTTCACGCAGAGCAAAACAAAAGCATGCTAAACCACTCCACATGAAAAACCAATCTGCCGATCTACACCAGTTCAAAGTACATGCGTTTACGCCCCTTACTTAAGCCGGGTTATTTATGCATCCTGCACCCTCTGGCCGGAGTCGCACCGTAACTCAAATTCTCAATTAGTTACGCCAGTGGAATATTATGTGTATTTATTAAGACAAAACTTACATTTAAAAGGCTACAATACACAGTCATACTATTAAATATTTAAAACACAAAAAAATATATATACTAAGATAAATCTATCCCTAACATAAAGTACGTTAATTTTAAAATGCGTGTATAATTTTAGATTTTCTTTTCTAAACGTGGATTTACCTTTATTAACTTTTGGAAAATACGTATTTTCATTTTACGAGGATCGTTCAAAATGTACGTGGCCTAACATAGAGATGGCGCTAATCCGGCGTAATTTGCATTACCATTTTTCAGAACCACCCTTTCTTGAGATAAATAATATGACAGTATAGAGCAATCTGTCAATTAGTTTGTGTTTGAAAGTGGGCCAAATTGACCGTTTCGAGTGATTTCGTAAATAGTGAAACAAGTTGAGTTGCGAGCAGTGATAAAGTACTTTAATTTGGAAGGCTTAACACCAACCGAAACCAAAGCAGAGTTGGATTCGACATTTTTGACGTCCGCTCCTTCGTTTTCAATGGTTAGAAACTGGGTTGCCGAGTTTAAGCGTGGTCGTGTGAGCACAAAAGACAAACCCCGCAGTGGACGCCCAAAAACGGCTACTACCCCGGATACGATTGAACAAGTCCTCCGTATCGTGTTGGATGACTGTCGAGTACAAGTGTGGCAGATAGCAGACGTAGTGGGCATCTCAGATGAGTGTGCACAGAATTTTAACTGAAGAATTGGAAATGAAATAGTACTCCGCGAGTTAGGTGCCGCGTTTGATCATACCAGAGCAAAAACTGAATCGTTTGATTGTTTCCCGCGACCGTTTGGCAAGACTTTTTGCGCCGTTTCACAACCGTCGATGAAACCTTGGTCCACTATTACACTCCCGAAACCAAGGAACAGTCCAAACAATGGACACACAAAGGTTCTCCGCCACCAAAGAAGGCAAAAACTGTTTTGTCACCAGGAAAGGTTATGGCAACTGTATTTTGAGATTCTCGTGGAATTATCTTCGTCGGCTTCTTGGAAAAGGAAAAAACAATAAATGGCGAGTATTATGGCAATTCATTGCAGCAATTGAGCAACAAAATCAAAGAGAAACGGTTTTATTTGGCGAAAAAGAAAGTGCTTTTCCATCAAGATAACGCACCTGTACACACGTGTGCAATCGCCATGGCCAAAGTTCATGAATTGGGACTCGAATTAGTGCCTCATTCGCCCTATTCGCTACATTTGGATCCCAGCGATTTTTATCTTTTTCCAAACCTGAAAAAATAGCTCGGCGGTAAAAGATTTTCATCCAATTCCGAGGTAATCGCTGCTGTAAATAGCTATTTTAAGGACTTGGGTTCATCGACCTACAAAGACGGCATTGCTGCTTTGGAGCATCGTTGGAATGAGTGCGTTGAGCGAGCAGGAGACTATATTGAAAAATAAAATTATATTTTGCCCAAAAAACTTGCGTTTTCTTTGTTAGGCCACGCACATTTTGAACGGTCTTCGTATACGCTTTCATGGTACAGAATTATATGCTTCTAGGTGTAGCTTACGTTACGTTTTTTTCTGAGCTTTTTTCTGCTGCTGTTATATCAGGGGTTATGTGACTAAGTATTTTTTTAACGTAATATATTAGGGGCTTTTTTAATAAGAACTTTTACTTCGAGACTTTTATTTTGTACCTTTTTTTGTTCCTTTTTTTCTGGTCTTTTATTTCCAGGAGCTTTTATCCTGGTAGCTTTTTTACTAACTTTTTCAGATTTTTTTTCTCAGAGCTTTTATTCTGTTTTTTCCTAGAGCATTTATTTCTAGGAACTTAATTGTTTAGAGGATTATTTTGCTTGGAGTTGTTTGTGGGGATTTTTTCAGAACAGGTTTAATCTTAATTCTAGTTTTTGTTTCAACTTCTTGCAAATAACTATAAAAAATTTAATAGTAATACCGAGCAAAATGTTGATTTTAAATTATTTAAAAATATCAATATGTGTTAAATGAATAAGATCGATTTTATTGCACGGTTGGCAAAACTATTATTCTTAGATAAATTAAAATATGGACCTTTTACAACTTCTGATGTTGAGAGACGTTTTTTTCGCTGGCTTTTTTTCTGAAACTTTTATTTCCAGGAGATTATTTCCAGGAATATTCTTGGGGGGTTTTATTATAAGGTGCTGTTTTGTGGGGATTTGTTCCGGTTTTAATTCCGGTTTCCTTTTTTGGGGCTTTTTTCTGCTACTTTTATGTCGAGTTTTCTGACTGAGTATTGTTTTTCTGTTGTTTTTTTTCGGAGCCATTTTTTCTAAAGTTTTTATTTCTACCAGCTTTTATTTCCGGGGGTTTTATTTCCCGGAATGTTTTTCGAGTTTTTTTCTGAGGCGTTTATTTCCAGGGGTTTTCTTACTGTTTTGTTTCGGGCCTTTTTTCTGGAGTATTTTAGTGTTTTTCTGCTGCTTTTGTATTAGGGTACTTTCTACTAAGAATTTTTAATCCAGGCGGTTTATTTTGGAACTTTTTTCAGTCCTAGTTCAGATTTTTCTGCTATCTTCTTACTGGTATTTGATGGTGAAGTTATACGTTTAATATTCAGGTAGTTTGGGAATTTTACTGTGAAAAGTGTACCTTACCTAATAGAATAAAGGCAATTACGGGAATAAATTAAAACAAAAATTAATTTGTACTACGGAAAAAAATGTTTTTTAAATTAATTAAAAATGTCAATAACGTATTAAATGGATACGATTGTCTTTATAACACAAATTGCAAAATTATTCTCCAGTAGATTTAAGTAAACTTAAATATTAAATCTTGTGATGTTAAGAGGAGCTTTTCAAAATATAAAGCAATTTTAACTTATAACAGGCACAGTTCTTTGTTTAATGATGTATTGCTAATTTTAAGTGCATACAAAAGTGTGTATTGAGTAAATTTATGGTGTATAAATGCATGCAGTTATTAGACAACTTTAAGTGCATATAAATCCCAAGCGTAATCATAATGATGAGTTTTCATTCTGCGACGAGCTACGTGTAGCTTTTAAAAGCAGTACTTGATGCATCATTACAAATACCTTAATTATCCAAACGAAAAATTTACTGCGTTAAGCTTCAGTTAAAGAATTTTTCAACCAGTAATTTCATCCGCATCACTGTGTTCATAAACTTTCTTTCATAAAATTAACTTAAAATATATAGACAGTATATAAATTTTGCCGCTCTGTAATACACATGAGGCATGACTGGTATACTATGTCAAATGAGGTCCAGGCACCTCAAATGGTCAAACCAAATTACTGATATTCGAGCAAGCAGCTAGCCGAGAGTAATCAATCATTATAAATATCTGTGGCCCCCAGCATCGGAGACAAGCAAACATGCTCAACATTATTACGATAAACAACAAATTATCACGTAATCGTTTATTTCAATTACAACAATGAAGAGAAACGAACAGAAATCTGATGTCATACACTTGGCAGTGGCTAAAAACAGTTTGTTCACTAATAGAACATAACATAATTCTCAAGTTAGTATTTTTAAGACAGAGTACACGTACCTCTACAAATTCATGACTCTATTTTTTACAATACATTAATGAGTTACAGAAGATTATTATTTGTCAATTATCATTGCAGGAAAACGAGGAAAACCAAGAAAACAAGCAGCTGCTTTCATGGTTCCAAAAGAAATGCGTGCCGAGCACGCAGGTTCTAAGTGAAATTTCTTAACGTGTTCTCAGTGAAACAGTTCTTTGAATTCTATGGGTTACCAGAAATCTAAAACGGTTTCAGTTACAAATATGGTATGTAAGTCATTTTCCATTAATTAATTTGGAAAGCTCAAACAAACATGGATGAACTTTGCATAAAAGAGCAACTGAAATGCTGCAGCGAATGCAATTGTAAAGATTATAACAGTATTATAACATAGTTTACTAAGTTCACTCGAATATCTGATTAAGAAACAGAAGAAACTTATTAGGAAAATTTCACCCGTTTAATTACGTCATTAGTTTTACGTCACATATATGTACTATTTCTTTACGTGTCTTATTAACTATTCAAGAAAATATACAACTAACTCTAAAGTTATTTTTATAAATATACAGCTTCAAGTTCTATCAAATTCATACCATCAAAATCATGGCTATATGATATCTATTTTTTGCTTTAAAATACTTCTGAAAATATATTCTTAATTTTGTTCGCTGCATGTATATTTCAAAATCTACAAATAAAAAAGGTTGTCGTTTAGTAGTTTAGTAAATAGTTCACGACGTCCAAAGCAAAATTAGACATATTCCTGATTTATTCATTTTTTTTGAAGTTATTACAAAATCATAGACAGTGCTGGTGCATCTGCTTTGAAACAAAAAACAACAATCTTTATCAAAAGTACCTCTCGAAGTATTGCGTTATATTTGTTTAAAAAAAGTTTAATTTGATAACTGGCAATTGTGCATTTCTTTATTAATAAAAAAGTTTGGTACCGGTCAAAAATGTCGTATAGCAAATAGCGCACTTAACAAGAATATGTCAGTATAATCTAGTTTAACGCAGAAAAACATTATTTAACGAAAAAAGCCACTTTTACCGGTTACCGAATTTACATGAAATTTCCATCAATTTCCAGTTGATTTTCATATACAACTGTTATTAATGTTTTAAATTTCGATATTTAAGTTGAAAATAATGTGAATTTTGCGATTTGTAACATTTTGTGTATTTTTGTGCAGAACAAAAGTTCAAAAATTCATTAGAATATATTTAAAAAATAATATTATGTGCCCCCTTCCCTTCCCTCTAATAAGTTCCTCGAGGTACAACCATTCTAAATATTTTAAAAAAATTTTTCTGTCTACAAGTGAGACCAAATCGTGTTCACGCCGAAGAAGGTCATCGGCCTATCGTCGACTTTTGCCCAGAAAACGAAACGTCTTCTGCCAGCTTTACCGTACAAGCCTGATTCTTCTTCTTTAAGAAGTACTCAACCGATTATTAAGTTTTAGTAATAATTGACGGGCAATCTTTTCATTTTACTGAACCGACTATTCTCCAGAAACTGCCAATTGCACTGAACAGATTAGTTTCGAGAATTGTCAACGTATAAATTCTTATTTTAACGATAAAGCAGTTGTTTTAAACTGACCGATACATGTAATGGTACTGTTTTTGTAACCTGATGTTGAAATTTGTGTTTGTAATCCACCTCAGCTAGCTCAGTCTGACAACTTCAGGGCAATTAAGGTAACGGGCATTGGGTCACTTTCCTAGCCCGTAAACTTTTCTCTCTCTATTAATTCTCATGAAATAAACTCGCTAAATGCACTTTACAAGAATTTTATTGCTAAACATTTAAATTTAACAAACACACGATTAACCCTACCGGCCCTACCTAGCTAACTATTCTAGATACAAAATAAGACAACAGTATATACAATCTTAATGCTAACTTATATTCTACTTAGCTTTTGCTGGTCGAGGAGGACAAAGCCGCGGTGGTATTTCCACCGTGGGTCGCTGAGAGTGGCGAGAAGGAATCGAGTCACTACGATGGCTGGATGGTGGATTTTAGATCTTCTAAACGACTTGATTAACCTTCTAGTTTGATTCTTTTTTCTTTGGGTGTTGGATCTCGCGGCGTAGTATTAACGCACTAAAATCACTTTTACCGCACTGCGTAGAGCTAATGCCCACAAATCTTCCTTCACTAAAAACGACGCTTATTAAATCTTAATTTTCACAGTAAACACCACAAACTGTGGTGGTCCGCTTGGTCTTCACCCTTCGACCGCTTGCGGCCATCTCTCATCTACTCTCACGTTATTCACCACTCTCTCACGCCTTCCTCGGCGTCCTGGGGGTACAGTTAAGTCACTTGGTCGTTATGGCGTCTCCCTATGTGAGCGGAACAAAGAATCGACCCCGGCGATCGGGCGCAAACCCCAGCCATTCGACCAACACTTTTATGCAAATCCTTTCCTACAATGCTATAAGTGCACTTAGCGGATATAGCAAAAGGAATTTACTAAGAAAGCCTTAGCCTGGAAAGTTGACCCATTATATGCACTTCAGCCAAGTCATTTATAGGTGGTCTATAAATTGAATAATCACGCCGGAAGAAACCAGTTCAAAGTGGATAAAAATCTATTTTCATTAGACCAACTTGACAATTTCGTTTTACTTCGCCTAATCATTAAAAATTACTTACCAGGTATGGACCTTCTCATAATAAATAACCCTCCCGAGCTACCTGAACCCCAAATAATCAAAATAATAACAATATTAAAAATAGAATAATATGCTACTGCTGTTCTCTTTTTTACTGGCCGAATCAACCTTATTTCCTGACAGGCAAATGATTCTGAGCTTTTCGTTGAAATTGAGCTTGAATATGCCATTTAAATTCATCTTTATAGAAAAGAGTGGTAAAACATTAAAAGTAGGCGTAAGGAACAAATAGTAATATACAAATTTCGTTCATACCACGTACGGGAAGGGTGATCGAAGGTTATGGTTTAGCATGAACTCCTTACCTATTTACTTGAAAATTTTACTCGACGCGAACACGTTACGCAAGAATAAATGATCGAATTGTCAAATTAGTTTTATTTTTCAGACTAACGAGTAGTTTGCTGAAATTAATTGTTTCTTGGAAGCTTTATCCTAGTTACTTTGTACGAACCGCTGATATTTACAAGACAAGCCATACAACTCTGAGATATTAACATGTTAATTTTTAAGTTAGTTATGACATTACATTAGTTCAGAACGGTTTATGTGAAAAAATGTTCAGATCCACTGGTTTAACAGCTCCCTCGTCTTCACACCTTGCTGGAAAGTATTCACCAATTCAATATTAAACGTAGTCGTCTGGATTTACTTCACGGATATATAAAAGTTTATGAAATTATACACAAAGGTGCAATAAATTCACAAATGCATTTACACGGTTGTAGATAAAAAAAACCAACCTCCCTATCGATATAAAGCAACTGAACTTTATCTGTTTGCAAGATTCTGACATAGGCAAGCGACTGCAACAAGCTTCTTTAAATTAAATGCTGCAACGTCCTAGCGAACGAAGATAAATTGTCAGAAACTTAAGCACAAGGAACATAAGGACATTGTTTTTACAAAAAACCACTAACAGTTAATTAATCTCCGTAACGGTGATAAATTATACGAGACCTCTTCGTTTTTAAATTTCTTGAGACACCTGAGAGGTAAAACGATCCACATCTTCATTAATTTTGCTGGAATAGATACTAAATAGACATTTTGTGTAAATATTCGCACGTCGGAAAAACAAATACGTCTAATTAAATTTGTTATTTTAATTTTCGAATATTTATTTATATTTTCAATGGGAAACATCATTTGGTGCGTCCCAATTATCGTTAATAAAATGAAAAAGCTTCAAGTGTAAATTCTGACAAAACTCCTCTCGGTTGTGATATTTTTCACTTCCTCTTTATTTTCTACTCTAAACGATACGAATCGCAATCAAAACCACATCAAGTAGACTGCTATATGATTTTCCTGTTGTTTTTTAAAAAATAATCGCGTCTAAAATTCAGTAATTTCATGTTTCTGTACTTCTTGGAAATAAATGGCAACATAAAACTACCTTTGAGTAGCATTTCCGAAATAAATAATGCATAGTAACAGTAAATCGAAGAGATACTAAAATTTTATAACTCAAAATGTTCTGTAGAGTTTGTGAGTTCTATGTTTATTCATGCATGAGGCCTAATTGATAAAAAAAACTCTCAACAGCGCAAACCCATGCACAGTCACATACGTATAACTAGAATGCTAACATTTACCAATTACAGTAACTCGTGTAATTAATACCGTTAGCGAATACACAAGGTACTGGATATTTACTTCTTTTATTGCGTGTTAAAAAATGTACAAACGCAAACCTATACGTATTTGTACCAGCTAAATAACTTATTGGTTATTTTAAGTTTTGTTGCTTGAAGGTTGTTGTTTGTTAAACACATGAACAAATTTTACAAACACAGCGACACGGAAAGTGACAATAACTACTATTATCTTTCCTCGTTTATTAGCACTCAATTAGCAAAACGTTCCTTAATTTTAAATTAACATATTGATAAACTGCAGGAATCGTTTCTATATAAAAAAACATCATTTCCTACCACCCTCCAGCCTTCTCAGTTCATAAACAGAGTTATTTGGATGTATGGAACTACAAAAATTCACAAATGATTTCGGTTGTTCCTGCCATTAACTCTTTTACCCCTTTAGTGAATTGTATAACTAGAAAATTATAATTGCCCAGTTAATATTTTCGTTTATTAATAAAACTAACAATGTGCAATATTGAAATACACAAAATGCTGTGAGGTAAAATACAACCACACCGTACAGCGCGAGTGTGGGTGTCGGATTGACTACACGGTCGTTGCTGCTTTTCATCCCTTGGGGTGCTTTTTGTTTACTTTGCTTAATATCTAACCCAACCGATCTGCAGGTTCCAACTTGTCGAAGAATTTGCGTGTATAAGATCCGATTGGGAATTTTTGTTGACTACGGCTACGTCGCCCCCTCGCCAGTGCAGACTTCACGAAATAAAATCCGGCGTTGAAATAAACTGGGAATCGAACTCCACGGCCGGAACTAGTGGTCGTAGCCTGGGGCTGCGACTGTGGTGATGACTGGAAGGCTGTCGGTAACGGTACAGCTTTAGGTGCTTGGGCTTCCGCGGATGGTCTTGTGGGAATATCATCTGCGGCAAGAATTGCTGGTTAGTTCTATCGATAGAAACTGTCGTTTTTTTTGCCACGGATATCCACGACCAATGTTTTCTGCGCTACAGCACCCTGTAGCGACCATCGTACGGTGGTTACAGGTGTCCCACCAGCATCGTGACGTCACAATTCGCGAGAGCATGTTGAGAGCTCTTTAAATATGAAAGGGTTCCCAGGTTCTCCATGGTGCTTGGCAGGTAGCGGCTTCATTTCTTTAAAATGTTGACGCCAACATGCAACAAACTGGGATGGATCATTCTCTCTACTTGGTGTGAAAAATTTGCCCAGAATCCGAATATTTTCACCATAAACCATTTCTGCAGCAATAGCGTTGAGGTACTCTTTAAGAGACAGGCGCTGGGAAGAGATTCCATTCAAAGAAAGTGGCTTTGGCATTTTATTGCGGACTTGAGCTGGCGATGGACACGTTCTATCATTCCATTAGAAGCTGGATGGTAAGAAGTTGTTCGTATAGTTACTGCTAACTTCCGGTTAGAGCTGTTAAAAACCGGAAGAGCTAAGACACAAATTGTTCTTTGCAGTCGGTTGTTATACGAAGCGGCAAACCAAATTTTGCACTCCGGTTAGAATAAAACGCAAAAACAGATGGTTTCAGCGGGTATATACGGTATGGGAATGGCTTCGGTCATCTTGAGTAGCGGTCCACTATAGTTAGACAATAAGTGTTGCCGATCAAAATAGGCAAAAAACCCACGATATCGATGTGCACCAGTTCGAACCTGAAAAAGGTGACGTAAATGAAGCTGGAAATGAGTGTACGTGCCGGGAAATGTTTGATCTTTGGCAGGGTATACATTAACGGCTCCACAACTGGACATCTTTGTTCATAGATTTTCCAAACAAATCAGCTTGAAACAAATTTTGTTACTCTTACACCTGGGTGAGCTAAATAAGAGACGGCTTGAAAGACTGCTTGCCGGAACGATTTTGTCACAAGAGACCGAAAGCTGCATGTTGATGCATCACAGTAAATAATGGCATCTTCTTCGGGGAAACGAAACCGCGTCAGTTGCAACACGGATATGGGCTATAAAAATGAGCAGAGCTCTTCGTCGTTTTTTTGGAATTGCTCCAGGGCCTTGTAGTTGATAGAACCAGAGATAATAAATACTGAAACTTCTGCAACAGTATCTAAGCAAGACAAAGCGTCTGCCGGGACGTTGTCAGGTGTTAGCAATGTGACGTATGTCCGACGTCCGTGGTAAACTGACCGATGTAGTCTAGATGGCGGAACCGTCTAGAAGAACAACGCTTTTTTGTTTGTGATCCGTGAGCAAAATAAACTTCCGGCTTTCAAGAAAGTACCGAAAACATTTAACGGCGGAGTACACCGCCAAAATTTGATGGTCATAGGCACTGTATTTTTGCTGTGCATGATTTAGCTTTCTTGTAAAGAAAGCAAATCGTTGCCAGCCGTTGTTGGAGTATTGTGGCAGGACATTTTCGAAAACGACATTATAGACGTCGACCAATACAGAAACTGGAGCTGTAGGTGACGGGTGGACAAGAAAAGCAACATTAATTACTAAGTGCTTCGTTAACGTTTTCAAACGCTTGCTCTGTTATCGCGTCCCATGAAATTGGAGATTTTTTCTGATACTCAATTTTGCAAAAATTTGGTTAAGAGCGCTTGAACAGCCGCGGCGGCGTCAGGAATAAAGCGGCAGTAAAAGTTTACTATTCCGACAAATTTGCGGAGCTACTTCACTGTTTCAGGCTTGTTCTCGGAAGGTGGATTACTACCTTTCTGGTTAATAGTGTAAGCTAGAAACATCACTTCTGTTTGACCAAATACATATTTGGTTTAGTAAAATTGCAACAAAGGGCGTCACAATCGCAAATCCCAGATGACATTTGTCAATACCATCTGTCACTAGGGCACATTAAAACTTTCAGACAGATATAGTTCAGTTTTGACAGCCATTGAAAGCAGACAACCTCTCGTATTTTTTCCAACATGGAAAGAAAGAAAGTGAATTTCGTGTGTTAGTTAAACATTTTTTTTGAGTAGAAAAACCCTTAACGCAAATCAAAACAAAGTTTGATAAATATTATGGGGACTCTTCACCATTGATTAAAATGATTCACAAGTTGTTAACTGATTTTTGTTGTGGTTGTACTAGCACAACTAATAACGAACGTTTAGAACGCCCAAATCAAGTCACCACACCAGAAATGATTGACAAAATCCATGATTATGTATTGCAAGAACGCAGAGGGAAAGTGCGCGAGATAGTTGAGATAATACGCATCTTAGATGGACGTGTGCGCAATATATTACACAAACATTTGGATATAAAAAAGCTATCCGCGCGATGGGTGCCGCGTTTGATCACAATCGACGAGAAAGGCACACGTTTGACAACTTCAGAGGCAGGTTTGGCGATGTTCAAGCGCAATAAAGAAAAGTTTTTGCATCGTTTCATAACTGTGGACAAAACATGGATCCATCACTTTACACCGGAAACCAAGGAACAGTCTAAACAGTGGATTTCTACTGGAGAACCTGCGCCGAAGAAGGCGGTTTTATCGGCCAACAAGGTCACGGCCACAGTTTTTTGAGATGCACGCGGCATAATCTGCATCGATTACCTTGAAAGGGGAAATCAGCGGCGAATATTATTGCAACTTATTGGACCGTTTCAATGACGTTTTGAAAAACAACCGACAGCATTTGGCGACGAAGAAAGTTCTCTTCTATCAAGACTGGTGCACACGTATGTAGTTGCCATGACCAAAATCCATGAATTACGCTATGCATTGCTTCCACATCCACGATATTCTTCAGACCTAGCCCCCTGCGACAATTTCCAGTTTCCGAATTTGAAGAAATGGCTCGGCGGAAAGAGATTCGGCTCTAATGAGGAGATCATCGATGCAACGAACGCCTATTTTGAAGAGTTGGAGAAATCGTATTATTTGAAACGGATTGAAAAATTGGAAAAACGTTTACTAAGTGTATCGACCTAAAAGGCGACTATGTTAAAATGTAAATTGTTTTTTGGCCAACAAAACTGTGTCTTGATTCATTTTTACCAGACTTCTGACTCCGCCCTCGCATATTAGTGATACTACCTGTATCTACTGCATAGAACGAAATATATTTCTCCACATTCTGCCGTTTGAAAAATTACTTCAACATTCTTCATTGGAGAGCAAGTTGAATGTTTTCTTTAATCGAACAGTATCACAATTATATTTATTTATTGTCTCAAAAAATTATTTTAATTGTTGGTGCTGTTTTACTAACCCGAAAATATTGTCAGTGTTTGTATTTTTCTAATGTTCTCGTCCGTGTTTATATGATATACATTGATTTATGACATCATCCAAACCCGCTAAATATGAATAAACAGTCAAAGTGGTTAGATTCATTTATGGCGTAGATCAAAACATAAAATCGTGTTCTAGTCTGGTAAAGTCAAAGACAATTTTCGTTTTGTTTGGATACTAGCTAAAAATAATGAAGGCAGTTAGGGACATTAGTACTTGTAAATTTTATGTAAAATTTGAGCAAACGTTACTAAAAAACCTTTCTCTTGTTTGTGCTCTGCTTTTCTACCGCACGTTAAAAACGTTGGGAAAATACGATAAAAGCAGGAAATATCAGTTGGCGTGAATATTTATACGGTGCTTTGAGAGTTATCCTCGCCACCAATAATCCTATCGTGAAATATTCAATCATGAGCAATCCCAAGATCTAAAATTGCCATTCACAGCAATTCAAAATTTATTAATCTTCTAATAACTTTTTCCTGCAAAATTCGTTTTCAGAGCATAAAACTTTTTAAACGCTCTCAGCATAACCTCCTTAAAAGCACGCCGCACCCAGCAATATTTCTATATGAAATGGTCAAAGCTACTACTAATTGTGGTGTTTTTATGTTACCCACTAAGTTTGTTGTGAATATAATCGCTAGCATGTCGGCAATATCCTCTAGAAGCGTAAACAAAATTCTGAATAATTCATAAAATCTTATTAAGAACGGCTAGTGGTTTTTAAAGAGATTACCTATGAAATGGTAGACAAATAAGTAATAAATAAACTCTTACTCATGCAAACTTATAGCAATACTTCAAATAATTTATTTATTAGGTCCTTGTCTTCGAACGTATTGCTTCATTCTGAGCATAGCCGCATCTATTACTCAACGTAACATTTTGATTGGAATTTATTAATTTCGTTAATAATTAGATTTTTGAAGTGAAACTTCTTTGCTGGCAGGAGCAACTAGTCCAGGTTTATTAAAGAAAATAGGGGGGAAATTCAGACAAAGCTAATTTTTGACAGAGACGCTAACGATAATTGTCATGTTTATATGAACATTATGTAATTATACTTATTTCCAAACTCTAACGGACGGTTTATCCATTGTCGTAGCCATACAAAAGGTGTTATTTTAAAACTAACGGGGAATTAAACTAATAACGCCCTCTATTATGTGCGGCGAGAAAAAGTTGCAAAGCAACAAACCGGCAAAGTTGCGATCGGAACCTGCTAAGCAGGTATCTGCGATCGCACCGGCCTCTAAGCACAAAACACAGAAACGCCCGTGCTTAGAGGCCGGTGCGATCGCAGATACCTGCTTAGCAGGTTCCGATCGCAACTTTGCCGGTTTGTTGCTTTGCAACTTTTTCTCGCCGCACATAATAGAGGGCGTTATTAGTTTAATTCCCCGTTAGTTTTATACTTTCTGGCGTATATATGCCTGTTTGCTTTTGGTCTCAATTATGGTTAGAATTATGTCCACCTGATGAGTTCAAACAAGAACGAAACATGTAGTGGTCTATTCTAGCCATAATTGAAACCAAATCTTTTCTTGGTGTTATTTTATTTTATTATTTATTTCGACACCACCCAGGAGATAAAGTACATTAAAAGTTTTTTTTAACTTGGTGTCCCCAGTAGACCTACTTCACAGAACATCGTTTAGTTCATCTATTCCAATCTCTTCTTTAACAGATCTAGTAGTTGTTAGTTCATCCAGATAATCAAAATCGGTAGCATTAAAGGTGTTATTAGGTGGCATTATCAGTGCCAATTTATCGGTATCATCCTCTTAATATTTTAGTTTAGAAAACTGGAATTTTCACAGGCAATGTAGGCAAAAATTTGATTACTTAAATCCAGTTTTTTGGCACCCACATGCTTGGCCACATCCTTGGGTATAGCTGCAAAAAAATGTGTTTAAAATAGGTACTATCTGGAACAGGTGGTTTAGTTGATGGTATGGGAAAGAATTAGGATTTGTTTGCCAGCCCTAAATTTTCAGAGGAATTTTTGTTGCCACGCTACAATTGAATTTGATGGTAAACTCGATTACTGTGTAGCATCCTCAGTAGGGGGTAATGACTTGAGGCGCTTATTTCCTCGAGCAACTCCTTTTTTTAAAAACAGATGAAACAGTGCATGTTTAAAAAATTTTCGTTTCTTTTAGCACCATATAAAACCAGATAAATTTTATTTTTAGGATCAGCAATAGTTAGTTGCAATGTTATCGCTTTTACAATCCAATTAAATTGTAACGTAACAATAAACGCGTCCTGAAATTTGGGGCCGGGGAACAAAACCTAATTTCTTGCCCATACTAACTAAACCATCTGCTCCACATAGTGTTTTTTACAGACAATTTTTCGCATCGGTACCAAAGGGTGTAGCCAGGCATGCGGTACCGAAACAACAAATGGAGGGGCTCAAACGTTTGCATACATTGCAGACGATAGTCTTGTGAAAATCACAGTCTTCCAAACGTAATACGGTACAAAATAAAGAAGATACCGATTATGATACCTAAAAAATAGCTGCTATTGGCACCAATAATGCTATCGATAATATCTCAGATACTAGAACAAATTAAACGATGTTCTGTGAATTAGCTGCTTACTGCGGACACCACATTAAAAAACGCGCCCCATATACTTTACCTCCAAAGTGGTGTGGAAATAAGCAGTTAGTTAAGTAGTTAACGTGCTTTATAAATCGTCTGGTGGATTGTGAAGATAAGTATAATTATATGATGTAAAAATAACCATAAAAAGTATAGTTTTGATTCCCTCCTGAAAGAATTAATAGCGCCACGCTTGATACACCCAATCAAATACACCGACAAGAATGAGCATCTACGCCTAAGCCTATTTGATTTTGGCAAAGTGCTCCTCCTAGCCCAAAACCCACTATTATGATATTTTATTTTGAAGTTTCAAGTCCCAGACTTGTAATACTGTGACAAAATGTTAGCAATAATGCTTCCAAACTGACGTTAAAATTCCAGAAAATTAAGTAATCTTTGAGAATCAGAAAGATTGATCCTTTCCTTTCGGAAAACATACACATTTATTTAAATTCATGTCCAACCTCCAAGAAGCTGAATTTGTTTATTTTTTAAATAAAATTACAGTCCCACTCTTCTTTAATTTTTGATTGGATAGAAGTATCAATAAAATTTTATCTCACACTTTCAAGCTTTCTTGAACACTTGTGCTAATTAAAACTGTCAACTTTCCCCAATTTATGTTAATAAATACAACCCAATATTTACCCTAATCTCCAAAATTTGAGACCGTAAAATTTTAAATATTATATTGGCTCCAATAATCCACACAACAAGCGGCAAACTCATTGATACATGTCAACATGTGTTTTACAATCATGGTTTATTTAAATTTATGTATAAAAATGTGTGCAGCTGCGCTGGAGACGACCACCTGCTTAAGATTAACTAAAACTAAATCACAGCAATTTAGTCAAGTCAAGTGATCACTGTTAATTAAAGTTTATATTTGCTGAAAAAATTATAATATTCCTGTAAAAAAATCAAATTTATTAGACAAGTGTATTATGACTTCAGGGAGCTCACATTTTAAAGTATATAACATTACAATTAAATGAAAATCATATGCAAATTATTTATTCTCGCCCAGAGCACTTTTACAGTAAGACAGTTAGGTTTTTGTAAAATAGAAAGCGAATTAGGACTTTCTCACCTTTTTGAATAGGAGATTTAAGATCAGTTTCTATAGCGGATATATTGTTATTTATTAGACACACTGTATACTACATTTGCTGGTTTTTAAACACAATGTTTTTTGTGTGGTTTTTCTGTTTTTATTTTTCTAGTTATTTAGACATTTACACAACGAAACCCATTAAATTAGCAAGGGGCTGATTCATATCGAAAAATGGAATAGCCAACATATTTAATCAAATATTCTAGATAAGAAACTGTATAAGAAACTTCTATTTCCACGTTAACAATAGACACAATTGTAATAATTCTATTCAGTTGCAGTTCTATTTAAATGAACCCGTATACCTTGACATAATATGCCCACGTACTTTTAATCAATCGCGTCTCGTGTTTTACTGCTATTCATTGCCGAACCCACAGAGATAGGACTCCGGGCGAAACATGATTACAAGTATCTTGACAAAAGGGCGCCATACTAAGTTTATCTGAGGCATTATTCGATTGAAACCACGAAGAAAAAGTTACAACCCACAGCCTCGAACCCTTCTGTAACACCGTTTGTATTCTTCCCACTATCTGTCCGCAGATGTAGTAGATTAGAAAACTGTTTGACAGCGCATTTAGTTCCCCACTGTTTGTACTTCTACAATGAAATTTAATAAACCACTAGTTGATTTGAAATCGCGACCGACAATTATTCTAGTCTACTTTATATTCAAAAGCGTTCAGAATCTTTTAGCAAACCTAGGAGTTAACTAATTACACTCGGCAAAGACTAATATAATTCCAACGGAACAGAAACAAAAATAACTAATTACACCAAAAAAGATCCTGGGGGAAACCGCACAACGTAATTAGACAAATTTAAACTCTACTTCTACAACGAATACCCAAAGAAGCTTCATTTAGAAAACGGCTGCACTTCATTACGCATAGTTGATTTACAGCAAAATTGAGACTTTTTTCAAGCAGCGCAGTTCTGAAGTCAAAAGTTTAAAATTGCATACAAGATTATGTATTATTAAAAATAACGAAAAGATTATTACTAGTTTTTATTTTACAAAACCAAACCACAGTAAACAGGATACATCTGGCTTAAGGAACACAGTCATCTTTCATATACTAAATCCGAATCGCTTCCACCGGTCTCAACGTATAGTGGTGAGAAGTCCCCGCTACTAGAACCGATAGGTTTACGCGTCCATTATACTATCAGTATAAGGCGCATAATTCTGTGTACAGCTACCGTTTTCAACGCAGCCAAGCAAATTTAGGTCTGTACTGTTCGTTTACATTATTGGAATATAATCTACTGCTGCCTCTCATTTTAAAAACGTATTCAGAAAAAAAGCATGCAGGCCGAGCTCTTGCCTGTTTCTGTTGTTATATTGTCACGTTAGGGGGTCGTAGCGTGTGACATAATGTCTGGGTATATTGTAAGAACAACCAAAATCCAACAGAGATATATTTAGTTAATGATTTACAATATTATTTAATACTAAGCTAAAATTACTTACATGAGTACAATAGAGTTTGTTAATCTGGGGCTCAAGGCCCCCAATATGCGAGAGGTATTTGAGTCGTAGCTATGGTAGATGGCAGAGACTAATGTCGACTCTAGGCTATATTAAACTAGAACAAGTAGCTTGACTGTTAACTGATGCTGTACCATCAAGCTTCAGACCTATTTATACTCTGTGAAGCAGGTTGGGGTTTTTATTAATAATCAATATGGTGCACTGCAGTTTCCATGTATGCATCTGAGACCCGGATTGGTTTATAAATAGACCAATCAATATTATATGTAATTGTCTAAGAGTGCAACAAAGAAAGGATGCATACAACCCCTAGATTCTTAAAATAGATTATTCGGTGACCAGATCAATACTTATGTATTGCACCGCATTGCGACACATTTTAATATTTTAATTACTTTAATAATTAATATTAAATATTCTAAATAAGACTAGGTCATTATTATGACAATATGTTAATGACCATTTTCTCAAGCCTTTATTTCTAAGAAACTGTCCTAAAATGCATATGTCAATCCAATGTCTTAGCGTCACAGTGTAATATGATACAGGGTCAGGTCATTAAAGACTGACCATCCCTCTGAAATGCGGGATGATGCAAAGTTCTGCATGTGAACAGAAAAACACTTGGGTTTCCGACACCGACCTGATCGGTCCAACTTATGTATTTAAGAATTATAAATAGCAAACAAATGATTAAATAAATTATAAGTATTTTGTATCTTCTTGTTTCATTCACGTGTCGCAACAAGTCTAAGTGTCTTCAAGCAGGCACGACACTGTAAAAGACTGGCACAGCACTTAATTTCAACAGCAAGTTTATTAACAAAGATTTACTGTATTGCGTATTGCTCCCAGTCAGCTGTATCGGTCAAGTGACCACTTGAGCGGCAACAAACAACCCAAATATTACCTTCTCCGAAATGCGGTTACACTGATAACATTTGATCAAATAAAGTAGCGTCAACTGGGCTTTAGCTGTCATTGTATTACATTTTTACTTGTCTTCGTTTATATCCATTAACCAAGAGCTCTACACCTCTATGGAGGTGTTTAAGGTATCTTTTATCAGTAATATTTAAACACTCGAAATTTTTAAAAGTTGAAAATCTTATTTACCATACAAAACTACATACTTTTGTTGAAATTCACTAAATCTAACGGTTGCCGAGGTAGTTTAATTTGTGTGAATAAACTGAATTGCCATGAAGGTCTGCGTGTTTGATTGTTATGCGCGAACAGTTTCTACAAACTTTAAAGATAAGCTCTACATGTTAAAGCGATAAAGTTTTGATAAACGTGGCACCGCTTCTCTCCGGAAGGGAAAACAATCTTAAGAGTTTAGACTGTTATCCTTCAGAAAACTGTAACTTGGTAAGAAACTCTTTGCGAGTGTATGCTGACTAGAACTTTTTGTGTTGCTTTAGTGGGTAGAACTTAGCCGCCAAGTTTGTATTTGCGCATTTTAAGGAACCCCCCATGGCTACTTAAATTTTCACAAAAAATGAATTATCTCAGAAACTGTTGAATTCGGCGACTTTTAAGTTAAAAGTATTTAGTGTATAAAAATTGCGTCGAGAGACGTCGAACGATTTATCACTGCCCACATCTACGCCCTCACCTCCTGGTTATTCCTAATGGTAATTGACTATACTCGTAATTAGTTTGAAAAGTCAAAACAAAATTTTTCTTTTTTATTCCAGAGTTTTTATTGTGTTGCTTGCGACGATATGGTATACTTTTATAAGTTTGATGAAGATTACGGCACAAATTAAAAATAAAATCCAGTTCTTAATACAGTTTATTCCAAGAATTACAATAAATGCTGGTTCAGTCGATCTATGTGCCCCTCCTAAGCGTTGTCTCGTTGTTGTCTGGATAAGGAGTTTAAACTATCAATTATTATTAATTCATAGAAGGCGTCTCAGAAAAATTAGCAAATTGGGACACCAACCAAATTGTACTTCATCCTTGGGTCTATGACCCTATAAACATTAAGAAAAATCGTACTTCCAGCGTTTGAGCAACATATGTTTGAGAGCTTCCAAAATATTTTTAATTTATCAGTTTTTTTCTTCTTTCTAAAATTTTCGGCAAATAGTCACATTGTCTCCATAAGGCTCTGCAATAGGCCTCAATTATAGACAAGCGTTCGATTTGTCTTAAGGTTTTTCGATAGAAATGCTACCAAAAGAAACTGACCTAAGTGCCGTTTACAGTTACGAATTTCTTTTTTAAAGCTGACTTTGATATAGAATTTTGACTTACTGTTGCATTTCGAAGCGCATCCAAATTGGACTATCCGTTTCGGATATGAGAGGCAACGAACACATCCACACACACACACACCCACATAGAGACGTTTGTTAAAAACCACTGAGCCCTTAACAGTCCAGAACAAACATATATTTTCGTGAAAATGTCGAAATTAAAATTTTATGGACCAGCGGGTGGTCTAGTCCTTAAAGTCCCAGGCTTTGAAACTAGACTCTCAACGGCAGTAGGTTCGAGTCCTCTGCCCGCCGGAAAATTTTCTGAATAAGTTAAATCCGGCGTGTCCAAGGATGGTGTGTGTGGTGTGTATGTTGGGTTGCATGTCTTTCAGGGGTGGGGCATGAGACCGGTGTATAGCACTTAGTGTGCTGAGCCCGGATAAGGGGGCGGGGTGGGAATCATGGAGTCGTGCTCACGCACGGCCTCATGATTCTTTATAAAAAAAATTGTGAAATCAATCCGTCCTTATACAAAATGTATAGGAAAATATTAAGGAAATATTTTAGCTTGACGTATCAAATCTATTAAAAGCTACCGAAACTGCAGTAACTAGTTTGTTAGGTCATAGCCTCAAGATCGAAAGAATTCGAAACATAAAATTCATTAACGGCATCAAAAGTTTTCCATTAAGATAAGAAATCTCATCTTGGAGAACATTTTCTTGGGTTTTAGATTATTACTTCTTGCCTGAAATGAAGAACTGCTGCTATAATGGTACCATTCTAACCGATTTAAAAAACTTTAATAGATTTTATCATAGCATACGAATCGCCTCTTAAGTAAAATATCATAAATCCTAAACGTGGACATGGATTTTAATTAAACATATTTTAGAAAATATTAAAATTTTTTTGAAAATTATAAAAATTTTAAACATATTTGAGATTTTTTTGTAATTTTAAAAATATATTCATTTACAAAAAAATTTTAAATTAAATAATTTTTAAAAATTGTTAGTAATTTTGGAATTTTTCGGATGACCATTATCTAAGTAAATTGTTCAGGTAAACGACTAAAAGGAGGTGTTTTCACAATGGAAGATTGTTGCTTTTATCATTTGTTGTTCATGTTTATACCAATTTTCAAACCGAAATTTGGCCTTTTTTTAAAAACGAAAAGTCGTTGAGGGGGCGACACAGGAGGGTGGTAGCATGATAAAGTGTGCGCAGATCGGCTATTCGACATGTGTAGAATAGGAATCTAAGGTTGGTTTCTGAGCACGTCTGTATTGAAGTCGACCACCACCCTCTTCCTATTTTTTAAAGCAGCCGCCTCTTCTTATCATATTTTGTGATTTCTAGTTACAACCAATGTTTATCCTTTGAAATCTCAAAATCAATTTCATAATTTGGCGATAGCAGTTTTTTGCGGGATTACACAATTAAAGGGTTAAAGTAAACGACCAAAAGGAAACTTCTCAGCGGTGTTTTGTTAATGGAAAGTTGTTCCTATTCTCATTCAACATGCTCATACCGATTTTGAAGACGAAATTCGTAATTCTTTTAAAATACACAATATCGATTGGGGTCACACGCACACTCACGTGCATACACGCAAACATTGACGTTCTACCTGACTAGACGGGAAAATCGTATTATCTGTGCTAGCAGCAGACCTGCAACCGTAGTCAGAAATAGTAGTTCGGTAATGCAATCTAACAATAAAATATGCTTAAATACTACCACTGCTTAACTGTCTATTAAAACGCAGATGTTCTGATGCAATCAATACAAATTTAATAACAGCTAGGCTTCCTGGTTGGAGCCGCGTCATCGGTGCTTGAACTGCCGACGTTTCGTCCTTGGTTGCACGGGACATCTTCAGGGCTGTGGTCGCTTTGGGATAACATTCAATTTGACAATACCAAAATCCTAGCCCGTTCTTCCATCTACCTCAACCGTGTGATCCGTGAATCCATAGAAATACACAAAACTCCTAACAATATTAACCGAGACCACAGCTATCCCCTCCACAATGCCTACAAACTACTATTTCCGACTAAACGAAAGCCCCGCTTTGCAACCGCTCAACCGCTACAGCCTGACAGCCAATCACAGACCCAGCAGTCACACCTAGTCACCCACCCGTCTCTTATAAACCCGGTGCCTACAACGGTCTCGCCAGTTGTGTTCCAGATTCCAAAGAGACCACAGCCCTGAAGATGACCCGTGCAACCGAGGACGAAACGTCGGCAGTTTAAGCAGCGATGACGCGGCTCCAACCCGGAAGCCTAGCTGTTACTAATAATATTAACTACGTATGTATTAAGTTTACATGCAAGTAATTCACGCCCGTTGACGTTTTTATACTGTTCTTATAACTAACTCGAACGTGATGTTTTTATTTTATGATAAACCATAGAATTTGAAATACACTTACAGTATGAAAACGCTGAAAAGTATTACCACAGATAAGGTTAACTTTATCTGTGGTATTTACTTAGAACCTACGTGCTCGGCACACATTTCCTTTTTTTTTATTAAGCACGCCCATCTTTTGATTATATAACACTATTTTTGCTTTGATATGATTACAAAGGATGTAATTCCGACTCTGTTTTGACTTTCTGCAAAAGTTTACAAATGATTGGGAGTGTTTAATTTTTAAATCTGATTTGTGGCTCTACAAAAATAAAAAACGGAAATATTAAGTTTTGTTCTTCTTCAATTACGAATTATAATTTGGAGAAAATCCGTTAACTCGAACCAACAAAAAACGTTGCAAATATAGAAAGTATTGCCTAAACGTCCTTAACTGTTGATAATTTACTTTCGGCACGGTAGTAAAACAACTAAGAAGCGATAAATACACGAAACCCTTTGCTTGGACCAACATTTAAAACGTACCAAAATGTTAGAAATGTAGAAAAAATTTAACTTAATTAGTGCTAAACGCCTTGCACAGCTTATTATTTACTTAACAGTATCTAAACCCAGGATGTTTTAAATCCCTACCGATCCTAAAGCAGCAATGGAATCGCCAAAATTACTTTATCAGCACTCACCTTACATCTGGTCTGTGCAATATCACATAGATTAGATGTGCACTTGCTCCATACGTAATCCCTCAGGGTCGGCTTTGGAGGCGTTAAGTGAAGCCTTTGTAGCCAACGCAACAGGATTTAATATCCCTATGTTGCGTGTTGGCTATTAGCGACGCCGACATGGGACCCTTGCCCCAACTATTCATCAAGTAAACCACAAACGGAGCAGTCTACCTCTCAATTTCACCAAGGACTTTAACCGCCTAGTCGTAATTACTCTGTATTTGCAGAAGATGTCCATACAAAGCCGTAATTAATAAGTTCCTAACAATACAAAGAGAAACTTTACACGTAAATACCAGCTTGGTGACCCTTGTATTACGTAAAGGTGAATACTTAAAATGATGCAGAGGCAATTACCATTACGTCTTCATTAATCACGGTTTGAAGGAGAAGTAAGGTAACGAGAACAAAAACTTACTTTGGGACATTTTAGAACCAATAACTTGAATGTAACAAATACGTTTTATTGGGTAATATCTTCTATCAGGTATAGTGTTGCTACATAAGCCTACATGACAAGATTTATTTTTACTGCAGGATAATGCACCGGCACACCAAAATTTTATATTGAATATTTAAGACGGCAAAATTCATGTAAAATTGCTTTTCAGTACTTTAACATCGGGCGAAAAAAATTAGAATTTAGAAAACCATATTTAGCAAGCAATTGTTTTACTATTTATCACTTTCATTTAATGAAAATGTCTAAAGTTCCTGATTGTATCTCATAATTGTATAATATCTTATATGCACCCAGCTAGATAATTTCTGATAGTAATTTCCGCAACACAACGACCTAAGCTGCTGCGGTGCAACAAACTTGTATTAAGGTTAAGTACAACAAATTCCCTAACGCTGACGAGAATAACCAAGTAAATTACTTGCACAAAGCAGTATAAGCAAGTGGCTAAGCTAACCAAATATTCTATTTACAAACCCCAAGTACTAGAGGCAGTGCTTCGAGGTAATTGTTACAAGTAGCTGAGAAACTCAAGCAGGTATGAATGTTCTACATTGAAATTCTGAGTATCTTTTTGCTCTTCAACGTTAATGAAAACTTTATTTCTAGAGGAACTCAATTTGCATAAGTACATTTTACAACGAAAGCCTTTACAAATCTAATTTATATACAAATTTAAATAAAGCAAATGCATAATTTTAAATTTCTTTTAGGTAAAAATGTATTAACTGCACTTTACGGAATTTAACTGTTTGAGAGATCTCTTATTACAATAACCGGTACGAAGACTTGAGTAAAAGAAATCGTAAAATAGCAGAAAATTCTCAGAATCCTGTGGAAATAATTTATCCACTAATAATATCCCGATCCAAGGCAGACAACCCTCCATTAATTTAATCTAAGAGACAGCCTGCAGTAGCCCCATTTTACGGACAAGGGAAAATTTAATACCTTAATGGAATCAAATTATAACAGTTAAGATAATGAAGTGCCGTTGAATTACAGAGAGTTTATATTATTACTTTTGATAAATATGTAATCATGATTAGTGTTTTGATAACTATGGACAAAAATTATATGATTTTAAATAAATTAGCCACAATGTTTATCTTTTGTTGATGTACTGATTTGCTTTGTTTGGCGTAATTTAATGCCAATAAAGCTGGTAGTTCTGATATTTCATTTTTAGGTTTAGTAAAAGCAAATATTAAACGTAATTAACGTAATGGTATTATAGAACAAAACTATGTATGCCAACACATTACCAATATTACCTTTAACAGAACCAACACGTTATTGAGAAATTACAAACTGCTAGGAGGCACCACAATTAATCTGAATATAATTTTAATCTTAAGGTAATACAACAAAAGTAATATTAGAAATGCGCGAAACACTTTCCTTGAACTTTGCTATACTAAAAAAGTTTTCATATGTTTGAAAGTATTTACGTACAACGTTGTAACAACAGCAGTGGGGTGTTTGGGCATACGTGCATGGGGTTCTCAAATGTTTCGCAGCTCCCAAAAAAATATGTATACAGGGTGTTAGGGAAGTAGACCGAAAACTTTCTAGGGGTGAATCAGGGCGCAAAATGAAGTCGAATATTCCTCTGCCATTTTTGGCCCAGATGCATAGTTTTCCCCTAAATCCGTGTTAAAATTGGTGCCGCATATTTTTGGAACTGTTGAATAAATCTCTATAATGCATTGTTTTTTGAAATCTAGCATGTTACTTGCAATACTTTTTTAATATGTCAGTTTTTGTTAAAAATTTGACGTTATCAGTAGAATGACCTGTCAATCATTTTTCGGTGTATTTATTCAACGGAAATGGTAGAATTTACATCTGCAGAATATGGCGATATGCTTTTTGTGTATGGGGAATGTGGTGGCAATGCAATTGCTGCAGTTCGGCGTTATACAGAGCGCTTTCCACAACGTCGAATACCTCATCGAGAAACATTCACAGCGGTGGCACAAAGGGTTAGAGAGACAGGATCTGTCTTTCCTAGACCACGCGAAGCAGGGAGAGAAAGACAGGTGCGTGTCTTGGATGCGGAAGTAGAGATTCTCAACTGTGTTGAAAATGATGAGTCAGTTAGCACACGCGAAATATCTCGAGAAGTAGGTGTAAGCCATTGGACCGTCTGGAGAACTTTACATGAGAACCTTCTTTATCCATACCACGTTCAACGGGTTCAAAGCTTAGAGGAATATGACTATGCCCCTAGGATTAATTTATGCAGGTGGCTTTTGCAGCAGACTGCACAAAATCCAGAATTTCTTTCCAAACTGCTTATGACAGACGAGTGTTGTTTTACCAGGGATGGAATACTCAATTTTCATAACACCCATGTCTAGGCGGATGAAAATCCACACGAAGTCCGCCAGAAAAATTTTCAGCGTCGTTTTTCTATTAACGTTTGGACAGGAATTGTTGGAGATTTTCTAATTGGTCCATTCGTGTTACCCGCTAGGCTAAACGGTCCACACTATTTGCAGTTTTTAAGGGACCATCTACCCGATCTGCTAGAAAATATCCCACTGGCCACACGCCAAAATATGTGGTTCATGCACGATGGTGCCCCAGCTCACTTTAATCGGGATGTTCGTGACCCTTTGGACATAACATTCCCAAATAGATGGATTGGCAGAAATGGACCTATTGCTTGGCCGGCCCGAACACCTGACCTGAATAGTTGCGATTTTAACCTGTGGGGACACATGAAAGCTGGTGTGTATCGCACACCTGTAAGAAATGCTGCAGATCTCCAGCAACGCATTATGACTGTTGCTGACAGTATTCGCAACGACGTCGAAATTCTTGCGAGTATAAGAGAGTCCTTAACGCGCAGAGCTTGTATTAGGGCAGACGGCGCCCACTTTGAGCAATTTCTTTAATGGTCATTTTTGTATTAATTAATTTTTAATTTACTGTTTATTTTTTTACATGTTGTTCTTAAAAAATAAAGTTTTCAAACATTGATGATAGTTTTACATGTGGTGTTAATGGGAATTGATAGCGAATCTAGCAACAAAAAAACATATCGATCCATTTTTTTACATCCCTTCTCACATGCTAGATTAAAAACCGTGCATTATCAAAGTTTAATTTCAGCAGTCTTAAAAATTTTTGGCACCAATTTTAACAGTGATTTATGAGGAAACCATCCATCTAACCCAAAAATGGCAAAGGAATATTCCACTTCATTTTGCGCCCCGATTCACCCCTAGAAATTTTTCGGTCGACTTCCCTAACACAAATATATTTGTTTGAACTATTTAAAAATGTTATGAATACGTATTTACTGTAAACAAAAAAGTAAAACAAAAAATAAAATACCATAACATTGCAGTAAACACAGTGTCAACGCCTGACTAATGTGTCAGACATAACATTTTCCAGCACTAAGGACCGCAAAATCCGATAGCACCTACCTGTCGTTACGCAGCGGTACAAATCAAACTGTACTTACGTTAATTACTGTACAAATAGCAAACAACAAGGCGTACAAATACATTCCCTTTGTTGTAACACTACACATGTATTGGAAAACACCAGTCATGCAACGACCAAAACATAATATGAGTGGTAGTCAAAGCGAGCCAAGCCATAACCGTCGTTGGTTCGGGTTCGCATTTCTCTACGGAAACAAATAATATTTTAATAGTTAACTAAAAGATTTCTTAGAACTAAATGAAACCAACCTTTATAAAGAAAATTCGGCAGCCAAAAATTGGGAGCCCCATTTTAACGGTTCAACTTTCCCTTGAACTGATGGATCCGGAGAAGTGGAACTACCCTGGTTAGGTCACAAGCCAGAATTTGATACAAATAAACAGAAAATGGTTTATTTAAAATTATTAACACTATTTATTACTACTATTTATTTATCCGAATGTATTTAATGCAACAAAGTTATTATATAATTTATAATATTGATTTACGATAGCGAAGCAAAATTATATTTTTTCAAAACGGTACGCCACTGGAGAGCTCAGTCGCATTTCTCACTTACAGGTCTCTACACTTTCGATCAGAATTTTTGAAATGTACCGAAATTTGTAATGGCTGCAATTTTTATTATCTGTAACGTAAGATGGTTAGCAGAATAAATAATTTTGTTCATTCTGGAAACTGCTGCAATGTCTGTAAATGGAATAATTTGCACAGTGTTGAAATGTTAATAATGCAGAATGCGTCATATTATAAGTTTTTGTTCTCAGTTTCTGGTAGTGTTGGAATTTCGATGTTCGTAGAAGTGGTCGGCCGTTTATACCAGGTAATTAATTAAATTGTATCCTTTAACTGACTTATTAATTACGTAAACATAGGTTATTTATGAAAATATGTGCTAGGAGTAACATATACGGCGTTGGTATTTTTGGTGAAATGGAGTTGCACACCGCAACAGGTTCTAAAGAAAATAATTTTTAACCACTTTAAACTACTGAATTTTTCGACGTGATTATTCAATTTATGAACCAATTTTGAACTACTATGCTGAAATTTCTCAGTTATTTTAAGACTTAACTAGAAACTAGTCGGCTTGATAAAATTCGACGGTTTTCCGAAATTTTTACTAAAATAAAATAATCGGCTTAGTACTACAGTTCAGGTTTTCTAAATAAAAAGAATTCGAAGCGCGGCTGGAAAAAGTGTCAAAATTTTTTCCTCTAATACACAACTTATATTGTGGTTGCAGGTTTTTGTAAAATCCAGCTGTTGGCCGGTTCGGAGCTTCCTATACTTACGCATTAAAGTTTGAATTGTCGTTGCGTAGTCGGCGGCTGTCAAAAAATATGGTAGGTAATAAGTTTTAAAGCTACATAGAAAATCGTTCCAGTTCTTCCAACTGGCCTGGTTATTGCGATACCAGAAAAGTACCATACCTTGGAAGAGTTCGGGTAGGGCTAGTAGCAATTCTTTTTCGCCGAAGTAGTACCAGTTGGTTAACTCTTCCGACACGTTTTAGAAAAAAGATGTGATCACTGCTTGCATCATCCCCATTCCTTATCCCTCATTTGCGAACGCTATTGCAGATTTACGCCCTCAGAGGAATAATCGGAGCTGGGAAATCAATCTTCTGCTGATAAATAACATCTGTTGCATTATCTTCAGATGTCTTATATGCATCTGTTGGTTTTTAGCCATTTTTAATTATTCTTATTTACAAGTTTGCGGTATCACATTGTAATTTACAAGCACGTGCCGCCTTTGGTTTGTTTGAAAAGCTGATTGGTGCAAGTTTCGGTTATTCCCCTGGTTGAATTTCGCCTGGTTTTCTGATCTATACTGGATTTTATGTCCCTGCTCAGGCGCCATGTAACAGATCAACTTCTCTGAAACCATCAATACAAGAGAAAGTTGACCTGTTACGCCGTAAATAATGTAGCACCTAAAAACTAAATTGTGAATATTATTCTACTATCATTCGTGAGCAATATAGCTTAAACAGAAATCCTTCCCTTGCTTATAAAAATTGGTAAAAATGTGTGATTATAAAAATTTATAGATCCCCAATTGTAGTTTTAAGTTATTTATTAGTTTGTCAATACTTTTCATAAATTGTAAAATTGCTTCCAAGGGCTAATGTAACCTAGAAAGTTTATTCCAATTCGCCTTCTGACAATTTGTTTTGAGTAATTTACAGTTAAAACAAAATGGTTTTAAAAATCGTAGCGATCACTATTTTATAGCTAAAGCGTTTGGAAGCAAAATGTTGTATTCGTCTTAATGTTCCCTATCTGATTCCGTTTATAAGTTCAGAAATTCGATTTTTGAAAAACATGGTATCAAATAAATATGTTTAACTTCGCTTCTGGTTTAGATGAATTGTTGTTATACTGCCGCGTTCCAAAGCGTGTCAAAATTAGACCACTCTTAAAGAGTTATGGGGAGCACACCCATACACATCCCCACCCTGTACAGACAAACAGTTTTGAAAACCACTTTTTGAGTTGCCGGAGGGTCAAAATATATGTATTTCCATGAAATACATTTAGATTTTTTAAGAGTTTTTCACACATATTTCAACAATTTATTTCTTTTATTTTTAGATTACAAATCTAGTCATATGTTTTTGAGATATTTTACTCATTAGAGTTTACGATTATTTTTATGATTATAGATCATAATTAAGGTATTTTATAGACTTAGTTTTACTTCTTATAAATTTTTTGTACATTTTTAAATCTTTATAGGTTTGGTTTTTTCCGACGTTTCCCGAAAATGGCCAAATGTTTATTTATTTGTTTCGGCTACAGCAATTGTAGCAATTCAATGTTTCAAAATATAAGTAAAGAAACTTCAAGAACTTTGTGATATATTTTACTACTATTTCTTATTTAAAGTAATAAAATAAATCGTTTGCAATATACACACACTTTTTAAAATTATCAAGTATATTTAAGACGCTTTATTTAACCTGAAAAACGTTCAACCAACGATGACGTAGTTGAGTACGTAACACCAATCAATTCAGTACTTGATACTGGACAGATTTAATTAAAACGAGTGTTCCATTATACATTTCCATATAGCCACTTGTTAATATCATCACAAAAACTGCGGTAATTTTAATTCATAGTACATACAATAATTGCATTTACAGTATGAAACTTTTCTCTTCCCGTGAAAAGAAGTAAAGAAGAAGTTTGTGTAACAACTTAAAAATTAAGTTTAGTTAAGTGAGTACATTATTGTGTCGGACAATACTATAATAAAGATAAAAAATAATTTCTAAGTTTATTCCAGCATTGCTATATTGCCAATTAACTTTAATAACAATAAGTCATAGTTAGCTGTTTCAACAATTTGTAAAGTACAAAGTTATACAAGTCTGCGCCCAAAGCAATTACGGTAAATATTAATTATAATAAGAATTGCGCGATAGGACATTTTTGTAACCATCTGTGGGAGAAACTGGTGTAATCAAATAATTGTTGAACTTGAAGTGAAACTTCTTTGCCGGTAGGAGTATCCTCGCGAATGCAATACGGAAGTGAAGTAATGGGAAGTAATGGAACGGAAGCAATGGGACGGAAGTAATAGGATGAAAGTAAGTTCGCCTAGAGAAGAGATAAATGTTCAGTTGTGCTATCACAGATACATAATTCCAAATGAGTGTATTTTGTTGCTATGCTTAAATATACCCAGCCTACGGACAGCACATACAGTAAGAGATATGATTCATAATATATTTGATTAGAGGTTAAATTACTTTCGAATAATATTTTGTTTCTATAAAAATAAAATAAAAATTTTCAATTTAAATATTTACATTTGAAACGTTAATAACATTTGCGTATGAAAATAAATTAGAAATTGATAAAATTTTTATGCAAAATTGGGTAAACGGTAAAAGGCGCATCCTTCATACAAAATTATCGTTCTTCGTATAACTAGATCATACCTATACATTCTTATTATGTACGTTATTTGCTGTACAAAATGGCTATTTACGACCTTTTTCACCAGTACCAAACTTTTTAATTAATAAAAGAATGTCCAAATCATAAATGTTCAAATTAAGCGTTTTTTCACACATATAACGTAATATCTCGAAAAATACTTGGCATATCGACTTGATGTTTTGTTTGTTTAAAATCAGATGCATTAACGAAAAAAAATGTTTTCTGCGCGAAGAAATTACGAATATGACTTTTTGCTTTCGATGTATTGAACTTTTGACTAAGCGACACACGTTGTATTTGTAGATTTTAACATATACATGCAGCAAACTAAATTAATAATAAACTTTGAAAAACATTTTAAAGCAAAAAAATAGAAGGCCGCGCATTTTCTGTGCCACATCAAAGCTTAAACTTTGATAGAGCTTTTAAGCTGTTTACATATAAAAAAAAACTTTAATTAGTCGTACATTTTCTTTAATTATTAATAACACACGGAAAGAAATAATACCTATATAAAAATAATGTTATGTAAATAAACGAGTAAAATTTTCTTAATACGTTTCTCCTGTTTCTGAATAAACAGCTTCAAGTAACCTTACTAAACTATTATCACATTTACTGCAGCATTTCAGTCCATCTTTTATGCGAAGGTCCATCCATGTCTGTTTGAACTTTCTAAATTAATATAAGAAAAATGACCTGATAACCAGATTTATAATTGAAACCGTTGTCTGTTAAATCATAGAATTCAAAACACATTTTCAGTAAGAACACGTTAAGAAGTTTCACTTAGAACTTGCCTGCTGGTCACACAATTTTTTTTAAATATTTTATAGATTTTAAGTGATAACATTATCGACATTTTTTTTTAATTAAGCCGCATTAAAAAAAATTGCAGAAAAACAGACAATGGTGCCACAAAATAGCTTTAGTCAAAAGAAAAACGTTTTATACGATGCCTAAGTTTGTTGCTATTTTGTCACTTTCTGTTTGAACGGTACAGTTGATACTAAATAGTGCAAATTAAATTTTAAAGAAATGGAATTAAATTCAGTAAGAAAATAACTATATATCAGCTCTTTGGGAGCTAAATTCGTGTTAATAAAGCACTGTGTTAATTGGTATGAAAGGATCAGCTGGTTACTACACTGGCATGATCATAGATGTTGAGCTATCCTATTATCCAGAACACGAGAAGATGGCTAAAGGAATTAACAATTTTTCACTATCATCTTAGGAAGCATCTGTTGACGGGCTTTGGACTCAGGTTGCTAGGAAACTTGCAATTCCATTATCGAATTTGGAGCATAATTATGTTTGTTAGCAGCGCAACTACTAGCTGCTAAACCTTATGCAAACCCTTGCAAATAGTTCTGTTGCGTAGACTACAAGTACCAGTAGGCATAAAAGTGTTAAATTTAGTCAATTTCGTTAACCTTATGTTTTCTTGCAATTAGATCAGCACAAGATTTTATAACCAGAACATTATAAAAACTTGTGCTAATTTAACAGGAAATTTGTTTTTTCGTTTCCGCTTATTACGGCTCAGCGCAGGAAGTGTTATGCACGGGTTCACTATGCTTCACACAAAAAAAAATGAAATACACACAGTTTAGCATTGTTACCAATTTGAGGGTGCATTGCGCATCGTCGCAACTGTTGGACAACGCCAAAAACATCAACATTTATTAGAGGATTTTAAAAGAAAACACAAAATAATAATTTTATGCTTATTAACAAAACAATACTGTAGGTTGACTTAATAAGTAATGTAATAACAAAGATACAAATAATTTGGATGCGTTCGGTGATGTCAAAAAGGAAAACTCTTGTTTTTAAGTCAATATTATGAAATAGTATTAAGCCGTCATCAAGGCAAAAAAAAAGTAAGGTTACATTGAAACTGGAGTCATACAAACAAGTAAATTTTTTTTATGCTCAATTCAATCTGGATGATTATCAATGCATTTTTTTTATATTATTATAACTGGGTTAAATTTAGTGTCAAACACTGACGAACAAACAAAAATAACATCAAAAACGAATTGAAAGATCTTACAATTACCTTTATCAAAAAATGCTCTAAACTGTCAAATTTAACTTTGAATGAATTTTGTATCTTTTATGTCAGGTTTGTTATAAGCTTTAGGAGGAAGGGATAAAATAAATCTTTGATGAAAAAACATATATCTTTTAATAAAAGTACTAGAAGGCCAAAACATTTTTTATTTGTAATTTTAAAAACGGGTTTTAACATTAAAACTACTACCTTCTCTGGCAAACAGAAAATACACAACCAAATCACACGTTACTAAAAATTAGTACATTATACACTAAGGGAGAGAAACGTCTTATTTTTCCTGAGGTGTAATTTAAAGCCCGAGGGCTATAAATACATCGAGGGAAAAATGGCGGTCTCTCCCGAGGTGCATTTACTATTTTTTTTTCATGATCGGGAGTAGAAACACTTAATTTCATAAATAATTATAATAAATCGGAGCGACATTACAATATTTAGAAGCCTTTGGGATGTTTCCATGCAACGTACCATGACAACAGACATTTGTTTACAAAAATATGTATGAAATGAAATAAAAACTCCCCTAGGGAAAATGTTGTCTTATTTCGTCCCTAGAGAGTAAATGCTTTACTTCTGTCACAATTTTGATGCGATAGAAACCGACTACTACTCCCGGTCGTGGAAAAAAGTATTTTTGTACACCTATTTAATTATATGATAATTATTAGCATTTTTTTCGTGAAAAATCGTACCTATAATTCACTGTAGTGAATTATGGATTCATAATTTACTGTATCCGACCAATCACAAATACAAATACGCCCGCGATCAACTCTTTCTGAGGCTGACAATCGACTCGCGTGACAGCCAAGTGTATCGCCATATTGCTTGTTTACGTTTTACAATCTGTGCAAACTAATAATTCAACCACTAAAACGAGTTTAATTTATTTGTTTAATAGGTGTAGAAAAAGCATAGTAACACATTCGCGATTATGGCCATTATTCACTCGGATGATTTGCGCCACTCGCCTGTGGCTCGTGGGCTCAAACATCATCTTCGTGAATAATGGCTGTCATAATCGCTCATATAATAATATACTATTATTTAATGTCAATCTCAAATTATACTTGTTTATAGGAAATTGTAAGAAATTTTAAAATTCTATTTTTCTTAAACAGACACTTACCTTTGTTCTTTCACAATTACTGTTGGGATCCTTGACTTGATAACTGTTGAATAAGTTTCTCTCTCTTTTTTTGGTTCAATTATTCCAGAAAACACACCACTCAGCTCGAACAACAAATTTATTAGCATTTAAAAACTCAAATTTGTTAATTTAATTAGCACCTTCCTCCACTGTAACTGGAAACACGTGCTGGAGAGCTTTTATACTGTCCAACTTTCGAGTATTTCCAAAATGATTGAAAATACTTCTATTTGTTTTGCTATAGGTTTTATTCAATTAAAGCCACTATTTTTATTCCATATAAGTGTTTTTCATACAAAAATGAAGACAACACAAATTCACTCTTAAATTTTATTTCTAGTATTTTTGTATATATTTTTAGCGCTACTGGTGAGAGATGTATTGCGCGTTAGTTTTCACCATTCGTAGTTTCTCCTTTCTTGTGTAGTGGGACGATAATGTTGCTTTACCATTCCTTCGGTATTGTCTCTGTATGCCATGCTGGTTTATAAACTTCCCATAACCACTTTTCATTTTTTTCTCCTCCTTTCTTTTCTGTCTTTTTTGTTCTTTAAACTTGTCCTCATAATGTTCTTTCAAGGTCTTTAGTACATCTTTCGTTGTTGTTTTGCGTTCACGATTTCTAATGTTCCTTATTTGTTTTCTCTGACTACCCTTTCGTCTTTTGATCGTATTCCAGAATTTTTTCTGATTGCTTGTATAATTTTCTTCAATTCTTTTACCGAACTCCTCCCACGAGTCTGCTTTAGCCTGCTTTATTACTTTATTTGCCTCATTACGTTTCTGATGATAGACTTTTTTTTATCTTCTTCTGTTCTAGATTTATTGTATCCATTCCACGCTTGCTTTATCTCCTGTACCTTATTTTCATACAAAAATGAAGACAACACAAATTCACTCTTAAATTTTATTTCTAGTATTTTTGTATATATTTTTAGCGCTACTGGTGAGAGATGTATTGCGCGTTAGTTTTCACCATTCGTAGTTTCTCCTTTCTTGTGTAGTGGGACGATAATGTTGCTTTACCATTCCTTCGGTATTGTCTCTGTATGCCATGCTGGTTTATAAACTTCCCATAACCACTTTTCATTTTTTTCTCCTCCTTTCTTTTCTGTCTTTTTTGTTCTTTAAACTTGTCCTCATAATGTTCTTTCAAGGTCTTTAGTACATCTTTCGTTGTTGTTTTGCGTTCACGATTTCTAATGTTCCTTATTTGTTTTCTCTGACTACCCTTTCGTCTTTTGATCGTATTCCAGAATTTTTTCTGATTGCTTGTATAATTTTCTTCAATTCTTTTACCGAACTCCTCCCACGAGTCTGCTTTAGCCTGCTTTATTACTTTATTTGCCTCATTACGTTTCTGATGATAGACTTTTTTTTATCTTCTTCTGTTCTAGATTTATTGTATCCATTCCACGCTTGCTTTATCTCCTGTACCTTATTTTCATACAAAAATGAAGACAACACAAATTCACTCTTAAATTTTATTTCTAGTATTTTTGTATATATTTTTAGCGCTACTGGTGAGAGATGTATTGCGCGTTAGTTTTCACCATTCGTAGTTTCTCCTTTCTTGTGTAGTGGGACGATAATGTTGCTTTACCATTCCTTCGGTATTGTCTCTGTATGCCATGCTGGTTTATAAACTTCCCATAACCACTTTTCATTTTTTTCTCCTCCTTTCTTTTCTGTCTTTTTTGTTCTTTAAACTTGTCCTCATAATGTTCTTTCAAGGTCTTTAGTACATCTTTCGTTGTTGTTTTGCGTTCACGATTTCTAATGTTCCTTATTTGTTTTCTCTGACTACCCTTTCGTCTTTTGATCGTATTCCAGAATTTTTTCTGATTGCTTGTATAATTTTCTTCAATTCTTTTACCGAACTCCTCCCACGAGTCTGCTTTAGCCTGCTTTATTACTTTATTTGCCTCATTACGTTTCTGATGATAGACTTTTTTTTATCTTCTTCTGTTCTAGATTTATTGTATCCATTCCACGCTTGCTTTATCTCCTGTACCTTATTTTCATACAAAAATGAAGACAACACAAATTCACTCTTAAATTTTATTTCTAGTATTTTTGTATATATTTTTAGCGCTACTGGTGAGAGATGTATTGCGCGTTAGTTTTCACCATTCGTAGTTTCTCCTTTCTTGTGTAGTGGGACGATAATGTTGCTTTACCATTCCTTCGGTATTGTCTCTGTATGCCATGCTGGTTTATAAACTTCCCATAACCACTTTTCATTTTTTTCTCCTCCTTTCTTTTCTGTCTTTTTTGTTCTTTAAACTTGTCCTCATAATGTTCTTTCAAGGTCTTTAGTACATCTTTCGTTGTTGTTTTGCGTTCACGATTTCTAATGTTCCTTATTTGTTTTCTCTGACTACCCTTTCGTCTTTTGATCGTATTCCAGAATTTTTTCTGATTGCTTGTATAATTTTCTTCAATTCTTTTACCGAACTCCTCCCACGAGTCTGCTTTAGCCTGCTTTATTACTTTATTTGCCTCATTACGTTTCTGATGATAGACGTTTTTTTATCTTCTTCTGTTCTAGATTTATTGTATCCATTCCACGCTTGCTTTATCTCCTGTACCTTATTTTCATACAAAAATGAAGACAACACAAATTCACTCTTAAATTTTATTTCTAGTATTTTTGTATATATTTTTAGCGCTACTGGTGAGAGATGTATTGCGCGTTAGTTTTCACCATTCGTAGTTTCTCCTTTCTTGTGTAGTGGGACGATAATGTTGCTTTACCATTCCTTCGGTATTGTCTCTGTATGCCATGCTGGTTTATAAACTTCCCATAACCACTTTTCATTTTTTTCTCCTCCTTTCTTTTCTGTCTTTTTTGTTCTTTAAACTTGTCCTCATAATGTTCTTTCAAGGTCTTTAGTACATCTTTCGTTGTTGTTTTGCGTTCACGATTTCTAATGTTCCTTATTTGTTTTCTCTGACTACCCTTTCGTCTTTTGATCGTATTCCAGAATTTTTTCTGATTGCTTGTATAATTTTCTTCAATTCTTTTACCGAACTCCTCCCACGAGTCTGCTTTAGCCTGCTTTATTACTTTATTTGCCTCATTACGTTTCTGATGATAGACTTTTTTTTATCTTCTTCTGTTCTAGATTTATTGTATCCATTCCACGCTTGCTTTATCTCCTGTACCTTATTTTCATACAAAAATGAAGACAACACAAATTCACTCTTAAATTTTATTTCTAGTATTTTTGTATATATTTTTAGCGCTACTGGTGAGAGATGTATTGCGCGTTAGTTTTCACCATTCGTAGTTTCTCCTTTCTTGTGTAGTGGGACGATAATGTTGCTTTACCATTCCTTCGGTATTGTCTCTGTATGCCATGCTGGTTTATAAACTTCCCATAACCACTTTTCATTTTTTTCTCCTCCTTTCTTTTCTGTCTTTTTTGTTCTTTAAACTTGTCCTCATAATGTTCTTTCAAGGTCTTTAGTACATCTTTCGTTGTTGTTTTGCGTTCACGATTTCTAATGTTCCTTATTTGTTTTCTCTGACTACCCTTTCGTCTTTTGATCGTATTCCAGAATTTTTTCTGATTGCTTGTATAATTTTCTTCAATTCTTTTACCGAACTCCTCCCACGAGTCTGCTTTAGCCTGCTTTATTACTTTATTTGCCTCATTACGTTTCTGATGATAGACTTTTTTTTATCTTCTTCTGTTCTAGATTTATTGTATCCATTCCACGCTTGCTTTATCTCCTGTACCTTATTTTCATACAAAAATGAAGACAACACAAATTCACTCTTAAATTTTATTTCTAGTATTTTTGTATATATTTTTAGCGCTACTGGTGAGAGATGTATTGCGCGTTAGTTTTCACCATTCGTAGTTTCTCCTTTCTTGTGTAGTGGGACGATAATGTTGCTTTACCATTCCTTCGGTATTGTCTCTGTATGCCATGCTGGTTTATAAACTTCCCATAACCACTTTTCATTTTTTTCTCCTCCTTTCTTTTCTGTCTTTTTTGTTCTTTAAACTTGTCCTCATAATGTTCTTTCAAGGTCTTTAGTACATCTTTCGTTGTTGTTTTGCGTTCACGATTTCTAATGTTCCTTATTTGTTTTCTCTGACTACCCTTTCGTCTTTTGATCGTATTCCAGAATTTTTTCTGATTGCTTGTATAATTTTCTTCAATTCTTTTACCGAACTCCTCCCACGAGTCTGCTTTAGCCTGCTTTATTACTTTATTTGCCTCATTACGTTTCTGATGATAGACGTTTTTTTATCTTCTTCTGTTCTAGATTTATTGTATCCATTCCACGCTTGCTTTATCTCCTGTACCTTATTTTCATACAAAAATGAAGACAACACAAATTCACTCTTAAATTTTATTTCTAGTATTTTTGTATATATTTTTAGCGCTACTGGTGAGAGATGTATTGCGCGTTAGTTTTCACCATTCGTAGTTTCTCCTTTCTTGTGTAGTGGGACGATAATGTTGCTTTACCATTCCTTCGGTATTGTCTCTGTATGCCATGCTGGTTTATAAACTTCCCATAACCACTTTTCATTTTTTTCTCCTCCTTTCTTTTCTGTCTTTTTTGTTCTTTAAACTTGTCCTCATAATGTTCTTTCAAGGTCTTTAGTACATCTTTCGTTGTTGTTTTGCGTTCACGATTTCTAATGTTCCTTATTTGTTTTCTCTGACTACCCTTTCGTCTTTTGATCGTATTCCAGAATTTTTTCTGATTGCTTGTATAATTTTCTTCAATTCTTTTACCGAACTCCTCCCACGAGTCTGCTTTAGCCTGCTTTATTACTTTATTTGCCTCATTACGTTTCTGATGATAGACGTTTTTTTATCTTCTTCTGTTCTAGATTTATTGTATCCATTCCACGCTTGCTTTATCTCCTGTACCTTATTTTCATACAAAAATGAAGACAACACAAATTCACTCTTAAATTTTATTTCTAGTATTTTTGTATATATTTTTAGCGCTACTGGTGAGAGATGTATTGCGCGTTAGTTTTCACCATTCGTAGTTTCTCCTTTCTTGTGTAGTGGGACGATAATGTTGCTTTACCATTCCTTCGGTATTGTCTCTGTATGCCATGCTGGTTTATAAACTTCCCATAACCACTTTTCATTTTTTTCTCCTCCTTTCTTTTCTGTCTTTTTTGTTCTTTAAACTTGTCCTCATAATGTTCTTTCAAGGTCTTTAGTACATCTTTCGTTGTTGTTTTGCGTTCACGATTTCTAATGTTCCTTATTTGTTTTCTCTGACTACCCTTTCGTCTTTTGATCGTATTCCAGAATTTTTTCTGATTGCTTGTATAATTTTCTTCAATTCTTTTACCGAACTCCTCCCACGAGTCTGCTTTAGCCTGCTTTATTACTTTATTTGCCTCATTACGTTTCTGATGATAGACTTTTTTTTATCTTCTTCTGTTCTAGATTTATTGTATCCATTCCACGCTTGCTTTATCTCCTGTACCTTATTTTCATACAAAAATGAAGACAACACAAATTCACTCTTAAATTTTATTTCTAGTATTTTTGTATATATTTTTAGCGCTACTGGTGAGAGATGTATTGCGCGTTAGTTTTCGCCATTCGTAGTTTCTCCTTTCTTGTGTAGTGGGACGATAATGTTGCTTTACCATTCCTTCGGTATTGTCTCTGTATGCCATGCTGGTTTATAAACTTCCCATAACCACTTTTCATTTTTTTCTCCTCCTTTCTTTTCTGTCTTTTTTGTTCTTTAAACTTGTCCTCATAATGTTCTTTCAAGGTCTTTAGTACATCTTTCGTTGTTGTTTTGCGTTCACGATTTCTAATGTTCCTTATTTGTTTTCTCTGACTACCCTTTCGTCTTTTGATCGTATTCCAGAATTTTTTCTGATTGCTTGTATAATTTTCTTCAATTCTTTTACCGAACTCCTCCCACGAGTCTGCTTTAGCCTGCTTTATTACTTTATTTGCCTCATTACGTTTCTGATGATAGACTTTTTTTTATCTTCTTCTGTTCTAGATTTATTGTATCCATTCCACGCTTGCTTTATCTCCTGTACCTTATTTTCATACAAAAATGAAGACAACACAAATTCACTCTTAAATTTTATTTCTAGTATTTTTGTATATATTTTTAGCGCTACTGGTGAGAGATGTATTGCGCGTTAGTTTTCACCATTCGTAGTTTCTCCTTTCTTGTGTAGTGGGACGATAATGTTGCTTTACCATTCCTTCGGTATTGTCTCTGTATGCCATGCTGGTTTATAAACTTCCCATAACCACTTTTCATTTTTTTCTCCTCCTTTCTTTTCTGTCTTTTTTGTTCTTTAAACTTGTCCTCATAATGTTCTTTCAAGGTCTTTAGTACATCTTTCGTTGTTGTTTTGCGTTCACGATTTCTAATGTTCCTTATTTGTTTTCTCTGACTACCCTTTCGTCTTTTGATCGTATTCCAGAATTTTTTCTGATTGCTTGTATAATTTTCTTCAATTCTTTTACCGAACTCCTCCCACGAGTCTGCTTTAGCCTGCTTTATTACTTTATTTGCCTCATTACGTTTCTGATGATAGACGTTTTTTTATCTTCTTCTGTTCTAGATTTATTGTATCCATTCCACGCTTGCTTTATCTCCTGTACCTTATTTTCATACAAAAATGAAGACAACACAAATTCACTCTTAAATTTTATTTCTAGTATTTTTGTATATATTTTTAGCGCTACTGGTGAGAGATGTATTGCGCGTTAGTTTTCACCATTCGTAGTTTCTCCTTTCTTGTGTAGTGGGACGATAATGTTGCTTTACCATTCCTTCGGTATTGTCTCTGTATGCCATGCTGGTTTATAAACTTCCCATAACCACTTTTCATTTTTTTCTCCTCCTTTCTTTTCTGTCTTTTTTGTTCTTTAAACTTGTCTTCATAATGTTCTTTCAAGGTCTTTAGTACATCTTTCGTTTTTGTTTTGCGTTCACGATTTCTAATGTTCCTTATTTGTTTTCTCTGACTACCCTTTCGTCTTTTGATCGTATTCCAGAATTTTTTCTGATTGCTTGTATAATTTTCTTCAATTCTTTTACCGAACTCCTCCCACGAGTCTGCTTTAGCCTGCTTTATTACTTTATTTGCCTCATAACGTTTCTGATGATAGACGTTTTTTTATCTTCTTCTGTTCTAGATTTATTGTATCCATTCCACGCTTGCTTTATCTCCTGTACCTTATTTTCATACAAAAATGAAGACAACACAAATTCACTCTTAAATTTTATTTCTAGTATTTTTGTATATATTTTTAGCGCTACTGGTGAGAGATGTATTGCGCGTTAGTTTTCACCATTCGTAGTTTCTCCTTTCTTGTGTAGTGGGACGATAATGTTGCTTTACCATTCCTTCGGTATTGTCTCTGTATGCCATGCTGGTTTATAAACTTCCCATAACCACTTTTTATTTTTTTCTCCTCCTTTCTTTTCTGTCTTTTTTGTTCTTTAAACTTGTCTTCGTAATGTTCTTTCAAGGTCTTTAGTACATCTTTCATTGTTGTTTTGCGTTCACGATTTCTAATGTTCCTTATTTGTTTTCTCTGACTACCCTTTCGTCTTTTGATCGTATTCCAGAATTTTTTCTGATTGCTTGTATAATTTTCTTCAATTCTTTTACCGAACTCCTCCCACGAGTCTGCTTTAGCCTGCTTTATTACTTTATTTGCCTCATTACGTTTCTGATGATAGACGTTTTTTTATCTTCTTCTGTTCTAGATTTATTGTATCCATTCCACGCTTGCTTTATCTCCTGTACCTTATTTTCATACAAAAATGAAGACAACACAAATTCACTCTTAAATTTTATTTCTAGTATTTTTGTATATATTTTTAGCGCTACTGGTGAGAGATGTATTGCGCGTTAGTTTTCACCATTCGTAGTTTCTCCTTTCTTGTGTAGTGGGACGATAATGTTGCTTTACCATTCCTTCGGTATTGTCTCTGTATGCCATGCTGGTTTATAAACTTCCCATAACCACTTTTCATTTTTTTCTCCTCCTTTCTTTTCTGTCTTTTTTGTTCTTTAAACTTGTCCTCATAATGTTCTTTCAAGGTCTTTAGTACATCTTTCGTTGTTGTTTTGCGTTCACGATTTCTAATGTTCCTTATTTGTTTTCTCTGACTACCCTTTTGTCTTTTGATAGTATTCCAGAATTTTTTCTGATTGCTTGTATAATTTTCTTCAATTCTTTTACCGAACTCCTCCCACGAGTCTGCTTTAGCCTGCTTTATTACTTTATTTGCCTCATTACGTTTCTGATGATAGACGTTTTTTTATCTTCTTCTGTTCTAGATTTATTGTATCCATTCCACGCTTGCTTTATCTCCTGTACCTTATTTTCATACAAAAATGAAGACAACACAAATTCACTCTTAAATTTTATTTCTAGTATTTTTGTATATATTTTTAGCGCTACTGGTGAGAGATGTATTGCGCGTTAGTTTTCGCCATTCGTAGTTTCTCCTTTCTTGTGTAGTGGGACGATAATGTTGCTTTACCATTCCTTCGGTATTGTCTCTGTATGCCATGCTGGTTTATAAACTTCCCATAACCACTTTTCATTTTTTTCTCCTCCTTTCTTTTCTGTCTTTTTTGTTCTTTAAACTTGTCCTCATAATGTTCTTTCAAGGTCTTTAGTACATCTTTCGTTGTTGTTTTGCGTTCACGATTTCTAATGTTCCTTATTTGTTTTCTCTGACTACCCTTTCGTCTTTTGATCGTATTCCAGAATTTTTTCTGATTGCTTGTATAATTTTCTTCAATTCTTTTACCGAACTCCTCCCACGAGTCTGCTTTAGCCTGCTTTATTACTTTATTTGCCTCATTACGTTTCTGATGATAGACTTTTTTTTATCTTCTTCTGTTCTAGATTTATTGTATCCATTCCACGCTTGCTTTATCTCCTGTACCTTATTTTCATACAAAAATGAAGACAACACAAATTCACTCTTAAATTTTATTTCTAGTATTTTTGTATATATTTTTAGCGCTACTGGTGAGAGATGTATTGCGCGTTAGTTTTCACCATTCGTAGTTTCTCCTTTCTTGTGTAGTGGGACGATAATGTTGCTTTACCATTCCTTCGGTATTGTCTCTGTATGCCATGCTGGTTTATAAACTTCCCATAACCACTTTTCATTTTTTTCTCCTCCTTTCTTTTCTGTCTTTTTTGTTCTTTAAACTTGTCCTCATAATGTTCTTTCAAGGTCTTTAGTACATCTTTCGTTGTTGTTTTGCGTTCACGATTTCTAATGTTCCTTATTTGTTTTCTCTGACTACCCTTTCGTCTTTTGATCGTATTCCAGAATTTTTTCTGATTGCTTGTATAATTTTCTTCAATTCTTTTACCGAACTCCTCCCACGAGTCTGCTTTAGCCTGCTTTATTACTTTATTTGCCTCATTACGTTTCTGATGATAGACGTTTTTTTATCTTCTTCTGTTCTAGATTTATTGTATCCATTCCACGCTTGCTTTATCTCCTGTACCTTATTTTCATACAAAAATGAAGACAACACAAATTCACTCTTAAATTTTATTTCTAGTATTTTTGTATATATTTTTAGCGCTACTGGTGAGAGATGTATTGCGCGTTAGTTTTCACCATTCGTAGTTTCTCCTTTCTTGTGTAGTGGGACGATAATGTTGCTTTACCATTCCTTCGGTATTGTCTCTGTATGCCATGCTGGTTTATAAACTTCCCATAACCACTTTTCATTTTTTTCTCCTCCTTTCTTTTCTGTCTTTTTTGTTCTTTAAACTTGTCTTCATAATGTTCTTTCAAGGTCTTTAGTACATCTTTCGTTTTTGTTTTGCGTTCACGATTTCTAATGTTCCTTATTTGTTTTCTCTGACTACCCTTTCGTCTTTTGATCGTATTCCAGAATTTTTTCTGATTGCTTGTATAATTTTCTTCAATTCTTTTACCGAACTCCTCCCACGAGTCTGCTTTAGCCTGCTTTATTACTTTATTTGCCTCATAACGTTTCTGATGATAGACGTTTTTTTATCTTCTTCTGTTCTAGATTTATTGTATCCATTCCACGCTTGCTTTATCTCCTGTACCTTATTTTCATACAAAAATGAAGACAACACAAATTCACTCTTAAATTTTATTTCTAGTATTTTTGTATATATTTTTAGCGCTACTGGTGAGAGATGTATTGCGCGTTAGTTTTCACCATTCGTAGTTTCTCCTTTCTTGTGTAGTGGGACGATAATGTTGCTTTACCATTCCTTCGGTATTGTCTCTGTATGCCATGCTGGTTTATAAACTTCCCATAACCACTTTTCATTTTTTTCTCCTCCTTTCTTTTCTGTCTTTTTTGTTCTTTAAACTTGTCTTCGTAATGTTCTTTCAAGGTCTTTAGTACATCTTTCATTGTTGTTTTGCGTTCACGATTTCTAATGTTCCTTATTTGTTTTCTCTGACTACCCTTTCGTCTTTTGATCGTATTCCAGAATTTTTTCTGATTGCTTGTATAATTTTCTTCAATTCTTTTACCGAACTCCTCCCACGAGTCTGCTTTAGCCTGCTTTATTACTTTATTTGCCTCATTACGTTTCTGATGATAGACGTTTTTTTATCTTCTTCTGTTCTAGATTTATTGTATCCATTCCACGCTTGCTTTATCTCCTGTACCTTATTTTCATACAAAAATGAAGACAACACAAATTCACTCTTAAATTTTATTTCTAGTATTTTTGTATATATTTTTAGCGCTACTGGTGAGAGATGTATTGCGCGTTAGTTTTCACCATTCGTAGTTTCTCCTTTCTTGTGTAGTGGGACGATAATGTTGCTTTACCATTCCTTCGGTATTGTCTCTGTATGCCATGCTGGTTTATAAACTTCCCATAACCACTTTTCATTTTTTTCTCCTCCTTTCTTTTCTGTCTTTTTTGTTCTTTAAACTTGTCCTCATAATGTTCTTTCAAGGTCTTTAGTACATCTTTCGTTGTTGTTTTGCGTTCACGATTTCTAATGTTCCTTATTTGTTTTCTCTGACTACCCTTTTGTCTTTTGATAGTATTCCAGAATTTTTTCTGATTGCTTGTATAATTTTCTTCAATTCTTTTACCGAACTCCTCCCACGAGTCTGCTTTAGCCTGCTTTATTACTTTATTTGCCTCATTACGTTTCTGATGATAGACTTTTTTTATCTTCTTCTGTTCTAGATTTATTGTATCCATTCCACGCTTGCTTTATCTCCTGTACCTTATTTTCATACAAAAATGAAGACAACACAAATTCACTCTTAAATTTTATTTCTAGTATTTTTGTATATATTTTTAGCGCTACTGGTGAGAGATGTATTGCGCGTTAGTTTTCACCATTCGTAGTTTCTCCTTTCTTGTGTAGTGGGACGATAATGTTGCTTTACCATTCCTTCGGTATTGTCTCTGTATGCCATGCTGGTTTATAAACTTCCCATAACCACTTTTTATTTTTTTCTCCTCCTTTCTTTTCTGTCTTTTTTGTTCTTTAAACTTGTCTTCATAATGTTCTTTCAAGGTCTTTAGTACATTTTTCGTTGTTGTTTTGCGTTCACGATTTCTAATGTTCCTTATTTGTTTTCTCTGACTACCCTTTCGTCTTTTGATCGTATTCCAGAATTTTTTCTGATTGCTTGTATAATTTTCTTCAATTCTTTTACCGAACTCCTCCCACGAGTCTGCTTTAGCCTGCTTTATTACTTTATTTGCCTCATTACGTTTCTGATGATAGACTTTTTTTTATCTTCTTCTGTTCTAGATTTATTGTATCCATTCCACGCTTGCTTTATCTCCTGTACCTTTTTTTCACTGTGTCGTTCCACCAATTTGTTCGTGTTGTTGTTTTTCGTGCCGCATACCTCCTCAGCTGTTTTTACTATAGTTTCTTTTAATTCTTTCTATTTTGTGTTTATGTTCCAATCTTAGCCACCATTTTGTTCTTCTAATATGTTTAGGTTTTCAGTTAGTTTCCTCTGGTACTCCTCTTGTATTTTGTCTTTCTGTAGTTTTTTCTTACTTAAGTCGTCTATATTTTCTATGGGTTTGCTTTGTAGGTGTGTAATCTGTGATCTGTGTTTATTTTTGATCCTCTAATGACTTAACGTCTAGTATTGCATGTCTCATAGGTCTTGTGTATGTTATATAATCTATTATTGATTTTTGTGCTCTCCCTTTCGCCGCGTATGTTATTTTATGATTATAGAAAAACTTACCTATTAACAGCTGGTTTACAACATAGAGTCTATCATTCGTTGTCCATTATTATTTAATGTTTCTTCTCCCCCATACTTGCTTTTTGCTCCATATCCTATCTCTTTATTCCTGTCGGTTCGTGCATTCCAATCTCCTACTATCATGTTCAATTTTGCTTTGCATTTTGTCTGCCGATCGTTGTAAGTCTTCATAAAATTTATTTTTATCTTTCACGTCTGTTGGGGCATATATCTCTATCAGTACGATATTTTCTTCAGTTCTAGACTAATGGTTATAATTCTGGAGTTTTTCCAGAGACTTCCCAATTTATTATTCTTCATTCTATTTCAGCATTCGTTATAAATCTTACTTCTTCTTTTGCTCAACTTCCCATAGGAATTCCCGCATATTTCCTGTGTAATTTTTCTATAAGTTTTTAACACCCTGTTCTTTCTTCTTGATTTCGCTGATGCCAAGGATTCCTTTCCTTCAATTGTTTCGACTTTTTTGTCAGTCAAAGCCTTAATGCTCCACGGTCCAACTCTTAGCTTTTTTCTCGCCTTTCCGTTTCCTGAAATCCGTCTATCTCTAAGGCTTTCATTATTTCCCTGGTTCGAATTACTTTGTATAGGTGATTAGCCCAACGACGAAGGCCCCGTTACCTCGGGACAACTGGGGCTGGGTTATACCCCCCTCCAGCACTGGGTCATCAGAACTTCTTTTGCTATGACAGTCTGTACCACGTGTTCGTGAGGATAATGTTTGAATGGGATTGGCTATAACTTGCGCATCACCATTCTTTTCACCCCTCGAAAATATCATTCGTTACAATTTTTCTCTATAATATGTTTATACCGATGCGATGCTTACAAAAATCGTGGTTTAATCCCACACTTTTTAGTAACCCTGTTTAAAAGTAACAGGTGATAACAATACATTTACGATAAACATTACTATTGTGTCAGAATTAAAACAAGTCATAATTTTATGTATCAGAAATAAGCATAAGATTTAAATAGTTGATACCAACTTCAACTAATTTCCTTTTTACTTGAACTCAAATGAAATCGCGCTGATAAATTCTTTACAATTTCCTGCGGAAATAGAGAAAAAAGGACAATCGCATTACTTAGGCAACTAGTTATCTGAATTGCAGAAATTTCAGAATGTATGAATTTTCTAGTAGACAAGTATTTTTCAAACGAAATGTTTTTACCAGCAGCACCTTTTCCTCTCATACTCATTTCACTCAACGTATCGACTGCCCGCCTCATGTTCGTTCTATTTATTTTTCAGCAGTTAAGGTAATTTAGAACTTGCTTTCCACATACTCCAACTTTAAATTGTTTTTCGAACTATCGATAGCAACGGAATAATGGCTGAAGGCCCATAATTTCAAAAGTTACATAATGTGTGACAACGTCTGCAGCAGATGTTGGTTTTTATAGCGTTATTTTGCCTGTGCGTGTTCCCAAAGTTCTCAAAGGGTCTGGTGATTATTAGGTATCGACAACCCTCCTGATGGTTTGCAGGAACTTCCGATGCAGCTTTAAGTGATCACAAAATCACGTGTTATGCGTTTACGATTGCAGCCGATTTATGATCTTGTACAGCTTTCAGTCATTGCGCTATTTTAATAATTTTCTACATTTCGACTAACAGATTATGTAGTGATAGCAATTAAAATACAGTAATTACGCATTTTATTGCGTAGTTTGTCGTAAATGTCTAATTAAAACTTACCTGGTGTGAAATTGTCAAAAAGAGCAGCTGACGCACCGAGTAATTTAGAAGCCAATTAATTAGTTACTGTTATAAACGGCGCGAGTGCAACTTCTCGCTAATTATGCCTTGAATCTAAGCAACTTCAGGTTAAGGGATTGTGGTTTAATCTGAGCTAGAGGGGAACGAACATACACTGAAATCCCCAATCTGTAAATTACCGTTATCGTTGGTATACACGTAAAACCAGACACCGGTTTTTGTAACTCTCCTGAAACTTCGGTCCGCCTGAAGTCCTTTTATCAAGCGAAACTTGGGATCCTGCGTGATTAACTTTAATTATTTCCCGAGAGCTTTGCAGTGTACTTAAAAAATCAGACCAAAATTTATCCTGGCGTGTGTCTACAAAAACAATGCAAGGAGCAAAAAGTTTTGATTATCGGTTGCGCCATTATTAAATTTTTGCTGTTAGTTTAATTAAGTTTTAAGTAAATAATGTTCATTAATGAGATTATCAACCTTTTAAAATTATACGTTTACTTTTATAAGCCTAATAAATTCAATTTCAACGTTCCGACTAGTTGAGCTATAACCAGACTGCGAAATTAAAAACTAGGAGGCAGATTTAGACAGGGTGTAACAAAAATAGTAAGCTGGCTATACATAAATGTATTTTACTCATTAAAATAATCAACAAAAATCAGGTAAACGTGTGTCCTAAAATGTGTCCCTATTCTGAAGGGAGCTAGCGGCTCCCGAAGGAGGTGAATGGAATTTTAATTTTAATTAATATCTCAGACACCATTTAATATAAAGTAATGACATTTGGTGTACGGTTTACTACTAGTAAGTGCTACTATCTAACAGCATCCAAATAAAGTTATTTAAATTAGAGGTGTACCAAACTGGAGGAGCGGGGCCACTTTTTTCAATTTATTTTGTATTATCTTTGTAATCTTCAATTGTTTTACCATTTTGAATCTGTAATGTGATTCTACGTTAAAAATACATTAAAACGGTATTCTTGGTTTTTCTGTTGTGTACGACTAGCCATTTTCCAGAAAATTCGATTTAACATTTTTTGCTTTAGAATGCGATAACCATATGAACAACTATTATTTTAAAGAATTGTAATAATTAGGATTTGTTATTAGTTAGTAGTTTATTTCTATTATTTCTAAGAATACTGCATCCTAAGCTGATGTATAATTATGAAGTACAAAAATGTTTTACCTCATTCTAACGCAGAAAAATTTTTGCTTGAAATTTTATGGAAAATGGCTTAAGGTAGAATCACATTGCAGATTTAGAATGGTATAAAAATTGAAGAATACAAAAACAATATTATAAAATAAATAAAAACGGCCCAGCTCCCCCAGTTTTGAACACCTCTGGTTTAAGTTATTTTATTTGGATGCTGTTAGATAATAGTACTTACTAGTATAGTAGTAAACCGCACACTAAATGCTAATACATTATATTAAATGGTGTCTGAGATATTAATTAAAAGTTAAATTTCATTTGCCCCCTCGGGGAGCCCTAGCTCTCTTCACAAGCATTTTAGTACACCTGAACAATGTTGAACATTTTAGTGAATACAATGCGTCTATGTATAAACAGATAACGAAAATCGCCTGGTAACATACAACGAAAAGACAAAAACTATCAATAGAGCTACTGGAAGAGATAAAGAGGCATTTATATCGTTAATATATGAGGAAATTGAAGACCACTTAGACAAAAATGAGCCAAGGGATTTGTTTCATAAAGTCAAACAACTAGCTCGAAAATTTCAACCCCGCTCACTCCCTGTTAAGAATGAGTCGAGCAAACTTCTCACAAAAAAATCGGAGGTAATAGAGCGATGGAAAAACTATTGCAGTGTTCTAATGAACGAAGAAAACAAAAATAATCAGATACCAACACAACCAGAACAACTTGAGCCACCGATGCTTAGAACTGAGGTAGAAGCAGCTCTTAAAAAATTAAAGAGCAGAAGATCGGCAGACAGAGATGGAATTGTTACTGAAATGTTGAAGGCAACAGGAGAAGTGGGAGTAGACATTATCCATCATATCTGTAACAAAATATGATTAAACGGAAGATGGCCCACAGAGTGGACGGAATCAGTGTACATTCCGTTACACAAAAAATGAGCAAAAGATGTTTGTGAAAATCATAGAACAATAGCTTTAATAAGCCATGCGAGTAAAATAATGCTCTACATAATTCAAGAGCGGCTAATGCCATATTTACTGCCATAAATTTCTCAAGAACAAGCCGGTTTAATCCGCGGTAAAGGAACCAGAGATCAACTTGTTAATATTAGACAAATAATTGAAAAATGCCATGAATTTAATGTACCAGCGATCTTCTGTTTTCTAGACTATTCAAAGGCATTCGATACCTTCAAATGGGATCATCTATGGATGGTTTTAATGGAAATGGCAGTACCTCAACACTTAATATATTTAATAAAGACCTTATATTGTTTTAACAGTGCCTTCGTATACGAACAACAGAGCATCAGAGAGCTTCAGCATCAGCAAAGGTGTACGACAGAGCTGCGTCCTCTCTTCCATCCTGTTTAACATCTATGGAGAATAGATTATCCGCAAAGCAACAGAGAATTGGAACGGAGGTATATAGGTGGCCAGAAGACCTCGAATCTAAGATATGCCGACTACACAACAGTTTTGGCTAGTTCAGAAGAAGATATGGCGGATATCTTACAGCGGATTGTAGTATATAGTGAAGAAACTGGTCTTAAACTTAATCGGTCAAAGAGATATATTTTGGTAGTAGATGGAGCAAACACCCTATCTCAACATTTTGAAAATATTCTGGACATACCAAGAAGAACTGAAGTTATTTACCTTGGGGCACGCATTTCAAACACCGGTAACTGCGAAGAAGAGGTAAGAAGAAGAATAGGGATGGCAAAATCGGCATTATTTCAACTGACCAAAATTTGGAAAGACCACCATATTACAAAACAAACAAAGAAAAGGTTGATAGGCTCTCTAGTATTTCCTATTGCTGACACTTAACGCAGCGTGCCGCAGAAGAATTGAAGCTGTTGAGATGATTTGTTACCGACGCATGTTAAGAATTCTTTGGACTGCGCCGAGAACCAACCTCTCTATTTTAAGAGATTTAATAATTGACATCAACCAGCGACTACTACCGACAATTCAACGTCATATAGTACGCTTTTTTGGTCACGTAATCAGACGAAGCGGGATGGAAAAATTGTGCGTACAAGGCAAAGTTGATGGTAAAAGAAGAAGGGTCGGTCACCCGTGAGATTCATAGATCAAATAAAAAGTCACACTAACCTATCTATGACCGAGGTAATGAGAACAGCAGAAGACAGGGAAACGTGGCGGGCGGTTATCAACTCTGAGTAACATGAGGGGTCACGATACTCGGAATTGAGTTACGACTAAGTTAGTTGGTTTATGTAGAAACAGCCTACAATTTTTGTTACACCCTGTATATGTAATTAAGAAATCATTAAAATGAAATGACTATACGTAGCTGTTGTGAAGGTAGAGTAAACTTATTTTCTATGAACTTTTGCAAGAGCAGCATTTAAATTTAGGTCTGTACATTAGTACATATAAACGAGTAATTATAGAAACTAAGCTAGTAAACTTCAATTTCAAAGTTGCACATGTATTTATGTCACATATTCTTATTGTTCTATATTACAAGTTGCAAACATCCTAATTTCCTCAAGCTAATAAACTATCTATTTGATTTTTTTTTAATTTACGAAAATTGATCCAAAAACCTTAATCAAAACCCTGTAAATTATATTATTTTTAACCTTCCGTTTCTATATCTGCTTCTTGTTCCTCTTCGGGTGATTCTCAGACGGGTTCTTTAATCCGTGCGTAGATTCTTTTCTTCTATTTCTTTGTCTCTGTTTTTCTTCTTTGCCCATTCTTCCTTTTTTTGTTTGGGTATGCCCGAGTTTTCTATGTCTCGTTTCAGTGCAGTTGTCCAAGTATAACACGGCCTTACTAATTTCGTTTATTCTGATTTTATAGTGTAGGCTTGCTGTAGGGAATGGGTCGTATGTGTGTGCTAGGTGATTGCAGCGTGTAGCCAAATTTCTAACATTTTCTCCAATTGTAGATGGAAATCTTGTGGATTTTCTTTGATATACGACAATTCTTTGCCTTAAGTTGGGAGTTTTGTTTTTTAATTTTTAGCGTTGTTGTGCAGTTTCTGTTTTGATCTGTTGTTGAGGTGAATAGACAATTTCCATCTGCTGGGATTTTCCGCAACGTCAATCTCTATTTGTCAGTGCATACTATTCTTGTTCCATGGTAGGTCTTATGATTTTTGTTCTGCTGATTTCTCTGGTATGTGTGTACGGACTTTTTAATACTGATAGTCGCTTCTGATTGACATACGACGTTAATCTCAAACCAATCTAATTGGCGTAATGTAATTTAATGGACGCCGTTCGTACCTTTAAATTCAAATTTTCACGCCCCAAACAGTACAAAAAATTAGATAAAATTTCAGAAACGTACATATAACATATTCCGTTCCCCAACTTCAAGTATCAAATTTCTAAATTTCAAACAGTATCCTTGATTCCGCAATTGAAACGTATGTCTGTTAGAACTTCAACTTTTACACGACTTTGACACTACTAGAAGTAATAATGCACATGACAATGTTTTCAAGCTTGATTTCGCTTTCGTTTGTTCACATTGAATTAATCACAGACATATGTTTCAATTTTCAAAGCCAAACATCATGTCACTTTGGTTTGATCACATCTTATAGTTATAATTGAAAATCAAAGAATACGAAATTATGTTGAGATCGTTAGTAGCACGAGTTAGTCAAAATTAGACAAATGTTTTTAGAACAGTAAGTAAACCGAGACCTTAAATGTTTAGGCAAGAAGCCGAGAAACTAAATAAATTTTCAAAAATTCGTAGAAGGCATCGCAGACAAATGAGTGAAATGGGACACAAAACAAGTAGCCGCCCGTCGCGAGCTCTGTAAGCTTACAAAGTTTACGAAAATGGTGTGGCTGATTTTTCAGCGATAGTTTTTTAGCAACGCCCAAAATTTTGCAAATATTTTCATTACACAGTTTTGTAAAAAAAATCGTAGTCCGATTGTGTAGGGTTATTGTAATACAAAATTTAATCCCAATCTCTGAACTCGTTTAAGAGTAAACACATGTTAAAGAGGAAATTGTGCAAAAATCGTATCGGCCGCCATTTTAAAGCTAAAGTACCTGAAGAAAGCTTCCGATTTGTCTCCTCTATCATATTCTGTTTTCGCATTTCTGAAATTCCGTTTGTAAAAAAAATCTACCAAAGGAAACCTGTTTAACTTTTGTTTCCGGCTCCAGTTCGTAAAATAAAATAAATAGCTCGACAACTGTTTGGGTGTTATTTCTTTCTGTCGAAATCCTAAAATTGAACATTTCCATGTTGAAAGTATGAGAAAGTAAAAGAGCGTACGGATTCTTTGAAATACGAGGAAGTACTAACGCACTGCATTCCTACTCCGGTACGCAATGTAGTTTGTGTTAAACAAACAAACCGATTTGTTTTAGTTCAGAACTGGCCGTAAACATGTGATTTTATATATGTATGATCTATGAGCAATAATAATTGTTTAATACGTATTTGCCGAATAACTGGTTTGATGAATATCTCAATGTTTGACAATGGCACTTTGTAACACATTTTTATACATGCCTAGCCGTGTTCTAGTAAAATAGTTTGCTGCTTGCGGACACGTGCTTTTTCCTATGTGTCCGCGTCGCAAATGAATGTAACTAAGAGCGCACAGGAAAGCAGGGCCTCTTGCCACTAAAGGCTAACACTCATCGCCTTTAATATATGGATTAACTAATAAACATCTCGTGTTTAAATTTTTTTCAAAAACGGTTACGTTGATATAAGGTATAAATCTGTTATGCCATTTCTCGACTGTTAAATTTCAAAGATTTATTACCTACTAGATGGAAAATGGGAAAATGTCAGCCAACTGTTATTCTAACAGAAATGCGTTGGAAAGGCAATTTAATAGGCAAATGCTGCTTCACGTAACTTCACATATTGATTTAGCTTGTTCTTATGCTAACAAAATTTGAGGATAACATTCGAACGAGTTGAACCTGCACACTACAAAACATTGTATGCTATTTAAAATTTCTGAAGTAGTTCTGAAGACACTTTTATTAAAAGAAATATTTTCGGGTCATAAAGTTTTAAAGTAGACTTTTACAGCATAACCAAGACATTTACGTCAAAACAATCTTGCTCAGTAAATCGTTTTGTAACTGTCCTAACAAGATTTATGTGGACAACATTTTAAAATTTTTTTTTAAATTTATCAACTGCTATGATTGTATTTTGCATTTTAACTCTAAGTTACTGTATTATTTGAATAATTTCGCGTTAGAATTAGACGATTTCTACGCTAAATCTGCCAAAATCAGAACACAACGCTTGACATTGGTGGCGAAAGTTTTGACATCCTTGCACAATAACCATTTAACTTTGGCTCGTCATTCGTATATTGAGCCGAGGTGTGCTTGTGTTACAAATCGTGTAGATCTAAAAGATAAAGCTAAAGGCTATTAATGCAAAAGCAAACACATTACCGAAACTACAGACTGGCTAGGAAAACCCCGGCCACTTTTCTTGCGGCGGTCAAGAGATGGCGCTATAGTAAAGAAAAATTAAATTAAAATACTGACAACAACGCAGAATCCAAGACGTTTTGGTTGTTTTGATTTAAGAGCACGCCGCCGTGGCACCTGTTTGTTGTTTACGCTAGCGCGCTAGTTATTCTAAATTTGAATTTAATTACTGATGGTTCTATTAAACATAAACAGGTAGCGTCACATGCGTTCTGTTGACGTGCATATATTTTTCTTTACAGGACTGTACTAGCAGAATTATTGATTTCTCGCATAAAATTAATTCTCAGCATTACTTGCTCGTGGGTTTGTGTGCAACTAATCTCTTATTTATGTGCGAAATTTGTTAAAAGTTTTAAATTAACGCGCCAAATGCCTATCGCCGTAGCGCCATCCGTGCTGATTCCTATGAACTTTTGTTCAAAAACATGGCTGACGTTACTCGCATCGAATTTTTAAACTTACTCAGCTGGCACATAGTTTAAATAATCGAAAAAAAATTTAAGTTGGTGTACCTATTATAACAGTATCTAGATGATCAGCGTAAATACAAATGAAGAATAGTGTTAAATTTATAGTTTCATGTTTGCTAAGAAAAGTAAGTTTTTTTAACTTATTTGCATGTTTCACAAGAAAATAATTACCTGAGCATCCAAGTTACTTTATTAAGTAACATCTATTAACTTGTTTCATTTCGTTTTCTTTTTAATTAAGTCGCTGAGTACATATAAAAATGCCTATATGATGTCTATACTAGCGCCATCTGTGTCGTGTGCCTCAGCGCGGCGCGGTCTTAATATGGGGCGTATTTAATAACTAAAACGTCTTGGATTTTGTGTTGTTGCCAGTATTTTAATTTAATATTTTTTTTACTAAAACGCCATCACTTGACTGCCGCAAGAAAAGTGGCCGGGGTTTTCCTAGCCACTCTCTATTTTAAATCTTAGCTGTTATTAGTATAAATAATTTCACAGCGTAGAAACAATTAAATAATTTCAAGCCAGCAGCAATGCGAAAGCGTTCATACTTTATTGTTACCAATTTCTTCTTGAAAATCTAAATTTTGCATTGTGCAAAGACGAGCTAAAAGTTACGTTAAAAAGCTATCAACTTGAGTGTCACTTACTGACAACATCACGCCGGTCTTACGACCTTTATAGAAAGGGCTCGAGGTCGAAACAAACGAGTAGACGATTCCTTTAAATGGAATTAGACAAAGCCTACCACAAAGCACTTCTGGAAAGGTAAGGTTCCTGAAAATAGGGCGAAGAAAGTAGTACACTCTCACTTTAGAAAATTTTTGCAACCTGTGGCTTTTGACCTAATTAGTTGTGTCAATTATCTTACTTCACACAGTTTCTAGTCGCAATCTATAGTTTTTTTTGTTGCGCTTCTACTTTCTAAGGAAATTCTCTATACTTCTGGCTAGTGGCCTCTCACAGGGGAGGCATACTCCGCGTTTTTAAAACATATATTATCGCGTTAAATTTTTTTGCTACAAGAGAGCTATGTTTTTATAAAAATATACGAGGTGGGAAAAGTTCAGATATGCGCATTTCGATTAGCACCGTTGTTTTTAAAACAGTATAGCGATTAAATAAATAAACGAGATACAACGTACAAAACTGGCGTGGCAGGTGGATTTGTGCCAAGATACTGTAGGTTGAAAAATCACCTTATCTATGCTGCAGTTTTTCTGACAGTTTTATCATATGTTTTTGTTATCGTATAAACAAACCTTCCTCCGAAATTACAAGGCCATATTCCAATAGCAACTGAAATGCATGTGCCAATGTTGCTCAGCATTAATAACGCACTACTGTTTGCAATATTCGGTGGGGATGAATCTTGCAACACAACAGTTCGAATTTAAAAGATAAATCTTAGCATTAATGCACAAAGTGAAGCTTTGAATAATAAATATTGGGCCGAACTTGTCTTAACTTTAATGTTAACCAAGAAAAAATAATAGGTGCGACAAAATTTGTAAACTGGATATGCGGATACAAAAGTAAGTAGTGCTTTATTTTGTTTTATGTGTCTAATAATAGACCAAATATTAACATAGTATTTGAGAGTGATACTTGGGGTTGTCAGCATTTTTTGGGAGTTCTACTATTAAAGACCATACGCATAATACAAGGTATACGGAAGCAATTTCAAGAAGGTTTAATTCTTTTTACTGTTTAATGTGATAACCCCGCTCCAAGCGGGGGTTGGTTTGGAGAAGGAAGTTTATTTACAGGCGGCAATTTTCGGCAAACTAAACTATGTGTGCTGTTTATGAGGTTGACATGAAGTAGAAGTTGGTTTGGAAGTGACATTTGTTTAAATTGTGTTAATTACAACAAACAGTGATGCAATATAATTGATTTGTTTTAATATGTTCTACAAAATTTCATAAAACTGTATCGCTACCTTGAAAAATCGAAGAGAAGTGCTTGTATATCAGCTGTAGGTATTCTAGTTTTGCTTTTTCATTACTTTTACATAATTTTAGTTTACTATCACAAATATCGATTATGTCTAAGCATTTATTGTAAGGATAATTAAATCCGTAATGAAGCTAACCCGAGCGACGAATGGAAAACATGTAATTAACCAGCGTCTGCAGCTGACGCCTTCATTTAGTTTCGTCTAGTTAGCAATGATATCCATGATTTTAGAAATTATGATTTACTGGATTAATAAGCGCCTCGATGTTCATTACTTGGTAAATTATACGGTAAGCGATAAACTAAAGCAGCAATGTTTGTTATTGGAATTGAAACTTCGAAAACTGCTTTAACTGAGATGGGTTTTCTTTCTTTGCTACAAAAATTTACTCATATGCCAACGTGAGAAATTTCCATTAGAAAAATATTTTAATAGGCTTTTTGTTTTAAAACTTTTAAAATTATGCTACTTTAAGGCTTTTTTTATAGTTCAATCGCACGAAATTTTACAATGGAACCGATCTAAGCATTCGAAAACAATGATGTAGAAAATAATACGGTATTATATTCGGACGGTGATCGTAAATTTCTAAAACTGCCGAACTCACTACGTCATCACGGATCTACTTATTTAACGGTAACCTATGTCATCGGTCTGGGGAAACGGCAACATTTGTGAATTTACAACTTTGAAATGGAAATCCTTCGGAACGACCAGTCGAGGGAGAGATGCATTGTCGTAAAAATCAAATATTCCGGAGCGAATATTTTCTACTTCATAATCTACGTCTACGGCAATAAAAAGCGTAGTTCACAGCTGCGTTATCGCGAATAACGAAGTTTTGGATTTAGATTATGTTTTTGCCGAATGTGGAATACCTGGACATTATATTGTATCAGATGCAAAGGTAATTTCGTTTTTATTCACGAAAAAGAATAAAACCCAAACCTTTCTGCCTGCTGAAATATAGCACCTACCTACCACAAAAGTATAGGTTTAACATTTTAAATTCTCGATATTGATAGCAATTGTTAGTATATTATTGCAAAAAAACAATTATTGCAATAAATGATTTTATTAATGTTGTTCTTGCAGGAACTAAAACTGCTACCAATGTCTTTTTAGATAGTTCAATTTATTCTTTAAAACATTTTAAGTTTTTTATCACATGTACTGTATCCGTAACTGACTCACCATAACACGACGACGGGCTTTTACATTGGACAACATTTATTTATTGATGTAGTTTATCACAAGTTGTTGTTGTATGAGGTCGACAGTGTTTTGGTTATACATTTTATTAAGTTCAAAAGTCAACTAAGGTTTAAAGCAAGGAGTATTAACACTTATAACGGGAAGAGAATAATAATTTTTACAATAAAATAACGTTTGTCTATCTCCGTTTGTTTTTAATACTAAAATTAAGCCGGTCCTCACAGTACTATTTGTTATTACATGAAAAACTTCGTTACACAATATGTGTTTTTATAATTGCTACATAATCTGCTATTTGCTGTCAAATATTACCAAGCATTACTACACCGGCCCACAATTCCTCCGTCTGTCCTAAAACAATTATTTAAGCACATATTTATAAAGCGATAGTGTTAAGCTGTAGATTGTTAACCCACCAATTTTTCATGAAACAAAGAGTTTTGTATAGTTTCACGTATCGAGTACTGATTATTTCCTAACATTAAATCCGGTGTATGTACAAGTAAAAGCAGCAATTGGTGAAATTTATATTAAATAATTACATTACAATCGATTTTTGCTCATAAGTTTGTAAAATAAATACGGCCTCTTCAGGTGTAGTTATGAAAAAAAAATGAACTTCTTTTATTTTGTTTATCGTGTGTGCAAAATGTTACGCTCATATTTAAAAATAAATAAGCTATTAATTAATAAACAGAAAATAAACTTAACACACATAGAGGCATACGCCACAAATTCTGCTCTCTATATATTAAATCCAGATCTCTTTACCTACTTTTAACTTTAAGTGTTAAAGGAAGCCCTGCAATACAAGCCACATCTCTGCAAGTTTGTTAAATAAGGCGCATATTTCTCCGTACAGTAGACTGGTAAATATAATTGGAGATTAACGGATTTTTTTATTATTGGAAAATAATCTGCCGATAGCTGGCATTTCCATGTTAGACTCCGCGAGGAGCACGTATGATGTCGAACTTACAGATTTCTTCCATACTGCTTGACTGTTACTCACGGCGGGATCCAGCACAGAAAACGACTCTGCAGAGAGATTTAGGGCAAACCATTCAAACAAAGCCGCGCGCGAATATAATCATATTTAACTCAAATAAAATTTACTTAAAAATTGCATTGCAGCTGAGATTACAAGAAGGCGTTTACTACCTACAATAATTTGAAGAAAAAGCTGTTTGACTAATTAAAAAAATTATATGTTATCTATCACGGAGTAAGGATGTTATTATACACTGATAAACATTTGCATTATTACTTAGTAATTAAACATAATCAGTTCGGTCGCTGACTTTGCTGATTTGAGAATATTCAGTTCTGCGGAACTCATTCGGTAACTGTCTTGCATCACGACACAGCCTATTTATCATTTTTTTAAGTTGCATAAAAAGGAGTAGGGCATAGACCACGAGTTAAGCTAGTAGTAACTAGTATGCATATTAGAAATGTATACTGAGTGCAAAGTAGTCATATATTAAATAGGGGAAATATAGACAGTTAAAGAGAATAGAGAAAAGAAGTAATGTGACAGAATTTCACTCTTCATTGTCCAAATATTGGGGGCCCTAGTTAAAATTAACAAATACTCGCATTTAATGTTGCAATAGTTACAACAAGCGCTAATTAATTTATAAAGATAGCTGAACTCCAAACAGTATACTAGCAGCCGACCATATCCGCGGCTATGACGTCCCCGATGTGCTTGCCGTCTCATGCCGTCTTTATCTGACAACTTTCTTCTTTGTTCTTTGGTGTTTTTTACCAAAACAATGTTTCTAAATAATCAAAATATCGTTTTTTTGACAGAAAAATAACGCTACAGTATACGAGCTGATGTCCTTGCCGTTCGTTCTTTGGTTCGCTATCGCTAGAGTACTAGGCATAGTACGATTTAGAGTAAAGCATCATGTCTCATAGAGCTAAGATTTGGTTGAACCTACTTATTTATTTCTGACGCCATCTGTGAATTTTTGAAAAGAAAAACATTATGCTCCTTTAATATATAAGGGACGATAAAATATTTGTGCGTAAGCCAATTTGCTCATGAGCGATAACAGAATGAGATAAAAAATTGGTTTTTAGACGCAGTATTATTTAGGAGGGCTCTCTTCTATCTCACTATTTTTGACTAAAGAAATTTTTTTAATATGTAAATTAATAAAGATAATAAAACGATATAATTGAATCATTGAAAACGTGTCTTTAAAACCTCAAAAATACAAGTTGTTATCAGTCAATGGCACTTTTTCCTCTCCCTGGTTCGCCTTTTTTTTTCTTTTACAATGTATTTCTAATACCAATTTTAAGAAAGGTAAGGGTTCTTCTTGAAAACTATTTCTATTTTCAAGTATGACTTTTGCTCTTTTCTAAGAAATGATTTTATTGCTACCAACAATAATTGATTTATGTTTCAGATAACATTTTGGCTGTTTATCTGTTTTTTTTATTTTCCCACATATTTGTGAAAAATCGTAATTATACCATAGTTCCCGATACGAAAATACATAAACACAAACTCTAAAAGGCCATTGTCTTGTGATCGATACTGAAAAGTTTGCTATAGGATGCGCATCTCCTGTTAACCGGATGCGAATGTGCTGTCGTGGCGCCATGCAGACCCTTCCTGTTACATTACAACCCTACGAGCTTACTTAATAGTGGCTTTCAAAAAAGTATCAAAAAATATGTGGTTCTTACTGACCACCAGCTAAAGTATTTAAAAACCGAATTTTTAAAATGCGGAATATGAAACAAAATGAGTGTGCGAGCAAGTATTAGTAAGACAGATAAAAAATTTAAGAGATAGGAAGCTCAGGAACGGATACCATCTCTCAGAACTAAAAGAATGCTTTTTGTGTTTCATTTCTATAAAACTTCAGAATTGTGAATGTCCTAACGCTGCAATAAAACGAAGTGTCGCTTCGGAAGGAATCCCTTTTTTCCTTCTCAGGAATGGCAAAGTTTTTTTGAGCTTTAACTTGACCCAAATGCGAATAAAACCAACAAAGATCCGTGCAAACGCATTATCTTTTACGACTACTATACTGGACGGTAAATAAAAGTGAAGTATCCTTTTGGGAAAATAAGTTACCCCCTATCAATTGTTATGGTGGCGTTAACATTGCTTGGAATTTCATACCCTTGAGCATTTCACCGCAGTCTTATTTTGATAAACATTTAATTGCACGGACATAAATATGCATCCCCTGATGTATAGTATAACTTAACACCCGCTGTTTATCACTGGATATAATAAAGTAGGTCAGATACGCAATATAATTCACGCAGCAGCATCTATAAAGTTTTTCCACTTATTTTCCCATATCTGCAAGATTTACATTTTACGTAGATCATCTCTAAAGAAAGCTTAAAATATTTCAAATTTTGTTCAAAATAAAATAACCAATAACATGAAAAGTTTTTTCCATAGCTCTTTTTTACATTCTCCGCAAAATAAAAGATATTGCCAATAAAACGAAAAATGTTTATGTATTACATAGCACTTTAGTTTCATATCGAGACAAGCACCTACACATTTATGTTTTAACCTAACGCATGTTAATAAATTCTAAATCACGTGCAGCCATTTTATACGGTACAATTTATTCATGGCCACGTAGTGGCATCTACATTCCCCGTCCTTACAATATCGTCCTTGCAACTTTTACATGTAAATTATGAAAGTGCTACACATGAAAAGAACTTTCAGTTTCCAAGTCACATTTTGGTGTCATCAGAGATCTGCAGCCGACCTAAATATTCCTCACGTGGAAAGTCAAATGAAGCGAGAAAGATTCATGCTTTTAACTGCTTTAAAGCCGTTAGCAACATTTTCTTAGTCACCAAAATAATTCATTTTGAGAAAAGTCAATAAAATGCTAGTAACTTTCTAATCCATAGGTACTATGTTAAACGCGTTTTTGCGCATACTTGAAATTTTAGACAATCATTCTATCCTATCTACCAATGCGAAAGCTACTTCTGTAAATTACCTGCGTTTTTGGTTTTTAGCATTTTTGAAGCAAAAGTAAAAATTGGACTGTCTACTTCTATCGTTAAACAGCGAGCAGTTGCATGGTTTGTTTACTATTTACTGTCTTAATATTAAACTTGTTTGCTTTGTTAATTTCATATCGTACAAATAGAGGGTGAGTCATTTAAATGTCACCACCTTACTAGTTAAGAGTTTAAGAGCTATAAAGTTTATGTACCATCGATGAAAGTACATGGTCAGCCAATTTACAAAAATACAGTACAGTAGCTCGCTCGTACCTGAATATATCAATACGTCGCACAATCAATTATCTCAATTGGCCGACGATAAAGGATGCCACTACAACTCCTACAAACTCCTAGAACCTAGCCATTTCAAAAGGAAGAACGACATCAAATTAAAAAAATTAACATATCATCGTCAGCGCTACCTGCGTAGCGATTTCGACACAAGCACCATTTTGTGCCTTATACTTTTTCATACAATAGCGTTTATTATGCTACAGACCGCTGTTAGTGTCTCAGTCAAAAGAGGAGGTCTACAAGAAAAAGTACTCTCACATCTACTGTGGTGTCTCGTCCTTGACGGTCTACTAGCGGAACTCGACCATGCCGGTTTGCATACGCAAAACTATGCAGATGACCTTGCAATTTTAATTTTAGGCAATTTTTTAGTACTGTCAGCGGGCTCCTACAAAGAGCTCTACGGATTGTACAACGATGGTGCACTCTTCCAAGAACGAGTTAGTCATCTTCTCCAGAAACAGAAGAGTTGACGGTTTCATTGAACCGGAGCTTTTCTAAAGTAGACTGCGTCCCTCCGGAGCAGTCAAGTATCTAAGGAAAACCCTAGACCCTCGGCTTTTACCGGGAAGGAATACGTCGTTAGGCAAATACAAAGATTCACTGCTTTTGAACATGTAGACGGACCGCTGATAGAACCTGGGAATTAAACCCCAAAATTACTAAGAGAATGTACTCAGCCATTGTCAGACCAATGGTGACATATCCCTCTTTTGTGTGGTGGCTTTCAGTCTAACGGTCAGGCATCAAACTGCAATTAACGCAGCTTCAAAGACTGGCTTGCTTAGAAGCCACAGCAGCAGTGCCCACCGTACCTACTGAGGCTCTGGGGGCGTTTCTAAACCTTGTGCTTTTTCATATGTTGATTGAGGCGGAAGCTCAAAAGTCAGCTTATAGACTGAATTATAATGGCTCGTGGAAACACGAGGAGGGGTTATTGCGGCATGCACATGTCTTATCTATCACAATACGGATGCACGCGATCCTTGGGACGAACAGCGACTGCATGCCACCTGCACTTTCTTTTACCAAACCATTTAACATTGTTACACCAATAGAGAAGACTGAACTCGAACCGAGGACCTTATTAAGTTAACGTACCTAGTCTAATTCACGGACGGATTGAAGACGGCAGAAGGTTCCGGTGCAGGGATTTATGGCAATAAGCCTAGAGCAAATTTGTTTTTGCGTTTGGCAAGTTTTCCACAGTATTCCATGCAGAGATTTATGCTATCTTAACCTGTGCCCAGGAGAACATAAGCAGAGGTAATAAACATATCTAATATATGCAGCGATAGCCAAGACTGCCGTGAAGCCCTAAACAGACTTAGCTCACACAAGTGGGTTAAGCTACTGGGTGCCCGGCCACGGTAACATTAATGGAAAAGAGGCTTTCAGAAGCCTCATCTTGGCTCGAAGCCGGCTTTTGGATTCCCCAAGACTATTGCAAGGCAGGATATTAGAGAACTGGATTAGCTCCCAGTTCAAAATCTACTGGACCTTGCATTTAGGGTTGAGCCAGCCGAAGCTTCTTATTTGAGAACCTTCGCTTTGGCGTTCTAAACAACTCCTACCCTTAACACCATGGGCGTAGTAAAATACGTTCTACTGAAAAGAGGAGGAATCTTTCCTTCATCTTTTCACTTACTGCCCCAGACTAACGCGTACTAGAATATCTGCGTTGTTCTGCTCTGTGCTATAATTAACACTGTTTTATACAAAAGAACAAAGCACAGAAAACTGCTCTGCACGTTCTTTCTTCTCTGCGGCTTACGTCTTAATGTGCGCCCGGCTTTAGATTTCTACGTCACCTTGTGGTATATTTTGCAAAGAAGGTCTATTGTGGAAGACGTTGGAAGAACATATTAAGTCCGTGTTCTAATTTGCTTACTACGGTTATGCTGTGTTGTGCTGTACTGCTCTGCGTTGAGTCTGCCTTGCCGTAACCTGTGCTGTACTATACCTCAATATGCGCCTTACCTTACCATCATACTATAAAGCACGTGAACAAACTTTCACGCGACACATCTATCGCGCAACATTCCTGCAGAAATTAATTAATACCACGAAGAACTGGAGCACTTCATCTACAGACAACACAAAGCACTCCTGTTTGATTTAAAAAATAGTGAAACTACTTTTAATCTCAATAAGATACACAGCATAATAACAAAATTGATTAAAACAAACCATCCCTGCCAACTCAGAGCCAACCAATAAAAACGAGAAAAAAAAACATTCTTCTCTCTGATGTTTATCAGCAGCATCTCCAGCGAGTAGTCATCATCCAATTATTCCAATAGAAGTAAACCACTTCCCAAGAAAACCTGCCAAAACTCTACCGCCTACTCCAGCGAGCAAACATCAGCACCTACTCTACGAGCCCATTCTGCCCCCTTCAAGCTGCGCCAATACGCACCGCCATTGAACTCGTTCTTGTTTCCAGACCAAGCCAAGCCATGTCACCTCTAAGCACTGATCGCGGTTACACCGAGTAGTCGCCCCCGAACATCGATGCCTCCAGCTCGCACCGCCGTCTTTCGCAAACCTGCCGATCTCTACCGTCGGTTACGATTCTCGACTAAGTTAAAAGCCAAGGCATAACCAGAGTCCGGCTCTTTTCACCGTCGCCGACGACTCAGTTCCGAATACTGCCGCCGTATCCAGCAACGATTAGCCGAGTTATTCGACGCCCTGGCAATTCAGCCCCCGGACTTCGCTGCAATTACCCAGCTAGTCAGCCTACTGCCTAGCTAGGAGTTCAGCCTCCTCCCACAACGCTGAAGAAAAATGTAAAATTCATGTAGTTCGTTGTTTGCACCTACAAAGGTTGCGGCGTTGTCGCATTATATGTATATTCGAACCCTTTCCACGCCTGCACTTAAATTTTTTAAAAGCAGCAAGGAAGGCCACTGTAGTGAGACCTACGTCGCAGTACCGGCCCGGTCGTTCTACCTCGCAAAGCAACGGGACACCAGCATGGCAGATTTTTTCTCAAGAAAATCTTTTTGGAGAAGAATTGCATGTACTTTCCGTGGTTCGGAGCCCACATTAAACTGCAGGTCTTCTATGTCTGTCTGTGCAAATTATCACCAAACACAATCACAGGAGAGAGGTCGCCAACGCCCTGAATAAATTATAGCACTAAAAAAATAAGAATAAGAATTTAGTTTTCAAGTTCTTAATCTCATCAACAAAGTGCTGTTTTCTGCGTGCGTCATCAAATGGCATTGAAGTCCTGATACCGTTAAAGATCCCAATTGTCTTTCTTCGTGATCTAGTTTTGCGTTATTCCAGAAACGCCTAGTAAGTGCTTATTTTCTATACAGCTGACGTTAGCAGAAAAATCTAAACTGTAAATTGAGACTGTTTATGGTCTTTTGACTGCTTAGACAATTATACAAAATGTAACACAAACAAAGTAAAGTTACCAATATGTTAGAATAGATGCGTGCAGCTTGACTACTCGAATGATTAACATCGATTTGAGCCGTTGCGCAGCAAGGCTACGCTGAAGTGAAAAGAAACAGCTACGAGGTACTAACTAACTGGGTAGATGGCGCACAAATGAGAACACACTGAAGAGAGAATCCAACTGTCTAAGAATCCATACATACATATATAAAAGCACAAAGGGTTTTTTTCTCCCCTTCCTCCAGCGGCTACCGCTTCACCAATTTGGACCATTTTTTTTTAAATGAAAGGTCTTTATCCACAGATGGAACATGAAACATTTTTATATTTTTATTCTACGTCAATTTTTTAATAATAATTATTTTAATTTATAATATATATGACGGTCGGCTAGACGCGCGTCACTTGGGGCGCCCTCTACAGTAACGTCGCGTGTCATTTTTGGAACTAATGCATCACGTGACTTGACATTTCGCCGGTTCTATCAACGCTGTCTGTCAGTGCATTGTGTGCTGGGGTAACACTAGTAGTATATTATTATATGAGCGATTATGACAGCCATTATTCACGAAGATGATGCCCACGAGCCGCAGGCGAGTGGCGCAAATCGTCCGAGTGAATAATGGCCATAATCGCGAATGTGATACTATGCTTTTTCTGCACCTATTAAACAAATAAATTAGTCTCGTTTTAGTGGTTGAATTATTAGTTTGCACAGATTGTAAAACGTAAACAAGCAATATGGCGATACACTTGGCTGTCACGCGAGTCGATTGTCAGCCGCAGAAAGACTTGATCGCGGGCGATTTAAAAATCAGCAAAACAGTGATTTTTGAATTTGTATTTGTGATTGGTCGGATAGTGAATTATGAATCCATAATTCAGTACAGTGAATTATACGTACGATTTTTCACGAAAAAAATGCTAATAATTGTCATATAATTAAATAGGTGTAGAAAAAATAAATATTTCGATTTAAGAAAATTATCTACGACGGCAATGCTCAGTCAACTAACACGCAGAAAATTTTGGAGTGCTGCATAAAATAGCTCATTAGGCTACAAAAAAACTTTTATTATGTAATGTGATAATTTAGAACTTAGTAGGAAGGTGACTCACTTTGTATAAATTAAGTTTTATATTTTATATACATAATAATTATGTGCATAAATTAAATTGAAATATGTGTAATTCAAAAGTAAATAATTTAATAACTTATCTGTGTGAAAAAGCTGTGACTTATAAACACAACAAAATATTTAGTGACAGCAAGCATATTACTAAATACTGTCACGAAGAATGAGTTTGAATAGATGTGTTTTCTTCTATTGTCAGCCTCTAACCAACACTGATTAAAACATTAACTTAAATTTCTAACCACTTCACTAAAATGTTATAAAGGGTTACACTTAATTAACAAAACAAACACAACATGCTGAAACATCTCGAACAGACACAGACAACAGCGAACGAGCTAGCCAGAGTTGGAAACTCGGAAACAACAAGTACTAATTTGAAGCCTTCAAAGTTATAAGACAAAACATCGAAGGGAGGTATATATCAAATGAAACCCTTTGGTTTAACGACTAAGAATTCAAAAGTTATGCTTAACACATAATAGTTGAAATTTAAACAAATGACAATAAGTTTCTAATTTAATATTCTTGTTATAATTTAAGCCACTTTCTGATAATATTTAATCAACACAAGGAAAAAATTGAAACACACAAATCGATTATTATCTTGATTTTTCTACTTCAAATTTTTCCCGACTAGCCAAACTTGAACAGCTTATTTCAGTGTCCTAGGTTTATTCATCTAAGCAATTTACTGCAATATTTGAAAAACAAAATAAGCATTGTAACTACAGCCGTTAACACTGTTACGTAAACATTTCACTTATGAAGACAAGTTCAAGAAAACCATCCAATAAATTTGAAAATAATCGTCTTTTAATACAAAACGATATCGTAAGATATTAATTGCAAAATATTAAAAATTTCCAGAAATATTAACATTGTTGCTTTCGTAAAATATAAATAACTATAATGTCTTTATAGGAATGTAGACAGTGGTGGATTAAAGTACTTAGAGGCCCAGAGTGGCAACTAAAATCTGTTTTGGCGCTATTCCGACTGCACTGGTTTTTCTTTCTCTGCGAGGATCTGACTGCGCGCAGTTCAGAATCAAGTTGTGATTTTATGTACTCAAACAGTAAGCATTAGCATCTCATAAATAACACACAATAAAATCAGCTCTAAACAATATATTGTGTTCAACTATTTACAAATTATAAAATGCATTTTAATTAAAATTAACAAGTAGATTATTTTTAGTAACTGTATAAAAAAAATCAATTCTGGTTCCACACGATACATCTTCTTCTTCTTCTTGTAGTGCTATACCCTATTCAGAGCGTTGGCTACCTCTCTCGTATGTCTGTGTTTGGTGCGCGGCGATAGATAATTTGCACAGACAGACATAGGGGACCTACAGTTTAACGTGGGCTCCGAACCACAGGAAGTGCATGCACTTCTTCTCCAGAGAGGGTTTCCTGGGGAAAAATCCACCTCGCTGGTTTCCCGTTGCCTTGCGAGGGAGAACGCCCGGGCCGGGGATCGAACCCGGATATGCTGCATTGGTAGCCCGAGCTCTTACCATTGAGCTACGGCCGCTCTACACGATACATAGAAAAATAATAATGCAAATTCAACGACAATGGGAAGGGGAGCTGGTCCAGGGCTACGATACGGTCCTACTGTTAAGCTAAACGTAATAAAATACAGGTTTTTCAAAAATTCGAATTTCAGAGATTCGAAATAACTTCACATTCCACTAGAAATGCGGAAATGTGAGCTGCTTACCTGAATTACAATATTTATATTTTATTTAAACTGATCGTCATTCCTCATCTAACTATGATATATCAATAAATATAAATTAGATTTACCAAAACTTAGTTTGCATTGCTCAGCACAAAGCTGTAAGAACATTAGTGAATCCAGACACCTGAACAGATCTGTCCATTTTAACAGAAACTTTTAATAAACTTTTAAAAATGCAATAAGTTACTAGAAGACGTTTATTGTAAAAATGAAATTGCTTTCTGTGGAATTGTGGCTAGGCGCCGGAGTTTAACACGGTGATCTAAACTAAAATTAGTTTTACGCATTCTTTGAAAGAGCAGTGATCAACTCGAAAGCTGAATTTAAGACAATATTATTTCTAGCGGACTTTGCTTCCACAATATTCAAGTCAGCAACAAAACTAAGCACGATCAAGGAGTCGCATTTCCGGGCTCTCCGGAATTATAACAAGCAAATTTTGTTTTCAAAATAATCGAATTTGTAATAAGACCACAGCGGGAGAGCTAGTGAGCTCTTTGGAGTTCAGTTGAAGAATTTTGTACTTTCTGATTGGGAAGCGGATTTTATAGGGAAAAGGGCCTGAGAGAAAACTACTCCTACTCGAACTAAATCTCGGCCTCCGCACTCAATAATATGGAGGCAGAAGCGGCGAACGCACTAATTTTCGTTTAAGTCTGAGGGTTACCGAACTAAACTAAAATGAATTAAGCACAGCAAATAAATTCGGAAATACTTTTTATTGTTAACACTTAAATTTTTTTATCTGCTAATTACCTGTAGTCAAGTTAAATGAGTTCATTTAAATTGTAATATTTATTTGCCGTTTTCAGCTTTAAAGATTGATTTATCAAATTTTAAAAGTTACAAACCTGCAAACTCTAATTTATTTAGTTAGTTTGATTACCTACAACTTGCATTATTAAATCACTGTTATTCACTTTGTGTTGGTTAACGTCAGCACTTTTAATATTGTAAACAAAGTTTCTGTTGTTGCATCAAGCTATCTTGCTGTATATTTCGTATTGTTTGAAAATTGGCAACATTTACATCATAGCGTAATTGACGTAGTTCATTTAATTTGTTGCATTAGATCAAAAAATTATCAAATTTGCATAATTTGTACATTAATACAAAGCTGTTAAAAACAATACAGTAATTTATTCAAAATTACCAATTTATATTTATTTGAATGTCGAGGTATGTTTTTCTTTAGGCAGTTACAAGACTTTCAAACTATTTCATGTTTAGCTAACGTATTAAAAAAAGTTGTTGGCCAATTTATATGATTTTGTGCGAGTTCTTGCGATTTGATATTAATGAATATTTTTTTCATATATTGGGTACTTATACAATCTATTGGCATATCTAATAAATCTCTTAATGCTGTTTGTTATTTGTTGTTGTTTATTTTGGTGTTGTGTTCAAGAATTTAATTTCACTTAAATCCAGTAAAGTTGTAGGAATTGGGTCGGTAGGTTATCATAAGGATCTTGGCGCTCACTTTAAAAATTATTACCAACTCTTTTATGGTCTCGTTTTACCACCGAGACCACGTGACCGAATTACTTATGTTATGGTTACCTTCACAGGACCAATACAAAATTTACCTAGCACATGCTAACACCTAGGGTAATTGTTAAACTACGGTGTGTGACACTAGGAGCTGTGAAAGCACACCTTACGCCTAATTTCTAAAGTAAAGAGTTGTACAAAGTTTACTCTCGCCAATGCTCTGTAAAGCCATTGGCAAGAGGGTTGTAGGAATTGGGTCATTACTAGGTTATCATAAAGATTTTCTCGCTTATTTTAAAATTTGTTTTTAACTTTTTTTATGGGCGAGTTTTACCAGCGAGAGCCACCCCGTTTGTTCAATCAATCCAATGATTTTTGTTATTGGTACCTTCAGAGGACCAATACTAAATTTACGTGACTTATATTAGGCAAACGCTTACAGACGCCCTTAAATTCACTGATTGGGATTCGAACCCACTCCCCTTTGGCAGGGTAGCTGCAAAACTCTGTCCACTTTTCCACCGCCGGCTCTGGGCACTTTTTTTAATAATATAGAAATATGTAGCTAAATTACTGTAATTGGTTTTGTCGAATTTTTATTTTTAATATTGTGCCATAAAGTTTTCCAAATCTGTGTAGTTTCTCTTTGATTCTCAGATCTGACAAACTTATAAAATTAACTACCCTAATAAATTATTTATAGTTTTTCTTGTAAGTTGAAATATTATTGGCGATATGAACGCAACGGCTAAGAAAAATGATATAATGCAGGAAACGTTTCAGTTCTCAATGTCTTTGTTTGATTAAACGATTCTTTAACCACCTGTTAACTTCAAATTTGTTTTTTGCTCATATATTTCTTGTTCGTTTCGGTAGATTTTTTCAACAGTCTTTCCCTTGTAATCATATCTAGAGCGTTACTCAATCATTCAATTTTTCACCACAGGAAATAAAATTGCGTGACGATATAATTTTTTTGTAAATGAACTGCTTGGATTTATTTGCATAAGCTGACTAATATTATAACCGTTTAACATAGCACATTATTTAGACAAGTGTTCCCTGCAATTTACATAAGTTTAATGTTATAAGTTTATGGTTTAACAAAAGAAACATTGTTAGTTAGTATGTTATGTTATCAAGTCTATATAAAATACGCTAAGCAACGTTTTTAGCCAAGTTAATGAAATTGTGCCTTTCACGGTTTATTTTTTTAAATTAAGTTTTGTCTTGTTTTGTATGTATCTTGTTAAGAACATTAGCAATAATTTTTAAAGCAAACTGCAACTAACTTTGGAGCTTCAATGCGGATGTGATTAATTTTTGTGAGAAGGCAGAGTACATAAAGTGCTTCTCTAATTTCCTGCTACAAACAGAATACGAGTTCGTAGTGTTTAGAAAAAACCTTTTGGGCCGAATTTTTGTTTGGCAAGGAAGTTAAAAAGGTCGGAAGAATTGGTTGACGGGGTCGAGTGTGGTCCATTGTATTTGTTCAGTCACTCTATTCAAGGCAAGATTTAGTAGCGTCCTTCGTACACTAGATGGAAATTGCGATAATGGAGTTTTCGTCCTGCCTCCTTACAAAAAGTCGGCTGCGCTTCAGGCGTTTCCGGACACAGTAACTAACACAAAACTTGTAGCCCCTAATTCGGGGATATAAACAACCGCAAGTATAAACAAACCGACGGTTTTTCTTTTATTCAAAATTATAGGGCAACAACTTTGTACAAATAAAAGGATGAAACGTGACTTAGTTGTCAGTTTGTTTTAAAAATAAAATTTACGAGATTACAATTCGAGTCAAAACCGTAACTAGCTACGTAGTAGATGGAAAAATAATGCTGAAAACGTAAACATGCTAATTCGAAATGCATCGACGGTAGTTTTCCTTAAAAAGCTGTGAAGTTTCTTAACTCAACTTTTTACTTGGAAGTTTTCTTAACATTACTCTACTCCAAAAGGTTTTGTTTTATTTTGTAGATATAAACTAGATTATTTACCTAAGATTTCCAAACATTATTAAATTTTACTTAGTTCACAACCTATAATACTTTTCTTTATAGCTATACTTCGTATAGCGAGCAAGGTAAAAAGTTTGTTTCATTATATTATGGCGTTACATTTCTAAAATTTTTCAAAACAAATGGCTTCATAACGATATACATGGTGTGGTGAAAATACAAATAAATATAAAAACTCCGAGTGTAAATTCACACCAGTGTTGGTACTTCTTTTTCAAAAATAATTACCAAAACAAAAATTTCGGTTGCACTTTATTAGGGTAGCAGTAAATCCGTTTAACTAGTAAGGCGTGGGTTTCCGGTTAAATACACGCAATATGGCTTGGGAAAGTGTGACGCCCAGGCAATAAATTGCATACACTATTGAAGCGACGCCAATACAACCTTAGCTGTTGAGTTGTCAATAAATTCCAACTATTTATTTATTTGGGGTGTTTGGCGTAATTCATTGAAAAATTGGCTCCGAAGTTCCTTTGCTTAAGGTTTCTTAGATACAAATAAGAACACTTATCTATTCGTATTCGAACTATTCGAACTAAATTCCATTTTTGTGTTTCTTTCTGGATTGGTCATTACTGACACCAACCCGTTTATTATAACAAATAAAAGTGAAGACCCAAATGTAAATTAGATGGTAGCAGATAATAGTAAACAGTTGAGTACAGAAATATAAATGTTTTGATACTAGAGTGAATATAGAAAGAGATTGTAAGATAGAAATTACAACGAGAACATAAAGGGATAGGAACACACTTAGAAAGGTAAAATTAATATTATGTGAAAGAAACCTTTATACAGATCTATAGTTAATTGTTACGAATTGCCAATATTATTTTACGGAGTTGAAACATGCACATACACGCTCAAGAGAATGCTAACACTCATTGGCAGAACAAGTTACCAATGAGGAAGTGTTAAATAGAATGGGAGAGGAAAGAAAAATTATAAAGATAGTAAAAAAAGGAAAGCCGAATATGTACACATAATGCAGCACGATAGGTGTGAACTACTACAAAGATTATGTTAATGATACCGAAGATTGAAGGGAGAAGAGGAAACAGGCAGTTACAATAGGCAGTAAATTTTCTCCGTTTAATTTACCGTAGCGGCGTCTGCCAAGAGTCTAATCCGCCAAAGTCATTAAAAAAGAATTGCGATACGTTCAATCAGTGCGCTTCTTCAAGACCCATATACGTAGAACAAACTACCAGTACGTCATTAGGCTGCGAGTTCCCCAACACTAACTAATTATCTATTAAACATGCAGATCAGTTCCAGAGCTAAAAAGCAGATGACCCTCCGAAGCGCCCAAGAAATTTACTTGGCTGCACAGACGTACGACTGCCACAAGAGTACTTTCCATAGCCAAGAGTCGCGATGTTTTCATAGGGCTACCTTGGTACTCTTACCACCATTTATCGTCGCTGGTAAATTTTTCCGAACTAGTCGGAGCTGGTATTGGTACTGGTATACGGTGGTCCGTTTTAGATATGTGGTAACCGGTCTGATAATAGCAATCGGTACCTGAACAGTGCCGGGATAACAGCGTCCGGGTCGATTGACTATGGACATGATCAGGTGAAACAAAATCTCACCTCTAGGGCCTGCGTTTTTGATGTCGAAAGACACGCTAGTTTATTTTCAACAACCTCTTCACCTGCCAATCAATGGCAACTAGCCACCTGGTATCTTGTTTAGGCAAAGTACTACTCAAGGGAGCTTTCAGAGATAATGACTAGAAAAGGCTTCTTTTGAACCAATTAAAAAGACTTTGAACCTCTCTGAAGGGAGGTGGAGTACCAAGTTGACATTACACAAAACTTCAACGTTATCAAAACAAACTTCCACTAGTTGTTGGACCAACAGAAGAAGTAGACGCAAAATACATAACAAAGCATATCCTTTAAGTGATACGCTACAAAAGTGAGAGACGTCTACTCCTTAATTGTGCTGTTCTACATGTTTCTATATTTGGACAACACGTAGCTAAATCTACGTCCGGTCCAACGTAAATGTACAGCAAAAGACAAATGCAATGATACTATTAGTAGAGTCTCGTATAGGCACTGCACTTTTCAGGCAAGCAGTAAGAACGACAAACGTTGCTGCAAAACAGTAAACCAAAATCAGCTGCTTTGTAAGAACGTTTGTCGTTGTTACAGCCTGTCTGAACACTGCTACATGTACTCGACTACTTATAGCATTATTACATTTGTCTTTTGATATACTTTTCTTTACGCTCAATACTTTTATTAGTATAAACAATCGCGGAGACAGCATACTAATACATATCCATTTCAAAAAAATCTCGTTTTTTGGCATTGCCGTTTTTTAAATTATAATAATCAAATATTCTGATTTATGATTGTGTGCATGGTGAAATGCTATTGTTTGTGCTTTTTGGGATGTATTTAATAAAAAGACCGCACCGGAGCAAAACGTAAAACGGTAGCTTTAAGTGCGTAAGATGATGAAAAGACTTTTATGTTTACAAACTGCTCTTCTGAATATGAGGCACTCAACGTTAATTAAAGTAAAGTCACATTAGACATGTATAGAGCGATTGCGTTAAATTTGTGAATAAATGACACTATTGCAACTACTAACAAAACAGCAACTAAGAAAACATGCGGCTGCTCATTGAATGCTTGTAAAGAAAGTTTTAATATCCTCCCCAAATATTAAACAAAAATGAGCAAAATACTTTGCCTGAACTTTAGTATTCTTAAACAATTTCTATTTTTCCTAAATTCGAAGGTTTTATGCACAACGTTGTTAGCCTACAACAGTGGTAGTACAAAAAAACGAACATTGATATTACTTCGCAAAGCGCGAATGCAACACTTCGCGTCGTACAGGTAACGGAAGATACTGGTCGTACAACGAAAAATACTCAGTCGAAACCGAGCTAGCCATAACTATACCATTTGTCTAATAACCGATTCGAGAAGAGCGTCGGTTTTGTTCTTTAAAACCGCCGCGGTTCAGATTCGCTGCGATTGTAGAGAACCATACAAGCAGATTATTGCTTTCACACGTCTTAACTAAGATCTATACCATCTAGATACCAAACCTTTAATATGGAATGTATCCAATACCGTTTTTTTCAAGATTAACCATTTCTTGATACTATTTTGAAACTATTAGAAAACCAAAAAAGGAATAATTCGTCCGCCAAAAATTGGATAGGAGAGGGAAAATTAGCCCCCTCAAATATTGCAGTACCTAAAAATTAAGATCAAACTTTATTCTACCATCACTCATGAGCAATTTACCCTAAACAAAAATTTTTATCGGCTTCCGTTTATTGAAAAAAGCGTAAAAATTTTTATTCTTAAAAATTCATAGGTGTCGCAGACAAATTGACGAACTGGGACACAAATTAAATTGTAGCTTATCTCATAATTTTTATTTTTTCGAAACTTTTAGTGCACAGTAACATTGTGTCTACATAAGGTTATTGTCATAAATTTAATTATTTATTATTTAAAATTAATTCTGTAACTCGTTTTTAAGTAAAAAGGCGCTTTAGTAAAATTTTTCCAGAAATGGTAGCAAAGGACATTTTGAAGCTAGAAAGTTCTTAAAGTGTTGGTTTAACGCTAAGGTCTTCTATCACATTTCGTTTGTAGATTTACAAAATTAATTTCTAAAACCATGCTATTAAAAAGTGTTTTTGAAAGCTTATTTCCCTGATGAATTATTGATACAACCCTGTATTCCAAAACGCCTTAAAATCGGCCCATTTATTTGGGAGATATCATACATGCATACATACATACCTACCCACATACAGACACTCTTTTAAAATAGAGTTTTGGGTTCCTATACGTTCAAAACATGTATTTCCGTCAAAACGCCATTTTGAAAAGTTATATGAAATCAATGCTTGGGAACACCCAAGGTATAGAAAAGTGAAAAATGAAATCACTAACTCACTGCGTCCCTAGTAATTTCAGGGTATCCGAAATTAATCCAATTCAAAAAAAACACAAACAAGCTTATCTTGGAAATTATGTAATGGACGGATTACAATAAACGGGCAAAATGAACGACGCTATTTAAAATAATAGTCTCATGCCGAATCCTGTGAGTAACATTTGCGTACTCTTTATTCCTGTATTTTGCTTATTGGCGAGGAATTTCTTTTCTCTAGCCCCATACAAAGAAATCACAATTATATAAATCTACAAAATTAAATAAACCGATTAGTAAAATACACCGTTTCTATAAAGTAACCCCGCCCCCCGAAACTAACTTTTGAACAACTTGATATTTTACCACAACATTTTGTGTGCTTTAATGGGAAACTATTTACTATTTTTTAGCTCATAATTAAATTTTGTATCGTTCAAATGGGGGCTGGGCGCCATTTTGATTTTTTTTGTAATAAACATAGGGGTCGAGTGACACCTCATTTGAAAGGTCTTTTAGTTCTGCGCCTGATCCTAGAGTTTCAAAGAAAAATATTTAGCGATAACAAAATGACAATGTTTGAAGGTAAAGAAGTCTATTTTAAAAAACTAAGAATTAAACCAAACAGAAATTAAATGAAGTTCGAAATTTTTACCATTCACTTCTTGGCACATGAAAACTCGGTTATAAAATTCCTGCCTTATTACATTTCCAAAAGTTTCTTCAGTGATATTTCTGCAAACTTCTGTAATGCGTTGCTTCAGTTCTTCAATTGTTTCTGGATGGGTTCTGTACACTTTCGATTTTAAATATCTCCATAGAAACAAATTTGAGGGGGTTAAATCTGGGAAGCGAGCCGGCTATTCTACAGTCCTCCGCCTAACAATCCATCTTCCAGGAAAATGTCCGATGAGAAAGTCAGAAACAGGCCTATAATAATGAATTGTTGGAACACAACGTTTTCAATATTATTTCCAGCCACCTGAAATATTTCTGGGTAAATTTTGTCCTGCAAATGAAAAAGTGGACTACTGGATAAAAAAATCAGAACAATTTTGAATGGAGTGCGTCCATTAGTTTAAAATCCGTCATTTTGTTGTTGCTGAATATTTTTCATTAAAACTTTAGGACCAGACGCAGAACTAAAAGACCTTTCAAATGAGGTGTCACTCGACCCCCTATCTATTTAAAAAAACTTAATGGAGCCCATCCGCAATTTTGAATGATTCAAAATTTAATTATTGGCTAAAAACTAGTATTTAATTTCTCATTAAAGCACACCTAATGTTGTAGTAAAATATCAAGGCGTTCAAAAATTAGTTGGGGGGATGGGGGTTACTTTATACACAGACGGTATAAGTTCCAACAAGGTGTTCATTCGTAATTCCTACACATGCGTGTATTTTATGAAGATTTTAACCTTATAAGCAGGTGTATGTGTTGCGTACAATGCTAAATACTCCCTGTGGCATAAATCCCATTTCATTAGTCGACAACATAGAATACAGAAATTTTTCCTGCCAAATACAATATCCGCGCATTTTTGAAGTTACGCATTTAGGTACGAGAATGTCAATCTGTAGGACAAATCTTGTAGTAACAATATTAGGCTTTTCCTCCGCTGCTTCCAAGATTTACGGTTCTGCACCAACAAGTCTGGGAAAGCTGTGATCTTGTATTTGTTGTTGAAAGTATCATGATCTCGTGAATGTTGGACGGTTCCCGTGAAAATACGAATACTTGAAATTCAACGGTTGGGAAATCGCTCTCAGTAAATTCATCTCGCTTGCGAAGCGTTTCCTGCGGCTTCTCCATAACCGAAAACAATATCAGGAAGTTCATTCTTGGTAAAATTCTGTACTGTAACACAAAAAAAATTACCTGCCAACACCAGGAACAAACTGAATGTAAATTATTGTTACCAGCTTTGCAATTCATAAGAATTTTTTGTACAGTTTTTATTGTAAGTTTTTCAATTTTTCTCTTTCTAAGCTTTTACATATTTACACTTAAAATTTTATTTTATTTTGCAGTTCTTGAGCAATTTTAAGGCAAAATTTTATCACCGTTACATTATTTTTTGTGTAGTTTGTGCTTGAATTTCTGAAACAATGTATTTTTAAAAGATTTCCAGCATTTCTCATAGCAACACCTTCTTCTAGATCGATCTCTTTAGGTAGCATCCTTAACTTTTGCTGCAACTATTATAAGTTGAAAACTGCATGAACGGTGTACTTACCCAACTTTAGCATCTGAACTTATATTTCATAGACGTATAATCCATTATGTAGGCTTAACTTTAGTATAACACCATTTGTTTTCTTTTTAAGTCAAAGTTTTGAAAACTTGAAAGGTTATATATAATACAAACTTTTCACTGAGTATATAAGTTTTGTAATTCAACAATGTTTTACAACTATTTGCTATAATACCTTTTGTTTAATTTCTTGCCGTAAAATCTCCTCATAAAAGAAGGAAAATAATAAGGGCCGGATGTGGTTTCCTAACAGCAAAGTACTGAAATATCTGTTAAATAAGCCAACAGTATTTTACAGCGTAAATATTTAAAAATTTGGTAATGGATAATTGATAAATATCGGAGGCAGCAAATGTTTTAAAACTTATAAAAAATATAAAGATGTACTATTATAGAGAGTAAAAGTTTTTCTAGTACCTGTCTCGTAATGTTTAATTTGCATGTTACTACTACTAATTGAAAAGTAACAACTTTAAGGTTAAATTCATTTTCTGTTTTTCTGTAAACATACTTGGTAAAGTAGCAGATGACGGAATTTCCAACAAAGAACAAAAATAAGGGAAATTTGGAAAATCAATACTTCATGACAAAAACCTCGAACATTTGCTGGAAAGATAAGATACAATACATCCCACAAATCTAACTTAGGAAACCCGGCAGCTATTCTAGTAAGTGAGAAATTGAATTTAGAAGAAACTAATAAAATTTAACCTTTCTGTACACAAAAACTTTTGTTCCACATAGACAAGAGAAGTAGAATGTAATACAGTTTTAAAAGGTATAGTCGTAACTGTAAGGGTGATTAATTATTTAGTTATACAATTTAAAATAAAAAATTTAAGTATATCCATGTTCGATTCAACTGTAAACGAGTATCGAACAAATGTCTTTATATAAAATCATTAACAGTTTTTTATATCCAGTGTGCGGATTTCTAGTCCAGTATTTTAGTCAGTACTTAAATTATGGGGCAATCAATTAAATGTACGGTGCATCAATAAAATTTTACAAATTATTTACGGGCCTAAAATATCAACACACTCATATGTTTAACATCAGGAGCTTGTTTAGATACGTATTATTTATCTGGCCAGCTGGTTTATTATCTCGAGCTATTTTATACCGAAGTTTATAAGCGCAGAAGATGAATGGTTAGGGTTTTTGAAAGTGCTACACAAAACAATTTTATGAAACTTTGCAAAAATATTTTTAAGGGCAGAACCTCTGTCAACGCTAAACAAAACGATGTATCTGAAATATTGTAGTTGTAGTTGCAACAATCTTGCAAAATCGTGCAACATATTTCAGGTATTTTTTTTTTATTAGTTTGTTCTGGGCTTTGGCCTTAACTTGCCTTTCGTCACTACGACCCTTAATGGTTCTATTGTGACTTGTGAGCCCATGTCTTGTTAGAGAAGTTGTAGGCTGTTGAAGAACCTAAGTATATCTCTGAGATTCGATTCCCTTATTTCGGTAGGTGTAATAGTCTCCTTTCCAAAAATTTTGTGTCTTCGACGACCGGCAGCGTTGCATCTGCATAGGATGTGTTCTGCCGTTTCTGCTGCCTCGTTACATAGTCGGCAGATTTGGTCCTCAGCCTTACCAATCTTGAAGAGATGGTATTTTAGTGGAGCGTGGCCTGTGAGAAGGCCAGTGATGGTTTGTAGCTCGTTCTTGCTGAGAGACAAAGCATTCCTTGCTTTCTTTTGCGAAATAGTTATAAACTGTTTTGCCTGACGTTGTCCCGGTATGTTTTCCCAGTACGAGGACTTCGTTAGTTCCTCCCATAGACTGACCTCGTGTTTTATGTGGCATTTCTGTACACCACAGCAAGGTTCAGGTCCAATGTAAGGCGTCATTGCTCCTCTTTTTGCGAGTTCATCGGCCTGTTCGTTGCCTGGTATACCCTCGTGCCCTGGAACCCACCATAATGTTACGTGGTTTTTATTAGCCAGTTGCTTGAGGTTACCCAGGCATTCCCAGACCAGCTTAGATTCGCAAGTGTAGGCTTTTAAAGCCTTTATTGCTGCTTGGCTGTCTGTGAGTATATCGATTGTTGCACCTCTATAGCCCTTCTTGAGGTTTATTCGTGTGCAGAGGATTATGGCGTATACCTCAGCTTGGAAGATGGTAGTTTTGGATCCAAGGGGTTCGTGAATACGGCACCCAGGACCGTAGATACCCGCTCCAGTTCCCCCTCCTTCCATCTTTGACCCATCCGTGTACCATTGGAGCGATCCTCTTTTAAAGGGAGACACTCCTGTGGACCACATAGCCCGGTCTGGGATGTTCACTTTGAAGGATTGATCAAAGTTGTATTTTATTTGCATAAAATCCGATACGGTGTAGGCCGTTCGCTCTAGATGGGCGAAGGCTTAAGATTTCTAGGTGGCCAGTAAGGTCCCCTGATTTGAATTTGTTTGTCCTGCCGAGTGTCAACGCATGTGACATCGCCTCCTTTTGCACTTGTAGGTGTAGGGGCGTTAGTCCTAGCATGGCTTCCATTGCTGCGGTTGGACAGGTGCTCATTGCACCTGTAATACTCAGGCAGGCGAGACGTTGTATCTTCTCTAGCTGTGACTGAGTAGTGACTTGTTTAGTTTTTGGCCACCATACAAGCGATGCGTAGGTGACCATGGGTCTTATAATAGTCACGTATGACCAGTTGATCAGTTGTGGCTTTAGACTCCAGTTTCTTCCAAGAAGCCTGCGGCATGTAATGGTTGCTACCACCGCCTTCTTCTGAAGTTTTTTAATATGTGAGTTCCACGTTAACCTTTGGTCTAGTGTAACTCCAAGGTATTTGACTTCATTGCTGAAGTTGATGGTCGTTCCTTCTAGCGTGGGAGCTTTTAGGTTTAGCTTCCTTCGTCTAGTAAAGGGGACTATAACCGTCTTCTTCGGATTTATGCTTAGGCTTTGGTCTCGACACCAGCTCTGGATGGTGTCGAGAGCCCTCTGCATGCGTTGTGACACGTTGTGTCAAATTTGCCACAGACCATTATCACTAGGTCGTCAGCGTATCCCTGTGGCGATAGGACCCCTCCTTGGGGGCAGCCTCTTGCGGCTGTTATGGTAACTGTTTCTCCTCCTAGCTTAGCTGTAATTTTACGACTTTCTAACATGGCTTTGATCCATTTGATAATCGAAGGTTCGAAACCTTTCTTCATGGCAGCTCTTTCTATTGCTACGAAGGAGGTGTTGTCAAAGGCACCCTCAATGTCAACGAAAGCACAGAGAGCTATTTCTTTTGCCATGTACGTCTTCTCCAGTCCTTTGACAAGACTGTGCAGAGCCGTTATAGTTGATTTGGCCTTTTGATAGGCATGTTGGTTGGGGTGAAGCGGTCGGCTTGGAAGTACCTCGCTTCTCGGGTATTGATCTAGTACCTTTTCCATTCCCTTTAACAGGAAGGAGGTGAGGCTTATGGGTCTGTACGACTTGGGCTGGGTGTTTGAGCGCCCTCCTCCCTTAGGTATAAAGACCAGTTTCGCCTCTCTCCATATTTTGGGAATATGTCCAAGGCAATAACTGGCCTTGTATAGTTTGCAGATGGTGAGCAGCAGGTCCTCTATAGATTTTTGTAGTAGGGCCGGAAAAATGCCGTCTCCGCCGGGTATATTTCAGGTATAACGGCATGAATTTGAGTACACCCATTCTTTTTCTTTACTTATTGAATTTTAACATTTTTTTGCTGTTCTGGGACTTTGCTTATATCGTTACCTTAGAAAACAACACTAAAACGAATGTAGAATGAATATCTTTTACATCAATTGCTATAAGTAAAACAGCGTAATAACGTCGGAAAGTATATGGATTCTGGATAAGAAATTGGGAGGGTGAGTTATCTCTCGCGCACTTAAGCCACAATAGGTGAGCCCATTGTGCTACCACCCCAGCAGCTCTCAAAATAGGGCATCACCCAAGCCACCCAACCCTTTGGGTGCACCTGAGGACGTCCGCAACTGGAGTGTTGCTGATTTCGGCCATGTCAAGCCAGAAGTCTGCCAACATGGACCCTCGTGTTGTTGCGAGGGCTGGGTAGTGACATATGAAGTGTTCTGACGTCTTGTCGTCCTTGTTGCATGCACGACAGTTTGGGCTGTGCATGTGTTGTTTTAGGGTGCAGTGTCCAGATAAGATACCCACAACTAGTCGCAAGTTCTTTCAAGACAGTTGCACGCAGTAATTGGCTGCATTTTATAACATAAAGCTTAATGTCTTTAGGGATATGGAAATTACGAGTTCTAGCCCCCAAAGAGGTTCTTCGGAGACCAGTCTCGCAATCTCGTCAGCCATTTTCATTGCCGTAGTTGCCGTCATGTCCTTTCAGGGAAACGACATTATCTTTGGAGATACCTTCTAAAGCTTCACGAAACTGCAGTGTAACTCCTGAGGTAATTTCGCAACTGCTTAGGGCCAAGTAAAGCGGCCCTGCTGTCAGTGCAGGTATCAATACGTTGGTTTTTGATTTGTGGTTTAAGAATTGCATTTGCACCATGCATATTCCCACTACCTCCGCTTGGAAGACAATGGCAATTTTGCCTAGTGATATACTTTGGCGTAGGTTTAGGTCATCGGAGAAAATTCCGGCACCCGTTCCATGCCTTATTTTAGATCCGTCGGTAAAGATGGATATGTCAATATTCTGGGTTGGTTTAGCATTTGCACAAACACTACAGTGTCTATCAAAGGCGTATTGTGAAGAGAGATAGTCTACCATAGCGTTCCAGAAGAGGAGTCTTGACGATTGCCTTATCCAGGATGCGGGTATGTCTGCCTTTCTTGCCTGCTGTGTTGCACAGCTTCTCATAGTGCAGCTTCAAAGCAGTCCTCACAGTACTTCCTGCACAAAGAGATCAAGTGGTGGAAGATATAAGATCACCTCTAAGGCGACCGTGGGGGTTGAGTCTTAGTTTAGTTGCTGCCGTAGCCTATCTGACTCTGAGCCACCAGACAAATGCTCCATAGCCTAGCATGGGCCTGATCACGGCAGTATACAGCCATAATGTAATTCTGGAAGAGAGTCCCCAGGATTTACCTTAAGCGCGGCGACACTGCCAGAAAGCCATGCATGCGTTGTCAGTTTTATCTTTCAAGTGAGAGTATTGTCCCCCTCCGCCAGCAGTTAAACTCAAAATAAAATGTACACCAGAACTCGTTAGCAGAAGTCTACTGTACACGACTCAGAGTGTATTTCTACCTTCCTCGAGAAACGGAGTATAGTTTGAGGCAGGTAATGTATTCGTCAAAATTTCGAAAGGTGATATTTTACTAAAAAATCTGTAGTGTTTGTCTGAGTTTGTATGTGTGTCTGTTTGTGTGTATGTGTCTGTATACAGAATACAGCCCAGGCGAGTTTACGCAAAAAACCCAATGTAGGTTTAATAGATTGGTAGTAACACTGGAATGAAAACGCAACAAAACGATATTGGTCCGCCCAAAAACAGAGGTGGTGGGGAGGGGTGCTATATTTCAATCTAGACGCGCTCAAAAAAAAAGTTCAGATTTGTATGCTACGCATGTTCTATTTCTATTTCTTTGCGATACATTCTATGAATTTTTAAAAATCGAACGTGCCGATCTCGTTATTTAATAAACGAGGCCGATAATAACTTTCTGTTTAGGCTAAATTATTCATGCAGACAGTAGAATAATGTTCTTAACTTGAATTTTACGTACAGCAATTTTTAAGGAAGTTAATTTCTCCTTCCCACCCAATTTTTAATGGTCGAATATATTTTTTCGTTTTGGGTTTCTTTGTTTTTCTTCATTTATCTACCTAAACCGGTCTTTCGGGCGTGACCGCAGTAGAGGTACACACACAGCTACCTCATTATTTCCCTCGTATCATACGGAAAGCAATTAAAACTGAGAAACAATGTAACAACATAAACAGGAAGGATCGTTTCAGACTCGGTAAAGCTTGGACTACAGTAGTTTATCTTCTAAGGTCACGTAAGCATCATCAACCTCACGATCACTCTCCACCGGACCCGTCTCTGCCCAACGGTGATAACCAACCAGAATTCCGTAGTTCTGCCCGACTAGCTCAAAGGGATTTAAATGCTACGGCATTCCGGATTTGCATTCAGTGCTGAATCACTCTGAAAACGCAAGCTACAATGTTTTGCGAAACGTTAGTTTGTATGGGTTCACAAAAAGCTAACACGCATAAACCGATTAAGTATTATTGTCCTGGCAAACAAGATACCTTAAGATCAAATCCAAGTCCGCCCTAAAGTTCAAATAACCTAAGCACGGCCCTGTTTAGGCAGGCAGGTCCCACGAACAACCATGGCTCAAACATTTAGAGCAAATGCCTGTAATGTTAGACAAGCTACAGATCGGTCCTTACGATTAGATTAAGTGTAATTGCCAAATGACGACGCGGTCTAAGCCGAAAGTAAATTGTAATATTGGCAATTCAAAAAACGACGAAAGCCTCAAAGAATGTATATTTATTTATCGCTTTTAATACTATTATGATAATAACATGAAGGAAGTAAAGCGAGTCGTCTATAACATATGTATTCCTAAAATATCACTGCATATTCTCGAAACGAACTGAAGATTCTATCGTAAACTACCTAACGTACTACAGAAAGTTTTGTAGTTGGCATTAAAGCAGTTTTGATCTTATAATTTTCACATTTGGAACAATTTGAACAAGAACTAAAATGATTGATTGGGAATTTTGTCGGTGACTAAAATGTCTGAGAGCTAACTTGATCATTCTCGAGTGAGCAACTCAATAACGAGCTTTCACAGTAGTCGCTTAGTCCTCCTCCCAGGGCGCAGAAGTTTCCGCTTATTACAGTCCGCTTTGAATTTAGCTTCTCTTGAGAAAAGCAATAATTGTATTTGAGTACCTTCATATAACGCCTCGAATTTATGGGTACAGTCAACGTTCTTATATAGCTGATTTATGTTGTGATGAATTATTTCGCAGGTAATTTTATACTTACGGCGAAAAGATAGAAATCTTACACACCCCGTTCTTTTTCATTTCTTTACATTTCATCACTCTAACCTGAAATTTGTTATAAGGCAGCGTTACGGCTCATTACCTTCCCTAAAATTACTTCTTGTAAAGGAAGAGGAATTGCAAACTAAGTATACTTCCATTTATACGCACGATAGTTGTGGTTACAAAATCGCTATAATTTTGAGAATGAATTGCTTCACAACCTCGACCTTCTGTTCCTCATTCTCGCACGGAGAGTCATTTATCTCCCCTAATCCGCACCAGAACTCTTTATTGTGTAATTTGGAAACGATTGCAAACAGAGATTATTTGATTTAGAGACAAACGAACAAATTCCCAACAACGAACACTGATTTAACGAACGACTTTGAAATAACCAATAAATTACTCCTAGGGAATTTATTGCATGCAAATGTAAGCAGCAGCAAGAACGCGTTGTCACAGACATAAATGCTCTTTGTTGTTTGCTGCATGCTAGCTTTACTTTCAGACCGGCGAACGTGCTAATTTTCTCAAAAACTCACAATGGAGGGTATTCTGCGTGGAGAGACATTTTTCACTACTAATCTCTTTTTCACTCTTCAGACTCGCAGCTGATGTCAGGCGTGCTATAAAGGAATTAGTTCAATCTGAACGAAGTGCACATTAATCAGGGATGGCTTTACCACTTTGTAGGTTTCTGTGCGTACGAAAACGGATACTTTTCTCCGCCATGATTTCAATACTTTTAGTTTTAATTAAAATTTCAATTAATCGATTTTGCTGAAGGAAAAGCTTCATTCATTTATCATATTCGAACTTCTACATTTCTGTCACAATCTCAAATTAAAAATTATTATTTCGTATTGGCTGTTACTGTACCATGGAAATAATTCACGAACCGTTGTATTTAACAAAAGCAATCATTGCCTGAAAATGTTCAGAATTACGCATGGTAAATTACAATTACCTCTATCACCCGTAAGAACTGAAGGGCTATTAAATAATTCTAGGAAATTCGGTGCCGCTATCGGCTTACAAGGCTACTTTCAAGTGTTTTAACTGAAAGTTTCCGGTTTCGATTCCGTGCCCGGAATGCAAGATCGGCAATCAAAAGAGCAGGTCAAGTCGAGTAAACCCCGTAACAAGGTCGCTTCAGGAAAGTCTGTTTTAGACTGGTTGTGAATAGGACCAATTGAGCAACTCACGTATCGCAGTGTATTTATGCTCTGCGAAGTAGAAACACACCGTGGTATCAAGTGACATGAAAAGAATTTCTGACAACTTTTGACTGATAAGGTCTGTTAGGTTTATTCCTTAGGCAATGTCTGGTTACAACTGAAGATTTCAAGAATTTCACGTTTTATGGACGTAGGAATTTATTTTTTAAATTATATTTAGGAAATATCAAGGAATGTTAATATTTCATTTCATTATAAGGTTGAATATTATAATAGCATTGGCAAAATTAATCTGTTAAATTAACAATCCTTAAATAGTATTTGCATTTGTTTAATAGTTGATACCGGCTCATTACTAAATACAGTTTGCTTTAAATAACATGGTGAAAAATAAACGTTGTTAATACATTTTTAAATTTTTCTTTTTTTGCTCGTATTTCTTTTAAATAAATCCTGCAACTTTAAAACAAGTATGAAAAATAATTTCAAAAATTCGTATATATGTCAAGACTGATATGATCAGTAAAATTAAACTAATCTTGACATATTTTCCAAAAACAAATAGTATTTTTATAGAACTTACTAATTTCATTCTAAAAAAAGTTTAAAAATGAGACAAAAAAAGCAATTTAGTTCAGTTAATCAGCCAAAATTTTCAATCCAATTCGTTACCGAAGTGCTTCGATTTTAAGACAGAATGGGAATTTAATTTCCAATGCGTTTTACCTTAATCGAATTTTATTGAAAACGTGACTAATGCTTCAATTCCTTAGGTTTTGAGGAAATGCTTAAGAATCTGATAAATTACCACGACCAAGTTTTTATTACGGATTAAAACCAATAATCGGAGGCGTAGAGTTGCGGATGCAATAGTATCAAAAACACCCCACAAAATGTGAAGCAAAATGGTTGTTTTTTAGCGACACTTTGTTGGGATTGAATAACATACTTGCAGAACCTGTAAGCTACGAGCACGCATCTGATTAAGATGAGATTATAGTTAAAACGAGATCAAACTATTCCGTCCTCGAAAGGGTGTAACTCTGTATGAAAGTAGTTTTCATTGCAGTAAATTTAAATGGGGAAATCTACTTAAGTATGCTGCAAAATCAATCGATCCTGTAATCACGAAACCTCTAGAAAACATGACGAACATGGAAACTTACTACTGGATGAAGACCTTCTCTACTATCAGCAAGATAAAGCCTGCTCACTACGTATTACCCGTACGGCATTAATTAATTAACAAATTTTCAGATAACTGTATTGGCCAGCACGATCTCCAGATCTACGCTACTAGATGTTTTTTGTGGTAAATCCTGTACTTTACAAGACGCAGTCAGTAGAAACCGTCGAGAAACGGTTCAAACAGTTCGAGTTGAATTTGAAACTATTGTATAGGGCGCACCTTTTGATTATTTATTGTACTATTAAAGAACATGTTTTGCATTTTGTTACTAATATAACTTATAATATCTATGGTAACGTGGTGCATTTGTTTAAATACTTGGATTCCATTTATTACGCAATAAATGATTTTTTAATTAATAATTCGAGAACGAAACTAATTTTAAAATTCTGCGCTAAAGGAATACATTTTTCTAGAGCTACGATTTAATGTCACATAAGGGGTTGAATGCTATCCAAAATTTTATAGTTAGGTAAGCTGTCGGTGAAGGGGTAATTGGCTATCTATCATCTACACCTAATGTCCCAAGAATTTTATTTATTTACCGTGAAAAAATAAAATAGTCCTGAAAATTTGCACACAGGTCCAAAAAAGGCTGCTAAACAACATACTACAAGTCTTTTAACATTCCATGTTTCGTCACAGACGGCCGTTCATTCCTGCACGTTGATGTTCTTCAGTCCTGGTGTCTAAAGCTTTTTACACCAAATGACAGAGAGAGCTCCTTTACCAGCAATAACAGCAAAATCAGGAAGATTTAAGAAGAGAGGGAATGCGTCGGTGGATTTTTTCGAGCTAGCGATGCAACGGAACTAAACGCCGCCTACAACGTGAAATATTTCTTGTTTGGCCATTGTTTTGACGTTAACATTAGCATTGTCGAAAGAAAAATGGCGGAAACCTGATCATAATAAGAGTTGTGATGGCCGTTCTCCATGATTGAGTATTATATCCTGTGTAATTCAACCCAAATGTATGAAAAGATGATGCGTTAATAAATCGGGTGTTCCAAAACAGTCTAGGTCGGCCTGCTTTCTAACCTCCTGGTAGTCGACAACGGAAGTTTGCTCAAACGTTTAATTAGCTTTTTTGACTCGTGATGCTTGTGTACGTACACTCCGACTCCAAGGACAATTGGTGGCACGAATGAGCAGACACGATCGATTGCTCAATAGCTGCATTTTTGCACCGAACGCTGTCATTATTAGAACTTTTCGTTGTAATCATATTTTGCAACAAGCATTACAGAGTGTTGAGTGTTGCAACTGCTTATCCATCAGGTCAAAATCGGGCAAATCTCAAGGAAGTCCGTAATGAATCCGTAATTACCAAAATGGCTCCAGATTTCTTCTGTCAATTGCGTACGACCATACTTAGTACTCTCCCTCTTGTCTTTCTCAAGCTAAGACATAGAATACTGGCATCATCGTTTTCTAAGATAAAATCGCACATTTTTAGAAAAGCTCGTTTCTTGAAGGGGTCCCCAGGACCCCTTCTACCTTCTACGCCGCCACCGTGTGCTCTTATGGAAATAAAACCCACTTAAAACGAAACGTTTCTGGAACATGTGGAACGTTTCAATAAGAGCACATTTGTGTTCCAAATGAAACGTTCCGCAGGGATGTTCCAAATCTTTCTTTGGAACGTTTCAATGGGTTGTTCCAAAAACGTGCTTTGTTGAAACTTTAAATAGTTTACTGCGTTTGCGCAATTGTTTTAGTCACGCGGCTATTATATCTCCCAAATTTTTCTCTGATGCTTGTCAGGTTTTTTAAAATATATGAAATTAATTATTTATTCAAAAACGCAAACGCCGATCGCTATAATCTTTTATCGGTTCGATAGATATACAGTACTTTATCAGGTTCAGCAAAAATCTTAAACTATTTGTAAACTTTAGAATAAGAAAGATACTATTTAATATCAGCAACGCGTTTTCCGGCAGTTACGTAATTTTAACTACGCCTATTAATTAGCTATAGCTAAAAAATATATTTTTATTTCTGTGCATATTTTTGATAACTCTTTAAATAAACCATTTATATCGATTTTTATTTCGAAATCCAAAACGCATCTAATCAGCTGTAGGGCGGATGGTTCCGTTTTTACTATTCTTATACGGTATGCGACATCATAGGGTTGCCGATACAAAATGTTTTCTTAGAAATCTGACATACAATAAAATGAGAGAAGAGCATAAAGTAAATCTAAAACGCTTTTACACTTTTGCAAATACGGCAAGTATAAATATCTAGAATAGTCCACTTGAAGTTAGCGCTTTAGTTTTATTTCTTAGATTATTGTGTATTATATTTTATGTCTATTTTTGTATTTAATAAAATTATATATTATTACCTTGACTCTATTTCCTTTTGTTTTAATACTCAGTAAATTATAATTACAATTATGGCTTTGTTATTTTATAAATTTTAGTTAATTGTAGTTGTGGCTAGTTCCAAATAATTTCCTAGGTACTTGTTTTAAAAATGTTCTAACATTTGAAATTATACTACGGTTTATTGTAGTTCTCGAAACGCCTCAGATGCAATTTATAACAGTGTTAAGTGATGTTAAAAAATGTCTTTGGAACGTCTCATCTGTTTAGTTCCAGCCGAGACGTTTCTGAGTACCTCTTTAAATCATGTTTGGAACGTTCTAAGAATGTTTTGGAAACGTCTCTGCTGAAACGATTCAAACATGTATTTTGAACGTTTCGGTGGAACATTCCACTGGAATGCTTCTGATATAAGACATTGCACCTTCCAAAGACACTCTTTGGAACGGTTTTAGACCGTTCCATACAAAATTCTATGTTCCAGTGAAACACATTTGAGGCTGTTCGAGGAACGTAATTTTTTGACCTGGGTAATTATTAATCATGGAGAACAGAGGACTCGAGCTATTACTGCATTTTTATTTAAACTAAACCTAACTTACAAATGTGATTTGGCAATTATGGTGATACTTTGCTTCGGTGCTACCAGATCAATGACGCTTAGTACGCTAAGTCGAACGACCTCTACCCAATCGTCTTGACAGAGATCTGCCTGTTTCACTACTGTGTCTAGGAACGGAAATGTGGTAACTTTCTGATCGACTTGCCTGTACGTGCTATGTTTCTTTGTCTCCTTCTTTTCCGAAACTGCCTTACCGCAAAACAATTCTAAAACGCTGGAGAGATGAACGCAAGCTAAGCGCTGTTTCATATATCATTGCAGTTCTTATCTTTGGTAATAGTGCGTAGAGTATGTTTTCTTTAAAAAAAAATTAACGCTTAACTACCCGCACGCACGGTTGCTAATTAGCCTGCATTTAACATGCACCCGTATGCATAAATTCTTCTTTTCAAGTTCATCAAAAATAGTTTGCAAGCCATCTCCAATGATGTTCAGTAGTTTTCTTCAGAACTGCTAGGTCCCTTGAGACGCTCAGAACCTCTCCATCGCTGTGGCAGTAAAAACACTCCAATAAATCTAATTTATCATCAATTATGAATTCACTAAGCATCATTTGACTGCACCAGTGTTTAAGTAAATAACAACAGATGTGTCACTTAAAACAACAGGAGTAGCGCTCCGCAGTGCGCAGCAATGAAAAGCTTGGTTTACGCGTCATAAAGTCTCTCTCTTTTTCAAAAAGTAAACTACACGCCAAGTGCGAGAATCGTTCGATCATTTTAAGTGCAAAATCATAAACTTTTTCTTGTCTAGTTCTTCCTTGGAGAAAATGATAACGCGCACATGGGATTTTAGGAAACTTTTTAATGTGTTATTTAGCACTTTTTTTAGGACCTATGAGTGCAAATTTTCAGCCCTGCATTGTTTTCTTCAAGGCTTGGCTGAAATTCTGTTTAATATTTCTAGGATATAAAATGTGTCCTGTTTGAAACCTAAAAGGGGCTCCCACTAACCGCATCTCTTCTGATTCGCTTAATATTACGGATAGAAACTTTATAAATGAACAAACAGAGCAGCCTGTATAAATTAAATTAAGACAACCTAAATAACTATTAGAGGATATCACTACATCTAAAAAACTATGCATACTATTACAAGCGTTTCAATAAATTATAAAGTAAGGTTACGTCACCGGCTAACAGAAATTTAATTCGTTGTTTTTCCGAATAGAAACGCATTTTTTATTTTCTAATGCGTGATTGATAACGTTGCAGATACAAAGAATCTGTTATTAATTTCAGAAATGTTTAGAAATTTCTGATTTTCTGTTTTATTTTTAAATTTGTTTTTCTAAGGTGTTGTATTTTTTAGGTCTCCTTTTTTGTGTAATTAGGCTTTCTCTAATAAAAGAATATAACTTTAATGAAAACATAACACAACGTTTTCAGAAACTTCACGCCATCTACCATAAGAAACTTGCTTTAGATTTTCCCTGATCACGGTAACTGTAAACGGCTGTGGAAAAGCACAGCAGGCGGCTAATTTTGTTCGGAAAATCACGCAGGAAAACCCTAGCGATTTATAGAAGCGTCGCGCCGTTGGAGCGTATTCCGTGAGATGGCAGCTCAATCTGCGTTGACGAAATTAAAAGCAATGTTCCAGCCTTTTAAACCATTTGCATTTATTCTACAAACTGTACAAAGAAAGCTTTTTTTCTTAAATAGATCTAACTTTAATTAAACAAATTTAAACGATTTTATTCGTTGTAATTATTATTAATTAAAGCCTAACATTTCCGTTAATTTTGCAAATTAGTTCACATCCAGACCTTTTTTTTTATATATTTTTGAGCAGTTGCACGAGTGTTTTTCATTATTTAATAAGTACGCCCACTAAACAACTCACCCACTTGAAAGAGCTTTTAAGAGCGCCTTAGGGTATTATAATTTAATATATTTTCTTTATAACATCAAAAGTGCTTTCAGTAACGGAAAAAACAAGATGTTTATTAAACTTTCTTGTAAAATTCCCTTACGTGCGTGTGATTAAATTTTTTAAATTTCCGTCTTTGAATTGTTTATTTCGTGGTTTTGAAACCGCTGAATTATTATTGAAATTAACGTCATGACAGTGAGATTTTAACCCATTTCTAACAACTCACTAACTTTTGTGGGATTAAATGGTGTCAGACCGCATGTATTCCGAACATCTGCAAATATCCTGGGCTTTGTTTGTAGTTTGTCGAGTTCATTGAAATTCGCTCCGGTTCTCAAATTTGTTTTGTTTCAATTGGGACGACATGTAAACCTTCTAAATTGTTAATTTGGAAACAGCAAGGGACAATTGTTTTTCTTCCGAATATCTCGTCACATTTCCAATATTCCACGAGCGATCTCCTTTGCGCTCTCTGTGTTATTGTTTGCTTATTTAATTGCCGGAAGGTGTTATCGACATCCTAACAATGTTGATTAAGGATTCTAAAATCCTAATTGCGCACGTCCATGTGCAGGTCGGTTCAAAAGCTTTAAATGGATAAACTATGTTAACGTAAATTTGGATCTAGCACTTTGCTTTGCCATTATTCTATTATTGATTATTTGCAAACAAAGTGATCGGATGTCTGGGAGGAAAATCCAAGCAAATTGGTTCTCACCAAAGCGGATTAAAATCGGCGAGAAAGCGGATTAAAGTCGACTATGGTGGCCCAAAAACGGTGCACTTACGAGAATTAGTTATTATTATTATTCCAACCCTACGCTCAAATCTTGCATAAGGTCATATAGCATTTTCTTTGTACCTAGCGATTCTAATTTAGTGCCGGAAAAGTAAATACGAACAATTCTGCCTGAAGTCACAAGCAGAGTAAATGTTACATGAAATAAAACCAATATTAGGTAGTCTTTTATTTATCTAGAATATTATTAAGTTTGAAGTTATCTGAATTGTATAGAATGCTGTTTCGCCATTTAATAGTTATAAATACGTTTATTTCCGCAAACGAAAATTTTGTTTCTGTTAACCAAAATTCTATTTTTGTTAAGGATTTTTTTTAATTCTACATAATACCACAGCATTGTCATTTATATGTGACATTGATAAACCATGAAAATTCGTAAACCATAAGAATTCACATATCACAAAATTAAATAACAACAGTAATGAGTACAACTTAGAAAGGGTGTGACACCTTAATTAGTATAACATAAATACGTGTATACCATGAAAAAGTCTAAATCATGAACAACTGTAAAGCATCATAATGAGTAAATCATTAAAATTCGTAACACAAAGCGGTTTTAAACAAATGACATTTTTATAGCAACAAAATTAGTATAGTAGAGAAATTGTTTAATCCTAACTATGTATAGCCATATAGATTTGCACGTAATAGAACTTCGTATACTATAAAATAGTTAGTTAAGTATCAAGGAATGTAAGGACGTAATAACATCCGAGGTAGGCTAATACGATCTGAGGCGGAGCCGAAGCTTGTCGCCTGCCGAGGATGTTATTAGTCGATACATTCCGTGTTACTTATAACATTTTTTCCGCTACCGGTAATAAGTAGCTTAAAATAACAAGAAAATATTATTTGTAAAATACGAATCATGTGTCATTTGTCATCAGAATTTTTATAGTTAGCTGTCAAAATTCTTGAATTATAACCTTGCATTTCTGTTATTACTGTCAATTATTTTCCTAGGAATGTAAGTGACACTATTAAGTTCCGTCGTCAAGGGTAACTAGTACACGAATGTTATCAGCCGCTTACAATCCCTGTAGCTATGGATGTAAGGCCTACTTACATTGCCGGTAGCGGTAAAACGTCTATTATCAAAAGTGGCGCCTTCTATCGCGGAACATGTTAAGTAACGGGTGTCCAGAAAGTCTTTCAGTCCTGGGCGGCTACGGATTATATAACGTATGTCTTTGGATATCTTTGTCGAAATTCTTGTTTACACGCATTGATGGAATAATTCCAATTTCCGTTTTCTAATTGTTGACCATTGCGAAAATAAAATTTCACAATAAAGGTTTTTTGTTCTTGCGTAAACATTTTATAACAAGAAATATGCAGAAAGTAAATAATTCAAAATAAAAACCTTTTAATTTAAATTGACTTTGACTTATGTCAAATAAATTACTTAGATATTACTGAATAAAAGACATGCGTTATACAAATCCATAGCCGCCCTGACTGAAAGACTTTCTGGACACCCGTTACTATCATCTACTATCTAACACTTAATTTAATACAAATTAAAATTTCTGAAATTAATAAATTAATAACAATGCCGTCACAAGTGCATTTGGGTATAATGAGAATTAGAACATTTACAACGTTGAAAGATTAATATATACCTAAAATTTTCTACTGTAAAAACTATTACTTTAAAATGTAGAAATAAACTAACCAAAGTCTCTGCAAGCGTAACTAGTAGCCGATATAATATTGTTAAAAACCATATATCTACTTTAGATGACACAAGCTGCACAACCACAAACCACGTGTTTGGTTATTTTCCACTAGAAACGTGCAAATGGTTGTTAGCAGGTTGACCGTAGATGACGGTACTTTTTCTGTTCCGCGAAGGATGGCGCCAGTTCCAATAATAAAACTTTGGAAATTTTCGTGCTACACAAATTTCTATGACATCTAAATTGTTCTGGCATGTATACGAATTTCTATTAAATCCAGATTCTTATGGTATACCTATTTTAGCGATTTAACCATTTCTTTGCTATTATAATTTATTTCGCATACAAATGTCGTTTACTTAAAAATGTATTACGAATTTGAATGGTTTGCCAATTTTATAGTATACACTATTAAATGTTACAACATTTTCTACGTACCTTTAATTTCTGTAAAAAGTACTGTTTGGATATTTCCCTTTCTAAGGATTATTAATTATTATGGTATACGGAATTTTATAGTTCGCTCATTTTGGTGGTATCCTATATCTAATTTTTTATTCTCATAACGGTTATATAAATCTCCTTAATTTTCGTTAACGGAAATTAAATTTTCGCTAACAAAATATCACTTTCCATGAGAGAAAAGAAATTTTTTTTACCAAGTTTAGTAGGAAAACCAATTAAATAATTTCTAGTGTCATCGCGTTGTTAAAAATTCTAATTTTAATGTTGGGGTATCATTCATATATCATATATGCACACAGGTTTTGTTTTTATCTTATTGATGCATAACATAGTAAATAAGTATTTCTTAACAAAAACAAAATTTTCGCTATGATTTCATTTTCGTCAACATTTAACATCAAATATGAATTTTCGTTCATGGAAGTAGGATTTTCGGCAAAGGAAATAAAAGAATTTAATGATTAGGTATACAATGTTACATTGTTGAAATTTTAAAAATGTGTTAACGTTTTATGTAACAAATAACAAAACAGCGTTTCATAAAATTTATTCATTCCCATCTCGCAGAATATCAAAATAATATTTATATAAAACTAAATTTGCAATGAGCCATTCCAAGAGGGTAAAACTAAATAGAACGACTTTATACGGGACCTGTGATTTGTTGGGTTCTGGTACGTCTCTCAATTCCCAGAGTTAATTATATCAGGGAGGTATCTTAAGCTAACGCCCTAAGCATCGTTTTAAACAATCTCAGGATTCTTATTTCTGTATTTAACAACCTAGAAACTCAAATCGCGACAATATTATAATTTAAAATAACTTTTAAAACTATTTGACGAGTATTCTAGAAATATTACTAACTTGGTACAGTTTGCCCAGATCGAGTGACAAGTGAATTCGGCGAAATTCAAATGAGAAATTACGTACAATATCTATGGGTGACTAATTATATTAGCTAGGTATTTACTACTTATTTACTAAAATCGGGAATTTACAAATTAAATTGATCGCATTGTAATTCGGTTTATATAGGCCAGACAATTAGAAATTTTGATATTAGGTATAAAGAACACCTACGTTGTTACAAACACAAACACCCACATAAATCCAGTTACGCTAAACACTTACTAGAACACAATCATTCAATGACATCTAATAACACTATAAAATGTTTACACTTTTGTAATTATACACGTAAATTAGACATACTAGAAACTTTTGAAATTCACAAACATTTAAAAACTGTATCGTTAATGAATTGATCTCTTAAATTCTCCTCTATTGGATATTTTGGAATAAGAAATCAAGTCATCTGCAGACGATTGCCGTGATCAAGTCACCAAGTTCTATTGCTATAACAACACTTACTGTTTACTTTTTCATATAACCTTTGACAATGGCATGTAAACATGCCGAAACACGTATAAGGTTAAAATAAATAAATATTGTTGAAGTAATTAAGTATTTTATATACCTATAACCAATACTTATTAATAAGCCCACTCGTTCTTTTGCAAACATTCTCTTTGCAACACCGCTATATGTTAGGACGTAATTATAGTATTGTGTCATTCCAATTCTTTTCTTTTTTGTTTGGGGAAGCGCACATATGTCTATCTTGTTTCTATTTATCTTCATTATTACTTTCTGGTCTCCTTTGCTCTAGAATCGTATGTTCCTTGGGTCTTTCTTTAAAGCTTCGTTTACATTATAGCGAACATAAGCGAACGAACGAACGCACGAATGGATTCGTTCGTTTGGTAGGGTTCACCTCTTCTTGTTTACACTTAGCAGAGCATTCGCAGTTGTTGATGATCCATACATTCGTAAGCATCATGTGGGATTCGTGTTGCACTTCTGCAAGGAACTGCCGAATGCTCGTCTACGTATTTAAACTGTTTACACAGAGCATGAATTTTCTTTGATGATTCGCTCATTTACCGACACCGGCCGGAACATGACCGATTGCGAACGAATTCGTTCGTTCGTGTACTATTCACCGTTTACATCTAGCGAATTGCTACGAACGAGTTCGTTCGTTCGCTTATGTTCGCTATAATGTAAACGAAGCTTAACCTGCCCTTTGTTTTCCATTTCTTTATACATCTTGGGTAAGTTGCTGGCCCTTCTCTCGACGCCCCCTCTTTTCTCAAACCGGGTTTAGGGCCGGTTATGGCTGAGTTATTTGTTGTTTATACTTAAAAAATTTAAAAAAACAGGTTTCTAAACTTTTGTAAAAACCATACCCTCCATTCTCTTTTTTTCCACCGCGATTAATCACTATAGACGTACAAGATTTAAAATTTATGTTGGGAAGACATTAATACAAAATGCTGCCTACAGCTCAACATAACAACAACATTTTCAGCCTTCTAATGCCCTACAGAACAGTTACTTTACTCATTAAGGTTCGGTCATGATTTAACGATGCATGCATATATTAAAAACACCAAATCAACGATTCAAGTTGGTTTACAACTTAAAATTAAGAACGCCGTCGACTTTGTTTAGAACATTCGGTAACTGCCCGAGAAAGCTTATCACACTGTCAAAATTTTAATCTGCACATCAAGACGAAGATATTAAGAACTCGCGAACGCTGGTGTCATGAAAAAGCCGATGCGACGACAGTTGCCTGCAGACAGCAGCTTTTATTTAATTTTCTACTTTTTATTACCTTATTGGCGGTTTCTTAAATGATTCAACAAGCGTGACACAAAAATTCATAACTAATTTGTTCTAAACTCACACCTAATTTTGTCAAAATGAGTTTGATTTGTAGTTGCTTTTAGAACGAGCTTGAATATAATTATAAAAGAAAAACCCCCTGTAAAAGGTTTCACGTTAATAAGTGACAGCGGTTCTAGAATGTTTGCTTTATTTTCTAATTAATGGAGGTTCTGTTTTTTGGTAATTAATATTTACTTCAGATAAGCAATCAACCATATAATTTTCATGGAAGTCAACTCACGTTCCAGAACTGCTCGCAGCTATCAGTGGGTGGCTTTACTTTCTACGTAGGGCGAAGTAAAGCAGAATTTTCTAAATTGTTTGAATTTCTCCCACACTAACTTTGTGGTAATTTATAAATATTGTTTTGACGTAACAGTCTATTAATTGCTAAGAAAATCAGAAATATATACGTATAGAAAGAGTTTCAGTGAAAATTATCTTTTATATTGCCAGTATTCACATTGAACTTCTACTTTTTCTAACTTTTAGGGTCAATGAAAACAGCTGAAACTAACTGGTTGTCATACTAACTAACATCTTGGGCAATCCTAAACCATTTAGTGGAACTTCCCCCTTCGACGGGTAAGGCCAGCCTCCTGCCCGGCATACGTGCAAAGAGAGCTCACAGAACCCGTACTAGTTGCGGGTATTAAACAGGCCACTGGCCGATAACAAGAGGAAGAAGAATAAGAACTAACTGCTACGAGAACGCTCATAAATTTTAGAAAATAAAGAAATTCATACTATATTCTTTGTGGCTTTCGCGGTTTCTCGAACTGTCAATATTACAATTTACTTTCGGCTTAGACCGCGTCGTCATTTGAGAACTACACCCAGCATAATCAGGTAAGGACCGACCTGTAGCTTGTCTGCCTTTACAAGCATTTGCTCTAGAAGTCTGAGCAATATTTGTTCGTAGGCCCTGCCTCCCATGCTTGCAGTGTAGAAATGTATTGTGATCGCGAAAATTTTCTAATCTGAAATTTTGACAGAAATACATGTTCTGGGCTGTATGTATGTGTGTGTGTGCCTCAGCGTGGGTGCTAGCGTGATTGCATGCGTGCGTGCGTGTTTGCGTGCTCGCTTGCGTGCGTGAGTACGTGAGACGTGCGTACGTACGTACGTGCGTGCGTGCGTGCGTGAGCCTTGCGTGCGGGCGCGCCTAACGTGCGTGTGTGTGTACGAGCGCGCATGTGTGAGACTGCACGCGCGTAACCGTAATCTCAGGAGTTACTGGAGCGCTTTTCATGAAATTTAATATATTTCGGTGCAACGAAAAGTCGAGGTATTCAGTTTTATTGTACGATTATTCAAGCGTCTCTCTTTAATACACGAAAGAGGATAAAAATTTCTATTTAAGCTCTAGTGTTCATAAGCAATAGTAGATCAAAACTCAGAGCTAAATTTTTAACTGCAAAAGTACCTAGCAGAGTTAACTTTTCCCTTCCCTAATTTTACCAAACAAATGTGTCAAAACCGATTTCTATAGAATTAAAACAAAGACTTCGATCTACGGTCTGCTACACTACCACCTTAAGTAGCTTATTTATTTTTCGAAAAAAGCGTGAGCAGAGCCCACAGGTAGCTTTTATTATTAAAAAGTGTTTACTACAAAGTTGTTTTCTAAAAACTCTAAACACTTCAGTAGAAACTCCAGTTTTAGAAACGACAAATTCAGTAACATGTCTTACATCTCGAGACAGCATATTATGTTTGCCTGTTTCGCTATTTACGTTAAAATTACGTAGGTTGATTGAGGCCATGAAACATTCATATTGGCGGAATGTATTAATATTATTATTAATCTATGATTTACGTGCCAATTTTCATATTAGAATTAAATGCGAATGTCGAACAAGATATTAGTTCCAAAAACATTTTTAAACCTTTGTTATGCCGCTTCTCTAAAAATGAGGTCAAGTGATAAGTTTAACTAATTTATTGTACCCGCTTTTTCTCAGTTTTTTTACTTTGTGGCTATCATAGGATTCTTTAAGCAGATATTTTTCTTAATGGGTTTACTGGGGTTTTCTTTTTTGTTTACTTGGATGTTTTTTAGGATTTTGATTTCTGTCTTCTCAGTAGGTAGATGTTTTCCGGGATAATTTCGTTTTTTTACGGATTTTATTTCCAGGACTATTTCGTATTCTGATCCACTCAGCGAAGGAAACATTTGAAGCAGCGAGCGCCAGGTATAAAGTTACAACAAAAATAAGAGCGTGTAGCCCACGGATTTTGTTAGTGTTCATTTATGTATAAAAGATAGCAACATAAAATTCTGAAGAAGGTACGCTTTTGACAGATAAAGCTGAAATCATGGGCAAGTGGAGAGAACATTTTTATAACTTACTTAATGCAAACAACGGTCAACGACAAAACGGAGAAGAAGAACCAAGTGAGAACGCGGACAAAGAGGACAGGGCAGTAGGCACCAATGAAGACCGACAAATCAATATAGCAGAACTGCAAGCAGCTATAATGAAGATCAAAATCGGGAGAGCTGCCGGATACGATGGGATTTCCCCGGAAATGATCAAATATATGGGAAAAGAAGGAAGGGATCACCTGCTAAAATTATGCAACATGGCATGGAGAACAAAACGAATCCCGAAAGAATGGGAAATTGCAGTAATAATCCCGATATATAAAAAAGGGGACACGAAAGAATGCAATAACTATTTCCCTTCTCAGTGTGTCAGGAAAACTATATTCCAGAATACTAGATGCGCGCCTAAGAACCCAAGTGGAACACCAGTTAGAAGAAGCACAGTGTGGTTTCAGACCGAACAGAAGAACCCAAGACGCAATATTTAACATCAGACAGATTTCAGAGAAAATCATAGAGTACCAGAAAGAAGCGCACCTCTGTTTCTTAGACCTGAAGCAAGCATTCGATAGAGTGCCAAGGAATTAAATATTCAAAGTACCAAGGAAACGAAATGTCAGCGCTGGTTTAAGGGAAGCAATCAAAAGTTTTTACCGGAACTCCCAAAACATAGTCAGAACGGCTAATGAAGAACCACAACAGTTTAGAACTAACTCAGGTGTAAGACAAGGGGACATTTTATCCCCATATCTATTTATCATGATTATGGATGATAGCGCAAAAACATGCAAGCAGAATACCAAAGGTTTAAAAGTTGGCCACTGGATGATGAAACCGGTAGTATTTTCAGAGATACTGTATGCCGACGATGCAGTACTACTAGCAAAAAATGAGTCAGACCTTCAACAGAACCTAACTATTTGAAAACAAGAAATGGAGACAAGGGGGATGCTAATAAATAAGGAAAAAGGAAAACCACGATAATCTCGAGATAAGCAAAAACCCAGTCAATGTACATCAATGACTACAAATTAGAACAGGTCCTAAACTTCAGATATTAAGGGTCAATTATTGCACAGAATGGCAGCATGGACGAGGAAATAAATAATAGAGTGGCAGCCACCGGAAGACTATATCGAGCCATAAACAAGCCGTTCATTTCCAAGAAAGAGATAAGTAAAGAGATTAAGATGGCAGTGTTCAAATCAACTTTAGTCCCCACACTCATATATGGATCCGAAACATGGTGCTTAAACTCCAGACAGAAATCGCAATTACAGGCAGATTCTTGAGAAGAGTTGAAAACAAAACCAGGCTAGACAAGATCAAAAACGAAGAAATCAGAAGAAATACGAACTCCTAACCTATCCAGTACACGATAGAGCAAGGACAACTTCGATGGTTCGGCCACATCACCAGAATGGACTCAACAAGGTTCCCGAATCTCGCATGGAAAACGAAGGGCGAAGGCCGCAGAGGGAGAGGAAGACCGCGAAGAAAATGAAAAGAGTCGCTTAAAGAAGTTCTTAGCAATTGGGGCATCACCTGGGAAGAAGCAACTAACCTAACAAAGGATAGGAAGAAGTGGAAAATTTTCCACACCTCTACACCGTAAGGTAGAAGAGGACGACTAAGTAAGTAAGTAAGTAAGATAGCAACAATATTGAAAAGAAAAAAAATGTTGTCATTAAATTCCTAGCCACCTACTAGCATGGGGTGGACCGTATTCCAGGATCGACCTCAAAATCAGCTTCATGTCAGATGAAGATGATAATGATGATGATCGCCGTCCTTCAATGCATGTTTATATTCTTTCCATTTATTTACAAAACAGGTGGAATGGTAAGATTTGATTTTATATGCTAACAGATGTAAATTACCTATTTTATTCATAATATTTTTCTCTTTTATTGCTTTTCCTATTGTTGTCTGTTGGAATAAATGTGAAAATAAAACTGCCGCACAAAATATTCCGAGATATAAGCAATAAAAGAATGAAACAATAATTAACTAATAAAAATTAATAGTACAATAATAAAAATAAAGCACTTGGTATTTGTTTCACAATCTAGTATTGATTTTTATATACTCGACTCGAGTTTCAGCCATCTCGGTTATCTTCAGTAGTTTACAAATAAAAATCAACAGATTGTGAAACAAATACCAAATGTTTTTTTTTATTATACTATTAATTTTTAATAGATAAATATTTATTAATAATGTTTCACCACGTGTCTACCACTCAATCAATTCAAAATATTAAAAGAATGACTTCATGAAGCCGTGCGTGAGCACGACCCCGTGATTCCCATCCCACCCCCTTACCCGGGCTCAGCACACTAAGTGCTCTTCACCGGTCTAACATGCCCCACCCGTGAAAGACATGCAACCCAACATACACACCTACATACACCATCCATGGATTTAACGGATTTAACTTATTCAGAAAAATTACCGACGGGCAGTGGACTCGAAGCAACTGCTATTGGAAGTCTAGTTTCAAAGCCTGGGACTTTAACCACTAGACCACCCGCCGGCCCACGATTACTTTTCAAACATATACATGTATTAAAAGTTTATACTTTTCTCTATTGAAATGCTCGTAGTCAAAAAAACGAAAAATGTTGGTATTTGTACCCTAAGAGTGATCGCACTCCTTTCCAGCTTGACGAATAAATGAGGTTTATAACGAAGGTATATGTTACAATCTGGGACACTCCATACGTTTTTACCTTTCTTGTCCAGCGAAACTCAAGAAAAGTCTGCCCGTTTCCTGTACTAAGTCTATTGTTTTAATATCATAATATTTATATTACAGTTCTACACATAATCTTTATTATCTAAAATGTAACAAGAACATATCCCAGATTCAGTTAAGATATATTATCAAACTCGTTGTCATCGACCTAGCAATCGCCTCTTTGTTTCGATTCTCATATCCAACTCGCTGGACTTAGATATTGAAATTCCTGGAAGATCAAACGCCCCTTGTAAGGGGCTGCTAACATCTTTAGGTGCTTACCCTATTAACACTTACCCTGTTAGAAATGTACAGTTTAGATGCTGCGAATGCCACTAATGCTTAGGGCTAGCTGTTATTATACTAGGTCGTATAAGAATAAGTACGGTTTTTGCCTTACCACTTATATTGTTTGTATAATAATAAATGATAAAACATATTCCATTTTACCTTATTCTCATTTTTTCTATTTTTCCCCATTTGAAATTTTATAGCAGCCTGTAAAGGTTTCAACGTTTTCGACCACATACAAAAATTGTATCTAAAACTTTTTTTATAGCAATCGACGGAAACAACTACTGAAGATTATAGGTAATACATTATACAGACCCTTCATTAGTTACTGATACTCACGTGACCACCAAATATAGGCAACCCAACATACACGGTTGGTAAGCCTTTTATCCAAAAATTTCCAAACCGTTTGTTAACTTATCAAAGTTTGCTTGTTTCACTGAACTATACTTATACTGGAACGCGCACTGGCGGTCTCTGCCATAGAAAAGAAGCGAGCCGAAAGAGATAGCGCGCAAGGATCATTCCTGTCCTTTTCGTACCGCCCCGCGCATGCGCTGCGCGAGGGAGAAGACAGCGGTAAAGCTGTCAAATCATGACAATCGACTGCTCTACGCATGCGCATACTCTCGAGAGTAGGACAGAGATGATCCTTGCGGCCCTCCCTCTCGGATCGGGCTGGCGGGCCGAGCGCGCGTTCCAGTATAAGTATAGTTCAGTGGCTTGTTTACATACATAACCTCACTTTGAGTGTTGTCAGTGACACTTACATGGGAATTACATGGTCCTACCTTTAAAATAAGAAAATATGGGTAATTCCATTTAAGAAAAGTTTTGTCTTCTGAATAATTTACTTTGAATAAAATTTTTCCATATCAGTTTATAGTACTTGTTGGTTTCCCGTAACTTTTATTAGTAACCTTTTTACCTATCTTCGCAAATAGCAAAAACGCATTAAAACCTGTATCTTTGACTCGGGTTGTATATGGGGTAGCCCGTAAATAATGGGTCTACATTTGAAGGCGTGCTTACACGATAACAATGATTTTTTAATTTTCAAAAGCCAATTAATTATTAAATTTAATAGTTTTTGTCAAAATTATTTATAAAAGTGTATGTTTCTCTTATTAGTCAGAAGTGGTATTGATAAAGATATGTACACTGCTTTATCTGCCCAGACAATTGTTATCCCATTATTTAGGAACCACTGTGTATACTCCACATGTTCAAAGCAAGTAATGTTTGTGATGGTTTGGCAATGTTAGTTTTTTGTTAAGTGAATATAGATTTAATAAAGTTGATTTTCGTTTTATATTATCCTGTCGATAGCGGCACAGTTGCTAAAATTATCAATAGTATGATACTAAAATCTACGGGCTCCGATGGTTTCAATACTTCATTAAGTCCAAGTAGCTTATTTCTAACTTCATTGTAATGAAGAAAATATTATGAACAATCTGTTACCCGCTCATCTCGCCAAATACGACGTATTATCTGAGATGCAAATCTGGATTCCGAACTAACTACAGTTGCACAACTTCTGACCGTGGGCTGTCAACTATTCCTGCGCTTTTGGATTACACAGTAAAGCTTTTGACATGAACGATAATGAAACCTCACTATCCATCTTGCACTATATTGGCCTAGATTTTAATGGAATTCGACAACAGCAAATGGACGCCACGAACATCTATAAGCCCGAGGCAACTAACTAAATGTAAACATGACACTAAGAGACGCATGAGACAACTTTCATTCGCAATTTACAACTTATACAAACGAAGCTTTGAGCTTTACCAGTTTGAACAAATAGAACAATGAATTATGTGAAGAATGCTTAGATTTTCCAAAAACATCAATCAAGAAGTACAAATTAAAATGAGTTTTATGTTAAACAACTTAATCCGAAGCGCAGCTACAATAAAGTTTCGCAAGTTTCCCAGAAATGAAAGGCCGAGCCACATCTCCAAAACAGACCACGTGAGATCTAGGAAAAGCATAAGGGTATAACAGCATGCCAAGGAAGTCGACATAAAGCATTGATCAGTGATGTGAAAAAATAGCTTAGGAAAATGTGGTTATCGACTAACAATTATTATTATAAATCAAATACGATAAAAGAGATTGCAGAGCTAACAAAAACTTATTTAAAACTGCAAGCGTTGAAAGAGGAATAAAACACGTTATTATTAATTAATGATTAAACAGCAGAAAAAGGGCATAATCTAAGTTGTAGGCTTCTGTGGCCGTAGTTAATGGCATCTAGGCTTCCGGGTTGGAGCAACGTCGTCGGTGAATAAACTGCCGACGTGGTCACTTTGGGATCTGGCAAACAAAAGTTGTGTTTCACAGCCCTGAAGATGTCCCGTGCAACCGAGGACGAAACGTCGGCATTTTATTCACCGATGACGGGGCTCCAATTCGGAAGCTAGATGCCAAAAAGAGACATCGTATACCGCATACTATTACTATTGGTTCCAAATTTCTCGAGAAGATAGTTTATTTAAAATTTATTTAATTTAACTTAATGCTTTTATTCGCTAAAACTAAACCAAAAATATGTTATGATTTCACCTTGTGTTACGAAAAAATTATGAACTACACAAAGCACTTGATACTTGAAGTTTCGAAAAGTTTGCTCTGCTTAAGTGAAATGGTGATTTACGATAAATTTGAATTGGACCCTACAGCTGCGCTGCTCGATGCAGAGAGGAATTTTGTATTCTGTTTTCAATTTTCGATTTAGGTATGTTAACGACAACGACGAAAACGAAAAGTTTAGGGGTCAAGCAGCACAAACAGTTTTTATATAAATATGATCTTTGTTTGGTATAAATTTTTGAAATTTTCAAAACTTTCAAACCAGCTTGATGCTCAAAATACAGCACACAATCAATATTAGATGTGTATGCTAGTAAATCTAGCAATGAGCTACAATTTAGTTTGTTCTAAAATGCTATTAATTATTTAAAATTTAAAACTTCGAATTAATCCGGCGGTAAAATATCGTTCAAACTAAACTAGCAACTTTTTTAATAACAAACAAGCTAATAAAGTAGGTGACCAGCGGATCGAAGCCCCAATTTGATGACTTATACACCGATTGCTGAAATTTATTATATTAAATCCGAATTTCTTAGACCTGTCTCAACTTGAGAGGAATGCGGCTGTGGTCGAGAACGTAAGGCATAGTTCACATGCGGTATTCGTTTTTTAAAATGCGAGCAGCTAGTGTTAACGCAGTAGTTTTTCCGTAGCGCGTTTATTATTTTAACTGTTTTAACTGCCCAATAATTGCGTCAAATTTATTTTCTGTTAACTAACTCTTAGCCTATTCATATCGAAAGTAAGATTGTCTACACCCAGTAAACTAAATCAAATCGGTACATTCCATCTCATTGCCTTCTTCAAAGTGGCCGTATTTATTTAACAAATTTATGAACTACGATCGCTTCTATCGTAATTGTTCAATATTACTTTGCCAATCACTGCTTTTACTTGTACATATTTCCGTTTATAATGTATAAATGTGCGTCCTTAGCAGAGCAACTAAATAAAATGCAATATAAATTCGTAATGCAGCTGCGTTGTGGCTTGAGATTGAAAGGAGCTTGAGTTCCCGCCTTTAGCAACCCCCATGCGATTTCTCGAAATATGTTTTTCCTCCGCTGTGCCAAAACATCAAATCGTTGTCATCATCATTAAAATAAATGAATCGAAATTATAATTCTGCTATTTTATTGTACACAATATTGTTAGTAAATGTACCCACTCTTCATTGTAAGTGTCCCTGCTTATATGAGCGTTCTTAATTGTAATTTTCCTTTTTGAAACCCTTGTAAGTTTAAGAAATACTGCCCGTGATGTTGTAAATGACTTCCTAATGTATAAAACGTCTGTCGTTGATCGTTCGGATATTGTTTTCCTTTTAACTTTTGGTATTGGTACTTCAGTACCTGAGTTAATGTTCCTCGTTAAACGCAAGCAATGTCTCGCCTCGCAGCCTCGAGAGGATTACCGACTTTTAAACATCCACCGTCTCGGCCACTTCGTTTGCATGCGTCTTTGTCAGAATTTGTTTTCGTAGTGACACGACCGCTACCAACGGATTAGGTTACAATCAATGAATCATGCAAACTAAGAGTTACAGCTTAAGTGGCTTATTTCTATCAAATGCTGAGTGGACAAGTGTACAAAGGAATATGTTTCCTATAATAATGTCCGCTTAAATATGTGGGTTCTAGTAGTGGGCGGGCTCTCACCACTAAAAGTTGACACAGGCGGAAGAGATAGGCATTTAATAATACAATTACAATTGCAATAACAATTACAGGTATAATTACAGTTACATAGATCTGGCTTTGAGTGGAATAGATGTGCAATTAAAACGAATTATTTCGTCAACGAGATTCACGTTGAAAATATAACACAGTTTTCGCGCCCTAGTGGCCCCCGCTCTAATGGCCGATGCCCTAGTGCCCTTGCGCCCTAACGCCTTTGCGCTCTAATGGCCCTGTCCTCGCGCCCTAGTGTCCCGCACTCTAAAGGCCACGCCTCATTGTCCGAATCCGGTTTTATTTTTAATTAAACATTATTAACGTGAGATAATAAAATTTTGACTTCAAAATATTTTTTTTGATGTCATAAAATGAGTTTCTTGCAACAAAAAGCAGTTATTGACCTTAAAAAGTTTTCTTAACCTCAATAACTTAGTTTTTGAGATCAAAAATTATTTGCTGACTACCGAATATCGCTTACCCGAATTAGATTTGAATCATAAAGTGACCTAAATGTTATTTTTTAACAATAATTAATTATTTTTAACGTCAACAATTTTTCACAACTAAAATGTGTATGTTAACGTCAGAAAATCAAATTTGAACGTTAACGGCGCAGCTGGCGTTGCGAAGTTTTAGACGGTCATGAGACCGAATTAGTTGTCCGTATTTGTTGTAGTTGCCTTAAGAGTGCACTTTAAACGGAAATTATACAAGGTTTATACAAAAGAATATTTGTACTTCCCATCGCAAGAATTAGTTTATGTTGTGTTTTCAAGATTTACATATTTTACCCATTCGCCCTGTTGCATATGCTACACTATTATTTATTGTGCTTTTTGACAAGCTCGGACAGATTTTACGTGCACTCTCCTTTGGCAGGTAGTTTTCCTATTACGAGTAGTCTATTATTACAGTATGGTTCTGGTCCACACTACTACCATAAGTATCGCGATAGATAGCATTTTCTGACGTCAAAAATGTATTTATTGACGTAAAAATCATTTATAATGGCCAACACTGCGTTCTTGACGACAAGCATTTATTTATTTACGTAAATAATTTACTTTTTGGCGTCAAAAATTATTTATCGACGTTCGAAAATAATTTGTTTATTGTTTAAGAATAATTATTTGGTTGTTTTAATTGGCTTTGAAACGGTTTTCAGACGTCAAAAAATGAGTTTTTTACGTCATAAAAAGAATTTCTGACCTAAACATTTCAACTAAAAGATATAATAGATAAACGTTTTGGTCCGAAGTTCGATGATTTTTAAAACTTAAAATATAACTTTTTGAAGTTAAAAAATTAGTTTACTGCGTTTGAAATACGTGTTGTGATTTATAAAACCCAATATTGACATTAGAAAGTATTTAGTGGCTTGAGGAACGTTTAATTTTGTTTATCATAGTTCAGGATAAAAAGTGGGCCGGCAGGTGGTCTAGTGGTTAAAGTCCCAGGCTTTGAAACTAGACTCTCAATGGCAGTTGGTTCGATTCCACTGCTCGTCGGTAATTTTTCTGAACAAGTTAAATCGGACGGGTCCATGGATGGTGTATGTAGGTGTGTATGTTGGGTTGCATGTCTTCAGGGGTGGGGTGCATGTTAGACCGGTGTATAGCACTGAGTGTGCTGAGCCCGGGTAAGGGGGTGGGATGGGAATCATGGGGTCGTGCTGACGCACGGCTTCATGATTCTTTAAAAAAAAAAAAAAAAAGATAAAAAGTACAAGAGTGTCATTCTTGGTTATACGTAATTTCCTAACTATATACGTAACTCCGATAACATCGCATGTATTTTCCGCACCAGCTTGTTTAAACCTCGTTAATCCTGCAGGTAAATTCCTTACCAATATTTAAGTTACTTTCGACACCAACATATGTATAATATTTGAAATTCTTTTAATAGGAACAGATATTTGCAAATAGACACCTACTAGTTTACATGAAGAAAAAGTGCAATATGCGTGTACATACAATTTGTCAATTTATTTAATTTAATACAAATGTGAACTTGTTTATATCACTTATATTATTTTTTTACAGGATTCCACTTATAGGACACACATTTTACATACCTAATGTAATCTTGTTATACTTTTATTAAACGACGAGCCCAATAAAATTCTCATCGAATTTTGACGATTTTAAACATTTCGTTATGAATCTTAGAATTAATATCGAAACCTTAAATATTTATATAAGTATCTATTTGCAAATCTTCCAGGTTTTCCAAAATAAATTCCAGGATGTGCCGTAAAATAAACTGTTTAGCCTGGAATGAAAATATTCGCACGCCTTTGTACTAGGAATTAAAGCTGCAGTAGCTTTTGCCCATATAAAAGGAGGAAACATGGATTCTTATTCTATACAAGATGTCCAAGATAAGGGGTCCATGCATGGGGATATCGTAAACGGTAAGAGATAGAGATTGGGTTAAATAAGAAGATTGTTCAGCATTTCAAATACTACTACGATCCCCATTCAGTGTTAAATGTTTCTTAATTTTCAGTACAGACTGAAAAAACCAAAACTTTCAGTTTTTGCATTTTGTGTATAATTTGGTTATTATCAAGATAGCGCAAAGCAGTTTTGACATTATTAAGACATTTTTTTGAACAGAATTTGAATCTTAAATCAAAAATTTTATAGGTAATTAAATTTTCAAAATATTTACATTATCTTCGCTTTTTTAAATAAGCGCCAAAGGCGGCCATCTCGTCATTTTCAGAAATAGCGGAGTAATAAGCAGAAAACTGTTTTCTCATAGTAGGCTGTGAAAAACTATTTTTGTAGTAAGCTGCAAATTAAACAAAACATAAAATAAAGGGCTGCATTTGTTGCCATTATTCCTTGAATCATTCAGGTGTGTTCTTTTCACAGCCTACTATCAGAAAACAGTTTCTTATTTATAACTTTATCATTTAGGAAGTTGAACTAATTAACCCCAAATGAAAACAAATGCAGCTTTTGTTTTTCTTTGTTTTGTTAATTTTTAGCTTACTGCAAAAAAAACAGTTTGTCACAACCAACTATGAAAAAACACTTTTTTGCTTATAACTCTGTTATTTGTGTAAATAAACCTATCAAATCTTATATCAGAGAAAAGGTGAAAAGTAGCTTTATTCAATGGTGACAAGCCGCCTTTGAGGTATGTTTAAAAAAGCGAAGTAAATGTCAATATCTTGAAAATATAAACAAAATTTTAATTTGAAATTCGAAATTTATGTAAAGAAAGTGTCTTAATAACGTTAAAACCGCTTTGCGATGTCTTTGATAATAATCAAATTATACACAAAAATGAAAAACTGAAAATTTAAGTTTTTCCAATCTTTACTGAAAATTAAACAAAAATTGTAGAATTTGAATGTGGATCATAGTAGTACTGTAGCAGCCTTGGTTTTATCAATTGTATTTTGTAACTTAGCGACTTGGTTGCTATTTATGTAACTAAAAAACATTCACATTGGCTGCAAAGTTATATTTCGCATCATATTCAAAACTGTAAGTAAATTTTAATTTTCTAGCATTTAAATGTTCGATTTATTTAATTTTTGTGGTAGGCAGATTATAAAATTTTAAAATAATGCCCACAATTCTTTCTTTAATTCATAATCTGCTTAGATGTCCTATAAAAGAAGTGGATTTTACAATCTACCTGAGGCATATACATTCTTTACTTCTTTTTAATAACAAAGTAATTCAAATATTTGTTGAAGCATGGCATTTATTTCAATTTGTATTTTTTGATAGGTCTCCGAGGAGGTTTCATATTGAACTGTTACTGTTCTGTGTATTGAACGAACGACTGACTAGAAGCACACAAAACATCAAAAACTGTAAGTAATTTTTAATTTTCTAGCATTTAAATGTTCGATTTATTTAATGTTTTTATGAACCGAAAGAATTGTTTGAGTTAAATAAAAACACCTGGTATAATAACGTAAGCTTTCAAATTTTATAATTTATTCAGTATATCTAATAACAATTTGTTAATTGAACATTTTTTGTTTTAGGTGTTTTATTGTCCTGGTGTAAGATGGATATCGGCAAACTTAGGTACTCGTGCAAGTATCCAAATTGCTCAAGTAAATATTACTCTCCAGTTACCGACAGTAGTTATAAAAACAAGCATTTTTTTATTTTTCCGAAAGACCAGGATTTGTTACATCAGTGGAAAAACATTTGCAACATTGATGCAAATATAAATTCTATTTATGCGAAGACCATTTTCATAGCAGAGATTTTAAAAATGAAACAAGGGCTAGGTTGAACTACAGAGTAATTCCCAAACATGTGGACGAATTTGTGGGGATTGTTTCATATCCAATCGATGAAGAAATTGCCACGTGTTCCAGTGCTTTGGATAACGAAGAACATCCTCCTGTATGTAATGCTGTTGAAGAACATTTTTTACGTGCACATTTAGATTTACCACCTGACTGCAATAATTTCCCTGACTGAAGAAATTCATGAAAAATTGTATTTGTTCTTAAATGATAATGGTCACTTACGTCAAATTGAAGATAAGTTTAAAAATATTAACAGCGAACTGTTCACTTCCCATTTAAATTATTGTGAGGAGCACAATTACTTAGAAATTTTTATTAATAATTGTATAAGATTAACAATATATAAGTATGTTAAAGACAAAAAGAAAATCAAAGCTATTAGTACAGGACATACAAACAAAATTAAAAAATTCAAAAGTAAAGCTTAATATTGCTAATTAATAGGTTTGCAGAGTTGAGGTACTGGTTTATTGTATATTTTAGTTTTTATGTATGTTATCCTTTTCTTTCTATGTTAGTAAGTCGTTGATTTGATACTTTTTTGTTTGATGTTTAGTATTTGTGAGTTTTATGTTTGATCGATTTCCTGTATTGTTAATGCCAAATGGTACTGTAACCGTGTCGTTACCAGTCCTTGTAACCGTGTCGTTACCAGTCCTTTTAGTGTAACGCACTAGTGATGTTCTTAAAGTGTAAAGCATTGATTTCCTGCACTGCTTTATTTTGTACTTTTTGTATTCTGCTGCTGATGTATTTTCCAAAATTCTAATTAAATAACTTATATGTGTTACTATATAAATGAGTAAAAAATGCTTTTTAGCATGTATGGATAGGAAAATATTTTACTACATTTTGAACTTGTATTTGTTACGTTTAATTATAATATTTTAGGTATTTATTATTGTTTTGTGCATGCAACAATAAATGATGTTTTGATATAACAATTTTTTGTTTGTTTAAACAGCGTGAAATAAAAAGTAAAATTTTAAAAATCCCTCCAAATACTAATTTTAAATTTGGCGCCACTTCTTTTAGTAGTCCAGGACAACAACAGATGTCGCTTTTTTTGTGTTTCTCTAATTTTACATTGAGCCCTCCCTTCTTTCTCGTGTATTGTTCTGTGATTTATTCTGTAAAAGCTAAACACATTAAAAAGTTCTTCCGCAAACTAATGTTTTATTTACAACTATGAACCCAAACATTACTTTATTGGTCTTTATTACTTTATCTTCTCATTTAACCGAATCTCTATCTCTTGCCGTTTACGAGATTCTCATGCATGCACCCCTATCTTGGACACCCTGTGTATGTGTCGAATAAATAATCAGAACAGCGGATTAATCGTTCATTGTTTGGCGTTTTTTTATTACAACTTATCGGTCGCCCACTTTATCGTACAGTATAATATATACATATCTTGGTGCGGAAAATACATGACAGATTAAAGGGTTTTTAATTTTGTGGTGTTATTAAGGGATTATCGGTGCGGAAAATTAATGCTTAGAAAAACGCAATACTAGTATACAAATATATTGTACAGTCGTAACCCTCAAGCATGTGACGCCCTCTATGCATTCTTGAGCTGTGGATTTAGCCCTGTACTATTTAACAAGCGACATTTCAAAAAGGTGTTAATACTAAATCGTTTAGTAGACAATATTCTAAGCTTAATTTATAAATGTAATGGTATTTAGGGAGGACTGTATTTCCCCAGCGGCCGTAGCTCAGTGGCAAGACCGCGGGCTACCAATGCAGCGGATCCGGGTTCGATCCCCGGCCCGGTCGTTCTCCCTCGCAAGGCAACGGAAAACCAGCGAGGTGAATTTTTCCCCTGCAAAACCTCTCTGGAGAAGAAGTGCATGCACTTCCTGTGGTTCGGAGCCCACGTTAAATTGTAGGTCCCCTATGTCTGTCTGTGCAAATAGGAAAGAGGTAGCCAACGCCCTGAATAGGGTATGGCACTATAAGAAGAAGTATTTCCCCAATTTTTTCTTTAAAACGCATTTTTATTATATGATGTATTGTTATAGCTGTTCCGAGTGTAACCGCTGCTGTCTGTGCTTAGAAATGTCCAGGCAAAGTACTTCGTCTATTTTCTTTAATCGTATAAATAATGTCATCAAGTTTGTGTTCATTCTGCAGCAAAACGTTTAAGCAATTAGTAACCAAAACTGCTTTTGGCAACAACAATGCCCTTAAAAATATATTTATACTGAAAATTAAAATTTTTACTTTGGTATATTTTTCAATATACAGTTTACAATATTTATTAGAAATTTAGTGAACGAAGTTTAAAACACGGCTCTAAATCTAAAGGTCTTGAATTTCAACCAAACACGATTAAGTGAATGCGTAGATGAACTCCATATAAGACAAAATCGTCCTATATTATCCTAGATGCCAATATAAATCACTTTATTCAGGACATCCTGGCAACGATATATGAGGTCTTAGAAAATGAATGTGCAGCCCCAAAGATAAGCAGCATATTACTTAGCATCCTAGTTAATCGTACCTAATAAATCATTCTGGTCAATTACGTACTGACGGAGAAGATTTCTGAAACAGGGATGATTCGGAGCGCTTTAGCAATTTCTGTCTATGAGTCAGGTAATAATGGGTAATCTATTGTGAGCGTTATCTGTGCTAACTCCGGATTTCCAGGGCACTAAACTCGCCACTTTGTCTCTATGCATGTTTTAGATTTTATGTGAACCATTTGCACCTAGTGCCAATTTGATTCCGCTTTCCAACAAACACAAACATGACCTATTTTTGCTGTAAGATCTATGTAAAGAAGAAAAGCAGGAAAATGCAATAACAGGAATGGCGAAAACAAGCGGTGGTGCAATAATCCTTTCATTGGTGACCTAAATTGAATTTTGCGCGCGAATGCACTAGCACTCAAGTTGATTTGATTTTTCCAGCGATTATAACGAGCAAACTGAAAGTTTGTCTAAAAAAGAAAATGCTGACGTTTTAGATTTCTTTAAAAATATCAATTTTCAAATTATGATACGATCATCTGCACAAGAAATTTAATAAATTATAAAACCACTTAGAACTATTAAAGTAATTTGTTTTAAGAAAATATTTGGTTAAAAGGGAAGGTATTTTTACACGAACGGGCTTATCTTAATTATCAACTTTATTAAAGCTTAGTGAAGTGAAAGTACGAAGCTATTTATAAAATATATTTATTGATTTCGCATCAATTTTCCCGAAAATGAATTTTTAATAGGATTAGCTTGAACTTAAACTGATTATCGAAATATTTTATTAAAGTTGTTATCAGGGGGTGAAACTTCGATTACTTCCATTATGAACTCGAGCAAAAGTTTTACAACATCATCTTCTGAACTTTGTTGTAAAGTGTGTGGCAGAGACAGTACAAGAACCTTTATAAGTTGGAAGTTTTAAAGTATTATTATATTATTTTTCCTGGAAACAGAAAGATAAGCATGTAAATGACGGTTCGAACTGACACAGCGTGCTCTGAATTTGGATAAGAATCAAAAGTTGATAGTTTTCCTTCGGTAAAGATTTTGTATTTTGGGAGAATGGAAAAGGAATCTTCTACGCAGATGAAAATAATGTAATAATTCAAGAAAAACACTTACGGCAGTATTTCAATCATGATAATAACAAGATACAACCTTTAAAAAAATACTCACGCACCAACCCTCTTTAAAAACAATTTGTAAGCAAAACAAAGGTCAAGCGCTGGAATTATTGTTTGCTTCTCTTCAGTTTGTAAACCTTTCAGAAGATTATTGTATGAAAAATATTGTGATAATTATATTTCGTTTTGCTTTTTGTGGATACGTTTTGTTTGCAATAAAATGTTTGTTCAACTGTTTAGGTGGGAAAATTTTTCCCTTTTTGTTGCCATAAATACCAAATATAAAAATATCCATTTACATACTTATAATTAGCTTTTTCTAAATTTATTTCCAGTACAACTGGGTATTATAACAACAACACGCATTATTACCGAATTACACGTAACTACTGTACTTTGGGTATTGAAATCGTCTGTCTATCTATATATTAAACGCGTTGAATGTTAGCTTTTAGTGGCGGAAGGCATACGCGTTGCTGTACGTTGTTAGCTCATATTCTTCAAGCGTCTGGCAAGCAGCTAACAAGTCTGTAATTTCGTAATGTTTAAAATAACGACTAATTACCTTGATACAAACAATAAATATGTTGTTCTGTTACTACGGCAGCCTGTCTGTTTTTAATTATATTAAAACTAAGCAGGCCCTTGCGCAGGTAGAAACCGTACTTTTACAAACAGCAAAGATATTGCTTGCTTATACATTTATAGCCTGCCATATGGCATTTACATGCAGCTAGAGTTAACGTTATGTTTACAAATATCTGTAGGCTAGGAATTCAAAAACATAAACCACACTTTGTTATCTCTAATATAAACAAACGTAAATCGATTGCGGAATAAACAAATTTTTGCATTGTTTAATTTTATTGACTTTGACTTTCGTTTTATGATATGCCATATGGGGTTGAAGAAGTTAAGGTCATGTTTACAAATACCGTAAGCTAGGAATTCAAAGACATAAACCACACTTTGTTATACCAAATATAAATGTAAACCGATTCATGAACAAATTATTATTAAATAAGCATATGTCTTAAACTAGCGATCCCTTGTTTAACGATTGTTCAAGTTCTACTTTGGACGTTAAACAAACTAATAAATTCAAAATTCGTTATGTTGTCCAACAATTTTTATTTACATCTATAGAGATATCAAATACTCTTTGTCAAGCATATAAAATTTAATGATGCACAGTTGCATCGAATGTTGAATGACAGTGGTTATTGGAAATCTGTCAGTGACTTTCTAAATTGGGTATCAAATTTCTAGCTGGGTTTCGCAAAAACTCTTGTTACCGCATATTTTATTGGCGCGTAAATGCGAATCCCGGCGGATCTTCGTGCTGCCTAGTAAAAAAAACTTTGTAACGATATCCTGGATTCGTTTCCACATATTGGACTGTAAAAACATGACTGTATGCTTACATTCAATTTCAAAGCCTTTTCCAATGGACGCGCTAACATAACAAAGCTGCTTTGGCTAGAAATGCAGATCAGAAGCTACTGAAAAAACTCTGATTATTTTCTTTAGTCAATATAGGACAGACCCTGAAAAAAGATATTCGTTTTATTAAAACTGTTAAACGCAAATTTAGTTTATGAGGCTAATAAATTTTGTTTTACGGTTTTCAGAAAGAAAGTTAAGGACGACACTGTGTAATGTCATGACTGTTATTTGATTATTGTTACAGAGTTTACTGAACGTGTTTTGACCCCGCGAATGTGTGTGGAATTCAAGAAATTGTGCGTACTCGGTTTGCGTCCTCTTTCGTTGTTTTGAGACGGCGCCGTTTTCCTAGCATACACTTGATAAATATTTACAAAATACACACAACGTTTAGGTAAACAAAAATAAGTGGAAAATTTAAGAAAAACATAAAAAGAATTTTTCTTTACTATTATTTTTATGAAACATTTTTCGGTTCCGTATAAGCTTAATTCTTTTTCACCATTAGCGTAGAATTTTTCTAATAAAACCTGCAATAGCGCGAAAAGGGCAAAAAGGTCGATTTCTGCAGAACGACAGCTCCAGCTGTGGTATATCTATGATGTAATGTTAGGGTATAAATAAACTCTTGCAGGCATTTGTCAACCATATTTCATTTTATTTTCAGAGAAAAATTTTTCGGTAAAAGCTGGAAACACCAAAGCCAACACAATACCTTGTTTATATTTCAAAATTATAATAAAAACCAAAAATGTTGTTCTGTAGCAATTTATTTGTAACTGGTAATAAAAAATATACTGCTACAACTCTTTTCTCTCCTTTTCAATACCCATTAATATATTTCCTGAAACTTTTTCTTTAAGTCACCATTAAAAGGCTTCGAATGTGCAGTTCTAACAAAATGAAGAAACAGGATTAAACTCGGTTAATTTATATCTCGGACTCTGAACTGCTGAACATAAAGTTCGCCCCAAGTATAACTTGCTTTAGTTGCAAGTCTAAACGAGCTAAAGCGTCGCTGATATTTACTGCTATGGATTTTCCAACTCCAAAACTGCCCTCCTTCAACCGCTGATACCGACACGTTACGAACATTTCTTGGTCTAACTTATGCCATTGAAACTTAAACTCCACTAAAAGTAGATCTTACTGACGTTGGTCAGCTTGCCTTGGTTAGTTTGTGAAATTTTCATTGGAAATTTCAATTGAATTTCTCTTTACTTTGAAAGCTTCCTGAAATACCGCAGCAGACTAAAATATTTAAACATGTGCATCACGGCAAACGTTTAATAATTATTAAAACATTTTAGAGAAGCTTAGTTAATTGCATAAATTTACGGGAAAATTTTATACAAAATTAACGTTTTAAGAATAAAATTGTATTCTGAACGTTCTATGAGTATTTAAACAGAATTTCTCTTTGTTAGCTGCACTGTTCGAGTAAAACCTCTCGAGACTTCCTCTTGAGCTTCCTAGTTCTAGATGCAGTTCAACCAATTCAGCAGTAAAAGGCACTCCTGAGCACTTGAATCCTTTATTGTTTCTTGTTTCAATTATTCCAATTAACGCATTTGGTAGAATGTATTTACTGTTGATTTTTTCTTTCACGAACTATACATTGAAATAAATTAGTGTAAGTACTTTACTACTTAACTTTAAAACCAAAATGTTGTAATGAATTACCAAGTCAATGTACTTAGTGATAGACATAAAATACAGACTTTTCGATACTTACAGGTTAACCTTATTAACTAAACTAAGGTGAACCTATTTAATATTTTCCCGAGAAACCTGCTTTAGTTTCAGAAAAATTTAAATGTGTTAGATTTATTTACAGACACAAATTAAATTACGAGGATCGTTCGAAAAGTACGTGGCCTAACACAGAGATGGCGGTAATTTGGCGGAATTTGCATTACCATTTTTCAGAACCATCCTTTCTTAGGTTAAATATGACAGTATAGAGCGATCTTTCAATTACTTTGTGTTTGATAGTGCGCCAAAGTGACCGTCTCGAGTGATTTCGTAAATAATGGAAAAACTGAGTTTCGAGCAGTGATAATAGTATATTATAGACCAAGGTAGAGAAGACATTTTTCTCAGCCGAGCAGAATTAATTCCAGAGATGCGAAGCATCGAGGAAAATAAGTTGCGAGGCTGATAAGTCTTCTCTACCGTGGTTTATATATTATTTTTTCCACTACTAGCACCTTTATTCCTTTTATAATTAATTGATTTTACATTAATAAAAAATAAAATTACAAATGCAAATATGCACAAAAATAAAGTAGCCTTGCTTGAAAACAAGAGAATAGTTAATTTTAATTGACATTTATGTAAAATATATATTTTATAATAGTGGTTATAAAATGTCCAATTTTGATGATTTGAGTGAAAACTGCACTCCTCCTGAAATTAGGGAAGGTGCAGAAAGTGGTGGTGAACAGTTATTACCAGTAAAATCAAAAGATTTTTACATGAAAGTTTATGGTGAATTTAAAGATTGGTAGCAATTGTTTTCATTATTAACCAGTAGTTGAAAATGAAATATTAGTAACCACTAGGAAAGAAATTCATCTTCTTGGCTCTAAAACAAAGGCTTAACACCAACCGAAATCAAAGCAGAGTTGGATTCGACATTTTTAAAGTGCGCTCCTTCGTTTTCAATGGTTAAAAACTGGGTTGCCGAGTTTAAGCGTGGTTGTGTGAGCACAAAGGACGAACCCCATCGTAGACTCCCAAAAACGACTACTACCTCGGATATGGCTGAAAAAGTCTTCCGTATCGTATTGGACGACCGTCAAGTAAAAGTGCGCGAAATAGCAGACATAGTGGGCATCTTAAATGACAGTGTGCAAAGAATTTTAATTAAAGAATTGGAAATGAAAAAATATTCCGGCCGTTGGGTGCCGCGTTTGCTCACACCGGAGCAAAAACTGAATCGTTTGATTGTTTCTCGCGACCTTTGGGCACGTTTTCGCCGCAACCCGAAAGACTTATTGCGCGGTTTCATAACCGTCGATGAAACCTGGGTCCACCATTACACTCCCGAAACCAAGAAACAGTCCAAACAATGAAAACCGCCACCGAAGAAGGCAAAAACGGTTTTGTCAGCAGGAAAAGTTGTGGCAACTTTATATTGGGATTCTCATAGAGTTATCTTCGTCGACTACTTGGAAAAGAGAAAAACAATAATGGCGAGTATTATGCCAATTTGTTGCAGCAATTGAGCGACAAAATCAAAGAAAAACGGCCTCATTTGGCGAAAAAGAAAGTGCTTTTCCATCAAAATAACGCACCTGTACACACTTCTGCAATCGCGATTCGAATTAGTGCCTCATTCGCCCTATTCGCCAAATTTGTTTCCCAGCGATTTTTATCTATTTCCAAACCTGAAAAATGGCTCGGCGGTAAAAAATTTTCATCCAATTCCGAGGTAATCGCTGCTGTAAATAGCTATTTTGAGGACTTGGGTTCATCGACCTACAAAGACGGCATTGTTGCTTTGGAGCATCGTTGGAATAAGTGCGGTAAGCGAGCAGGAGACTATACTAAAAAATAAAATAATTTTTTTCCCAAAAAACTTGCGTTTTCTTTGTTAGGCCACGTACATTTCGAACGATCCTCGTACTATGATTAGATGAGCTACAAATAAAAAAAAGTTAAGTTTGATTTTATGAAAAAAATGTTCAAGCACTTAATATAGAGATGCTTTTTCAGTTTAAAGATGCGCCGCGTCTAAATGGCATATCTATCACAATATAATTGTTGCGAGCATAAGCTAAGTGAGTTGTTTATTTTCAAAAGTGACTATATCATTAACTAACGATACCGTAAAAACGAGCAAAATATTACCTAAACTTTCCTACTACACTTTTATATAAAATAATTACTTTTGTATATCTAATCACAAAAATTACAGCACATTTAACTAAGAACTGTTGTTCTTTGTAGGTTATTTACCTCTAAAACCCTGATAATTCCCTACTACAAGAAGAACAACTGAATCGCCTGCTGGGTAGAAATTTTAGGCAAATGCGGTACAAAGCTACAAAGTCAATTTTTGACTGTTATCACGGGCTTAGGCTATGGTCATCTCTAGTGCATAAGAAACGTGTTTCGCAATCTACCTTGCCTATTCTTATGTTATAATCGATGCTCCGATGCTGACCATGTTACAACGGACATTTTTTTAAAAGCGAGTTTTTGATGTTTTGAAAAGGACTTCTCATAATTGAACCATAACGAAAAACGGAAGGAAAAATTCGAAAATTAAGGAAAGAGGAGAAAAATTAGATCTCCTATACATTGTTGCATCTAAAACTTAATCTAAATCTAATTCTCCTATTACTCATGAGCAAATTAGCTTAAACAGGAATTTTTGTATTGTCCCCCATTTAAGTTTAATTTTATTTGATTAGAGAAATTTGTGTGATTCCAATTTTGTGTCGTCTATTATGATATTTAGTGCAGAAAGCGTTGTAGCATTACTAGAAGACGACAGAAGTCTACGTTACATCTCCAACCAGTTCAAAAACCCACCTGCAGCGGTAGAGGATGGTTACAGAAAAAATTAAAGAAATTGGAGAATAAACACGAAGACCCGGATCGGGTCGTAATCAGTTATGCAAAAAACTACAGGTTCAACTGCTCTCCCACCTTTTTCCACACTCATTCACTCGTCCATCTGTAGATTTTAAATAAATTTGGACTCGTTCGTAAATAGGACATTCATCCATTGCTTGGTTTCCATGACTTTGAGCCAAAACCAGTTGTACAATTTGGTGTGGTTTTCCAAAAATTCTGGCCGCTGTGCTATTTTTTTTTTATAAAAAATCCCGTTTTATAAATTATTTTTTAAGAATTTTTTCTGACGCATGGAAATGGACATCTCGCACGTTTTAAAGATTGTTTCTGATTTGAACATCCGTGAAGTAACCGTTTCCGTTTATCACTAAGATAAAACCGGTCATCACGTGCCGACGTGCTGCGACCCGATCTAAGCCTGCTTGTATATTTACGTTTCTCCGTTTGCATTATGCAATGCATTATGTAACATTGAATGTAGAATTTCTATCTAGTTGGAACCAAAGCAATGACTTCTGCCGTCTTCGAATAATTTTGAATAAACTTCTAACAGTAATGTATAAAACGTTAAAAAATTTAAAAAACAGAAATTTCTTTAATGAAATTTAACTTGTTATAAAATAAAACAGTAATTAATACCTTTAACAGATACTTGTTTTAACCTTATATGTATTTTGACATATTTACACTTCATCATCAAATCCAAGGTGAATAGTAATTAATTGGTGTTTATATAAAAACAATAAAACTTGATGACTTGGTCTTGGTTATCTATGGCTGCAGATGACTTAATTTCTTATTCTAAAATTGCTAATAATGGTGAATTTATGAGTGCAAGTTGGTAATTCATTAAAGATACAATTTTTAAATGTTCGTGAATTTCAAATGCTTGCAGTATGTCTAATTTACGTTTATCATGAACGAAGTGCAAGAATTATTAGCTGTCATTAAACGGTTGTGTGCTAATAAGTACTTATCGTAATTACATTATGCTGTTACAAGCATATACAGGGAGTGGCCGTAGCTTATAGGTTAAACGCTTAGCATCTTACGCTAAAGGTTTGGGGTTCGATACCCGGCCCCAGCCATGCAGCAATAAAAATCCGTGACGCAACCAGCCACTCGCATTCTCCAATCCGGTGTAGGCAGCCGGGGGGTTTATAGCCTGAAACCTTATCTGGTATTTAGTCGTTCGGATTCGACGTTAAATTGTAGATCCCCCGTACTCCACCTAAGCATTAGGGAGATTACGTAGCAGAGAAGAGTGCCGGAGCCTAGCAGTGGAACGAAAGGCTAATTGCGAAACATATACGCCCACATTAATCCAATTACGCTAAACACTGATGAGAACACAATCATTTAATAAAGCTAATCTTGATGTGTAGTAATAACTACGTTACAACCACAAAATTGAGAAAAATAATAGGACGACCAGATTTTTATAATAAAAGTAATTATGTTCATCTACCATAAATACTTGTATAATTAAATTGGAAAAATGATTTTAGTGACAAATTATACGTTTACAGCAGAGACAATTTTTGCTGCAAATCTATAAAATACCTCTTCCTGTAATTAGTGATCCAATTTTGTATTTGTTCTTTTATCACTCCAGTGTTTACTAGAAATAAACTCAGGTATGTGCCCCTTACAAAGATAGCATTATATCATACCGTATAATTAATATATCAACAGTATTTTAACATTTCTGTAAATAAGGGCAATATTCTAAAATCAACTCGCAAATTTTTACTTGCCTTTTCTGTTTAAGACATTTCGATTCTGCTCTTAATTACAAGCCAGCAAGCAATCAAAAACACTGACACTGTGTTTCGTATTTGGGATTTGTTACGCCGTTTAACGTCAATTATTTCAGCCTACAATTCCACAAGGATAAATACATCCATTTCGATTTCCAAGTTAATCTTTATTTTCGAGAAAATCCCTTAAAACCTTTAAATCATCAGAAGAATATTATTGTAAAGCCTCTAAGGCACTCCCAGTTTGCTATTTATTTCTTATAGAGAAAAAGCAATCAATGATTGTTTCTTTAAGTTTTAATATTAATTTTAACTAGTTCTAATTAATATACTTAGTACACAAAGTAATGACAAGGTATGAAATAATGACTCCACTAACATTTAGGTAGTAGGTTTTTTTTATTAAAAAGCATCATAAATATAAATTGTTCAGTTTTTCATATTATTTAGTTTGACTGATCACCTCGGTGCCATTGATTTTATGTGAAAAGCTGGCCTTCTTGTGCATCTTTGGTAGGGTATGTATATTATTCCCGTTGGGCTATTATCACTTTTAGTTTTTACGTAACTCTATGTGGAATAAAGTTAGAGATAAAGTTGCAAATTTATCACATAACGAAATTTATTAAATTACACCGTTATTAATATTTTTTTATTATAATAATCATTGACGACAAGTAAAGCGTAAGCAAAGCAAAGCCACCTTTACAATTTTATTATATAGAGCGCACTGTACTGCACTGTATCCGCCCTTTACAGTTTTTGTAGAAATTAAAAAAATTAGTTAATACCGTTTGGTTGTATATTTGGATCATAATCTGCTGCTACTTGTCATTACGACAACACACTTTTAGAAGGAAGCATGCAAAACAGGTAGCCAGCGTGCCCATGTTTATGTAAAAGTCACACACACCGACCTCATTGAGGCCACTTCACAGACAAAGTGGATTACGCAGTACTTCATTTCGAACAGCTTGCGTAGAATTGCTGTCAAAGATTTATTGTGTTTATTACTACTAAACTTACAGGATTTTATATGCCTGTAAACAACAGTAATAGTTATTTACGTCATTAGTCCGGTAAAACAGATATTACGTACGAATAAGTAATTAATTCGGACGAGGCAAAGCCGAGTCCGAATTTTATTGCGCCATGAGTACGTAATATCTGATACCGGACGAATGACGTAACGCATTTTACTTCATACTGAAACTAAAATTTAAAACAATTATAATAAACCGAATCTGATTCAAACTTCCGCCAATTTACACAAACCGCTAGTTGGCATGACTAGAGGGTTGCTAGGGACGCTTAGTTTGTTTACTTTCGTCATTCGCCAATAAATTAAAAATGAATGAGAAGCATTATGAAGAAATTTTGAGAAAATCTAAAGAAGCTACGGCTAGTCTTATTCCCGTGAAGTCGGAAGGGCGGTATAAAAAAGAATATGACGTGTTTACAGAATGGCGGCGGCAAAACTCGTATAATACTGAAAAAACTGATGAGGATGTTATGTTGGCATATTTGTATGTTTTGGTAAGTTTTTTTTGGCATTTTAAATATTTGTATTACAACTTCTTTCATTTCTAGTCTAAAAAATTGTGGAGTAAATATTCCATGGTAAAGTCAATGTTGCTCGTGTTTGAGAATATTGACATTTCAACATTCCCGAGACTGAAGCAATTTTTAAAACGGAAATCAGTTGGTCACCAGGATAAACAGGCACAAACTCTCAGCCGAGAAGAAATTTATGAATTTCTCAGAAATGCTCCGGATAAGGAATATCTTCTGGCAAAGGTGAGAACTTTTTTAAGCACTGGGAAGCAACTTATTTAGCAAACGTTTTCTATTTTTAGGTGGTTTCTATGATTGAAGTTGCTGGAGGCTGCCGCAGAGAAGAACTTTACGAAATGTCTCTATAAGCGATATAAAAATCACTGTTTCTCAAATGGTTATTACTATTCCTCGAACAAAGACTAACCGGTCACAGGTATTTACTGTAATTAAAGAAGCTGACGGAATTAAATTTTTGGAGCTGTATCAAAAATATGTCAATTTACGACCAAAAATTGTTAATCACAATAAGCTGTTTATGGGCTACCGGCATGGACACTGGACAGTGCATCAATCAGAGAGCTGGAACTCACACAATTGGTGGAGTGGACACAGGACATTCGCTTAAACAAACAGGTTCTACTCTCCTCGCTGATTCTAGGGCTGATATTTCTGTTCTAAAGCGTTTTGGAGGATGGAAAAGTAACACCGTAGCAGAAAAATATGTTGAACATTGTCTTGAAGGAAAAAACAGAATTGCTCGTATGATTCAAGGTGGAGAAAGTTTTGCTGAAGTCGTTGCAAGTCGGCGAGAAGAAGCATCTTCGTCGTACCTGAAAGCAATTCAAACCTCAAATTCAACTTCAAAAGAAATATGAATATAAAGAGTCAAGTATTTGGTACTAATACTCTATCCTTACCTGATTTCGTGGAAATTCCTTCAATCCAAATTAGTAGAAGTGAAAACTGTATCATTAGTTTTAATTTTGCCTTACCAAAATGTTGTTAGTTTCTTGTTTGTTTTTTATAAATTTGTTAATAAATTTGTTCTGCAAAGCTGGCTTTGAATTGAGTACTGTAAAAACCTACTGTACTGTAATAACGCGTTTTACAGTATGATGTAAAACGGTCTATAACAGTACAGTATGATGTAAAAACTATTTATTATAATGCGCGTCAGCACTCCTTTCATATTTTAGTCTACAACTTTGCAATTCTTAAACAAGACTGTTCTGTACGTGATAATGTAGCAATCATATGCATTTTACGTGTATGTGCAAAACCGACCAGTCAACTATGAATTACAAGAGTTTCTGGTAAGAGTTAGTAAATCACATTTACCCCATATTATATCATTAAAAGAAGTTAATCAAAAAAAGCGCAGTCATAGCTCACGCGTTGTTCTAGTTTTGAAAAAAACATTAAGGTTGATTTGTATTACAGCTTCGATAGCCAAAACGATGACTTTTTGAAGGAAGCAGTGTTGCATATTTGGCGATATATCGCCATTTTGGTTACCTCACAACACAATTTGGCGGTGATTTCCTTCTATTGGCGGCAGGCTACATTATATACTCATACGCTAAACTCATAACGGTATCAATAAAACGTCATTAGTCAAAATCCTCTACTACTATTACTTCTGGTTTTTGTTTTATGTTCGTAACTTATGCATATGAACAGCAGGTGACGGTTAATCAAGAATTAAATGTTTCGGTGTAAAAATAAAATAATAGTTTTACGGAAATAATTCTGGGTAGTTGCAGAAAATGAAACAACCAAAATGTTACGTCTTCCAACTGGAGGTGTCGTTTACGCAAAAATATAATAATAATAATAAGAATAAACGCTTTTGAACGCGCTAGGTTTTGCTCTACAAGTATTAGACCTAAAAATCATATCAATGGTTGTTTAGGATCTTCCTCCTCTTTAACCTGTTCTAAGGTATAATAATTGCATATTGCTAAAAAAAAGTAAAAAAAAAAACTAATAAATATGACCGAGTATAAAAAAGATTTAAAAAAAATTTATGTTAGCATATGATTTATTCTAATTACACGATACGCACGCGTTCTCTAGCGGTAGATGAAAGGGGTGTTCTTCAATATGATCTGGCAGAACCTGGGCGTCCTTTATTCTCTGAAAAGAAAAATTGGTGTTGGTTCTTTTCCCCGCGGGCCGCTATAGGGGTCTTTCAGACTTTGCACTGGGGTCCTAAGCCTTTCTTCAGCTGATAAAAGATGGTAAGGATGGGTTAGAACAAGGAATTTGGATATAGGAGGTTGTTCCGTGAACTGTACTGTCCCAGTATTCACCTTTTGGCTCAAGGAAACTGCGAAAAAAATCTAAGCCAAGATAGTCGGCCGGACCGGGCGTTAACCGCGGAGCCACCTCTCTTGATCACCATTCGCTCGTTGAGCAAACATTATGATTTTATACTATAAAACCAGGGTGGAAGGATAGATTGAAACGCAAGTCTTTGAAGAAGGGAGCTTCGGCGCGAACCTTTGACGAGTCGGGCTTTACTTGTAGCGCCACTTGTGCGTCTTTAGAAAATTAATACAATATAATGAATTTTGACGTTTTTTTTTAAATTACTGGACCCTGAGTATCAATAAAGGTGTTTTCTGGCCAGACCGACTCTCCTGGCTCAGAATTTTCCCCAATCTTCATAGCCCAAAAAATGAATACTGGGAAAGTAATATCCGCGGAAACCTCTTTTATCCAAATTCCTTGGTGTAACTAATCGTTTCTAAGCTGAACAGGGCTTAGGGCTACGGTGCGGAACACAGAAGACCTTTATAGCGGGCCGCCCCTTTACGGAGAATGAACCAACACTGAATTTTTTTGGGGCAGCTTGTTACATACTTTACTACTCTATTTTAAGGTTTTCTACACCTTAGAAAATCCGATATTTCTGATGATTTTTTAAAAATACATTGAGAGGGTTGAAGTCTGGAGATCTAGCGGGCTGTTTTGTTTGTCTTTTTTCTATGCATATGTTCGAAGTCGTTATATTTAGATACTGACAAAGATATAAAATCAGAACGACGACAAACGCCGTCTATTTATTATTAAAATGTAAATAAAACCGACAACGTACTTTTTCGTGTGTTTCTGTTGAAGAAACTCAACTAGTTTTGAAACAAAAGTCTTATTATCAGGTGTATGTTACAAGACATATATATTGTTATGATATGCGTGGTCTCGTATTACACGAAAACAATACCCTAAATGCCTGCAATTCACGCAATTCCAAATTATATATTATATATCTATGAGACTCTTTATTAACTTTCTCAGGGTCGTTATTAAGCTTGAAAGTACAGTTATTACTGAATATGATACAAAAAGAAAAATACACAAAATAATATCAGCGTTACAAAAAGGTTTTATTCAATAAATCAATTTTTTGATCAAATTTTCGAAAAATCAAACAATTTCTACTAAATACTATTGTTCTTAAAACCGAACACTTATCTTTGTGTCTCCTTATTGAGATATCCTTCACTCGACAAACGATGAATGTCCAACTCCCACTTCTCTAGTTTGCAGGTTTCTCAAATAACCACAACACTCCCCTTTAGTTCGAATCCTCCTCTGGACTGCTTTTATGTTAATTTATACATGGTTTTTCCACCATCACAACTGGAAACTCGTTCTGGATTGCTTTATATTTATTACTCTTCTGGACTTTCCACAATTCGTTGATAAATACTTGTATCTGTTTTATAATAGGTTCTTTTAAATTCAAAATCACTTTTACATTACTTTAAACTCGTTTTTTCTTCCTGATTCATTCAGAGAAAATAAAATCCTCTGTCTTTGTTTACAAAGACGAGCCGTAACTATGTAAACAAATTTTCCATTCTTTTGTCTTCTCTCTTGATTTCCATTTTTTGAAAAAACAAATAAATCTCATAACAATGAGTACTCTTTCATACATTTGTCAAATTGACATTCAAATGCATAAGCCCCACAAATGGCATTTTTCGATGCACAAACAAGTAAGTCTAAAACTTCTTATAAATTAAACCTTTTAAACAATTCTGAACTAAATTATAATTTAAATTAACATAAACAACAATCGTATCAATTTTATTGAGTTCTTCTTTCTTTCAGATTAAACAAAACCTCACAAACATGAAATTACAAACGATACAATGACAACCACATTATTTGAAATTTAAAAACAAGAAATTATAGCAATAATACGCAACCCTGAGTTTGAAAGTGTGAATACCAAAATCTTACAGTCTTCATAAACCTCCAAACGTAAATTGAATTGTAACAACCATCCCAAAAAGTGCCTTCCAGGAATTAGAATACCCCAGTCAAGACATACAACTCCGAATATCATAGCAATATAAAACTTAATTTGTTAATTAACGAATTATTTTAGGCTGCTCACTTGTCAAAGGTGGAGAATACAGACTCATTGTAAACTTTAAAATTTATTTTAATAATAACACTAAAATTAAACACTGGGATAGATTAACAAATAAAAATGTAACATAAAACGTTTGTCAACCAAAATTTGTCAAGTAAGGCTATCATTTAAAATAAAGTTGTTAGCTAATAGCTGTGTCTCTTGTCTCTACAATGGTGTTCTTCCCCATATTTGACGGAAGTCCAAATTATTTTGTGAATTTCCGTGTTTTCCAATATTGTCATTTTTCTTCCTTTCTTTACAGGATGTAGGAGTTTTGTGTTAGTTGCGGAATCGAATTTGTGTCCTGTAAGTAGTAAATGATGACCGAATTAAAGAACTATAGATTGATTTACGGGTTCAGATAATCTGATGCCTAGTTTTCTGCATGTTTGACCAACATAACGGCTGTTACATTCCGAGCATGAAGTTTGGTAGACTCTACTGGAGGCTAGTGTGTTCTGCTTGTCTTTCACATTGACAATGTGTTAACGTAGGGAGTTAGTGTTTCGATAGGTTATGTCGTTATATCCGAAACCTTTCTTAATAAAGTAGATCTCAGAGTATTGGAGATATTTCTCAAAACTGGTACGCTGTGGTATTTTTTCTCATTTTGTTTTTGTTCTTGGCGTGGGTAGATGTAGTTTACTGCATACTTTTTTCATCATCGTTCTAACGATCTTAGGATCATATAGATTGAATCTAGTTAATTGTTCTAGAATTAACTTCTTTTTCGTGTTCATGAGGAGGCATGAAAGTGTTGATTAAGCGGTTAATGAAACAACTGAAACTTGCTAATTCGTGGTTCTTGCTAATGGTGGTTAGAAGAGTTTTTGATTATGGTGTCTGTTTGTGTTGGTTATTTATAAATAGTGAATGGAAGTTAATTCTCTTTTCTCTTGGTTATCAGATCTAAAAAGAAAAGCTCTTTTTTTCCATTTCCATCGTGAAGTTTATGTGTGAGTGATTGGAATTAATTAACTTTAATGCTGTGCTTGCTAAGTTTTCATTGTCGTTTAGGATGCAGAAAAATCATCCACATACCTCCTCTAGAAAATAAAGTTGTTTGTTACACCATCATTATTATATCATAAACAATTCTAGTGTGATAAATACTCCTTTCAGATGGGTAATTAATTCTGTTGTGTTTTTAATGCTTGAGGTTGGTTTAAGAATTGTCAGTTCTTTGATGGTTTTGGTTATTAGAACAGCTGTACTATATATGGGTGATTCTATAAAAGATAGTACTGGTCTGATCGAAAACGTAGATTAGCTTTTATGTTTCTGATTGACACTATTATGGTGCAAATCCCCTTGCTGGTGGTGTTTTTACGTTCCTGTTTTAAAAAAACAGCGTTGTTAGCCTTGGAAGCGCATATTGAAGTTTTGCCACCTCACATAGTTTTTTAAAAGCAATTCTGGCAGTAAAACATTTTAAGAAGTATGTTATATGGTAATATTGCTTGCTTTGCGTCGCCCACTATTCGAGTTGCTTCTACCTCTGTATGTTTAATTATTAATAGAATGTGCGTATGTGCAGCAAAATAAAGAATTTAGACGTGTTTGCATTATGACAAAAGCTGCTAGGAGCATTCACAAAATAAAGCAGATGAATAATAAATTTGTTAGTGGCGGGTCAATAATGAAACACCGAAAGTGAATCGCCAGGGTCAAAATAAATGTGAAATAGAGTAAGTAATCAAACACTAATAATTGATGAACAAAAATACATAAAACAAAGCCTAGCGGTTTATGTCGTGTACCAAAGATCAGTTAAAAATTAACGGTTAAAATTTCTTGTCGAGTGCTCGTTTTAAGTTAATTTATGCCAATAGCATAAAAAAAATAAGCAGCAGTCATGTCAGTGGAGCGTAATGAATACATTGTAGAGTTATGCAAATAAATTTTTAACATTTTAAAAATTAATTTCACGCACCTCTGGGTGACATTAAAACTCGTGTTCAATTTACCACAAAAATTTTCTGCATGTTGTTCCAACCTACCCCGGAGCGTCATCTGTTCATTATGAAAGCCGACTGAAAAACCACGGATGTTAACGTTGCCTCATAATAAAAACATGTTTTTATAGAACGGCAGCACTCAAAAACAAAATTTATTATTGTGAACCATTAACAAATTAATATCCGGCATATTCAATGTTTACATACAACTAGCAGTGTACGAACTCGAGATTTAATTTAGAACGTAATAATAACGAAACAATAACCTGCCATAACGAACTGCGGTAATTAATAATAAAAAGAAAAAGAAGTACCTAAATTGCTTTGTTTATCGTTGATAATGTTTACAAAAACAATTTTCAAAGTTGGAGATTTTCCGTAATAGAAATCGTGGTGGGTAATGGAAGAATATGTTAAAAAATAATGCAAAATCTGATATAAAGCGCATTGCTACAAGGCGTATAAGGAATGTTCTACGAGGCGCGAAATTACACGTGACCCATTTAACAGTTCCTTTCAGCAGGGGCAAAAGCAAAGGTAACGCTTTCGGTTGCTACCACAGCAGCTCCCCGCGGACACGGGGGTCGTTTTTATTCCATTTCGAATGCAATTAAGGCTGTATGACTCTCTGGAGATGAACTTAGCTATTCGACCATGTGGATATGGGTGCCCAGAGAAGGCTTGAATGAATTTGAATGTGATTTCGATTCTTTTCTAGTTCTTTTGGAAGCTCGCGGAAACAAGGTTTGCATATTAAATCAGATTCTTCAAGCGGATAGAATGGAACGTAAGTTCTTGGGAACTCGAGCTCGACGTTACGTGTAAATTGTTTTCCTGCTTACAAAACAACAACATTAGGGTATGATTACTGTTTCAGAAAACAAAGCGAAGAGCTTAATCTCCTCTCTCTCTCTCTCGAATGATATGTTCTGTGTTGAATTGTGCAGTTATAATTTTTATCAGTTGGTGCAATAACTTTTCTTAAGGCATTAAATTCCCATGCCTGACCTTTTAAAAGGTTTTTAGAAAACTAGGCAAAAACTCTAAGAAACATAAATATCTAATCTTGATTAGTCTGTCACAGAGAATTCATATTAATTTATATGTCTTTTTAAATTTAAACTATAAATATTTACATTTTAGATGGTTTTGTTCTTCGTATCCCCGTTGTTAGATTGATGCTGAGATGTTCGTGGGTTGTGGGGATCAATAAAACAGATTCACAGTCTAGAGTTTTAATTGCATAACGTTTCGGAGTAGACTACTCCTTCATCAGATGCCTATAATTGATTGTTATTACATTAAAGATAAAATACATTAAAAATTACTTACTAAAACAAAATTATGAACAGCTAAAATTTGTGTATATAACATTAGACAAAGTACATGAATTGAAGTTAGGTTCAAATGTCAAAAAATACAGTTGTAAATATTACTTAAATTTTGGATATCTCTACGATCGTTTTATTTCTTCGAAAAACATTTCCTTGCTTCCTCTTTAGTCTGTACTGAGCTTCTATTATGTTGTGTGATAGTGGGGCTGATAGTAAGTTGTTTAGTATTACGGATTTATACATATAGCACACTTTCTGTGTATAAGGTCGTTATTTATTTATTTTTATTTATTTATTTATTTATTTAAAAATATACCGATAGAACGGGCATACGCCCAATTACACTATCCGGTTTCATTGAAATAATAATTAATTAAACACAAAAAAAGTGAGAGAAAAAAAAAAAAAGAAGAAGCAATTATACTTATATTTAAAACTAATCTAAACTAAAGTAACCTATATCTAGTAACTAGTAACCTAGTAACCTGGCCCTACGTGTTTATTGCAAAAATTTATTTTTATAGAAATTGAGCACCACCGTTTTAAAACTATGAAATGAAGCGTTGAAAATATTAACATTTGATTCACTAACGAATGAATTTAATACAGCAGTACGAATTCTAGAAAATAAATGGAATGAAATAAAGAAATACACAATCTTACCAAAAAAAGAATTTTTAGAAGCCATCGAACTGTGCCTTAACTCTTCATATTTTGTATACCAAGACACATACTATGAACAAACTTTCGGCTTACCAATGGGCGCTCCGCTATCATCAGTAGTAGCTAATTTAGTGTTAGAGAATCTGGAAGAGACTAAACTAAAAAAATGTAAATTCAACATACCTATGTACAAGCGCTATGTATATAATATCATAGCTTTAATTCCAGAAGACAAATGTGAGGACTTACTGCAAACATTTAATACCTACCACGAACGACTTCAATTCACCCTTGAAAAAGAAACCAATGGACAATTATGCTTTTTAGACCTTCAATTAAGCAGAAATGATAACCACATAAACTACAAATGGTACACTAAACCTTCATGGACCGGCAGATATTTGAACTTTAACGCAGACTTACCCTCCAAATACAAAAAAAGTGTAGTTTCTGGCTTAGCCGATAGAGCCATCCGACTTACGAACTGTGCTCTTTTATTCTGTGACAGATTATTACTATTATTCTCATTGTTATTTACAAAACAATAAACCTTTCTGGGATTTATCGACTTTTCTGAAAATATTGAAAAGTTTCAGATCCTTTTACCGTCCTCGTTATACGAAATATTGCTGTAGGGGAAGGTATTGTGATCGTCAGGTTGGATTTGGAGCAAATGCGTTCATTCAGTTTTTTTTTGCTTTGGGCTTAGATATATCAGTTATGCCTAAAAGAAAAGTACTTTTATGCCAAACGTTATTAACCTAAACATTTTGACTAATAAGCAGGTTTCAGGCGCTTGGAAGACCGATAAAGCGGACACTGCAGAGGTTTCTATATGTGTGTCTGACTGGATGTGTGTCTGTCTGTGTGTCTGTGTACAATGTACAGTTGAGACGCCTTAACGCAGAAAACCAAATTTTACTCAAAGATTTCTAATTGCAATAGGATGACACCGCACCAAAGTGAGGTTGGTCTGCCGCAAAAAGAGGGAGGTGCTCTATAAACGTGCTCCAAAAACAACCTTAAATTGGTATTCTACGCACATCAAATAGCCGATCTGCGCAGACGCGATTACTCTATCTCTTTCCACTATTCATTTTTTGTATTCCAAAATTTTACGAATTTAGGCTTTGAAATCGGTATGGGCATGTTAAATGACAATAAGAACCACTTAATACTGAGAAAACGTTACTGAGAGGTTTACTTTTTGGTCGTTTACCTGAACAGTTTAAGCCAAAGGACTATAGAATGTGAAATATCGATTTTGAGATTTTAATGGATGATCATTGGTTGTAACTAGAAAACACAAAATATCATAAAAGCGGGCGACTGTAATAATAAATTGGGGGAAGGGGGCTGCTCTACCTCAATATAGACGTGCTCAAAAAAGAACTTTAGATTAGCATTCTACTATACATGTAGAATGGCATTTATAAATTTTCGGTACTTATCAATCGTTATAAATTTTCTAAACCTAATATATTTTACATTCTTTTAAATTTTCGCAATTTCCAATAATATTTAGAATTTCAAAATTTTTGAATATTTCAAACATCGCATTATTTCGTTTTCAATTTTATAATTAACAAAATTTTTCAAAAATATCGAAAAAAACAGAACTTCTTAATTTTTGAAGAACATTTGCTATGAAATATATTCGAAAATTTTTCGAGAATTTAAAAAGGTACAAAGGTAAAAATTCCTATAATATTTTTAAAAATTACAAAAATTTGCATAAATGCGTTGAAGTTTTTACTTTTTCACAGCAATAGAAAATTTATAAGAGTTTAAATATTGTTGAAAATTTGTTTCTTTATAATTTCTAGGGAATTTTATATTTTTTGAAAAGTTTGGAAGTTTTCGTAAATTTCTAAGTTTTAAAAGTTTTCGAAAATTTTTAAACATTGTCCAAATTTTAAAATTGTTTTGAAACACAAAGTTTCAGATAGTCAAAAGTTTCTAAAAAATTTTAAACAAAAACATTTCAAAACATTTTCTAAGATTTTATAAGATTGCGAAAAATTTCTAGAAGTTTCGAACATTTTTAGAAATTTTATTAAATGCGAGGACATCTTGAATAATTCGAATGTCACAGAGAAAGCATATTCATTTCTTTATCTTTTTTAAATTTAAACCGTTTAGGGCTTACTAGCACAAATTAATTTTGTTCTTTCTTTTCAAAAATTAATAATAATTTTTATTTTTATATTGTTTTCACAACTTAATAATTATAAATATTTAGAAGAGGTTTAATAAATTGTCAAATTTCATATTTTACACCGCATGTTTTTTGATAAATTTAAATTTAGGTATTGCTTTTTTTTCAAACTTACTTGAAATGTTTTAAGGTTGCAAATTTAGAAACTTTTTTAATACTTCTAAATAAATGTTCAAAATTTTCAAATATTATCAAAATTTTAAAATTTTTTTTAAGTATTTGTAGCAAATTAAACACACTGAGAATGCGTCAAATTAATTTTTTAAGCGTCTTATATTTATTTGCCTAACATTGTATTCATCACGCTCCACCAACATGAATGCTGGATATTTTTCATTCTTAATTAGAATTTAATTTGTAAAAAGAATTTATACATATTTAAATTTTTACGTCAATTTAATAGTTTTTACGCTAAAAAAAACTATGGTCAATTTAGATTGATTTTTTAAAATACTTAACTGTCAGAATCCGGCTGCTTCTTTATAAATTTCCAATTAAAGATTTTGTAGAAAATAATTCCAAGCACTTCCTACAATTAATTCAGTCTTAAGCTGCGTAAATTGCGCTTTAATCGGGGGAGTTTTCAATAGTTCATTAGGGAAACTTTAAAGTAAAGTGACAATCCCTTTAGTTGAAACTAATGCCTGTTGGCGATGCATGTTAATTCAATTAGAAACAAGCGTGGTTCAGTTAGGCAACTATTGCAGACTTATTACATTTCAGAAAAAAAAATAAATTAATTATGTATAAAGTAACTTCAAAAATCAGGAAATTGTTTACACTACAATTTGATTTTTTAATTTAAAAATAAGTTTAAATTTTAAAAGTAAGCCTAATCACGTATTGTATAGCGAATAGTTGAAATCGTGGTAGCAAAGCATAATCAAAATACTTATGTTGAATACGGGAGAGATATTTCCCCATGTGTAAATCCCGCGTGGTCGCTACTAGTTAATTTTTCAAGTGTGGTACAACATTATCCTAAGTTCAGTAACTTGATGTATCTGAAACACTGTTAGAGAAGAATAAGAGCCATGTTAGCCAAATGTAGATAATCAATGAAGGTAAATTATGTAATTATGCTCAATATCCAGGGGTTCGCTTCACCGAAAAAAACATCACAAAAAATCTAATGGGAATGTGGATATCCCTGACCACCCCAAGAGATAAATTATAGGGTTGCTAATTACTCTAAAAATTAATTTTGACTACTTAATATTTGAATAGAAACGAAGGTCACAATAATGAACTTTAAAAATTAACAGTGTCTTCAATTTTTTTCACAAAAAATTGAAACAGATCAGTTCGTATCCTAGGTCACGAGTATAAATATGATATTAGAAATAGAGCAATCTAACATTTAAAGAATTGTAAAAAGATACTAATTTTTACACGATTTGCAACAATTTTCATTGTTATTTCTTGCAAAAACATAAAACAGATGCCAAACTCTTCTAAGGTACCTGGATTTCTAGAAGTTACGCGACTTCCAAACAAATTTTTGACAGAAACAAGACATTTTTGTGACTATCGAAGAAAGATTGTAAGAGAAACAAGAACCTTTGAGCCGCTAGATGTATGCTGTAGAACAAATACTTAATAATATTGAAACTAATCCGTGAACAAGTACTGGATAGACAGCTATAAATGTAAATGTGTTGCATCTGACGGGTTCGCCAGCTCTGGATGAGCAGCAGCTGTGTCCTTATTACATTTGCAAAGTACAGTCACTATTACCTACCACAGAGAAAAGGTTTGCAGAAATCTTTTACGTTTATAAGCTGAAAATCCGTATGTTAAAGCAACCGTTTGACGAACAAAGGAAAGTTATTTTTATTAGAAAGGGAATTCTAAACCACCACAAAGAACAATAAAAAATTTTCAGAAATGCAGTTAACAAGGTATTAACATCACATTTTACTAGTGGGGTAAAAGCGTTATTATCACACGAGTTTTAAAGTAATAAAACGAGTTTCATATTAATGCATTGTCCCACGTGTGCCATACAAAATTTGATCTACGGCCGCTCAAAATTTGTTAAAAATCGAATTTTTTTTTGCTTGAAATGATGTTTGACATTTCGTATTAATTTACTGCTGTAAAGTCACTTTTAAAATGTTTTTGTTTTAAAATCAAAGGAACGAGATAGATTCGATTTGTTCAATACTATGGCAACCAGCTAGTTTTTTTTATAAACAAAGCTTCAATTTTGTTTGTGTAAACAAACTGAGTTGGGTAGTGAATTTATAACTCATTTTACATTAGTGCGATAATGAATTTCATTACCTAACGCAAATAAATGACATAATAAGTCCTTATTCAAGCAGTCGTAAATAAATAATTATATAATTAGGTCCTACATATTAACTCAACGGTTTCCTGTAATATAACTACATATAATTATTAAAGCTAATTCGGTGGCACCTAATTGTATTTTTACTTACAGGTCTCAAAGTCGGCTGATTAAGAAGGTGCCCTAAGAAAATCTCCAGAAAAAGTTTTTGAAAAAACATTTTTTGGAAATACACCCAAATAAAATCAACTAGAAGAAAAGCTCAGGCAACACCATTTTTTTTTTATTTGTAAGCTCAGAGCTGGGAATTAGAAGCATTTGGTGCGTGTCGCAGCCCCTTAATTCCCAGCCTTTTTATTTAAAAACCAGTTATCAGTTCAGGATAAAATTTTATATTAAAAGTGCCCTAGTTTTAAAAGCACATACATTGTAAGTTGTAAAAAAATCAAAAAAAAATTTTGGCTGATGAGTTTGCTTTGTCGTCTCGGGTTTTTTTAAATACCGCGATATATCTTTCCAAAAAATTTAAAAATTCCATTATTCTTATAAAAAATTCAATTTTCTCATTCAAGGCGGAAAATGACGGACAAGGTAACAGATGGCAATCGGGCGACTATAATAGCTTGTTTGAATCACAGAGGTAACATTGTGACCGTATAAAAGCTGTTGGGTGGTTGGGCGTGTGTGTTTGGGTGCTATGAAATATTGCGGCTCTTAAGGGCACTTGGCTGCTACGCGGAAGAACTTGGGTTCAAATCCAAGACCAGATGCCTGGCGGGCGGCTTGCCCAGTCGCTTTTTAAAAAGTGGTAACCCAATCCTTTAAATGGCGACGCAAGTAAGGCAGCCGTCTAAGGCGTGGTGCTTACCACAGCACACCTACTTCAAAAAGAGTGCGAGGCGGCTGGGTGTCGGAAGCGATGGTCCGGAGACCCACCGCATTGCGGGCAAACTCCTCATTGGAAAAAGAAACGGAAAATTTGTGTAGATTCATTCTGGTGAAGAGGCGGGCCTCTATAGGAGTCTTTCGGACTCTTCAGCCGAGAAAAGATGGTAAGGATGGGATAGCACAAGGAATTTGGATAAAGGAGGTTGTTCCGCGGAATGTACTGTCCCAGTATTCACCTTTTGGCTCAGGAAAACCACGAAAAAACCTTAGGCAGGACAGTCGTCCGCGCCGGGAATCAAACTCAGGGCCTCCGGAATGAAAAGTGGGCGCCTTTACCGCAGAGCCACCTCTTTCGGTCTCGTCATTGGAGTGTAGTGCCAACGAATTGACTTTACTTTACTGGTAGGTAATTCTACACTAGTGTTTCATTATTCACATCATATTTGCCGCAACTAATACGGTGTAGCATATTATGTTATTTCTTATATTACTTTTTGGCTTACAATAAAGACATATTCATAACACTTTGAAATAGTGCATTTATTTTACCTATTGGAACCGCTAAACATTGGGAATTCTAGACTCGCGTTAGTGACTTACCTTTAACGCACGACTGTTGGTGGATTTAAATTAAAAACTCAAATATTTTTTGCGTAACTATGTGTGGGGACCTGGCCTCTACTTACTTTGTGCTATGGGATCTTGATCCTCACGGGTCAGTCCCTTATGGAATGTGTAAGAGCTTTGTGGCTTTTGAACGAAATGGGACTTTACTCTGTCATAATGATTAAAAACGTATTGAATGCTAACTTTCTCAGAATTTCTTTGTCACAGGCGACCCCTTCCCGTGGCCACCTTATTCACCAGATCTTAGTCCTAGCAAACTGTGTATTAAATACAGTTTAAAAGATTTTGTTTGTGCTGCTGAAGTAAACGCACGGGATAAACACATCAGGCGTTTTTATAAAATTCGGAAATCGTTAGACAGCTTGTATTCAAGTTAACAGTACATTTTAACATTTTTTATTAATTTATCAATTATCTAAATTCACTAAACTAATTTGATAATTATACAAACATATTTTATGGGCCCTTCTTTGTTTTACCATGCAGAGTTATATTTCATACATTTGGTGATGAATTTCTTGGAGAGACGACAATTTCAGTTCGTATTGATTGCATAAGGGAGATTTTACCTCGTAATTCTTTCTTGTAAATTTTATGAAGATATATTATTTCTAAAAGTTTAACGTAAAAAGTAAATCAACAGCACGCATTTCAGCTTACTTCACACTTCAAATATTTTCAGTAGATAGTTAGAACTTTTTACCAAGTGACGTCTACAAAGAAGTTATCAGACGTAAGGTCCAGGTGGATTGGCTAAAACAGGCATTTACACGATTTGTTACTCCAACAATTCCATGTTTCAAATAAAACAAAAAGTTTCTAGGTACAACCTGAATTGTCTATAAAAGAGATTGATGTTCAAAAAAGAAAGCTGAGTAAAAATCTAAAAATCACACAACTTTTAATTGCAGCATGCTGCTAACGCAATCAATTGAAGTCAGTATGGCACCTGATGATACTTTTCTATTAGTAAAAGTAGTTTTAATCTTCGGTCTTAATGGTGCCTGCAGACGAGCAGAATTATGTTCACTGAAAACTAAGCATATAGAAGTCACGGGCTCATTTGTGGTTGTAACTCTGCATGACACAAAAACCAAGAAAAAACGCATTTTTACAATAACATCTGAATGTAACGGAGTTGAATATTATAGAAAGTACGCCAGTTTAAGACCTAAAACGGTTAGTCACGAGGGGTTTTTCTTATTTTATAAAAATGGGAAATGTTCGGTCCAGCCAGTAGGCATCAATAGTTTTGCTGGAATGTCGAAGAAACTCGCGGAATATTTGAAACTTCCTGACAGCGGCAGCTATACCAGCCATTGCTTACGACGGACATCCGCCACCCTCCTTGCTGATAGTGGAGCAGATATCCACACTTTAAAAAGGCATGGGGGGTGGCATTCCACTAGCGTAGCGGAAGGCTACATAGAAGAAAGCTTCTCAAATAAGATCAAAATATCGAAAAAAAACAATAAAAAATTTTCAGAAATGCAGTTAACAAGGTATTAACATCACATTTTCATAAATGTATATCTAGGTATCAGTTGTAATAGTTATTTATGTTACTAGTGGGGTAAAAGCGTTATTATTACACGAGTTTTAAAGTAATAAAACGAGTTTCATATTAATGCATTGTCCCACGTGTGCCATACAAAATTTTATCTACGGCCGCTCAGAATTTGTTAAAAAACGAATTTTTTTGCTTGAAACGATATTTGACATTTCGCAATAATTTATTTGCAACTGTAAAGCCACTTTTTAAATGTTTTTGCTGGAATATCGAAGAAACTCGCGGAATATTTGAAACTTCCTGACAGCGGCAGCTATACCAGCCATTGCTTACGACGGACATCCGCCACCCTCCTTGCTGACAGTGGAGCAGATATCAAAACTTTAAAAAGGCACGGGGTGGCATTCCACTAGCGTAGCGGAAGGCTACATAGAAGAAAGCGTCTCAAATAAGATCAAAATATCGAAAAAAAATTTTGGTGATACAGAACCATGATCTTCTTTATGTGAAGCTCAACGGTTTTTGTTTCCCGAAGCGCAATCAGCAGCTGCTCCAGTGAACGTCCAATCAAGTTCTGTTACATTTTCAAATTTAAATAATTGTACTTTTATTACAGTTAAAAAATAAATAACTCCCTTTTGTCAAGAGTGTTTTTATGCAAAATCCGTTGCTATGCTGTAATAGTTGCTATACTGTAAAGTACCACTTTACAGAACGATTTTGAGTATAAAAATATAGTCAGTTACAATATAAAATGCGAAAAAAGTATTTAACAGCTAACTTGACATTTGCAAATAAATTAATGCAAAATGTTTAATATTTTGTAAAAATAAAATTCGATTTAAAAAAAAATTCTTAGCAGTCGTGGATAACATTTTGTATGTCACACGTGAAATAATGCGACATTATGGCACTCATTTGATTACACGACTCGGTCTACGACCTCGTCGTGCACCTTTCATACTGGTGTTATAATAATACTTTTATCCCCATAGCAACATAAATAACTATTACATTTACTAAATGTTTAAATATTTATAAAAACATGTGCATTTACTACTCTCCATAATAATTTATTCCTTATTAGATTATTTAAATTAGGTTTTTAAGAATTTACTCCAATCGATAAACATTTATTAAATATTGAAAAATTTGAAATATGTATTAGCAGTTTCCGATTTAATTATAAAATTATTGAAAACAGAATAACTCGAAAATAGTGGACTATAAATTGTTGATCTAACAAATGTCCATGAAGATAAGAACATTTAATAAAAAATAAATAAGAATCAGCTTATTTGCTGAATAGGTGCGTCTCTGATGAATTAATAAGCAATTAAGGAATATTAGAAATTCAGCGCTGAATGTGGCCAGGAAAGAATTTTTATCAATTAGAAAACTCCAGAAAATATGGCAATCTCTTAATCTGTGAATTGTTAAACTTCTTTCTACTGCTCGATACCTCGTATTGAATTATTATGGTTCACAAATTAACTTTAGAATAATTTGAGGTAAGTTAAGCAAATTTCAAGTTAACACAACGACCAATAGAAAAGAATACGCAGCCCTTGCAGTCGTCTAAAACGAAACTAAAGACCCTCTGCTCACCTGCTTGTACCGGTAAATTCTCTATTTTTCTCCTCCAAAAATAAAACAACCTCAAAAACTAAAATTTGATATACGCAAATAGCGTCTAAACTTTGGACTATAAAAATGGATCTTTGTACGCTGTATGTAAGTGCTATACTCGTACATGCGTTGCGCCAGACAAGTTTTCTATGCAAATAAGAAGCATTTCTTTTGTCTAATTAAGTAGTACTGTTTTAGTAACACATTATTTGTTGCTACAAATAAGGGGCCGCTTTAGGCGCGTTTCCCGTATAACCAAATCTATAAAGATGTCCTAGGCGATAGAGATATTTAAAGATGCGGTAAAGATTACGTGATACAGGTGTAATATGTATTGGAGCTGTACTTTAGCCTATACCTTAACTGTATAGATTAAATATTTACCGCATCTATATGATATCTATACTTGTTTCCAGTACAGTTTTATCTTTATCGCATCTGTATCACATCTTATTCTATGCTATACCGCACCGGTACTTCAAGCAGGGATTTATCTTTATCGGATCTGTAGAAAATATATACTGATTGTCTTTACAGTTGTACCTTTAACAAATCTCTACAATATCTTCATGCAGGCTATATCGCACCTGTAGCGCAATTACCGATTTTGTCTTTATCGAATCTGTGCTAAATATATAATATATAATAATAATATATAATAATAATATATAATGTCTTTACAGTTTTATCTTAAGCCTAAAACCGCTGTGTATAGCGTCAATCTAAACACTATCTTTATTTGTTGGCCTTGTGTATAAAAACGTTAAAAATGGCGCATCAACAAGATCAAGAATTTAAAGTTTACGAATTTGATGGAACCTTGGAGATTTGTGTGCTTCCTACAATTATAATAATAATTTATGACATAATCATTAACCAAGGCTGCTGTCTCCAATGTGGAGTTATTTTCGATAGGGGGATCATTTACCACAATATCTATAAACCACAAGTAAATAAAATGATAACCTTCATCATAAACTGTTATTACACCTATAACCAATACTATACCTTTTGATGTGCCTACAGCAGAGAGCATTTTCTCAGTTTTGCTGTACTTATAACGTCCAACCGCGGATTTACGGGGGGTGGGGTAGTAGGGGTAATTACCCCCCCCCCCCCACCACCACCACCCCCCCACCACCAAGGCCAAAAAAATCACCTAAAGCACTAGAAGTAAAGTGTTTTTGAACATGTAATTGGAAAAAATTTGTAAATAAATATATTTCATCGGCTAAAAGTTTTCCAGCGAAACACAATCAGAATGACTCAATTGCAAAGAAACTTTCTTAACGGTAAAACCTAAAACCAAGCCGGACGTTAAACAATGCATGGCTTAAGAGTAGCTGTAAACCTTTATGGGGGTTTATAAACAGACCTGTTTGGAAAGTCTACTCACCAAAAAGATAAAGATATTTAAAGCTTATCCCAGCGCCAGCAGTACAAAGTACAAACCGACATCAACATGAATATATTACGTGATATTTTTTTCTTGAAATTACAATTCTGACCTCAGCATTGGCGAGAAATTCAGAAATAATGTACTTTAAAATAGTTGGTGGTAAAATAATACAAAGACATCAATTATTTCGAAGTAAGATTCTCGAAATGTCTGAACTTACTAAAACTGTTTTATATTTTATCCCCTATAATTCTTCACTGTTTATTTTTCTTAATACTTTACTCTATCAAAATAGTCTGTTTTCACGTGTTTCTTGAAATTTTAATACTATATATAATCTAACGTCGTTTATATCTGCTATATGAAACACATTTAGCTTTAAAAATTTCAAGAGCCCACAAAAATGTCTAACTTTATTATTAAGCGTCCAATGCGTTTTCTACGTAGTCCCTGTTAATCACGTTTTATCCAAGCATACTATACGCCCTTAACGAGATATTATGCAACGTCACTATAAATTTTACTGCAAAAAAAACGGTTTAACCCTAACTGTAATTCTTGGTAGTACATTTGTATCATATTGTCCATCATAACCTTCTGTAATACTCTTAAAACATTTAGCGGTCGAATCTTATGAGAGGCGAGATTAGCTCAGGGTGCAAGGAGACCGACTCACAAACCAAAGATGGCCAGTTCGATTCCCCGCTAAGGTAAAGTATGCAGCGCATTTTTAAAATTAAAAATCTATCAATAAATACATTAGTGTAAATGAAATTAGCTAAAAAAATACAGAGGGGTTGTATAAAATATTATAAAAGAAAATATATCCGCGTAAAAAAATATTTTTTTTTTATCTAAAATTAATTGCTTGAATTATCTATACCGCACCTTAATTTGGACGATACAGCATCGGAATAGTACCTTTAAAAACCTATATCGTATCTTTACAGTACCTTCATGTGCTCTATACGCAATCTTAACTGCATCTGTACTTTAACTATATGTTGTCTGTACAGGAGCTTTACATCTTATATACAGAGTTAGTAAAGACAACTATACCCAATCGATATGTAATCTCTATCGTCGCGCTATCCATAGGGTACAGAAAGCCTGTATCGACTAAAGATTTAAATACAGGTTCGATATAGGTTCTGTATTGTGTGGTTATACGGGTTAAAATAACCATATTTCACGATGTTTAGATCATGTTTACAAATAACCACACTTCACTGATCGGGAGACGTAACATTAAAACTAAAATGTTGCGAGCTTAAATTAAATTTAATTCCGAAATTAAATAATTTTCAAATTCTGCTATATTAAAGTCATTGAACCTAATTAATTCACGCAGCGCTTCTGTTTTTCTGTAGAAATTTCTTTTAAACTCTTACACACAACAATTAAATTTCAACAAAAACACTGCCTGTATATTAAAATTATATGTTAAATTTAAAACGTTATCCGTCAAATTTATTTGCCAGAAATATATTTATTCCTTTTATAATTAGCTAGGATTTAATAGGGCATGTTTAATTTCTGCAGAAATGTATTGAGCGACCATGTTTTAGTTGTTACGACGTATAACTGAATTTCGATAAAATTCGGACATGTATATTTTCGTCAATGATCGATTCATGTAAGACACGTGGAAGCAACATATTTCACTCATAAAAGACGGTATACAAAAACATCCTTTTTTTATTAGCAAAGATTTAATTTATTACACAATATTACGCAATACAGAAAAACGCTCTATACGTCTGCGCTGTAGGGGCCTCGGTAAGCGAGTGTAGTCGACGCTTGCAGCCAAGGTTGCAGTGGTTTTCGGGAGTCTGTGGCTCTATTAGGCCCGGTGTTCGAATCCGGGCCAGGGCAGTTGTCAGCTCCTGGAAACCTTTTACTATAGAATAGCTTAAGTAGTTTTTAAGGACTTTTGTTAAGGTAGTACGCACAATGGGCCCGACAATGTGGCCTAAGTGCTGTAAGACCTAAAAGACGTCTGCGCTGTCAATCGAGATCCCAGCCTCAACGCAGTAGCGACACTAAATAGCCAAAACAGTACACCAATAACATGCAATAAAAAATTTCTTTTGCTTTTGGGAGTCGTTTTCGGCATTGACTATTTAAAATTTCTTATTGAAAATTTAAGCAAACGTTTAAAGGAAGTGCTTTTAGCTGTACGCAGGGGAATTTAGTAACTCCATGATAGTGCACCATTTCATTATTCTGGACAAGTACTAATGTGGTTGCATACAAATTTTCTGGGTAAGTGTATTGGTCAAATGGGCTGGTGATGGACGCGCGACGACCGGATTTTAAATTTCTCCGATTTTTTTTGTGGGGAACTAGAAAAACTTATAGCACGTGTAGAAAATGCCTCGGAAATTATTCGCGAAAACTGGATAGTTTTATCCCAAGTGCGCGAATCCATGTTACGAAGAGCCTGTGCTGATAATCTGATAATCCTTAGTCATTCTTATGCACGAAAAAAAATTATACAGTGTTTGCGTAATCTCTCTTTGTCCTTCCACATTTAACTTAATCTACATTACTGAACGGTTCGTCAAATTAAGAGAGAGGGGACGTGCTACAAAAATATTTGATTTTGAAAAATTGATGAATAGAAAAGTGGTCCAGTTTGGTGAATTCTAGTAGAGGTTATAATAGCTGCACGTAATTCATAACACCCTATATATTAAATCCGACAAATCTTGACACAGTTTTTTTTATTATTTTGAGCAAGTGTTCAAGTAACTATCACGTGGGGCAACGCGGCAGTTACAAGTTATTAAAAAAGCGTAAGGGAAAGGCCACAACTTCAGATAGTTTTTCATACGTATAGTCCGGATTTCTAGTCTAGTATTTTGCCAGTATTTCAATTATGAGGCAATCAATTATTAAGCTATTTTGTCATTACTCCTTTAAATGTATAGTTGGCGCATACCTGAACTTTTAAACAAATTATTTGGGAGCTTAGAATGGGGTAACACATCCATATGTTTGACCTCAATTTAGCTTGTAGGTTGTTATTATTTATTTGGTCAACTGAAATTAAAGCTTATGTAATAGTAAAATAAAATAAAACAGGATTCCTGAGCGTAGAATAGAAATGGTCATGAGTTTTAAAAGTAGTTCACGAAACAATTTTATGAAACTGTAAAAATACTTTATTAATTGAAATGTAATATAGCAACCACAAATTAATAAAAATAGAACGTGTAAATTCATTAATACAACGAGAAAGTTCTACGAAAGAAATGTTTGAACTATCAAAATTCATGGGACGGAAAACCACCGTTGAATAAAAAAAAAGAATTGCAGTACACAACAACTTTTGTTAACTTATTGAAGTTTCACAAAGATGTTTGCTCTTTTTTGACTAAAAGTCCGGTCTTTATTCATAAGCATAACCCCTCTTTCATTACTAGCCAAAACATATACCACAAACTATAATTTGTTTAGCTATTAATATTGTTTGTGCTTACAAAAATTTGGTTTAATTTTTAAATAATTGTACAACCAACATGTGCGTTTTACTGTTCAACTATGCCAACGAATGTCTTTAATATTGCAAATTCAATCAAAATAATTCAGGGCTTTATCTACATCATGAAGATATCAAGTTTAATATCAATGATTGTAATTCTATTAAATTTAGTCCCACAGCCACAACAATACACCTTATCCCACCCTTATAGAATTCCGTGCTATTACAATGTTCCATTATTTACATTATTATGGTCTGCAAACAGAACTAAAATCGATAGAAACTATTCTGCATGTTAGCTGCTTGGAAAATTGGTTAATGTGCAGGAAAGTGTTGGTTCTTCTTATCGGTACAGTAGTAACATCGAACCTCAACGACTGCACACTTTGGACTTGAGCCAAAATTTGCACCCTACAGCATACTAGGAGCAAAAGCGAGCAAAACCTTAAAACGCTCAATTACTATCTTGCTGCAGCTTATACAACTGCTTTACTTTTGGCATCTGATACTAAGTACGTTATAAATTTCAGAAATTCAACTACAACATAAAAAGAAACAAGAGAATAGACCATTTTTTGCATTTTACTGAGACATTTCAGCGTTCACGTTTTCCTGTATCTTGGTTGGTCAACAAATGTTTATCACATCAAAAAGATTCGCAGTTTATGACGGTACATCTTCTACTATTGTAACAAATTACAACCTATTTTTTTTATTTAAAAGAGACTTTCATTTTAACATCCCCCTATTAGTGTTATAAATGCGTAGACTTTAACAACTTGAGTACGCACTGCAGTAACTAATCTTTGAAAGTGAACAAGGAAATTGCAGGGCGTTAGGCTGGAAAAGTTCGGGGTTCATTGTCTTTCCCAGACTGTTGTAAACCAGCAGTTGCCGTTGTATGCCAGTTATGTAATGGAGTGTAAGACAATTACACGGATGGGAGGAAGGAAGTTCATCATTCTTCACGTGTCCTGGCGTTGTGTTTAAGTGTATATAATAGGAGCTTCATAGTTATTAATCTGACAGACCCATTTTCCAACGTATGTGTAACATAAACGTAACATTTTATGGTTTCAGAAAGTCTTTAAATAACTTGTGTAATTAAGACTCCAGAAATGAATCGACCTTAAAATTAAATGAAATCCATCAGAATACCTTCTTATAGCAATACTCCGTATAGCGAGGAAGGTAAAAGCAGTAATACTTACAATGCAAATACGTATTTTGGAGAATTTAAAAGTTTCCATCTTCAGATCTTAAAGAAAACTAATTGTACAAATTTGTACCTGTTGTGTTATAATGTAACGCACCGTTACTAATTTTGTATTTAGTTTACAAGAACTGTTTAATTTTTACATTTATCGTGTATTCAGTTTTCCGTTTGTGGCATTAAGTTGTCGTTGTGAATTTATTTTTATATTTAGAATATGTAGGATTCCGTTTGTTTATGCCGTATAACAATATTGTATAAGTTTAGTTAAGTTAGCACCCGTTTTAGTATTTCTAAATGTAATTTTAAAACTATTATTTGAGTTCATGCATTACATTTACGGCCGAAAATCAGATAACCGCGTGTTCGCTGATCGAGCCGCAGAGATGCTACGAAGACCCCACTCTTGAGTGGTGGGGTTGCGTTTTAATTTCGGGCGCAATTTTGAAAGTTAGTTCTTGGATGTTCCAGTCCAGTTCCAGTCCAGCAACTACTACAGTGCTCACCAGTGCTCCGACCGAGGTAACCGAATACCGAATCCAGGATATTGGGGTAAGCAGGCTATATTTTGACACCATTGATTATAACGTAAACTATATTGCTCTCTCTCTCTCTCTCTCTCTCTCTCTCTCTCTCTCTCTCTCTCTCTCTCTCTCTCTCTCTCTCTCTCTCTTTTATGTATGTAAACTGTGTTTTCCGGGGTGTGCTCTAGCGAAAAACCATAGAGTTGCATTCCTCTAACTCGCCTATGCGAAAATCCTGGACAAAGTTTCCTCTTCTCTTTTCTATTTGTTTGAGAGCTTTGTTGTGTAATTCCATAGTGGCGAATTTGTCCGCCTGGTGTCAAGATAACAGTTTGTTTACTTTAGTAACTGGTACCGTTTCCGTAACGACTACTGGTGACTACTGTATATATTTTGGCTACCGTATGTATGTATTGCTACCGTATTGCTACTGTATTGCTACCTTATTTGCTACCGTATTTGCTACCGTATTGCTACTGTATTGCTACCTTATTTGCTACCGTATTTGCTACCGTATTTGCTACTGAATTGCTACTGTAATGCTACCGAATAGTTACTGTATTGCTACCGTAATCGCTACTGTATTTTGCTTATTATTATCCGCTTTACCTTTATCATATTAATTTGGGTTGGCTATTATTTATTAGACGTATTTAAACCATACTACGTCGTTTTCTTTTATTTGTTGAGTATACCCGAGTTAAGTGGAGCTGCTTCAAGAATCTGCAGGCTGTCATTCCATCGAACAGACCCCTGGAGACCGACATCTTCAACTGCAGTTACCCAGGTCTTCGCTAAGCCTTTCTGTTACAGCGAAGCCGTTCTGGAGAGTAAACTCCATATAAAATCTGGCGCCCGAGAACTTCCCAGCGATTATACGAATAAGCGGCCGTATAATCCCGCCCGCAACAAAATACAAGTTAACTACCGGACTACAGAGTTGCCAAATAGGCAACCGGGGAAAAAGAGCGTCGCAATAATTCCAAAACAATAACTACGACAAGATTTCGGTATTATAATTAAGTATTCATTACTACACTTTCCTTAATGATGTATTACCATTAATACCCAAACACGTGATCGTAATTGCAGCTCGTAAAGTAAAGCAACGCAAGCGACACTTTCCTCTACAGCCACTCAAACCAAACAATATTACATACAGAGCGATTCAGACTTGTAGTGCAACTTATATGTGAATTATTCTAGAGCCTAAAAAGACAAATAAGTTACAATAAACGTGGTTAAAAAAGCTTCGTTACGGAGCTACAGCCTCCCGAAAATGTAACACCCTGATCACTTTCCTGTCGATAACTCTCGCAGTAATTGCATTAAAATTTTGAAATTTCGTATGCGAACAATACTCATTCAGTTTTTTTTACCACTTTTTGTTTAAGTAAATGCAGCAGAGGTGTCTGATAATGGGTGGCTCAAGTAATATTTTTTTTATATCAAATTTTTTCAGGTTTCGAAGTTGTGTCTATAAAATCTTATTCTCAATACAAAAATACATAAATAGATACTGTTGTAGAAAGATGCTAAGTCGAACCGTTTTCGAGAAAACTCAATGTCTTTGTAAAATCAAGTTGCCATGAAGATTTAAACATGTTCTTAAAATGCTCAAATATTTCAACAAACTTTGAGGTTAAGTTGTACAAATCGAAACAACGAGAAAGGTTTTTACAAACATGGGTCAGGCAATGCATTGCTAGGGAGTTGCAGCCCATTTTGTAGTCCATCAAACTGTTTACAAAAGGGCAAAGGCTTTTCTCTAACCCTGTCACCCAGCGTTTCCAGGCAAATGTTAATGGGAACGTTTTCTATTGTTTCATGTGTAGAATTTACCTTCAAAGTTTGTGGAAACTATTTCGGCATTTTAAGAAAACGCTTAGATCTTGCGACGTTTTTTGTGCACAAAAGTTAGGCTAGTACAGCAGAAAGTCGCCACTAAAGTTAATGAAGGAAAATTGACATAAATCCTTCTCACAATTTTTAAACGGGTAACACTAAATATGTGGTAAAATTGATTGCTACGGGGTTTAAACTGTTATACGGGGCCCATTTGTAAATTACTTTTAGAACTCGCAGTTATATTGGCAGTAACATCCTCTACACGTTTAATTTAGAAATAAACTTAGTCTTTAATTTTTGAATATTTATACGAAAGAGCAGTGATTTCTTAATAGTTTAAGTTCGCAATAAAGTTTCTAACACGTTTTCTTGAGCTATTACAAATGAACTTTGATTTCTCTAATACTCAGGTTTGCAGCAAGACCGAATCAAAGGGGTTAGCTAACTCTTCGAAGTTCGAATGTGAAATTCTCTTCTGTCAGACTGCGACGCGCGCTATAAAGTGAAATTACTTGTTACATATAGATTGCACACTGCGATGCAAAATAATTCATAGAAGACAGGTTAACGAACTAGTGTTGAGTTAAATTTTAATAAATAAAATAATAAAAGTTAATAAACTAACAATATGATTATTTTAACGACCCAAAATAAGCTCGTTACGCCCTTCATGGCAACTCTATTTTCCAAAAACATTGAACATTGACATATGAGGCACCTCTGCTGCACTTACTGAAACCAACATTAGTAAAAATACTAAACTAAATAAGTATTGCTCAGAAATAAGATACAAAAACTTTAGTGCAACTACTGCGACGATTATCGACAAAAAAGTGATAACAGCGTTACATCTTCAGAAGCTATAGCTCCGTAAGCAAGCATTTTTAGACGCTTGTGCATTGTTCATGTTTTTTTTTACTTATTTTGGAGCTTAGAATTAAAATACGACATACGAGTACATCTTTTACATCCTAATTCTGAATCACCGCGTGTAATATACTCCAGACGAACACGGTTGCTTTTAAACAAGACTTATGTTACGTAAGCAAACTAGAGAAAACATACAAAACCCTCCAGCAGGGCATTTGTGCCATGTTAAAGTGGGTCAGAAACAACGGAGCTTATTAATACTGCGCTAATGGCTTGCGTTCTTATCATATGTTTATGATTTCGTATAAACACACTTTTCCGCGAGATGGTAAGGTTACATTCCAGTATTAACTATTTTATTTGAAATCATTTATAGCTATTCTCCCACCAGACGAAACTTCAAATAAAACGTGTGAATCCACCTTCGTCGTAATTTGCAGATTAATCACTCTGACAATAGTTAAAATAAAGATACGTGCAAAAATGCATCAAAAAATATGTAAAAATGTGTGGACTGCATTTGCGGGTGCGAAGTGAGAAGAGCTTTATTCTATTTTATTTTTCTAATAATGGATTGTAGTTTGTGTCTGTTCCTGAGTATCGACATGTGTTCAAAATGTAAATATTTAAGTGAAAAGATAAAACACATCGTTATAAATTGTTTTTTCAAATAATCACTTAATTTTTAATTTTTTGTGGATCAACTTTCCATTACTAAAAGCTACTATCAAACAATAATATTTCCAAGTGAATTCCTCATTTTATCGGCGGTTCTCTGATAGAATTGCAACAATTGTATAAATAAGTAACTATTGTTATTTGAAGTTGAAGTTTTATGATTTTAAAAACTTACTAATGCCAACCTCGACTAGTAGTTTTTGTTTATCTGTGGTACTAGCAGTTATAAAGTGTTAATACCGTTACTTCTTAAAAGTTTTAAGTACTTTCTTAAACATAAACCCAGCAGGCAACACGAAACAGGCGCCCAAAACTTTCTATGCAAATTAAATAGTGAACTTTTATATCCGCGGGTATAAAACAAAGCGCAGCAATGCTGTCCTTGCGATTTTTATAAAATATAAAAACTTATTTGAAGTTTTGAACAACCAGAGCATTCTCAGCTAAATCTATATAATAGTAGCAGGAAGTTTGCACGTAAAAGTTTTGAATTAGGAATGCTCTTTAAAATAGCTCCCGTACCACAAATGTTAAGTAACTAAAGACTAACAAGTTTAAGTTAAATCGAATTCAATTAAAGAGGTAAGTTGTCGAACATCAATGGAGCAAAGTTTCGGAATGGCACGAATGTGGAATTCGAATTCCTTCAAGACGATTTCCCCAGGCTACCCAGTTTAACACTATTATACACCCTGCTGAAAATCACGAATCGTACGCGTGAAAACAAAATCGCGTTATAAAATATTGCGCACGCCAGATCTAACCGAATAAATATCATGTAGATGTCGTATTAAATGCATTACAGAGCGCAGCGGAATGCATCGTTTCTAAAACTGAATATGATTTTTTGCATTGATTCCGTTTTATGAAAATACACTTTTATTTTAAAATGTTGTTCCTATGTAGTGTTAATATTTTGTTGTTAATTCTTTTTTGTTAATTGCGAGTACGAATTGCGAAGTGTTTGAATAATGGCTAACACTTTATTTGCTTAGTTAATAAAAATATTAATAAAATAGTAAGAATGAGTTTAAGTTAATAAAACATTAACTTTAATAAAAACAAATGTTTGGTATTGGATTATTTCAAATTAAAAAAGTATAGAACATAAACATTCTAAACTTATACAAGATTTAATTCCAAAACTCACTATGCCTGAATTACACTAATGTTTAATTTCGATAATTGTTGTTTTATAACAGACAGACATATAAATAGCTATTGTACCTTCAGCCCTTTCTTAGTGCCACTGAATGCGCAGGGCGAACGTGTCAATCTTAGGCATGCAAGGCCATCGAATGGCGACCGTACATCTGTATTTACCAACTAGAATTAGCCCTGTCCTCAAAACAGTTTTACTTTGTAAATGCATACCATCAACATCACGGCCATTTGAAACTTTTTTGCATAAAAATATTTTTCAATGTGTATTTTTAATTCTGTTCGCTGCATGTGTATCTTAAAATCTACAATTAAAAGTTTGTTGCTTAGTAAAAACTGTTACCACGTTGAAAGTAAAAAGTTATATCGGTATTTTCTTTTCCCAAAAAAACGTTTCTTTTTCGGAAATTACAAACAGCGTCGATGCATCTGCTTTTAAACAAAAAAATCAAGTCTATATGCCAAGTACTTCTAAAAGTATTGTTATATGCGCTTAAAAATGCTTAATTTGAAAAATGGCGATTAAGCATTTTTTATGAATAAAAAACTTCAGTACCGGTAAAAAGGTCGTAAACAACTATTTAGTATAGCAAATAACGTACCTAACAAGGATGCGTCGGTATAACCTAGTTGTACCAAGAAAAAATGTGTGATTGAGACTTTTAACGTTTACTTAATTTACATGAAAATGTCATCAATGTCTAATTTATTTTCATATAAAAATGTTATTAATTTTTCAAATGTTAATATTTACATTAAAAATTAAATTTTTTTGTTTTTGTAGAAAAGAAATATCATTCGAAATTAATTCAATCTTTAATAACATATTATAAATTATATCTATTAGTAGATGTGCTGTTCTTAGGCTGGATATGGGTTATTCAAAAGTAAGGAATAAAACTCGTATTTCTGTAGCGCGAAAAAATTAAAGAGAGGGAAATATTTGCAACTAAGTTTTTAGATGTGTGAATTAGGGGATTTAATAATCGCCCTACACAATTTATAGCTGACGAAATTTGTTTTAATTTCCGATGTTTTATGTCACAAAATGATAAATCAAAATAACAAACAACCAATTTTGTTAAAATCGATTTTTAATCTAAAGCGGAATCTACAAATTTGACAGAACTGTATGTAATTATTTTTAATATTATAACAATTTTTGCATTGAATTTAGCAAGACTTATTTTCTTCTTCTTTGGTGAAACCAGATTTGTGATTAACCTTTTTGATTGTTGATTTACATGTTTGTATCCTCCATTTTCATTTACTATTGTTCCGGTAAGGTTTCGAAGCAATATCTAAAAATAATTGTATAATATTGACATTTAGATCTTGTGAAATAGTTTTGGAGATGCTTAACAGCATATTACTAATGTCGCGAAACAATTCTGGAAATATTTGTTATGTACCATTTTTAATGCAATTCAGTTTCATATAAAGTTGCGGACCTTATCAGAGGAAGTAAGCTATAAAATTGATTATGGATCGTTAACATACACACCATGTGATGGGTAGGTTTTTGGAAATCATTCATAAGCAAACGCGACTTTAAATTTAGGCTAGGCTAGAGTTATAACCTGAGTCTGCTTTGTGACTTCATCGTCCTTCTGGCAGGGTGCAATTTGTGGGTTACCTTTCTAGAGGTGTTTATACAGGATGTTAATGAATTGCAGGGACAAACTTCTAGAGCTTGCAAAATACAACAAAGCAAACAACTTTTGTTAATAAATGTGTGGTCAAAACTGTTTCCTTTCAGGGATAGAGCTTCTCAAAGATTCTTTAAGAAACGCCTAAATGTAAGCAACTCAATTTACTACCTACTATTTGTTTCCATAACGACGGAAATTAATACAGGATAAGTAAAACCCTCTTTTCTACTTTTCAAATTCAAATTAAATTTAAAATAGATTAATTAACAAAACGTTTCAAAACTAAGCAATAGAAGAAACCAAAATTGCAAAGCAAAAATCAACTATTCGAAAAATTCACAATAACTAATTCAAAAATTAACAAAATTATAGTAAATGTTCAAAATGTCGACCCCCAGCTTCTACACACGAAACACATCTACGAAGTAAATTTCTGCGCACCGCTGCAAGTATACCAGGAGTCTGTTGAACTTCTTCACATGCAGCAAGAATGCGCGCCGTAAGTTCTTCTACAGTTTCAACTGGGGTAGCATACACTAACGTTTTAACATGACCCCACAAAAAGAGATCAAGTGGAGTCAAATCAGGAGAACGTGAAGGCCACGCCACATGCCATCCTCGACCTATCCATCTGTTGGGAAATGTGTTATTTAAAAATTCCTTGACTTCCGCCGAAAAATGAGCAAGTGCACCATCGTGCTGCAGCCACATTTGAGGTGGAACATCTTCCAAAAGTTCAGGCAGGACATGGCGCAAGAAATTAAATAAATTGCTCCTGGTAACCTTTGGGGTGGCAGATATGGTCCAATGAGTCTATCGCCAACAATCCCGGCCCAAATGTTCACTGAAAATCTTTGCTGGTATCTTTTTTGAACCAAAGCATGGAGATTTTCATTGTCCCAAATGTGACTGTTTCTACTGTTGAATATTCCTTCTTTCGTAAAAGATGCCTCGTCACTAAACAGAACGTTTACTTGGAATTCTGGATCCTCATTACACCGCCGCAGAAATTTCTGGCAAAAATCTGCTTGAACCATGGCTTGTACCTTCTGTGGATGGTACGAATGTAGCTGCTGCCCATGTAGTACCTCCCATACTGAAACATGGTTCACTCCCATTTCATGAGCGATGGCTCTTGAACTAGTGAAGAATTTTCAGCCACTCTCTCCAAAACTTCTTCCTCACAATCCACTGTTCGCCTTGTTCTGGTAGCTCCACAGTTGTGTCTGTTGACAACGAATGTACCTTCCTCCCGCATCGGACGTGAAACTACACTAAAGACCTTGTGCGATGTATGATTCCTATTCGGTAAATGTACTTGGTACAGGCGAGCAGATTCGCGTGCGTTATCCCAAGCAGCTCCATACATGAACATCATGTCATGCTGTTCGGCAAAAGTATAATTCGCCATAACACAACAATACGAAACTCAGAATGAAAATAACGAAGAAAATAATTAGAAAAAAAATCACAGAACGAAAAAAACGAATTATAAAAGGCACAGAAAAAAACGAATGCAAGAAAAGTCAAAAAAAATCACAAAAATATCAAATTGTGTCAAAATTGACGTTATTTGAATGCATGTATGTCTAGATCGTTTTTTTTTTCAAAATTCCGTGTGACCTGTGCAAAATAATTGAAAATGCAATTTGGGTTGCCCATTTTCAGGTACTTCATAAAGAATCTTTAAGGAAACACTTTTGACCACACATTTATTAACAAAAGTTGTTTGCTTTGTTGTGTTTTGCAAGCCCTAGAAGTTTGTCCCTACAATTCATTAACACCCTGTATAAGTATGTTTTGTTGTTAGTCAGATTTCAGTTTATATGTATTTAAAAATAAATTTTAGAACTGCCTATTAGAGTTTTTATTCTTTACGTATTAAATTATATTTTCTTTTCAAATTGTGTTTTATTTATTTGGGTTCGTAAACAGACATGAGGATGATCCGGGGTTGTTTTAATGAAACGGATTGTCACTATCAATTTTTGACCTGCTGTCTGTCGCATAACAAAGGGAACAAGATAAAAACGTAACTCGAAGCAAGATCGATAAAACCGCCGCTTCTTTACAAGAAAGTTTTCTTTAGCTACAATACGTTATATGCATCAGTCCGTGCTCCCGACTATGATGTCCCGAATGGGCCGTTTTCTATTTGATCGCACTTGCTATGGTGCTAGGAGCGCCATGTACAGTCACTGTCGGCGCGTAAAACATTATTGGTACAAAGCTATTAAAACTTTGATCAGTAACATTTTCTAAAGTATGAGAAAGATTAGGCTGTATGCTGCACTCATTATTAGTTTATAAGCTTATTTTAAAATAGAACAACAAAGCTCTATTAGTAATATATTTTGAATTAAAAACACTCCAACTACGAATGAATGACAGTTGAATAACACAATACACTTCTACACCCTTTCGCACACGCATCTGGTATTAAGTTACTTGTGTGGAAGGGTATTGTTCTTTCCAAGTGATCTATCTATTAAAGGGTAGGTATCTACTAAAGGTTATTTTGTTTATTATTTAGGTTGTTGTTTCACTTTAAATTAAATCGATGACGCTGCGTAACATTATCTTGATTTTATTAATGAATTAAATGCAGGCCATTGCATGAAATAGAATTTAAAAAGAACATTTAAAAAAACATTTATTTATTAATAACTCAGCAGTAAAATATTTATTTTTCTGTCTTAGTTAAAATGACAAAACCCAGATTTTTTATGGCGTAGAATAAAATCGTTATTCGAGGTTCAGGCGCTTCAACATTGTTTAACACCCCCAATATGTTACAAACAAATTTGCCGCCACGAATCTTCAGGTTCGTTTTGCCAGCAAAGGGAATAATCGTAAAACCGTAACAGACCAAAATTTTATCTCTATTTGTTTTTATTCAAAACCCGTGTAAGTATACCACATATTCGCAATAACAACGAGAGAACTGTGCTGAGCTTTTATAAATTTCCAAAAGAATAGACCATTTTGATATTCAACAGTAATTAGCTCGAGGTATTCATGCTTATATTTTAGAGTTATAATTATAAACATGCCTAATTTAGCGAAACAACTATTTTACATTTCATATAAAGCCTACATGTGGCTGCAATTTGAAATACGCATTAATTATTTTATAAAATGGTGTTCACATCAAATATCAAACGCATTTGCAAATTTTGGTGTAAGTTAATTTATATTATTTTCTGAGTTTATTCAATTTGACTTCGAATTCGAATGAATATGCGGTTCGAATTTAAAATAATCTAGTTAGAAATCGTAAACTTGACTTAGAGGAAGATAAAAATGTTACATTCTATTTACACAATTTTAAAGATTTTGTTTTAAAAGTTTGAATAATCTCAACTTTCTGCACATCTGCATCTTAAACGTTACATTTTTTAAATCTGTATCCATGGCCAAGCTAAGTCAGCAAGGTGTTTTAATAAGCTCACGTTAAATAGCACTAAAATTTAGTTTTTGGTAATTTTAACTTTTACGGAATTCGTCTATGGGGATCTGGTGGGGCGATGTAATTCTGCCACAAGTTAAGACATGTGTTGAGTGTTGCTAACTTAGCCGTTTTTGATCATATCTAGCGGTAGTAGGTTGCTGTATACGTTAACATTGTAAAATTTACCGCGGGCTTGTTATGCAACACACTCACCATCATCAGCTGATGTAAGAACTGGCATATGTGTCAATCCTTGATTACTCAAGGTTTACCCCATACAGTAGGGTTGGGATCGGGGGGGGGGGGATGCAAAGCATTGATATGTCTAAGAAGTATACCATCATAGGTCTGGGGTTCGACTTCCCGACGCAGCCAAGATGCATTAATAAAATCTATGCTAAAAAACGGCACTTAAACTCCTCCATCTGGTGTAGTTAGCCGCGGGGTTTTAATGTCTAAAACCTTCTCTGGTTCTAGTCGTTCGGATTCGATGATAAACTGTAAGTTCCCGTGTTCCACTTTAGCGCTAAGGGACAATACCTGACAGAGAAAAGTGCCGGAGCACAGTAGTGAGGCGTAAAGGCTTATTGCAAACTAGCGTATAGCCGGTCGAATGTTCACAACTGATCCTACTTCTCATTGGTGCTTTCTTGACTTACGCACCTTCCTTACAGATTAATTGGCAAGTACAGTTTTCATTAATTTCTTGAAGAAAATACAATTCATAGTTACTTTTCGAGGGGAATTTCCCTTCCGTGTTCAACTTGAATAATAATTAAAGACGGATTCAAATCTTACATGTTTTGATGTCGAGAACGAATATCTTTTAATTTACTACTAATTTTTCCTTCATTTACCACAATTAGCCTACCAATTAGCTTGTCTCTTACAAATCTCATAATTGCGGCAATTGCCTTGTTTAGTCTTTTCACATTTTTGCCTTTTAAATAAATGTATTTCATGGTCTTGTGCGACCGCTCTAAATGCATATTTCTGTTTATTCCTGCAGGCAATCTAAAGCAATACGCCCAATTTTGGTAGTTATTCAAATAATTATCTACTCTTAAAACAACAGCAAACGTATTATTTTGTGGATCAAGGGAAATGGCAATTCCACTTTACACTTTTATTAATTTACCGTACTTTCGATGTCACATTGACAAACTAATAACAAACACAACACGGCACAAAGCGCGCCGATATTAAACGAAGATGCGCAAGTCATGAAAGCACCAATAAAAAGTAGGATCAGTTGTGATAATTTGACTGGCTAGACGCTAGTTTATTGCAATGCTCAGTCACTAAATTCAGATAGCGCATACCGGCCTCGCAGGTGGCAAGTGTGGGGATTCGCCTGCGCAGTGATGTCTCAGGAGTCAAGAAAGGTACAGCAAACACATTAGTAGTTTACTTCCTGTGTTTGTTAGTTTGCCATTATGCTTTGAAGTGAGCGAAAAAATTTAAAATCCCGGCAGTTGTGAGATACGGGGTGTAATTAAATTTTTAATTGCCAAAAATGTTACAACTTCTATATCATAGACGACTCCTGCTCAGCTATGGAATTGATTTTATTCACGACAACGCACGATTCCAAACTGCTGCTCTATCACTCTAATGGCTTAAACATTTCAATTGGGAAGTCTTCCAACCCCCACTCTATAGCACCGATTTTGCACCCAGTGACTTTTGTATTTTTCTCAACTTTAAACATTTTTAGCTGCAGAAAAATTTAACAAAAATTAGACAGATGAGAAGTCGACAGTGGTACAGGATTGAGTCAAAACGTTAGCGGCAGACTACTTCGACAAGGTGATACAAAAGCTTGTGTCCGATATGACAAATGTCTCAATGTAGGGGGCAATTATGTCAAGAAAAATCTGAAAGCATGTGCAAACTTGTGACAAGAAAAAAATATATAACATCTTGTTATTTCAATCATTTACAGCCAATCAGAACTTTCTGGACACCCCTCGTATACTGACAATCATTTGTGAATAATCTGTATTTTCACATTATAAACTTTTGATCTCTAATATTATAATTTGTGTATGAAATTCGAATTATAGCTAATATGTAAATAATTCATTAATTTCCTATCCAGTTGCCCAAAGCCAAATTGTGTGGCTGATATTGAGGTAATGCAATCATTAATCTACATCAGCTTTTGTACCTACTGTCACCAGTATTCTTCTTGTTTATTTTCGTTCACAAAATGTCAAACTACACTTTCAGATACTTTTACGATTCCCCATGGACTATTTTCGGTGGAAAATTTGAAATTACAGCGACGATGGGAAGCCGGTTATTTAAATTTACGAGTGCCTTGGTATAAGGGGCTGATTTTCCTATTAGTTCATCTTCGCCCCACTCGCCTTATTAACGACTTTTGCCAACATCCTAACTCGCGCTTGTATTACGCTACATCTATTTTAGCAACCCATCACATGAGTCGTCACCATTACCCTGAATCCCTGCGATAAGTGGCAGAGCACACCACTCTGTTAAACCATATATCTCAGTCAGGCTGTCGATAGCGAATTATTGTCCCCTTCTGGGCTATTTGCTGTTAACGCGGACTCGAACGCACGATTTATTGCCACATCAGCTGTGAAGGACGACTGGTTTAATGAAATAAAAAATTCCTACGAACAGGCCATTTCCAAACGTACGACATCTATATTGCACTCGTAGCTTCTAGATTCCGGGCTTAAAAGTTTCCGGAGTCGGCGACATGCGAAATATCGAGCAGTCAGTCAGTCGGTTTGTTATGACGGTGTTCGCTTAAGCACAATGTAGATAAAACTTGGCGTGGTGTAATGTTATAAAGAATTCGTTAGCTTTTAGTGAAAGAAAAACTTGTATTAAATTGTCAGAAAGTAGCACACCTTAAGAGGCTTGAGTCAGGCAACATTCCAGTAAAAGTTTTTTTTTGTGATAAATATCATAGGTCATAGCGAAACCTCCAGCTCTAACCAGCTGCTTTTTCTTATCTATTCTAGAAGATTAAGTTTTACTGAACTTACTTCGGTGTTTTCAATAAGTTCAACACAAACAGACTTCGAAACTCACATGGACTTTCAACTTGTAGTGCGTTGGGTTCTCGTAAAATATGAGAACAATTGTTCTAAAATATTTTTTAATTTAAAACCTTAAAGATTCATAAAATAACAACCATTTAAGTAAAATACTTCTATGTACATTTATATAAATTAAAGTTGGCAATTAAATCCGCAGTGTGGGTTGACCTGTCATGCGATTATCAAAAAAAAATACGAGAAAAAAATTGGGTTTTATTCAAATTTTCTGTTAATTAGGACTTCGAAATTTGCATTCTGACCGAGTTTCAAATTACTTATTTTGAACTAGTTTTTAGATTATTCAGAGAAAGATTTTAGTTCATAACTTGACACCCAAAATCCTAAATGTAAATTAGCATGATATGCAGTCTAACCTTTGGGACTCAAATTCGGAAATTAATTTTAGATTTGAATTATTCCACTCATAATATCTCAACCAATTACTACGTCGCCTTTGCCGTTCAACAATCATGAAAAAAGAATATCAATTAATTAATTAAATAAATTAAATAAAGCAAACTACTTATTAATTTTAAGTGACAACTTTAAGATTTCAAATCGGTTTAATCTTTGATTTGGACACCAGATACAATAATTATAGAAAGCTGGTGCAATTGATGTATATTTTAAACCGCAGACAAAATTATGACTAACCATAGGAGAACAAAATATTAATAATTCGCAAGTTAAGCTGTCGCTACCAAGTTTTCGTCATCATTCGCCTTTGGGGTACAATTAGCGGTGCTCCTCCGGAACACTGGCCGACCAGTAAAGTGACAAAGCCACTTCAAATAACACAAAAATTAAGAATAAAGAGTGTAAGAACGAGAGAAGCGTGACGTAAGTCGCCAGGTGGCCGCAGGACTTCCAACAAAATCCCGCTATGTATGAATGAAAATTTCAATACCAAAAAAATTGGTTATGTGATGATAATGATGTGCTATAAAATATATCTTACATTATATAAGACACTGTGAAATACGTGGCCTATTGCAAGGTGTGATTAATGGTCAATGCTGTTTTGGAAATGTTAAAGGCACGTACAGCTCTGTCGAGGCTATTGGAAAATTTAAAATATATGTATAATGATTATTAGTCTACTGACGGTAGTCGTGCTATACGCCCACGTTTTTTTGATAAGTTTTTTAAAATGTAATAGAACCTGTGTCAAGGCTCAAGACATGTACCGAATGCGTCCTGCAGTATTGAATATTCTTAAAAACGTAAGGTCAGCGACTGAACTGTACATGAGTAACTACTAAGTAATCATGCAAATGTTTATTATTTTGTAGTTACATCCATGTCCAGCATGATCGACATCAAATAATCTTAACAATTAAATATATCCACTTTTCCTTTAAATTGACCCCGCTCATTCGAGTTTTCTATTACAATTTTTACTATAGACACCCTTTTAACTGTAGAAATGTTTGTCTTTGATTCCTATTAATAGGGATTACGTATCGAGGAGGTAACGTCAAAGAAAATCTAGTGTATAAGGCATAGGAATTCTTATGGAAATCCAAGAAAATCCACAGAATTCCAAGGAACTCCAAGAAAATCTTAAAAATCCAAGGAATCCTTGAGAAAATCCAAGAAAATTTCTAGATATTATAAAAATTAATAGCGCAAAATTAAAAACTCGGAGAGCTCTCTGAAATAAAATAGTAATTACGCCACTGCCTCGGATTGTATTACGACGCGTGCTTAAAAATGTTCGTTAAAACACGACTGTAATCGTCATATTTTGTAAATTTTTATCCCTTTTTTTTTTTTTTAAAAGAATCATGAAGCCGTGCGTGAGCACGACCCCATGATTCCTATCCCACCCCCTTACCCGGGCTCAGCGGACTTGCGCTCTTTCACCGGTCTATCATGCACCCCACCCCTGAAGACATGCAACCCAACATACACACCTACATACACCATCCATGGACCCGTCGGATTTAACTTGTTCAGAAAAATTACCGCCGAGCAGTGGATTCGAACCAGCTGCCATTGAGAGTCTAGTTTCAAAGCCTGGGACTTTAACCACTAGACCACCCGCCGGCCCAAATTTTTATCCCTGTTTGCTGCTGTCTGCACATAAACACATGTACACTGTACATTGTACAGTGTACACCTGACAAAAGCGTTATGCAGTTTTAGCCTATTTCTCAAGGACAAAGTGGTCAGTTATCTGTTTTAATCTGCAAATTCTTTGTATGTGCAATAAAAGTCAAAAATAAAAGTGCCATAAAAATTAATGCAAAATATAAAGCAGCAGAAAGAAATATTATAATGATTGTTATGTTTAAACTAAGAATTTTGTATTATTTGTTTAATGTTTCTATCCATTATTTAGAATTGTCTCATAATTTGCTTGTTTTCCCATGTAATAAAACATTCTTATTTTGTCCGATGTGTTTGCTTCTTCTATTATGATTTTTAAATCACTTAAGTCCTCTTTTTATTTTTTATTTCTAGTTTTATATTTTAGGATTCAGATAAATATGTACTGATATACTTTAGGGAACAAGAAAACCAAGGAAATTCTTGGGAAATTCAAAGAAATCCTCAAGAAATCCAAGAAAATTTAAGCAACTCCCAAGGAAATCTAAAGAATTCCTGAGGAAATCCAAGGAACTTCTGAAGATATCCAAAGAAATCCGAAAAAAATCCAAGGAATTCCGATAATATCCGAGGAAATCTCGGGGAAATGCAAGAAAATCTTTATAAAGGGAAATATGGTGTTAAAAATGTATGGCCGTGTTTTAGCCCTCGTTGTGTATGGTAGGTACGGTTAGTCTTATCTGAAATTTTTTACTCTAAATAGTAATTCAGATATGAAAATAAATTCAAATAATGAAACAGCGTTTCCACTTATCTGCCCTCTCGAAATCTCAACTGCAATGTAATTTATAAACTTGATTTGAGTTAAATATAATTATATTCACGCACGCCTTTGTTTACATCATCTAACCTACACTTCTCTCGAGAGTCGGTTTTGGTACTGATCTGTCCCTAATCCTGTCGTAAGTAAAACTTCAGCCTGATGGAAATCTCCGTAAGCCCAAAATGTGTGTTTCCCGAGGAATCTGATGTGGGAAATGCCAGCTACCAACAGATTATGTCCTAATCATACTGTTGCGGTTGATATTTCCAATACTATTTCACCCCAGTTGTAAGGTCACCCTTCATATCTATTCCTTTTTCTTATTTAAAACTATGACTTTGAGGATTTTGCATTTTAAAATGTTTTGTCCGCCATTTTATTTAATTTATTTGAGTTGCCTTTTAAGTCACGAATACAGGAAGAAGAGTATTAAGCCTATATTTTCCACGTTGATTCTGATTCTTGTTGTGGCAAAAGTGTGTTTAAATTTTGGCAATGTTTTAAAAGATTTTAGTGATCATACAATGTGTTGGATTAATTAGAAAGTAGCCCGTACATTTTTGCGACAAGATATTATGGTTGGTTAGTATTTTTGAGAATTTCATCCTGCGGTTTAATGAGTTTTTGAACTTCGACTTCATGGTAATATAGAATACCTACAATCATTAAAGTTAGTTATTCGTTGGAAGCTTATTTCATTATTTATTATTTATTTCATTACTTTTAATGCAGGGCGCAAGCATCCAAAATAATTTTGACTGTAGTAATTTTATTTATTTTAGGTTCATTCGTTTTTCTGCCTTAAGGCGTCTGGACTGTAAAATGGATACAGACACACAGACAGACACGCACAGACACCATTGCAGCGTCCGCTTGATCAGTATTCCAAGGCCGTAAAACTTGATTATTAATCAAAATGTTTAGGTTAAAAATGTTTGCATAAAAGTACCTTTCTTTTAAGCATAACTCGTATATCGGCCAGTTACCTTTACGCGAAACAACTTTGTTGAATAGCCGCATTTGTTTCATATAGCGTAAAAGTTAAAAAACATAAAGTAACACACTTGCTTGAAAAAAATTTATAATATTCAAAAATAATAGTAACTGCAATTTTTAACAATTAGCTGAATTGATCGACTGACAAGTTTTAGATGTGAAGACATTTATGCAAATTGTATATGCATATGCAATCGTGTATACTAAGTAAGTTATAGTCTGTAAAATAAATTTATTTAATGCAACATTAACTGACATTTCACAAAAAATCTGTTTTTAAACTCATAAAAGCTTTAAGTTAATTAACACAGTGTGAAGAATAGTTACCCCAAGAGAGCAAAATTATATGTGAATGAATTTAATCAAATACATTAAGTTTAAGAGTTATAACCTCTAAAATTTTATAATAATTACTGTTTTCGTTTTAGAAAGTGCACTACGGAGGCATCAACTGCTGAGGTTATTAGCCCCTATCTAACAATCAAAGATCCAATTATTTTTGTTTATTTTGGTTTTGTATTCTATGAATTTATCTCCATTTACATTCAGTGGAGGTGTAGAAATTGGGTCATTGCCAGTTTATCTTAAGCAACTTACGTGAACGGTTTACGGTCCAATTGGTCTATCGAGACACACCTCATTTGTATGAGCACCGCCATTTAAAATTTACGTAACAGTACACACAAAGCATCTAATGAACGCATAAACATGTAACTTGTAGTAGTGAGGGCACCGCACCATTAAAATTTGAGACAGGTGGTAGGGATATGGATTTAATATACAGATTACTTTAATTGTTTACTAAAATGCTAGCCTACTAGCTATTACTCGCAACGTTGGAGTTATTGAAGTGTTGTTTCTGCTTAGGAATTCGTAGTCTGTGTATTTGTATATTGTCAAAACCCTATAAACAGGAACAAAATGATAAAGTAAATTCGAGTTGGCTCTATTTAAAAGATCACGTAATTGTTCAAATCTATTTGTCCAATTTCAACTTTGACCTGTACTTATTTCCGGATGTAATGTTAAGAATGAATTTAGTACTCAATATGCAAAACTATGCAAACGTTTTTATTTCGAGCTAAATTCGTGGGTTTAAAATTTACAGTAGACTACTATCGTTTCGTAAATATGTTTGATTAATCACTTTAAAACATTTCCTAGGGGTTTGATGTCAATTTGTAACGTGGAATTTGTTTTAGTAATCGTTTTAAGTAGATTCTGTTAGAATAAGACAACAATGTAATCCACATCTTGCGAGCTTGTATCTCTATAATATTGTAGCAGTTTGCTCTACAAAACAATTCGTATTAATGTACGAGCTACGTAAATATGTGAGTTCTCGTGGTAGGAGGCCCTCACCACTAAAAACTAAGACAGGTGGAAGGGCTTTTGATTTAATATATAGAGTTTCTTTAAATAACGTTTTGACCATTAATTATCGGAAAAGACTTTAGCTGCAAGTGAGGTACCAAAGAAATAAGAATGCAGCGCTATACGAGAAGAGGACTTTTTTCTAAAACTTGATTACATAACGGTATTTATCCCCAAACTTTTACACTACAAAAGTAATTTTAAATAAAGTTAAAAACAAGGATGGTAACATGCATACGTCGTTGTCATGAATAATAAACTAATACACATAAAATTTTGGTCTTCTACAGTTTTACGATTACTCCCTTAGCTGGCAGAATGGACCTGTAAAATCTCAAATTTATTTGTTACACTCCAAAGGTGTTCTAGGTCATAAAACATCTGGGGTTTGTCCTAACTAAAGCAGCAAAATAAATAATTTACTCCTTGGGGTGTAGTAGTAATATAAAACAAATATCGACTACCCGTTAGTAATTAATATTAATAAGTGGTTGATTGTTAAAATTTCGATAACCAGATAGAAATAAGTTTTACATATACAGTGTGTTGATAAAATTGGTACATAATTTGTTGCACTAAATTCTGTTACAGATCTCTTTAGTACCATCATGATAGCTACACAGGAACGCGTGGCAGCGGTATCTTGGAGTATAAAAGCATTATCCTACGATAAAATTCAAATTTCGAAATACGTAAATTTCACAAACCGGGACATATTGACAAAAGCTACAGAATCTGACACGATTATCTTCCTGTAAATTGTCTAAAAAAAATGTATCATTTTAAATTAATACGCAAACACTGAAAGAGTTATCTGGCCAAATGTACAGAGAAGTCAATCCCAGTTCTTGACTTGACTATATTAAGCTCGCTTTTACACTAAAATTTTAAAATTTTCTAAATTGTTAAATCTGGCGTGTCAACGCTCGCAAACAGTAGACATTGATTTCAAAATTCTTTTCATTGCTTGTTTGACTTGAATTCGTAGGATGTTGAGGGTCGTAGCGTAGCAAATGAATTTTCGATCTACCTAAACAATTTGTTTTAAAAAGTTGTTCGCTATGTACAAGAATAACACAATGCAAAATTTAAAAAAATATTTATAAAAATTTACAAACTTTGAAAAATTTCTAAAAATAAGGAAATTTACAGATGATTAGAATTCCCTAAAATAGGTAAATTTCTCTAAAGCTGGCAACACCGACCTACAATTGTACTTGCTTTTAATGACGGGGTAGCTACTTCTAGCGCCGCTTACTAAGAAAAGTTTCTTCTTTCCCGTCATATTACCCGCACTTCCACGGAAAACTGATTATCTCCCTGTACACAAATTTGAGTAATGGGGAAAGCTATTTCATTTCCTTCAGGTAGATACTTCTTTCCTTCTATATAAATATATAAATAAATAAGTTGTGTCACTGAACAAAATACAAGTACCATGTTTTTCTATTAAAAAAAAAGAAGAATAGCTCTTCCAATACGGCACAAAAAAAGAAGTTTAGTAACACAAACACCCAGTAGTAAATAATTTTTTATGTAGACAAAATAGTACTATAAACATCAAAACTGATGTTTACGGTAAATCGAAAAGGTCCACTGAATTTTAGCAGTGATTCCTTGCTTCAGAGATGAGGTACGTTTAATAGCCGAAAACATTCTCCACCTTGCCTTGATATTTCTAACATTCCAGAGGTGCCTTTGATCAATCTGTTAAATAACGTAAGTCACTACAACTTGCGATTCGACTGCTTACGGGTACTGGATAGCAGCACAAGAGAATTCCATTGTAGTTTTTGATCTTTGATTTTTGAAAGCAATCTTTTGCCCTTCTTAGCTGTACTTTTCTACTGCCTGAGCTCCTTTAAGATGAAGAAATTCTAGACGTGGAAGAACTGCTGCATCGGTTTCTGAACCCCAACGCACTTTGTCCGTCGCACAGTGATAGAGTTTGTGTATTTGACTGGACAAAATATTATAAAACGAAAAATTGTATAATAACTAATCTCCACTATTTTATTTATTTTTTAGCATTAAAATAATAGTATATTATATACCAAGAAACTGAAGTGTTTCATTTAATCTCTTGTGTGAACGTTTATTGCCTAAGCGTAGCGTAGCGGAGCGAGGGCGATAATCACACAAGCAATTGAATGACGCACCTCAGTCCTGTGGTATATACGCTCTTTTTTGCACTTCCGAATAATTTGAAATCAAAATAGTCAAAATGTTAAAATATGTTGTCAACGTAACAATCCAGCTTTTAAAAACTTCCAAATTAAAATCTTAGTTTCTGATGGTGACAAAACATTCTCGGTAACTTAGCAATTTGTAAACATTAACCATATTTATAAAAAAGGCGAAGGCATAGGTAATAGTACATTATACACTAAGGGAGAGAAACGTCTTATTTTTCCTGAGGTGTAATTTGAAACCCGAGGGCAACAAATACATCGAGGGAAAAATAGCGGTCTCTTCCAAGGTGTATATACTATTTTTTCCACGATCGGGAGTAGAAACACTTAATTTCGTAAATAAAGCATTCTATAATAAATCGGAGCGAAATTACAATATTTAGAAGTCTTTGGGATGTTTTCATGCAACATACCATGACAACATACATTTGCACAGATGTTGTTATTTTGAAACAGTATTTTAACTGGCCGAGGAAAGAAAATTATAATATTTTGTGAAGAATATTCACCAAAAAAAGTGAGAGTTTAAACACTGCCATGTGAAATCAAAACAACTACGTGGTCTTTAAAACTCGATGATGATATTTGAAAATCGGTACGTTACTGTGGAAAATCATAAATTCTTTGAAATTTTCGATAAAATCTTCAAAATTTAAGAACAAATCTTAAACACTGCGGAAATCTGCTGTTAACTGTTATGTATTTAAATATTGGGGTTCTAGGTAATTAGAATTAATTCTCGGAATACAGTTTTAATTTCATACAAATAATTACATAACTTGAAAAATATTCTAAAATATTCTAAAATTGACGATGTATCCCACACAACCAAAAGTAACCAAACGCTAAGAAAAAAGTTACCGCAACGAATTTACAAGTGCAACCATAGAGCATCCACAAGTGGACCACTTTGTCCCACGTAATCCCTCGATCAGCATACAATAACCTTAAAATGCCCGCACGCTTGCTTAACAGTAACCTGTTCGGCTAGCCTAAAGTTATCTAAAAGAGTTACATACTGGATGAACTATAAAACGTACTCAAAAGCTAACATTTTTGTCGTTACCAATAGTTTTTTTTAAGAATCATGAGGCCGTGCGTGAGCACGACTCCATGATTCCCATCCCACCCCCTTACCCGGGCTCAGCACACTAAGTGCTATACACCGGTCTAACATGCCCCACCCCTGAAAGACATGCAACCCAACATACACACCACACACAACATCCGTCGACACGCCGGATTTAACTTATTCAGAAAAATTTCCGACGGGCAGAAGACTCGAACCTACTGCCGTTGAGAGTCTAGTTTCAAAGCCTGGAACTTTAAGCACTAGACCACCCGCTGGCCCTGACCAATAGTTAACCATATAATATACGAATTAATCGACCTTGAGAGATGATAAAAGTTTAGCCATTTAGAATCTTTTTTGGCTACTACGTAAATGATACCTAAAGGTTAGATTTAGAAGACGCCTTTAATAGTTATTTAAGTATCAAGGAATGTAAGGACGTAATAACATCCGAGGTAGGCGAATACTAGCTGAGGCGGAGCCGTAGCTTGTCGCCTGCCGAGGATGTTGTTAGTCGATACATTCCGTGTTACTTATTAAATTTTTCGCGCTACCGGCAATGTAAGTAGGCCTACAGGTAGAAATTTAATCATATTTTTAAAAGTTCGTCTTGACAGCTGTCATCGGAATTATTTTTTAAAAGCCCCATTATTCTAAGTTGTCTGTGTTTGTTACCATATCAACGAACAGTTAAAATCAACATTATTTTCCTAGGAATGTAAGTGACACTATTAAGTTCCGTCGTCAAGGGTAACTAGTACACGAATGTTATCAGCCACTTACGATCCCTGTAGCTATGGATGTAAGGCCTACTTATATTGCCGGTAGCGTGAAAATGTATATTATTGGTTTGGTAAATATACGACCAGAAAATTTAAAATTGGGATAGGGTAAATACCAATAATAAACGGCAAAAATTAAATATTTCTATTTTGAGAAACTTATTAAACAAAAAATTTTAATTTACTTATTTTTTATTTGAAAAAATGAGCATTACAAAATTAAAAACACATATACTCTGTAACCTGACATGAGTAATTTTATATTTAACTAAATTATGCAAAATGTATAAAACATCGGTCTATTTTCAACAAAGGTAATATTATATTATATAATCGACATTTTTCATGCTATGTGTCCCAGGGTAGAAAAAAGAATCTTTTTTTTACAATACTTTACTTCTTTTTCGTTAAGAATCATGGGGCCGTGCGTGAGCACGAATCCATGATTCTCATCCCCCCCCCACCCCCACCCGGGCTCATCGGACTTGCGCGATACACCGGTCTAACATGCCCCACCCCTGAAAGACATGCAACCCAACATACACACCATCCATGGACACGCCGGATTTAACTTCTTCAGAAACATTTCCGACGGGCAAAGGACTCGAACCTACTGCCGTTGGGAGTCTAGTTTGAAAGCCTGGGACTTTAACCACTAGACCACCCGTTGGCCCAAACTTTACTTCTTAAATGTATCGAAGCATACAAATTAAGGAAATTATTTATAAGTTCTAGTTGTATTTATAAGTTTGTAAGTAATGTTAGAATTTGCTTAATTTACATTTCTCCTCAAACTTGCTTGTTTTGGTATCTTACCAGAGACCCACACAGGTTTAACACTTCTTTTTTTTTTATCAAAAACAAATCCTTTTTTTCCTTCGACAAACATTTTAAGTTTTTGATTTTAAAGACTCTTTTTGAATTCCTAAAATTGTGCAATCAAGTCGGTTTTAACAATTGTAATAAGGTGTGGGGTAATTGTTTTAACATTCGTTCAGCAAGCCCTTTATATGTTACGGAGCATGGTGTAGTTCAATATTTTAGTAAAAAATCAATCCAGTGTTTCATGTGTGTGTGTTTCAGTGTTTTAATCTGCTGAATTTAACTTTGTTTAAGGGTACTTAGATATTTTTCAGCAGTCCCGTTTGATTTGGGATGCCTTGGGGGTATTGAATTGTGTTTAATTCCATTATTACTTAAGATATACCATCCGAAACCATAGCCGTTTTAAATGAAGTGTACAAAATGTACGCCGGAACCGCATTTATTACAAAGTACTTATTTACAATTTCTATGTGCTTAATACAGAACATTCAAACATATTTTCTGTTGACTTTCCTTTAGGCTGTTTTAAAGTTACTTTTTGAAACGTAATTTTATAAGCAATGAAGGTATTCATGAATCAAATACATTTCTATACCGGGTGGCCGCGAGAACAGGTAACAACGGCCTTTTTCTCAATTTTTAAATTATTAATTTCAAATTGTTTCTGGGAAATGTACACATAAAAATACATAATTTGACATAAAACGGTGTTAGTTTTGACTTCCGGTTTAACCGGAAGGGATATAGCAAACTTTTTTATTTTTAATAGCACACTCTATATATCTTTGCATATTTGGATAGACCTTTCAATTTCCTTTACAGCTATGTATAATACTTACCCATTAACTTTTAATTCTGGTCGCCAGAGAGCGTCTTAAAAAAACCTTAAATGCCTAATAATGATATTCATAATTAATTTTTTTTAAGTTGGCTTTGAAAACAAAAGAATAATAAACTTTAAATGTTTTTTTTATTAATTTGCTTAAACATTTTATTGTGGCAAGAAGATATTATAAAAATTAAAGAAAAAAAGTCTCTATTTTTAAACGGTCATAACTTATTTATTTTAAATAACCCTAATTAAGTTTTATTGCACTTTTTGAATTGCCATTTTGTTTATTTTAATTTAATACTAATAACGTACTTTATTAGTATTGTTTTCAAAGCCTACATAGTTGCAAAAACGTAGCTATTTTTAATATCCATTAATAATACAATAATTTTCTTATTTTTTTGCTACTTTAAAAATAATGAGGTATGTTATTGCTATTAAATTAAAGAAAACAAAATGGCAATTTAAAATGTACAATAAAACTCAAATTGGGGTATTTAAAAAAAATAAGTTATAACCGTTTACAAATTGAGAATTTTTTTCTTTAATGTTTTTAATAATAATAATTTCTTGCCACAAGAAAATGTTTAAACATATTGATAAAAAAACACTTCATTATTCTTTTGTTTTCAAAGCCAACTTAAAAATAAATGTTTATGAATCATTATTAGGCATTTAAGGTTTTCTTAAAAACGCCTTCTGGCGGCAAAAATTAAAAGTTAATATGTAAGTAGTATTATACATAGCTGTAAAGAAAATTTAAAGGTTTATTCAAATATGCAAACATATACAGGGTGTTCTATTAAAAAAAATTATATTACTTTCGGTTAAACCGAAAGTCACAATTAACACCGTTTTAGAATGTAATAAACATTTTTATGTGTATGAAACCCAAAATAATTTGAAATAAATAATAATTTAAAATTGAGAAAATGGCCGGTTGTTACCTGTTCTCGCGGCCACCAGGTATACTCAAACTCATATTAATACACAACATATTATTTTGAACCTAAACGCACATAAATAATACTATACTTACCTAATCAGAAGAAATTATGCTACTGGCTTATTTTTCTGGATTGGTTTTTCACTGCGTTTTGTTATAAACATCTTTAAATAATTTGCAAATTTGTATCAAAATGCATTTACTTCCATATTATTTTTTGCTACTTTATGTTTACACTTACAATTTTTGAATTTGTAAGTACCGAGTTACCCACAAAGGAAATACAATATAGCTAACACGTGGAAGCCGCTGGTCAAGGCCTGCTCTTATATATTTGTTTTTCTTTATCACTCGGCATGTATGTGCTTTTTGTTTTAAGGCTGGGTCAGACTAGGACATTTTAGTGGAGTCAACTAGTGGACGCCACTAAAGTTGCTATTGAATGTCTTGGTGTGATCTAAATATTGCCAGTTGTCTTCAAGTAGGCAAGTGAAAAATTTAGTTTCCACTAGGAGCAAACTTTAGTGGCTAGTTAAAAACAAGTTGTAAATTGCAGCAGCAGGTGTCCCAGTGTGACTGTTGTAGTTGCCTTTTCAAGTTCAGAAAGTTTGACTTTAATGACAAATTGTTATAATATTGTTATATACAATATACATATTGCTAATATAATTTTTCTAATATCATTATAAAATGTCGAAGTGGAACAGTGAAGAAATTAGTAAATTTCTAGATATTTATGAACAATACGAATTATTGTGGAATGCGAGATTGGACGATTACATGAATAAACGCAGTTTACACCAGCTCGCTGCTCGCACAATCGCTGGTTTCGCCATTTTTCCAGTCAACTGGCTCGTCAAGTTGATTCAACAAATCACAAAAGTGTGACCAAAAACTTTAAGGCAATTTTAGTGGCGTCCACTAGTTGACTCCACTAAAATTTTCTAGTCTGACCCAGCCTTTAGAGGCTTCTCACGACTCTATTTAGGTTGCGTGTAACAATAGTAATGCAATAGTATTATTCTAGCCAGAGGGTCCTAGAGCTTAGGTATAGGTTAATATCAAAGCAACCGAAGCTCTACTCTTGCCGTACGGATTTTATCAAAAGAGAACTCATGAGCCGCGAAGTATTTTCGCAAACTTGGCTGGTGCGTTCAGCCGCACGCACACCTAAGATGACCTTATCCCGGAATCAAACACTGGTTACCCCTCGCAAAGCCAAAGAACACTCGATTCACTGAGCAACGATCAGATCAATTATTAGATTTGCTGTTTTAAACAGTGCCGTTTTAGTTTAAGCTTAAACAAGCATATTATTAAAAATGGGACGTCATTTTATCATAATCCGTAAAATAAAGTAGAGTTTGCATGTGTTATTAAATTTTACAATAAACAGGAATGTAGAATACTGAATTATCAGTTCTTTAATAAATTACAAACTAAACATCAAAGGTTTTATGATTAATCTGTTCATGGTAACTCGCTTTTTGAAGCTCGTAGAATATATACGGAACGCTTTGTGGTTGTTGACAGTTTATCAATTTAGATGCGAGGTTGCATCAAATAATTTTACTCTTAATTGTGGATATTACTAAACTGTCTAATATTTAATTAGTCTTCGCCATCAGCAGTACAGTTAGTTTCTACAAAATACGTTCTACATTTAAGCTAGAGCTGGCAAGCAAAAGTTAAAAAAAATACATTCTAAATTGTAGGGTTTCGCGGCCGTTGTCAATAGGCATCGGGTTGAAGTCATCGGTGCTGTTACTGCCGGTGTATTTTCAGGGCTGTAGAGTGCTGCTGCTGGAACGCAACATAAGGTGCAAGGACTGTGTTATAAGGATAACCTAATCAGCGGTGTACGACGAACCTCATTCGGAAGTTGAAAACTACTAAACTGAATAACCAAAATAATAAAAGATGTACAACGGGTCACCTATCTGCCAGGATGAAACCGAACTAAAAATTGAACAGTAAAAGCTGGCAGTGATTCAGTGGTGTGTCTTTTTGTAAGAGTTGGTTTGGGACTCGAATCCTGAGACTGGTCAAATGTGCTGTAATCATAATCGATGTGCTATCTTTTGGAAGAAATGTAAAACTGCAAGCCTCCGTAGGATCGATAGTTTGCACGTTTATTACTCTTAGTCTGTAAAAGACAGAACTTTGGCAAAATTTTTAGATATAATGATTTACCCATTGGCGTAGGCGATAAGCATTAGCAGCGGCAATGGGTCGAAGGTAAATGTACATATTAAAAATTAATATTTTTCAAACTCCGTAAACAATCTTTCAGTTCAGATATATAATTGAATGGTTATAAGATTTTTCTACTTTAAATGACCATTCAATACATTACGTCTATTTGTTCCGTTTTCTACTTTACTTACTGGTATCGTTTTTGATATTAATGGAGATCTGCTGGTTTTTAATCTTCTCGTGCTTATATAACCCCTACACAGTTCTGGAGGATACAACGGTAACTTTTTGACTAACATCGTGAGCGTTTCCATTACTTACTGCTATCATTCTTATTAGATCTACTTAGTGTTACCATACAATTTCAGCTTATCTTCTGTTTAATTTACTTCTTTTCTCTTGCTATTTTTTCCAATTTGAAACATACTGAAACCTGTAAACGCCTAATTTAAGTAACCATTTCAGTTAATTTCATTTATCAAACTTGGAAACGCGTTTCATACATGATTATCGGATATTGGCATTCGAATTAACCAAGTACGCCCACTGGCCTAGCCATTTGAGAGTAAAAGCTCATCAATGAAGTAAATTGGATTTTAAGGTCATCATGCCCATTCTTGCGCAAATTTACAGCTTTGGCTTTAGTGCCCATAATTACATTTGCAATAAACCTCTTCCGTCATGTACAGGCCACGTTATATGGTCATAAAACAATGAAGCCGTTTAATATTATGCAGACTAATTCTTAATGGGGTGTACTGCTTTCTGTAACACGACTCAAGCCAAAAGGAAGTTAAAAATGGTTCGATTTCGGTTTTGGGGTAGAATCAAAAATTCGTTAACTTAAAATTGCATCATTACCAGTAAAGAAGCATTGGGAAAGGGAATGGTAACATAAAAATCGTCTGCTTTATCTTTGTTACTTTTTCTGTACACGTCGGTTATATTCCACTAAAGCACGCCTCGACTCATCTGTCTCGCCCGCCTCTTATCAATCACACAAGCTGGAAGATCCTCTATATCCTTTCATTTATCTTTCTCTCCAACGTTTTGCTAATAGAACGGGGCGAAATCGTAGCAGACATAAAATACTTAGTTAACCACTAAGTGATTTCGTGCTCTGCTTGTTTTTTCTAGCAGTAAATACGACTTTAGGTTCGGACTTGTTTATTAGGCTTAATTGTGCGATTCAATTAAATTTCTCGTTTTTGTACTTTTTTTACATGAAAAATTTCGTCTTAGTTTATTTAACAAATAATGAGTAACAGAAACTTAATTTTCCACGTGAGTTGCCATTAAAGTTTAACTGAAAACGATATTTCGCGCTGAGACAGAGTTTGTTAAATAAACTCGGCAACTTTCCATTTATAAAATTAAACTTGGAGAACCAAAAAAACCAAACTGTTGTTTGCTTTTGGAGTCGCGGTTTTTCCAGAGTGTAGAACATTAGCCGTTTAGGGTTGGCGGAATACGGGCTGACAGTGAGTAATGGAGTTTTAAAATGCGTTAAACAACAGATAGGAAAAAATGCAAACGCCCTTCTAATTTTTTCTAAGCCAATCAAAGTTTTACATTTGAGTATGGATTACTCGGTCTAGGGCATTATCTCCCTTTTCGAGCTTGATCCAATTTGTTTAATGAATGACTGCAAAAAATAGAGAGGAAGTCTGAAACATTTGTTTGAATAAAGACGCCTACCCTATCCTTTCCGAATGAAAGCGTTGAGTCGGCATTATCATTACAAAGAGAGCAAAAACAAAGCAACGATGAGGCGTCAAAATGATTTTTTGTTATTAAAATGTATCTTGTTTACCAAACGAATACTGAAAGACTCTGAATCAGCTCACAATAAATTTTGTTGAACATCATGTTTCCTGCTTAATTGTATATCCAATTACTTTAGTTAAAATTAACGTGTAACCATTATTGCATGTCTTACGCCACAGCTCAGGGACACAATAAATAAGGAGCTTCGGAAGTTCTTTAAATATTTTGTTCTTGAATAATAACTCAAGCTAAAAAAAGAACGTTCTTAATCATAATAGGATTGTCGAAGGTTTCCAATTCAATGTCTAGGTTATCGGCAACTCTCAGATAATTATTGTTTCTCTTTTCAGCAGTAAATAATTACAATTTTTTTCGGTAGGTAAACGAGTAGATGGGCTTAACAGACAATAAGTGTATATGCCTTGCTATACGAAGTATACACTGAGAGAAATGATTTTGTTTTTATAGCATATAAAACAGGCTGCTGACTGTTTTTAGTTACGAAAGCATGCGTTTTTGTTACAACAGCAGGAAAACCGGCTAGAACTCGCATCAAAGCAAATAATTGTACAGCATATAATTTTAGTTAAATTAAACAGTGAAATATAACTTATAATTTTGTAGCCATAGTAATGATTTTTTGCTGTTTCAAACAAAAGCTCTTGTTACCAAGTACAGCTTGTACCAGCAGCAGAAAATTTGCTGCTTTAACACGTTATTTTTGTGGTAGCCAAAAGATTTGTAACCTGCACTAGCTTTAGTCAGAAACCAACCCCTTGATCGAGCACCAGCTTTCGGTCACGGAAAAAAACTCATCCTTGTACACTCTTCCATCAATCAAGCAGCACCCTGCTCGAGAAATTCGAGATAAAACAGCAGGTTCCGTCGGAACCGCCGTTAACGCCATTTTTTAGTGCTGCAAAAGTGCAGTAACCTCCATATTCGGGGAATTACCTATGTATGCAGGGGATTCCCAGCACGGATGTCTCTAACTGAACGCCGCGCAGGCGCGAAATGCGTAAAGGCATTCGAACGATGGCGACACAATCGGTCGAGTCGTGGAGTTGATCTAATATTTATATTGTTAATTATATATAATTATTATAAATGCGGCATTTATAATAATTATATATAATAAATGCGTTAAACGGTACTGACATTGATGTCACACCCGTAGACACGCAAGATAGTGAATTAAAAAGCTGTTGTTGGAGTGGCGCCTAGACGAATTATTTGATATTTTCGAAGTTACGTAGATAATTATGTCTGTTATATAGCATTGAACACAAAACGGTAATTTCTTTAATTTTACAGATATGTAAATGTAATACATTTTTATGTGTGCCATGTATGGCACAAATAACGGGCGGGTTCGAGTTGGTTCCCGTTATCAGTAGGTAATCCTCTGCTCTAAAATAAAGGGGTATAGTTGGTTTCTGGGTTTGCAGGTATACAAATGAGGAATTAACTAGAAAGACTGCCTAAAAATAAACACCAAACTAATAATATGCTGTGTATGTGCAAACAAAATAAACAAAAATACCATAATGCTAAGATACAAAACGTATATTATAAACTAATACATTTTATGCGTATACTAAACATAATATGTATTACTATGTTTATCCCACATATGGGGTCGAAATAGACCGTCCTTGTCAATGTTATTTTCCACTAAATAATCTAAAAATGTTCCAACACCATCGTGTTGAGACCGATATTTATCAAGCCACTGCACAAAAACATTTCCAACGTCCTCTTGAAGCAAGAGGGGCAGTAAAAAAAATACAGCTCAATTATTGACAAATTTCTGAATTTTTGTCCTTGTATTCAGTGGCGAGCAGTGGAGTATCTACCGGGGTTCCGCCGGTTCCAAGCAACCAGAGCTCGTGAGTTTTGGGGCCCGCCAAGGGCCCGTCTATTTACAGATTTATTCCCCATAAAAATAAGCAAATATCCACTTTTTTTTGTTCCAAGCCATACTACTCTTCATTTCAACGGCTGTCTTTCCACGAATATCTCGACATATCAGTAGGTTGAAAATGTTAGCAATAAAGTAATCCCACACTTCTCTTTATATTTTAACTAGGCGATAATATAAGTTAGTAATATGACAGTTTTTTCTTCCGAACATCCGGGCGAGTTGAGGTACGTTAGCATGGCAACCGCCTTGCTGTTACATGCCGTTTGTGAGACTTTTGAAATCGCTTCAGTAACAACGTTTGTAGTTAGGTGTTCGGTAAAATGAGTTCAAATAAGTACGTGCATCAATCGGGTGCCTACAAACAAAAACAAAAATTAGTAAGTGTAGAATAAGCAGCAAAACTGTTAAAAATTCTCTAAAATCGGTGGCTCAAATATGTCTCTATATTATTTATTAAAATAGATTAAGAAGATTGAAACAAAAATTTTGCAGCGTAAAAATGACATTTATTTTCATATTCTTTTTTTCTAGTTTTTGTGTTTAACCATAGATAATATAACCTCTACGAGGATAAAAGACCTACTGTTATTGGTAGATTAAAACTTTGTTGTTTTCTTCGATTTGTTAGGGGCGCTGGTTTTTGTTTACTAACGCAGACTAAGATAAATATATATAAATGCCAATGTTCTAGAAAGAAAAAGACAATCTTCTGACGTGACATGTGAAGAAATTAATTTGCGTTAGCGTCATAGCTTGCACATCATGTTTCCTAGGTAACCTTTAAGTGTTTGTTCAGAAAAGTGTTAACAGCGTTTCTTGTGGTGCATAAAAGTAAAAGCAAGGTAATACTCTGTAATGTATATTATTAAAATCTCTATTGACTTAATTAATTATTTTAGTAACAACCACTTATTTATAATGGTAGGAATATACCTATTGCTCCTTTCAGAATTGCTATGGTAGCAATGGTAGGTGCCATTAAGCATGGAAACCCTACAAAGAATTTGGAATTATTTGCAAAGTGTAAAGCTTGCAGCAAGCATTTTTTGGATATTGGTTTTGAACGAAATAATCAATTGCTACGAACTGCAGTACTCATTTTCCATATCCAATAATTCAATTGCACATTATGCCAAAGCATAATCTACTGCAGGTAAAATACTATTTATATTTGTAGAGCTAAACGAATCAATTTTTATTTTTAATTTTTAACCGAGGCCTGTAAAAGCTTCCTTACGAGAATGAGAAAAAGTTATAACAGTCTAAACAGTTTCCTCTTTCCGAGACTGTAACTTCGTAAGGAAGCTTTTCCGCCCATGTTTATTAGAACTTATTTTGGTGTAAATTTTAAACAACTTATTCTGAAAGTAGCGCCTAACCGGCCTAACCTTTTTTTAACATCCTATAAAAATATCCATTAAAGATAATTATAAACTCCTCACTACTTTTCGTAATTTTAATGAATTAATACTGGAAGCAAATTTATTGTTTGAACCTGGCATTGTTCAATTTGCAGTTAAGAGTTTAATTGGCCAACTACAAAACTGGAGGGCTCCACGTGATGGAGTGAGGTACTAGAATAATATTCGTCCCTCAAGCTGATGGATGGGCCAGTAAGAAAAAGAGTCCGAGTTAAAATTTATTATTGTGCTAAACAAATAACATTGTTGTGTTTGTTGTATTTAATTATTTACTAATAAACCGTTTACACCTGTGAAACGTTGTATTAAAATTAAAGGTAGTAGTGGTAATTTTTTTTAACTATTGTCCAATTAAACTGTTCAGGTAAACGACCAAAAAGAAACAACCCAGAGGTGGTTTTCAATGGAAAGTAGTTTCTATTGTCATATAACATGTTCATACCGATTGACGAAATTTGTAAATATTTGAAATAACCAGCAATCGGCGGTGGTGCGCACTTATGTGTGGCAGGAGATCGCGCTTGCGCAGATCGGTTTTCCGACATAGCGTAGAATACGAAACTAAGATTCTTTTTGAGCACGTCTTCATTGAAGTCTCCCTTTTTGCCGGACTAACCACGTTTTGTTGCGGGTTCATGCACTTTCAATCTTTTAAACCTAAGCAGGTGTTTATGCCTTAAGGCGTCTGGGCTGTAAAGTACATACAGAAACACACAGACACCGCTGCAGTCAGGACTGAAGCTAGACTTTTTGTCACCATAGTCAAGAAAAATGTTCTGTCTTCATATCATATCTTTAGGTACAAGGATACCAAAAAAATATGGGAAAACCTTTTAACAAACAAGAAAGTTGACCAAATGATACAAAAAGAGTTTTTTATGGATATCATATAGTTAAAAATGTCATAGAAAAAGATTAATTTACACAGCAACATATTTGTCTCTTTTAAAAATAAAAACTCAGGATGACCTAGAGTATGAAATGTCCTAGAATATGTAATTACTGCATTAACGCGTTAATTTTGCAATGGCCAGTGGCATACTGCTGACTGCCGTCGTCGGTTAAAGGTGCCAGACTTAGCATCCGAATCGTCATGTACAACAGCGACTGAAGTTTGAGGCTTCTGTTGATAATTTATTATTTATGACCTCGTCAATCTGTGATACTGTTGTATTTTATCAGTCATCATCGTTGTTGATAATTTAATTGTGTCCATCAATAACAATATTAGATGTTGTTCTTGGAGTTTAATAGCTCGTCGTAGCTACTGAGATTACTGGACGTGATTAATTTAAGAAGCACTAATCAGTAATGCTACGGGATGCTCACTGTTCCTTACTTTGCTTGTATATTGTACTATTGAGGGGGCGTACCCCGTCTGGCAAGCACATCGACTTAGATGATTTTCCATTGTTCCTGTTTTACTTTATTGCGTGTTTATAAAAATTTGATCAAAGTCCGTCAATAACAATTACATGTCGTGCTTAAGGTTTGTAACAAAATTATTTTCGTCAGTTCAATAACTTATAAAATTTAACTCAAAACTAGTTCGTTTACTTTTCTCACTTCATAGTGTTTCGAGCTTGAACGCGCACCCCTAGATTTTGTAAGAGTAGGAGTAGTTTCCTCTTTAAGCCATTTTCCTTTTAAAACGTACTCTCCAGCCACAAAGTAGAGAATGCTGCTCCGGTATTATTGCAAACTTAAACAATAGAGAAATCAAAGTTCGTTTGTAATAATTCCAATCAATGCGTCAAAAGTTTTAAATTTTTATTCAAACTAAACTTAAAATTTTACGTTTGATCCTCAAAGAGCTAACTCACGCTTCTGATCAGGTCTTCTTACAAACTTGAGCTTTGAAAAAGCAAAGTCCATTTGTAAAAATTCAAAACATTTTTAATTTTATGGATTGGATTGGATTTGGAATTTGGGAGTGTGAGTTACCTCACTCGCACTTAGGCCACAATAGGTGGGCCCATTGTACTACCTCCCCAGCAGCTCTCCACATTGGACGTCACCCAAGCCATCCAACCTTTTGGATGTACTTGAGGACATCCGCAATTGGAGTGTTGCTGATTTCGGCCATGTTAGGCCAGAAGTCCCCCAGCATGAATCCTCTGGTTGTTGCGAGAGCTGGGCAGTGACATAGGACATGTTCTGCCGACTCGTCGTCCTCGTTGCATGCACGACAGTTTGGGCTGTCCGCCAGTCCCATCCTGTGCATATGTTTCTTCAGAGTGCAGTGTCCAGATAAGATACCCACAACTAGTCGTAAGTTCTTTCGGGACAGTTGCACACAGTATTTGGCTGTTTTTGGCGAGGGTGCCGTAATAGCAGCCCTTGCTTGACGACAGCTTTGAGTGTTTACCCATCTTCGTGTGAAGCTTTTTAAGGTTTCTTGGTATAGCATAAAGCTTAATGTTAATTCAGGGATATGAGAATTACGGGTTCTGGCCCCCAGATAGGTTGTCCGGAGGCCAGTCTCGCAATCTCATCAGCCTTTTCGTTGCCGTAGGTTCCGTCATGTCCTTTCACCCATACAAGGGAAACGGCATTATCTTTTGAGATATCGTCGAGAGCTTCACGACACCGCAGTACCACTCCTGAGGTGATTTTATGACAAATTTAAATAATAGAGCGTGAATAGTTCATATGTAATATTATTTAGAAATCATAGACTGAGGTTATTTCTAAAATGAACCATAGAGAAGATCACTGTTCCTTAATAACAATACTTAAATACAATAGACCGAAAATGATTTAAACTGAATATCCATTGTAGAGATTCTACTGGTTATTTTTGTCGTTGTTGAGAATTGCATTAAATTCATTGCAGCTAGCTATTGTAATTAAGTCCAATACATTAACGTGGCCTTTAGGCTAGCCTACTAGGTTAACTCAAACAGTTTTAATCAGTGACCCTCAACACGTACATGTCCAGGTAGTACGGAATGCCTGCGTTTCCTTTGATTAAGGGTAATTACGTATGTAATACATTTTTACCGTGTTTTACTAGCGTTAATAATACATATTGGCTTGCTTTACAAGTTAATGCTGGCCGAATTCTAAATGCTTAATGCGTCGGCCGAACTATTGAGGATCTCAAATGAGTCTACTTTAATTGTTGCATTTGTTATAGTGGAAAATTGCTTCGCCTTGTTGAAGTAAATCGGTTTTTACGATCTTTTATGTGCACCTACCAAAGTATGCTTTGATTGAAACGTCAGAACCGGCACACTTAAAAATTATACATTGTTATGGAAATAATGGCAAACCTTATAACAAATGTTTTTAAATACCATAGTTACAGCGTGTTAATTCAAATTTATATGGCTACACCTAAAACTTTACAAGCACCCGTAGCTACTCTATAATTCATAGTTAATTAGCAAATTCGTATGATACTAATTAGCCCGTGCTCAATTAAGGGAACTGTTCAAGTTTGCTATGTCAGAAGTCCAATGTTCTTGGACTACTTTACGCCTGATCTGCTACATCAAAGTTCTCCGCACATTAATATACCTAATCGATTTCGATTACGAACATTATATGAACCGTTCAACCTTAACAAAGTGAATATTTTCAACGATTGAGCTGTCCTATCTCCTTTACGACGGCTTCACCAACCGTTAATCTTAAGATCCAAAGTTATTACTACCTTTTCATTGACTACCTATATATTTTGTGTAACCGCATTACTACAAATTGTCCCTGGGATGAAACTGGCATCGCGGCATCCTGATGATCACATAATAATACCAACTTTATAACGCGCAGTATAAACTCGACGATAAGCGCCACGTGAAAATGTGTCGTAAAATACATGCCCTTATAGTACCATGTTGCGCTCTTGCTCTCGGAAAAAGGCTAAGATATGGGTAGTTAGGGAAAAATATACAACCTTTGCTGAATACAACTCAAAAACAGATTACGTTTTATTGGATATTAGGCAATATTCGAGCTTCTTCTTAAATCTAACGAGTTTGCCATGTTTGCGATTTTCCGCTACGTTGCAAACGGAAATAATTACACCGTGTCTCACGGTTGCATTTGATTTGCTGTACGTTAATAATTCGTGTACCTGCTTAATTACAGCAGCTTTGATCTCACTCAAGTGTTCTTGAAAAGAAGATTACATTCTTAATCGAAGACGCAACAAACGCTACTTCTCAATCTATGTTCTCACACTGGAAGCCTCTAAATTTAATATTTCATTATTGTGGGGACGACGCTCTTTATACCTTGTCATTCATCTTCATGCCGAAAGAATGACGATAAAGCGGCGTTTAAACTCTAGAGGTTATTGCCAGGAATTGATTTTATGAATCGACGGGATTAAACGAGAAAGGTGTTCCTTTAATAAATATTTATGAGAGAAAATCAAAAAATTTAAATTTCCGAGATTTAATAAGAAAATTGGTTATAAAATACTTTTCTCGGGCGTTAAATTTAGAGGACATAAGTTTTATTTTCTGTAAAAAAAAAGCTAATCACCGTACAATGTAAAAGAACGAAAGCTCTAAGAAATAATAATCAAAAATAAATTAATTACGGCAAGAATTTAAAAAACTAACCAGAAAAAAACGAGATTTCAAAAGGAAACCTCCAAACAAAACAATTCAGTTAGATTGGAAATAAAATTTTACAGCTTTACTTCGTTAAAGTTCATATTGATAATAAATAAAATACTTTATTACACTTTAACAATTATTATTTATTTTAAATTTAGACGTATTTCGACATATTTATGTTCCATTAGCAAAGGTTATATTAAAAAGTAGCAATAGAACTTGTTGACTTGATCTTGATTATCAGTGTTTGCAGATGATTTGATTTCTCTCATTTCAAAACGTCCAATAAGATGAATTTAGGATATCAATTCGCTCATTCATTAAAGGTACTGTTTTTAAATTTTAAATTCATTTAGTATATCTAATTTACGTTATCTAACACACAAGTCTAAACAATCTTTTGTGCTATTGGAAATCATTAAGTGATACTTCAAGATGGTAATAATTATGATCGTTTTTTATAAGCTTCCAGTGCTCAAGGTTTTCTTAATTGGGACCACAGAAAACTGTTCTGTAATTTCACAAGGCGGAATTTTCGCAGTAGTTCCTAAAATGAGTTCCAGCTCCTAAACGACAGTATGTTTTCATTGAAATAGTTACCCACCCGTTTTCGTGCTTGACTTCCAGTCACTATGTCGAGGAAACCCAACGAGTTATTCATATAAAGGCGATCCATAAATAGGTGAAGGTGCCGTGCAAGCAGTAGTGACGTGTCTGGCATTTGTCGCTTCACATTCCAAAATCCATAGCCAAGTGTCGACCCAGAGGGCACTTATTTTCGACCCTATTCAGGTACAGGTTGCTTCGATCAGACCGATTACTGACACATTTAGGCGGCGCGTTCCTGGTTAGCATTATGAACAGCCAAGTGCAAAAAAGTCAATGTAGCTGCGGTATGTCCTAGTAGTAAGTCAACCTTCCTTTTATCTAAAGATCCCGGAATGTTTGAATTACTTTGGATAACTCAGAAGCCAAGATTCGTTAGAAATAAACAGAAGACTTTGAATAAAAATTGTATACAATTTTTATTACCCTTAGTTATATACAATTCTAAAACATTTATGTATATTTCATGTAATTAAATGGTATTATATTTTTTGCATTAATTACGTCACTGGTATGTTGAATGAAAAAAGTTGGTATTATTCGATTTTCTGAGAACTATTTATTGACAAAATTGTTGCTGGCCTACTTCTGCGTTTTCTGCAAACAAAACAAAGTTTCCACACAAAAATCGTTCATTCACTCGAACAAGTTGTCAACTGCTGTCTGTAATAAAACGATGCAAATCTGAATAGTATTACTTGCTGGCTGCGTTGTCTCCACACTCTAGCTCGGTTTTTAGAAGCGATTTTGGTTATGTAAGGAAGAAAATTAGTTGTGTGAGAAAAGTAGCATTTTAAAATTTCTTAATCCCCTATAAATTAGTATAACTTCAAATTGACATTTAATAAAGACCTTTGTAACATGATATTTGATTGGGTGTTTCTGTTTTATTCATATTATCCTATTTTTTCCCTAAAGCTTAATAACAGCCCTGAGATTTGAAAATGTCCAAATAATTGGTAACTGCGAGATACAAGCATCCAAAACTTTTTTTCATGTAAGTGCTTTGGGGCTGTATTGTTATAGGCTCATATCATAGCAATATTTAATTCAAACAGTATAATTGCTTCTCTATGTTAAAATCAAACAAAATTCTGGCAATTTCCAAGTTCTGGTCTGGTTCTCTACATCTAGGAGATTCTAACAGAAAACAGAATTTTAGATTTAATTACACTAGTCTGCTAGAGAAGTTTGTTTATATTACATCCTGACTAGAGATTGTATTTGCTTGGCAAATAATTCTCTCGAAGAGGCGGAATATAAAATAGTGATGATTGAATAGTATTTTCTAAATACACATTGCAGAAACGGCAATATTGACATTGTAAGAAATTCAAAATTCTAACTCTAAAATTTCTAGGAGATAAAATAAACGTATTAACTATCTTCCAATTTCCATTAAAATCAAGCAATCCACGCTTGTGATAAATTACAGATCAGTACATTTCCTCACCTTTTTACAGGCAAATAACTCCGCTGTTTATCTAAACGTTCAAATACGTTAGTATTGCTTCGTATATTGCAAGCTGTAAATGTAACAGTTTACACAAACAGTTTATGTTTCATTGAATTTCTATATGAGATTTAAAGGATTTTACGCTTCCATCCAAGATTTGCTCCCTAGAAAAGACACAACTGATTCATATATTTACTCTTATTCTACTTTTATCACTACTAGCACAATATTTTTCTTGGCAGGCAACTGTATGTCCAAAGATTACAAAGGAGAAAAGCATGCTTCGCGTTTTTATGTTAGCAAAAATATTTTATATGTTAACAATGTAACCAAGCTACGCAATGCATTGTGTAAATATCGACTTGTGCGTCGGTCGTAGCTGCTCAAACTCAGTGGCGACTCGCAAGAGAGGCTCTGTGGCCACATCTTCCTGAACAAAACCCCAAAAGTAAACAATATTATTATACAGGGTTGGGCAAAAGTACGGAACAATGCAAATATCTTTAATACGGCAACCTCGATTTTGACAAAATTTGGTTCCGATATACGGCGGATACAATGAAAGTATCGGGGGTTTAAAAGGACTTCCGTTTTAACCAGAAATGATATAATTTTTTTATCTTAAATAGAACACCCTGTATATTTTTGGAGCTGCTAGATAACAATTACGATACATTATTGTTTAATATCTCTAGAAATATTGAAAATAAAGGCATGAAACCTCAACTCTGAACTGAACTCGCAAAAAAGAGTTCTATCGACATATAAAAAAGTATACAGGGTGTTCCATTTAAAATAAAAAAGTTGATATCGTTTCCGGCTAAACCGGAAGTCTTTTCAAACCGCCAATACCTTCATTGTATCCGACATTGTATAAATTGGGGTAAGTTGATTTTTTTGCATTAATTATTGTAATCGGTTTAAATTCAAATGTTTTCGCGCCTGTGTGACTTGACACTTAACTAATATTCGGGATGTCCGCGTCCACGGAGAGAAGAAAGTTAGTCCGCCTTAAGCTCCTTGAAGAGGCGGATGTGTATTAAAGGTCAACAACAAAGGCCTGTGTTACATGAAAACTGCCTCGCTGCTGCGCGGTGTTCATAAATGCACACACTGAAATTCTTTACGTAAAAGTCATTTGATTACAGCAATACTCCAACCTTTAATCAATATAATATAAAAAAGGCATCGAATTGGCTATTTAAATTAGTTGGCCGAGACAACAAAATTGAAGACGATCAACCTATCTGATTGGCAGTCATTAAGAATACAAGGCTGCTTCTCAATTTTTCTTCAGCGTTATGTAAATTAGTTTTATCCAGTATTGTTGTAACCACATCTGCAGCGACGATGCGTAACGTTATTCCTGCATTCATTTCTCTGTATTATGTATTATTTATGTTTCTTAGCTATTTAGAAACGTAGCCTTGAAGCCTTATTTGGTGTGTTGTCATTAAAAGTTTGGTAATAATCTGATTATTGCGTTTTATTGGGCGTATTGAGACATTCAAAAATTAAGTATTTGCTTGTTTAAGCAAATTTGAGTTTTGTAACCAGACTGGCAGGTTAAGGAATCTTTAGAAACCTGAATCGTCCTTAAGAATATGTCTTATTTAAGTGCTCGACTGAGCTATATCGAGTTAGGTTCAAAATAAACTAACTGAAAATAAAAGACAGGAAAACCAACGACGCCGACGATTACACGTCCACTGGCGGATTAAGGAAAATGACCCGGTTGGCTAAACAGAAGATGGGCCCGATGGTAAAAGCTTCTTCCTAAAGAATAAGTTTTAAAATTTGATTGTTGAAATAGTTCGTTGCTCGGGGTAACCGCAACACTGAAACTATTTGCGTTATAAAAAATTAAGTGATTGAAATACTTTACGGTAAATTTGTGCTTACTTTGAAAACCTATTTTTAAAGAATTGCGAACTAGTGGGTAAACAAAAGAAACGCAAAGGAGATACAGCCAGGTACAACTTGTACGTCATAAGACAACATAAGATACATCTGATTCTAAGTGATCTAATCTAATACATAAACGCGTAGAGTGTTAGTTTTTAGCGGTGGGGGGCGGACGCGTTCCATTTGCTCCGAACTCGCATTGTTCGCGTGTTTGGCAAGCAGCAAGCAAGTGTTCAATTTAGTAATGTTTAGAACTCTGCTATATTACTACATCTATTTAGTTATTATATCAGACACGTTGAGCCGGTAAAAACCTTTTTTACAAACAGAAACGATATTTGCATTATAGTATGCCATCTGGGGTTAAAAGTAAATTCGTGTTTACAAATACCGTAAGCTAGGAATTTAAAGACATAAACCATAAACCGTTATCCAAAATATAAATGTAAACTGATTTATAAACAAATTTTTGCCATGATTGGATTAAATGACTTAAAACTCAAACTGCATGTTTTAAGTAGGACATGCAGTACCTTTATTTAGATCGAATTAGATTAAGATGGCAAAAAAAGTAAATCGATGCAGCAGACAAAATCATTTCATAAGAAATGTTGATAATTATTATCTTTTTACCAATTGTATATCCCTTGTTATGAACAAAAAGAACGTTCGTAGCTGACTTTCTTTGCACCTGCGTATTGTCAATTCTTGTTAAAAATGCTTTCATTTTTTATCACCTAAATTTTGTTTGTAACTCTGGATTATTTTCGAAACTTATTTTCTCGATGAGTTTTTGATGGACCTTCCACATTTCAGATTTCATCACATTCATATTAACCTATCGGAGAACGATCAAATACACCCACTTGCACATTCAACTACACGCGAATACAATTTAGTAATGTATTTTAAATTACATACTGTAGCAAACCCATAAGGAAAATACAGTTCTAAAATTTTAAATTTCAGGAAAATCCGTTTTGAAATAAAATGTGTTTGCATTTGGGACTCTATACAGTTTTTTAAAACCCAAACCTGTAAGAAGTCTGCAATATAACTAGTACATTTAATTTTTCCACATTTTGTTATTTTTGGAAAACAATTCAATTGTGATTTTTAGTCTAGTATGTAGTATTTTAGTCTTGTAATTAGCACAACAGAAATGCTTTTTCGACAATTAAAAATAAAACAAAGAATCATATGAAACCGGTGTTATCGGCGTTGTATAACCATAGCAACACATCAACAACATTTTTCGATTTTTGCATTAATACCCAATTAACGCGTTACTACTTTAGTATATAACAAATAACAATCATTAGTCTACAATTGTGTTAATACGAGGCATTATCACAGCTCCTTTGGAGTCGAGATGTTTCCTAGCCACAACACAGTTTCGTTGTTAATAAAGCGACAAAATTATCGATAGTTTTTAACTTACCTGTGGTATGATTATTTTATCTTGTGTATTTTATTCATGCACATTACAGCTAATCAAAATGCAGCATTAACCTACCTAAATTAAAATTAGACCGATGATTTTGTTAATTTTTCGTGTATGTTATTTACAGTTGGTTACCTTGACAACGCCTAGTTACGGCCTACTTACTTCATGGTTACGCTACTATACAAAATCCGCCGAGCTCCGTTGGTTTATATGTTCATAAAATAATTTTCTCGAATACCACTTAAGCTTCAAAATTTTTCTCGGGATTAACTCAATTTTCCTGTAGATCGACGAATTGAGTGCGAATTTGGCAAGCCGTAAAAACTCGATTGAGCGTAGCTCTGGAAAGCTTTTACTTGCAAATTTGCACGATTATCGGTAATTAACCGATAAATTCAAAGCTTATGTGGTATTACTATTGAAAATACAATTTAGTAGGCAAAACAAGAGTTACACATCAACAAATCCAAATTACGTTTAAAAGTAATAATAAACCGCAGCAAAAACTTAAAACATCCAAAGCGAAGACATCATTAAATGACAACTTTAAAACAAAACAGACTAATAAGAAAAGAAGTGGCAATAATGATGATAATAACAACAAATTATCAAAAATGTTTAATAGAGTTTCTACTTCTTTCTACACACATAGTAAATTATCGTTATAAGCACATGATGAAATGAAAAACCATAAAAAATTTCTTTTGAATACGTGTTCAAAGTCTGTCTTAAATATCTTGTACTGTTGTAGCACCTTCAAGGTAAAATTTTAATTTTATATATCCTCAAAGAACAATTTCCGAAGATCAAACTCGGGCGATCACGATGGGCACGCAAATAGACCTCTATAACGAATCTATTCAATTCCATATGTACCATTTACGCATAATAGAAAGGAGCTCCTTCGTGCTGCTGCCATAAGTTGCTTCTCAAAAGTTTCTAGACCATTTAGTTTTTGTCAATTATAATTTTTTAATGCATTTAAATACACATCCCTAGTTAATTAATTGTGAATAAATACTGGTTCTTTGACTACACCACAATTCAGCACCAAAATTGATTATCTGTGTTGACTCCGACGTTCAAAGGTCTAGTGCAAATTAAAATTATTATAGCAACGCATATTATGCCTTACTAAAACAGAATCGTTCTTAATACACTCTTCGTCAGTAAATACAACATAGTCAAAAAATTTCTGTTTTTTGGCAGTTGAGAAATCCCACCGAGACAGCTAGCTGTATGCTTAGATCTTAAGTAGTTCAGCTGAACTTTTTGAGATTTTTCGAACAAGCAGCATCAAGGATTAAGCAGTCATCTTAGGAACGTATATCTGAAGGCTGCAGATGATGCCTTTTTCCTACAAGTCTTTTGGGAAGGATGGATTTTGAATGCTGACCATATTGACATATATGTGATTGCCATTGATCGGGTGAACAATCGGTTAACTGATATTCGGCGTGATGAACGTCTTATTCTTTTCCTACAGGTTTTTGGGTACGTTCAAGTTGGTGCACTGAAAATAGTTTTGTAACACACTTAAAGGGTTAACTACTAGAGCCTATGTGGGAATTCCACGAAAAGAATAACTCTCTCCTAAGTTATATTTATATATTTTTGATAATGTCTTGGTAAGGTGGTAACGTATATCTGCTTGATTTTCATGTTGTGATATTCTGAATTCTGAATGTTTCATGTGTCTGAGCAACGTATTCCTAACGTATTGGGTGGCCTGCACGAAGTTTTTTGAGAATGCGACTTGATGCATTTTTTTTCAAAAATGATGCTTTAAATTTTTAAGCTTATTTGTACTATGTGAAACTGTTGAATATATATTGGAATAATGTAGCTTGACCGTATGTTTTTTAATTCTAAGAAATTATACCTTCGAGAACTATGATAATATGCATAAAGTAATAGTTAAAATTTTTCTTTAATTACATGTATGAAGTTAAATAAAAATTTTGGAAATGTAAATATAATACACAATTCCCCTTTTAAAAATAAGTTTGTTTTTCCTAAAATAGACAATCTGAAGTAAAGATGAAACTGAATGGGAACAGAAAGAATCCCAAACGTTTAGGAATTCAGCTTCCACTCCGGATTACGAATTCCGATCTTAATATCGGCCAAATAGGATGTTTTACAATCCGAACAACATATTTATTAAGGCTATTCATCATCTGCGTTTCTTGTTTCGATGAGAGTTTCTCATTTCAGATATCTACAGAAAGCAGTAATTAATACTTATACCGTAAGCGTGAATAAAATTTTGTATTTACATCAGGCACAGTTTTTAAACTGAACGCATTGGTAATGTATGCTTCTATCAATCTGCCCTACCTGTTCGCATCAGATTTCGAATTTATCCGGATAACAGATTTGATCTGGATAACAGAATTTATCCGGAGAGCAAGTTCACGGCGATAAAATACTTTTGCCGATTTCTGACATTCCGAAGAACATTGTGACAGGAAATTCTGAAACGTGCAAATTAGACCCTTAAAAACTTTAATTCAAAGCATACAGTTTTGTGAAGATATTATACTATACCCTTAAAACCTTTTGGTCGAACTATTAGGTCATTACTATAGTTGGGATAGTTAGGTAGAATTAAACCTCAAAAAATGCAGGCAAAACTAGCAGATAATCACTAAAAATTCAAAATCAGCTGAAAAACGTCAAACAAGTCTAGAAAACAAAAAAAGTGGCAGACCGTAAAAAAGCTTGAAAAGTAAAAAAAAGTAATTAAGAATTTCCTTCTGATTGTAATACAAAATTCCGAGAATTTGTTAAACTTTTTATTAAAAGACATGACATTAAAGCACCTGGAAAGCGTTCGGTATGGGATTAAAAATTTCAGGTATTTTATTATTAGCGTCTAAATGCAGGCCGCCGATAGTTGTATTGAAATTTTAAAAGTAACTTTAGCCAGAATGATTTCTTGTAATAAACTGATAATGAGCACTTAAAAATTGCAACATAATTTTAGGCATCACTGCGGATTTTTTTTAATTAACAAAAGACAAAAAAATCCGTTAAAAGCGGCTAAAATGCCCAAAACCCCTTAGAAAGCAAAATAAAATATAAATTTTTTAATGTGGAGAGGGTATCGTCTACATTCAAAAAAGCGAAATTTCAACCGAGACTGCCTTAAATATCTCCATTTACTAAAAAAAAAGGCAATCGTCTAAATATTTTTAGTAAGCATACGGCAAAAATTTAAGGAGTGATTTCCTGGGTTATTTTAAAAGTATTTTGTCCCTTGATAATTTTCGGAAAGCCGATTTGTTTCAAAGATACCGGGCATAAAGGTTTTTCGACAATAACAATACTTTATTACCTAAATATTACATGTAAAGCTTCTTAATCTACAAGAACTGGTAAAAATGACCAATAAAAAATCCAGGGGGGTTAAGTCCGGGGATCGAGCAGGCCATAAGTGAGGTCCACCTCGACTATCAAAGATATAAAATACAAGACGCAATCAGTTTAGACAACTATGACAGATACAAAATGACAAATCACGATACGTAATTAGCAATGTATGAAATCCACGGTTAAACATATCGCCCTGTATCTTCCAAACAAGGCGGTTTTCCGAAAATCATCAAAGAACAAAATATTCTTAAAATAACCTAGGGAATCACCCCTTGCATTTTTGCCGTATGTTTACTAAACACCCTGTATATTGAATCCGGAACTCTACACCTGCTCACAATTTACTGCAGCCCGGTCGGCCAATCCTCGCTAGTACAGGCCGCATCTTTACACGACAATTATAAACAACGCAAATTCGTAGGCAATGAAGAGCAGAGTATATTTTTTGTTACAATTGGATTAATGCGGATACCACGGACGAATAGCAGATAGGAAACACTGAGACGAAGCGTTGCCGATCTTCATTAGTAAGCGGGTCTTCGGTGTGGCCAGTCAAATATTGGTCAATTCCACATGAATCGACCGACCGGGTACTGTTCAAATGACATTACACGCGATTGTTTAGTCTGACGCGTTATCAATTTACGCAATCTATTTTTAACTGAGAATGCAAATCGAAACTGTACAACAAAGCGCCACAAAACATCATATAAAATATTAACTTTATCTGAGACGTATGTTTCCACTAGGAAACATTTTAGTTCCACAACCTGTCCGAACTCAGGGATTCTTGCCATCCTTCTTCTTCACATTAACATGATGCTGCGGTAGTCAGTAATAGCAGGAACACTGGGGACTGAAAGCTTTTGCATCTCTATTGCACTGATACTTAATTGATTGATTTGGTTTGGTTTGGAAGGTTTAAGAATATCGCGTTATCCACTGCGTGTTGAGGAATAAATGGTATGCTTTCTAATTAAAGCTGTGTACGCTTCCATTGATCCAATGTATTAAGATTCTTTTGCTTCCGCACTTAGTACCTGCCCACAATTTGACTCCTGCTATTGAATAGGACATTTGGTTCTTCCAGGCTCCATTTCCTCGACAACTGTGCTTGTTAGTCCGCGGGAAGTATTTCATTTTCTTCTAATTTGGTCGTTTTCCAATTAGCGTCCTGAAGACGGGCCCTTTAGAGATTTCAAGCTCCCCTAAGAATGTTTACGACGACTTTTAAAGATATTATTAAGACGCTAGAATAGAAACGCAAGAGTATAAATATTGATGAAAAATGGTGCGACATCGTCCATAACTGACTCCGTCCATCACCGACATGGTCCATCACCGACACCGTTCATCACCGACACCTCCACTACCGACACCGTCCATCACCGACAGCATCCATCACCGACATCGTCCATAACTGACACCGTCCATCACCGACACCGTCCATTACCGATACCGTTCATCACCGACACCTCCATCACCGACACCGTCCATCACCGACACCGTCCATCACCGACACCGTCCATCACCGACACCGTCCATCTCCAACACCGTCCATCACCGACACAGTCCATTATTACACCTCTGTTATGCCGATTACATTAATATGTTCGTCAGTGATGTAGGAGAACTACAAGTGGTATGGTGATAAACCTACACGACTAATTACGGCAAACAAAGACGGACTAAGTAATGCAGTGGATAGAATAATAAGGCTGGGCTAAGCGAAATTCGTTCAATTAAACGATGTATTTAAATCTAACCTACCTCAATCACTAAAGACTAAGGTATACAATGAATTTGTCATACCAGTAATGACGTATGCTACCGAAACACGGCTTTTGACACTGACATTAATACAGGAAATGGATATGGTACAAAAACCCATAGAAAGGGCGATGCTGGGTATCAACAGGAGGTACAGAAAAAGAAACGAGTAGATAAGAGATGGAATAAAAGTTATGGGCATAGAAGAAAAATACTAAGGATGAAATGGAGATGGTCAGTTATATGATAAGACAAGATGACAGATGGAGTAAAAACATTATGGAATGGAGACCAGGTATTAAACGCAGAAGCGTAGCAAGACACCCAAAACGCATTGGAAAGATGATATAGTCAAGCTGGTGGGAAAGAGATTGATGCAAGAAATCCAGGACAAAAAAAAATTGAAAAATTTTAGAGAGGTCTACATCCAGCAGTGAAGTATATTAATAGGCTGAAGAAGAAGAAGAATATGAAGAAGAAACTAGGAAACATTTGCTTTAATACTTAATACTTATAGGGAGAAAACAAAAAATACACAAATATTAAGGAGTAATACTATTCTAATGTATTCTATCTAATGTATATTAAATCCGGATTCTTTCTACTTGTCTCAACTTTTAGTGGTGAGCGGTTCTCGCTACTACAATCAGGTGACAGCTGGCATTGCCGCAACAAACACCGCAGGAAACGCACAGAAATAAACGGGACCAGCTTGGAGGAAATGCGGATTAGTTTAAGTTAATGATAATTCTATGTCGATCAGGTGGTTTAGGAATGTTACTACAAGAAGAAGTTACCAACAAAAAGCGTGGCGCGTAGCCACGGATTCGGTTAGATTATATATTAAAGCCGGAACTGTCTGAATTTTACGCGAAGACGGTTATGCTCTTACATTTTAACACGGCTTAATTATTATTATGTTGGCCTATTCCGACGTTTATGTTAAAGTCACATAGGACGACACGGCACCTGATTTCGAAAGCTTTCATATTTAAGCAGTTAGTAAAGAATTCATGAGACTTTGGCCACGGGTTCTGCTAGTACTTTATTAAATTAAAACAACTCAAAACTAAGAATAAAACGTAAAGTTACAGTTACAGCTTCTTTGTAATCAACTCCATTTCCAGCTCCTGTAGGCTAGTGGTTTAATCCGTCTGACAGAAAGCTAGCAATAGCAAGGTTTGGGGTTCAAATCCTTGCCAAGACAATTGTGTTTGTGTAGCTTCGTGCATTCAAGATAGGGGCTGTATGACCTCTGCAGTTGGTCCCCCCCCCCGTAAGCCTAGGCTAAAAACAATTATTTTAATTTTCTATAAATAACATGAACATGCCGCTGTATTTACTAAACTTAATAAAGTTGACATAATAGTATTGCCAGTAGTACATAAAATTAGATCTTTTTAAAAGTTATAGCAAAAACAGATGTGCTGAACATTAAAAAGTTATTAGTTCTAACAATAATGTTACAATAACTTGCATTAACACGTAACAACCTTGTTTGCGCTTTAAATGATCAAATACAAAATGTTACTTTTGTAATCATTCGAGTTTTACTCCAAATCTATATTTTGGTGGCCTTCTACTAGCGTATAATCGTTTGTTACAAACTTCTATTGAATCTAAAGTTTTTTATAGTTTCCAACTTCCATAATGCACGAATAGGTGTTACTGATTGTAATAACAAATTGAATTCGTTCGGTACAAATATTCCCAATCTGATTACTTACTTATTTCTGATTTATTTCTGCGTTATTCATAAATATTATTAAATTTTTACGGTTGGAAACTTGCTCGAAGCTTACGATATGTTAACAACAGTAAACTTATTCACAGATTTCCGCCAGACGAATAAATCAAACGATTGAGAAGGCGAAATGACATTTCTGCAGAACACCTCCGTGTTTTTCCCTACTTTTATATAAGGATTTCAAACCGAATAAATTCATACAAGCCAATATCCGGAAGCTCAATAAGCCCAGGGGTGACGGTCTCCCAGAACAAACAAACGACGCTTCTATCCAGCCCCGGAGCTTACGGGTTCGCGGCCGATAGATTTATAGTCCTGTAGGACTCAATACGGCCGGAGTCCTGCCCGCTGCTGTGTTTGCGTATCCTTCACACGGTTATGTATACATCGACTTCATGCCAAGCTTTATATGTCTCAAATCTAATTTCCGCGCACATGGTTTGGAGTTATTGTGCACGGGTTTGGGGAAGACATGTCCGGTAGGTCAACGATTTAATTTGTCGACGTCAGGTTGTAGTTGGGACATCGCCGTATCGTCCTGGTCCTGTTAAAAGGATTATGAATTAGATCTGATAAGCCCGCAAATATATTCTGTTTGTCCTTTGTTTTTAGGTTTTAATGGAATTTTGGGATAAGGTCTTATAAGAAATTATAGATTGATGAAGTTCATTAACGCTTATTAATGTTAAACACTTAAAGCTGTAATATAAAGCAAGTAGAGGGTAGTATTCAAGTTTAAACCCAAGTTAAGAGGCAAGTTCTATGTTCAGCCATAAATTTGGTAATTACCCGGACTTGGGTCTCGCTCCGGAACTTCTTTAGCTGTATATCGCGGTGAACTGCGACTGTTGTATTGGGGTTATATAATAGCTTCGTATATTGCGGAACTTGGGACCCAACTCATTCATAAAATATAAAATTTCGTTTACACTTGTATAGGTACGTTATTATGACATTGCGAGAAGTAGAAAATATTAATGCGTGTTTTTATTTTTTTATTGTACGGAAATTTCGGCAACTTTGTATTCCAAACGTTTTGCGAGCTGTAGGCGCGAAGAAGTGTGAACTGAGTTTTGATGTTTTGCATATCCCAGGGGTCAAAACTTAAAATATGTGTAGTGAGTTTTCTTGTACAACCTGTGTAGATCTTACGCGACAGTTGCAGTATTTCTCCACTTTTTATTAATACATTGAAAATATTTATTCAAAAATTCTGAAACATCATTAAATAGGCACCCGATTATGTACGCCGTATGTTTATATCTATATTACAGTGTTTTTCTTTTGGTTTTCCTCTTTTGTCAATTGTATTTAACTATTTCTCAAAACTATTTCCTATCTCTATTAAACAGAGTGCTGTGCTTGTCAAACAATTTCCTTTTTTGGCAGAAGCGTTTCTTTATTTGTCAAATCAATTTCACATTATTATTAAATCATAATGAATGCTGAAAGAAGACAAAACACCAAAATCTCCAACGAGGTACGTACTCTTATTATCAGAGCAATGAACGATGGTAGTTCGGCCAGACACTGTAAGAAAAATTTACCGGGCGTACAAAATAACCAACGAGGTGAATAAGAGAAGTGTTGGGCGTCGCCCCAAAAAATTTATTTAAGAGGAGCAAAAAGAAATCTGCAATTTGATTGATGAGGATTGCACCATGACACTAAAACAAATAAAAACCAAATTGTTGGAGCAGAATCCTAGCAAAACTAGAGGTAAGCTTATCGACTATTGACAGAGCGATAAAGGAATTTCGCTTTTCTGTAAAACGCGTTTCATTTGTGCCAGAAAGGCGTAACACCTCAGATACTATCCAAAGTAGGCTTGACTATGCTGTTCAATATATCAGAATAATGATTGACAGGGGAAAAATATTTTTCATTGATGAATTTGGAATTCAAGTGAATTCTAGAAGATCATGTGGAAGATCACAGAAAAATAATAGAGCCAACAAAGTCAAGGCCCAATTAAGAGGCCGTAATTATTCGATTGCTGCTGCAATGTGTATCAATTCATTATATTTATTCACCGTTCAAGATAGGCCATACAATATAGAACACTTTGGAGAATTCTTGACAACTTTAATTGGCCACTTAGGCGAAGATCATATACGAGGCGCATATTTTGTACTGGACAACGTCAGATTTCATAGAACGGACGAAATTCAACAACTGCTCCCGTACAGTCATTTTTTAAATCCCATTGAAGAGCTGTTTAACCAATGGAAAAATAACATAAAGAGAAGTCAGCCCACGGATGAAGAACAACTGTATGCTCAAATTCATAATGCTTCTGAAGCTAAAACGCAAGAACATTGCCAAAATTACGTTTGACATATGGAGACATATTTGGGAGATTGCCTCAACAGGACTGAAATTTTGAACTAATTATAAAACATTTTTTTAAAGTATTGTGTTAGTATTAGTATAGTTAGTATTGTTGTTATCCTCTTCTTTTTCTGATAAAATTGTGTCTTCAACTGTTTGTGTTCTTGTTTATTTAAATTTTAAAAAGGGAAGAAAATCATTTGCAATAACGTGAAAGAGTTTTCATAAATAGTGAATTTCATTTGACATATTAATGTCAAAGTGACGTAAATATGAAATACTTCTGATAAATAGTGAAATACAATTGACAAAAGAGGAAAACCAAACGACAAACACTGTAAAACATAGATAAAAAATATAATACCCTTTATATAGATAGGAAACTCTATGAACATACTACAATACATGAAACAGTACTGACTAAGATCGCAAATGGCGCTAAACATTGTATAGCGGGAAATTCAAATTGTAGATAAAATTATACCATTTAAATGTATTAGTAAAACAACAAATATATCCGAAATAAAGCGTTTTAATTCCATATAAAAAAATTTATAAATGAGGACCTACGAAATAAGTTAAATTCGTACAATACAGTTACTGGTGTTATTGCAGGGTCTTTTGACAAACACATGTCCATATCAGTTCAGCTTAGATTACATAATGTTACATTCAGTGATGTGTGGTGACATTTTCTGAAGAATATGTTCTGAATTGGAAAATTTTTAGGAAAATTTGCTCAAGGTTTTTACTGAAAATTTCCTGCTTATAAAATTACCCATCTGAGAATAGGGGAACACCTTGAATATGTAGACAACCAAGAGCTTTAGCTTAGCTTGTTGTTTTGATTTATTAATCAGGTTCTGATTTAATATTTTCTAGACAACCCACATCACTGATTACAGCAGAAGTATTACTTAAATTTGGAAGTGTAATCTGAACATTTAAAACAAAAGGAAGAAAAAGCACGCAGAAGCAGTAAAAATGAAATGCACGTCCATATAATATTATTAGTATATAATACTAAAACGTTTTATAATATTAATTGTAATGTCGATGACTGATAAGGCTTAGAACAAAAAAATAATTTCGTTGAGAAAAATACGTCAAGGGATTATTATACATTATATACAGGGTTTTTTCAAAATTCAACATAAGCGAATAAATTTAAATTGAAATTTAAAAAAAGCTACTAACATGTCTAAAGTCTCTAGAACTACCTGAGAGCAAAAATTAATGTTTTGAATAACCTATTGTAGCTGCTTCAAATTTCTGATTTTTTGTTTCTTAATTTTAAACTTTTTATATCTATCGTAAGCTATCTTTTTTACACTATCATTAATGTTTCTTAAATCTAAACCTTTCAAAATATTATTTACATTTTTAGTCCATGTATGAATATAAAAATTAACAAAAATATTAATAAACAAAAGAACACAATTATGTTTTTCACAACTGCAGTCAAAATTAAAATTAACTAATTTTAACAATTTTGATTTTAATCTTGATTGCAATTTATCTTGATTACACATTTTAGGTAAGTAACAGTGCATGACTTCATTGCAGTTACTGAAGAGGCGAATAAAAACTGTATTTGGACGCACCAAAGCTTTTGGTCCGTAGGCCCTATACTCGATTAATTGATGGTCCGATTCGTTTGAAGAAGAAACAAGTACTTTTCTACACTCTGCACATCTTTTTACCATCTTCAAAATACTTTTAGCCATGTATCCAGCAATATATGCATGGGTATTAATAACTGTTGTATCTGAAGGGTTTAAAAATGAAAAATTTTCCTCTCCATCTACCTCTTCTTCCGCATCCATATTTTCATCATCTACATCTACACTAGACTTACAGACAAACTGCTTAAGGGAGTCCAAAGCACCGTCACAATCGTCTTCTTCACAATTCGCTCCTGGTGAATGTGATGACGTGAAGTTATTGATGAGTAAGCTTTTAAAGGAAGCTATAGAAGCATTACATGTAGGGTTGATATTACGGAACCCATGACTACGAATACATCCGAAGAAATTTTCAACGGGATCTTGGTTTAAACTTCTCGGACAAAAAAATCGTATCCTACACTGTTTAGTTTCTCCCATATGCATTTGAAACCTTGCAGAGTTGAAATCCAGTTTTTTACAGTTGGGGGAGTGTATTCTTTTCCATTGTTTCTGAAGTATTTAATACTATTCAATACTTTTATGGATTCGTTCCAAAACTCCACATGAAGAGATTTTGAAGTTACTGCACATCTCAGGAACTTACCATGCTGAGGTTTAATTGAAGAACCGTTAACACTATCAAACAGTTGGTCTATAAACAACAAAAAATCTGCAGTGTCTGCTGCTGAGTCAGGAAGACATCCATTTCCTAATCTAACCAATCCTCGCATAGTAGAAGAAACACGCTGTGAAAAAACTTGTGCAGCAAGTTTCACCTTCATCTTCTTAATTTTTTCTTTATAGATATGGCAAATTGTAAGTTTGTTGAGCATTCTTGTATTAAAATCTCCTACATCAATTTCAAAAGTCTTTACAACATCATCCCATGAAGCAATTTGACTGGTCGTCTTCTTCCATAGAAATGTAGCTTTGGACTCCAACAGATTATTCCTTATTCCTTTCAATAGGTGGGGAGGGTCATATACAGGAACAACCTCTTCTCCATCTACTGAAAACCCAAACATTTTGTTTTCTTTCTGAACTAAGGCGTGTTCTCTATCAGTTTCTTGCTTCAGCATTTTGATGGCACTTGTATTCACTGGAAGTTGATCGCAAACCGTTGCCACAATGTGCAAACCAATGCCATGGAGAGCTCGAATAACAATTTTTAAGTTTTTTGCAAGTTCGGTAGAATTCATACCACTTTGCGAAAAATAGAAGGATATTGGCTGCTTCCACTTCCTTCTCAGACCTCGTGCCATAAACACCATAGCATGATCTGCAAAAGAAATTTTTTTTTCTTCTCCATTGTCCTCAAACCCATCAATGAAATCCACCTTTTTGTTGTATGTTAGCGAAGCCTCAAGCGACATTTCGTCAAAAAGTAAGCTGCAGTATCTATCCAAAGGGTCCATTTTTTGTACACTAAACTGAAGACTTTTCAAAATATGTTTATTTAGTCCACAAACAAAAGGTACTGTATTTAATACTGACATCAACGTTTTTCTTGAAGGTAATGCAAAGGATTTTTGCAATAATCTGTAACCTTTTGGACTTTGCTTTAACAATGATAGTGCAAATATTTTGTCTTCAATTGTGAAACGTCGGCCCTTGCTTTTTTTGCTTTGCATTCTTAACTGAGACTTAATAAAATTGAATGTTGTTAAATTAATTTTATTTTTGAATAAGTCTTCTGAAACTGTCACTTTTGTTGCTTCTTTTACTCTTCTGATGTTGCTGGCATTCTCCCTATCTAACTTCCTCGCAGTTTTCCTTAAACCAGTGGCTATTTGATATAATTTTCTAGCCTTTGGACTTCATTGCCGTTTCCTTCTTACTTTAATCTCTTTTAATAAACTTAATTTTCTTCGCAAGTCTCTGCGAAAAATGGGTGCTTTTGGGGAATGTTTCATTTTTAGAATTTTTGGCGGTGGGCTTCTTAGTATTTCCATCTCAGGTAAGATTTGGGGAGCATCCAAATTATTTGAAGACGTCCCAGGTAACTGAAGATGTTCTGGTAAATGTAAAGTAGGAAAACTATTAAATGTTAGATTCGTCTTGTTATGATGTTCCTTAAATTTCATATCGTCGCTAAAATGTACATCGCAGACTCTAAAATTCTGTTTCTTCTCAAAAATAATGTTTCGCCCTACAGCCTCAATCCACTTCTTGTAAATCTATTAATTTACGATAATTATTTTAACAAATGTTTGTGAAAACAGCATAAAACTGATAATGTAGAGAAATAACTTACATCAGGATTACTTGGAAAAGTATGCATTTTCTTCTCATTATTTGTAAATTTACAATTTACAACACAACATTTAAACACCATGGTTATAAAACAGTCTAACTTCAATGTAAAATATGTAATCTAAATTGTGTGTAAATTATTTTCAAATTTCACAAGAACTGTCAGAGAATACTAAAACACCGAACTGTCAACAAGTAATTCACTTACCGTATCTTAGCAACCAAAATATATTCTGCAATCAGCGCCATTGGTGATACGAGTCAGAACTAAATTACCGATTGTATTTTTTAAGTTGACTTAACACACCGTGCTGTAAAACGAATAATTTTTACTTTCTTCATCGCTGAACAAGAACTGATCTAACCTATGCTGAACAAGAGTTCTCTAATCGCTGCATAGATTATGTTCACAATTTTTTTGTTTTCTTAACAGAGAGTAACTACAGGTTTATGTAGATTGCTGATCACCGAAATAATCTGCAAATACTTCGCAGTTTAATTATAAGCGCTAAGTACAGAATCATGCTTTTGCTAGGAAGGTAGAGAAAAATTATAAAAGATAGAAAGAAGAGTAAGACATGCTTAAAAACTAGAAGAATTTTAAATACATTTTTAGCTTATTTTAATTTTTTTGTGCGACAATTCTCTGGTATAATGTCCCAGCTTATATTCTTTTAACGTTATATATTCAGTTTGTATGTATGCGACTTTTCTTCATAGCTGACGCTTCATACTGCTTCTCTGTAGCTAGGTTTGTAAGAACCAATTTAGGGACTGCCCTGCAATTTTGCGTAAAAGCATGAAACTTTGGGACGAGAAAGAATGGGTATAAAGACCCATTTTGGGGAAAAGGGTATTGGCTATCTAAACCACCCCTAAAAGAGCATATTTTTGTTTTTGTTCTTATAATTCTAAAAATATTGATTGTAGTAAAAAAAACCAGGAACCATTTTTGTAGAGCAGAGAATTTTACATAAACTGATTTACTTAATTTTAGTAGAATATTAACTCTTCTCTATAGAAAACGCCAAATATTAAAATTTGTACATTCGTTTGCTAATTTGTATAGTTTTAACGTAACATAGTAGTTTGTTAAAATACTTAGGTATTTATTGCTATTGTCTTTGAGCGTGTTTTTTAGTGCAAAATTAAATTTAAAATTAAAAACAAAATTGTATTATTTTAAAATTTCCCTCATGGTTATTTATATTTTAAATTAAAGGAACAATAATAGTCTACTAATGGCCTTTAATTGTTAGTACTTTTAATTTAAATTATAAATAATTATAAGGCGACTTTGAACTGCACTTTGAGCACAGTACTTACAACGGACTTTATTTTTAAGAAGTCGGATTTTTCCCATCGTTTTTTTTTCTGCCGCCTTTTTTTTCTGCTGGCTTTCTTTCGACGGAAAAAAATTTACAGATGACACCATTATCTATGTGACTACTGTGAAGGAATGCACAAGTCTATTATTGTCTTTTCTGTAGTCAGGTCGAAAGCCGCGGTTTACTTACGGAACTACCCTGGCACCTTTGCCACTATTTACAGTCACTCGCAAGACTTTTGAGAACAGTCAAAGCTGCTCCTTCTAGTTTAGGCTACACGCAGTTGTCCTTCATACAGCGTCCGGATAGTTTGGTCTGATCATAGCAACCGGTACCTGAACAACGTCGTGAATGACACTTGATTATGGGCAGGAGAAGGTGAAACGAAACCTTACCCCAGGAGCACAGTTTCCTGATGCCAACAGACACGCCACTCACTCACTTCTAGAGCAACACCTTCACCTGCCCGTCTATGGCGTTCAACCACCTACGAAATTTATAAGCCGCAGGTTCTCTCAAATAATATAGTGACTGGGAATGCAGGCGGGCTAAACCGAAGGTGCTCAGATGTTAGGAACTTATTCTTAGAGCTAGTAAACGTTTTACTTCGTGAAATGACTTAACCAGCCTTACAGGGTCCCATTTAAGAAGAGTTTGAACCTCTCCGAGAAGAGGTGGACGTACGACGTTTACATCACATGAATTGACCATTTCAACGCCGCGCTGGTGCAAGTGCTTTTGTTCACACCTCTCACCGAGTTGTGGATTTTCAGCGGTCCTTTCAAATAGTGAGGCTTGGGAAATTTGACCAGAGTTTACCAGGTTACTCAACTGCATAAACTTACATTGTCTTGCATTCAGGATCTAACTGGGATATCTTCATTTAGAGCTGCACATTAATTAACTTTTATACACGGTCGATCTAGAAAATATATAAACGCAAATATGAGGGTTGCTTGTTGGGGCTCCTGTAATCGTCGTTGAATATTTCATGTTGTTACTAAGGTTGAGCAGCAGATGGCTCTGTATTCGAGGTTAAGTATTAAATTTGTTGAACTTTTTGTTTAAATTTTATTTTAAAATTTTTAACCGAAAATCGTTGTTAAATAAATGCTTTAAAACAGAGTTAACAAAAACAAATTGAATACTTAACCTTGGCAGCAGAGTCATCTACTACTAAAGCTTGGTAACAACATCAAATACACATCATCGATTGTAGCGCTACCAACTAGCAACTATTGTTCTTTCCATATAAAGTTCGTGCAAACTTGCCGTATTTTTGAAATTTTGTGTTATCAAGAATTAAACTCGTCGAAATGAAGAAATAAACAGCCAGAAATAAAAAGAAATTTGTAGGTATTATTTATTGCAAGTTTTATTTTTTTAAACCTATTATCATACTAAAAATCCTATTCCGTAAGTGCTTCTAAATAACGTAGGTGGATTCAGTAAACTGCTTTCTTACAAGACACATTAAATGCAAAATCTTCTTAAATTCGTAATGGGTACGAGGATTTAGAAAAAAAAGCATCTTAAATATATTTCAAAGCTTTGGACGCCCAATCTTTTGGTATTTTTATATTTAATTTCGTCTTTCCACAAAAGTCTTTATTTCTTACAGTTATAAGCAAATTTTTCTTTCACTTCCGACATTTCGTATGTCGTTCTTTTTATTTTCATTTATTCATTGTAAGCGTTCAGAATAATACGTTCTTCTTAAATCGATTTTACAGCTGAAACGCAACGAAAATTCTTTTCTTATATTAACAGTCTGAGCAATTCTGGTGCAATAAAATTTATTTCCTACTTAAGGAAGTGTTTTAAGGTTCATGAAAAGGGGCGCAAACAAAACTTTAGGGTTGTCGTCGTACTTTTTACGGTTTCACTGCTTGTGTTTAAATGAAAATAATTAAACCAGTATTGCATTACAATAAGAAAGGTATGACCGCTTCATATTTGCTGTAACAAGAACTTTTATTTGCATACTGTAATTAAAAGCAAATTATAATTTAATTTAATTTTCATTCGATAATAATGTAAAATTTCGAGAGAAACACCGTTTCTTATACAGAGCCTTCGTTAATTACTGATACCCACGTGACCTTTGGCCCGCAGCGACTTAGGGAGTTTTAGATTTAGATGTTGAAGTCAGTTCAGGATTGGTACTCGTGGTAAGTAAAAATCCCGCGGAAGTGTCACTGTCAACACTCAAAGTGAGGTTATGTATGTAAACAAACAAGCCTTGATAAGTTAACAAACGACTTGGGAAGTTTTGGAAAAAGGCTTACCCACAGTGTAAGTTGGGTTGCCTATATTTTGTGGTCACGTGGGTATCAGTAATTAATGAAGGCTCCGTATAAAAACTAAAGAATGGTTCCTCTCTAGGTTAACTATCTTTTTTTTTCTATCTACACAAAATTGTTACTGTAATTTTTACACTTAAAAAAGAAAGATATGCATGTTAACATATGTCTTAAGATGCTTTGTTTAAAAGATACAGAGTGTTAAAGTAAAACCAAAAAAATCGATTGTTTAGAAATAGCTCTGCAAAAGTTTAAGATAAAATTCTGCAAATTGGTATGTGGTTATTATTTAGGTTATCCAATAAAAAACTGATATTTGTAGTCCATATCAAGTGCATGCTGACGTAGACACACAGGCCGCAAAGGTTACTACGTTTACTTACTTGCGAAACCTGTATCAACGCTCCGACACTCCTCTTCAAAGTAAGCAAACAGGGTGCTCTTGTTGGAAGTCGCCAAATTCAACATTTTTACTTTCCTATACTTTCAGTATTGATTTCATGCAAAATTTAAAAGTTGAGATTTCATGGACCCCAAAAAAGTGATTTTTAAAAAATGTCTGTCTGTGGGTGGGTGGGTGTGTTACGCTCCATATCTCCGGAACGGCTGGACCGATTTTGATGTGCTTTGGAATGAGGGGGTATATCAAAAATTCACCGACAAAATAAGCTTCTAAAAAAACGAAACCGGAAGCGGAAGTTAGACATGTTTTTTTGGTAACATTTTTTTCAGAAACTGAATTTTGGAAATTTTAATAGTGGAGATTAAAGAAAGCCTTAGGACAAATCAAACGATTTTTTACAGAACTCTCTCGCTTTAAAATGGCGGCCGCTACGAATTTTTGAACATTTCGACTTTAACGCCTATTTACTCAAAAACCAGTTATCTGGTTGGAATCAACTACATCTTGTTTGGTAGCCCTATACCATGAAATATAATTAATTTTGAAAATATAAAAATGATCGCAATGACATCACTCCAAAATTTTGGAATTTTACAAAAAAATATTTCTCAAAAACTGCCCACGCGTTTTTGTTTAAGCTTTTTAAGCTGATAGAGCTGGGAATCTTCTACAATTTGTTTTTTTGCTCATTGCTATAATTTCACTGTGACGCCCTCTGTGAATTTTTGAAAATTGAAAATTGGTACCCTTTTATTTATTTAACGGGGGGGGGGGCAATAAAATATTTCTGTTAAAGCAATATAGCTCATCATTGATAGCAAAATCCGAATATCATAACATTTTTTTGATACTTTAATATTTAGGGGGGCTACTGTTCCCCCTCCCCTCCAAATTTTTCGCTACAAAATTAAAAAATTGATTTCTTCTTTTGTTTGCTCTAGGAGAATCTTTTTACAAAAAATCAAAAAATCGAATTTTTTGCCCCTTAATAATCTTTTTGTCCTAATGTTCAGTGTAGGCTAACTTTTTTATTTTAATAGTTAGACTCGCAAACCCAAGAGCAAAGTTGTAGGGTAAATTCTTCTCGATTGTATTTAAGAAAAAAACTTGAATTTCCAATTTTAATATGGCGGCCACGGTAAAAAATAACTTTTTTTTAAATGGAAACGTGGCATTTTGGCTTTAAAATCAGAAAGGTTTTGAAATTCTAAATACCAATTAATTAGAGTAATTTCTTGCTAAATATAATACTTCTCGAGTTATTAATATATTTTCAAATATCAATTTCCGCGCTTCCGTTGATTCAGTCCGAATATTTTACCCAACCTTATGCTTGCAGCGCAGCGGTCGGTCTTTCTTCAACCGCTTCAAGATGTTACAACTTATAAGAACTATTTACTTTAACTAGTCGTGTCTAGACAGGTGTATATCGAAAGTGTTGGAAAATATAAAACAATGTATTTAAATGTATAGGAAAGTCCAGGCGAGGTGTTTCGCTCATTTTTTCGAGATAATTCAATGTTTTTGTAAAATCTGTTACATTTTGCGTTTTTAAATAACAGTTGTAAATTAGTTATAAGGCTATGAAAATGCTTTTAGTGATTCGCTTTGATCGTTGTATGTGCAAATCCATATCTTTTTCGAACCGAATGTCGTGGATAATTAAAAGTATTAACATACACACGAATTTTTTTTTATTGCACGGTTAATGTTGCCGAAACGCAAAGCTGCTTAATTAAATCGTTACATCAAAGAGATTTAAATATTCGGATCGAAATGTACAGAGCGACAATTTTCTGCAATTGTAATTGGCATGATAAGGGAGGTACTGGGTTAACGCAATACACCCAAAGCTGTTTTGCATTTCGATCCCTAACAACAACACCAAAGTATGTTTCTTTGAAAATTTCAAAGGTCCCCTGCTCTTTAATCTCCTAAAAGCAGGAATTTGTAGAATTTCACAACACACAGCTTCACTCTCGGTTTCACAGGAAAATACCATTTCCAATTCCACTTCAAGGCTCAAATGCTAATTCTTTTGTAGACGATTGCGCGGAAACTGCAAAGCGAAAAACAACTCTTGCCATTTACAATGAAGTAGTTTAGAATAAAAAGTTCCTCGCAAATGGATGGCGTTGTTGATTGCACTCATCCAGTGAACGGAATTAATTTGGAAAACGTGACTGCCTTTGGATAAACAATTTATTTTATCACATGACAACACCCGAACCTTTTAAATTTCAACTGCCTTTGCTGTCTTGTAATTAACCTAGCTCTACTGCTTTTCTTTGACGCGCAACTTGTCCTCCCAAATGTCTAAGAAACCTGCACGTTTCCTTATTTTCGATATTAAACCAGAAAGCTTTACTTCGTAAAATTTTGAATGTAACTTTCTTTATGAAATGTCATCTCCAGCGCTTCTTACACAAAATCGTGGCGTTTGACGTGCTTTGCCGGGGAAACGTATTTCTATAAAGTGCCAGTAAAAGAATTAAAAGAAAATAGGAGCGGCATCTCGCTTACACTTCACATAAATTATGCTTTTCGTATTTTCAAAAATGTTTTCAACTGTAACGTTACGTTTTAACCCCAACAGCTATTATACATAATAACATATTTAGCCAGGTAGTTGTGCGGGTTGTGCTTCATCTTTCTCACTTAGATTTTGAACGGTTTTACCCTCATAATCGGTTTTTCGTTTTGACAAAAATTGAAAAATTTCCATTTTATCCCCCCAAATTCATAGAAAGCGCCACAGTAAAATTATAGCTTTCAGAAGAAAATCAAATTGTAGCCAATCTTTTATTCTATAGCCTACACAGTTTTAAAAAAAATCGTGTGAGCAGTTTTAAATAATTTAAATAATTTTAAATAATATTTTATGAAAATTTTCAAATTTTGAAAAAACACCATTGCGATCGGTTTCAGAATTTCAAAAACAATTTTGTTTCATCGTATATTTACCCACAAAGGGTTCTCAAACAAGTTGTAGCCGATGCCGGTCAAACGACTACTTTTTGAGTAAATGGGCGTTAAATTCGAGATTTTCGAAGCTAGCGAGTTCGGTAAAAACGTTCTCGATTTGTCTCAAGCTCTTTTCTTATTTCACCGTATGTCAAATTTCTAAGGAAACAATTTATATAGGCAACCTTTCGAAGTCGCATACCGTATAAGAATAGTAAGAACGCAACCGCTCGCCCTACAGCTAGATAGATGCGCACCGAATTTCGGACTAAAAATTGATAAAAATGGGTTATATGAAAAGTTATCAAAAATATACAAAAAACGAAATTATATTTTTAAACTAGATTTAATTGATAGGCTTAGTTCAAATAACCTAACTGCCGGAAAACGCATTGTTGATATTAAGTATGTTTTTATTTCTTAATTTTTAAAATAGTGACAACGGTTATAACGATCGAAATTGCGTTTTTGAATAATTCATTAATCAATTTTAAATTATTCAAAAATTCCTGGCGTCAGAGCAAAATTTGGGAGAAAACAAATTTGTAGTTTACTGCTCTATCAGTTCAGAAAGTTTAAAATAATCTTGTAGGCAGTTTTTAAAACATTTTTTGAAATTTTCCAAAAGTTTGAAGCAGCGCCATAGCGATCGTTTTCGGATTTTGTAAATTAATTTTACTTCATCATATACTACCCACAAAAATCTCTCAAACAAGTTGTAGCTGATTCCGATCAGAAAAGTACGTTTTGAGTAAATGGGCGTTAAAGTCGTGATTTTCTAAAAGTTGTAGCGGCCGTCATTTTGAAGCTATAGAGTTTGGTAGTTTTGGAAAAAAACGCTACTAAAAAAACCTGTCTAACTTTAGTTTCTGGTTTCGTATTTTTTTTAAAGCTTAATTGGAATCACAATTTTCGATATAGCATTTGATTTAAAATTTTATCAAAATATCGGTCTAGTACTTTCGCCTTTAGAGGCATCACACTCATCCACCCACCCACCCACAGACAGACATTATTCAAAAAACCTTTTTTGGATTTTTGAGCCCCAAAACGTGTATTTCCGTTAAAACCTAGATTTCAAACATTTTTATAAAATCAATACTTCTCTATACCAAAGGTATGGGAAAGTAAAAATGAGCAAAGCACTTAGCCTGGACTTTCCTAAACTTTAAAATTTCTAAGTATCATATTTTTAAAAGTAATTCTATATCAACGTTTCACGGGCCAATATTGATTATATTGCACTACCCCTACCAGTAATGTTTAAAAGTACGGACTGTATCTACGTAGATTTACTAAAAATTGTTGACAAAAAACCAATGCAACTCTTAAAGGTTAGCTTTCGTGAGTTATGTTATTTCAAAACCTAAAATGACTATTGTAAATAAAATATGCCAAATTTGGTTTTTTATTTTACCTGCGTTTAACGCCTTTCTGGGCTTTAAACTTTTAACCAAGGATTGCCAGACATCCCTCTGAGAGGTAATAAAGGATTCTCTTGTCGCAGACAATTACAACAAACAACAATGATTCATTTGCCGACATTTCGTATATCTCACATCCGAGACATCATAGTTTCGGATATCATCGCACCAGACAACGTCGTGCTATAAAGTAACTAAATCGATCAAAGATATTAAGAAAACATTATTTTTAAAAAGTTTCTTGGGATGAAAGTAAACCAAAACCCGAAAGAAAATTCGTCCACCAAACTTTTATTGTTTATAATTATTTTTTCCTGCTGTTTATGGTTTCCTGTTCTGGATTCTGGATTTTGGGTTGGAAGGTACCCGTACGGGTACACGCACTTAGGCCGCTGAAACGGGCCCATTGTGCTACCTCCACAGCAGCTCCTCAGCCCGGGAGTCACCCAAGCCACCCAATTCGTTGGATGAACTTGAGGACATCCGCGGTTGGGGTGTTGCTGATAATGGCCATGTCAGGCCAGAAGTCCCCCAGCATGGATCCTCTGATTGTTGCGAGAGCAGGGCAGTGACAGAGAACGTGTTCTGCCGTCTCGTCCTCAAGGTTGCATCCGCGGCAGTTGGGGCTAGTGGATAGCCCCATCCTGTGCATGTGTTTCTTTAGGGTGCAGTGCCCCGTTAGAATTCCTACGACCAGTCGGAGATTCTTCCTGGACAACTGCACGCAGTACTTGGCTATCTTCAGTGAGGGTGCTGCAAAAGCAGCCTTCGCTTGGCGACAGCTTTGAATATTTTCCCACCTTCTTATGAAGCTGTTAAGGGTTTCTTGATGTAGCATAGTGCTGAGTATTGTCGGGGAGATGGGGGTTACAGGTTCTGGCCCCCAAGGAAGTTGTTCCGAGGCCAGTCTTGCGACCTCATCAGCTTCCTCGTTGCCTCGATTGCCATCATGTCCCTTTACCCAAACGAGTGAAACGACATTGTCTCTAGAGATATCTTCGAGAGCTTCGTAGCACTCAAGTACTACTCCATAGGTAATCTTACAATTACTAAGGGCCAATAAGGCAGCTCTGCTATCACTAAAAATACCAATACTTTGGTTCCTTATTTGTCGTTCAAGGACTGCGTTTGCACCGTGCATTATCCCCACTACTTCCGCTTGCTTGGAAGACGGTGGTGTGTTTGCCTAGTGGTATACTTTGGCGAAGGTTTAGGTCATCGGAGAAAACCCCGGCGCCCGTACCGTGCCTTGTTTTGGATCCATCAGTGAAGATGGATATGTCCGGATGGTGGGTTGCCCCAGCGTCCGCGTGTACACTGAAGTGTCGATTGAAGGTAAACTTGGGAGGGAGGCAGTCTACCACCGCGTCAAGAAGAGGAGTCTTTACGACTGCCTCGTCGAGGATGCTAGTGTGCTTGCCTCCCACACCACTTGTATACCATAACCCCCTACGGCGTAGCCTCAAAGCAGTCTTTATGGCTAATTCCTCCACAAGAAGATCGAGTGGAGGTATGCATAGGACCGCTTCTAATGCCGCACATGTCCCAGTTTAGTTGCTGCTGTAGCCTGTCTGGCTCTGGGCCACCAGATCAGTGCTCCATAGCATAGCATAGGTCTGATAACGGCAGTATACAGCCACAGGGTGATTCTGGGGGAAAGTCCTCAGGATTTACCCAGCGCGCGGCGACACTGCCAAAAGACCATGCATGCTTTTTCGGTCTTAGCCTGTAAGTGCTTCCCCCAATTCAGCTGTTTGTCGAAAATAACTCCCAGGTATTTGACGTCGTCTGATAGATTGAGAGAAGTACCAAATAGGGTGGGTGTACGTAAAGGTCCAACCTTCCTCTTTCTGGTGAATAGTACCATCTCTGTTTTCGAGGGGTTGACAGAGAGGGACTGTTCATTACACCAGTTTTCTGTTATTCGAAGAGCCGTCTGCATTAAGGAGCAGAGCATGTTCTCAAATTTCCCTGTGATGAGGATGGTAATATCATTCGCATAACCAATAGTATAAAAGCCAGCGTCGTTGAGGGAGTGCAGAAGGCTGTCTACCACTGTGTTCCATAACAGTGGGGACAGAACGCCACCTTGCGGGCAGCCCTTCGTTACAACACCTCTTATGGAGCTGTCGCCTATATTAACCTGTACTGCTCTCATCGTAAGGACGTGTTTTATCCACTCACGGAGAGTGGACGCGACCCCGTGCCTGCGAAGGGCAGTATTAATGCTGTCGAAGGAGGCCTTATCAAAGGCTCCTTCAATGTCGATGAAAACTCCTAGGGTGGACATTTGATTGTCTAGCGATCTCTCTGGTTTCCTTTTAAACGAAGGATTGTTTTTCCAAATAATCTGGTTCTTTCTCAGAAAAGCATACATAAAAACTGCATTATTATAATCTTCTAAAAGGGATCACAAGAGGTTTACTAAACCATCAGCACCATATAGTTATTAAAATTGGCCTTGTTTGGTATCATTTGAAATCCCATAATTTTATTACGTTAGTTTATATATTTCAGATTTATTTATAAACAATAAAGTAAATATTGTTGCATCATATCAAAAAATGGCTCAGAAGACAAGGCCATGAAAAACAAAGGTTACGACGGAACTTAAATTATACAATCACCGGTTGTTGAAAAAATAATTTTTGCTATAAATAATTGTGTGAGTTAAGGTCCGACGTGACTTTTGCTTTCCATGGCTAAACCTTAAAAGTTGTGCATTGATCATACTTTTACATAGCATTATTCACGTGTTTTGTCGTACATTCCTATACAACTTTCTTTATCAAATGTCGGAAATTTTTAACTATACAGTTCTGACGCTGCTGCTTTTATTGACATAAGTTTCCTCTCTAATTTTTAAACGAATTTCGTTCGAAACCGTTTTTTAAAACAAACGGCTGTTACGATTCTGTTGGCGAATCTCTACTTACATTATTTATCGCTTCGAAATCTAGTACACTTTCCCTTAAATCGTTTCTTCAATAAAAGCGCTTTCATATTTTCCTTACTTATTTTTATATCCACTGCCCATAAGTGGAAAAGTCTCCTCGCTTAATCTCCCTTGTTCTTTCTATCTGATTTTCTAGAGAGCTATAATATTCAGTTTACGTTTTTGTTATTTCATTGGAGATACTGGTCTTGAGTCAACCTTTGTTTTTGGAGAACTAAACCTCTTGTACAGTTTTTCTCGGTTATTCTTGTAATTTACTGTGTTATCATTTTCGATTTCTTTTATGTTTATCTACCTCCAGTTTTCTGCAACAAACCAGTTCGTACTGCATCATCACAATTAGAACTGATCATAGAATCACAAATTAAGCATCGTCTACTTGCTTAGGTATTATTTGTGTAATTTGTAGCGAACTTGTCGAAACTCAATCTTGTGAAACAGAAATAAACCCCGTTTTAGCAAATTGGAAAAGTGCACCTAATCCTAATAAAAGTGTAGTGGGGATGTTCTTAGATCATAAACGTGCATTTGAAAAGATTGATAATGAAGCTGAAAAAATACGGAATTCGCGGTAAAGAAAAAAAAGTGGTTTGAAACAGTGGCGGTTTCTCCATTGGGTCAAATGGTCATTAACCTCCCAATGCAATATGGAAAGAAAATAATTACTTTTTGTTTGAGTACATAACATATTCTACTCTATAAAATTTAAAAAATACTTTATGGTTAACTTTTGTATGAGATTTCAATGTGAGAACGTTTATCAAAGAGCTGCCACAGGATCCGAAAAGTTTGAATGTTTGAATGTCGCGCGCGCGTTAAGCGAATCTATGCGAGGGTCATATCGGTGTTTGTCCACAATTCAGCTATACGCCATTAGAGACTTCAGGGTCGATGACCCCAGTTTCTGATTAAATGATTAGAATAACAGCACATGCTAATCACGTGTAGTTGGTGTATTTCTTCACACCTTCGTTTTATGTTGGTATGACACAAGGTTAGTAACAAACTTTCTTTGTGTAGAAATAATCGGGGATTTTTTTGTAGATCGGTTTTGTCTGTGACATTTTCTTGTGTAGTAAATCATAATTGTGTAGTACATCTTAATTTAGTGCTATAAAATGTCTGTGCAAAAATAATGGAACTTAAAGCTCAACGTGGTTTAAAGTTTGAAGAACGTTTGAAGTTAAAAGAAAACGGTTGCCCCCAACCAACTCTAATTATTAAACAAATAACATTGTATGGAAATAAGGAGGTTAACAAGTATTTTAATAAGTCAATGTGTGGTTTATCGGATTGGATTTGTGGATGTGATATAAAAAACGCTTTCTTCTGTTTCCCGTGTCTGTTATTCTGCGATGACGCAATGTGGTGTAGAAACGGCGTGATTGACTTAAAACGTTTAAAAATTAAAGTACAAAAACATTTTTTATCAGCAAATCATATGAAAAATTGTATTAATTTTGCTACACTTGGTAATGTAGATATCAGATTGCAACTACAGTGCTTATCGAAATTCTATTAAAGATTTTAATGAAAATGTTGATAAAAATAGGTATATTTTGAATAAAATTATAGCTTGCATAAAGTGTTGCCGAGTAATATATAAAAAGTTAGGCATTACATTCTTAATAATTTCGTGCCAGCTGCTCCATCGACATGCAGAAAAAGAAATAAAATAAATGAAAATTCAAAACTTCCAATTGCAGTAGAAATTTGCGACATAATTGTATCGGAGGTTGAACATAGATTTATATTTTCTAATCATTTAATTGTTTCGCAGTTATTTCAAGCAAATAAATTCGGGAGTACAAAAAATGTTTTCCACAAAATGTTTTTAAATTAGTCAAGACTTTGAGCATTGTTATGAAAGTGATGGTGCTATTGCAATACTACAATTATTTATAAACAATAATCTTTGTCAGACTTTTACCGAGAGTGTGAAACTTATTAAAATTTTGTGTGCTTTGCCGATGACAACGGTGGAAAGGGAGCGTTGCTTCTCTACTTTAAAAAGAATAAAATCATTTTTGCGTAACACGATAGGCAAGAAAGGTTAAGTGCGTTAGCTGTATTAAGCATCGAAAAATCGTTAATTAATAACATTGAAAATTTTAATGAACTGGTGATAGATCGTTTATCCAACGCGAAGGAACGAGGGATCGACTTGAAGTATAAGTCTACCTAAAATTTGGCTGGGTAAGTACATTTTTATCGAAAAATGTTTCAAAATGACCCCCCAGTACGACGCACCACAAGCCGCCACTGGTTTGAAAGTTATCTTACTTCTCGTTCTCAAAATAATAAAAATGTAGAGAGGGTCACCTAACGACCAGGAGTAAAGTAACCTTAAAAATTGAACTGTAACAATTTTTTGTTTTGACAAAATAAAAATTATTTTACGTTTGTTGTCGCTGTTCAAATCTAACGCATTTTTTCACGAAAATTTTCTTGAGCAATCGCATACAATTTTTATACCGTTACGTCATTCTACCAAATGTACTAAGAAAAAATATACGTTGCTATGTCATAAACATAATCATAATATCTTTAACTGAATTAACATTACAAAATTGTGGACACTGAAATGTGTGTTTTAAACTAAAACGTTCCAAAAGTTAAAGAGTTAAAATTAGATTTACGCCTTCAATGAATTTATTCCAATCTATACACCTTATCCTTAAGTTCATTCCAAAAGAAATACAGTAATCTGTCAATCCTTTATATGACCACCATCTCAACTGTAAAATGTCGAATTGAAATTTATCGTGAAGCTTCTATTGCCTGGATTTCGAGCAAGCTGCATTATTCGCAAAATTAATAGTAGATGCAAAGCACCAATAGTATTCGGAAAAGGCAAAATACTCAGGCTGAAATCCGCGTTTCTTCCCCTATACTGTACAACAAAGACTAGTGTATTTCTGCACCATCACTTTTATGAAATAAACATCTTTTCAAGACAAGGAAATGTCAATAAAATACATTTATCTGTTTTCACATCAGATTGAATATAAGCCCCGGGGAAGTTCGAGAGTCTGTAATAGAAAACATTTCGTATAATATTGTTTATCATTGCGAGAAGAATGAATTTCATTTTACCATTATATTACTTCGAAAAGATTGATTAGAGGGGCGAAGTTTGGTAATCGAATTAAGGAATTTCTAAAGTGGTTGGATTTGCACTTTTATTTTGTGAGGTAGTATATTTTAATTAATTATTATGTATGCAATTTTACATCCCGTGCGTACCTTTCTGTTGTTTTCAAGAAAATGTTTGTTTTTTTAAGGTAGCTCTGCAAATACATCAAAGGTGTATTAGGAAATAAGAATTTTTGAATTCTTTGAGTAGGTAAGATGTGCCTGGCCCAGACGTTTTTAGTGACTTTTCTAGTGACATTAGTGTTGGTACCCTTGAGGCTAGCGACAATTGGCGCTAACGTCAGATACGTAGTTAAGTAAGAGATCTGCGTTATCGAAATTTCGCGATTTTAAGAAAACTATGGGTATATATTAAAAATGTCTTAGGAAGTAAAAGTTTTTGGAAAACGTTAGACTCGTTTCCCTGCTACTCCCCTTTTTCCTATTGCTTGGCCAAGGAATTTTACCTTTTTACAATAGTCATAGTCGTTAAGTAGGTAAGACGTACCTGAGTCAGCCTTTTTATTGGCTTTTCTAGTCACATTATTGTTGGCACTCCTAAATGTATTGGCTTTCGGCGCTAATGTCAGAGGCGTAGGTAAGTATGGGATCTGCTTTATCGGCCGGGAGCAAAACGCGGGAGAACTGAATGCAGCAGTGCGCTATTTTACGGTTGGAAACTGAAACCGCCGGCGCCGTAAAAGCCATAGTGTTTACCTTTTGAGTTGTGTTTAATTGCTCTTCTTAGTTGTGTGATGTAAGGTAGTAGATGTGGGAATGAGATGGAGCGGTGACGATGCAACTGCGTGACGATAAACGCTATGAGGAACCACCGGTTATGGCTTCACCCAACCGCGCACTTGGAGCAAGATGTAGTTAGAGAGTTACTTGATTGAGAGAGCCTTCTTGCTCTCCCTGTTTTCTATACGGTTTTCATATTATGCAGTAGTATATCCTTAACTTCTTCAATTACTTGTGATTGAACTTGTCTTAAGAAACTTTCACTATTATCCGGTTTTTCATATTTATCCAAAAATGGAGTTTGAAATAAGATGTAGCGCACCACGTTGGCTCTTTAGGGATCTTTTAATAAATATTTTAATCGATATTTAATTACGTCATTGCTAAAAATAACGCTTCATACTGACTCTAAATTTAATTTATTACTAATATATAATAGTACGGCCTACTACGCTCGAAATTTTGTTGCTTTTTATAAATTCAGTTTCTAAAATATATTATAAAATTTACTAGTGTTCAAGCCTTTTTAAAACTTTACTATGATGAGAAGGAGGCTTGGAGGGAAAAAGGGGGAGGACGGGAGGGAGGGAGTGCAGAATGCTCTCTAAACAGGTAACTCTCTAACTACATCTCGGTGGCACTCCGCACACGCGCTAGGTGAAGGCATAACCGTTGCACCCTCACAATGGCTACCGACTTGGTTGGACCATCACCCCTCCAAGCTTTCACCCCGTCTCATCTCACCACCCAACCTACTACCTCTCATCACACAACTATAGACGGGGCGATTACACAAAACTTTACCAGGTAAACACCTTATAAAGCGGTTTTAGTCTCTGCTAAATCACCAAAGGTCAAACCGTCACATTCAATTATTTCAAGCTTTGCTCCCGGTCGATAATGCAGATCCCGTAATTAACTACGACTCTGACGTTGGCGCCAGAAGTCACTAGATTTAGAAGTACCAACGCCAAAGTCACTAAAAACGTCTGGCACAAGTGACCTCCTTCTTAGCATCCATTCTCTCTTAAAAAATAGAAAATATATATTTTGTTTTGACTTTATTTCATCAGAAGAGGCTGAACTTTTAACTAAAATTGTCTGAATTTTTCTATATTTTCCACAAACTTATGCAATGTTTTAAATAAACATATGTACTGTCGCAATAGAATTTTTTGTATAGAAATTCAAAATAATATTAAAGAAAGCTAACAATGCTCAAAAATTATTCAAATTTGAATATAAAGGAATTACGGAATTGACTTTTCAATATCAATTTTTTGAGAAATGAAATTAATTCTTCTTTCAATAATTTTCGAAAACTTTAATAATTTTGTAAATTTCCAATTAAGAAATAATTTTTAACATTTGTGCCAACAATGTTGTTGCAGGAACTAACCATTTTCTGCAACAGGAAAATCAAAAAGGACAGTATTTATGGTTCCGAAAATAACTGTCTGCTCTGTATACGTACCATAATAAAACCCATAAGCTATTAGTTCTATAAAGGTATTAGTTCTTTTAGAGACTCTTCTTAAAAGGGTTTCTTAAGAAACTCTTGTTAGCAACTCTACCCTATTAAATCTAAAACAACCACTAAAGCTAGCATCCAAAAGGATGATATTGCAAACCATAACGACACTTTCTGAGAAGTGAAACTGGAAGGCGGCGAAACTTTCATATCGCACCCTTCGTGACCCTTCGCGTTCGGGTCCGTCCTGTTTTCCACCGATTTACACCACTTGCGGATTCGAAACCCATTTGGGAAAATCGCTTACTTCGCAATCGGCAGAGATAAACAAATTTTCCTAATATGCCACCCGTAGCGCAAAAATATAATATTCTTTCAGCTTTTGTGAAGTGCAGACAGAAACTCGGACCCCAACTCGCTGAAGGTATTTATTACTCCGCATAACGACTTTTATAGTTCCTGCAACGCGGCCTGAAATGTAACGCTGGAATCTCAGACTTTCCACTTCCCTTGTTATTGTCTGACGCTAAAATCTCCATATAAAAGCCACGAATACTCTTTGCAGCACCGCTAGGTCTACAATTTTCCACGGAGCTGATGCTGCATTACAGAATTAATGACGTAGAAGCAAGGCGTTTTAAACACTGACCCCGACGAGAAAAATACGAATTTTATCCTTTGCCTCGCAAAACGTAAACCACAGTCATTGTTTAATACACTAAATATGTTGAAAAGGTTTTGCGAGAAATATCTGCAGGATTTTCATTTGCAGTTAATGAACATCTTTTATTTAAATTATATCGTATAGTCATTTTCAAACAAATATTGCTTAAAAAATGGCCACATGATTTTATTTTTCTAAATTATGTGGGCCAACAGAGTTATATTTAAGTTTATGCCGCAGTTCGATAACTTTTGTATGGTGTTTTTATGAATTGCTGGAAATAAAAAACGTATGAGTTTTTATTTAATAAACAAAGAACAATAAAACAGTTATGCTTAAGGTAAATTGTTCATGAGTGATAGTAAAATAAAGTTCACAGCTTCTTTTTTAGGTGCAGCAACTTTTGGCTGAGTTAATTTTCTTTCTCTTAGTTCATTTTTGACGAACAAATTTTTTTTACTGTTTTTTGTCCTTTGAATTCCAAGAAATCGTGTTTAATAAAAATATAAAACGTTAATTTATGTTTCTAAATGCAATAAGACCATGCATAGACTAACAGGTTACTAGTGTATGTCCTCGCTAGCCAAGCCGGTACAGTGGTAGGACCGACTGCTGCGATTTTAAATAGATAAACTCAGGCATTTCGCACATTTTTGAAATTATAGCAAACTCCAAAAAAATTAAAGAAAACTCAAAAAATTATTAAATTTATATTAAGGATGACAAAATTTATTGGAGGCAAAGAAAAGCATCCAGAATCGAAAGGGTTCCTTCAAAATTTAATTTAATAATAACGCTTTCAAGAATTTGTAGGTTCTACAACTACAAGGTCCAGTAGGTAGCTTTGACTCAAAGTTTTCCGTTCAAATAGTGATTATAGCGAGTTATTTACACAAAATGTGTCACAGGGCAGGGGCTGTAGAATTTTAACTATGTTGTGATTTTGTTACAATCAAAGGAGGTGATCTACAGAATTTGATCGCATTTCATGTCATCCAAAAAATAAGAGTTACTTGTTTGGTGGTATTAATTTCCATTACATTTCTAATTTAAATTATTTTTTATTTGTAAATATTTAACTATTAAAAAATTAATAGTTTATTAATAAAATAAAACGCTTAGTAATTGTTGTTTGAATTGAAAACTTTTTCTTCAAAATTAGCCATAAAAATTTCTGCTAGTGGGGGTGAAAGTGGGGATCCCATCGGTAGTCCCTCCTCTTGCTTGTAAATTTGGTTGTTAAATTGAAAATAATTTTGTTCTAAGCAGGTTGCGAGCATGGTTCTGAGTTCTAATTTTTCAATATTCGTCAAATTACTATTGTTTATTTTATTGAACGTTAATTCTTTTGCTTCTTTTATTGGAATTGATGTGAAGAGGCTGCTAACATCAAATGAGATTAATTTTGCATTAGTGGGTATCTGAAAATTTTTTAGTTTGCCTATTAATTCTAAAGAATTTTTTGCTGAATACTTTCAAAGTACGCAAACTAAAAAATTTTCAGATACCCACTAATGCAAAATTAATCTCATTTGATGTTAGCAGCCTCTTCACATCAATTCCAATAACAGAAGCAAAAGAAATAACGTTCAATAAAATAAACAATAGTAATTTGACGAATATTGAAAAATTAGAACTCAGAACTATGCTCGCAACCTGCTTAGAACAAAATTATTTTTAATTTAACAACCAAATTTACAAGCAAGAGGAGGGACTACCGATGGGATCCCCACTTTCAGCCCTACTAGCGGAAATTTTTATGACTAATTTTGAAGAAAAAGTTTTCAATTCAAACAACAATTTTAGTAACAATGTCAAAATCTGGATTAGATATGTAGATGATATTTTTTGCTTGTGGTTAGGTACAGACAGACAAATACAACAATTTTTAGATAACATTAATAAAATTCATAATAATATTAAGTTCACAATAGAAACCGAAAAGAACAATACCCTAAACTGTTTAGATCTAAGCATAAAAAGAGTAGGGAACAATTTAGAGTACAATATTTTTAGAAAACCCACAAGCACGGACATGGTCATACATTCAAATTCTAAACAACCAATCAAAATTGAAAAAGCAGTTTTCAATAGTATGATACACAGAGCCATTTATATCCCACTGTCTACCGAAAATTTCAATAAAGAACTTAGCACAATTAAATTCATAGCCCTAAAAAACGGATACACGGAGCAATTTGTAGATAACATTTTAAAGAAAAAACAAAAAAGAAAATGTAAAACATCTTTTGTACAACGGACAAAAGACAACAATGGAAAAAGCAATATGCTCAAAAATCAATTATATAGGTAGAGTTAGCTATAAAGTTTCTAACAGGCTCAAAAAATTAAATATTAACGTAGCTATGCACAATCCGAACAAACTCCATAAACATCTAGTAAACAATAAAGACACAATAGAAAAATATTCAAAAAATGGTATCTATCAAATAGAATGTTCTAATTGTGATGCAATATATATAGGACAAACTGGCCGCAGTTTTAATACAAGAATTAAAGAACACATCAGATCAATTAAATACAATCAACCGGCATCTCCCAACATTGTATTACAAACAATCATTTTTTCAAACACACAGATACAAAAATTTTACACGTAGAAAACAAGGGCAAACGTTTAAATAAATTGGAAAATTTAGAAATTAAAAAGGCAATAAATAATAATAAAAATATAGTAAACGACCACACCGATTTAGGCAATTCACCCCTCCTTGACCTACAGTATACAAAGCATAAAAACACGTGTTAACACTTAAAATCGGGGCGGCGACAACAGAATGGGTGGTATTGTACATCTTCAGGTTTTGGTTTTAGTTTTATTTGTAAACTCCTGACGATAACCGCGATGGTTGAAATTCGAGTCGAGAAAATAAAAACCAACAAATTGTGAAACAATTACTAAGCGTTTTATTTTATTAATAAACTATTAATTTTTTAATAGTTAAATATTTATTAATAATGTTTCACCACACAATCAATACAAAATATTTTTTATTTGTTTTCTTACAAAGTGATGGAAGTATTTTTTTAATTCATTTACAATATGCTACCTTTACAGTGGCGGCTCGCGACGTAAACTATAGATGGGTTGGAATTTTTTAAAAAAAGACATTAGTTAAAACATGAATTTTGAAAGTGAACATTATTATTATCTTGCCACAAAAATTACCCAAAAAAAGCTGCCAAGCAACTGCCACGGGACCTTCCTCGCATTTATGGAAATTTTTGAAAATTTTTAATTTATTTCGAAAATTTTATGGAAATTTAAAAAAGTTTCCAATATATTTTGTATCAGATAGGTATTTGTTTTTAATTTAAGAGATTTTCTTTTTTTACAATTTTATAAAATTTTTATTACTATGAAATTTTTTCAAAATTATAATTAAAAACATTGGAGTATTGGAAATTACGATAGATTTTAAAAATGTCAAATATTTTGGGTTTTGAAAATAAAAAATTTTACAATTTAAAAACGAAATTTCAATTTTTTAAATATTTTGAAATAATTTGAAATCTCAATTTTGAAGCCGAAATTCTTACATGTTCTTAGTATTAATAATTCGTTGGGGAAACAGCTTGTGCAGATAGATTAATCGACATTATGTAGAATACGAATATAAAGTTATTTTCCAAGCGGATCTATTTTGAAGTTGCCATCTTCCTCCATATTTTAAATTCTGCGTTTTCTAGTTGCAACTAGTGTTTATCCCTTGAAATCTAAAAATCGCGTTCATAATTTGGTAATAGACGTTTTTTGGCGATTACTCAATTAATCTGTTCCGGTAAACGACCAAAACGAAACCTTTCAGTGATGTTTTCTCAATAAAAAGTTGTTCCTATTGTCATTTAACATGATCATACTAATTTTGAAACCGAAATCCCTAAATTAAAAAAAAAACAGAGAATCGATGGTGGGGGCCAATGGGGCGTGATAGGGAGATCGCGTTGTTTAAGGGTCGACGCGTCTACACCACAAACGAGCACTGTAAATACATAGCAGTGGAGCATTCTTATTCTTTAACTGCAAGCTCAGATTTTTGTTACAGAAGAATTTCTATTCGAGCTCCCATTGTCTACTAATTTAATACAATCTTGAATAGAAATTCCTGATTTTTCCAATGTCGTTATGGATTTTGAAATACATAAAAAATAATTTAAAATAAAAACCGATTCCTCACGAACCCCTCTTTTATTTAACGCGTTTTGAGCATTGACTATATACACAATGCATCATCTTTATTTAATTTACTGGAAGTGTTGTTAATTGTTTCGAAATTGTTTGCATTTTTCTGTTGCAGAAAGTGGTAAGTCGTGTGCTACTTTCTTGAATACCTGTATACGACTTAGGGCTTTTGCAAAAGACTTTTTCGACATAAGAAATAATGCTGTTAGGGTATATTTCTCTAACTTTTTCTGCTACCCGGTGCATAGAATTTGAAGTCCGCTTCCGGTTTTCAACATGTATAATGCACCGTCAGTGACAAAGTGATGTATTATCCTCATACTGCATTTCATTTGGCCACAACAGAGCCATTGATTTATTAAATAATTTAGCAACAGACGCGTATTTGGTATTTTCAAAATCGTCCGCGTTTACAAAGATAAGATTTGGTAATTTATTCAGAATTTAGGATTTCAATTATGACGTTGGCAACATATCTGAAAATAATATAAAACCACAGTATACTTATATATACAGTAGCGAAAGTAAAGGTCATTTATGGTAATTATAGCACCAAGCGGCGAACAAGTTACACTAAAATCTGACAGCTGACGGTAGTAGTGTTTCTCTGCTTTTTGAACGTTATAAGAACAATTTTCAAGTTGTTTGCCAGTGTTTTTATAAAAATGTGATTAGTGATATACCAATCTATTATGAGAGTCTCAAAAGGGAGCGCATGTTCCGCCGTAAACTGCGAAAACAACGAAGGAAAGAATCCTAACCTTAGTTTTTTACATTTCCCAAAGATCCAAAAAGGTAATAAATTCTGATAAATATTAATACATTAAAGTTTAACTTTCTCGTCGTTTTAGATCAAAACAGGGGGTTGTAAACTGTAGACGTGAAGATTTACGTGAAAAGGAGGTTGGATATTTGAATAAAAACTGCACTTTGTGCACGCTGCATTTTGAAGATTCGCAGTTTATAAATGTTAATAAATCATATTACTGCCATTATCTTTGTATTATTTAAAAACCATTATATAATGTAGCTCGTAATTTTTCTGTTTTGATTATTAAAAATATGGTAACGACAACGAACTGGATTAGAATTTAAAACCCGCCATAATTTAAACGATAGTTTAACTTGTCGACCGCTTGGAGCGCCACTAGTTATAGCTTACCAGGCGTTATATGGGCGCTTTCGCTGCTGTATATATAAGTATACTGTGATAAAACGCTAAATTGCTGAACAATCGCGCAAAGTTGTATAGAGTGGCTAGGAAAACCCCGGCCAGTTTTCTTGCGGCGGTCAAGAGATGGCGCTTTAGTAAAGAAAAATTGCCAGTGTTTTAATTTAATTTTTCTTTATTAAAGCGCCATCTCTTGACCGCCGCAAGAAAAGTAGCCGGGGTTTTCATAGCGACTCTGTAGATAAATAGATGTTGGCTAATAATATAAGAAAAATTCAAAGCTCGATTTTTTAAAACCTTGCTAACGTACTCCCTGCACTATCTGTGGATTCATCATTATAACCGGAAATTAGTTTAAAAATATGCAAATTCGCCCGGATAATCAAAAATATGCATGAATTTATGTAAACCTTAGAAATATGCATTTATATGCAGTTTCAAATTTACATGTCGTTGACATATGCATGAAACATGTAGAAATTCAACTTAGCATATGTTTACTACACACAAAAAGAACATGCATATTGCATATGCGTATAAATCCTAGCCCTAGCCTTGTCTTTCAGGAAGACGGGCATATTGACATTGATTATTATTCTCCATTGTTCGGCTTAACAATTGGTTAACCGGTATTCGGTGTGATAAACATCCTAATTTGCTCTACAAGTTTTTACGTAGCTACGCTATAAGAATGCACCGAAGATAATATTGTGACACACTCAACGTGTTAACGTCTAGAGGCTACGTGGCATTTTCAAGGAGAAAATACCTCCACAAGTAAAATATGTAGATAAAGTTTTAATAGCGTAATAATGTACAATTACTTGATTTTTATGTTAATACTGGTGTATTCCGAATGATGAAAGATTTGTGTGTCGCATAGCAACATACTTACGAAAAGTGGGTAACTATAGTAAACCTACTTGGAAATGCGAACGGACTGAATAAGCCAATCTGTTTAAGATTAATATTGATTTATTTTACATTAAACGTCTGTTGTATTTTGACAATTCATTGGTTTTTACCGTCCTACAGGAAGAAAAAACAACTTAAATCTAACTCAAGTTTTCTGTAATATATTTTTTTTAGATAAACCAAACCATAGTTGGAGATTTAATGGAAAATCTGTATGTTATTTTGTAACAATAGCGTTCTGCCCTTGTGCTTTTTAGTTTTTTAAAGCAATGTTCTACAAAGCTGTAGTTTACAGGTCTCAAAGCCACATTTTCTGAACTAACAAAGGCAACAACAAAGACCGCTAACAAAGCAGTTTTAATTAACTTCCTTTTCTTAAACACCTCAAGTTATTGACTGACCGTCATTTGTGTTGTCCACCCTACAGTCATTTATAAAAAAAGTAAAGTTAGTTCTTCTTCCAAAACTAATTAATTAGCGGCATTAAATATAAACACTATGTTATAATAACAATTTAAACTAAAACTGTTAACGTAACAATTTCCCTGTACAAATTTAGCCGAAACTCAGCAAACAAATCATTAATGCAAAGTACTCTAAGATTTCAGTTTGAAATAGTTTGTATAATCGAATAATCTAGAAACTGAATACAAGGAAAGTTTTCCAAGCGCTTTTGTGGCTGTACCTAATTTGGCGTTTTTGTTCATGGAAAAAACAGCGGCGTCAAAGGGAGCGCCCAAGCAACGTTTATAAATCCCATAATTACTCTGGCGAGACCAACGTGTTTGGAAGTGAGGGTATTAAATTTCATGATTAATTAAGGAAAGGTCCAACAATAAGTTAAGCCGATGACATTAATTAGTGCGGAAGGCGACTGCTAACTCGCGTTAGCCAATATGGGCGGCGCTGCACACGTTCCAAAATTGTAACCCGTCCCTGTTTTGGCAATAACTCCTTTTTAGATTAATTAATTTTCGATTCCATTTAAATTTAGATGACCGATAATACTCACAAATCACGCACGCCAGTCAGAATTAAAATTCACAGTTATTGAACGAGATCGACGGCAAATAAAAATGTCATAAATGAATTTGTTATTTATCGTTTGCACATGAAATGTGACACTTCAAAAACTCATTTTGTAGCTACATTAATCAAGCATGTTTTTAAATTATTACGAATGTCCCTTTGTTTATCTGCGAATTATTAAAAAGGTTTTCATTATTCCTATGGCAAATTGGCAAAGTCTATTTTGACTTTGGCGAAAGTTTATGTATTAGTAAATAATTTATCAAACGCGTTTTGGTACAGAAGATTTTTGATTTGTAAAATAGAGCTACCCTAAAAGAAATATATTTTCCTACGATATTAATACGTTCTTGAACCCCTCCTGACTTAAAAAGCAAAATTTCAGCAAAATGTTTTAGGAACAACTGTCTTTGTCTTAAATTAGTATCACTATCAAGTATTAACAATTTTAACGCATTTCACTTTAGATATCTTGAACTCTTTATTTTCTATATATAATTAAAATTAGATGCAATTTAAAATGTAATTTCGACAAATTGAGACATACTTGTACAATTCCCTCTCCACTGACGCTACACTTTGGTAAAGTTATCTGGTTTTATGATATCTTATTTTATCAAGCCGCAAACAATGTGTATCTGCTAAAATCTTAAAATCGATTTTTCGCTGCCGTTATACGTTTTTTGGCTACTATTAATTGATTGACCTGTTCAAGTAGACGACATAAAAATCCTGCTAATGAGATAGAATGAAGCAATGAAGGGTTGTTTCTGTGGTCGTTTAAATCCCAGTACCGTGTTTGAAGTTAAAATTTCGGAAGTTAAAACAAAACCAAAAATTAATGAGGAAGATGCATGGGGCTGCTACCCGCAAACATGGGGTTGACGACACCACTAATGGATGGATAAAAACCATGTTAGAGGGCAGACAGATTACAAGCTGACCTGGGAGGTGAAACTCTCAAGGTACTCGCTGCCAGAGGTTGTCCACAAGGAGGCGTTCTATCCCCTCTTCTGTGGAACCTGGTAGTGAACGATCTTTTAAAGACACTCAATGATAAGGGACTCTACGCCCAAGGATATGCGGATGACATCGTTATCCTCATAAGCGACAAACACCCTACAATCATTGCAGCCCTCATGCAAAGGTCGCTAAATATCACTCGAAGGTGGTGGGAAAGGGAAAACCTTAAGGTAAACCCGAGCAAAACAGCGCTAATACCTTTCACCAAGAAAAGAGACGTAGAGGCATTTCAAAACCTCACAATCTTTGGAGAAAGAATTCAGGTCGGTCAAGAAGTTAAATATCTGGGCATTACCCTAGATGCTAAACTAAACTGGAACGTACACCTGGAAAACATTACAAACAAAGCGAAAATGGCCCTGATGATGGGCAGACGCATGTTTGGATTTGGAAAAACATGGGGACTAAAACCAAAGATTGTTCATTGGTACTACATTGCGGTAGTTAGACCCATGATAGCCTATGTCACCCTATTGTGGTGGCCAAAGGTCGAACAAAAAACAGCCATCACTAAACTAACCAGGATACAGAGACTGGCCTGTTTGTGCATATGTGGAGTCATGAAAAGCACTCCAACTGCATCTATGGAAGCTCTTCTAGGACTAACCCCTCTAGATATATATCTAAAGGGGGAGGCCTGGATTGGCGCACACAGAATGAAATCCACCGGTAACTGGGACACCAACCATAAACGGTGTGGACACAAACGAATACAGGAGGCAGTCAAAGGCCAACCCATTCTAAAAATGGGCTCCGACTACACCCTCCCCTAATACTCGTTTGACAAACCATTCAGCGTGAGATACTCTCGCAATGACTGGGCCCAAGGAACCCAACCCTTCCTGTCAAAAGGGCTAGTCTGGTACACAGACGGATCCCGCACATCAGAAGGCACAGGGGCAGGAATACATGGCGTAAGACCAAAAGAGAACATCAGTGTACCTCTAGGTACTAAAGCCATTGTATTCCAAGCTGAAATCTTTGCCATAATGCAATGTGTTCAGGAAAATGCAAAACGTGGGTACACTAAACAACACATAAGCATCCTGTCAGATAGCCAAGCAGCCTTAAAAGCACTTGAATCACCTTGTACTAGTTCCAAACTAACGAGGGAATGTTTAAACCACCTGACACTTCTATCAGAGAGGAACACAGTTCAACTCATCTGGGTGCCAGGGCACACAGGTGTAGAGGGAAACGAAAAGGCGGACGCCCTCGCGAAAACTGGTGCATCTACCCCGTTTATAGGACCGGAGCCTGTATTCGGTATACCCAAAAAAAGCATCCGAACGGCAATAGAAAAGTGGACCGTCACACATTTCTCGCTTGGAGGATACACAGGGACAAACACTGGGAAAGGCAATAATTAGGACTCCTTCCTCCAGACTAACAACTGATGTACTCCACTTAGGACGAACTCAGATCAGAAGGTTGGTGGGACTTGTTACAGGACACTGCCACCTGAAAAAACACCTTCAAAAAATAGGTGTACACAGAGGAGACACACTCTGCAGACTATGTGAAGAAGAGGAGGAAACAGCCTCACACATAATCTTTGACTGTCCAGCGCTCTACCGCAAGAGACAGCAGCTTTTTGGGGGAGCTCCGGATGAACCAACCTTCACACACGAGCACCTTGTAAGAAACATCCTGCAACTCGTTGAGGGCACAGGACTACTTTAAACAAAGGATCAGGGGGGCACAAAAGACCACAGAGTCGAAGTGCAAATCGGGCTCATTAACCTAACTATAACCCTGCTTAAAATCAATCAATCAATCAATGGGGCTGCTAGGAATAACGCGATTACGCGGATCTGTTATTTGATATTTGTAGAATACCTTAAAATAACTTTTGACCAGTTTACTAACCTGTAAAATTCAACTCCAAACTAGTTACTTAAACCTCTCTTTCCGGCTGGCCGAAATTTTCCGAATCTGAGTGTGCATGAACAAATTTTGTTAAAAGTGGGAGTAGTTACCTTTACAAGCCCTCTTCCTTTTAAAACGAGCTCCGCACTCAGAAAGGAGAGAATTTCCCAATTGAACTTTAAAGAGATATTCTGATATTCTCTTGTTGACAGGTTGAATATTGGAGCAATCAGAGTTCGTTTGTAAAGTTTCTTGGAGAACCCAATTTTAAACTTTACTAACTGTGCTGAAATTAATACAACTGGAGCTATTAGAAACTACTGCTTGTACATATTATTATTCAGAAATCAAAGACTAACCTTGTTTTCAACTTGTGCTATAGCAAATATCACTGTTTCTACGAAACAGTATTTAAAGCGAACGCTAATATAAGGAAGTAGGGCCTCTGGAAGTTGAACTCGTTAAATTGATTCAAATAAAAAGCGCAAATTTTGGGGCACTCTAAATTTGCGCTGATATTCTGTTAGAATTCAAATGCTTCCGCAAATTCGAGAAAAAATTTAAAAGACCGGTTTCGCAAACCGCAATAATGTAGCTAAGATAAATACTTCTACGTTTAATGTATAAGGTAACTTCCTAATGCATTACATTTTGTAAAATGTACCAGAGTTGAGTAGTAACTCAATAAAACTGACCTGTTACTGGTAACCAGTTACTTTTTTAATAACTTAACAGTAACTAAATTACTATTTATTTTCAGTAACCGCAATTGCAAATCGTTACAATTATTTAGTAACTTAGTAATTATACTTTTAATGCTAAAAATTTGATATACTTTTAAATTTTTCCGTCCTGTAAGAAATTTCTGAGAAATTAGAAATGCTCTTCAAATATGCGTCTTAAAAACGAAACTGTAGTACTAAATACTTTGTATCACTTTATCTGTTGCCAAATTTTATTTGCTTTCAAGGGCAGCTAAAAAAACTTACATACATTATAGTACAGGGTTTACAACTTTACTACGTCTTATTTGGTACCTGCATACTTTCTCCGAAAACAGTTTAGAAGAAATGTTCTGTGGAACCTGGCTTATTCAGAATTTATGGAATTTTTTGACTATGCTAATACCCACTACTAGTCTTAATTAACCCTTTTGTAATGAATGTTATTTATCATTTGATAACTTTAGTAACCACTTACTTTTATAATTTGGTAGCTTACTAGCGTACTCAGTTACTTCTATTACGTAACTTGCCCAACACTGTATATATTGGACGTCCAAAACCGAGATTACACTGCAAACTTCTAGATTTATCTGTTATAGGTGCCGCAGATGGTTTCATCCCTGATAGAGTAAACACTCATCAAATATCGACCCCTACCTTCTCCACGAGACTGACCTCATAATCACTAAATGGGGTAGTGTGTACTGTGTATGTCGCATACATCAAGTAAAGTTTTGACGTTTAATAACTGATTAAGATTTCAAGGGTTCTACTCATTTTGCAGATTTGATCCAAAGCTCAGTGGTAGAACTTCAAATTTTCTGGTTACTTTGTGCTTAAATTCAACTTAAAATATTTGTATAATTATCTAATTTTTTCTATATCTAGAAGATACCTTTTAGTATTCTTCATAATCTTGTGCATATTTTCAGAACTTACTTAAAACAGATTTAAGAGCGCAGCATATGTATATATAATATTCTTCGTGGAATTATAAAAAATGTTAACATTAAAGGTTATCAGAATTTTAGATATTTAAGAAGATATTTGTTAAAAAGCTGATAACAGGTCTACTGTTCTTCTTCCCCCTATTTCTATTTTTCTAACTGGCGATTTTTATTTGTTGTTATTTTATTTGTTGTTCCATATCCGTCAATCTTAACCTTCCCATACTTCCAGTATGGATGTGTTGTAATTTTTAAAATTTTTGAGTCTCATATTTTGGCAGAAATACGTGTTTTAGACCTTTTAGACGAACACAAAAACTTAATTTTTAAAAATGTAATTCTCTATGTGAGACTGTGTGTATCAAGAATTCCTGTACTTAGTTTTATAAAATTTTGCAACAAATGTAACAAAGAAAAACAAGGGTTAACGGCATGTGTGAAACAAAGGTCGTAACCAAAAAACTTATTACCCTAGACAGAAGAAATATAGACACGAGAACGAAAACAACACAAGCAAGGGATTAGGACATCAGATTAGAGCAAGAAGAATGGCAAAAAATATTAAACATTGCAACGTGAAATGTCAGAGAAACTTTATAGAGAAGACTTTAAAAAATTTGGTGGGGAAAGTCAGAAGAAATAAAATAGACATAGAAGTACTGCAGGAAACAGAACAAAATAGAAGCGAGATAGTTGCTATAGAAGATTATATCTTTTTCAAAAGCGTAGGACAAAACAGGAGGCTAAGCGCAGGCTTTCTTATTAACAAAATGGTCAAGCAAACCGTAATGGAAATAACATCAATAACGGACAAAATTTGATACATAAGGAAAAGGAGTAAAGCATCAACGGAAGAAACAGAAAAATGAAAAAAATGAATTCTATGGAAAAAATAGACAAAATCTACAGTGACATCCCAAGATACGACATGAAAATAATTCTAAGAGACTGTGATGCGAAGATAAAAAAAGAAGAAATGTACATGCCAACCATAAGAAGATTCGGCAAGCATGAGGAAACTAATGAAAATGAGGCCAGGCTGGTAGGCTTTGCAACTGAACAAAACATGGCGACAAGAAGTACACAGTTTAAACAAAAAGATATACAGAAAGGAACGTGAATATGACCAAGTGGTAAGACGACAGTTTAAATAAACTACGTACTAATTGCAGAACAACAATTCAGATGTATCATAAATATAAGCCCAGTTTTGTGGTTTTTAAGAGTTAGTTCTAATGCAAATTATCCTATGAAGTTCTGTGCTCTAAGCTACAGGCATGTATTTTGTTCCACTTCTTGTCTATAATGCTATTGAGTATCTTCTCTTTAAAATAAACAACACGAACAGAACCAATAACGTGGAAGAAAAATGGAAATGAATAGAAGATGCAATACAAGGAGCGGCAATGGAAACAATAATGGGAAGAAAAGGAACAAAGAAAAGAGCTGGTACGACAAAGACTGTATAAAAGTAGTTGGAGAGAGAAAAAGCCAGAGCAAAATGACAAAGATAACAGAAAAAGAAAACAGAAGAAAATATGACGAACAAAGAAAATAGAAAAAAACAAATTTACAAGTGAAAGAAAAGAATGTTTAATGAAAATAAAATAATGATGGTAGAGGAAAAATACAAAAACAGAAAAATAAGAAACCAAAGTAACACAACGTACTACTCGTATAAGAACAAAAAATAAACCTAGTAAAAGGAGAAATGGAAACAACGCAGAGATGGAAAGAATACTTCGAGAAGTGACTGAATAAAAAAGACTAAGAAGAAAACTGAGAAGAGGAAGCAGAAAAGTTACACCCAGTAACGAGCAGAAACAGATGAAAGTGGCAGAGCCGCCAACTGAGGAAGTACTAAAGAGAGTCTTCAAGCAACTGAAAAACAACACAAGCGGAAAACGGAATTAAAGCAGATATAATCAAGTACAGAGTAGAGAAACTACACAACGAAATTTTTGAACTAATAACAAAAATATGGAATAACAAGGAGTGCCGGAAAGCTGGACAAGCGCAGTGTTGAGTGCAATATACAAAAAAGCTGCCAGCAAACCGCCACCAGACCCTCCTCGAAAATTTTTTATATATTAATCGAAAAATATTGAAAATTTTATGGAAATTTAGAAAACCTTAAATTTCCGAATAATTACATATTTGGATGTTATAAAAATTTAAAAAATTTTGAAAAATTATAGAAGTATAACAATTTTGAAAAATTTTGAAAATTTAAAAATTTTGAAAGTATTTTGAAGTTTTGAAAAGTTTGGGAATATTTGAAAATTTTCAAAGTTTTAAGATTTTTTGTTTTAAGTATTTGTTTAACAATATATTCGTTGAAATCTAAAATGATTTTCATAATTTGGTGAGGATTTTGGGCAGTATCCAATTAAACTGTTTCGCTAAATGACCAAAAGAAATCCTCCTAAAGGTGCTTTGTTAATGGAAGATTGTTGCTATTGTTAAATAACATGTTCATGCCGATGTTGATGCCGAAATTCCTACATTTCCTAGAAGATCGGTCTTGGGCAAATCGGCTATTCGACATGTGTAGATCTAAGGTTCTTTTACGATCGCATCCATATTAAAGTAGAGTACTCCTCTCCCTTCTCTAAATTTTTTTATATTTCTATAGCTTCGCATAAAGGAGAAGGTAAAAAGGTGATAGAACGCTCTGCGACAACTCATGTTGCTTCGATTTGCTCATTTTTACACATTGATTTCATAAAAATTTTCGAAATCCAGATTTTGACGAACAAACATGTTTTAGACATTCAAAAACATAAGAAAATGGTTCTTAAAAATGTCTGTCTATGGGGGGGGGGAGAGAGGTAGCTGGTTGGATATGTATGTATGTATATGTATGAGTGTATGTGTGTGGTGCATCATAACTCACGAACGGATGATCTGGTTTTTAAGAGCTTTGCTTTTTTTATTCAAACTTCCTAGCTTTAAAATAGCGGCCACTACAATGTTTTTAAAATACTGATTTTAGCGCTTTATTACTCAAAAACGGGTTGACTGTTCGGGTTCAAATATTATATTGTAATATCCTTATAGAGACACAATGTTACGCACAAAAATGTTTAAAAACCATGAAGCAAAACAATTTCGAAAATTTCGAAAAATTTCCAAATACATATTACTCAAAAACGGGTTCCGCGGTATTTTTTAGGTTTTGTATGCTTATAGAGCTAAAACTGAGCTACAATTTGGTTGAAGTCCCAGCTTGCAAATTTCTCTGTGACGCCTTCTATGAATTTTTGACAATATATGTTTCAACCCCTATTTACTCAAAAACGAGTTATCAGATTGGGTTAAAATGCGATATTGGGAATACTCTAAGCGTACACAACGTTACAAGCTACTTGAACTTTTGAAACTGCTACAACTGTGAAGTAAAAAAAATATCAAAATTTTGACTTTTTCAAAAACTGGTTACACAATTACTTTTTAAATTTGGTCACCTCATAAAGCTATGAATTAACTACAATTGGTTTGTATCCCAGTTTGCAAACTTCTTTGTGACACCTTTTATGAATTTTTATAAAGTCTACATCTCTTACACCCTTATTTAATAAACGGGGGTTAGTAAAAAAATTTTGTTAAATTAAATTTTTTGTGAGTGATTATAAAATATAGTTATCAACTGAATTTTTACGTACGAAAGTATTTGGAGGGCTTAAATACCCTCTTTCACCCAATTCTTGGTGGACGAATTTGTCTTTCCGTTTTTGGGTTTCTTTAATTCCAAGAAATCGTATTCACAAAAATTGATTTTCTTTACAAAAAAACTATTACTCGCTCTGTCTCTATCTGAAACCCTTGCGTCGCGTTACAGAACTACACACACATTAACCTGTCGACCTTTGCTTCACTGTTCTCTCTTTGTAGGCAGTAGTTGAATAAATGAAAAAATTCTCACTATAATGTTTATATGAAAGCTTTAGTATCACGTAGTATGTTCTTGTAATATTGCTATTATGCAGCTATGCTTTCGGCACAGTGGTAAAAGTGGAAGGACGTTATAACTAGAGTTGGGCAAATGCGTATTTGCATCTTTTTTCCTATTGATCATAAAATGTTAATTTTTCGTATATACACGTTTCGTGATGTTTAGAGTCGTAAAAAGTAAATTTTATTTTGCATATTTGGCATATATTACAACTTTACGGCATACGGCATATATTAATGCATTTTTTAGCTTTTAATGGCATGAAAATGCATATTCTAGCAAAAAAAATAAAATTTCAAATAAATTATGAAATAAAATATTCGTAGTTCTTAGAAGAAATTGCACAATTTCTTCTAGTGAAACCACATGAACCCTAGACTTGCACTTTCTAAATTTCCAAGTAGGGGTAAAGGAAATAAAGGATTAACTGACAAAGGTTGCATTATTTGGGTAGGTCTTATTCCTTAGGTACAAATTTCTTTGAAAATAATATTTGGAAATTTTTCTTATACTTATTCTTAGAAATAGTTATTTATAATTTTAGTGCTTGACTAGTTCATTTCTTGCCTTGACAGAGAGCTGTAAAGTGTAATTGTCCAGTCTATACCCTGAAAATGCCTAAAGTTGCTAGTTCAAAAAACGATTTAATTAAGAAGTGGTTGAAGCCGTATACATGTTTTAAATACGATGGAAGTGTTGTGTTGTGCGTCATCTGTGAAAAAGAGGTATTTATCGGTTTATTTTAATTTTGAATTAAAAAAACCTGTTTACTCTGTTTAAAGTTAAAAAACTTCAAACAAGCCAAAACAGCGAGTTAAAAATTTAATACTAATTTGTTATTTTTTAGTGCATATCGCAAAAGGTTACTGATATATGCACTATCTTTACAGCATACTTGCCCAACTCTAGTTATAAGTGAATGTTGGGGCGTAACACATTAATAAATAATAGGATACTGTTGAATATATGATCAATAACAATATCTTAAGTATAAAAAGTCCAGACAAAGTACTTCGCCACTTTTGCTTTTATTTTGTGGAAGTTTCTCTCGTATGTTTTCATGTCGGATCATTTTTTTGCATAAAACCGAAAACAACAAAAGTTTTGAGTTCTACCTACAATTTTTAAACGCAACAACTTTTTGTAATTTATTAAACCAATTATTTTTCCATTTACACGTGAGCATAATTTTTGACTATTTATAGCGTTCTGTAATTTGTCTTTGGCTCAAAGGAATTGAAGAGTTATTTTATAATATTTACGATTCATTAATAATTACCCTGAGTACTATTTTAACATTTTTGCTATACGTTTTAGTTCCTTTCACAAAGAACTCCGGTTAAAGACTTTAGGAACTATTTCAAAGCTTTTAATGTATTATTTTTGCAACTCTGTTGTCTTTTAAGACGTTTAAGGCCCTCGTTTCCACTTTAAAACCTTTCTGAGATTTTCGCTCCTTTCTCGATGATCTACAAAGCTTTACAACTTGATGAGGCTATTCGTAGTTTCACTTTAATCTTCTTTTGATAGCTGCACCGTACCACTAACAATGTTTAAACGAATTTAGTTTTATAACAATTACTTTAGGTAAAGTAGTAAATAGGAGCCTGGATTAATTGTTATTAAAGACGCTGTTTTTATGACTTAAGTAACATCGGCTACGTTGTTTTAGTACTTGATTAAATACCTGATGACGCATAACAAATCTAAACACCCATTTGACACAAAATAAATAAATCGACCTTAAACGTTCAACGTTTTCTTGAAAATTGACTTCTTATGTTATTTTGATATTTAATTTTTGGTGGTTCTTTTATTCCTTTTAGTAGGTATATGAAAAAATCTCCGCCGTACCGCTGCTTTTTCCTACACTCGAAGGAAAATAGGAAGCCAGTCATTGGACATTACTCAAGGAAGTGGAAATAACCTTATTGTGCGCAACAGCTGGGTACATCAATAACTGACATCGGAAAATTCCTTCATGAAATTCCATTTACCATATAAATCACTTACATTTTCCTGTATATAGAAGATAATTATGTTCACTTTTCAAGTAAGTAAAATTAAAATTACTTACCAATTGATGTTGCTTTCCTCTTGATATTGGTTTGGATTAAACTGAAACTTTTTAACCTGGGACTAAATATACTATGCAAGATTACTACTAATCTGTATTCAATTTGTTATTCTAATATATTTTCTTCTCTGCGCTGTAAACAGATCAATAGAGTGTAATGAATATTAATCCATCCGTTAGAAAATCGCTGCAGCGTTGCTCGACGAAACTGGCTAAGATTAATGGGAAAAGGGGCTAAGCATAAACAATCTAACGAATATACTTTTATTTACAGTTTAGATTTCACACTGGGTAACAAACTTAATTTACTACCATCCTTAACAAACGTATGAAGTATGAAGGTAACATAGAATTCAGTCCCTAATTGAAAAGTTCTTCCATTACGAACATTTATTATACTTTTGCGATTGTAATTGTTTCAAACCAGCGTACTATTATGTTGAAGCATATACAGTTTGAAAAAAATTTAATCACATCCAGACAATCCATGACATGTGTCTCCAGAAATGTACGTGGTCAGTCCTTCGAATTGGTTTGACTGATTCAATTACAAAACTGTTAACCATTTATAGGAATTTATGCTCGGAATAACAATAAAGCAGAATTTGCAATAGGCTTACATAGTGCTATTGTTTCGAAATATCGCAAGAATTTGAGAGGAGTTAAAATGTTTAATTCCATCAACGAATTATTTGATCTTAAAATTTAAAGCATAATTTCAAATTTATGAAAATATCTAAATCTTAAAGAATTTATTTGGAAATATATTCGGAGCATATTTTTCTCTGTTGGCCTTTCACTTTTAATTCATTGCACCATCAAAGCAAAATTGTTTTGTTATTTGGATGATTATCTATTTTTGATCAAGAACTGTCAGTTGGTGAAAATGAAAACAAATTAAGTAAATGTTAAGACGTAAAAGTTTATATCAGAGAAATTGTGAACTCCATTTCATGAAAAACCCGACAAAATTTATTTCAAGGTGATAGCTTTTTCCATTAAAATTTTCTAACAAAAACCACTTTCACTCTGTCAAGCACAGCGAAATTAACTTGTTGAATTTTGTCACAACCAGTTCAAATCTTCTACTGGTTAGGTTGACGTTAATGCTGTTTATACTTAGTCTCTTGCTAAAAAAACGTAATTCCATGTATATTTTTTTATATCAAGCATTTGTTAAGTTAAATGTCAAATTAAAAAAAACAAATCTCCCCAGAACGTTTTTTTTAGGCTTACAGTTATTATATTATCAAAAAGTATACACCTAACATAATAATACCTGGCGTAATGTACAAGAAATATCTACAAATTTACTTAATAATAGGAGTGGACTGGCTATAAAACTCTCTTATCAAATTTAATTAACCTGTCATAGTTTTCCCGAAAAATGTAGAAAATGTGGTCTATGGGAATTTAAACAGCACAGATATAAAACTTTGTCGATTTTTTCCCTCTGTACATTGATATCATATATTTTAAATGTGGTTATCTCGCATCCCTGGTAGACTGTCCCACTAGATATAGCTCGTGGTAGTGTTAAATAAAATGTAACATCAACGTCGCTTTGGGGACTATGTTTAAGGGATTTATGAATAAAATACTTCACTTTGAAGTAAAATAAAGTATTTTATTCATAAATCAATATGAATTACAATTTATAAATATATTCTAAAGGCCTGGTGATAGCCAGGATAAAGATATCTACGGAAGAAGGTGAGTGGTACCTAGTGGTGGTCAGATCCCCATACCTTCCGTATAGCAAACCAAGACCTCCTTCTACAACTAGTTTACGAATGTGCTTCCAATGCACACTATCTGGTTTGGTGTAGCACTGGAGGTAACAGAAAACACGAGCTTCTTTTAAAATACATAATTTATTAGCAATAAGCTGGTAATAGTAAACCGTGATAACGAACCCACCTTTGTGATTGTCGTACGAGGGAAAATTAACGATATAACTATAGCAACACTGTTTGTAAGTAGCGTAATTGAAGCTGGCACGTCTCTCAGCAACCGTCCTTGTCTAATTACAGTTATATAAGATTTGGTAGTAAAACATAGCTGGAAGAAGTCCAAAACATACAGAAGTTCAAGAACGTGCGATTGGAAACTCTTTAAGCAGAACCTTAGGCAGGCATTGGAGAAATGTCCGACAAGACATTAAACACCAGGCGATATTAATATGGCTGACGAATATGAATAACGCTGTCACCAGCAATAATACTGGTCGACGAATAGAGCTGTCCTAAGATGGTAAAGCGAGAGGAGCGCGAGATTCGGTAGTGCTTAACTGCAGGTACGAAGGCGATTTACTTAAGCCAAAACATATATCCAATAGGAGGAATACGAAACCTCCTGTTTGAGACATTACTTTTATGCTTTAAAGAAGGCAAAAACTGATTCTTGTAAGAAAAACTAAGAAATGGTTTAAAAAACTTTTAAATGTGCTAAATTCCAAAAGGCACTGCCAAAGAAAAACCTTGGCAAAGTTGGCTCTCCGAAGAAGATACAGGGAGGATACACTGCATGTGGGAAAAAAACAGGAGCTTTTGCTCAGGACACACTTCCCGGGAGTGTAGTCATACCTAAAATTAAAGTAAAAATCGTTCCAAACCTTGAGGTTCCTATCTTAGAAGCTAAGAATGAAAACTGGAAAACACAAAGGCTTGCATGGGCTATATGTAAGTTTGAACCATAAAAGTCGGCGGGTATAAATAAAATTCTGCCTTTTCTACTTTAATAGGAATTTAAGGAATTAACCTCAGCTCTTTGTACCCTATTTAGGGTAAGTTTGCCCATAAGTTATGTGCCACGTAACTGGAAGCAGGTTGAGATAGATTCCATACTTAAACCGAGGCGCAAAACCCCACCGGCCTTGTATAAACCTTACCTCAATTTCTTTGAAAACGCTGGAAAAATTGATAAACGGGTATATCAGAGACGATATGTTAAGGACTAGCCCCTTACATGAAAATCAGTTTGCCTAGCAAGCAAGAAAATTCTGTGAACTGGCTATCCGTGAGCTGACAAACAGAACAGAAAGAGCCATTAATGGTTTTTAATAACAACTTAGTTGAATCAATCAAACAAGCTTTTGTAAGACGGGGGGTCCATCAATCCCTTATAAGTTCGATTAATTGCGGCCAAACCAACAGAGTCATAAGTCCTTCTTTGGAGACGGCTACCAAAAGGGTATCTGTAATGCCCGCAGGAGACAGTTCTATCTCCTGTACTGTGGGGGTGCCTGGTAGTTGACAAAAATTATAAAAAGGGATAGAGATCAAATGAAAAATGAACCGAAAAAAGTGACTCGGGTTTTCTGAGCCTGTAGAAAAATGGCCAGAAAACTGTAAAGACTAAAGCCAAGGATGATACATTGGTTGTATGCTCAGATAATAATACTCACGTACTAAAGTGATAGTATCTACCTTGACCTATTTCCATCTACTTTGCTGGAATACAGCCAGAAAAACAAGCTCGGCAAGCTACAAACAGGCTTGCCTGTCTACGAATAACAAAGGGAACACCTCAACGTTTACTCATTCATGAAAACGTTATTAGACTTGTCTCCACTGCATTTAATTGTGAAGCAATTCTGGTGCTTTTCATGGTGGTAATAACTAAGATGCCCTTCGAGGAAATATTCTGGAGATTAAAAATCATGAAGAATCCCTCTAGTTTACTCTGGGATTCAAAATAGAAAATAGCACTAAAACCGAGGATTCTGAAGTCGGCGAAAGTAATTATAGAGAAAGAATTTGTTAATAGACCAATCTTTATCTGACGGATAGCAAAACAATTATATAATTTTTGGAGAGAGTAGAAATACTCTGAAAAGTACAGACAAATGCTTCAAAGCTGCTGTGGCATTGTCAGAACATAACAGGGTAACTGTCGAGTAGGTTCTGGAACACCGTGGCATAGAAGGAAACAAAGTGGCTGATCAATTAGTCAAAAGACTTGGTTTTGAAACCACGCGCATAATTTTTTATGAAGCCTGGAAAGGGGTTATGGACGAACTAATGCGTGCTTAAAGCCGCTTACGCTAGATAGAAGCTCCCATATTGAGATTATTACTTATTTTTATGAGAAACCCTTCTAAATGTAAAGCGGTAGAAATTTTGTCATTCAGCAGGAAAGAACTTAAAATGATTTCAGCACTTCTAGACACTGTGGTCTCAGGAAACACCTCTACTTGTAGTTTTAGTTCTCAACTGACTGTCAACGGCATTATGAGTTTTATCGACGAGAACGGCTAAATAAGGTAGGAAACACGTGCGAAGTACTAGGTGGTCAAACCAAAACGGACGTTTTTGTAATGGGTAGTACATGGAGGGGTGGGGTCGGACAAGGTCGCCGGCTCCCTCAACTCGTAGCATACATCTGGAAGTTTAATTGCAATGGAAAACTGGAGCTTGAAGCATCGCGTGTTTGCCGTAGAGGAATGTATTCGCAATGGCGAGTCTATCGTGGCTACTCGGCGTGCGTTCCGTCGTCGGTTAAACCTTGCGCCACGTGATGTGCTTCCTACGCGTAACACGATTCTGAGGTGGGTGAATGATTTTCGAACAAACGGTAGTGTGAAGATAAAGAAGAAAAGAGGTGGTCGAATGGAAGAGTGCATTGCAACCGAGGGTCGTCATTTAAATGATATTATTTTTCACACTTAATGTTTTAAAAGGTTGTGATTGAAAAAAGGTGGGCCACTTGATATTAAATCAAATAATGGTATTCTCTGTGAATATTATACGCATCACAAGAAACAATTGCATTTTTTGCTCTGTTTATTTAACCTAGAAGTAACAATGTCTACAATCCTAATTAATCACAATACAAAATTGCGGGAGAAACACTTTATGCAAACTATACTTAGTTGGCCAAGTAGTGGATATTTCCTCCTACAGCCCTTATAGCAGCTTCTAAGTGCCGAGGCACCCAAAATATGAAATTCTGAATGATCTTTTGGAAAATCCTTTTCCATTACTTTATCAGCACTGCTTTAAAAAGTCATTTGAAGCGTATAAGAAAGCCGTAGAGTTTCTAATATGTCTCCCTACGTATTCCACACATGGGGCTACTTGCTAGGCAGTTCATCTGCTCTATTACTCATTGGACACCGTGCTATATATGAGGTTGTGGATTGTCGTGCAATAACAGGAAATTGTTGTGCACTATTGTGCAAAAGATATAATATATTCTTGCAGGATATCCTCAATGTACCTGCGGCAGTTATAAAACTATTTTCAGTAAAGACGAGCTTCGTGCGGGATTCCACAGAAATACCAGCCTATAACGTCATGAAAGTTCATTGGAACTTGTTTTTTGGAAAACATTGCAAAGTGCATACTGTTCTTCTGGTTTCTTCACCATACCATTTGCCTTTCATCGGGAGACTAAAGACAAAATCTGCAGTCTTTAGCAAATAATAATATGTGGCTCCATTTTAATTTTTGTAGACACGGTTGCAAATTGCAACTGAGAAATACGGTGTCGCGGAAGTAGCTCGAATCCTGTAGCTGACCAACGGATTTCAGCCCCATCTTCTTGCAACTTTCTTTTAATCGTCTTCTCACTAATATATATGTATATATCGCTACGGCTGGAGCCGATTTCTTAATTCAACTGCCATAAAATTACAATCTCTTAATATGTCCAAAACAATAAATTGATCTTGATATAGTTCTCCTTCGCCCGGAACCAGGTATTTTTCTAAACTGGACAGTTTCAAGATAACAGTCAATGTATCGTATAAGGTGCAATTCCAAGCTGTCTTGCAACATATCACTGGTTGCGATTGTCTTTGAATAACGCTATCTTGTGAGGCGTTCACTACCCTAACATTATTTTTCAAAAACATCAAAAAACTGTACCACAAACCCCAACTTAGAAAAACGAAATGAAAGTCACAAAAGAACTAAGAACTGAAATAAAAACAAAATTTCATAATTTTCTAAAACTGTGCGGATCTTTCAAAGGGAAGACTGGTAACTAAGGCACTGTGTAATCAACAGAACAAATGCTTATTTTCAGTATCTAAGCAGTAAATAAAAAAACAACATACAATTGTTACTTGTGATGCAAACAATATTCACAGAAAATGTCAACCAGATTCTATTTCAGCCAATCAGTGTGCTCGATTTTCATGTGAGCAACTAATCAGATTAATTTTTTGGTGATAAAACCACTAGTGGTGTTCATTAAATGAAAATTACTATTGGTTTTCTTACCAACAAACTGATTTGACTGGTTGTTGACACTGAAATCGAGCACTTTAACTGGCCAAAAATTACTAACCATTTGAAAACCACTACTGACAAAGGCAACAAGTTAAGATCGTAACCAGGTGAAAAATGACGGCCATATCCGATAAGCTTTGCTGCAATTAAATAATAATCAAAATGCATTGTAATTATTAGTGTGATACAGTCATTACAAATATAATACATAATCGCGATCTTAATGTTAGTTCATGCAAGTTAATTTAAGAGAATTTTACTTGCGTTTCCTACTCGTGATGGTGAATGTTTAGAAAATTAAAATCGCTAGTTATATTACTTGTGAAAATCCCATTATTTCGTTTAATATGAGGCATTCCACTTTTCTCACCGTTGAATTATAAATCTTTAAGACGTTAATTATTATTTGTTGTAATATAATCTATACCTGTAACACAATTTTGTTTATAACTTCAATCTGTCAGGAATGCAAATTAGTCAGTGGTCACCATAGAATCGTAAAAAAAATATTTTTTTTCCAACCGACATATTTACTCAAAGGAATTCTCTTTTTCTGTTTTTATAATGAATAGTAAACGTATTGTGCTTGATACGAAAATGTAGAGTTTTGTGCTTACCGTTGGTCCAATAACGTCTGATAAGAAATATTTTCCGCCAGTCCACCCCTGTTTATGATTAATAATTATTTTAACATTGACATCAGTAAGTTTAATTTAATTTATGTACAGAAATTGGTTTAAAGTTGTACAGAATGAGAATTAAGGGAAATGGGGCATTCCTTAACAAGCAAGAACTATTAAAATACCTTAAAATTAAAAAAATGCAATTTATAACATTGATTATTGTTTTTAAATTAGAAATACATAAAACAACTTCAAGAGATCATATTTTTTTAGCTTACTGCGTAGATACCCCAAAACACTTAATTCTCACCCCGGTGAAACAATTATAGCAGGAAATTAAACTTTTATTTTTGTTTAATTAAGTCTGCTTGTAATGCAGTCAGTCCAAATAAACATTAGACACTAATAAATTACTCATATTAGTCTTTTGTACGCTTTAGTACTGCTCCCGTTTGAAATTGAACAAAACAACACATTTGTTTAAAGTTCGCGTTTTAACATTACATTAATAATTTAAAAATCAAACTTTTGCTCTGGCAAAAAATGCTTTCAACAACCCTACTCTTCTCCATCGGCTATATTAAAATTATTTACAACTCTCAGTGCGTGTAATTTCATCCTCGTGTGACACTGCATATTTAAAGATCCTACCTTTTCACTGTTACCGTAAAACGAACCCCAGCAACACAGCACTCGTTAAGTAAACTCCGGTTAATTGCGAAACCAGGCCTGAAACAAAACATGGTGTAAAAAGAAGAAAAAAAATAGGAATTGTTGAGTTAAGCAAACTTGTAGTTTCAACTCGGTGGGACGCGTGGCATTTACCCTTAGAAGTAATTCAGCCATAAACATAATCCTTCAGACGTTTTAAAGACAGAGCGGTTGGGCGTTAAGAGCACCAAAATGGGGTACTTTATAATCATTATCTCGAGAACCGCGGACTGGCTAATTCTGCTTATTCAAGACCTCCTGTTTATATTTATCTTCTTCTGGCACCTCCCACTACTTCTATCGAATTTAGGAAAAGTACTAAAATATAATTACATAATTTGCTTTTTTATAATTAGTCGCACTAGTTTTAAATTTACGTTAAGATAGTTTGTTTGTAGTTTTAGCCACTCTTTAATACAAGCTTTTTGCGATACAAAAACAGTTCTTGGTGAATTTTATTCATGAACCTTAAAAATGGCTTTGTCGCAGGCAGGCTTTCATAAATTATTTATAAATACCATACCGGTGTGAAAAATGGCTGAAGCTATTAGAAAAATGTTGCTAACAATTGATAAAATTGTCGTCACAAGTTGAACAGTGAAAAAAATAACAAATTCGATTCTAGAATTTTTAAACAGACACGTGAAAGTTGAAATGTGACGTTTACAAGACAGGTAATCATGTTGTGTACATCAAAAACATGGAACACTGTTATGAGACATTTCTAAAATATTATTCATATTCATAAGTCTGGCTATAAATGTGACACACAAAATTACACGCCCCTTGCAGAACTTTCAGTTCCTGTTAAATTCTTTCAACACCTTATTAGTAATAAAATATCTTAACAGTTGGATATGAACTGAACAACATTGTTTCATCAATAATCGTTATGTAAAAATCAACTTAATAACATTTTAGTGGATACCATTTTCATGGCCTTTCCATAAAGTTAAGTAGGATATACTGGGTGTCCCAACGATACGAAATTATTCAATAACGCCTTTGTTATCTACGTTATCAAAAAGATATTGTACGCGTGAGCTACTTGGCGATTTCTGCACATTCTAAAATTATTTTAGTTTATACAGAGTGTTCCACGTTAGAGAGGTATATCAAACTTATGTTTTCTTTTAATGAAACACTTTGTTTAATTTTATATATTTTTATTGGCCGTTTAATTGCCTCTATGAACATTTTTGTATCTTAAATTCCGTTACGGCGTTGCCGAGTACATCCGCTTTAAAAAAAAGACATTTACAGACGCCACTGATAAAACCTGCGTAGGGTAAAGTAAGGTTATGTAGTGATGTTTTTGAAAATCTGTAGCTACCACACTAAAAAAAGAGTAAACCTATTTTTGAAGTCTTATTTCGACAGATTACCGGAAAATTTATGTTTAATCTGTAGAAATATCAGTGACGTCTGCAAATGTCAAATCTTTTGAAGAAGTAAAATAACTTGGCAACGCCGCAACGGAATTTATAATTAATAGACAGTCTTAGAGGCAATTAAATGGCTAATAAAAATATACAAAATCATACAGGGTATTCAATTAAAAACAACGTAAGTTTAGTATGCACCTCTAATGTGGAACTCCCTGTATAAACGAAAATAATTATGAAAAGTGCAAACTAGCTCTCGTCTACAATAATGTAGGTTTAAAGAATTTCTGATCGTTGGGACACCCTGTATATGTATCTGCAAAAATTGTACTCGTTTGGTTGTAACTCAAGCTTATTATATTGATTTTAAATCCCATTTTAAAAAGAAGTTATCAATATGTCAAAGTAAACGGAGCATCTTCAGATAAATACCTAACTCCATCAGGAGTTCTACAGGGTAGTAACTTGGGACTGCTTCTGTTTCTTAATTTTAGTTAATTTGAGTGTCCGAGGATTTTTTCAAAAACCAGCGCGCTACAGAAATACGAATTTTATTCTATACTTTTGAATAATTATGTATAACAAGCTGTTAAGTATTCGTATCTGTGAAAAAAACAGGAAGCAGCTGCAGTCACTAAAGGAAGTGCGGATTTCGCTTATGTAAATGTCAAGGAAATTATTGCACCCCGCAGATACGTGATAGAAGCTCACGTTCTTGCACGCATCGCTCCACTTCCCTTAAAATGTATAAAACCTTAAACGTCTGATAAACGTTAGCACTTCTACAGTTGTCTTCAGTTTGTATACGTTTAAATAATATAATATGTAAACGTAGAGCTATTTTGTATTTAACACTTAAAGATGTAGGAAAAAAACGTCTTTCAAAATAAAATTCTGAGCGGAAATTTCAACCTTGTGATAAATAAAATAGCATGTTTTCAATACTCGTTACCTAATCAAAAATTGGGTTTCTCATTAAGTATTGACATTTTGCATCAGAACGCCAAGGAATTTTCTATTAGAGAATTAATAGTTATTTAAGTATCAAGGAATGTAAGGACGCAATAACATCCGAGGTAGGCGAATACGAGCTGAGGCGGAGCCGAAGCTTGTCGCCTGCCGAGGATGTTATTAGTCGATACATTCCGTGTTACTTATTAAATTTTTCACGCTACCGGCAATGTAAGTAGGCCTACAGGTAGAAATTTAATCATATTTTAAAAGTTCGTTTTGACAGCTGTCATCGGAATTATTTTTTAAAAGCCCCATTATTCTAAGTTGTCTGTGCTTGTTACCATATCAACGAACAGTTAAAATCAATATTATTTTCCTAGGAGTGTAAGTGACACTATTAAGTTCCGTCGTCAAGGGTAACTAGTACCACACGAATGTTCAGCCACTTACGATCCCTGTAGCTATGGATGTAAGGCCTACTTACATTGCCGGTAGCGTGAAAAATTTATTAAAGTAGATCTGATATTGGTTTAATTATTAAGTTGTTATTATTTTGTCTATCGTTTTCAAAATTTTGTGTCTTAATAAAATTTGTATGACGAAATCTAAAATTATTTTAATATCTTTCAATTTGAGTGAGCTGTGACAACAACAATATGTTCCTTTTGTGTTATTCATTTTCTTCGCCGGGTAGACAAAGTTTTTTTTTGTACATCGCTAACATTGCCTGGAGAAAATGCGAAAACGACTTTAAATACGGCATAAATTCAAATAAAAGCTTGTTACCTTGTTTTAATTACTTACTCCTGACGTAGTTCATGAAACAAGTAAATTATTGCAAAATATTTAAAACAATATTACCTCAGGTATTTATTTGAATTTAGAATACATTTTTCTTGAAACTTTTGTTATGTAAGTGTATGCAATTATGCTTAAAAGATGAAAACAATCTTTAATAAGCTGAAAAATGTATTTCAAATATACACTGTGTCTATAAAGTAAACCCCCCCCCCCCCCGCCTTACTAACTTTTGAACGACTTGATATTTTACCACAAAATTTGGTGTGCTGTAATGAGTATTTAAATACTATTTTTTAGCTAATAATTAAATTTTGTATCATTTAAAATGCCGGCTGTGAACCATTTAGAATTTTTTTTTAAATAAAAGAAAGGTCAAGTGACACTTCATTGAAAGTTTTTTTAGTTCTGCGCCTGATCCTACAGTTTCAAAGAAAAATATTCAGTCATAACAAAATTAAACTAAGAATTAAAGCAAAAATAAATTTAATTAAGTGTTCGAAATGTTCACCATTTACTTCTTGGCACACAAAAAGTTAGTTATGAAATTCGTGCCTTACATTTTCATAAGTTTCTGGAGTGATATTTCTGCAAACTTCTGTAATGCGTTGCTCCAGTTCTTCAATTGTTTCTGGACGGATTCTGTACACTTTCGATTTCAGATAACCCCATAGAAAAAAATCTAAGAAGGTTAAATCTGGGGAGCGAGCTGGCTATTCTACAGGCCCTCGCCTACCAATCCATCTTCTAGGAAAATGTCCGTTAAGAAAGTCAGAAACAGGCCTATAATAATGAGGCGGCGCACCGTCTTGTTGGAACATAACGTTTTCAATATTATTTCTAGCCACCTAAGATATTTCTGGGTAAATGCCTTGCAAATAAAAAAGTGCACTACTGTATAAAAAAATCAAAGCAATTTTAAATTGAGTGAGGCTATTTGTTTAAAATCCGCCATTTTGTTATGGCTGAATATTTTTCTCTGTAACTTTAGGATCAGACGCAGAACTAAAAGACCTTTCAAATGAGGTATCACTCGACTCTTCTTTTAATTTAATAATTAACTTTAAAAGAAAACCGACTTCAAATAAAAACACAAAAGTGACATAAGTTAACTAAAAAGCAAAAAATAAATGTTTTTTATACAAAAATTTAATACTTATTTGTTGTTCCGTTTAATGTAATTAAAAAATTATTGTTTATTATATAATTATTAATTGTTTTATAATTTTGAAGTCGGTGCCAAATAAAACATAAAAATTCGAATCTAATTTGTTATTGCAGCAAGGTATATAATTTTTATGTTTTACTTGGCACCGACTTCAAAATTATAAAACAATTAATAATTATATAATAAACAATAATTTTTTAATTACATTAAACGGAACAACAAATAAGTATTAAATTGTTGTATAAAAAACATTTATTTTTTGCCTTTTAGTTAACTTATGTTACTTTTGTGTTTTTATTTGAAATCGGTTTTCTTGTTTTTTTAAAGTTAATTATTTTACAATTTTAAGTGATGGGTAGACCTAGTAAGGATGCTTCTCGAATGAGGAAACGACGGCTAGTTGAAACGGAAGATGAAAGACGGAAACACTAAAAAGTCGGTTAAAAAAAATAGATTTTGAGGAGTTCCCTGGTGTATCTTCGAAGTTCAAGGTCCAATACCAATGAAATTAAAATGGGACCACCTTGGAACTATACTGAACCCAACGGAATCATTAAAATCGGTTCATAAACAAAAAAGTTATGCCCGAACATACATAAAAAAACATTTAAAAAAATATATACAGAGGAATTGAGAACCTCCTCTTTTTTTTGAAGTCTGTTAAAAAAAATAAAATTTCGCCCAGCCGCTATTTTGAATAATACAAAATTTAATGATTGGCTTAGAAATAGTATTTAATTTCCCATTAAAACACATCAAATGTTGTGGTAAAATATGAAGTCGTTCAAAAGTTAGTTTGGGGGGGGGGGGTTACTTTATAGATAGACGGTATAATTATTTATTGGCAACCTATTTCTTCTGCTAAGGCTTACCATCGACCTCAGGGGGCAGATAAGTACACCTGCATATTTTGCCAAACCTGTCTTCTACAAAGTAACGATCTTCAACTTGCAAACATCTGACAACTGCATCTAGCCTGATATTTCATCAAACTCATTGAGAATCGATTTCCGTTTTCTTCGCTTCAAACATAAAATAATGTGCATGCTGCTGAAGTTCCGGCGCTGGTAACAAATATATGATGTGCGATTTAAGAAAATTGTAGATTACGTCAAAGTAAAAGAGTTAAATACATCATATAATAGCGCAGGTGGAACCCAGCAATTTTTATTAGCAACGACAAGAATCAATTTGACAAACCGTTTACGAAATATAATAAGGGTTGACACGACTCACCGCAAAAGGGCTACGCTTTTGCTGGATACAATTTAGCGAAGAAAAATGCCGTTCTATGCTTCTTTTATTATGTAAAAATTGATTTGTCATATGTAATCGTTAAGTTCCTCTTTTTTATTGATGATTTTTTGCAATCCTGACATTGTCAATAGTGCAATTTACTTTCGGCTTAGACCGCGTCGTCATTTGGGGATTACACTCAGCATAATCGGGTAAGGATCGAATTGTACCTTGTCTGCCTTTACAAAGTTTGGGCATTATTTGTTCGTAGGCTCTGCTTGCCTAAACAGGGCTGTGTACTTAGATTATTTAAATCTTGGGGCGGACAAGGATTTGATTTTAATGTATTTGTTAGCCAGGACAAAGTAAAATGTAATATTGACAGTTCGAGAAACCGCGAAACCTCAAAGAATATAATCCTGACATTATTTGTTTTTTTTCGTCTTTGATAACATCGGATGCGTAACATTACAATAATACAGAAAAAGTTTTCCACTGTAACATTTCAAAATAAAGTTATTATAATTGTTGGACGTAAATCCACTACGAAGTTGTAGCATTCACATCTTAGTTATGGTGTCGTTTTTGAGGGTACCTATTCAATATAAAATGTTTTACTGCAAAAAATAGCGTTAGCGTCTTGCTGTATTGAAAAAGTGATTACTTTTGTCGCCTTTAGCTTAAGGCATTAACTATTTAAGCAGTCTACATTGTAGAAGTTGCAAGCTTTACCAATACATAAAAATATATCGTCCTACTCAACAATGGAGATTTGCATAAACTCAGCACGCGCTGTTCAAATTATTTATATCCAACACGTATTATGCTAGAAAAACCAGTATAAAGTAAAAAGTATAAAAAGACAACTTGATGATTCTTTATCTGCCTAAATAAACAACCGACTGTACCATAAACTTAGAATATACTTAAAGAATTAGCTCTTAGAAAGTTACCAGTCGAACTTGAATAAATTCACGGTGAAATAACTTTCCAATAATATTATAATCCATTTTGTAGGCTTCTGTGGCCGTTGTCAATGGCATCTTGGATTCCGAGTTAGAGCCGTGTCATCGTTACCGCAATGCATTTACAATGACTTGGTTTAATGTGACGGCACCTACCATTATGGCTTAATTTGCCACGGCGCCAGAATGACAGTGGATTGAAATAACGCTCAATCAGCGCGCTTGCCCAAGACGATGCTAGAACAAGCTACCAGTACGACATTAGGCTGCGAGACCTTATTACTACTGGTAAGGGGAGACTACCTAAATGTCTAGAGACTCTGCAAACTAGTACCTGAGCAGAAACGTAGCCCACCCGCTGAGCTGCTCTAAAACGACCTTTGCCTGCAGAGGAGCCACGATAGTGTTTTCGGTGACCAAACGCGAGCGGCAAGGCCCGCAAGGCTCGACATTTGTCTGCCGCTTCAAGTATAGGTTTCTGCATTCTGGATTGGGATTGGAGGGTAAGAAAATTCTTCTGCACTTAGGTCACGAAAGGGGGCCCATTGTGCTGCCTCCACAGCGGCTCTCCAACACGGTAATTACCCAAGCTACCCCAGTCTTTAAATAAACTCAAGGACGTCCGCAATGAGGTGTTGCTGATGACGATCATTCAGACCAAATGCACCCCAGGATAAAACCTCTAATTGTTGTCTCGTCATCCAAGTTACATTCTCGACAGTTGGGTGTACCAGCTCCATTCTGTGCATTTGCTTTTTTACAAACCAGTGCCCAGTTAAGATTCCTACAACCAGTTAGAGGTTCTTTCTGAACAGCTGCACAGTATTTGGCAACTTTTTTTAAGAGCTGCAAAAGGAGCCCTTGTCTGGTGACTACTTTGAATATTAACTTATCTTCTTGCAAAGCTGGTTAAGGTTTGTTGATACCATAATGCTGAATATCCTCGGGAAGATGGGAGTTACAGGTTCATTTAAGGAAGTTGTTTGAAAACCAGTCTTGCGACCACGTCAGCTTCCTCAATATCTCGATTGCCATCATTTCTCTTTACCTAAACAAATGAGATAACATTGTCCTTGGGATATCTTTGAGAGCTTCGCAGCACAGAAATACCACTTCTTAGGTAATTTTACAATTACCGTGGGCCATTAAGACAGCTCTACTATCGTTGAAGATACGAATACGTGCATTCTTGATTTGTCGTTCAAAGACTTGCATAATGCATTATCCCCACTAGCTCCGATTAGAAAACGGCGGTGAGTTTGCCTAGCGGTATCATTTGGCGAACCTTAGATGGTTGGAGTAAATTTTGCGGCGCCGGCACCATGTCTTATGTTGGATCCATCGGTAAAAATAAATAGTGGGTTGCCCCATCTTTGGATATACACTGAAATGTTGATTAAGTCAATCACTACAATAAGCCTTATAGTATAGATTTATTCTCTGTCTTACAGCGTAATGAAGCAGAAATCCGCAGCATTCGGGCCTAATTGGCCCATTGTGCTCCCACTGGTTATTTCACTATTATTTTCATACACATCTAGCTCAAAGGCTAGAACCTTGCCGATGAAGATATTCTGTAGTTACTCTTTGTCCGGAAAAGGGTTGCCTCAATGTCAATAGTTTGGGACAATGGGTAAGAAAGTAAATGGAAAATCCTTCCTCTTCTCTACAAAGTCTGTACACTAAATCATTGGCTACTCCCATAGTGTTGAGGTGTTTTTTGAAAAGACCATGGGCAGTCAAAACACCTACTAGGTGACTTCAGCGTAGAAGTTGATTGGAAAGCCCCGATGAAATTTCTCGAATAAGAATCTTCGACTGGCGCAGTTCTGGATTCAAGGTTCTAGCTGATTTTAAACAGGGAACGAATCCAGTTCTCAATCTCCTTCCTGCCTTCCTGTAGGTATAAGGAGTCCTTCCACGCGCCGCCGGGTCCGGGCCAAGGAGATGTTTTTTGTTCTCCTCGTGAACAAGACAACATAAGCTCCCTCGTTTACACTAATGTGGCTGTGCTAAAGCACCAAAAGCAGCTTAACCCAATTATAAAAGCCAAACCTCTTTAGGGCCTAACGATAGTTCTTGAACAGCGTTGATTTGGGCATGGTAGACCTTCAGTCTTGTTCAAATACAAGCTACTCGCAGTCCTAGTACTGGTAGACTGCGCACCGCCCAGATAGGTCTGATTAAATTGACCTGTATCTAAACAACCTTAGAAATGCGAGCCCCCTGGGTCGATACTTTGGTTATGGGTGAGAGATGGCGAAGCTAAACAACAGTACTAATTTCAGGTTTCTAATACCGACAGACACACCAGTCTTTCCTCTTGCTATCAGTGCTCTCCAACTACCAAGTATATCGCTTAGGCAAACTTATAACCCGTTGAGACTTCCAACGTAGTGACTATGACGTAAGAAAATATATAACCCTGGCTAAAGAGTGGGAAGCGCTACCGTTCAAGTTCATCGCGAGAGCTAATGTACACTCTACCTTCTTCTTGGTTTTAAATTAAGAAAATTTTAAATCTCTCAGAACGTACAAAGTTTCTAAATTAATATCAGCCTTGCGAAAGCTGTCTCTGTTCATGCCTCCACTCGGGGTAAGGGTCTTTAGCCGTTCCGCTCGGTACCTACTACCAACGCTTCATCTTGGTTTGTACGGAACATCTTCACGGCTGTCGAGTCTGCTGCTGCTAGAGCTAAGTAAATTGCAGTAAAAAGCAGCTGAGTCCGCAGCCCTGAAGATGTCTCATGCAACCACGACCGAAACGCCGGCAGTTAGCAGTCGATGACGCGGCTCCAACCCGAAATCCAAGATGCTTTTGCAATGTTCTTCAGTAACTAAAGACATACGATTTTTTAAATTTTTTTTTCTGTTTTATGTATGACAAGCTTAAAGATTGACGTATTACGTAATACAATACTATTATTCTATATGATCTACAGCAGAACTTATTCAAAATAAAACAAATTATTCTTTTTTATTTAAAACAATGCCCAAGCAGCGTCAATTTGTACCATGTACGTCAAGATCGTGTTTTGATTTCATTCTGGATTGGTGTCCAATTTCTGCTAAGAAAAAGAAAATCTGCAAAACAAAGACGTAGCTATTTTAATTTTTTTAATATAACTCTTTGTTAATTATTATATTTGAAATTGCTTATGCTGCAATTTTTCGTTTTTTAATTTACACGTTTTGAACAATTTCTGCAAAAATTAAACTTGTAATTTCCTTGATATCTTTCGAAAACATCTTATTTTCAAAATGCCACTTTCCAACCTCTAACCTTAAAAGAAACACTTATTGAAAGCCCTAGTCCACTTGACTGATTTTATGTCCACTTACATTCAGAATAAATTCTTTGGACTTTGTAGACTGATGAATTTAGTGGGCAGTAAAGAATTGTCAGTGACCGAAAACATCTCTTTAGCAAGTCATGGTTCATAGTCAAAGTGTTCTAGAATTCAACCCACGTACAGATTTATCTCTAGGGATGACTTGTAGCTCGTAGCGAAAACAAATTGATTTGTTTTCTAGCACACTTCAACTATATAGTTTTAAAAAAAATACAACTAGTTGTATTATGACTGTGCTTTTATTATAAAAATTAAGAAATCAAAATTATGATAAGAAATCAAACAAAAATAAATTTTATTACCTGAAGAATTGTCGCGCGTTCCCAGCACAGAAGACGGTCTTGGTCGAGGTCGCTCCTCCTGCAGGACGATTTCAGCCTGGGACTGGTATAGATCAAATAGTGTAGCAACGCACTGTAGTCGAACTTTTCCATCCAAGAAAGTGTTCGCATCAATTTCTAGTTCAAATCTTGATACGGTTATTTTCGGAATTCGCTGGCTCTCGCTGGCATTAGGGTCAGGAACATACATCACAGAACTTGCATTCACCTAAAAGAAGATGAATGTTTTCAATTTGCTATTACACAAACTACGCAACACACGTGTAGAATAGCAACAAGGAATGTTAGTGCAAAGGAGAAGTTTGCGGTGGTGACAATAATGAAGTCACGTAGTGTACGTGTCCTGCCTGTGACACTGCGAGTGGAAGTTCAAAGATCCTGATGATAGAAATTAGACTCACGCTTTCAATCAAAAATACGCAGGTCGAATATGGAAATCTGCCGAATTATTTCCAGACACTGGAAATGAAAAATTACGAGCTAATACGTTTAAAGTTAACCTTGCCTCGAATACCGAATACGATACTGAATTGCTCAACTTTTTACGAGGGCAAAGGCCAGCCGCTGTTTTTAGCTGAATTATTAATTAGATGAGGTCTGGGACCAAGAAAAAATTGAATTTGCACCGAATGAACGAACACAAACTTGTAAGGATACTCCGACAGGCTTTAAACTCTCCAGAACACCAGGAGTAACAGATTCACTGGGGCGTAGAAGTGGAAGAGAAGCTAATGTAAACAGAACTAGGATAAGGACCGACTAATCTCCACTTTTCAAGACAAACTTCTGGTTTTCTAAGATCACGAATTAAACTCTGAACCAGCAACAAAGACGTATTGATTCCACTTTGTCCGATTTGATTCCCAAACATAATTTTACTGAAAAACTTTTTTTAATAAATTTTAGTAGAAAAAAAGAAAACCAAGGAAAGGGTTAAGGTATTATAACTGTAACGTCAAGTGCCGTCAAAAGAATGGAAATATGTTACCTTTGGGAATAATCCAAAAAGGTGCAATTTCCCTATTCATTAAAAGAATAATAAAAAGTAACTGCAAATTGCTTAACATCAGCAAATCCGGTAGTAAACCAGAAGAAACCCAAAATAACCCTTTTACTGTGCCACAACTAAATCATTTTCTAGTTGTGTGTGGAAATCACCATGTGCAAGAGTTTTGAAATAAATGAAAAAAATTCCATTTAATTATGTTGGTCGTATCAGGTTTCTCAACATTAATTAAAAATATGAGTTTACCCTGTTTTCTGTTTTTAAAATAAGCTTTTAAATTGGGTTTTGTTGTTTGCCGCGCCCTTTCTCCGTTGTAAGGTAAATACGCTGATTCCACAGTTATCACACTAATTAAGTTTGCTTATTATTAATATTTAATAACGGTGCGTTTCGTTTCGCTTACAGAACGGTAAATAAGAAACAGTGGAAACGGCAAATAGAATTACCATCATAAATCCGAATTTAATATACGCCGGAATAAACAGGGTTCCAATGATGTATTGTTGCTTTTTCGCAACTGCACTCCCATTACAACTAACAAAATGTATTTTCACACTGTTGTCAGTACGCTCTTCGAATGATAAATTGGGAGTTGACGTCGTCAGTTTTAAAACCGTCAACAGGATAATGTGAATGTCATATATTATTCGAACAGATTATGAAAGTACTGCGTTAATTTAGTATTAATAAATTCAGCACATATCTGTTATTTATTATTTTAGTTTTATTTTAATATTCGACAAAAACATTTCACAAATCGGTGCAACTAATAAATACCTTATACAGCTACTACAACCTATACAAAGTAGTTTTCCAGCAATCGCTAACATTTTTACCAATTATTCTTAGAAAACGCTTGCATTATTCTAACTAAACCTACAAGCTGCGCTAATAAAATATTTATAAGCTTATAACTCAGTGGCTTTTCGTATTAGCTAAGCATTTTCACGAAAAACAAAGAGTTGTGTCAATGAGATGATGAAAAATATACGAAAAATAGTAATATTTTACTTGGCAATCTTAGCAACAAATTTATATACCATCTGTCTATAAAGTAACTCCCCCCCCCCCCAACTAACGTTTGAACGACTTGATATTTTACCACAAAATTTGGTGTGTTGTAATGGGAAAGTAAATACTATTTCTTAGCTAATAATTAAATTTTGTATCATTCAAAATGGCGGCTGGGTGCCATTTTGAACTTATGTTTAAATATAAAGGGGGTTCGAATGACACCTCATTTGAAAGGACATTTAGTTTTGCGTCTGATCGTAGAGTTTCAAAGAAATATTCAGCTATAACAAAGTGGCTGATTTTAAACAAATGGACTCACTCAATTCAAAATTGCTTTGATTTTTATCCAGTAGTCCACTTTTCCATTTGCAAGACAAAATTTTCCCACAAATATCTCAGGTGGATGGAAATAATATTGAAAACGTTATGTTCCAACAAGACGGTGCCTGTTTCTGACTTTCTCAGCGGAAATTTTCCTGGAAGATTGATTGGTAGGTGGGGGCCTGTAGAATAGCCAGCTTGCTACCCAAATTTAACCCCCTTAGATTTTTTTCTATGGGGACATCTGAAATTGAAAGTGTACAGAACCCGTCCAGAAACAATTGAAGATCTGGAGCAACGCATTACAGAAGTTTGCAGAAATATCAATCCAGAAACTTATGAAAATGTAAGACAGTAATTTCATAACCGACTTTTTATGTGCCAAGAAGTGAATGGTGAACATTTCGAGCACTTAATTTAATTTCTTTTTGCTTTAATTCTTAGTTTTTTTTTCTAAATAATCTTCTTCATCTTCAAACATTTGTCATTTTGTTATGGATAAATATTTTTCTTTGAAACTCTAGGATCAGGCGCAGAACTAAAAGACCTTTCAAGTGAGGTGTCACACGACCCCCATTTTTATTAAAAAAAAATTAATAGCGCCCAGCCGCCATTTTAATTTAAACAAAATTTAATTATTGGCTAAAAAGTAGTATTTAATTTCCCATTAAAACAGATCAAATATCGTGGTAAAATATCAAGTCGTTCAAAAGTTAGTTAGGAGGGGTTTACTTTATAGACAAAGTGTATAGTGCTTTCGTTTGAAAACTACCCCCCAGCTAGCCCTACTTTGAAATTTTAAATATGAGTTTATGAGTGAATCTTCGAAAATTGTAATATTGCTAAAAATAAATTATTTATGGCATTATCTTACAGTTTAACGGATTGACTGAATCCAAATTTTTTAAGGTGAGTAGATGAGGATTTTCTCCATTTCTAAAATGATGTATCACAAGATAAAGGGTGGTATGGAATATTTTTTGAAATAAACTAATTTTAACTCTATCTGGTAATAGGATCGACTGAATCCAATTTTTTTAACATGGGTAGATGAAGATTTTTTTCACCTTTAAAATGAGGTATCACAAGGTAGGGAGTGCTTTTTGAAATTTCAAAGTAGGGGTAGCCAGGAGTGAGGGGTGAAACCTAAAACTCAATCAGTATTGATTTTAAACTTCCTTCTCTATATCTAAATCGACGTGTTTTTTGTTTAACTCAAATTTACTTAAAAACGATAGTTATTGAAGCAGGCAGGAAATTATATCCCAACTTCAAAAGTTTATAATCGCTTTTTTTTTCTTTTTAATGTGTATTTCCTTGTACGCTAAGTATTTTGCATTGTGTCTGTCGTAACATCCACCGTCATACTGTCAAATTTGCTTTTAGCAGGAGGTATGACCGCTTTATCATGCATTTAAGAAGGGGAGGATGCATCTAACTTTACTTCACCAACAGACAAGATAAAAAAAGTGCCCTTGTGCTCGGACACTTTCACCGCAAACATGTGTTTTTGCTGAACCTAATGGAAATGATAAGCAAAACTGCATTCGGATCCGGATATTACTACGGCACATAGTTTACGCTAACGAAATTCCATAATTTATCACTCGATTGTGATGGTAACTCATTTAACGTAGAATTGTAATCACTGCATGCTATGGAATACAAATAAATATGCTAAAAGTAATTTTACACCGTTCTGAATGGTTGCTATTTAGAAAATAAATTATCATTTTATTGAATATTTGCATCGGTAAAGTGTATCAAAAACATGTAAATGTAAAACGCGATAAAATACTTAGCTACGTGTCCGCTTCCTATGATAATAGATGGAGGCTCATACCACACACTTTTATTAACTGTAATAGTAATTATTTTGATTTAGGTTTTGCTAAACGTAAAAACATTTACAATAATTATTGATTATAGGTATATAAAATACTTAATTACTTCAACAATATTTATTTATTTTATCCTTATACGTATTTCGGCATGTTTACATGCTATTGTCAAAGGTTATATTAGAAAGTAAACAGTTAGTGTTGCTATAGCAATAGAACTTGGTGACTTGATCTCGGTTATCGTCTGCAGATGACTTGATTTTTTATTCCAAAATGTCCAATAGAGGAGAATTTAGGAGATCAATTTGCTCATTCATTAGCGGTACAGTTTTTAAATGTTTGTGAATTTCAAAAACTTCTAGTATATCTAATTTACGTTTATCATCACAAAAGTGTAAATATTTTATGGTGTCATTGAATGATTGTGTTCTAGTAAATGTTTAGCGTAATTGGATTTATGTGGGTGTTTGTATTTGTAACAACGTACGTGTTCTTTATACTTAATATCAAAATTTCTAATTGTCTGGCATATATAAACCGAATTACAATGGAAACAATTTAATTTGTAAATGCCTAATAGTAGCAAATCATCCGTTTTTGATTTTGCATTAAACAAATTGTTTAAGGTGTTGCATGTTGTTTTAAAACTTACTTTATATTTATTTATTTGGTTTATAATATTAGCATCTTTTTCTGATTTGTTGCCAAAATATAGGATCGAGGAATATTTAATTATATCGGATGAAGTTGGCGTATTCGGATAAGTTTTTTACTGGCTAATTTATAATCTTTTTCTTTAATTAATGTATCAATAAGTTTAGTATTATAACCATTGCTATATGCAATTTCTTTAATAATTAAAAGTTCTCTATTATAATTAATTTTATCTGAAGGAACCTTAGAATCTTATGTATCATAGACCTGTATGCTGGTAATTTAAGTGTTTTATGATGACAAGAATTGTGTGGTATTGTAATGTCTGTTTGTGTAGGCTTTCTATAAACTAAGTATTCAAATTTATTAGTTGAATTAATTTTTATGTTGAAATCTAAAAAGTTAATGGACCTCCTTTGTTCAGTTTCTAGTGTAAACTTTATGTTTAGATGCAAGCTGTTAATAAAAATTAAAAACTCATTAATTAATTCAAATGAACTATCAAAATATGCTAAAATGTCATCAACATAACGAAACCAAAATATAACTTTCTCAGATTGATTTGATTCGAATATTTGATCTTCTAGATTTTCCATAAATATATTAGCTAAAGAGGTGAAATTGGACTTCCCATGAGTCGTGAAATGTAAAAATGTATGAATTACTAAAAGTCCTTATAAAAACACAACTACTCGGACGCTATCCTAAGACTCAGAAAATACGTGTGGTGATTAGTATTAACTTTCATTTTCTTGCTATGTTTAAACCAATTAAGTCAAAGTTAAGCAACGATCTGCTTGCCATCGCGTTGGTCCCGGTTGTTCATGCTAACGTCTACGGAAATCATTAAACTACGGCGTGGGACCTTAGGAACTGTGACAGCAACGGGAAACTACACAGTTTACGTACGGCACCTGAAGAAGAAGAAATTTTTAACTCTCATGCAGTTATCTCCAACCAGAAAAAGGATCTAATCTTTCTAATACATATCTAATCTATCTATCTTTCTAATATATAATTTGACTGTAAAAAAAGATCATTGGACTGTGTATGTAAACGCTATAATCGTATAATACATTCCACTAATTCATTTTTACATGCATATACGAAACTTGAGTGAGCAGAGATCCCTTTTTGGGTGCATGATTTCTTTGTCTAATTGTAATACTACCTTGGTGCCGAGAAGTTTGCAAACATATGCTAGGAATCCATAAAGGTAAAGCGCACTAAATTATCCCCAATACAAATGTAAACCGATTGCAGCATTAACAAATTTTTTTATGTTTGGATTTATTGACTGGACAACTTTCATAGAGTAAACTACTAAACACGTGCCTGGCCCAATAACTTTACGAAAAAAAAAAAAAAAAAGTTGTTAGGTAGACAGTTATGGATCATCGTAAATTATTTTATGCTATACAGGGTGTTTACTTTTCAAAAGACAATAAACTAGACCCATTAATAGTTGTTTGCAATAAAACACGATTCAGTATAATTTTTACTTGATATTAAGGTCAGCCCACGATAAAACTATGTGCCATAAAGGTTAGTGTATAGTTAATGATGAGTCTTATATCATCTCTTTAAACAACAGACACACCAATTTTACTACCGAGGCTGCTATTTTTGCCACTTTCATTACATAAAAACTGCAGACGAATCGCCGCAACAAAGGTATTTTCACAGACATTTTACAAAATTAACAAATATACGCTACGCATTCCACATTTCGTTGTCTAACATATTGAGAACTAAAGTAGCCGTAACTTTATGTTCGTGTGAAGCAACCTGGGTCCCGGGTTGGCGCGGGTAGGATGGCCATTCACTTGCGATCGCGGTAGTGCAGCAATGTTCCCAAAGCTGCGCAAAACACGGCGCCTCGTGCTAACGGATGGGCACGTAAAACAGTAGGTCCCGACGGTCAAGCTAATACCTTGGTCGTCGTTAGAGGCCTGAATGGCCCGTAGCGCTGAAGATATAAAGCAACCGCTGCGTGTACATTACTAGCTCTTATTTAAAAAGAACTACCTGCCCATACTTCCAGTATGGAAAGGTATTGTGATTTCATAAAATTTCGAATATGACATTTTAACGGAAATACACGTTTCGGCCCTCCAGAAACACCAAACAGTAGATTTTAGAAAAAATGAGGGTCTGTATTTTCAAGTGTGTAACTTAAAATCTCAGGAACTGTGAGACCAATTTTAATGACGTTTGGTACAGCGAAACGTTAGGTGTACAAAAAATAGCCAGACATATTTATTGGCAGCATTTTTGTCACAAACAAGATAACATAAATGTAAAAACAGGATATGAAAAGGGGCGTTAAAACAAATCTTAAAATAGCTACGGGGTTTGTAAATTCTCGGCTTTAAGGCCTATTTAGTCAAAAACGAGTTGACGGATAAGGATTAATTTTGGTATTGAAACAGCCACAGAGTTACTATACAAAAGATTTTTTTTTAATGAAAACTGTTTAGCGAAAGATGTTATCAAAGTTGGGACATTTCCGAAAAACTATTTATTGCTCAAAAACTGGTCACACGATTTTCGTAAACTTTATAAGCTTATAGAGCTAGAGATGGGCTACTATTTGTTTCGCGTCCCGGTCCACTAATTTTCCTGTAACGCCTACTATGAATTTATGAAAAACGTAATGCCCCTCTCTTTAGTAAGCGGAAGAGGATTAAAAATTCCTGTTATGTGCTCATGATTAATAGCATAATAAGATTTATAAGTTAATTTGTAAATGCAACAATATTTATGGGGGTTAACTTTCCCTCTCTCTTCTTAATCTTTGCGAACAAATTTGTCAAAATCGATTTAAACCAATCTCTATAAAATTCCTAAAACTAGGAATACGATCCACGGTTTGCCACACTAACAATTTCAGTACATAATTTATTATTTTAAAAAAGCATGAGGCAAAGCCCACAGGTTCCACTAGTCTTAGTATAAATTATTATCAAACGCAGCTAATAAGACAATCCTGTCTAAAAGCAAGAATTACTTGCAACACACACGAATTAAATTAATTTGCAATTAACCAGTAATCTATAAAATCATTCAATATCTCTTTATGCTATGAGGAGAGTCTGGTCATAGAGATTTAGGAACATCCCCATGGTGAAGAACCAGGCCAACTCTGTGTAAGTGTAGTGATAGAACCGCTACTTAATGGCTCCAAATTGTCACATTTGATCGAGGTCTTCTCATTGTAAATATTCTGAGTAATCACATTTTCCTATGCGCTGCTCGTAGGATGCTTTCTTTCGCGATAGAGTGCCATTGTTGTTACATGAATGTAAATCATTGGACCTTCGCGATTAATCAATTTAGATCTAACTTATCTTTTTTAACATAAACAACAAATTTAACCTTTTTTAAACTACAAAGCAGTTTACTAGAACATATTTCTTTTTTTAATTTTCTACTTATAATACCATTTAGATAAAATTAAAAACAACTCATGTTTTTTAAAAGTAATCAAAACTACATCAATACTTTGAATTTGTTTCAATTTGTTTCCAAATTTTGCATATGTTTTTCGTGGTGTCGGAAATATAATTTTTAGGGAGGAAAAATTAAGGATCCATCCAATGTAGCTGAAGAACTATACGTAAAACACACAAAAGTTAGAGGCAAAATTGATATTAAATGGTCACAAGGATGACATGTCGGAGAACATAAAGTCGAGGGGCAAAACTAGCTCCTGGTCTAGCATTTGATACATAAAACTTGTGACTTTTTTCTTAATTTTTTTATGCACATTTCTACGCAACGACATTCGAAATAGCGCCTATAAAGCGCGCATTTGAACAGGAAGCTTTAGTTTGTTCTTCAGGATCGATTAGAACGCTGCAAAGAAAAACACTCGACAACCTGCCTAATGATCGAGCATCAAATTCCGATCCAAGACAAACTACCCTCTCAGGTTACTTCAATACCGCGGTTTCTGGATCTAGCGCAAGTTTACGATCTCAAGTCAAGCAGCACAGCGAGCACTTTAGAGCAAAACAGCGACCATAAGCTCTTCTTCAAACAACGCCGCGCCGCGCAAAGACCACACCACCAAGACATGCAAACCCCCGGCGCAGTCTCTACGCGAACCACAATCTTCTAAAGCTGCAACCAGAGACCCCTGTTCTTTGTTCTTTATAATAATTTGTTTACGTAAACCTTGTTCCTTCAAAGTAATTACTTGCTGGTTTTGAGCTTTATTATCTGAAAATATTTTTAATTTTATGTCCTTTTGTTCAGTTAACTGCTAAAAAAACTATAATTTGTCTGCAAAATAAAATCCTTGAATTCCCATAAATATGTTATTAAAAATGTATGTATTAAATCTGAACTCGTTTCACTTTTCTTGAATTTTAGTGGTGTGGGGCCCCCACAACTACAATCCACATAATAAAGTCGTCTATTACATAAGGCCGATATACTTTTGTAAAGTAAGCTGTTACGTTTTTTGATAAACATACGCAAAACCAAATACTGAACATTTGCTTGACTGATAGTGCCGCGACGCGCTAACCCGTTATTTATTATTCAAGTACACACTAGAGAAGACGTGGAATAAGTTGGAGCGGTGACGGGATCGGGAATTTGTGCAATTGTTCAGCGAATGCCACTAATAGTTAATAATAAGAACAATGATAATATGTAACCAATATTGAAATTCCTTTCTGCTAAAATTAGTAGCACGGACAATAACGTAAGTACGCAGCAAATTAACACTAAAGAGTGATGACGGCGCACGTCTGTAAATCATGTACGATGACGTTACCTAAGTAGTGGGACCTATAAACAACTGAAATTCCTTCATCTACTTTATACATTTCATCAATGGCAGCTAACTTTGCTTTTGCTTATTGGGGCCAATTTTGGGAGAAAACGTCTCTAAAAACAGACCCAGAATAAATTCGCTGGTTAAAGTTTATTAATTTCATCAGTGGCGCGTAACTTTGTTTTTGCTTGTGGAAGAAACACCTGCTGATTAAAATTGGCCACCAAATTTTTGGTGAAAAAATCCTGCAGTGGAAACATTTCCCGGAAAAACTCATGCCGATAAAATATTTCCTAAAAAAAACATCTCGAAACCAAACGCACAGCAAGTCTATTTTCTTCCTGGTAGATCACTGTATAAAAAAATAGCTGTCCCTGAAAAAATACGTGCGTTTTTCTTGCTTATCGATTTATAAGAATAAGGGCGAATTTCATTTAGGAAATATACGCAAATATCTTACAAGATTTTGTAATCCATACAGTGAGTTTTTCTTTTTTGTATACATACCAGCTATGTATAGTTTTATAGAAAATATGTCAATGCATTCTTTTACTGCAATCTGTAGGCAACCAACTGTATAGTTGAAGCTTTGAAATGTAGTGTATACTACATTTCAAAGCTTCAATTTTTGAAAAAAATAGTCTGCTGTGGAAACAGTAATCAAATTGTTTAATGTCAAATTAATAGCAATTAGTTTTGATTCTTTGAATTTAGCATAAAATTTGTGTATTGTTGATATTTTATGTTTTTAAAATAATAGTTTTATTAAAAAAAATTTAATATTCAAATAATTTTGCATTTTATTCACAAACATACTCATAGAACATAACCTCACACTATGAGGAATAACCTTTTTCTCTCTATTATTTTCTGTACAGTTGGTTGCCTATTGCAGTAAAACAATGCATTGACGTGTTTTTTTATAAAAGTATACATAGCTGATATGTATACAGAAAAGAAAAACTCATTGTATATTTATTACTACTAAAAACATTTTGAACATTTCCGTTGAGGCAGTCCCCTGGAACTTAAAAACGCCAGAGTAGATTACAGATATTCAAACTTAATCGAACAAATATACAAACAAGCTACATTACAAGTACAACTTCATGAGTACACCGATAAAATTAAAATAAAAAGGGGAGTGCGACAGGGCGATAATATGTCGCCCAAGCTATTTACACTAGTGCTGGAAGATGCCTTCAAGCGTATCGATTGGAGAAACAGGGGGTTAAACATCGCAGGAGAACCTCTACATCACCTAAGATTTGCCGATGACATTGTGATCATAGCGAAGTCAAAGGAAGAACTGACAAGTATGCTGAAGGATGTTCGTACAGCTTCAGAAAGAGTAGGCTTAGAAATGAACTTCCACAAAACAAAATACATGGCAAATGTAGAAGAAAATGAAAACGATGATGAGGCAATCAAAATTGGCACCCACCAAATAGAAAGAGTCTCCAACTACGTATACCTTGGACAAACAATAACAATTGGAAAAGAAAACCAAGAACTAGAAATTGACAGAAGGATACGACAAGGCTGGGCAGCATATGGAAAATTGAAAGATATATTGACGATGCAAATACCCATATCACTAAAGTCGGAACTATATAACCAGTGCATACTGCCGGTGGTGACGTACGGAGCGGAAACCTGGGTCCTCACAAGAGCAATAATCAACAAGCTACAAGTTCATCAAAGAGCTATAGAAAGAAAAATACTAGGAATCACTTTGAAAGACCATAAGACTAACACTTGGATAAGACAAAACACAAAAGTAGAGGACGTCATTAGACGGGCAGCATCATTGAAGTGGGAATGGGCAGGACATGTGGCCAGAGGAGTAGATAAGTGGAGTGGGAAAGTGATTAGATGGAGACCATGGCGTGAAAGACGGAAAGTAGGTAGACCCCAGATGAGATGGAGCGACGATGTCAAAAAAAGTAGGAGGTTTAAACTGGTACGAAGTCGCACAAAATCGTGAAAATTGGAAAAGCATGAGGGAGGCCTATATCCAGAGGATAGAGAACGGCTAAACTAAGAAGAAGAAGAAGAAGTCCCCTGGAAACAGAGAAAAGTGCTAAGTTCAACTAACTTTTCCCGCTAATGTTTTTATAAAATTGTTTTAAAGGATTTTATAGAATATTGTTTTGTGGATTTTTTCTCGAAGCTTTATTACGGAGGTCTCCTTTATTTAAAAATGTTTTCCAGGGCTGTTTTTCTGAGGATAGCCCACAGGCCCTGTTAGTTATTTTTAAGACTTACCTACAGATCGCCCGCCAAAAACAATAAGACATTAACAGCATAAAATAATACTTCTCAGAACGAGAAAGTTGTCGGTAGATTAGAAAATTCAAATGATGAAGAAGCTTAGAAGTATACAGCAGCAGAGGCGAAGGAAAGTAGAATCATACTGAATTATCACATCAGATTCTGTAGATGACCAAACCGAATCAGCAACCTTGTGGCTCAGTGTGTCCTAACCAAATTTCCAGATGTCATAACATACTCTTTAATAATAAAAATTACACTTACACGTCTTTCGTTAACAAACCAGGTTAAATTCAGATGTGGATAGGAGGAAGGCGATGAACAGTTTCCACTTAGAGTGTATCCAATTTCATATGAATCCTTCTCTATCATTATGTACGGCTCGCCTTTTGGTATTTCTGTAACAGAATATTAACGTTAAATTCAAAAAGATTTATTGAGAACCTCTTTATATCTATATATCTAGATATGAATAGCTGTTGAACAAGGGAAAACGCTGCCCGGAAAGATTCCTATATTCTATTTTAGCTACGCCTTTTGATGTTATTCGTCACGTAGTCGCCATAAAAATCATTCGATGAAAAATCGGTTTACATTCGTGTGGTACGTGAAGCTTTATTTTTTCTGTGTTTCCTTAAACTACATAAAAAGATCTGATAGTCGTTCCAACATTTTTGTTTTGGTACATTTAACTAATATAAACCAATAAAATAGATATTGCTATATTTAGGCCTAATATCACCACAAAAATATCACACATTTTGTAAATCAAAAGTTAGTTTCGAGCATTAAACCGCAGGTGTATTTTATTATAATAAAATTCAATTTTGGTTGTGATCGCAAAGTATTAAATTTTTTAATAATTTTGCATTACTTTATACGAATTAATAACAACTAACGAAACCCGTAAACTAAGCCCCAAGTTTTTTTGTATATATTTTTTTAAATAAAAAAGAACATTGTTTCGGATGTTAGACATGTTCTTAAAGCATTCAGTTGTATTTTATATTCTGACATATGCAAGGAGTCGCGATTCTGAACATACTTTTCGTAAATTACTTGGTTTCCTAAAATTATAAGCGTGCCGTATTTCGTCTTTTATGTATCTGTCTGTATTATGTCCTGTCTGAAAAGATATGAGCCTAATGTATGTAAAGCGTTAGTCAATAATACACAACATGTATAACTTTCACTAACATAACATGTATTACAAGGTGCTCGTGTGAATGTTGGTTCAGGAGGAGCTCCCCCGAAAAACTGTCTCTTGCGGTAGAGCGCTGGACAGTCAATGATTATGTGTGAGGCTGTTTCCTCCTCTTCTTCACATTGTCTACAGAATGTGTCTCCTTTATGTACATCTATTTTTTGGAGGTGTTTTCTCAGGTGGCAGTGTCCTGTAACAAGTCCCACCAACCTTCTGATCTGAGTTCGTCCTAAGTGGAGTACATCAGTTGTTAGTCTAGAGGAAGGTGTCCTAATTATTGCCTTTCCCAGTGTTTGTCCCAGTGTATCCTCCCAGCGAGAAATGTGTTGTGTGACGGTCCACTTTTCTGTTGCGGTTCGGATGCTTTTTTTGGGTATACCGAATACAGGCTTCGGTCCTATAAACGGGGTAGATGCACCAGTTTTCGCGGGGGCGGGCGTCCGCCTTTTCGTTTCCCTCTACACCTGTGTGCTTTGGCAGCCAGATGAGTTGAACTGTGTTCCTCTCTGATAGAAGTGTCAGATGGTTGAAACATTCCCTCGTTAGTTTGGAACTAGTACGAGGTGATTCAAGTGCTTTTAAGGCTGCTTGGCTATCTGACAGGATGCTTATGTGTTGTTTAGTGTACCCACGCTTTGCATTTTTCTGAACTCATTGCATTATGGCAAAGATTTCAGCTTGGAATACAGTGACTTTAGTACCTAGAGGTACACTGATGTTCTCTTTTGGTCTTGCGTCATGTATTCCTGCCCCTGTGCCTTCTGATGTGCGAGATCCATCTGTGTACCAAACTAGCCCTTTTGACAGGAAGGGTGGGGTTCCTTGGGCCCAGTCATTGCGAGAGTATCTCACGCTGAATGGTTTGTCAAACGAGTATTGGGGGAGGGTGTAGTCGGTGCCCATTTTTAGAATAGGTTGGCCTTTGACTGCCTCCTGTATTCGTTTGTGTCCACACCGTTCATGGTTGGTGTCCCAGTTACCAGTGGATTTTATTCTATGTGCGCCAATCCAGGCCTTCCCCTTTAGATATATATCTAGAGGGAGTCCTAGAAGAGCTTTCATAGATGCAGTTGGAGTGCTTTTCATGACTCCACATATGCACAAACAGGCCAGTCTCTGTATCCTGGTTAGTTTGGTTATGGCTGTTTTTTGTTCGACCTTTGGCCAGCACAATAGGGTGCCACAGACTATCATAGGTCTAACTACCGCGTTGTAGTACCAATGAACCATCTTTGGTTTTAGTCCCCATGTTTTTCCAAACATGCGTCTGCCCATCATCAGGGCCATTTTCGCTTTGTTTGTAATGTTTTCCAGGTGTACGTTCAAGTTTAGTTTAGCATCTAGGGTAATGCCCAGATATTTAACTCTTTGGCCGACCTGAATTCTTTCTCCAAAGATTGTGAGGTTTTGAAATGCCTCTACGTCTCTTTTCTTGGTGAAAGGTATTAGCGCTGTTTTGCTAGAGTTTACCTCAAGGTTTTCCCTTTCACATCAACTTTGAGTGATATTTAGCGCCCTTTGCATGAGGACTGCAATGATTGCAGGGTGTTTGCCCCTTATGAGGATAACGTTGTCATCCGCATATCCTCGGGCGTAGAGTCCCTTATCATTGAGTGTCTTTAAAAGATCGTTCATGTATTAAACATGTATTAAATGCTTAATAAAACTTGACAAACGCTATAAATCGTATATGAACAAAAACTTCTGCCAGTCCCCCACTTTATACAGCACTATATCTTTTTTTTTTTAGTTAATCTGAAAAATTTAATTTCCCATTTTTGGCATCCTATCCCCATACCTTTGAGGTTTTCTTATAGGTCAACCAAAGCGATTTCGCAACTGGTCCTGCTCCAAGTTAAGCTGAGCTTCATCCTCGATAGGGCTTCCTGGTCTTGAGAATCTTCCCTATTTCTCCTATCCTCCGTTTCAAGCTCATCCAGTGTATTCACTTTTTTTCTAATGACAACTAATTTCCGTTTGTTTTTGCGTATGGTACCCTGGGGCGAAAATATAATAAAAGATTGAGGATGTTGCAAAGGCTTCTCAACTTCACCGTATTGTTTTAAATTCGGTATACAAACGCGATCATTTTTCTCCAGAGAAGACAAAGCCTTAGAACCATTTCTTTTAACATAGTAATTTTTATTTCTCAGCATAATTGCCTCATTTTTCTCCCTGAATTTTTGAATTTGATCTTCTCCAACTTGCTTGTAATTTTCAATTAAAGGAAGGGATTTTTGAAATTTTTTTTTCATACAGTAGCTCCGCAGGAGAAAATACCGTTTTAATGGAGTATTTCAATGAGTAGGTGTATCTAGGTTGATTTCTTAACGGAACCGGAACTTTCATTACAACTTTCACTGCAGGACAGTCCTCCCAAGCTCATAGAACGTTTCGTCCATACTTTTTACATTAAGCTCTAATAAATTGCACATATCTTTCATACCACACATGACAGCCCCCAAATCTAGTTTAAAGTTTATCAATGGATTGCCAGGTTTTAAAGTCACTATCCAAGAATCATCAAGTCCAATCTCCAAAATAGTCAGTTCACCTAAGTAATTGTTAGCCCGTTCCAATTGACTTTCGTTAACATCTTTGAGAGCATGCATCGTCTTTTTCTTGCAGCACTTAATAGAGTGGCCTTTCAAACCACAATGGAAGCACTGCGCAAAGCATTTAGAAAAATCATGAAAATTACGGACACCACATCTAATACATCTGGTATTATTACTATTGTAGGGTACAGAATCTGAGCTTTAAGCAGTTTGTTCCTGAAGGATCTTTTATCAACCAAATTCAACTGGCCGGCATGCTTTTGCATCACATTTTGCTGCTGTTTGACTGACTCGGTATGTCGCACAGTTAGTGTAACCTTCTTCAAAGTGAGATTCTCGCTTAATTGCAACAGTTCAGACAACCTTAAGTCTTAAACTCCAATAACAATTAAATCTTATAAGTTTTTCTTTCAAAATCTTCAACTTGCAGTTTTCTGCAAGTTTATGCAAATCATTTTATAAAAGAACCTACCGGCTTCACTATCGCTTGTCGTTGATTGAAAAATTTAACTCAATCACCGTGTTTCTCTTATAACTCAAGTACACTTCAAACTTGCATTTGACAGATTCATAATCACCACGTTCTTCTTTTTCAACTCCAAAAGAACATAATAGCATATTCACTTGACCAATCTTCTTCGGCTTCTTGCCTTGTTCAGCTGCAATACGGAATTTGTCAAACAGTCGTATCTATTTTGGCCATTTCGCTGAGTTTCTAAAGTTGAACGACTCCGGTGGAGTTACTTGAAACTGCGCCCCACCTGACCGCGTCAACATGATGGCACTGTTATCTCCATTATCAACCATCGCCGTACCAACATATATGCGCCTTATATACCGAACGCGTAGGTCCCGGGTTGGTGCGGGTAGGATGATCATTCACTGGCGATCGCGGTAATGCAGCAATGCTTTCCGTGGTCGGTAGTTGGATCGGTGTCCCAAAACCGCGCAAAACACGGTGCTTAGTGCTGGCAGATGAGCACGTAAATAGTCGGTCCCGGCGGTCAAGCTAATACCTTTGCCGTCGTTAGAGGGGTTGGAAGTCAAAGTATAGATAAATAAACAAATAGACGAGTGAATGTAATGCCAAGGGTTTGGCGTAAGCTGAGGAGGCGTAGTGGTTGAAGAATCAAAGGGCCCTACTACTCTCCGGAACATAGCGAATAAGCCAAACCCGGAGCGAATGGGACCAGGCCACGGGCCTCAATGGCCTGTAGTGCTGAAGATAGATAGATAGATACCGAACGCGTAAATATGCGGCTTCTAGTAACTGGTGCGCCTTGCTCCTAAGCGTAGTTATATTTATGGAAAACTGTAGCGGTCCACTGTACTAACGAATATGAGCCTTATACAAATAGACGCGTCAATATGTGGCTTCTAGTAGTGGAGACTTTTCGCCACTAAACGTTGAGACAGGTGAAAAAAAATCTCGAATAACATACAAACCCGTGGGCAATGCCTAAGCGAATAAAGTAGGTGGTGTAGCAGGCTTACAGTAAATCCGGATTTCTTTCCTTTGCCTCAACGTTTATTGACTATGTATTCGGTACATTCTTGACGCCCCTTTCTTATGTTTGTGGGTGTCAATGTTTATGTCACAGTCAAGCAGTGTAATCGGTGCCATGATGCTGCGATACGGCGCAATGTATGAATTACATTAATATATATTTTCTAATAAATTTGTTAGTAAAATTTGTGAAAGAAATCGTGTGGTGTTGCCCACGGGTTCTGCTATTTTATTGTAAAGTTGAAGGTACGTTTAACAAAGAAATATTATAATAGCAATAAAATCAGCTGCGGTTAGCAACACAAAGAAACCGTGCACCCAAAAATTGATCTTTGCCCACTCAAGTTTCCTATTTGCATGTAAAAATGACCTGACGGAATGTATTATACGGTTATAACGCTTACATACTGCATCCAAAGAACCAATTTTATAGTCCACAATTGAGACACTTTCCGCTTATGTATATTAGAAAGATAGATAGAATATGTTGAGTGTTTCGCTAGCTTATACTGCATCACAAAATCAGGTTATTAATTAAGAAATTAACGTTGACTTGTTGGCAATAATGGCTTTAGTTGTATTTACATAAATTTTTATTCTTTAGAAAATTTAACGCAGTGTTAAAGAATTATAGATTTGCAATATTAGCTTCCCTGCTTTTTAACGCGTTTTCATAATTTATTGACTTTCGCAATTTGCCTAAATTTTGCAAGCTTTTCACGTTGATGAAAACCCCGATTAACATTTTCTGAGAAATTTATGTTTATAGATCAATTCTGCCCCCGCTATAGCGTCATTCTTGTTAGTCGTAGTAATTCAACTTCAACTTTATTCTACCTTTAATTAGGAAGTAGTAAAATTCTAAATTTATAGTTTCCGAACAAGTATAATTAGGAAACAAAATCGTTAATTCACGTCATACTGCTTGCAGCTTTACATTAAAATCCATTTATGTAATAAGTAGCTCAAAATTTAACGTCATAAATTTAATTAAAATTTCAAACTTAATTAGTGGCGCGTTCTGTACTTCCTCTATCGACATTTTCTAAAGTTGGAAAGGTAATCTTAGTAGGCGTTCTAAATTTGCAACCGCCAACCACCCTCCTCAACATGCGCCCTAAATAAAATTGTGACGCTGGGAAAAATGAAGCGAATTGAGAATCCCCACGTTCCTGTTACCCTTGCAAAATTTACGACTGAGATTGGTGTGCAACTGGTTACAATTTGAATAAAACCTTTAAAAAATATCGGAACGTTATGAGGGTCACTTTGATAATTTGTGTAATTTATATCTGGCTGGTGCAGATTCTGCTTTAAAGTTCGCGTTTGCGGTTCAAGCTGCGTACATTTTGGGGGTTGCGGTTAACGTTGGCTGGCTATAAGCTACTGTTTGTGTTGGTGTGTTACATCAACGTTATTACATTTTACTCCGAGCTATATGGACTAGCGAGACTCATTGTTTTAAAGTAAGCATTTAAAACACTCGCACATACCAAGCTGGATTGCGTAAATTGTTTCACTTAAAAGATACATCATATGGGAATTGTGGAATTCTACACAAACTCGTTCCTGTTTATTAGATTTGGTGGATGTTTTGTTTAAACACATTAAACAAACATGTACATAACGTTAACAGATTTTGATATTTACTGAGCGAATCCACAGATCTCTAAGTACATTAGAACTTGTGTAGATGTACTTATGAAGCAGGTACCTACATGTACAGGGTGTTAATTAAGTACGTAGATAAACTTTACAGGGTGATTAATTCTAAGACAAAAAGTTTATATAAGCAAGGAAACTAAACGGCTTCGTTTTCAAGATACAGGATGTTGAAGTTTAAAAAAAAACTATTTGTTTTCACAAATCTGGAAAACGCCTTCTATTGAAACTTGGTGTACGTTAGTATTGCATAAAGTGGCATTTTTTGGTCAAAATATATTTAATTTATTCTACCAGTGGCCTGCATCGGGGTCACCTTAGTTACGTCATTGTAGAAAAATTTGGTACGCCACTGTTTTTTAGCCAATATGACAAATTTTTTAGCTTTATCCATTGACACGACACCCAAGTTTTTTTTGGTAGAATGAACAGTTTTCGAGAAAAACGGAAAAAACTGCAACTCTGCAACTTTGTTCATTATAAAAATATTTTCCATAAAATTAATATAATTATGAATTATTTATAAAAAAAATGTTTCAAGAGCTATAAAACTGGAAAATAACCTAATCTAAAAATTACTTACGTACACTACTGCTATAATAAATCAACTAAAGAGCATTGTCGCAGAGATTTTTCCGTTTTTCTCAAAAGTGGTTCATTCTACCAAAAAGAGAAACGAGACAACTTGTTGTCGTTTTAATGGATAAAACTATAAAACTTGTTATATTGACTAAAAAACAGTGGCGTACCAGATTTTTCTATAATAGTGTAACTGAGGCGGCCTCGATGTACGCTACTGGTGGAAATAAATTAAATTTATTTCATGCAATACTAACCTATACCAAGTTTCAATAGAATACCTTTAGGCGTTTTCAAGATTTTTTTTTAATTATTTCTTTTTTAACTTCAACATCCTGTATTTTAAAAACGAAGCCTTTTATATGAACTTATTGTCTGTAAATTAATTAAGAAATCACTCTCTAAAGTTTGTCTACGTACTTAATTAACACCCTGTATATATTGGTGCTAATAGAATAAGCAGTTCGATTTTGTTTAAAACTGATCTCCGGTTTTTCCTAAGATAATATCATGAAGAGAGTTTTAGATTAGTATTGCGTTCGTTATAAATATAAACAATGGTATTTTACTAAAACAGACAAATTCCTACAAAGACCTGAAAAGTGAGAGCTGTCTTTTAAGCTCTTTTGAAATACAATACTAAGGAGTTTTTTTCTGGTGATTAAAATTTTTTTTCAGAGAAAGCAAGGATTCTCCTTTTTATTGTTTTCATTACTTATTTATAGTTTAAAAGCTAGACTCTTGGTTTTAATAAAAGAGGACTTGGTGTTTATAAGCATCGCGCCATCATATCAGCACAAAACCTGACAGCACATTATAAAGCAACGTAAATAAATAACAATATTGAATTATTCAAACAAGTGTCATTTAATATTTAATTTTTGTATAACGCGTCTGATTCAGATTTTAGTTACAAAATGCACGTAAATATTTAAAAACAAATTTAAGCTGTTCACTTATAGATAGGTAGATATAGAAGATAAAAATTGTTCCATTTTCATGAAATGAATTGTGTTTATGCTATAAAACATAATTTGTTTTGGTGCAATTATAATATTGATTGCTTAGTTTTATATAATCAGAGCCTGATTTGTATTATTGGTGCCCTTAGGCAATGTATATTTTTGCGCCGCCCCCCTTGGCACAGAATACCAAATTATAAAAAAATTATTAACTGTGGCCAAAAAAGAAGATTTTGCACAAGAAATAAATTTATATATCTATTGTGGGAACCAGGATTTTGTCTGTAATATTTAAACACAAAAGAGCGGGCTTGTCCCACTTGAAGAGGGAGTGACTTTTGGTTCAAAGCTAGATCTTATCATCCAGAGATACTACTTAAATGTATAGCGATTTATTAAATTAACCATGTTAATACAAATATACACAAATAACACAATAATATAACAGTAAACAAAAGCGTAGGACTAAACTTAAGGAATCACACGTTCTTACAATAAGAAGCGCTTGTGAGCTTGAGGCTTTTCTCGCCTATCCGTTTGCAACTAAGCGCTTATAACCCCGATAATCACAGTATCTTTGTTAGTGAGAGGTAACTCGCCGCGTGGGTTGCGAGTGTCTCGGATATGTGCGTGGCGCTGGTGGGGGGTTACCGGTAAAGGATTCTTAGGCGTCACGACAAAGATCCTAGACTAAGTATCATTCCTTAGAAGGCTGCCTTTCTTGGTTTGCCTCTTGTACGTTTGGGTTGGACAGCTTCTACGATGGCATCCTTAAAGCCGGGGTATGGAACGAAGGCGGACGTATGGTAGATGCGCACTGGTGGTCCTGGGTTCTGCGTGCTGGTGACCTTGTAGATCGTAGGATTTGGTGTGCAAAATCCTGTACAGGCCATCTCTTTTGTGGTTTAACTTGGCTATCGTGCCCTTGTTTGCAACGCTGAAAGTGTGTGAAGTGACCTAGACTAGGTCTCTTGATTCGTATTGGTGTCGCTCCTGGCGATGTTCATCGGCATTTTTTTTTCTAGCGTTTTGTTGTCGTTCCTTCAACCATTTGGCTTCTCTCAGCGTGTCTGTTAGGCGGAGGAGATAGGGATTCATCTCTGGAATAAACAATTCCGACTGGATGATGGCACGTTGATCGCTGGTGACGTCGTTCGTGGTTTGGAGCTGTCTTCCAAAGATAAGGTATGCTGCTATACACTCATTGGTTTGGCACTTGACAGTGTTCATGGCAAATCATATTGTTGGTAGTTTTGAAGGCCAGCGGTTGTGCATTTCTTTTACTAGTATGGATTCTGGATTCTGGAATTGGAATTGTACTACCTCCCCAGCAGCTCTCCATATTGGACATCACCCAAGCCATCCAACCTTTCGGATGTACTTGAGGACATCCGCAATTGGAGTGTTGCTGATTTCGGCCATGTTAGGCCAGAAATCTCCCAGCATGGATCCTCTGGTTGTTGCGAGAGCTGGGCAGTGACATAGGACATGTTCTGCCGACTCGTCGTCCTCGTTGCATGCACGACAGTTTGGGCTGTCCGCCAGTCCTATCCTGTGCATGTGTTGCTTTAGGGTGCAGTGTCCAGATAAGATACCCACAACTAGTCGTAAGTTCTTTCGGGACAGTTGCACACAGTGTTTGGCTGTTTTTGGCGAGGGTGCCGTAATAGCAGCCCTTGCTTGACGACAGCTTTGAGTGTTAACCCATCTTCGTGTGAAGCTTTTTAAGGTTTCTTGGTATAGCATAAAGCTTAATGTCTTCAGGGATATGAGAATTACGGGTTCTGACCCCCAGAGAGGTTGTCCGGAAGCCAGTCTCGCAATCTCATCAGCCTTTTCGTTGCCGTAGGTTCCATCATGTCCTTTCACCCATACAAGGGAGACGGCATTATCTTTTGAGATATTGTCGAGAGCTTCACGACACCGCAGTACTACTCCTGAGGTGATTTTCAAACTGCCTATGGCTAGTAAAGCGGCTCTGCTATCGCTGTAGATACCAATACGTTGGTTCTTGATTTGTCGTTCAAGAATTGCATTTGCACCATGCATTATTCCCACTACCTCCGCTTGGAAGACAGTGGCAATTTTGCCTAGTGAAGATGGATATGTCCATATGCTGGGTTGGTCCAGCATTCGCGTAGACACTAAAGTGTCTATTAAAGACATATTGTAAAGAAAGGTAGTCCACCATAGCATCCAGAAGAGGAGTCTTGACTATTGCCTCATCCAGGATGCGGGTGTGTCTGCCTCCCTTGCCTGCTGTGTGCCACAGCCTCTTGTGGCGCAGCCTCAAAGCAGTCCTCACAGCTACTTCCTCCACAAAGATATCAAGTGGAGGAAAGCATGAGATCACCTCTAAGGCGGCCGTAGGGGTTGAGCGTATAGCACCTGTAGAACTGAGACAAGGGAGACGTTGCACGTGTCCCAGTTTGGTTGCTGCCGTAGCCTGTCTGACCCTGGGCCACCAGACAAGTGCTCCGTAGCATAGCATGGGCCTAATCACGGCAGTATACAGCCACAAGGTGATTCTAGGGGAAAGTCCCCAGGATTTACCTTTTTTACTAGTGTGGCTAGCTGTGGCTTGAGATTCCTGTTCTTCCTCTCAACCGGATTAGTAGGAGGATGGTAAAACGGGGTCAGCGTTTGTTTGATGCCTAAGCAGTGTGTTACGTACTGCATAAGCTTGCCGCTGCTTATACTACTTATACTCTTTTCTTGGGGCTTTAGGTAGTGGATCGAAAGAGTTGATTGCAATTATTCGTCTATTTCTTCGGCATTGCCCCCTCGAGTTTGCCGTCTCTATCTTGCCAATTTTCCTCCTTTAAATGTTTTTTCTCCATTGCCAATTTAATGTATGTCTCTTATCCCATTACTGGTCTACCTCTTTTCTTCTTCCCCTTGGAGACCATCGCGTCAATTTCTTTGGTAATCTGTCATGTGGTATCTGTCAAACATGCTCATACTATTGGAGTGCCAGACTTTCTAAGGTAGTCGTTATTGAGCAGGTTATTCCCATCTTCCTTCAAACTTCCTCAGTAGATTGATATGACTGTAGTAAATGGTATCGTCACATTGGAAAATAATAAAAGTGTATTTATTATAATTAATAAAAAATAAAAGCCAAATAATAATATTGCGCATGCGCAAGCTAAATATCCCTACAATCTCAACTTGGTTTTTTGCTTTTTCTTATATTTTGTAACTTTAGCTGCTAAGTTGGTCTAAGGGTGTGAATTAACCACAGCGGTAACTTTTTATTATGAAACTATTTCGGGTAGCTGCAATTCCGGACGATTAATTAAACAGCGGTTAACCCAGCAAATATTACTTGTGTAACTAGACTGGATCGAAGATCAATTTTGAGCATTCCTGAATAAAAATAGTTTGACATTAGAAAACATGAGATATTTGAATAGGAGTAGATTTACTAAGCAATAAATTATTGGAGTTAAATTGATGAACATCGTTGGAAAAGAGAAATATATAAATGTAATAAATTTAATGAGAAAACAAGAAAAGAGTTTAACAAAGGTTATAGTCGAGCATGCGAGGAAGATCCCATGCTTTGGTTCTACAACTAATTAGAATTTTTTACCCAGTAATGGAATGTGATTAAATTAAAATATCCCCCAGCTGTAGTTCCGTCTAACAAACCTGCATACTTTCTCACAATATATAATTTTTTAATAATTTAATTAAAACTTTTTGGATCAATTGCAAAGTGAAATAGTTTGATGTTTTATTACCTTCCTCGCTATAGGAAGTATAGCTATAGAGGACGGTATTGTGATCGTCATACTTTTATGGCAAATATTTTCAACCTGAACATTTTGACTAATAAGCAGATTTAGGGCCGTGGAAGACCGATAAAGCGGACGCTGCAGATACACTTTACACTTTATAGTCCAGCCGTCTGTCTCAACGCAGAAGAAAACAAATTTGGCTCAAAAGCTGGTACCACTGAGATCAAACTGCAACAAAATAAGCTTCGTCTACCAAAAAAGGGACGGTGAGGGATGCTCTACTACAAAACGGACGGAGCTGTAAAAGAACCTTAGATTCATATTCTACGCATGTTAAATAACCGAATTGACGAATTTCGGCTTCAAAATCGGTATGATCATATTAAATGACAAAAGGAACAACAGGAGAAAACACCACTAAACAGTTTCCTTTTGGTCGTTTACCTGAACAGTGAAATTGAGTAATTGCCAAAAAACACAAAACATCGTAATACTTTAATATAGACACGCTCGTAATAGAACTTTAGATTAGTATTTTACACACATCGAATAGCCGTCTTCCTGCCACCTCCAGTGTCCCCCCACCAACAATTTATCGATATTTAAGAAATGTAAGAATTTTGACTTCAAAATCGATACGAACATGTTAAATGACAATAGGAATAATCTTCCATTGAGAAAGCGCATCTGGGAGGTTTTCTTTCAATTATTTACCTAAACATTTTAATTAGTTAATCGCCAAAAAAACGGAGAAAATATGAAATCAATTTTAGATTTCAACGAATAAATGTTGTTGGCAATTAACAAACACTAAAAACAAAAAATCTTAAAATTCACATAAAGTTTTAAATATTAAACGATTTCAAATTTTCAAAATTTTTCAATTTTTCAAAACTTTAACATTTGTCAAAAAATTCAAAAATTTTTAAAATTCCTAAAATTTTAAAAATTTTTAAAATTTACCAATTTAAAAATTTTCAACAATTTTTAATTTTGAAAATTTTGCTAAAATCTTTATTTTTTTGAAATACCTGTGTTTAGGCAGGCATGGACCACGAACCACTACAGCTCAAACTTTTAGAGCAAATGATTGTAAAGGCAGACAAGCTACAGGTCGGTACTTACCTAATTATGCTGAAGTGTAATTTCCAAATGACGACGGAGTCTAAGCCGAAAGTAAATTGTAATATTGACAATTTTGTAATACTTACGAAATTATTAAAATGTTCATTTAAAATTTTTTCTTTTAAACGTTTTATACAAAATATTGAAAATCGTTAAAATTTCCGGGAAAATTTCAAAGATTTTTAAAATTTCCCGGAAAATTTCAAAGATTTAGAAAATTTCCAAAAATTTCCTCATTTCTTAAGTCATTTCAAATAAACATATTTAATTTTTGTTAGTTTTCAAAATTTTATCTCTTTTCAAATTTTTTAAGTATTGGAAATTTTTAATTATATAAAAATTTACAATATTATTAAATTTTCAAAATATTCACTGCACAAAGGAGTATGTATCTTATACAATAGATGCGTCAATATGTGGGTTCGTCACCACTAAACGTTTGAGACAGGCGGAAGGGATCCTGATTTATTATGTAGATTAATAGTACGCTACTACAACTCGTGACAAGACAAATGCCACTAAGGTATTCCTTGCTTTGATTGCTAAATCTCTAAAATTTGTTGCCTGCAAACGTCTTCATTTTTTAAAGGTAAATAGTAGAGGTGTTAACCATAGATAACAAAAATGCGTTAGATTGTATATTAACCTATAACGATTGAACCTATTTTACAGGAAAATAACCACTAATTAATGCGGCAAAAAAGAAATTTAAAAGAATTTTGTTTCTCGAAAAAATTTCGATATATTTTACACCGGATCGTTAAAAAACTTAAACATTTTCGTTTTATTATAAATATTAATACAAAATTTAATCACTATGAAATTATTTAATATTTTGTATATTTTTTTATAAATAATTTTGAAAATTGTTTGAAGTATTTGAAAACTTTCATGAATTATAAAAATTATGAAAATACCAAAAGTTTTAAAATTTTGATTATTTTTAGTGAAAACTTTTTACATTTTGAAAATGTTTCAAAACAACTAAAATATTTAACATTTTAAAAATATTTGGAAATATTGATATTCTTCAATATTTTACAATTTTTGAAACAAATAAGAAAATGTTTGCAGGGTGAAAATTTTGAAAATTATAAATTTTTCATATATATTTAAAATAAAGCCTAATTGTTAATTTTTTTTAAGGATTTGATAAAAAATACATTGAAATTTTATCGAAAATTATAAAGTTCCATAAAATTGTGAAAATTTTCTAAATATTTTAAACATTTCAATAAATGTCAGGAAGGTTCTTGAACAATTTTAACCAAAATTAGTTTTATTTACATTGATGTAGTATTTTCAGCTTAATACGAAGAGCTTAGTTAGATCGAAACTGCATAACCTTCACCAAACTGTTGGCGATTTCTTCGTAAATCACAGTTTATTCAGCCAGAACTGTAAACATTTCTGTGTAAAACTTCAGGAGTACATTCTTGACGAATGGTCCACAGGTTTTTCAGCGTGTAGGGTACAAATCCCTCTGGATACATGGTGGCCAGAGGCCAATTTTAAACATCCGAAAAGACACAAAAGTACATAAATTTTAAGGTTTACGTTAGCAGGTCACATTTAGCACCACCTCCAGAGATATTTATTTCTCTATAGGTATAAAAGATTTTCTATTCAATGTTTTACGTTTTGCTAAATAATTTTCTTCAAGTTCTTTATGTACGTAAATATTATTTTACTTGCGTATGATTGCGTATGGCCGTATGCATAGTATAGGAATGTCGTTTTAATCTACATTTGAAATTAACAGATTGCCACTATTTTACACGAAAGATAGGCAATAAGTGCGCGCGACTAGGAAGGGATAGGCATTAGGCAACGAATGAGAGCAACAAGAAAGGGAGATAATGGGCGGAACAAGTGAGGATTCTCTTATTCCTGCATATTTTTAAAATAGATATACAGGGTGTTAATGAATTGTAGGGACAAACTTCTAGGGCTTGCAAAACACAACAAAGCAAACAACTTTTGTTAATAAATGTGTGGTCAAAAGTGTTTCCTTTCAGAGATAGAGCTTCTCAAAGATTCTTTAAGAAGCGCTTAAATGTAGGCAACTCAATTTACTATGTACTATTTGTTTCCATAACGACGGAAATTAATACAGGATAAATAAAGCCCTTTTTCGCACTTTTCACATTCAAATCCATACATGAACGTCATGTCATGCTATTCGGCAAAAGTATAACTCGCCATAAAACAAAAATACGAAACACAGAACGAAACAAAACGAATTATAAAAGGCACAGAAAGAAACGAATGCAAGAAAAGTCAAAAAATATCACAAAAATATCGAATTGTGTCAAAATTTACGTTATTTCAATGCATGTATGTCTACATCATTTTTTTTTTCATCAAACTTCCGTGTGACCTGTGCAAAATAATTGAAAATGCAATTTGGGTTGCCTATTTTCAGGTACTTTTTAAGAGGCTCTATTTTTTGAAAGAAACACTTTTGACCACACATTTATTAACAAAAGTTGTTTGCTTTGTTGTGCTTTGCAAGCTCTAGAAATTTGTCCCTACAATTCATTAACACCCTGTATAAACTTTTAATTAAAATTTTAATGTATTCGTGGATACGTGAATTCCCACTAGTTCCGCTCATGATTACGCTTCCTCGTCGCACTAATTAGTCGCCTATGTTTTCTGTAAAACAATTTCCGTTATTATAGGTTAATATACAAACTAACGTATTTTTTTAATTTATGATTAACACCTCAGCTACTTACTTAAAAAAACGAAAACGTTTGCAGGCAACAGATTAATTACATATCATAATATACGTTTTAGAGCCGTAGCAATCAAAGCAACGTATAACTTTGTAGCATTTTAGTGTCTGAATTCGGTTTCTAGGAATAACAATACTAAACAGTTAAGCAAAATTAGGATCCCTTCCTCCTGTCTCAAACTTTTAGTGGTTTAGTCCATTATATAAGGTACATACTCATTTGTGCAGTAGACCGCTACATTTTTATGCAAAGTAGCAAATTTAGGTTCACAGTAGATGCTTGGGTTTTTAGGGGCTTGTCCGCTCCTAACATAATTTGTTAACAAAATCAGACTTAGCGGCCGGCAAAAGCATTTGCGAGGCTCGCTCTATACCGCGGCACAGGCTCCTAAACTTCAACATGCTTTCTTTTTCACTAGGTTGTGCAGTCTAATACTACTAATACTTTATAATAAAAACAACAATTTTGCTAATGTCCGTTAAGGCACCTTCCTCTTAACAAGGAAAAGTGCTAAGTTGAATTAACTTTTTTCTTGATTTTTTAAAGGCATTTTCTCTGAGGCTGTAACATTTTTTCCGGAATTCTTTTCGTGAATAATGTCGGGGGACTTACGCTACATGTAAACCCGATCCTAGATAACATGCTATAAGTATATGAGGAAGCAAGTATCGTTTCTGTTTGTAAAAATTACGGTTCTAACCTGCCCAAGAGCCCGCCTAGTTTCAGTATAATTAGAAACAGGCAGACAAACGTTATTTTATAGAATGCTCTTATGCTGTCAGATGTGGTAACTAAATCGATGTCGTAACAGAGCAATTATTTTATAGTTTGTAGTCTAAATACCACGAAATTGAAGATTTGTTTGCTGCTTGACAGACGCGTGAAGAATGCGAGCTAAGAGAGAACAGGAACTTGTAGGCCTCCTCCCGCCACTAAAGGCTAACACTCAACGCGTTTAATATATAGATAATACGATTTATGACAATCTAAACCTATATTGATATCTCCATTAATTTATGATTAATATTATGTGCCAATGCGTTAATAAAGGGAATGATTGGAGTAACTAAGAAAATGCTTTAAAATTTGTAATTACGTATATGGTCATGAGGTCATATGGTCTACGAAGTACGAGTTTCCTGAATGACGACAACGAGAGGACAACCTTCCTAGTAGATAATCAACCAAACAATATTACTTATAACATACTCCACCTTTTAAAACGTATTATACCATTTCAGTTTTACTACAAAACAACAGCGTTTTCATTGAAGATTGTGAAGTATAAAAATTTAGATAAGCGCGTCCCGAGGTGGCACCGTTGTTTTTAACACGAGACAGAGGTTATGTAAACAAACAAGGTAAAACAGACAAAACTACTATGGCAGGTGGCTTTCTGTCATAGAAGCGTGGGTGACAATTAAAGAAAGTTATTACCACGGGTTACTCACACTGGGAGTCTTTTAAAATCACTGCTAGTAAGTGCAACGAATTTACAAGTCCGGATTTCATGGAACCACTCGGAATATATCTAGAATCATGTTCTGATTTTAAACGATTCCTCAAGTGAGTGGCCCCTTGGTTATTGCATTTAGGAAATTATTTAAGATTTTATGCTGCAGTTTTGTCTGAGCTGTTATAACAATCTTTATGTTATAGTATAACCAGACGTTTATGAGGCACAACAACATTGCATGCCGATCGGGCCCAAACGCATGTAGGATAATTGATAAGTAAAGCAGTATTGTTTGTAATTTGTGGTGATACTTCCAGGTATATGCCAGTGCTACCAAAATAATTTCGATCAACAATAATTTAAGTATAAAAAGAATCCGCAGCAGTTTACTTACGGGGTGAATAAATGAGTCTGACAATAGAAAAAATAAAGAATATGTTCGAAAGTTTAACACCAACGTGCAATGATTCTACGCACTAGATATACAAGTATGAAGTGAGAACTGCTTTAATATATTGTTTTATTTGTATAATTGATTGTGGTATCTGTGTCTTATCCTGCATAGCGATAGGTGTCAAAGGTTTAAAATATTTAAGTAGGAAGGTACAAAAAACCTCCTTCAAAATATTTTTTAATGAGTTATTAATGCGTGATCATTTTGTGAGTCAGAAATAACGCGATTTGGATTTCGTTTATAAAACTGCAGTTAAAAGGTGAGATTTTTTTTAAATTTTCGTACACCTTGCCGAAATATAATGAATGTTTACGACCAACCAATACAGAATAATGTATGCTAAAGTAGTGGTAATAAGACACCAATAGCCAAAAAGGCTGTTAGGCAACCACCACTGGAAGTTCTTCGTATTTACTGACATTATTGAAAATTTTTGGATTACTTTGAAAATTTTTAGAAATTTTTTACATTTTTGACAATTCTATGTAAATTTCGTGAAATAAAAAATTTTGCAAACTTAAATATTCTGAAAGATATGAAAAATTAAAGAATTTTTGAAAATTTTTTAAATTTTAAGGTTTTGAAAACCTTAAGTGATTGAAAATTTTGAAAAACATGAAAATTGAGGACATATTTGAGAATTTGGAAAATTTTGAAGGTTTTCGGAAATTTTTGAAAGTTTTGAAATTTTTTGAAAATTTATAAACACAAGTCCTAAAAATTCTTGGTAATTTTGGAATTAGTGAAAATTATTGAAACGTTTTTGAAAACCGAAAATGTTTTTTTTGTCCACGATGGTACAATAGGTACATAATACATTTTTAGAAACGTATTGTAAAATAAGTAAATCTAAAATAATTATTCTGGACCAGTTATTTTTCCACAGTACACGTTTTTACAATTTTTACATTCAGTAAATGCATAATGCCTAATTAGTATTAAATGTGATCTTACATGTTTTGCAGAATATTGGTCGAGTGTAAATGCACGATATTATTGTTTTGCATATTAACATGCTTTTATGCATTACCAGATATTCAATCTGCGTCTGTAATTACAAATTTTAACTAGGTTTCCATTTACAATTTGCGAATGAATTATGATGTATTACCAATTCCAGCTACACATATACTCGTACCTACGTTTCCCGTCAATGATGAAGCACCAAAACAAAAGGCTTTGACGGTTCATTTTGATAAAAATCAATTTATTTTTGCCGCGAACAAAACTACTATCCATTTTAAAGCCTAAATACATGCAAAATAGTTGTAGCAATATACGAAATGCGTGCATTTTTAATGACAATTTGACAAGGTGTTAACAAGCGCTCACCAAATGGGCAAACTTAATATTTGAAATGATTAATAATGAATACTGACTTACGTAACCCGTGGGCTAGGCGCCACGCTTTTTTTTGTTAACTTCAACTAGTAATACATAAGCTGTGTCGAGATGTAAGATACTTAATGCGTCCACCAGTATTGTATATACTTAAATAGGGAAGAAGTTCGCGATTTTAAAATAAAAATACTAAACTTAATAATCGTAACTACTAACTAGTCACCTTAATTTTTTTCTTTTGGAGTAATCATTAAAATAAATGTAGCCATCTCTCTTAATTTTATACCGTTTATTAGGGTTTCCAATTTTAGTTTTCATATTTGAAACTCTTTTAACTACAAAATACGTTATTTATAATTTATTGTCCATGTAAAAATTCCGGCTTTAGTAAAATAATTAATATCTGTCCTTGATTCCCAGTTAATGGTGATTGCGTTTGTTAGGGTGGGTTAGGTTGTGTTTAGTCTTATCTGCAATTGTTTTCTTTCAATGGTAAATAGTAATTCAGTACTTGAAGCTGATAATATATTTGTAGGTAATAAAACTAAATTTCAAACATATGCTCTGTCAATATCCCAGCTGCAATAAATATTTGAAACAAAACAATGAAATTGACTTACATACGAGGGCGGAGTAAAAAGCTTGGTAAAATTGCAACAGGGGGCGTCACAATCGCAAACCCCAGATGAAATTTGTAAATACCATCTGTCACTACGCCACATTAAATTAAAATTTTCAGACAGGTCTGTCATTTAGTTCAGTTTTGACAGCCATTGAAAATAGACTCCCTCCCGTATTTTTGCAAACATCAAAAAAGTGAATTTCGTGTGTTAATTAAACATTACTAGTGTTACCCCGTCGAAATACGACGGCAGGCATATTTGAAAATGTAAGTAAGGTTTCATATGTTACAGCACCTCCTTAAATACTACATTGAGAGTGCTATTTCCTTTTGGAATTACTTGTACTTTCAAATTGTCGAACGATCGCACTCGAGACATTGCTACGTACAACTGGCCATGGCTAAATACAGGCTGGGGTAAATAAATACCAACACGATCAAGAGTTTGCCCTTGCGCTTTGTTTATAGTCATACAAAACGCAAGACGAATAGGAAATTGACGTCTTTTGAAAGAAAAAGGAAGCGTTGTATCTGATGGCGTTAAGTCGATTCTAGGAATCAAAACTCTTTGCCCCAATCTTTCTCCAGTGATAATTTCCAAATCCAAACAATTGTCGTACATATTTCGAACAATTAATCTGGTACCATTTAAGAGCCCCTGGGAGGCATTTAGGTTTCTTAACAGCATGACAATAGCTCCAGTTTTCAATTTGAGGATATGTGGAGGCAAACCACTTAACTCTAAACTATTTAGAAATTCAATAGGAAACTGAAGAATTTCATTCTCCTCCTACGTTATCAAATTATTTACACTGATATATGTTCTACACGTTCCGGGTATAAGGTCTATAACTTTAGAATTTATCTCATCGCATTCTTCATTTTTTGGGGCTAAAATAGCATATTTTGAAAAATTAATAACGGCATTTGGTGACACAAATTCTTTCCCAAAAATTTCAGAAACAATGTCTTCTTTCGCAATTATACTGGACGGCAAATCAATAATAGCTGATAATGGTGATGATTCGTCATTTACGGAAGGATAATTTCCATTACCAATTTTAAGCAGAAAATTAGCAAATTCCAATTCCTCTGGTCTTGCTCGCATGTTTCTAAACAACTTAAATACCCGAAATTCTGACCATAGGGGAGAAAACTGTATGCAGTTTTGTATTATTGTTTCTCTTGAAGCATGTGGAACTACTGGTAAGACCTGCCTGAAATCTCCCCCAAGTACAATAATTTTTCCTCCAAAAGGTATGTCATTACCCATAATGTCTTTCAGAAGTCTATGAACGCACATTAATGCATATATATTGGCCATGGGTGCTTCATCCCATATAATCAGTCTTGCTGACTTGATATCAGCTGCTGCTTTACTGTTGACTTTTAAAGATGATATAGAAGTCTCATGCAGTTTTAGGGGTAACTTAAACCTACTATGTACCGTACGACCATTTGGTAACAGCATAGCAGCAATACCAGTCCATGCTACAGATATTACTTCCAAACCTAAATTGAAGCACTTTCGTATAAGACAGTGTTATACAAAAGTCTTTCCGGTACCGCCCGGGCCATCTATAAAATAGGCATTGCATTTGCCTGTATGATTCTGTTGCATTACATGAATAATTTCGTTGATGATCAAAAGTTGTTCATCATTAGCTTGTTGTATCATCGAGTCATAATCCAAATTCGGAATTATGGGATACTCTATGCTTGAAGTTGCTATTGGTAAATCATCTATACTGGGTAAGTTGAATGTTGACAGAGAGAACCCATGTAATTTTAACGTTTCATTTATATCTCTGAGACTCAATTGATAAGCTATATCCTGGCTGTGAAGACGTACATAATCTTCGCTGAAAGAGTCTTTAAAAACATCCCATAACTGAAGTGCATTGGATGGTTGTTGAAATATGCAAATAAACGAAAATAATTGCCTTAATTGAAACGGCATTTGAATGACTGATGATTCAAGTAGACAACGATGCCACTCATTGTCATCCTGAAGTAACCCATGACGCATTGCTGCTTCCTTAAAAGTACAATAAGTAACATTACGGTATGTCCTCAAATCTTCAAAACTGGTTGCACCCACAACATGAAGCAACAGCAAGCGAAGATGATATCGTTCAGATTCAACTGGGGAAACATTAAACATTCTACCAATAATTTTACAAAATTTAACACGTTTTTTCCAAATTCGGTTATTTTTGTCCCAAACATAATAATTCGGCGTTTCTGGATAAATGTAAGGGCTTCTTTTTTACAAATCCTTATTTAAGTTAAACCATTCAATCAGTTCTGTTTTTCTTAATTCTGCTTTAAGTAAGGCTTCAGCGGCATTGTCGTCATGAAAATACACTTGTTGTTCTTGTGGTAAATGAACAGGTAAGCGAATTACAGAATGAGATTGTTCATGCATAGGATAGGAAAAAATTCTATACGCAGCCTCACTCGGACTGACATATCGGGTGTTTAAGAAAGCTGATACTTCATCATGATGAAGCATGTCACCTTCGGCAGTTATCTGCAAATTGGCGCAGTCATGTCCTTTGTAGACATATTTATGAATGTATTTTATGCTGTGGACACTTGCACAAATTTCTACATTAATATGGGCTTGAAACTGAAGTAAGAGAAAGGAATTATAAGGAACTATATAACGATTGTCAACTTCCACATAACTACCTTGTCCATGTTTAGTAATCGTTCTACCATTATTCCTTCTCCGATAATTGGGATAGCCATTTACATTATCTCTTGTCTCAGGAATAAAATCTTTTGGGAACCCCTTTTTACAATTACCGTCGACCACACAAATCGACTTTGGATTAAGAATACCGCAAGGCCATATGAGATTTGACTAAATTGTATAAGGCCGTATTACTGTTGGGGTCTGGTATTTCTGCGGAAATAACGTTGTCAATATCTGAGATTTCCCTTAATTTTTCAAGTATCTTTAAGACATAATAATAGGTGAACATGAGGTAAACCTCTCTTTTGGAATTCAACAGTGTACAAAAATGTTAGTACTTCGCCAAAAATTTGTTTTTGGTTTATCAAACGTAAGAGTTCCTTTACTTTTGCATGAAACACGCGAACAGTAACATCTGGCCTATTATTAGCAGTTTCATAAGAATTTATGCTGTTTGTAATTTCAGGCCATAAAGGATTACATGTAAACGTCAAAAAAATGTCTGGCTTACCAAATTTTCTTACAATGGCCATTGCGTCCTGATAATTTTGCATCATGTTTCTAGGACTGCCAGTAAAAGATGAGGGTAAAATAACAACGCGTCCAGCCTTTAAGTTTCCGTTGTCGGCCCTTACATGTAAAGCGTCTGCGAGACCAGCGTATGTATCTACTCGCAATTTCACCTGTTGGTTACGGATGAATTTCAATCTGTCGCCTTCGATGCGACAGTAATAGTCAACAATCAACTGCTGCGTTAACTTCCCAGCATTAATTATTGGGTTGAAGTCTCCTACAGGAGGAGAACCTCGAATCATAAGTCTGTAAGATATATATTCTCGCATAGAAATGTTTTGGCGAATTTTAGTTTTGCGCTCTCCTCCAGTTGGCATAGAAATATACCATCCTGGTTCCCCGCACGGCCAGATCAATACATATGACATCGGATCGCAATGCATACTGTCAAAGTCTATATTTTTTATTCCACCGTCATGTGCATAAACAGCAATATGTCTATGAGAAGGTGGAGCACCGTCGGCTGATTCAAAAACAACTGCAACTTCAGAACATGTAGGATCATTATACCGTCGAGGATCTGATTTGGGTTCGTGATAAAAACGCATTACCAAATTAATAGGTACACGATTTGCTTTTAAAGCCAACTCCTTTTCTTCACATATCTTCTGATGCATTGTCTTATATGACATCACATAAGGATTACATTTATTTAAGACACGATTTATTATTTCTAGAATGTCTTTTCTCAAGGAACTGTTCGCAGCATGTTTAAGTCTAATTTGATTGGCTTCAGAAAAGTCTAAAATGTATAATTGTCCATAAGAAGCATATCCTGCATTTTGGGGGTATAATGACGAAATTTTATGATGCACGACACCGAGAATTTTTAAACAATACGGACCATATCCGGGAGGTAATTTTATATTTGCACCAAATGACACGAACGACAAAGCATTATTATATTGTCGAATATTATCTCGAAAATTTTTCGATATCTCGTTATTCCCTGCAAATAATTCTTGTATTTCATCAGGAATCCGAAATTCCGGCAATTTGAACTTTTTATTACAACAACAAAGCCCAAAGTAGCCAGCCGAATTTTTTTCACATGAAAAGTACCGAGCTGAACAATAACTACATATGTTGTTTAAGTTACCCAAGTTGAATGGAGTTACATTTGAAATATTATCAGAAACGGCACATCTATATCGAATCGTAAAGCATGTTTTTTCTTCGTATTTTATACGTTTTTGTGTGCGTTTACGTCTCCTTTCCCTGCCGCCAGTTAACGTCTTTTTTATTTTCCTTTTTTTTGAAACATTATGTTGCACAACATTGCAGATTACGTTTTCCACATCCGCATCATTAGTGACTGAATTGGACTGAACTGGACGAAATTCCAAAACACTATAATGCCCTGCATCAACATTACCAGAAAAAAGTAAATTATAAATAATATTTCCAGTACCATAGTCAAGAGTTTCGTTGTTGTCATTTCTATACACTCTGAACAGATGATCAGGAAACAGCTGACTAATACAGTGCAATTCGACATGTCCGGCGAACTCACCATCTAAAGATAACAAATTTTCATAATCAGTGGAATTAGTAATCGGCAACCTATACGATGAATCTCCAACAATAAAAGCTTCATAATATTCCCATTCAATTTTAATTTTTTCGACGACTTGCATGCGTATTTCGCGATGATGTTCGTCATTATTAAATACACAATGCAAAACAGAGCGAAATAAACAGTTTCCGTCACCTATAATAGGAACAATATGTCGCTCCATACTCAAAACTGCACAATTCACTGACAGACAGCGTTGACAGAACCGGCGAAATGTCAAGTCACGTGATGCATTAGTTCAAATAATCACACGCGACGTTATTATAGAGGGCGCCCCAAGTGACGCGCGTCTAGCAGACCGTCTTATATATTATAAATTAAAATAATTATTATTAAAAAATCGACGTAGAATAAAAATATAAAAATGTTTCATGTTCCATCTGTGGATAAAGACCTTTCATTTAAAAAAAAAAAATGGTCCAAATTGGTGAAGCGGTAGCCGCTGGAGGAACCGGAGATAAAACCCTTTGTGCTTTTATATATGTATATGGATTTTTTGCTTGGAGAAACCATTACGCAAACCAAAACAAAGCCATCCGCGCGACGGGTGTCGCGTTTGCTTACAATCGACCAAAAACGCACACATGTGACAACTTCAGAGGTAGGTTTGGCGATGTTCAAGCGCAATAAATGGGAGTTTTTGCGTCGTTTCATAACTGTCAACGAAATATGGGTCCATCACTATACACAAGAGACCAAGAAACAGTCTAAACAGTGGATTTCTATTGGCGAATCTGCGCTGAAGAAGGTCAAGGCGGTTTTATCGGCCAACAAGGTCATGGTCAAAGTTTTTTGAGATCAACGCGACATAATCCACATCGATTACCTTGAAAAAAGAAAAACAATTAACGGCGAATATTATTGCAACTTATTGGACCGTTTCAACGACGTTTCGAAAAGAAAAACGCATTTGGCAAGGATAAAAACTCTTCCCTTAAGACAATGCACGGGTACACACGTGTGTAGTTACCATTGCCAAAATGTATGAATTTCGCTTCGAATTGTTTCCATATCCGCCATATTCCCCAGACTCAGCCCGCTGAGAAACGGCTCGGCGGAAAGAGTTTCGGCTCTAATGAGGAGATCATCGATGCAACAAACGCCTATTTTGAAGGGTCGGAGAAATCGTATTATTCGGGCGGGATTGAAAATTTGGAAAAACGTTGGACTAAATGTATCGATCTAAAAGGCGACTACGTTAAAAAATAAATTGTTTTTTGCCCGACAAATTTATTCCTAGTTTTATTTTTACCAGACTTCTCACTCGGCCCTCGTACATACTAACCGATCAAAAATATATAATACATGATACATCAGTACTAAATAGTTTTGACGGGAATATGATGGTAAGTGCCAAATTTAGTATGAACAAAAGACTTGAAAGACAACGACCATTTAACAAAAATATCAATAACATACTAAAAAACAACTGAAAACCGTAAGCAATAATTTTCGAAAATTTCTGGAAGAAACTCTCGTCTATAAAAATAGGAGACGCAAAAAATTACCATAAAATACTAGAAAATTAGAACTAGATGGTGAGACAATAGAGTTAACGAAGAAACTCAAAAAGTTAAATCAAGAACTTAAAAGAGGAACCATCAAATATAGAAAAATCAATGCAGTTATACGGAAAAAGATAAAGCAATGTGGAGCAAAGAAAAACGACGAATTAATTAATGAAGTATAAAAGAGCAATGAAAGTATGAAATGCTTAATATAAAGTTTAAGTAAACAACAAATCTACTCACTTATTAATTCAAAATGAGAAGTAATAAACGAGCGCAAAAAAAATTTGCAATGAACTTTATAATTTCGAGAAAGACAAACCACACCAGAGAAGTAATCACAAAATAATGAAGAGCTCTAGAGCCACCAGACGTAACAAAAGATAAACCTTAAACGGCTGTGAAAAATATGATACCAAATAAAGCAACAGAAGATATTGCAATAACAGTTGATATGATGAAAGAAGGAAGAAAAGACATTTTAAAAATTATAACGATACTACTTAATGACCAGTGGCAGAATAAAAGTTACTCTAGTTAAAAATAATCAAGGTTTATCGCAATTAATCGTCTGTAATACAGTCATTACAAACATAACACGTCACCTTGATTTTATTATGATGAATTTAAGTTGATAGTTCCCTCGTGCTAGTTAATGTAGGACAATTTCACCCGCGTTTTGCGCTCGTGATATTATAATCTGAACAATCAGCCCAATTTTATCAAAAAATTGGGTTCACTAGTTATATTACATGTGAAACTGTGTAACTGCCTCAATCTTACGATACGCCCGAATAATTGTACTTTTACAAAAGTTTTGGCAGATTCTTTATTTTTACATTCAAAATAATGTTAAAAGCGTTATTGTACACTTTCGTAAGCATCTAAAAGTTAAACAACAAGAACAGATTTTAAAAATAATCATTAAAGGGCGAATTTTATGCAAAATGCGTATTCTTTAATATTGGCACTGAATACAAATCTGTTTGTATCTGGGCCAAATCACATTCGTTAGAGCTAATTATCACTCATTACATTTTGCATAATCGTCACAGTTTTGTTCATATTGAATACTCAGGGCATACAATTCAAAACTGATGCGGTAATCAATCAGTTATAAAAACGATGCAAAAATGCCTTGACTGAGTTTTGAACCCGAACTTTCAGCACGGAAGGCAAACACACTAGTTACATAAATAGAATCATCATCATCATCATCATCATCATCATCTGACATGGAGCTGACTCGAGGGTCGATCCCGGATTACGCCAGGCCCACCCCATGCCGGTAGGTGGGTAGGAATTTATGTGATAGGTGGGATCGGGTGGGGTGTTGAACCGCGTTAGCATGTCTGCAATGCATACCGCAAGACACCGCTGCTGCAACACCGGGTAGTTAGTAAGCTACGCATCAATGGGGGTTTTGAGTACGTAACCAAGACAGTTATGCGATTATGCATTTTAACTTAATAAACTTTGGTATCAAAATTTCACATTGTTCTTACTTCACACATATCTATTGTTCTAAGATTACAAATTGAAAATATCTTAATTTCTTAATAGCTAATAAACTACTTAATACTATTCTTTGATCTAGCATGATCATATTTGGCGTTCCATTCCTGCTTCCTATAGATTCCTTTTCTTCTTTGACTTCTTATTGCCCTGGGTGGTTGATTGTTGTCTACCGGAGTGTGTGTGGAGGTTGGACCTGCTTTGTAGTGTATTTCTGTTGACGCCTTCAGTATTTCTGCTGCTGCTGCTACTGATTCGGCTCCTCCCCAAAATTCTTATTTTCCTAGGTCTTCTAAGTAGGCTTCTGTTTGTAGTGCTGGGCCGTAGGTATGTGCTAGATGGTCGTAGCGCGAAGGCAAGTTTCTTACATTTTCCTCCAGTTGCAATTGGAATTTTAGTGGGTTTTCTCTGATGTATGACACGATTTTTTGCTTAAGATGAAAGCTTCTTTTTTGGAGCTGTTCTCGCGTTGCTGTGACATTTGTGTTTTGGTCTGCTGTTGAGGCGAATAAATAGTTTCCATCTCCTGGGATTTTCCGCACTGTCAATTTGTATCTGTCCGTATATACTGTTCCTGTTCCATGGTAGGTATTATGTTTCCTGCTTCTGATGATTTCCGTTGGTTTGCTGGTGTGTACACTTCCGTGTATATGTTTACGCACCTGTTAATACTATTAGTTGTTCTGATTGACAACAGACGTTAATGTTGGATACTAGAACCAATCTAATCAACATTACGCTCCAAACCTAACTTAAATTACATGAACATAAACGTACTCCCTAGATGCTCTGTTCTACAACTTAATATATAAAGTTTCTTAATGTTAGGTGTATATCACTACCTTAGAGTATATAATAAATAACCATCTATACAAACATAATACTAAAAAAAGTGTATTTTCAATACAAATATCGGTAATTAAATCAATTAATCTAATGGAAATTATTGTACTTTATTGTAGGTATCGCGGCGCACGTAAAAGAATTCGTTTGCTTGAATTTTCCCGCCTGTTGAGTGTGAATTTATTTTGGTTCTAACTTTTCTAAATTGTAACTTATCTCGTTTGTCTTTTTCAGCCGAAGAGACCCTTAGAAATCTACCTGCTTCAAGACCTTTAGCGTCGAGTTCCAGGAATTTGTCTGTTGGCGTTCTCTATTGTCGGGTTTAGACGAAAATAAACTCTATTGCCTAACAGACTGCCCTAACAGAATAACAATATCTACTTTTTAAAATTATTTGTATTGTTTAATATCTACTTACAGCCGCCTGTTCTTAATTTATCTTGGGGTTTTATCTATTTATTCTCTATTAGAAATTACTACTTATATTTATAACTTAGCTTTAACTGCTTGCTGATTATCCATTTTCCGGTTTCCTTTCATCTGTTGTGACATCGGCAGGTAATCCAGGTGGTACAATTAATTCCGTAGGTAATTCTCGCTTCTTTGTTTTTGAGAGCTGGCGCATGTCACTAATGCACCTGCTTTGCGCTGACGAAACAAACATTCTCCGGGTGCGCGCGCTGCGTTGTTACCTGTTTTACCTGATATGCTAACCCAAAAGTACTAATTTACTAACTTTAATGATCACTCTACACTAAAATTGTCTTTTCAAACGGTCAAAACGCCGTTTTACATTTAAAAGCTGGAGTGGCGTCGTTAACACATGTGGACTCGACCACTGCTCGAACTCGACTTCCCACTAGTTACATAAATAGAATGCGGATTAAATAAAAACATTTCAATTTTTTTATGTATACGTCCAAACAATTAAATTATTTCTATTAAAGCAGTCAAATCATATTCTCATTTTTCTCAAATCCTGCACGAGAACTATTGGAAATTATTGATAACTTGCATCAGTGCAGCATATGGCCATAATACTAATGTAATTGGTGGGACGCTTGAAAAACGAAGGATATGGTTGGTCTATATTTAAATCATTTCTAATAAAATTTTAGTATTTTAAATATACTTTAAAAGATATTAAAAATAAAATTAATAAAATACATACCAGCTAAAGATGGCAACAAATATGTCAAATGTTTCGAGAACGGTGAAAGTATTTTTTTATTACAAGAATTTTTTCTGTCATTAGGTCCTTTGTGCTGAATTTAATAAGTTTTTTCTTTGAATTATAAAGAAAGCAACAATAGCTGACTAACTGCGATAAACCACAGAGCTTCTTGAAGATTCTTTTCAGTGGAACGGGCTACTTGTGGTACATACCAAATTTGACCCTTCCATGAATGCATTTTAGTGCGTTCAGAACTGAGGGTTTCCTTATATATAAATGACGTTTTTTGTGTAATGAATGTATATTATGCGAAGGTTTAAATTATTACTAAAACCCAACATCTATTGCTGAACATAGGATGATTTATAACATGTGGGGCGCAGTTTCAGGATAGATTCAGAATCTGAAAATAACTAAAAAAGTTACGAAATTACAGCCTACGGCAGTGTTGCCTCTTTCATAGGTTGTAACTCCGTAGGGAAACGTTTTTGGGCCCATGTTTATCGATACTTTTGTTTTTGCTTTAACGTTACGCAACCCCTACCATATGGGAAAACAGTAATTCATACAAAAATTATGAGAAATACTAAGATAAGCGAGTAATGCTCTCATATAAAATACCAAAGTTGCAGTGCGGCTACTGCAAAAGTTATCGACAAAAACTGATTTTGATAGTTCTATCTTCGGGAGGCTGTAACTTTGTATCGAAGGGTTTCAGAACCGTGGTTTATCGAAACTTTTTTTTATTATCTACAGATTCTAAATCTATCCTGGAAGTGTGTTCCACATGTTACGCATCCCCCTGTATGTCAAAAGAAGTTACAGTTTATTTAAATTTAATAAAAGCCTCCTTAAAACTTTTTTTAGTAACTCCTAACCTAACTTACTGTTATTTTATTAACTATTTTAGTCAAATTAGAAAAACCAAAGCTGAAATTAATTAACTCTCGTGGTAATTACTATATATTTTTTAGAAAAAGAAATATTCTTCGTCCCCAACACAGAATAACACTTTATAAATTACAGTTCTTTCCTGCCCAGCTTTCCCAAGGGATCAATCTCTTCCTTTTTTAATAAACATTAATCACAGCACCTACCCAGACTTTCGTTTTATTGACACCGGTGTCGTTACCTTACTATTCGCTTCCGGTCCCTTATAGAAACTTTATAGTGTACTAAAACAGACTTTCTCCATTACATTTTATTTTGTTTTAAACGTCTATAGTTATACGATTTTTTTTACGTTAAGAACGTTTAGATTTTGCGTTCTTTATGATTTAAAATTCATTCCTAAAATAACTATTATAAATTATTTAAAATCGTATACTATACCATTTCTTAAACTGGGGGACGTACTCTTGAGGGAGGAGGCAGGCAGCGTTATTTAAAGGGAGCGCAGCAAATGATCTGGTGATAGAAATAAAATTTGAAAAAAATCTAATTGTAGGACATTGAAAATAAAGCTAGGGCTAGGATTTCTATGCATTTGCATGTTCTTCTTGTATGTTGTAAACATACGAAGACTTAAATTCATACAAATTTCAGCAACGCGACATGCAAGCCACATATATGAATTTGAAAGTGCAAATAAATGCATATTTTCAAGGTTTTCATAAATGCCTGGAAATTTTGATTATTCGAATAAGTTTGCATATTTTTATCCTTTTTTGCGGATAAAATCTTCAAACCTATATGTTTTATTAAATTTAAGAATAAATATGTTAATATTTTGAATTGATTGTGTGGTAGGCACATGGTGAAACATTATTAATAAATATTTAACTATTAAAAATTAATAGTTTATTAATAAAATAAAACGCTTAGTAATTGTTTCACAATTTGTTGGTTTTTATTTACTCGACTCGGAGTTTCAACCATCACGGTTATCGTCAGGAGTTTACAAACAAACTAAAACTAAAATCCTACAGATGTACAATACTACTCATTCTGTCGTCGCCGATTTTAAGTGTTAACACGTGTTTTTATGCTTTGTATACTGCAGGTCCAGGAGGGGTGAATTACCTAAATCGGTGTGGTCGTTTACTATATTTTTATTATTATTTATTGCCTTTTTAATTTCTAAATTTTCCAATTTATTTAAACGTTTGCCCTTGTTTTCTACGTGTAAAATTTTTGTATTATTGTGTTCGAAAAAATGATTGTTTGTAATACAATGTTGGGAAATGCCTGTTGATTTATGATTGTATTTAATTGATCTGATGTGTTCTTTAATTCCTGTATTAAAACTGCGGCCAGTTTGTCCTATATATATATTGCATCACAATTAGAACAGTCTATTTGATAGATACCATTTTTTGAATATTTTCCTATTGTGTCTTTATTGTTTACTAGATGTTTATGGAATTTGTTCGGATTGTGCATAGCTTCGTTAATATTTAATTTTTGAGCCTGTTAGAAACTTTATAGCTAACTCTACCTATATAATTGATTTTTGACCATATTGTTTTTTCAATTGATGCCTTTTGTTCGTTGTACAAAAGATGTTTTACATTTTCTTTTTGTTTTCTCTTTAAAATGTTATCGACAAATTGCTCCGTGTATCCGTTTTTTAGGGCTATAAATAAAAACCAATAAATTGTGAAACAGTTACCAAGCGTTTTATTTTATTAATAAACTATTAATTTTTAATAGTTAAATAAGTTAATTTTTCTACCATCCTCTTGAAAAAACTCGTTGCAGATTACTTGTTGTATCTATTTAATATTAAGTTAGTTTGGGATTTTTGTTGTGAAAACATAGGCAACGAGAAAGGGGCAGTTTCTGTGGTGCTTGTCTGTTTTATATAAACAAACGGTTAAATCAATTCGGAAGGCGAAAACCGCAATGGATTTCAATTGATGAATTCACAGACAGCGAAGGAAGGTATGTTATAGATGTTTTCTTTAGTAATTATAAATGTAAATTTAAAACATTATCCAAAATGTAAATGGACCTTCCTAGCATTTATTTTAATTATTGAAAATGTATAAAATATTTCGAAAATATAGAATCTTTTAGAAATTTTTTAAATTATTCAAAATTATATTTCAAATTTCATAGTATTTATACCGGAATCTTTTAAAAAATTTAAAAATTTCGCTTTAAGTTGAAAATAAATTTAAATTTTTTGAAAATTTGAACATTAGAAAAAGTTTCAAATTATTTTGGAAACTTTCGTAATTTTTCTAAATTTGAAATTTCCAAAATTTAGTAATTATTGTAAATTTTTGAAAATATTTAACGTTTTTGGAAAATAAAACAGTTTAAAAAAGTTTTAGATAATTTTTGAAAATCATTTTGTAGATTTTATAGACTTCATAAGAAATTCAAATATTGTGTGTGTTACATGTTCTGAAAATTAATAGTATATTATGCAACAAGTTTTAGAAACGGCATTTTAGTCACGAGTTTTATTAGGCACGAGCGGAGCGTAGCGGAGCAAGTGTTTATTAAAACGAGTATCTAGAAAAGTTACTAAAACGAATTGCATACTATACTTTTTCTACGACCATCACAAAAATACTAAAATTTGGAAATTATTTTATTATCTTAAGCAATATTAATTATTTTGACAGATTGATGACAAGTGACGACTAACTTGATTTTCAGTTGATTTTCAATTGATTTTTGCGATTAAAAACCTAGAGCTAACTTCAGCCCATGACTAAAGCGCACAAAGTCACGGCTTGTCAAGGTGTGTTTAAAAGGTCACTTAGCGTCATGGAAACATAGGCGATAAACGGCATTTTAAACACGGAAGTAGAAAAAGTATTTTAAAAATTTTTGGAAAATTTGAAAATTTCTGGACGTTTAGAAATTTTCTACATTATTGACTATTATATTGCAAATTTTATAGTATTTACACTGGGTGCTTTTCGAAAAATTCAAATATTTAGTTTATTTACATTGTTTCTAAGTTGAAAATATTTAATTAATAAATTTAAAACATTTCTGAAAAGTTTGAAATATTTTGGAAACTTTTGTAATTACTGTAAATTTGAAATTTTAGTAAATGTTTGAAAATGTTAAACGTGTTAATACGTGTGGTAATTTCGATAATTTAAAGTTTTTTAGAAAATTCTTGAAAATCAGTTATTTATGAAAAGAAGTTTTTGTAAGTAAATTTTTGAATTTTATCTACAATTCAAATTCAAAAATTATAGTACATTTTGAACATTTCTGACAAATTTTTCAAAAGTTTATAAAATTTTGAACATTTTGTGAAAAATTAGAACAGTTTTGGAAATTTTAGAATCTCAAGAGATGGAGGGATACTCTGGAATAAAACAGGCTGAAAGCTTATTAATGAAGAAGAAGAAGAAATTTTTGGTAACTGTTGATTTTTTTTTTAATTTAGGAACTTTTTTGGAAATTTCGACAATTTTAAAATTTTGTATGAAACTGAAAAGTTTTGAATGTTATGATCAAAATTTTGAAAAATATTAAAAATCTTTCAGAATCTTGCATTTTTGAATTTCGAATTTATAGTATATTATATTTATATTTGCAAACAATATTTTTTTATTATAGTTTGGTGATTATTCACTTACACTGTTCAGGTAAATGACCAAAAGAAAACCTTCCAGAGGTGTTTACCCAATGGAAAGTGGTTATTATTGTTATTCAGTTAACATGTTCTAGCCGATTTTAAAGCCAAAATTTCGGAAAGTTTGAAAAACAAATAACGATGGCAATGGAGAAATCGCTTTTGCGCAGATCGGGCTATTCAACATGTATATAATACCAATGAATCGAAGGTTCTATTAGAGCGTGTCCATATTTTAAGCAGAACACCTCCCCCCTTTCTTTTTTGCGGACCAACCTCATGTTATTGCGGTCTTATCCCTGTGGAATTGCCAATTTTGTGTTTCTGCTTTAAGGAGTCCGGTCTGTAATGTGTACACAAACTCTGCAGTGTCAGCTTTATCGTTCTTCGAAGGCCCTTAAACCTGCTTATTAGTCAAAGTGTTTGCGATAAAATTACCTTTCTTTTAGGAATAACTTATGTATCGAGCAGTAAGCCTAACGCGACAAACACTTCACAAAATGATCGCATTTGTTCAAATGCTACATGATGATGACAATACCTTCTTATAATTATTAATCCGTATAGCGAAGAAGGAGAAAGTAGAAATAATTTAACTGGGTTTCTCGCCTACTTGTATCCGAAATTTTTAAACAAAATTTGTGCATTCTTCTTTCTGGAAATAAAAACTAAACTGACATTTGTATGGCATAGTTTGTTTATTTTGTTTGACAACAGTTCCAATTTCTACAATGTCTAAATAATAATAAGCGTTTTGGTGCATTTTTTACTAATTTTCTACATTTTGACCAACTCTGTAATCACTGTGCCGCAGTTTAAATTTTTTTGAATAAATAATCCAAAAGAACTTTTTCTTTATTCACTGATAAAAACTTGTATTGCTTTACATAACCAACGTTTTAAGAAAAACGGAAAAATACAGCTTCATATTGGCAGACTCAGAATTCAAACAATCACAGTAGTTTCTTTCCAATTAATTTGATTTCTTTTTAATATTAAAAACAATTCAAGATATTAGGTGTTAGTCCCGTTAAGACAATGTGAATAGTTATTAGTAGAGTTGGGCAAATGCATATTTGCATCTTTTTTCCTATTGATCGTAAAATGTTAATTTTTCGTATATACACGTTTCGTGATGTTTAGAGTCATAAAAAGTAAATTTTATTTTGCATATTTGGCATATATTACAACTTTACGGCATACGGCATATATTAGTGCATATTTTAGCTTTTAATGGCACGAAAATGCATATTTTAGCAAAAAAAAATAAAATTTCAAATAAATTATGAAATAAAATATTCGTAGTTCTTAGAAGAAATTGCACAATGTCTTCTAGTGAAACCACATGAACCCTAGACTTGCACTTTCTAAATTTCCAAGTAGGGGTAAAGGAAATAAAGGATTAACTGACAAAGGTTGCATTATTTGGGTAGGTCTTATTCCTTAGGTACAAATTTCTTTGAAAATAATATTTGGAAATTTTTCTTATACTTATTCTTAGAAATAGTTATTTATAATTTTAGTGCTTGACTAGTTCATTTGTTGCCTTGACAGAGAGCTGTAAAGTGTAATTGTCCAGTCTATACCCTGAAAATGACTAAAGTTGCTAGTTCAAAAAACGATTTAATTAAGAAGTGGTTGAAGCCGTATACATGTTTTAAATACGATGGAAGTGTTGTGTTGTGCGTCATCTGTGAAAAAGAGGTATTTATCCGTTTATTTTAATTTTGAATTAAAAAAAACTGTTTACTCTGTTTAAAGTTAAAAACTTCAAACAAGCCAAAACAGTGAGTTAAAAATTTAATACTAATTTGTTATTTTATTTTGTAATTAAGCAAACAATTTAAGAATAAAATTAGAAAGTTTTTTTTGTGATATTGCAAAGGATATGGCACAGGCCACAGGGCACATTCAATTATTTTGCTTTGTGTAAGCTGTAGTAAATTGTATTTAAATATTGTTTTTACAGATAAACGTTAATAAAAAAAATCAACTTGATCAGCACGTAGCCACCGGTCCGCATCAAAAAAGAAAAAATAATACAAACGAGCCAAAACAACAATTATTGCTGAACTGCTTAAATAAAAATGTCAACAATTTCAACGACGATTTGTGTAGCATGATGGTTTCATGCAACATTCCATTAAATAACATGGACGTTCCCGAATTTAGAAATTTCTTAGAAAAATATACAAAACACGTCGTTTCCCGGAGAACAGCTTCCTGAACGTGCATTCCAAAATTATACGAAGAAAATCTTCAAAAAACAAGGAACGTTGTTTCGAATAATTGTATTTGGTTTAGTGTTGACGAAACCACCGATGCTAAAGGAAGATATATAGCGAATTTTATTGTAGGTGTTTTAAACAGCAGTCCTTCTTCCAGTTATTTAATTGCTGTTAAACAACTAGAAAAAACCAACAATTTGACAATTTCACGGTTTGTCAATGAAACCCTTTCGTTACTTTATTTGCCAAATCAAATACCACCAGAAAGGATTTTATACATGGTAAAAGCAGGTCAAAATTTAAAAATCTTTTTCCCAAATTTAATTCATCTAACTTGTTTGGCCCATGCGATGAATAGGGTGGCCGAAGTGGTTAGAACTGAGTTTCCTTTAGTCAATAAATTAATTAATAACGGAAAAAAGGTATTTTTAAAAACACCACTTCACGTCGAAGTTTACAAAGACTTGCTTAAAGATGTGCCCTTACCTCCACAACCAATTCTCACCAGGTGGGGAACGTGGATAGAAGCCGCTCTATTTTATTGTGAAAATAACAGTGAATTTAAAAATGTTGTTAACACCTTTGATTCAACTTCTGCTCAGTCTAGAGCAGATTGTCAAGATATTTTAAAGTGTCCGGAATTGCAACCTCAGTTGTCCTACATAAAGGCTCATTTGTCGGAAATTCCTAGCATCATTAATAAATTAGAAACACAAAACCTGCTTCTCACTGAATCTTTAGAATTAATCGAAAAATTTCATTCAATTTTGAATAAAAATAAAAATAAAATATACAAAAAAGTTAGCAGCAAAATGGACGATTTAATTCAGAAAAACAGCGGACTTTCAACTCTGAATTCCATAAAAAATATTTTAAATGGAGATTTCTTAAGCAATGGCCACAATGGCGAATGTTTTGCAGTTAAAAATTCACATTTATTTAAATATTGTCCAGTAACTTCTTGTGATGTAGAAGTTTTGTTCCAGCTACAAAAATATATTGGAAGATAAGCGGCAAAATTTTCTCGTTGACACCATTGAAAAGCGCACATGATTATTTATTGTAATAAATAGGTTGTGTTATTTATTGATTTTACTTCTACCTGTATTTTTGTATATGCAAATAAAAAATGCAGTTTTAACTGAAACTAATAATGCGTTTCTATATTATGTAAGCCCTTTTGATTTTTTGAATGTTGACTGTTTGTAACTAAAAATAATAAAAAATCTTTAATTGTATTTAGCTTTTTCTTTCAACGAAAAATTACATTTGATGCAAAACGTGCTTTAACTCATATAATAATTACTAGTATTAAACTGCAAATTCAAATAAACATCAGATTTTCATATTAGGCACTAAATAAACAAACTAATTTTTTTTAGTGCATATCGCAAAAGGTTACTGCATATTCTTGCATATATTGAAGGTTTTATGCGGCATATTTTAGTGCATATATTGACGGTTTTATGCGACATATATTGGTGCATATATGCACTATCTTTACAGCATATTTGCCCAACTCTAGTTATTAGCAGGCCGACTTGGGTCAATATTCGGAGAAGCTATTACATTTTCACAGCAGCAGTTTTAGAAACTCTGGAATAGTACTATTACAGGCCAATATTGTTAACTTCTTTTAAATTACCTTTTTGTATATTTAAATGACATTACAATTAAAAGCAATTTTATTCAAAGATTTCAAAGAAATACCGTGCGAAATTTAAAAAAAAAACAAAAAAGTGAAACACGTTTTTACAGAAAATAATTAGGTCGTTAAAAACTAAAAAACGTTATTTGCTACTTTAAATAAAAAAATACTGTGAGATTTTGTATTTTAATAACGCGAAATAATGCGAAATGCGCTATACCCAAGTAATAAACCTGAAATTACGTTAAAGTTCTCTTTTAGAGTATTCAGCTGAAAACACTTCGCAAAAGCCTGCACGAACCCTCCAGTTCATAAAGTTTAAATTTTATACACATTTGCACCTGCCATAAAATGCATATTTTATAGTCGACTGAATATAGAGATCATTCGTCTGAAAATAATCTCACGGTTTTCGTCTAAACAAGGCAAACATGGTTATTGTATAAAATGAACTTTGGGAAAAAGAAAAAGAAACGAATCAGAAGGAAAGTTTCGGAAGAAACTTTAAAGAGCTGAAAATTATTCTACTAAATTGCAATCTCACGAGGATGCTTCTGAAAGTCGCTATTACGATAGCACATGTAGCAATGATAAGTCTTAGAGGAAGAATTTAGATCGTGCGAGTGAACCCATTCTTCGAGATTTATGGCTGTGGTCAACGAGGTGGAAGTTAAGGCGTAATTGAACCATATGTGCCCGCAAAAATTCCTCCCGGAGGGAAATTAGATTAAATAAAACGGGAACATATATCACCGATATTACATTTATCGCACGCTCCTAAAACCGGAATCGTAAATTTTGCCGTTATTCGGCCACACCGTTTTTTTCCGGAAAGAATAGAAGTAATTCGCTTTCTGGTGGATGGAAGTAAGTAAAAAATATTTCAGCTGCGACCTACTTACTCCGTCCTACATTACTCTTGATTAAATCACACAGTCCTTTATTAGGATGAGGTAGAGTTGAAAAAGCGCAGCAGCTTTTAACGGCCACTCAACGGAGCCAGAGCCAGGTGGAAACTACTAGCGAACATTTGTCACCGGGCGACGAAGCCGAAGAGGTTTTAGTTACCACTTGAACTATATGGGTTTTAAGTTGGAATATATATGGTTAGAAAACATTTTCAATTCTCAGCCCCGCTGAAACTTCGGATGATTTATGGAAACGTCGCCGCCGTAACTCATCTCCAGCGCGTTATAACTTCCTCAGTGAATATTTTATGATTGGGCGAAGCGAACTGTATATCTTATCTTAGAAAGTATAGTGGAAATGATATAAACTTCATGCGACAAAACAAGATAACGACCAAATAAAAGAACACGATGCGAAACTAAGCCATTCCTCTAGGTGGAATCTCCAACCGGAGCATACTGCTGCTGCCAAACCTGCTTGAAACTTCAATTTTAAAAACACGAAATGTGCATAGCTACAGTATTTTACTTCGCTGACAACCGCAAAATGCATTTTTATTCCGTTATTTGCATTGCATCTTTAACCAACGAGCTAAAATAAAGAAATTCAGAGTTTGTTAAATAAAATAGCAAAGATAGTAAGTATTACGTACAAAACCTACCGCAAAAATTAAACACCTACAATATTTAAAGAGATTAAAAAGTCACATAATCTAAGAAGCTTTAAAATAGTTTATTATTTAGCAAAAATCCTTTAAAATAATAACATTCCTTTTGGCACCAATCAAAGAAGAACAATTTTGTTTCCAAAATCGTTGTCTCTGACTAAACTTCACAAGAAAAACATGTTTCGTTTTTAAAAACAATCAAATTTTAGGTTTAAGTGTTGGCCCCGTTTTATTAAAAGCACATTTTTTTGTACATCTAATAAGACATAATCAAGTAACGTAATAACATGTTTTAAAATGAAATTAAATAAATCTCTCAGTTCAGATTTTTTTTAAAGGTGAGGTCTACTGATATAGTTGTTTAGTATGTAGCACCAAATATTCACAAACAATTTCCTTTTAGAACAAATTCTCGATTCCACTGTCAATAAGATCAATTATGTATTAGTGATGAAGGTGATCGTTAAGATTTCTTTATTTTATTGTGGTAAAACAGAGTCGTTTAGCAACAAATTAATAGAGTGAAAACTTTTTGCTTTTAAATTGTCCTTCACACAATTTGAAAGATCTTGTAATCGTGCAGTGTCTAAGATATTGTTATTTGCAAATTTTAATAGTATAAGATTTTAAGTTGGTATAAACAACAGTAAACCTTTTAAAGTAATTATTTATTTTTGTGCTGCAAATGTTGGTGTTATAAGTGCGGGAACCGTTTATCCAGAATTTGTACGCCAGTTGTGTGGAGTAAAGTTGCAAATTTAAATTATTCCCGCAATTTTACTTATACTAATACTTCTTTTAGGGACTGCTTATAAATTCCGGGTGTTGTACAAATTGCGCAGGTAACTGAGTACTCTGTACAAGAACGGCGTGCTATCACTCATTTGTACGCAATACTCTTACTTTGACTAGGTCTCGTTCTAACAGCGCCTTGGCCGTTACGCCTAATTTGCAAAGGACAATAGCTCCGCTTTCCAGTACGGCTGAGAATTTAACCCAATAACAGCGATTAATTCCGTACAAATGGATAATAACAACATGCGAAAAAAGCGTCTTGCCGCCGCCAATGTGGAAATAGCGCCGTCACTCACTTCAATCGGCTTTCCTGCAATAGCGTCTCAATCTTCACGCCTAAATCCTACCTGAGAGGGATAATAGCGCCACGCTTAATACGCTAATCAGATACACTGACAAGAGTGAGCATCGACGCCTAAGCCTCTTTGATTTTGGCAAAGTGCTTCTCGTAGCCCAAAACCCACAATTATAATATTTAACTATATAATAATACCAAACTCAGTAATCATTGAGAATCGGAAAGATTAATCCCTTCTTTTCTGGAAAATACTCTTTTATTTAAATTCATGTTCAACCCTCAAGAGGTTGGACTTGTTTGTTTTTCCAATAAAATTGCAGCCCCACTTTCTTTTAATTTTTGATTAGATAGAAGTATCAATATATATTTGTCTCACACTCTCAGGCTTTCTTGAACACTTGTGCTGATTAAAATAATCCACACAACAAGCGGCAAACTCGTTGATACATGTCAACATGTGTTTTACAATCCTGGTTTATTTAGATTTATGTACAAAAATGTGTGCAGCTGCCCTAAGACGACTACCTGTTTAAAATTAACTAAAACTAAATCACAGCGATTTAGCCTAAGTCAAGCGATCACTATTAATTAAAGTCTGTATTTGCTGGAAGAAATATGATATTCTTGTAAATACATCAAAGTTATTAGACAAGTACATTGTCTTCAGGGAGCTCACACTTAAAAGTATAAAACTATACAATTAAAACAAAATTAGATGCAAACTGTTTATTCTCGGGGAGCGCACCTTGACAATACTATTCTAGATCTGGAAAGTTACACAATAGTCATTTAACCTTAGTAGATTTGTATTTAATGACATGCAGTGAATGTTCCTAGCCTTTAAAGGACTTGTACCAAATTTCAGTATTTTATCTTAAACTGGAGTTACACAAAAAGCCGTTTTCTTTGTTAAACACTTTCCTGGACTGTAATTTACCGAAGAACCGCTTTTTGATATACGTAAGCTAGGCGCAACCTTTTGATTTGGTTTCTAGAATCTACTGTTTGTGTTCTCAATAACGTGTAAACGAGTAAACTTTGAAATTTGTAGTTTGGGTTGCGTACCTCATTAGGCTTGTTTTACGCGTATCCCCTTTTGCTTATAGTGTCATGGACCGCCTGTTGACGCCTTAATTTTATTAATTATTTGGGATTACTGTAATTATCATATTTCACTACTATACTATACTCCTACCACTAAGTTAAGTTATTTAAAAACTGTACCGTTAATAAATGAGCAAATTGATCTCTTAAATTCTCCTCTACTGAACATTTTGGAATCTGCAGACGATTACCAAGATAAATAACATAGTTCTATTGCTATAACAACACTAACTGTTTACTTTTTCATATAACCTTTGACAATGGCATGTAAACATGCCGAAATACGTATAAGTTTAAAATAAATAAATATTGGTAAAGTAATTAAGTATTTTCCACCAGTTCGAGTGGTCCAGTTGTAGAGAATCAGGCTCACAATGCGTGAGTTCTCGGTTCGAATCCTGGAAGAAGGAGAATTTTTTTCTGTATTTCTGTGGATCGGTATCGAGCTCGGTAACCATTCGACGTTGGGTTACAATTAACGGCGCTTGCCTTGATTACTGACTGACCAGGATAAGTAACAAAGTCATAAACAACATAAAAACATACAATTAAACACATTTGTGTGAATGACATTGAATGAATGTGCATGAAGGGTGGCATAAACTTCAGGAGCGTAGCGGTCTAAAGGCCAAAAGGCCTATTACACAAGCGAAGAGCCTTCCCGGAGTGAAAGAAATCGACACCTTCGGGTATAGGAGGTGAAAGATTAAAAAAAATATACCTATAATCAATAATTATAGACTTCAACGAAGTAAAGCTAGAATTTATAAATAAATATGTATTAAGTTTTACAAAATGTAATAATAATTTCCTACCCATTATTAAATATCAAAATAGTGTTTAAATCATCTTCATCTATCCATGTCTCGGCCCTTCTCATAATAATACTATCAAAAATTGTGCAGCTGCAGCACCAAAAAGAAGGAACTCTAATACTGAAACAATTAACCTTGTTTGCTTCTCTTATTAAATTTACTTTGTTCAAAACTCAAACTCAAGCTTCCAATCGATGAATTGCTAATCATAACAGTGATGCTATGTTGAACAAGACGTCGAACAAGGGTTTCGAAGACACTTCTCGGAAGCGAACAAAAAGGTTATACTGCTTACAAACTTATATTCAGAGAAAACCCTCCTCGATGCCCATTTTGAATCAAGTTGCTGCTTAACGCTCAGCACCTTCTTTAAATGAACCTGTTGTTATACTAACATCTTGTTATTTCTTTTAATCGTTTATTATTAACTTCTTCGTTTATGCTAAACCACGTTGTAATAATAATAATTATTTAAAAATAAAGCCGTGTTATCTTTGAACTTAATGGTATCATATTTTATAAATTTAATAAAGATGTGACATTCGCTGTTTGGTGGGTTTTTTCAGGTTCAAGAATTCTCATTCGCATTTCTAATTCCCACACCATGTCAAAATTCTTTAACAAATTACGCTTCGGAAACTGCTTTTCATCTTCATCGGACCGGATTAATTTTGTTGAAGCTTCTGAATTTGCTGATCCGACAGCAACAAAACCTTTTTTAGGACGGCTTAGTTCATATCTGTGATTCTTGTGTTGTTGGCATTTAAGTATCAAATACAAATTTACGTTAATTTTCTACAAGCTTCATATTTTATCTTGCAAATTTGTAGAACGTTGACAATTTCTAATTTATATGTTAACTGCAAATTAAGAGAGTTTCACGAAGTGCAAGTCATATTATTAAAACCATACTGTAATTTGGTTAGAATCAAAGTAGGTTTCAACATAATTTTATCCCTTTATACAGAGCCTTCATTAATTACTGATACCCACCTGACCACAAAATATAGGCAACCCAACTTACACTGTTGGTAAGCCTTTTATCCAAAAATTCCCAATCCGTTTGTTAACTTATCAAAGCTTGCTTGTTTACATACATAACCTCACTTTGAGTGTTGAAAATGACACTTACAGGGAGTTTTTAGTTACCACGAGTACCAGTCCTGAACTGACTTTAACATCTAAATCTAAAACTCCCTAAGTCACTGCGGACCAAAGCTCACGTGGGTATCAGTAATTAACGAAGGCTCTGTAGAATTGCATTAATATTCATGAAATAAGAGCAAATAACGTATCTGATGAAAGTGGTCTTCGGGTAAAACATTCCCTTACCAATACGAGGTGCAATTCCCTTAAAAATCTTTTTTCTGTGCTTTTTCTCTTTTATTTATGTATTTGCAACCTTTTTTTGGACAGCTCCTCTATTATTTGAAATATGTGACGCAGAATATTTTAGGAACATTTCTGAGTGGGAAAAAATATATTTTAATCACTTCTGTTAAATAAGAATGCCGCGGGAAGATAAATGAACGATAAAAGATAACTTACAAATAGAACATTATGGAAATTGGACCTGGAATACTTGCAATGGTGAGAAAGTACTCTACCTCATGACCTGCTGTTATTTCATTCAAATTAAGTCCAGCATGTAACTTGACAGAACTCTGCAGAAAATATACATTTCTTAAAAAGTACAACGCATTTATGACTAGTAACTTTTGAGTTTTAGATGAAATATAATGCTTAAAAGCAATTTGTATTAAACTTTGAGGGCTTAAAAATATTTTCAAAGTTTGTTTTAAGCAATTGTTTTTATTACTATCAATCGTAACACTGAACCTAACAACAACATTTCAAACAAAACGGTGGTCTCCAACCACCCAGTTTAAGGCCTGAGTAGTTTTTCCCCGTCGGGTCACCCAAGTGTAGTGACTAGGCAAGCACGTTTATAGCCACGGCCAAGAACCGGGGATCCCGTGCCAACAAACGCACTGACGATCAGGTCGTCCCGCCAACCGATATGTATATCTTAAGTCTGCTGCAAAGGGTTTCACGCGCTTATAATTTTAAATAAAACGTTATTTTCGGCGTTGAAACGTTCCAGCTCATTTTGGTGCAATTTTTTGACCTACGTTAATTACCCAAAACTCCGGAAGGGTTGAAGGGTTTCAACGTACTTCCATACCGAATGCAGCAATGACAAGGGTTAATTTCTGCGTTGAACAGTTTCAACCTGTTTTGAACCCTTTACCCCTAGTTTTCACACTAGCTACCCTAATAAATTTAAAAAATATTAAAAATCTTGCTTGATTCTGAAATGTATTCATGAAGTGCGTAATAAATTATTTTACGAGATTTCCAATAGAAATTTCAGTTTACTCAACAATATTATTAGTAAGTTGAAATTTATTTAGTTTCCAATTAGTCCAAGGCACGGATTTTATGCAAATGCGTATTTGATAGTTTTGGTATGCCAAAAAATGCTGTTTGTATTCATATCTAACAGAGTATAACTAATTGAAACTTTTAAAACAAATTTAATTGGCATATTTTTTGGTTTTTGACTGAAAATTTACGAAATCTGTGACTGTCCAATGTTGGAATTAACATCTCAAAAATTTTAGCACGGTACGCATATTATTGTTCCAAACATTTTGGAATAAATATTTTTTTTTATTTGAAGCAAGTGGTACGAGGTTTTCAAAACAATGCTTTCCCGTTGCACTAACAACATCCAAGCAGCTTAAACATCGTCTATGTAAAACTTCTCGTTACTCTACCTAATCTTGTTTACTTATAAGTATCTACCTTTGACGATCCGCCACTGTACTAGAGAGAAAATATACTCTTTTTTTCTCTACTACTAGATGTTGGTTACAAACAAACTTTGCGTATTGGAATACACGGTACACGTCTACATAGCTAGCTAGCTAGATATAAATTGTCTTTTTTTTTTAAGAAAGAATTACATTGGCATTGTTGTCGTTAATTCTCTTTAGCATCCCTTGAACAATGCAAATATTTAATTCTGTATTAAATATTTACTTTTATCATAACAAATATTCCAGCTGATTTTAATGTGAATTTTACGAAATTTCAATAGATATAATTTTGTACGTGGCATGAGACTGGAAACCCAATACTCATGATTCAGTAATTATTGCACAAACAATGATTACAATCTAATTATCTGTGATGGAAATAGGTAGATACTGTTATAATGTCGCCAATGCGATGCTGTTCAACACGAAACTATATTTAGCGGGGAAATTGCCGGTACAAAGCCCAGAACTTTTGTTTAAATTAAATTAGCTTTGCACCTATATGCAAATTTCAAGCACAAATATTACCTTCTTGTATACACGTCATATTATTTTAATATCTTATTAGCATAACGTTATTGTATTAAGGTAATTTCTTTTTGGACTTTAAAACAAGAATTAAACAAGAACTCGGATTTTCTACTATTCAGATTAAAGCTTTTTTTGTCTTGTCTTCAAAGGTACAATTGTCATTTTTTTAATTATATATCCAAAATCTATTAAGCGTGTTTTTACAATTTAATGAATTTTTAAAAAAGCTACAAGAAGTAAGAATTGTGTCAATTTAAAAAATCCAAGTCTTATGCTTGTAGACTTCTTTTCAGATTTTCAAACTTAAATTTACAAGTGACAATTCTTATTGCTATTTTATGATGCGTAATTAGCTTTTCACTTTTCTGAACTGTAAATACGACTGTAAATACAGAGTGGCTAGAAAAACTCCGGCCACTTTTCTTGCGGCGGTTAAGAGATGGCGCTTTAGTAAAGAAAAATTAAATTAAAATACTGGCAACAACGCAGAATCCAAGACGTTTTAGTTGTTTTGATTTAATATGGGGCGTATTTAATAACTAAAACGTCTTGGATTCTGGATTCTGCAAGAAAAGTGGTCGGGGTTTTCCTAGCCACTCTGTAGGTACATTGTATTGTGCTTTACAACTCTCAAATGTTGATAGAATTGCATGTGTAAACTGTAACAATCCAAAACGTCTATATTTTAAATCTAAAGCTCTTCCCTCTGTCTCGGCTGTTAGTGGCGGGGGAAACCCCGCAGGCTTCCATAGTACGCAGTATTCGGGTGCAATGAAAACAATAGAAGAGGAGGATATTATAAAATGCATAAAGGCCCGAAAAAAACAAACAACTAGGACACATATTAAGTAGCAAGAAAAAGATCCATCTATAAGAACACCCACAAACTGAACATCAGGTGTAGGAAGACCAGGAGCGAGGCACAAATCAATATGGTGGGACGAAGTGTCAGAAAATATACGGACAATGCAAGTCAGAAATTAAAAGGAAAAAGCTAAAAATCAGAAAGGATGGAGACATATAGTCGTAGAAATGAAGTCACACATCAAGTTGTGAAAACGCCAGAAAGGATGAAGAACATGGGGAGTAATCCATTTTAGAAAAGCGGCTAACTTCAAGATGATGATGACTGTAACATATTCTGCTAAAACCTCATTCCCGAAGCGGACGCAAAGAACGAACAAAGCTTCTGGACCACAACCTAACCCATCAAAAAACGGAGCTGATGCCGCTGTTTTAACTAACATGTAACTAGCCTTTATGTCCCACTGCTGGGCACCGGCACTCTTCTCTGCCACTTACTCTCCTTAGCGCTAAGGTGGAGTACGGGGGACCTACAGTTTAATGTCGAATCCGAACGACTAACTTCCAGAGAAGGTTTTAGGCATTAAGACCCCACCGCTGCCTACACCGGATTGGGGAATGTGAGTGGCGGGTTGCGGCATAGATTTTTTATTGCTGCATGGCTTCGGCAGGGAATCGAACCCTAGAGCTTTAGCGTTAGAGGCTGAACGCCCAACCTTTGAGCTACCGCCACTCTATTTAACTAACATACGCTGACCTAATCGCAGACAAAAACTCCGATATTTTATTTACTTGCGGTATTTATTTTGTTAATACATTTTAATAACAATAATATAATACCTACCTGCCTACTACATTCAGCAAAACGAACAACGGCGTAGGTACACTAATTAGAATTTACGTTAACTTTTACAAGTTGTGCTTTGTAGAACGCTAACATTTCATAACAGAAAATAACATTTTAAGACTTCATACTGAGTATGAATCCAGCAACTTTGCTAATTTTTATTTTGCTGGGCTAGTGTCATATACAGGGTGCCCAGAACTCGCGGAGGAGCTCTTAACTCTAGATTCTATTCTTTAAACTGAGACTTCTTTACCAAAAAAAAAATTTCTACCCTCAATGGTTTTCAAACCGCAATGAAATGAAGCCGACCAATAAGAGACGGTTTATTAATTGAAGATAGATACATTAATATTAAATGTATGCGTGTCTTAGGAAACAAGAATAATTGTTAAATTTTGCAAAAGTTAGTATAAAACATCTGGTCAACTTTAGTTTTTAACATGAAAAGCATTTAATCGCTTACCCACATGCAATATTCCTGATTTGAACGCCGCCGCAGGTTTGTGATATCTTGAGACAATTAGTAACCAGTTAAAGAATCAGCATTTCACAATAATCTTGAGAAGAATACATCCCCCCCCCCAATTGCACAAATCTTTTAAGCTAATTCAGAATGAACTGTCACGTTGAACGTCTGTCACTAAGACATTGAAAATTTAAAGTCGGCCAAATAAAAATTCGACTTATTTTATATGACGCTTTTAGTTCAGTTACCATATATAAACAACTTTTTTTATTTTTTCTACCTTCACGACTAGTTAATTAATTCTTCTGTGATTGGTGGACTTAAATTAGCAATAACTCAAAAAGTATTCTAGTTGGAAACATTTTTCATGGATAAATCGAGTCTATTTAAGGAAAAGAATTCACAGTTAAGAGCTCCTCCGTCAGTTCTGAGACACTCTGTATAAACACGTATAAATCGCGGACATGATTCAACATCACAGAGAAGATAAACATTTTTTAGATACTTTGTTGGTTACACTTATTAAGTTAATATTTCTGTACGAACAGTGGCGTAACGTCAGAGTTGAGGTCTCTTTTCTTACTCATTTTATTTTATTTATTGATTTTTATTTTGTTTGCAGGTATTCTTGTGTCAAGTGTAAAATATAAAACAGACTCATATATTTATTTAGTTACAAATAAATCATATAATCGTAAAAAAAATTACACCGACTAAATGCTTAGAATTATTATTGCTGTACGAACAGTGACTTCACTTCAGAAAAAAGGTTTTTCCCTTACCTGTGTTATTCAATTTATTTAACTCTTTTTTCGGTTCATAACACCCGAACGGAAACAACAATATATCCAAAATTCAGCGACAACATAAGCTTTTACAAACAAACTAAAACCGGAAACGGAAAGCTGAACATATTTTTTTATAGTAACATCATACCTTTAAATCCAATTTTCTAAATCTGAAAACGGAAACGGATTTAAAACCGTGGGGCAAAAACACGTTCTTTAAAACTCTGTCTCAAATTCGAGCCCACCATGGGGATCTCGCTTATTTAAAGAGATAGTTGGCTAAATTTAGGCAAAGTTGCTAAATTTAGTGACTAACGAGAATCTGCAAAGAAATTTAAAGTTGCCACGCTGGTTTTTCAGATATTTGAAAAAAACTGAAAAAACTGGTTTTCGTTTTTTATCGGGTGCTACCTTATTTACAAAAATTTTAGAAATCCGTAGAAACATTCTTAAATCAACTTTTTATTCTAAATGCATTGTATTGATAAAAAAACTTGGCTCCTATTTTACAGGCAGGTTCAAATTCTGATGCTGCAACTTTTTATATATTAAATATTTTAATTTTGCAAACAATGTGTATTACTTCTGTGTTAATTATCACTATTAAACCAGAATGCATCCCGATGTTTAGATTTGTCATTATTAAAACGTTTGCCTAACGTCTCACCTTACTTTTTACTGTCGTTGTCGGCAACTTTACTTCTTTTATTTGCTACTTCAATTTAATGAATATTCATTAAATAAAGCAATATCATCAACGAATATTAAACAACGAATATACTAAAGAATTGTTTAAAGAATAGCATTCCCGTAGTTTCTCTAATCCTGGAACACACTATATAGGTAAATTTTCAAAGAAATGAGTAGAACTTTAGAGCTCTTATGAGGGTTTGTGGCCCAACAAATATTCCATCTAAATTTATGGTTTAACTTCGCTTGGCGAACTGCTTTAAGTACAATTAGCGACATCTGTCGCTCTAGTCCCTTCCAATTCACTAGAATTAATTTAGTCGTTTACGTTGGGCGTCTGTATACAGAGTAAGTCATTTATGTGTCAACCCCCTTGTTCTTTTATTAACAGTTTGTCAAATAAAGTTTGTTCTCTAATAAAAGTTGTTAAACATAACTTAATTAATATATTTCATATGTACAGGGTGGCCTATATTCGTTGATGTTGCAGGCTATCTCGGTTAGTATTATCTCTGTTAATTCCATTTTGGCGCATAACTTAAGAACAAAAAAGGATAGCTAAAGTCCGTTTTTGCTATCGAAATATCCTCAAAAAATGGCCCATAACATGTTTATCGTTTTTTTTTAAATACTGCAATAATAACCGAGATAGCCTGCAAATCCAACGAATTCAGGCCACCCTGTACATAGAAATTTAAAAAAAACTGTGTGTAGCAAGCTGTTTTATTTGGCAGTATTGAAAAATCACCCAGCATATTCAGGTAAGAACCAACCTGTAGCTTGTCTGCCTTTTACAAGCATTTGCTCTTAAAGTTTGAGCCATAGTTAGTCGTAGGTTCTGCCTGTCTAAACAGGGCCGTGTAATTAGATTATTTGAACCTTGGGGCGGACATAAATTTGATCTTATGTATCATGTTCGTCAGGACAAGAATATTTAATCGGCATATGTCTCTGCAGCTATTTGTGAACCCGTACAAACTAGAGCAAATGCTTGTAAAGGCAGACAAGCTACAGGTCGGTCCTTACCTGAGTATACTGGGTGTAATCCCCAAATGACGACGTGGTCTACGTCGAAAGTAAATTGTATTATTGACTGTTCGATAACCCGCGAAAGCCTCAAAATATATATAAAATAACTACTTCGTCTGTTAAATAAACAAATTTCTTTGATCTAGAACGTCTAGACGCGGCCGCTTTGGCGAGACCGTTTAGGCGCGGGTACGTTCAAGAGTAGGAACGTCTTGACGCAGGGCCGCAGGGACGTTTGGGCGTAGAGACGTTTCGGCGCGAGCTTTTTGGCACAGGGACTTATATGTTGGGAAGTAAACCTAGTTAAATCGTTTTTCAATTTTTTAGCGGAGTTAACATTGTTTGCAATTACAATACCAGATACCATAAAACAAGACTACTTTAAAAAAATAAGGGGGTGTGAAGCGGTGCTCTACTTCAATATAGACGCGGTCGATTGAGAAAATAAAATTCCAATATCGAATAGCCTATATGCGCAAGAGGGATGTTCCCACTACCCCGCGGTCACTCCCACTATTAATTTTGTTGTTTTTGAAATTTGTATAAATTTGGAGTTCAAACCTATTAAGAAAACACCTCTAGAAGGCTTTTAATGGCTTAATTGAATAATCGCCAAAAACCGACTATTTTGGAAAAGTAATTTTAGGTTTCAACGAACAAATATTATTTGCAATTGGAAAATATTAACAATTAAATATCTTAATGTTCTTCTAAAATTTTTCAGTTTTCTTTATTTACAAAATTTCCAAAAATTTCCAGATATTCTAAAAGTTTAAAATCTTGAAAATTGTTTGTAAAAATTATTGAAATAAAGGAAAATTTTCTTTTTACAAATCTTTTAATTCAAAAAAAAATTTATTCAAAACTTTTAATACGTTTGATCATTTTCAAACATGTTTAAAATTATCAAGAATTTACAAATTTTCAAAAATTTACAAAATTTTAAAAACATTAAAAATATCATTAAGCGCTAGGAAGATTTCGGGGGGGGGGGGGGGGGCTAGCCCAGCAGCCTTTTCACCTTCCTCGCTATACGGAGTATAGGTAGAGGTAAGTTTTGTTTTATTACTTTGATGTGCAGAACCTTTCCTCAAAGTGTGTACAAACTACATGCGCATCTCGTAGAAACAAAACCCTTTGAATCAACTCAATTTTTCAGAACAATGTAATTATTTCGAAAACCGTTAGACTTATTAACTTTCAACAAGAGTACCTTTTAGTGTGTTTATAGTTAGGAAATCAGATTCCTAAAACAGGTTTAAAATGGTACAAACACAATATCATTTGGAAAAGCCGGCTCTGGAAAAAAATTGTCACGCAAAAATTAGTTTTTTTTAAGAATTATGAGGCCGTGCGTGAGCACGACTCTATGATTCCCATTCCACCCTTTACCCGGGCTCAGCGCACTTAGCACTATTCACCGGTCTAACATGCTCCACCCCGAAAGACATGCAACCCAACATACACACCACACACACTGTCCATGGTCACGTCGGGCTTAACTTATTCAGAAAAATTTCCGGCGGGCAGATGATTCGAACCTACTGCCGTTGGGAGTCTAGTTCTAGAGGTTGGGACTCTAACCACTAGACCACCCGCTGCCCCTGCAAAAATCAGTGGAAAACATGGATCTTAAATAATTATAATCGCAAAAAATTTGTCTATTTTATACAGGGTGTTTTTTTTTCATAATTACAAATAAAGCGTATTTTAAAGGCCCGTATCTACTTTGTGACTTTGTGCCTTATTTTTCAACCAGGAATCTAGTGTACTAATTATAAGAAACCGTTCTGAGACATCCTACATTTTCCAACTTTTAGATGGTTGCTTGCAGAAATGACCGTCAACGTTATTAGATTCAATTAACACATAAATTAGCAGGGAAGTAAAATTATCAAATTCAATAACTCCAAAATAATATTCAATGAACGCAATACTTTTCATTCATAATTTTATTTTACCGCCAAATTCAGTTAACAATATTTTCAAGTTGGCAGTTTGTGCAAATGGCCGTCGCGTCGTCAGTCTGGTACTCTTATGGAAATCATCCGGTATAACGTCAAAGGTACTATTTTTTAATCATTCAATTGCAGTTTTATTATAATATAATTGATTGTTGTTAAAATATTTATTATATTTTCATTTGCCATATAATAAGGTAAGTACTTTGATATTTTAGCAAAGTTTGTACAACTCCATCTAACTGATCGATTACATAAAGATTTAAAAATGCCATAATTTTTCTCAACAAATTTTTCCCCATCTGCCACTTTACCCTCAAAATTTTATCATACCATTAGCGTTACTCGTTGTTTCCCGTATAAGCTGAAAAGTTTGGGTTCGCCCACTAGCATGCTTTTACTTTGAAAGGATAATTTAGTTCGAGTCTACAGTGCTGTAGCACTTGCAATTTCATAAAAAGAACATGTATGTAGAGGAATAAAGTCAACCTGGCACATTTTAAATTCAAATTTTGATGTATCTAAAACCAGACGTGACGCATTATATAACATTTTTCATGGAAATAAAACAGCATGAAATACACCTCCAAATTTTAACGAAAACGTTTTCAAATATTTGTTCGATTCGGGCATCCTTCGTCAGACTTTCATTTTTTAAATTTTTTCAGTAAACAGCAAGATAATTTAATATTCGAGATTCAAAAATGTACCTTGCTTTTTCCAGGATATTATAGCGGGTCATTGTACTAGAGTTTTAACGCTTGTGTACTTAAAATGGCGGTGAAAAGTTTGTTTAACGTCACTTTTACATAAGATGACCCAATTAAAACATCCCATCAAGAAAATTGTAAGGAAAAATTAAGTGCTGTGGCGTGTTTTTAATTTTCTTGCAAGCACTGATGATACCACGAGCTTTGAACGAAATAATTGGGTCATCTCGTACAAAAACTGTTATTATGCAGCAAAAACAAAGAATATGACTTCGAGTTTCATTAGCGATCATGTAAACAAAACAAGCACGCGGAAATTAAAACTTAGTCTCCAGCAAGAACTTCAAAACATACTCACTAATGACGTACATATACCCCGTTTCAATGTTGGTATAGAAATTAGGCGAGTCTGTAGAAACTTCGCATCGATATCTTCCGGTAACTCCGGGCTGGACATTTCTTAAGACAACCTTGTTAGGGCTCGAGTTGCTCAGCTGAAATATATATTTCTCGTTAGTTTTAAGCCGATAATAATGTCGTTTCTTCTGATTGGCCATATCTGTACTTACATCTACGTCGATACCGGGAAGTGGAAATACTTGAGTGTTCGGCAACTCCTTGGGGAGATAGCGGTAAAATTCGCTCTGGCCCTTGTACCATTTAACCGTGTATAGGGGTTCACCTTCTAAATTGTAACGACAGTGGAGGGTCACGGAATCCCCAACAACTACCGCTTGCGGCACCGTCACTGATACGTCTTTTAGTGCCCAAGAATCTGTAAGATAAAACATACTGCTTAAGTTAAAACTCATAAACATGAAAATCGTTATTAAGAATACGGTTAAAACGGGAAATGTATGTTAAACCTTATAAACGTTATAAACTAGCAAGCTGTGGCCGTCGGACATTTCAATAACAACATTAACGCCTACTTACTCACACAAAACATGCTATTTTTGAGTTTTTAGACGGATTCAACTATTAACATTAATGAACCTACAAGGGAATTTTATTTTGGGAGCTTAAATTCAAGGATCAGCAACCCTGTGGGCTTCAACTCATGCATACTGAAACACTCACTGACCAGGAAGCTTGAAGCTCAGACTTATGAGCTGGCCGTGCTACAACTCCTTAACACATTAGTCATGGAAGATAGAGGCTTCGTATTACCAAATGATTCATCTGTACACTTTACTTTATGTTTCAAATAATACCCTTCCGTCCCTTGATCTGTTCAGTAATTTCTGTGAAAACATACCCTTTATTGACATTAAATAATACACCAAATTAATTCGTATCATCTGTTCCTTTCCCTTCTATTAATTTGATGAACTTTGTACTCCCTAAACAATTTCCCAAGTTTTTCCTGATTGCTTTATATGTAGTCTGCTAGTAAGGCCCCATGGGATATCTAATGATACAAATCAATATATTTCGGAGTGACCAAAGTTCATCTTTCGCCGTAGGGAGTTATTTAGACTATCTGGCAATAAACGACAGCTTTCGCTATACTTTCTTCTCTATCGCTATTTTGTTAGGTTGATTTGGATCTTGTAAATTAACGAATTTGTATTTTATGATGATTATTCCAAATCGAGGTTGCCTAGATGTTATTTGATTTTACTTCTAACCTTTTGTGTAGTTTAATGTTATAAGCGCTATCAACTAATCAAATATTCCTGAAATATGCTGTTGTAGAGTTATTTAAAATTTCCGTTTCCTAAGCGCTGTGCAAGTGTTTTCTGGCTCAACAAATATTTCAATGACTTTGGTTCATTATCTGTTGTTTTCATAATCTTCTAATAATACTTACATCGAACTATGTGCGTGTATTGCAAAATCAGTATGAACCTACCTTTAATTTTTCTTTTAAATATCATCGCGAAATAAGTCAATGTTTCCTCAAGCTGTTGTTAGTTTTCATTTAATTCAAAATTATTCTGCGATTTCTGGAGTACTTGATCATAAAATAGTCAAAGATACACAGACTGTTTTATATTTAAAACAACTACCCTATTAATACGCAACAGATAACAAAACCGTTTGAGTTTTGATGGTTGTAACAGTATTACTGCCAGGGTACCGGACGCAGTACCTACTACCGTTGATTGAAGTATTAGTACTAAATACTTCAATCAACGCTACTACTTTGTGATCCCATACCGGCCATTGGCGACACAGTGTCCACTTTGCGTATTTGGCCAAAACGGTTTTTGCGTCTACAACGGCCACCACTGAAAGTGGTCATGAAGTCCAACGTGGAGACAACTCCCTCTTGAGTCCAGCAGTCGCAACGCAATTCTTAACGGACATCAGTTCAGATTTCCGTAACTTTCACCTCGCACCATGACCATTTTGTCTACTAGTTATTGCTAAAAATGCGTGCAAAGTGACAGTTATGGGCACCCGAACTATTAAGTATTATAGATTCCAGATGCGATGTGGCCACCGGTGATGGCCGTTGTGTCCATGGTGAACGTTACGGCCACTTTCAGTGATAGCTGTTGTGTGTACGAAGATCATTGCGACTAATATGCAAAGAAAACAACACAACGCCAGTAGACGATATGTAACCACAAAATACATAGTGGGCATTGTGACCAGTGGGCGTTGTGTCCGGATCCCGAATATTGTATTTTTAAAACTAAAAGTTTTCGTGAAGAACTATTCAATAAAACTAAAAAATTTGACCTTGTTTAAGAACTTTGATTACGAATAAATTGATTTAATTGTTTAGTTTTGCTAAGAGGCAAGCAACCTTTTTTTAAGTGGGCGCTGCCTCACCCCCAATTACCTGCCCAGTTTGGCATTTTTAAGTTTTGCTATCCCTAAAAGTTGTAACGTTTGAAGTGTCTCCTGAAAGTGAGAAAAAGAAAACTTGAAATGCAAGTTTAGCTGTTTTTCCCTATTATTATTTTACGTGATACATATTAATAAAAAGTATCTGCACTTTACATCTAGATTCCCTTTGCCTGTCTTGCATTGTAGTGAAATGCTTGAAGAATTTTATGATCATTCGCTGCGTAGAACAATCATTTACATGACCATTATATAAGTGCCTTATTCTATTATACAGTAGACCGCTAAGCATTTCGATACCGATAAGCTTTAAGTTCACTGTAAGTTTTTGGGCAATTGGGAGCGTATCTACTTACCTCGCAGATGCAAGCGAGCCGATAGGTGAGACGCCGGGTTGTGGATTACAACTTTCATTAGGTTTTGTAGTCTGTATTTAATAATAAGAACAATAATACCTTACTACGTTAACAAAAGCACAAGTTGGAAGTAAGTGTCTATTTGATTTTACAAAACGTGTATCTGTAATACGAAATTTAGCTACAATAAATAAACATTTGTTAAGCACATCAGCCCGGTACCAATAAAACCCAGCATCGATCTTCTATTTGGATTTCTCCATGTTTATCGCCGCTATTCCCTTAATCAGCGAGATATTTGATAAGCAAAACATAATCTACCTTCGCGCTGACCAAAACTTGAGCTCGGAATACCAAGTTATGCAAATAGCTAACATTAAAGTTAGTGGGGCCCAATGTTGCTTTGCTGATGGGCGACAATTTTGATTTACGGAAAAAACTTCTCTAAACAAAGTCCTGCAACAAATTGCTGGAAAAAACACTGAAGAAAAAACTAACGCCGAAAATAATTTTTCAAAAAAAACTTTGTGAAAAACATGCTCCAGTAAACAGATTCATTAAGAAAACCTGGTACAATAGTCTCAAAAAATAGATTCTCAAAGAAAACACTTCCGTCAATGAACGTGTATGTTTTGCTGGTGGATCACTGTGTAACTACGGTACCAGAATTTTTTTTCAAGAGCGTTTTTAGTGGGATTTGTTTTTCTTATAAGTTTTCCGAAGTTATTTTTTGTGATTTTCACAAAGATTCCTTTTCGGGAATTTCGTGCTCATTTTTTCGCTAAATTTTCAAACAAGGTTCTTACAAAACATAAAACACTTCATTGAGCAATTGCGCCTCAGGGAATCATTCTCCCTGTCTCAACGTTCGATGGCGACGGGCTATGCTCTTAAATCGCGCCACAGCTCATTTAGTGTTATGTCAAGGTCCATAGAAATCAACTTTGCTGACAGTAAAGTTGCTTTTTACGAACCTTGTTATTATTTTTGCTGGTTCCGTCGTTTATGTAACAGTCACGTAGGGTAACACAGCATTTAATTTCAAAAGCTTGCGTTTTTTTAAAGAAGGTATCAAAAAACTTGGAACGTAGCCCACAGGTTCTGCTAGTATTTTATTTAAGAAATTATACAAGTAGTACTACAATATGGGTATAATTAATTATATAACAGAGTTTGGAGTTCGCTTTTTTTCTCTTTTCCATACTAAATATATTTGTTTACATGCATATGTTTCATACCAAAAGTGGTTGGTAGAAAAACTTAATTATACTCTAACTGTTATCCAAAACTTATCCCAACTTTAAATCAAATATCTTTGCAAGAAACGATAAATATGTAAAACTAGCTACCTTCCGTATAGCGAGGACGGTATAGACATCTTTCTGGCAGTTTGAACAAATTTTCAGGAAGGTTCGCTTCAATAAATTGAGCGTAGGTTATAACTGAATTCTGTTACACTAAATAATTTCGCAATTTTAAAACAATGTCAACAAACTTTTGTACGGTGATCATATTAATTAGAAAAAAATGTAAAAGTAATTATTTTTTACATTCCGCTTCAACCGGAATTGACGTCAAATATTTTATTTTACATGGAACGACTTGTATGTTTTCAGGATTTAGAAAGTGTTTTTAGTTCTCTGTAAAATGCTGTATAATTAATTGTCTAGAGCAGTGTTTCTCAAACTTTTGTCATAAAGAATCTTTTATTCTTAAAATTTCTTTAAAGTACCCCAATGAAATGTTATTGGCATACTAATATGAGTTTAGTTTTTCAGTAAAGGTATTTTTATAAAGAGGGTGTTCCAAAATAACAGTAGTCATTTTAAATACAGATAGCTGATCACAAAACATTAGAAAAAGTTCAGATAAAGATGTATCCAGAAATGCTTTCTTACGGAGTAACAGCCTGCCGACGATGAAGCACTTAAATCGCGCTTTTAGTATTTTTATTATTTATATTATTATCTCCGCCGTAAATAGAGATATTTGATTCAAATTTCACATGGCTATTTTTGTTTAAAACTATTAACCACAAGAGTAGATGGAAACTCGGCATATCTCATTTCCACTTAAGAATCTCTATCCACAAACAAACACAAATAGTCTGTAGTTGAAAGTCGTTTTCGACATAAATTTAATTTATGTAAAAAATCGAGTTGCCATGAAGATTGCCTTAAGATACGAAAATACTATTTAGGACTGTTCTTTGTCCCAAGGCATATATTGTATACTATTTTCCACGACCCCCTAAGAAAGCGTTTATATTCATTTACTGTGGTAGGTACGAAAATTAACGATTTTAAACGGGTGCGTTATTTTCCTAACTCACAAGTGTGTTAGGAAAATAAAAAGCGATTGAAAGCGGTATTGAATCGAATAGAAGCTATAACAAAACGGATACAAGTGTTTCTCAACTAATTTTGGAAATATCCAAAAGAATAATAATATAAAAGCGGTCCAGAACGAGTTTACAGTTATCATGGTAGAAAATGCCAATTATTATTAGTCAATATAAAAGCAGTCCAGTACATATTGGTACTACAGCGGAGGAAGATTCTAACCAAAGGCGAGTGGTGTGATTTTTGTGGAAACTGCAAACCAGAGAAGAGGGAGTTTATCATTCCACGATTGTCGAGTTAAGGATATAATTATAAAGAAGAAACAAAGATAAGTGTTCAGTTTAAGAATAGTAGAATAAAAAGAAATTTTTTGATTTTCATAAATTTAACCTCAAATTGACTTTTAAATAAAAAGCTGTTTGTAACGTTGATATTGGTTTGTGTAATATTTTTTTGGGTCTTATTTATTACTACCATTTCTTCCCAAGCTTAATAACGACCCTGAGAAATTTTATAAAAGAGTCTCATAAAAAATATAATTAGTGATTGCGTAAATTGCAGGCATTTAAGGGATTGTTTTTATGGTAAGCCCATAGCCACATATAGCAGTAATTTTTAGTAACCGGAAGTATGGAAAGTATAAATCTTAAACGTTTTCATTTAACTTTAACATTAGTTGAGTTAATGAAAAGAGTGCCTGTGTCCCTCGTATTAATTATTCGTAGATACAATATTTGCACATGCTTACGCAGATTCTATAAACCGAACAAATGTAGATATAACCTTTGGCAATGGCATGTAAACATGCCGAAAGACGTATAAGGTTAAAATAAATAAATGTAGATGTGCCCCGTTTGTGCCGCTAATGCTTCTTAGTGCGTTTGTGGTAAAATAAACACAAAATGAATAACAAATTCGGCAACTTTGCAAAATTTTTGTATATGCTAATAAAACTAATAAGCAAGACACGAATTTTATGCAAATGCATATTCAATAGTTTTGATATGACAATCAAAAGCCTCTGTATGTATCTATATCTAATAACATGCAACTAAATGACACCAATTTTAATTTGTTATTTTGGGGTTTTGGAGCATATTTTTAGAATAAATGCGTATTAAGATATATTTTTCTATATTTGCAAAAAAAATTTAGATACTAAAATATGAAAGGGACGAAAATGCAAAATACATTGGGATTTTCAATAAGTGCGTGCTGTTACTAGGTATTCTTGGGCGGATGTCAGGGATGCTACCAGGTAGAATTTTATATCCAAGTTTTGAAAGTTTGACAATGATTTGTAAGAATTATGCAATTGCGGTGCTTCTTGAAAGTAGCAGATATTAGTTTCATTCTGTTTATCAAGCCTACTACTTCGTAAGAAACAGCAAAAGAGTGGGTCGCCTTGTGTCTGTTTCTATTTATAAAAAAATTATGCCAAAAGACAGCAGTTTACATTTATTATGGATAAAAGGTTATCGGGAACTGGTGCTACAGGAAAACAAAATATTTTGCAAAGTCTGCAGCAAGACGGTAAGCAATCTTTGACTTTTTACAATATTCAAATTTATTGAATATGCGTGTAAGCTCAAAGTAACAAAAAATTGTTATAGTTCTAGATTTAATGCAATAAAAAATTTCAAGTAAATCAACATATTATAACTGCTTTTCATTAAGGTAAATGTCAAAAATCTCGGAACCTACGAATGCCGATCCGTGAGTCCATTGCTGGAATTTCAAAATTAAACATAAAATAAGAATTTAGTTACGATTTATGCAATGGTTTAGTGAGTGCTAACATAAGACTAACAAAATTAAACAATAATAATTTCAAGTTATTTTTAGAAAAATATACTAGTAAACATGTTCCAGATGAAGGTACTCTTAAGAAAAATTATATGACGAAACTTATATGTATAACAATAACACGTACATTTCGCGAAATTATAGGAAACAACTATATTTACTTTTCTGTTGATGAAACTACGGATAAATGTGGACGTTATACATGTATAGCAAATTTAATTATAGGAGTTTTAAATGTTGACATACCCAGTACATCTTACCTTATTAGCACGAAAGAACAAGCTAAAACTAACAGTGCCACTATTTATAAATTCGTAAACGAAAAAAAATTATATAAATACTATCTGATGCTGCACCATACATGAAAAACACAAAAACTATTATAAACAAATCTCAACTTGCAAAACAATTAGCATTTATTAGTCAATTATAGTTTTGTAAGTACAACACTCAATCAATTACAAAAGAAAGAAGTTTTGCTATTCGATTCAGTAAAAATTAAAAAAACGTTTGAAAAATCAATTCATCAAGTTAAATGCAATATTGGAAAAACTGTATCGCAAAAACTAACAGACGTATTAAATAAAAGCGAAGGTTTTAAAACTCTTGTGAAGGTGAATGAGGTTCTAACTGGCAACTTTAGTTATAATTACATGCAACTAGACCTGGACATTATTACTAATTTAAATAATGGCTAATCACCTCAGTTTACGTTGACATGAGCTTTTTCGTTAATAAATCGCAGTTGTTTCATGTTGAAAATACTGAAAAACATATTGCAATTTATTGCTATAATGAAAGACCAGACTTTTAGTGGCAGAAGAGCAAAAAGTTTCGTTAAAATTCAATAATGTTGCACAGTTTCTACAACTGCAATATTTAATGTTGTAAAATACCTGATTTTGCAAAAAATGATCGTTCCAAAAGAAATTAATAAAGAGGGCTTAAGAAATTTCAACATGCATGTGCTTCAAGTCGACAAATGATACAGTTAGTTGTTCACTGGCCATCTTTTACAGTTTTGGTTCATTCACGAGTTGCGACGTTAAAAGGTCATTTTTAATGTTCAAAGGTATTTTGTCGGACAAGAGAACCAATTTTTTGGTTTAGAATTTAAAAAAAGTGGTTGTGGTGTACTGCAATTCTTAAGTTTTTTATTCAACGGTGATTTTCCGTCCCTGATGAATGTTGATAGTCCAAAATTTTCTTGCGTAGAACTTTTTCGTTGTATTAATGAATTTACACGTTCTATTTATATTAATTCGTGGTTTCTATTTTACATTTCTATTAAGAGGGTTAAATATTTAAATATTTTTGCAGTTTCATGAAATTTCTGTTTCGTGAAGTACTTTTAAAATTCATTACCATTTATATTCTATGAAACCTGTTTTAGGTCAAACATATGGATTTGTTACCATTCTAAGCTTGTAGATAATTCGTTAACAATTTTATATATGCACCAACTGTATATTTAAAAAAATTATGCAAAAATTGCTTAGTAATTGATTGCCTTATGATTTACATACGAACTAAATATTAGACTAGAAATTCGGACACTGGGTATAATGCTATAAAATATAAAGACTAGGTATAAGTTTAAATTGTAAATGTAAGTTTTTAAAACTTACTAACAATTAATAATTATTATAAAAATACTGTCTTCACTTGCAAGTTTTGTATATAATGCTAGCATATTGTGCATAAAATAGTGCATGCTTGCATATAATGGGGCATAATTATATATGATGTTCTTATATGTACTCATATTTTCTACACGTTTTTTTGTGCATATAAATCCGCACTTTGCTAGTAAGAATTAAAGCTAAAAAAACTAATATACATCTGAAGGCGTACTACCCGAATTAAAAAAAAACTGTCTCTTAATACATTTTGCAAACGTGTTAAGCATTCGTTTTGACAACCGCCTAGAAAATCGCTTGAAATTCTTAATAAAAGTTTGCTCGCTGCGACAATTGCTCTTCTGGCAGTCGTAGAAATTCCCAAATAAGCAGAAATTGTCCTGGCACAGTCAAGTTAAGTTATTCCGTGAGTAAAATATATTTATTTTTCTTGAAATAGCTTTTAAGATGCACTCAGCAATCTAAAAGTTTATATTATTTTTGTCAACATAACAAAGGTGGCGATAAGTTCGGAAAGTGTCCATCATAAAAATAACAAACTCGGAAACTACATATTTATATTGGAGTTCGAAAACTAATCATAAAGAATTCTTGCCAAAGTTTTTATAGATATTATTCGCTGAGCTTTAGCTTCACTGCGACGACTTCTCGTGATTAGGATTTCAGAGTGTTTACTGCCGCTCTTAAAGTGGCTCCTATTTTATCTTCATAGGCGTGTACTGCACAGGCTTCTATAAATATGGCGTTTAGCTATAAACCCAGAACAAATTAAGTAATAATACCGGTGAGCCAGCATTACACTCGGGTTTAATGTTTGCTGGTTACGCGTATTCCCGGAGCGGATGTTCCGGTGTTATCCTGTTTAATGCGAGGTACTAAGCAAGACAGTAGAGGCTGATTTTAGCTATTCCGCGTTAAAACATCAACTTTAGATGGAGGGCTTTCCAGGGCCTTCTGGTTTATGTCCTCTGCTCTCTCGTCCACAGCCCTTAAGTTTTTTGTTTCACAGTAACCACGAAATGATTGTGATAAACAATATGACAGTGCTGAAAAATTAAATTTATTGTTAAAAAAATGTAAACAACACGAGCTAATATGTTCTGAATAATGATAAAATTTTAAATAAAATATTTTTTCAAAGTACTACACTGTATCACATTAATTCAGCACCACTGTTAATATTCTTATTTGAGCAGATTTAGTTAAATTAGAAAAGAAGTAGATGCTTGTTTACTAAAAAACAATTAAACATCGCTTTTTCAAGATATTTTATAAAATTACATTTTTTTAGTGAAACACCTTGTATATTTTGGAATATTCTGAAAAAAATTAAATTCTGAACGTAACAGTTTTACTGAAGTGGTAACCTAAAGTAGATAATAAGAATGATTTAAGTAAAGTATTTTAGTATTGACGTCTTACGTGCCAACAATGGCTATAATCAAAATCATTTCGTTCCGTGGCAACGCTTATTACTAAACCCATACTAAAAACCAGAGCACGGATTTGTAAGCATTTATTTTTTGAAATTCAGGAAAAAAAAGCATGAAAAATCACAAAATAAGCAAAATAAAAAAAGCAAAATTTTAGTTTGTTTTGCATAAGAATAGGGTATTGTTACATACATTTTATTATAAAATAAAAACTAAAAAATCTAATTAAGAACAAATAAAAATATACTTTTATATAAATTTTCTTGCCGTTCAAACCATGTTTTTATTACAGCTTCTAAAAATAAGGAATATTGCAAAGGCGTAACTGCAACTTCTGCAAAATATTTTGTTTTTTTTCAATAACCAATTCAGAAAAATCTTTACGCCAAGTTGCCGGTACGGATTTATCCTTCACTTTAGACATTTTATAATTTCAAATTTAAATTATTCACAAAACATCACAACACAATGAAGTGCTCCAGATTACTGACGTTAACAAAAATCAAAACAATGTTTTTAGCCTTTTTACAAATAAACGCGATAGACTTATTGTGTGTGGCTTTCGATAGAACACAGAACTTGGTGATTCCCCAAGCGAACTATTTGTTTCTCTGAGGGATGTTTGTTTGGTCTACCAGGAGATTTGTAGAATGCGGTGTAATCATTCGTTAAATTATTCGCCGAATCGTTTAAACCGAAAATAGTAAATTAATTAATACTTTAACATTAGTTTTTTCAAACTAAATATTGCAAATGTGAAATTCTTTATAAAAAAAAGCACCAACTAATTGCATAAAAGCTAAAATAAGCGCATATAAGCAGTTTAAGAAGGTAAATAAGCAAAATAAGCTGCAAAATAAAGAAAATAAGCAAAATTAAAGTGGTGTCAAATTATTGCGTTTTTCATGAATCGTGGAAATGCAAAAAGATTTGTATTTGCTTACAATAACGGTGCATAAGCAAAATGCTTAAAATCCGCGTTCTACTAATAATAACAGTTAAGCTATACTGACATTTCGTCCTTACGTACCGTGGCAATGATTTTAAATTTTAACCCCAGTAATCTCAAACTTCTGATCTAATGTTGGTTTTTAGATACTTTTTATACTTGGTGAACCTACCGTAGAAAATGTAAATTTCAATTATTTAAAATTTTTAAAATAATATAACTCAAAAACTAGTTATACTGTTTTTTGTAAACTGTGTAGTCTTGCATAGCCGAACATGAGCTACAATTTGATTTTTTGCTCAATTCCATATTTTCACCGTGGCACTTTCTATAAATTATTGAAAATCAAACAATTTGTTGCACTTTATTTATTAAGCGGGAAACAACAAATATTCATCTTGACTTGTAGAACCAAAATTTAAAGATAGTTTTTAGAAAATGTTATATTTGGTTGGGTTACACGTATCCCCCCCCCCGTAATTGTTTTGCTGACAAATATAATAATAAGGATCTGGTTGGCTACTGTAGAAACTGTAAATTTTAAAAATTTGTAATTTTAAAAACAATTTTCTCACTCAGAAACTTCAGTTTTTTATAATATAATACTAGATAACATTTTGCTAGCTTTTCTTGAAATATGTTTTAAGTTTTAAAGTGTTTATTTTATTTGCATTGTTGCCTCTTATTGCTTTTATGCTAAGAGCTTGCTGTATGAAAACTTGATCTACGCCACTGAAAACATAGGCACGCAAATAAATTTTTTTGCAAAAAAAATAGCGTAAACCCCTATTAGGTATAGTTTTGTAATCGGTTTTCTGTGACGCAAATGGTTACTCAAGTGGATTAAGTTCTGTAAAAACTTCGTGAATCTAGGAATGTAAGAGACAAAATGCTGAAAAATTATCGGTAAGATTGGTGCTTTCAAAAAAAAAACAATTTCAGGTTAGTGAGGCCTCGGTACAAAACATTAGGGGAAAATTTCTATTAGTTATTATTCCAAAATAACTATTCCCCTTATTAATGTAAATTATTAGCCAGAAGTTGTTTTATGTTTACTAAATACAAGATGGCGGAGTGATTCTATAACGTTTTCCGATGTACATAAAAGTTAGTTTTCGAGAGGTTTTAGAGCTGTTAAGTACGAATCCAAGATTTAAATTATAAAATTTAACATGGCGGCTTTAATGTGGCGGAATTGTTTCATGACGTTATACGATTTTCATAAAAATTGGTATTCGAGGGGTTTTAGGGATGCTTATTACGAATCCAGGATCTAAAATATAAACGTTTAGATGACCAATTTAAAACGGCGTAATTATTTTATACAATTATGCGAATTGCACTAAGATAATAATAAATGTATCAAGTTTTAAGATAACGCGCATTAACGTTTTTATAGCATTCCTATAATGAACTAGAACATGACATAACTGTTTTAGTTTTTTAATAAATCATACAATTTAAAATTCACTTTTAGTGAGAACAAGCTAAGAAGTTTTACATACAACTTGTGCTCGGTGCACACATATTTTCTTGTGCAGGAAATGTTTTTTCGTAATACCACAGATAAGGTTAACACTACAGATATACGACCCTTTATACAAAATGTCCGCCCATATTTGGAGACGAAATTAGCGTTAGTTTGGCTACAACGCACCGGACCAATTTTAGGGCGCTGCTATCGCTGTTTGTTTATTACTGTTGAAATGTGTTCTAAACTGTTTTTTCGGAGATTTGAGTGCATCTGTCACATCATGAATATAATTTAAGTAGAATTGGCTTCAATATTAATTATTTACGAAAAATTGCGATTTGACAATTAAACATGGCAGATGGCTGTCTAACTTTTGGTTTGAATATGTGCTAAGTAATCTGCTCAATTACAGTCATCTGTGACTTAATTATAAATTGTCATTGTAGCGCCATCTTTTTGCAGATTATTAATCATATAAAACAAGCTGCCGATAGCTCACATATTTACCGTATATCTGTAGTGTTAACCTTATCTGTGGTAATACACAATCCTCTTTTTCTACATTTCTGCCTTATTGCAAGAGACTTTTTATTTGTAAGAAATAATCTGTTGTACGTTTCAATTTTATTGTAGAAATCAATTTTTATTGTCAATTTCTTAATTTTTGTAAGAGCTATTTCATTTTACTTACAAATATTTTTATTGTACAAATTAAACTATTTTGGTAAATCTAAATATCAACCTTTTACTGTATAAAATCATATTACTATTATAAGCAAAAAATTCCAGCCTAAAGATTTAAACGAGGATTCTTGTTCTATTGGTTGATCTTTTCTAGCTGTTCTGGCTCGAAGCGGTAGAGGTTGCTTAAAAGCCATACATATGGTTTTAGGAATGGAGATCTTGAGGTTCATCAATATAATTTTAATAATGTGTAGCTCTTCCCGTGTGGGGTTGCTAGTCCTCCATCGGGCGCCTCCCCAGGTGGCGGATAGGGGAACGCTCACCAGATATGGTGGGTACCGGGGAAATAAAATACCCGGGGCGGACCAAAACTAGCAGGTATTAGGAAGCAGCTGATGCCTCACTGGAATAAAATGGAAAAGATGGGCTTTGGAACAGCTTAATTCCCGATAACCATAGGCGACCATCACATATTGACTAAACCGACTATGACACTGCGATGAAGAAGGCAAGGAGAAACCACCTCATTAAACATCCCTAGTATAATTATCATGGCTAGTACAAGGAAAACGATGGGCCTCAGTCCCCGGCAGACCTGAGATGGTCAGAGGCTGCTAAGAATCCCCGGGTTAACCACAAAATTAGGCACATGGAATGTGCGTACTAAGCAGGGAAAATCCAAAATACAATACAGGAAATGAACAGGTTGAAGATTGGAATAATGGGTATAAGCGAGATGCGATGGCCAGGATCAGGCCAAATCCATATAGAAGACCACAAGGTATACTATTCAGGTAGTAACGATGGTCAACATGAACTCGGAGTAGGAATAATCGTCACTAAAAACATCGCCAGAAGCGTAATAAATTTTATACCAGTTTCAGAAAGAATAATATTTATACAGATACAAACTACCCCAACAAATCTCAATATTGTACAGGTATATGCTCCTACCGCCGATAAAAGTGACCAAGAAGCAGAAGAATTTTATAGTGCACTAACATCAACCATAAGACAACTCCACAAACACGATATGAATGTAATAATGGTCGATTTTAACGCTAAGGTGGGAGAAAAAAGAGATGGAGAATTCGTGGGTCCATATGGATTAGGAGTAAGGAATGGCAGAGAAGACCGTCTGAATAGCTTCTGCATAGAAGAACAACTTGTAATTACAAACACCTTCTTTAAACTCCCAAAAAGAAGATTATATACATGGAGATCACCTATGGACGAACCGAAGTACCTAGTCAGAAATCAAATAGACTTTATATTAGTAAATAAAAGATAAACGACCAATGGGGTCACTCCCTGGAAATTAAATGCAGAATAGAAAAGGCGAGAGCGGCATTCGTGAAGATGAAAAGCCTCTTCACAAGTCATGACCCAAACTTAAAAACAAAAATAAAACTCCTCCGAATATATGTCTTCACGGTATTGCTGCACGGGGTGGAATCCTGGACCCTCACTGAAGCGATGAGTAGGAAATTGGAAACTTTTGAGATGTGGCTATACCGACGTATACTAAAAATCCCGTGGACAGACTACATCACAAATAAAAACGTACTAGAACGATTAAATAAGGAAATAGAAATCTTGAGAACTGCAAAAAGAAGAAAATTAGAATACTTGAGCCACATCATGAGAAATAGTCAAAGATACGAATTATTACAACTGATTCTCCAGGGTAAAGTTCGTGGTAAACAAGGTCCAGGGAAAAGAAGAATATCTTGGTTTCAATATTTGAGAAAATGGTACAGCACAACAACAACTGGCCTATTTCGCGCAGCTGTTAACAAGGCACAGATCGCCATGATGATCGCCAATATCCGATGGGCACGCGAAGAAGAAGTGTAGCTCTTGGAGAAAGTCTTCCACGTCGAATATAAATACTTGATCATATGCGTACAGCAGTGTCAGAGTTAAAAAATATTTTTATAATAATACTTTTATTCTCTTTTTCTACTCTCTTAGAGCGTGCTTAATGTAGATGTTAAACGATGTTGACGATTGCATCCTTGTTTTAATTCTGTATTCGTTTACATTCCATCATAATGTCTGTAACTTCGTAAATACTATTCTATGAAAAATTAACTGCAATAAAAGTCGGTTAATATTTAATAACAATTTTAGCGCATATTTTGTATATATTTGGTTTCTATAGCAATCAGCGTTTGTTTTTTAAATTGTACGTTTTGCAATTCAGCAATTGTTTCTCTTTTTGGTACAATATTATTTTTATAGGTTTAGAGCATAAACTTTTCAAGTAAAATACCTTTCAAGATCAAATTTGTTCTAGTTGCCATAGCAATCAAATAACGAACAATATAGAAAGTTAAACAATGGCAAAGTTTGCGCTAAAATTTAATAAACAACTTTTGTCTACGTCTGCTAGGATAAGAATCTATTATATCATTCATTTGAGTTGCATAATGATGTTTATTATCCAACTCAATGGGATAAGGATCACTTATCCCACTCAGTGGGATATGACAATTTTTCATATTTCATTTTTGATTTTTCTGGTAACAATGAAGAAACTACCATCGTTGCAGCTTCTTCTATGTCCGACGGAATACTGCCACAATCACTCATAATTATATATACAGGTTTTCTCACAATTTTCAACACAAATCAAGGAAAAACACAATTTTCACCACAAATCAAGGAAAAAGTAAAAACAACTCAATTATCGACAAAAAATGTTTGGTTGCTATGACGATAATAAATTATGTAGATACAATGCTACTCTGTTTTTAAATAAAAAATTATATAATTTTTTCAATTTTGAGCAGACGTAGATAAAAAATTGTATTATATACATGTGATAAAGGCCATTAACATACTCATGCTCTTACTCCGACTCGGGCTAACGCCCTCGTCGGGCAACTCACCGCATTCGTATGTTAATAATGCCTTTATCCCACTGATATAATAATTTGCAGACATTATGCGTTTACTTTTTACTCACCCTGTGCATAAGCAATTTTCTTGGGCTCTGCGTATAATTTGCCTACCACCGAAGAAAATAAACAGAATTTAAAAATTCTAAAACGTTCAGATTAATTTAATAAAAGAGGTATGTAAGCTCAATTCTTTTTAATTTAAAAAAAAACCATTTGCCGAGATTCGTGGTTATTAGATGACGAATTCCGGCCGGGAATTCAATTAGTGTTTGAAAAATCCCTGCCGCTCAGACATGAGCCGCTCTACTAGGAAATTATGGAAGCTTGAATCGAAACTTTAATCCACAAACTCTGAAAGCTCCAATCCTAATCAGAACTTCTAATTATACAATGCATTTAGAGATTACATTTTGTATTAGTAAATTACAATCTTAGTATTTTAGAAAACACGATAATCGGACTTATTTCATTTTTTGGAAAAATCACTACAAAATAAGCAAAATATACAAAAATAAACCGAAATCAAAATCATGCACCGTTATAAATAAACCACTTTTAAATAAATAACCAAATGCTTTCTAAACGCGTTTTTTAGAGCAAGGCATAATAACCTTTATGTGTTCCTGTTGATGTGTATCCACAAACACCAATCTGGACGAGTAGCAGAGCGTGAGTGCCTGTGCATGCATTTTTTAACAATAACTTATGTTTCGGAATTTTCTGTTTACTTTATGTTCGCCATTTTTAAATTTACCTTATGAGAAACATGTAGAAATATATGTATAAGTTTTTCTATAAACAAAATATGTAAAATAAAAGTTTATGGTGGACCACCAGTACACAAAGCAATTGATTTCCTTTGATAAGTAGGAACTTATTAAGCAATTTGGTGATCCAAAAACTGAGCCAGACCAGATTTAACAATAATTTATACAAGGTGTTGCAAAATTACACCGGCAAATTTCGGTAAATCTGTTTTGAGTCCATTTAAAGAAAAACCTGCTGTCGGTATGACCTGCACTGCATGTTTTAAGTAATATCTTTCCCAAAAATTAAGATACGTAATTCAAATTTGGTATGGATATTTTGCTAGCAATAATTTAAAATTTTATTTGTTTACGTTTAAATTGACCAGCGGCGTAAATGTGAAGGGTCTTAAACGTACTTCTTTACTTATTTTTTTACACAATTTTTATAATTAGTTTTGGCTTGGAAGTTTTATTCTCTATACAACAATATACAAAAAAACGACTTTTGTTAGAAGTCGCTAAATCCAACGGATTTTGAGGTAATTATATTTTTGTACAATACCGAGTTGCCATGAAGGTCTGAGTGTATCCGCAAAACGCGAAAATATTGGAATCAAATTTTAAGGGCAAGTTCTGCAGACCAGAGGAGTAAAAAACGTTCTGACATACATAAACTTGGAAACACATGCTCTTGTGAAAATGAATTATTTCTAACGGTCTAAGCTGTTTTCTCTTCCAGACGATATAACTTTTAAAGAAGGTCTGTCGTGCCTGTGTTCATGAAAACTGTTTTCATTGAGTTGGTGTTTAAAACTTGTTCTTAAATTTTGTTCGCATTATTTTTGGTTACTAGGAAAGTTTGTACAAAGAATAAGGTTTACAAAAACGTACAAAATCGTAATTGTCTAAAAACTACGGTATGGTAGAGTGCTTGAAGGATTTTACTTTTACTTCCGTGGGTACTGTAGAGTTAAAAGCAACGAAGCAGCTAGATTTGTATAGGAAGTTTTCCTCACTTTAAAACTAAAATTTGTCAAAAATTGTCATGGACGAAAAAACACAATTCAAAAAATTGTAATTACATAAATTTCCAGAAAGTACGTTTCCAAGACTATCAGTACATATTAACTTGTCTGTGGCAGACATGTTTTTTTTATAATATATAAAAAATGCAAAATGCATTGCGGCTTATGAGCAAAGAAAACTAAAACGCGTTTTGCTATTTTAACGCCCATTTACTGTAGTTGTCTGATCGGTATCCACTACAACTTGTTTGAGAGCCTTTTGTGGACAGACCAGAAACAGAAATTAATTGCAAAAATTCAAAAATAGAGAAGTACTGTATTTAAATACCAGTTTAAATGTCACATCGTTGTAAATAATTCACTGAAACAGACAACGCTTTTCATAATCGTCATATTCGGCGTGGGGTGCGGTAAGCAAAACGGAAGAATGTAGTGGGGACACTACGTTAGTCAAAGAAGTACAGTGAGCAACCACTATAATTCATGCACTATTTAGCTTTTTTTTAGTTAATTAATTAGCAATAAAAACTTAAAACAGAAACTGTTAGCATCCTCGACATTGAAGCTATAAAAAAAGATAAGTGATTAATGAACAGTTATCGAGATAACACGTGGGAAAGCAAAATCCTAGCTAAAATTAATTGAGTTTTGCAGACATGTAAGCATAGTAAAACACGTTTTTAGTTTTTGCTCCTCATAACCTACCATGCATTTAGCATTTTTCAAATATTAAGTCAACACAAAGAAATGTATTAATACTGTCGGACACGTACTTTCCAGCCAAGCATGTAAGTCTAACATTTTAACTCTTGGCTTTTTGGCTACTACAATTTTCGATATATTTTAGTTTTAGAAGAAATAAACCAAGTTCTACAAATCTGGCTACTTCGTTGCTTTTAATTCCCAAGTCCCCGCAAAATTGGTTACACAAACAGTTTCGTAGCTCCGAGTGCTATACTATTAAGAGATACGTTAAACATCCTCTAGGTCTGCGCCCTTGCAGGATGAATTTCAACGTAAGCAAGTAAAATTATAAATAATTAGTAATAAAACATCCACAACTAATTCGAATCAAATATCCTTTTTTATGAGATTATTTGCAAGCCGTGAGTTAACGTTTTCATCTGCGGGAACTTGTACCTCTGTAAGAAATCAGGACATGTTTATTTTATTGTTTTTTTTCTTAAATTGACTTAAGAAATTGTCTCCCCTTCGTTGTATTTTTTGCAACATGCTGTATTATAAAGAAAATAAAATAAACCCACACCATCCTCAACCTAAAATTCAGGTAAAAAGAAGGCTTGTCCTTTTTAAAAGCATCACTTTCGAACCACCTCCGAGTCATATCGAAAAGCAATGCTTATTTTATTTAAAAAATGTATCTCCTTTTACCTATCGATTTACCTATCGATTCTTGTTACAATAATTATAGTCTTTGTTAATTCGCATTTTTCTTACTGCAACTGATTTCTCACGGCCCAATACTAACTAATGTTAATAGCATTTTTAAATTTTAGAATATTATATTCACCCGTAGAAGTTGCCAACATCGCAGTATATTTGATATCGGCCATTTAAAGTTAAATTATAAAAATATCTCTTCTTCGTTTTTAATCTAACTACGTAAAATAAACTTTTATTGCCTGCAGTTGTTTTACGACGTGGAGAATTAGAAAAGACGCCATCGGAATAAAACTGAAGAAAAATAAGAAACTCGAAACGATTTTAATATAGAGAGAACTTTATTTTCAACGAGTTACGTTTTCCGTGGTTTGCAATTTCAAAGCTTTACTTTTCAACGAAGAATTTAAAATAAATTGGTAGAAAATTGATTTCGTATATGATAGATTTTACCCCTGAATAATGTAGCCGATCTTCGGTATTAGGTTGGTGCTTTCCATAAATACTGAATTGCAGGAAACGCTAGTAAATGGGCATTGATAAGAGGATTACCGTTCTCTAAAGTACTACCAGCACTTTACAGTCGGAATTCTAAAACACTCGCTGTTTATTTTGAAGGGAATTTGTTATTTATGTTGTTTATCTCTATAAAGAATTTCACTTGATCATAGTAAAATTGTCATGCAGATCTGCTAAGTTTCAGTATATTCTGCATGCGCCATTACGATGAAGTTTGGAAAAAAACACGGAGAATTTCGCTTCTGCACGGTCTTTCTCCAATTCGAATTCCAAGTTAAAACACAAACTTCTGGAGGCATTTTCAAGATGTTTACTTTAGTAAACTATTTTTGCGGCTTCTTCGCAGTTTCTTTGTAAGCTTTTCTTGGTAGTTCGCTGACTATGCAAACAAAAGCATAATGGAAAATTTCAATACCAATATGAATAATTTATTATCAAGTACGTATAAAACACTGTGTTGCAGACTTATTCCATTTATTATTTGTTTAATACATAAAAAAAAATTGTAAATAAACATTTCCTGTAAGATGGAATAATAAATTTGTACTTTTTTTTTGTTGTGCTGTTAAGGATAAGTACCAACCTCAGAAGGTAGATCATTGAATGTAGAAATGGTGCCAAACGTTTTCCTCATACAAATCAATAAATTATTAAAGTTCAAAACTTTTAATTGTGAAATATTTATTAATAAAATATGTACAGAGTGCCCATTTTAAAACTCCGAGCCTAAATTTTTTTAAATAGGCAACACACTATGCATTTCTACCATTTTTTTTAAATTAAGATCAGAGTTGTTTTACAGTACATGTATCTACTAATGATTAAGTACAAATTTAAGGTTACTTTAATAACTCAAATTTAGTATTTGACAACAATAACTACAATAATTTAATAGGAACATAGTACAAAAACTAATGAAGCAGGTGTATAAATTGCCTTCCCCCTTCGTTTTCGCAGAGTATAATTCTTCTATGCATCGAACCTCTAACACGTTTAAGGCATTTGCAATTGCTCTTTGACTTGTATGGGGATTATCCGTAACCATTTCAATTACAGCTACTTCGTTATGTTCAGCCGTAACTTGCCGTGCCCTTACTTTTGGTTTTGAAAATTGCCCATACTCTTGTAAATTCAGAAGAAGCATTCTAAATGTTTTGTCTGTTGGAATTCGTCCACCTGGAAAGCGTTGCGCATACAAAGTACTGGCAGCACTCGCATTTTTTCGACATTCACCCAGAATTAGAAGCATGTCCACTTTGTCAGCGTTGGAATACATTTTGCACCAAAGATTAGTGATCGATAATCGTTGTTTTGCACCGTTCAAGTAATGTGGCTTAACGAATTTGATTAGTAAACTGTCAAGTTAATGCAAACATGAATGCCCTGATCTTAATTATAGAAATATTTTGTTTTAAAATAATAGTCGACAGTGCCTTGTATTGTGTGTTGCCTATTTAAAAAAATTTAGGCTCAGAGTGTTAAAATGGGCGCTCTGTATAATAATCGAATACTGTCTCTTTGTATCAAAGGGATTACTGACTTTATTTGAGTAAGTCTACTTACAAACCAAAGGCAATAACATAATGCCCATTAATATAAAATGTAATATAATATTTTTGGTGGTACGCTGCAGCTTTGGAGTCGATAATTACGTTATGCATCAAATCGGGATATTTTCTTTTCAATCTAGTTTGAAAAGCTGTCCCTCGACTTACAGGATCAGCGACAGATTTGTAAATATGTTGCAGGATTGTTGTAAGTTCACCCTGGTCAACCAGATTTAAGTTACTCCCAACTATTACTGCTTTTATCTAAAACACAAAATTTCAAAATATCGTTTTGTAAAACTGGAATTATTTTAATTTTTGTTACCTCCTTTGGCGTTTCTGCTACAAAAAATTCTTTTACAACTCTTAAATCCGCATTTGAACTTATACAGGCAGCTACGAATATCAAACACAAAACAATTTTAACTATGACCATTGTTCAAGATTGTTAATGTTTTTCTTCAGTAATACAAAAATATTTTGGTTGCTTTAAATAAATAAATTTATATTAGTTTTCCCTTTATTTTGATAATTTGAATATGCATTGTTTTTGTCTTCATTGCTTGCAGCAGTTTTTGTAAAATATTGTAAATACTAAAAATGCTGTCTTATTTATGAAAATATACACTAAGCAAAAACATTTATAATACGTATACAAATAATTTATTTACCGCAAACGATGTGTAACGTATTACTTTGTTCTTTGACACTGACACTCATTAACAAATGTCATAAATTGTAATTTTTGACGATTATTGTTAATAAAATAAATATAGTAGGTGCAAACTTCAATTTTGTTTTTATTTCAGTCTATTAATAATAATCTGTTACTAAACACGAAGCCAGAACGTGGGAATTTCTTAAAAAGATTTTTTTAAATATTTCTTGTAAAAGCTGTTTAAAAACTCTGGAAATGTTATTCTTTAAGTATTCTAGAAAAATTCGAAACCAAGGCTTGACAAGTGGTTGTTGGGAAAGCAATATTATAAAAAAATTTCATTTAAATAAATTTGCATTAAAACATCTATTGAACTAACTAATTCTCTTGCAAAAGTTTGACATGATTCACCAATTATACAACTTTGATCCGTATTCTACGATGTCTAAATAAGATTATGATTTGTTGGTTACATCTGTTAAATAAATAATTATGCATGTTTTTGTATAATTAATAAACGCTTCTTATAATCCACAAAAAAAATGGTGAAATTTGTAGGCATCACCTAGCAATATGATTTTCACAGCAAAAACAAAAGCTACTTCCTTCTATGTCCGCGTATAGGTTCATGTTTTTTTTTAATATTGCAGCTGGTTTGGAAATTTCTTGAAAAATTATAAGTACATCAACACACTAAACTTAAAATGAGTAATAACGCAACCCGTTTTAAAGGTGTTGTAAATTGAGTTAAAAATAGTGTGCCGAAATCCACTGTTCACTGCAAAAGTTCGATTTTGAAACTATGCAGTTGGCACGACAGTAGGCATTGGAGAACAAACCGGTAACCGGGATTGACAGATAATAAAAAGATCCTGAATACATCATCTAACTACTCTTGTATTTTTATTACTGTTTTCTACTTCTTCTTCTTCTTCTAATGGCGGCGCGAAACGCCGCAGCACGCAGGCTTAATTGGCCCATTGTACATCCACCACTGGTTCAGGGGTTCTCATACAGACCCGTACTTAAGCCAAAGGCTAGTTTCCCTCTGATGGAGATATCTTATAGTTCCTCTGACTCCGAAAACAAAATCCCGAGGTGTCGGTGTCTCAGTGCCATTAGTCTGGGGCAAGAGGTGAGAAGATGGAGGGAAGGTTTTTCCTCTTCTCTACAGAACCAGCACATGGAGTCGTTTACTACTCCCATGGTGTTAAAATGTTTGTTAAAAGTACTATGGCCAGTCAGAAGACTTACCACAATCCTGATATTTTCCCTACTTAAGCGTAGGAATCGTTTAGAAAGCCAAGGCAAAGGTTCTCAAATAAGAAGTTTTAACTGGCGCAGCCTTGGATGCAAAGTCCTGTAGTTTTAAACTGGGAGCAAGCTCAGTTCTTAATCTCCTGCCTTGCGATAATCCTGGGGAGTCCAAGGGCCGGTTCCGGTTTCTGGGAGCTCTCGTTTCTAATTATATTACTGTGACCGGGCACCCTGAGTAGCTTGACCCAATTGTGTGAACCGGGTCTGCTTAGGGCCTCACGACAGTCTATGACTAGCATTGATTTGATTATAACAGAATCAAGAGCCTTGAGGGCTGCTTGACTATCGCTGCATATATAGATATGCTTATTAGAGCAACCTCTGCTTAGGTTCTCTTGGGCAAAAGTAATCTCTTGGGCAAAAGTAAATATGGCATAGATCTCTACCTGCAACACTGTGGCAAACTTGCAAAGAGCAAAAAGAAACTGTGCCCTAGGTTTATCGCCATAAATCTCGGCTAGGTCCGCTGACTTAAGAAGGTCCTCGGTTTGGGTCTAGCTTTCCCTATTGAGGATGACTATGTTAAATGATTTGATAAAAAAGAATACAAGTGGCATGCAGTAGCTCCTCGCTCCGAGGAGCGTGTGGGTCCGTATCGTGAGAGATAGAAACGAACACGTGCATGCCCCAAGAACCCTCTCTCGTCTTTCCACTGGCCATTCTACTTTAGTCTGTAAGCTGTTTTTCGGACCTCTGCCTCAATCAAAATGTGAAGGGGCACAAGGTCCAAAAGTGCCTCCAGAGCCGCAGTAGGTGCCGTGCGCATTGCTCCTGTGGCTCCCAAACAAGCCACTTTTTGAAGCTGAATTAAGCGCAGTTTGATGCATGACGGTTACACTACAGGCTACCACACCAACAACGCAAATTTCACCATTGGTCTGACAATAAACGAGTAAATCCACCAAATAACTTTGGGGTTTAACTCCCAGAATTTGCCAAAGATCCGTCTAGGGTTACCTCTAGACACTTGACTACTCTGGAGAGACGCAACCTAGTTCAGAAGAACTCCGGTTCAATAAAACTGTCGATTCTTCCTCTTCTGGTAAAGATGACTAACTTGGCCTTGGAGGGGTTAACTTTAAGGTTTTGGTCGGTGCACCATCGTTGTACAATCCGCAAAGCTCTTTGTAGGAGCGCGCTGATAGTACCTTGAAATTAAAATTGCAAGGTCATCTGCACAGTGCACAGTCTTGCGTATACACACCGGCATTTTCAAGTTCCGCTAGTTGATCGTCAAGAACGAGGCACTACAGTAGCGCTGAGAAAAACCCCTGTAGATGTCGTTCCTTGACTAACGCGCTAACTGCGGTCTTATTGAGTGCGACTGCTACTTCCTCCTCCCCCGCCAGCACTGCCCTGACCCACTTAATAATGGTGTTCTTAGTGCCATGTCTGGTAGCGGCTGCACAAATAGAATCAAAGGAAGTGTTGTCAAAGGCTCCTTCGATTCGTCGAGAAACGCCACTGCGGCAAGCTGGTTATGGTGCAGCGCCTTCTCGATTTTAAAAACAATTGGATTAAATGCTCTCTCCACGGATTTGCCTGGCTAGCATTGCTGTCATGGGTGCAAAGGTGAAGTGATCAATGCTCTCTCTTGTTAGAAACCTATCAACTAACCTTTCCTACGCCTTCAGCAAAAACGAGGGCAAACTAATAGGTCTGAAGGATTTGGCAGTATCGTATGCTGTACGTCCTGCCTTTGGAATGAAGACTACCTTCACGGCTCTGCAGGGTACAGGAAAGTACCACAGGGCCAGAGAAGTGCGTAAAATATAGTACAGCAGACATATAAAAATCTCCGCCCTTCTTGTAAGAGTGCTAAAAACTCCCTATCCGCAACTAAACTTTTAAAAGGAGCAAACGTATGAACAGCCCATTTGAGACGTTCGATCGTCACAACTTTTGAGACCGTCCTCTAGTCCGCAATAGTAACTGTGTTTCAGGGGGCTGTGAGTTAGTGCTTTCTCTGTCACTATAATAGCTCCAGGGAAGTGAGCTTCCATGAGATACTTTAGACATTCCTCAGCGGTAGTTGCGAGTCTACCAGATGAAAGCCTTAGGGTGTCCAATTTGGTGTGACTGTCTTTTTGAAAGATTTTGCGCAGTTTTGCTGCTTTTAAAAGGTTTTTGATGCTTTCGCAAAAGTCCTTCTAGCCCTCTTCTGGCTGCCAATCCAGCTTTTATAGAGTTACTGTTTAATACGATAATGAAGGTTGTTGTTACAAACCCTATATGGTACCAACGTAACAGATGGTAGCGACGTGGCGGTATAGAAGATACGCCACTGGATTTAATTACAATTTTTAATAAATTTATAGCAGTGTTATTTGAAGCTATAAAGTTCTAAAAAAGCAAAAGGTATCAAAGAAATATATCCAATTATTATGCCAAACAGTTTTCGACATATTCCCACATTTCAAAATTTCATCATCAACCATCCGATTCGAAGATATGAGAGAACGAACGAATGAAATGAAAATATGTATCTAGAAAATTACTCACTAGAAAATATTTAGAAAAAAACAAGTAAAAGAAAGCAGAACTCAATAAATAAGTTTAATAAATAAGCGCAGAAAAATACAGTTCAATTTTTATGTATGTATTTTGAAGAATATCATAAAAAAATAACTATTTGCAACAAAATTGTTTTAAATGGTACGTACATTAGTAAAATCGAATTATTAAATTTATAATTTTTAAAACACCAAACACAGATATTTTAAAGTAATGATTTGAAAGTAATCCCTTTTAACATTAAATCTTAGAAAATATATTGGGTAGTACACAATATCGGTATAAGCAATAATAGCATTATCATACAAAAGGAACTTTTCTGTTCCAATTTAATCCGAAATGCAATTTCTCGGCTAAGAGGATCACGAATAGAATTATAGTTTAGATATCTTGAATCCTCACTGCCAGGTAAACTTTGATCATCTACAGCCAAATTGAAGTCGAGTATTGCGGTTTATGTCTAGAACGAATAATGTTAGTTAAAACTTATTTTAATCAAATTTACAAAAAGAAATATCGTTTACTACAACCAAAGCCTAAGTTGGTTCAGTAGACACGTACCCCTCTTATTAAGCTGCGCCCAGCTAAATGAAAACAAATTTTAAAATATAGAATGCATAAATTTATTTGGATTTTACTTAAATCTATAATCTTAATCACACAAAAACTGTTTTGTATTTTACACTTTACCGTAAGAATAACGTTACTGACATTATTAGACCTATGCTCTGTTACGGTGTTTTGTTCTGGTGGCCCAAAATTATACAAACTACAGCAGCAACCAAGAAGATAAGGCAGGTGCGTCTATCGCTACGGGTGCAATGTCTACAAACGCCTTGGGGGTTTGCTGCACACAACAGGGAGGAATGTCAACACATCTTCATACTTGATGAAGCTGTGGCAAATATACCTCTTCTTGATGCAGTGGTTGATTGCCCACCACCTAAACTTATCTTTGATATATCCCTTTGTGTGCATACAAGTGCTGGAGAAGCCTCTTTTTAACGATGGATCAAAAACTAAGCATATGACAGGAGCAGGAGTTTCCTCCAATGGCCTGGACTTACACTAGGCAAATTGTCCGCTGTTTTGTAGATCGGAGGGACGGCTAAGGACCCTCACTTCGGTGTTAAGTGTAAACAAAACACCTCCTGCAGGATCGGTATTGTTACGCTCACTACGGTGATTTCAACTTGGTACATCCACCTTTCCTTGTTGAAGTTCATGGTTTACCATCGTTAGGACTATGTAGAACTGGGTTAGTAAATTGACGGAGGAAACTGTTACCAGCCTTTAGTATGGGTTCCTTACACTAAAGCAGCAGCGTGTTTTCTGTAGCTTGTGCTCCACTCATTCGCCGTGACTATGAAACACCTGCGTAACAGTTACTACGTCTGGGTGACCCTACGAGTTTTAAATTTGTTCAGGCGATACACTGAGTAGCTGGAAGCCGATGACATATCCAGGAAGAAGAAATCGCTGTTGGCATTAGGGACTTAGGAAGTAGGAGTGAGATGCACTTTGCTTGCTCACGCTAACTATCAAAGTGTCAGCCCAGGCGGCTCGTGCATCTGCACACCCGGCGCTGTTTAAGCACCGGTCACTAAGATCAGCTACCGACCTATCTGGACGGTGCGTAACTGGCAGAGGCAGTGACTTTATTGATTGGTACCACGGGAACCCAGTCCAGGCCCGTAGAGATATAGCAATCCCCGTCTTGGTCGCGGCGTAGCAATGGTAAGCTTATGTAGGCTAGGGTCGTCTTGGTGAGACCCGAAAGGTGAGCTTTGTTCCGCTCGGTCACTGATTTGCAGAACCAGTAGAGATTTAGTTAATCTACCCCTCCCCCCACACACACCTTACTGAAAACTTAGTGTTCAGACTGATGATATGACTAATAGCTTGTCCTCGTTGAATCGTTGGTAACTTCGGCGCCCTGATTAAGCGTAACTCAATCTAGCTTGAATAGGAACATGGCAAATTAAATCTCGTGCTAGGTGCCGCCCCGTTAAACAAAATAAGTTGGCTGTAATGGCCTCCTTACGGTATCTTCTAGGCTAAAGTAGTGGGAATGATGCGTAGGGCCAGTACAGCTCTTGAACGTGAGGTGAAGAACATAACCATTCGTATATCAAACGATAGTTGAACGGCCTTGTTGCCTTTGGAAAATTATAAAATCACCCCAGGAACAATCCTTCAGTGCCATCAAGCTTTTGAGCTGTTATTCAAAAGCAATATTGTTGAACTTGTTATGGTAATAAAACATGACAGAATTAAAGGGTAATAAAGAAGCGAATGAGTTAGTTAAGCTAGGCTCTTAACAGCCCAGATCTGGTTGATTCCCTTTCGCCTGCAATTCTCAGTACCTTGATATATTAAAAAACCCTCGATAGTCACATAGACAAATGCAAGGCTGTCGTCGAACGAGAAAAGGTATTATCGAGTCTTCAGAAAAATGGCTAAATATTGCGCGAAACTTTCCCGCAAAGAATCTACCACCAATTGTTTGGTTTTCAATAAGGCACTCTCAACTAAACAAACACATGCAAAGAATAGGACTGGTACACAGCCCTGTAGTGGTTGTCATCTTAAGTACGACTCGCACTGACAAAAGAATCCATGTTTTGGGAATTCTGTTCGGACATGGCCATCATTAGCTGGAGTTTATCTAAAATGTTGGACAGCTTAAGTGATGCACACTGCAGAGGCAAGAAAGCTGCTGATTAGAAGTAGCACAATAGACTACTATGGCCTAAGTGCGTTTAAATACACCACCTTCTAATTCAGAATCCAGAACGTTGTAGCCTAACAGCTATTTTATGGCCAATACTCGTAACCTGTGCAACTACGTAGATTTGTAGACGGATCGTGACACATTCCGAAGCTCATCGAAATTGGCCCATTTGTTCGGGAGATATGAGCCAGACATACCTACATCAACGTCCATTTATAAACGTAGTAACAGTTGCAGATTGTATAGTCGATTTGTTGTGAAAAAGGAGCGAAACTTTCCTATACATTAAAATATTTAAGTTTAATTTGTCTAAAAATATTTTATCTTATAAAGTTGTAGCCCCAACAGTTACTTATAACGCAAGACTAAAATAATCAACTGCTTTAAGTTGTCAGTCGTTATGTCACTTCTGTAAACGTGGAAAATTCATAAGACAGGTGTATCTAGGAGCCGAAAAAGGATATTAAGACCGCGCCGCGCCGAGGCACACGACACAGATGGCGCTAGTATAGACATCATATAGGCATTTTTATATGTAATCAGCGACTTAATTAAAAAGAAAACGAAATGAAACAAGTTAATAGATGTTACTTAATAAAGTAACTTAGATGCTCAGATAATTATTTTCTAGTGAAACATGCAAATAAGGTAAAAAACTTACTTTTCTTAGCAAACATAAAACTATAAATTTAACACTATTCTTTATTTGTATTTACGCTGATCATCTAGTGTTATAATAGGTACATCAATTTAAAATTTTTGTCAATTATTTAAACTATGCGCCAGCTGAGTAAATTTAAAATTTCGATGCGAGTAACGTCAGCCATGTTTTTGAACAAAAGTTCATAGGAATCAGCACGGATGGCGCTACGGCGATAGGCATTTGGCGCGTTAATTTAAAACTTTTAACAAATTTAGCACATAAATAAGAGATTAGTTGCACACAAACCCACGAACAAGTAATGCTGAGAATCAATTTTATGCGAGAAATCAATAATTCTGCTAGTACAGTCCTGTAAAGAAAAATATATGCACGTCAACAGGACGCATGTGACGCTACCTGTTTATGTTTAATAGAACCATCAGTAATTAAATTCAAATTTAGAATGACTAGCGCCTCTAGCGTCAAAAACAAAAAGGTGCCACGGCGGCGTGCTCTTAAAGACAAAAAATCGAATTTATGATTTTTATCAAGAAACTTTAACTAAAATAAAAGAAAGTATCTGGGCATTCATAATTTTATTTAAATTATTCCAGTACTTAAATTTCGAGCGTTCTACACACATACAGTGTCGTGGTTTCTGATATTTATGGGATATTAGTCAGTAACACCGGTTTTGATTATCGAATGTATTTGGGCAATTAGAAAATAAAATTAAAGAACCGCTAGTACTATTCATTCAGAGTAGCGGTAGCTCAGAGGTTGGGCGCTCAGCCTCTAACGCTAAAGGTCTAGGGTTCGATTCCCCGCCGAAGTCATGCAACAATAAAAATCTATGCCGCAACCCGCCACTCACATTCCACAATTCGGTGTAGGCAGCCGTGGGGTCTTAATGCCTGAAACCTACTCTGGAATCTAGTCGTTCGGATTCGACGTTAAACTGTAGGTCTCCCGTAATCCACCTTAGCGCTAAGGAGAGTACGTGGCAGAGAAGAATGCCGGTGTCCAGCAGTGGGACGTAAAGGCTGCTTATGTTACTAATCATTCAATATAAAAACTGTTCGATCATAGGTTACATTTCTCCTAATTTTGAAATAATTATGTAGTAAGTTAAAAGCAAAATAGGATAAAAAAGACAATTATTAAATAAACTTTGACTGACATTATCAATAATTTCTTGACTTAACTTTCCTATATCTGTGACAACTGTTGGTATCCAAGTCTTATAAACAGGAATTCTGATTGGAATTCAAACTCTCAGATCTTGAACATTACAGTTTGGATTTAAACTTTCATAATTTCTTAACGGCAGCGAATCGGAGCTTTCACAAGAAGAATTTTTCCGACATTAATTGAATTCCCGGCAGCCGAGTTCCATTACATATAAACTGTGAATCCCTGAGGCAGTTTTGCTTCAATTATATTAATGTAATAATTATAAAGCTCTGTGCGGCGTGTAAATCTGGCCTACGTTGATAATAATTAGCTTAGAAATAAAGAAAACAAAATTAGTCGTTTACATAATTTAAGAACCAAATAAAACTTTAATTCGAAATTAAACAAAAGAAAAAATATAACGCCATCGCTAAAAGCGTTATGTAAAATAAAGTAGAAAACTCTAATAAAAAAATTTTTTGAATTTATATTTTTATGGAAACTTTAAGCATGAGTAAAATTCTAATATTTTGTAACCGCTTTGAAAATGAAGTATTTTTACTAGTTATCGTTGTTTTGCATCGTTCTATAAAGCAACAGGTTTTCAACAGCACAAATTAAAAAGTACACTGTGTCTATAAAGTAACACCCCACCCCCAACTAACTTTTGAACTACTTGATATTTTACTACAAAATTTGGTGTGCTTTAATGCGAAATTAATATTTATTTAAGTAACAAGGAATGTAAAGACGTAATAACATTCGAGGTAGGTAAATACGAGCCTAGGCGGAGCCGAGGCTTGTGGCCTGCCGAGAATGTTAATAGTCGATACATTCCGTTTTACTTATTAAATTTTTCACGCTACCGGCAATGTAAGTAGGCCTACAGGTAGAAATTTAATCACATTTTTAAAAGTTTGTTTTGACAGCTGTCAAGTTCGTTTTGACAGCTGTCATCGGAATTATTTTTTAAAAGCCCCATTATTCTAAGTTGTCTGTGCTTGTTACCATATCAACGAACAGTTAAAATCAACATTATTTTCCTAGGGATGTAAGTGACACTATTAAGTTCCGTCGTCAAGGGTAACTAGTACACGAATGTCATCAGCCACTTACAATCCCTGTAGCTATGGATGTAAGGCATACTTACATTGCCGGTAGCGTGAAAATACTATTTTTTAACCTATAATTAAATTTTGTTTCATTCAAATGGCGACTAGGCGCCATTTAAAATTTTTTTTTAAGGAAAAGAAAATCGAGTGACACTTCATCTGAAAGGTCTTTTAATTCTGCGCCTGATCTTGAAGAGTTTGAAAGAAAAATATTCAGCCATAACAAAATGACAAATGTTTGAAGATAAAGAAGTCTATTCAAAAAAAACTAAGAATTAAAACAAAAACAAATTAAATTAAGTGGTCGAAATGTTTACCATTCACTTCTTGGCACATAAAAAGTCGATTATGAAATTCCTGCCGTACATTTTCATAAGTTTCTGAAGTGATATTTCTGCAAACTTCTGTAATGCGTTGCTCCAGTTCTTCAATTGTTTCTGGACGGGTTCTGAACGATTTCTTCGATTTCAGATATCCCCATATAAAAAAACTCTAAGGTGGTTAAATCTAGGGAGCGAGCCGGCTATTCTACAGGCCCCCGCCTACCAATCCATCTTCAAGGAAAATGTCCGTTGAGAAAGTCAGAAACGGGCCTATATGAATGAGGCGGGCGGCGCACCGTCTTGTTGAAACATAACGTTTTTAATATTATTTCCAGCCACCTGAGATATTTCTAGAAAAAGTTTGTCCTGCAAATGAAAAAGTGGACTACTGGATGAAAAAATCATAACAATTTTAAATTGAGTGAGTTCGTTTGTTTAAAATCCGCCATTTTGTTATGACTGAATATTTATCTTTGAAACTCTAGGATCGGACGCAGAACTAAAACAACTTTTAAATGAAATGTCACTCATCCCCTCTTCCATTGAAAAAAAATTTAAATTTTAAATAATACAAAATTTAATTATAGGCTAAGAAATAGTATTTAATTTCCTATTAAAGCACACCAAATGTTGTGGTAAAATATCAAGTCGTTCAAAAATTAGTTGGGGGGAGGGTGTCGCTTTATAGACAGACGGTATATACAGAAGACGTTTCTGGGCGTGGTAGTACTTTTGCAGGCCTTAAAGTAAGTCTTTCGATTTTCTTCAACTAAGGAGAGTGACTGGCAGCAACACGTTTACTAGGGTTCGTTGTTACAAAGAGATAATATTTACGTCAAGGCAAATAATGCATCTTTAAACTTCATAATTTCTGGCTGTAGGGAAGAACTATATTCTATAGTTCTTGCTGTAAGGCAACAACTGAGTGCAATTACATATATCGTCTCAAAAATAATAAACTGTCAAAAAAAATCTCTTTTTAAAAATTCTCATTTACACATTCATTATCAACATCGCAAATAACTCCCTAGGGCACTTTAATGGGTCCTACCGTAAGAACCTATCTCCGTTTAAAAAATAGGAAATACACGCTGCAAAAATAGTAATTAATCCGCATAACCGTCTTCGCAACTTATTTCACCACAGGCAGCTTATGTTTAACTAAACTCGATAATTTATAGAATGGCACCACAAGTAAACTGATGTCGCGGAGTCATAGTTAAAAAAACTTAAGATTCAAAATATTATTTTCATACAATAAATTCTGATTACAATTATTATGTAACAAATCTGTTTATTCATCTCTGAAACAAACAGGAAGCAGCTACATTCATTAAAAGTTCGAATTTGCTCAGTTTGCTAATCGGAATGTCAAGGCAATTATTGCACCGCACAATATACCTTCACGTTGTGTCACCCCACTTTTTTAAACTGCATTTAGCTTAAAATATTTAGGACCTCGATTTTAATGTACTAAGATAACGTAGCGAATCAGAATTTTTTCGTATGTTATTAAATACTTAACAATCCAATTTTTGTTGCGCAAATATGTGTTCGACAAGAATAATATATCGTAAACATCTTAAAACTCATCAACACCTATAATCTACCTTGATCTTCACGATCATTCTAGATTATTGTTGGATTTGCAGTAACACCGGGGATTTTTGATTAGGTAATCAAAAGAACCTTGAACCAAACCAAATGCTTTGTTTAAGATTCCTTGGAATACTTCAACCTTATCTTGGGATATATAATTTAATGCTGCATTTATCTTCTTATTATTTGTAATTGATGACAATATTAGATTATTGAAAAATATATCCTGCTTCTACTCGATGCACAGGGTGTCTCAAACATCGTTGCCCATGTTTAGTGTTTTTTATTGACCATGAAAATAACCTTATGAAACCCAATAAATTGAAAAGGGGATTGCTCCGCAGAAGAAAACAATATTCTCTACTTTACAGATACGATCTTCAGTATTGATTTTATTCATAATATTCAAATTAGTATTAGCAAAAGAAACTTCTTTTAGAAAATAAAAAGTCTGAGTATCAGTCATTCGTATTGTCCTGGATAGAAAAAAAAATTGAAGATGGCTGCTTGAAAACATGTTATTCTTTTCTTCTAATGTCTTATTCTCCTATGAGACAATTTTTTCTTTTTGTAGGGTTCCATCAAATTATTAGTGTCTTACTAGGCTGGTGGTAAAACGGTTGTTCACAGCATGTATAACTTATGTTTGATTAGCAGCTCTGAAAAATTTACAATTAAATTTACTGGCGTACATGAAACGCCACCGAGATCGTTTGTGCCAGTTAAGGGAATAAAAATTATAATATAATATAAATTTTCAATATTACAATTCACTTCCGGCTTAGACCGCGTAGTCATTTGTTTGTGTATTACACCCAGCATAATCAGTTAAAGACTAACTTGTAACTTGTCTGCCATTACAAACATTTGCTCTAAAAGTTTGAGCGATAGTTGTTTGTGGGCCCTGCCTGCCTAAACAGAACCGCGTGCTTCAACCTTAGGGAGGACAAGGATTTGATTTTAGTGTATCTTGTGTGTCAGGACAAAAATACTTAATCGGCTTATGTCAGTTAGCTATTTTGTAAAACCATACAAACTAACGTTTCGCAAGACATTGCAGCTTAGAGCTTCAGAGTGATTAGAGCAAGGATTGCATTAGAGAAAGGGTTCAACAATGCTGTACCACCTAAGCACATTTCAGTAGAAGACATAGTATCTAGCGTAGAAGCAGCAATTTACAAGCTACTTACAGACATTTCTGAAAGTATAAATAAGACAAAATATATCAAGCGCCGTATGAAGAGCGATGCCGTCTTGATCTAATATCAGTAGGGATAAGAAAGCAGCAGCAAAGTTGCTGAAAGAAAACATAACTGTCTTCATACTAAAAGCAGATAAAGGCAATGCTACTGTGACCTCAGATTAAAATTTTAACAATCCGCTTAACTCTCCTATCTTAAAAGTTACTGCTGCAATCAAACGCTTTGAAACTACAAACGCCACGAAAAACAGCACATCCTACCCAAAAATTCTAGCACACCTCGTATCTATATTTCACCCAAAATACACAAGGTTAGAGTCCCACTCAGACCTATCGTGAGTGCCATCAATACTTCCACATATATACTTTAGCACGATACTTAGCCACTAAGCTTCGCTTACTTAGTAGCAATACAGAATCTTACATTAGAGATTTCTCTGACTTTGTCAACAAGATCAAAAAGTTACAGCTGTGTGAAGGAGATAGTTTAGTCAGTTTCGACGTTGTCACTTTTTTTTACAAAAGTACTAGTAGATGGTGTGCTAGAGATCCTAAAAGACAATCTACGTAAAGATCTAATCTAGTCAAAATATGTTTGCCAAAAATTTTTTCAGTTGGAATGGCACTTGTATGAACAGATTGAAAAAGCGGTTATCGGTTCACCGCTATCACCTGTTATTGCAAACATATACATGCAAGACTTTGAATCGAAAGCTTTGCAGCAGCTGATCTTAAACCTAAAACCTGGTTTAAATATGTAAGCAATACTTTAGTTGTTTGGTCTCACAGACGCTATGCACTAAAACACTAATAATATTCAATTCACCATGAAAGTAAAAGAAAATGGCAGTATCCCGTTCTTAGACGTACATGCTAGACGTAAACCAGATAGTAGCTAGGAACACGCAGTATACTGAAAGAAGACACATACAGACAATTATTTAAATGCAAACTTGCACCACCGCCCCATGTAAAAAAAGCCATTGTGTTAAAAACTGTAACAGCCAAAGCAGTTCGAATTTCAGACACAAAACACCTACAACAAGAGAAAACTCATCTCTTAATGTCGTTACAACAACGCGGTTATACAACAACAGAAATTCACAAATTCCGCAATACGGAACAGACCAAGGCTGAAAAGGAACTGGCACCACCCGAAAGGCTTAGCTTTTCTACCTTACAGTTAGAGCATTACTGATAAGATAGGGCATGTTTTTAAAAGCTACAGCACAAAGACAGTCTATAGAGAACCAATGAAACGATAGGAAACAGTTTCAAATCCGCAAAGAATCTAATATCTAGCTTAAAATTAGCCGTAATCTACAACATCCTTTGCTCTTGTGGTTCAAACTACATTGGACAAACTGGTCGTTCCATTGAGTTAAGGTTACGAGAGCAACATGTGTATTGCAAACACAGACACATCACAAAATCTGCGGTGGCTGAACATACTGGTTTAACTAGGCATAAGATGGACCCTGAGAACGCTCGAGTATCGCCAGAGTACGTCATTTTATCCCTCGTATCATGCGTGAAGCAATTAAAATTGAAAAACAGCCTAACAACATAAACAAAGAGGATGGTTTAAGGCTCAGTAACGCTTGTACTCCGGTATCTCATCCTCTAAGGACTCGTAAGCATTATCGATCTCACGATCACGTTGCACCAGATACGTCTCCGTTCAACGGTGACAGCCAACCATAACTCCGCCGTTCTGCCCGTCTGCCCGACTAGCTCAAAGGGGTATAAATATCTCTGCATCTGTAATTGAATATAAAGTGTTCTAATTACTCTGAGGATGCAATGTTTTGCAAAACGTTAGCTTGCATTTGTACAGGCAGAAGCCAATTAAGTATGCCGCAAAGAAGATACATTAAAATCAAATCTTTTACCGCCCCAAAATTCAAGCACTCGGCCCTGTTCGAGCACGCAGGGCCCAAGAACAACTATCTCTCAGACTTTTAGAGCAAATGCTTGTAAAGGCAGACATGCTACAGGTCGGTCCTTATCTGATTATGCTGGGTGTAATTCCTAAATTGCGACGCGGTCTATGCAGAAAGTAAATTGTAATATTGACAGTTTAGAAACCGCCTCAAATACTATATATATAATATAAGTTTTATTGTTTATTTTTTTACATAAACAATTTGTTTTGCAGAATTTTCTTTTATTTTTAAGAAAACAAATTTGTTTTACTTGGCACACAAGATTTATTTCTAATGTGTGAAATCTGAAAAAATTATATTACGATTAAAAAATATAATTTTGCTGCCGAAAAAAAACCATTCTTTTTGGTTTAAAAATATAGTTTGTTAAAAGTCTAGAAATATAATTTTAGTAAAGTGTGAAAAATCATATTTTGTAAACATTTCTATTCGTTTACACGAGGTGGCACAACCACGTTGTTATTTTACCATTATATATCCCACATTCCTTGGTGTATGGCAAATTTGTCCAAGTAAAATGCTAAAAAAATTCTAACGCGGTCGCGCCACCTCGTGTGAACGAATAGAAGCGTTAATATTTACTTTTTTTTTAGATTTAATTAAAAAATAATATTTCTAAACTTCAAACAAACTATTTCTGTAAAGTAAAAAAAGGTTTTCTATCAACAACAAAAACTTTTTTTAGATTGAAAAATCAGTTTTTCAGAATTATCAGATTAAAAATAATTGTTTTGTGCACTAAAATTTTTTTTTATTACTTTACCTGTTTTTTTTTTCATAGAATTAAATAAAATAAAAATAAAATGCATACAAGAAATATTATTTCTGCGGACCAAAAACTATTTTTCTAAAAAAATTTAGAGCTAAAAAATAATGTATTCTAAATTCCCTCAACTTGTCCAAACGGCGATTCAAATCAATTTACAACATACGAGTAATATAATAAAGAACAAATTTATAAATTGTCATCGTAACAACGTCATAAGCTAATTAAAAATTACAACTGATTTCGAGCGATATAGAAATATTACTACATATATTTTTTTGCAACTTCTTATTCGCTTCTAGTTAGAGACTTCCCTGTTCTCTTGCCGCATTTCTCTCTTCTGTGCAGTTCCATACCAATTCCATCGTTCTATCTCCACAATATCATCAACATTGCAATTTAGCTGCTCTTCCTACATTTTTTCGTAGTTTTAGGTCTCAAGTCACCAATTTTCTTATTTTATTGTAAATAAAACAATTTTTAACTTTAACAGGTCTTTATTTTAACCTTATATGTATTCGACATGTGGGCATGTCATTTTCAAAGGTAAGATTAAAAGTAAACGGTTGGTGTGTTGTAATAGGAACAATAAATCTTCATAACTTGATCTTGGTTTTCTATATCTGCGTCCAGATGACTGATTTCTCATTCCAAAACCTCCAATAAGGGTGAATTTAAGAAACCAACATGCTTACGCAGATTTTAAATATTTGTAGATTTCAAATGCTTTTAGTATATTCAACTTACGTTTATCATCACAAAAATGTGAAAATTTTATAGTGTTATTAGATATCATTGAATGATTGTGTTTTAATATGTACGTACGTAACGTACGTGTTCCTTGTACCTAATAATAAAATTTCTAATTGTTTGTCCTATATAAACCGAATTACAGTGCGAGCAATTTAATTTGTAAATGCCTAATTTTAGTAAATTGTCTGTTTTTCTTACTTCTCCATGTATAAAAGAATTTACTCATAATGTAAAACCTAAATTAATGTATCTAAGAATATTATTCGTATTGATGTTATCAGTTAAAAATCTTATAATCCCGTTCAATTATTCTTGGATTTAATACTTTTGATAAATATTTATTGTTTAAGAAAAATATGAAAGAGTAGGAATGAGGTCCTATATAAGCTAATAAAACCTGCACGTTCGCAATATTATACTATAGTTGACCAAATTATTCTGTAGGAAATGACTACCTTAAAAATTGCTCTGTGTTTAATCTTAATTTACGCTGCGGCTAACTCAAAAGATATTTCTTCAAAATCCGAAGTAGAACCAGTGCCGCAACCTAGAGAGGTAAGAAAACAGAAATTCACACAACAATTTGTAATTATAAATTAATCAAATTAGTGCTAGTTATTACTATTGTTATTGTTGCAACCGCTATAAAATACATATGTAAGGTTACGTGTATTTTCACCTCCATACACTAGGAGGTGAAAAAAATAAAAATCAAAAATCATTGATGCCCGCATAACAAAACGTTACTAAGATGAGTTTTGTTACATTTGTTTTAGACAGTTATAACAATAATCGAAAGTAATTTGACTGAAGATGATCAGAAAGAACTAACAGAAACCCTCAAGGAGATCTACGACTACTGGCCCTTAACTTCTCAGAAAGTCATGGCATTCCGCAATATGATGAATCTTAAATACCCGACATGGTACAATAATGCAGTTATTAACCCCGAAGGTATTTCATTTACTTATAAATATTACATTAGCTTTCGTGCTGACGGGGATTATGTGTATGCTTTTAGTTTTGAAAAAAGACAACCTATGTATGTACCTAAAATTTATTTAGACTAATTAATATTACAAGTATATAAATCGCGCTTTTACACTGTTATATTTTTATTGTAAATGTTTTGATAAGATACGTAAAAATTCATAAGTATTAATTGGATATAAATTCATGTATTTGCCTAATATTCAACAAATGTGCCTTAACGTTGTATCAAAATAAAAATATATATTAAAGAACAGACGTTTACTAAGTCTCCTTCTATCACGAATTTAGTTTAAGGCTTTTAATGTAATAAACGGACATGGAATTTCAATTTTTAAGCATTTACAGAATATGTCACAGAGAAGTTAGCGGGTTGGAGCACTAACCAAATTGTAGCTTATTCCCATTTGTATAAGCCTACACAATGTTAAGAAAATCGTGTTGCCAATTTTTTAAAAATATTTTTTGGAACATTTCCAAGACCTAAGAATATTTTTTACGTCATAGTTTTAATTTATTCTAGCATTGTCGTTCATAACAACATTGTATTCATCTAGCGCTATTATCTATACAAGCTGTTCGTAATTGTCAGGGCACTATTGGCAACTTTAACGTTATTATTGGAGCTACGAAGTCGGTTAAATTAGCAAAGTATTGCAGTTTTCTGCGCTATTTATGATGCTAAAAAGCAATTAAACGTTTCCTTTTTGAGTTATTTTATAAACTAATTTTGTATATGTTTGCGTTTTATGACAGATGATGTAAATTTTGAATAAAACAAATTCCAGTGCAAATAGTAATCCAAAATAAATAAGAAAAAAGTTATTGAGACAATTCTTTTATCTACGACTGCTTGGATACGGACCTATTATGTCATTTATTTGCGTTAGGCAATGAAGTTCATTATCGCACTAATGCAAAATAAAATATGTAATGAACTCATTACCCAACTCGTTTTATTTACACAAACAAAACATAAGCTTTGTTTATAAGAAAACTGGCTGGTTGCCATAGTATTTTATTATTATTTATTATTTTAACAAATTTTGAGCAGTTGTAGATAAAAATTTTGTATGTCACACGTGAGTAAATGCATTATTATGGCACTCGTATGATTACACGACTCAGTCTACGACCTGGTCGTTGCAATTTTCAAAGTTGTGTTATAATAACCCTTTTATCCCACTAGTAATATAAATAACTATTATGTTTAGCATCAAATTTCTTCATACCTATACATAATTTGCTATTAAAGGGCCACAAATAATCGCCAATAACTTTTTTATTATTCATTTTAGGTTACTAAAAATATTTATATTTTAAATTTAGTTTTCTTTCAGAATGTTCAAATATGTACAGGATGACGCACTTAAAAAAATGTTGTTTTTATTGTTTGCTCGTAAACGCGAAGTTCAATTGTATTTTTGACTACAACATCCAAATCAGCGTAAAAACTGCAATACTTTTCTAATTTAACCGACTTTGTAGCTCCAATAATAACGAAGTTACCAATAGTGTCCTGATAATTACGAAAAGGTTGTATACTAAATCCAGAGCTATTCTTCCTCAGCTCTCAGCTTTCTGTGAAAGTAGGCCCGCGCTCCTACGCATCTACTGAATACGGTTCAAATTTGTTTGTACAGCCGCCTGATACTGCATTCGATGGATTTTTACACCTTAGTAGTCAACGGTTTGTGTGTATGATTGTACAGAATCTAACGATAGTTGGCATTTGCACATTATCAACAGAGGAAAAATATGTGGGCTGAAGTATCATTACATCGACCTCGCTTCGAGCACAGCGCAGTAGTCATTATCTTCCTATTTAATGCCACAAAGTTTTCACACTCTGTGTTTTCCATTATCTGCTCTATGTACGTTAACCATGGCCTTTCTGTTGCATTTTCTCCGTATTCGTTCTTCTATTATGGTGTTAAGTTGTCGTTTATTCTTTAGCACGTGGTCTATTAAGGCCTCTTTCTATTGAACTTTTTTTCGTGTTTTTTTTCTTCGCCAGCTCTTATTAATCCTTTCGGTCCTTGTGCAATTACGCATAGTTTTCTGCAGCCATACCAAATATTAGCGACCTACCAGGGGCGTCATGAAAAGGTGCTTGGGGAGGCGCGAGCACTCCCACTTGTAATTTGCGCCCCCCCCCCCAAATTTAATTATATAATACGAAAAAACACAAAGTAATTCATAAAATACTTTTATAAAGGCAACAGCAAATTATTACTAATTGTTGTAAAGTACAAATAATAGAAGATGTGAAAAAATCATTATGTATGGGATCTAATGCGCGCCGCTTCAATTTAGTTATCCTAACGACGTCCCTGCGGTTTACCATTACGGACCCAGACATAAAAAACCTTAAATTGCACGGCAAGCTTTAAGTGCACCGAACCCACGGTACCAATATTGATAAGGTTGTTAAATGTAAGATTTATATACTGCAAGAGTCAAAAAGATAATGACTACTTTGTAACAACGTTTATTATTGCTTGCTTTTGCTTGTAAAGTGTATTGCCTATAGTCGACTACTATTTGCGACATTATTTCTGCACCTTGCTGTACGTAACAGCTAAAACGCGCGAAAACGTGAAGTAAGGCCGATTAAATTTTCGCCTGTAGTTTATGCAACTCAAAGTACAAACAAGCCGCACATATGCTGAATACGTCAATATTTGGGGGAAGGGGGTTATTTTACCCCTGCTACCCAATTTTTGGTAGACGAATTTATCCTTCCGTTTTTGGATTTCTTTAATTCCAAGCACAATTTCGTCACAAGAACTATAGCGTACTATTACTTTATCATATTGGTATAAACCATATCAGAGGACACGTTGGTAACGGTCTGAGGAACATCGCTATTTTCAGGGAGATTAAGTAAATTAGCGTCTTCAAAAAAGGCTTTATCATACTAAAAATTTCAGTAAGACATTGCCTTGAACTTTGCGTTAAAGAGCCATCGTCAATTTCTTCTTCTTTTTCACGTGCCGTCTCCTCTAAGAAGGTTGTCTATCATCACGGCTATCCTGATCTTTGATGTTACTGCTCTAAATAAGTCGACAGAGCTACAATTGAACCATGTTCTCAAGTTGTTCAACCAAGATATGCGTCTTCTGCCCCGATTTCTTCTTTCTTGTATTTTACCCTGAATAATTATTTGTAGTAGGTTGTATTTCTCTCCTCTCATCACATGTCCCAAATATTGTAATTTTCGTGTTCTGACAATGTTCACAACTTCATTTTCCTTTCTTTATCTCTCTAACACATTATCGTGTGTGACATGTTCTACCCAGCTTATCCTTAACATTCTTCTATATGTCCATAGTTCGAGCGCTTCCAATCTGTCAATTGTGTTTTTCTTTAACGTCCAGGCTTCCATGCAGTAAAACAGTACTGCGAACACTTAACATCTTAAGAGTCTGATTTTTAGATTCATATTCAGGTATCTGCTGCATAGTGCGTTTCTCATCTTGTTAATTGTGTTTCTTGCTTGTGCTATTCTTGACTTTATTTCTTCCGTGTAGTCGTCGTCTTCGTTGATAATCGTTCCTAGATATTTGTATTTTTGGACCTTTCCTACTGCTTCTCCATGCAGTATTAAATCTTCCTGATGTTGTTGTGTTTTGGTAATTACCATGTACTTGGTCTTTTTATCATTCAGTGTTAATCCGTTTTCTTCACTGATTTTCACTACTTGGTCCATCATTCGTTGTAAGTCTTCTAAACACTCTGCTATTAATACTGTGTCGTAGGTTGTTGATTGGTTTTCCATTAACTTGAATGTCTGCCGTTTCTTCTGTTAATGCTTCTTGGATTATTTCCTCTGAATACAGATTGAAAAGCGCCGGGCAGAGTACGCATCCCTGTCTCACGCCTCGTTTTATCTCTATCTCTTCGGAGAGCTTTTTCCCTTCTTTTATGATCGCAGTCTGGTTGTAATAAAGGTGGCTTATGATTCTGATGTTTTGAAGCACAACTATTTTAATTTCTGATTCAGATTTTCTACATGATTTTTCGTATTAGTTCCAAATGTAAAATTCCTCTTTTTTAATCTCTGCATGCACTCCCCTCTAATAAGGTGCCAGTTTTTTTTATTGACACAGTAACCTTTTTTAAATCTAAATTGATTCATTTTTTTATAATTATTTTCATAACCTGCTTTATTTATTAAATGTGCCGTTTTTAGTAATAAAGCCAGAATTATATTTCTTTATGTTGATGTTATACGCATTGTGTTGCTTGTGATATTCGTCCTAAAAGCCTTAAGAGTATGAAACAGACATAGGAGGAGGAAGACATGAAGAAACGGGTATGCAAATACTTTTCTCTTTCTGCCAGGCATTGTTTCCACACTGGATTCTTATTTTTGAATACTTCAATCATCTTGGGTATGACCTCTGCACTTTCATCAACTGAGATAAACGTTCCAATTATTTCGCAGTTGCCATTGCCTGGGACTACCATTAGGTAAAACCGCATTCTACGATTATTTAGCTTCTAAGTTGCATTGTAAAGAACTATCTTAGGGTAATAGAAAACATATATTTTTCATATGCTCGTCATGGAAAAAATCCTTTAAGTTCACTGCTTTTACCATCCACTAAAAACAGAATTATTTTTTTATGCTGTAGTAATGACTTGTAGGCTTTTCCCAGATAGGTCCAAGTAGAGAAGCATTTTTCGATTTTAACCAAGTTATATCTCTAAGAATAACCGATTTGCCAGTTTTATTACGAATATACTATTAGACTAATTTACTGTCACATCTTAGAGATAAAAGATGTTAATCTTCATGAAAAAAAAACTGAAGTGTGAACTTTCCCATACTAGATATTAATACCTGCCGTATTTGCAAAAGTGTAACTTTAATTAATTATAACGTTGTACAGTTCACCGAGTATTAGATTTCTAAGAAAACAAGCAAAAGGAGTTTTAATTTGCGATAGCCTGTTCAATTGGTTGCCGTACCGTTACTCCACCCACAGAAACAGCGACTAATCGCACGAAAACAATGAAACACCAGCTGGACTTTGGAGAATTACCAACTCCGCTTCGGATGTCGGACAAAAATGGCTAAAATAGGTTTATTTGAAAAGTTATCAAAAATATGCAAAGAATGAAAAATATATTTTTAACTAGAGCTACCTAATTGATATGCGTAGTTAAAATCACGTAAATGCCAGAAAACGCGTTGTTGATATCAAAAGGTAAGTAAAGTAAAGTAAGACTTTAAATAGTCTATCCAACTGACAAAACTTTATAACGATCGGCGTTTGAGTTTTTAAATAAATAATTAATCAATTTCAAATTATTCAAAAATTCCTGTTGCGACATTAATTTAAAAAAAAATTTATAGTTCACTGGCAAGCTTTGTCGGCTCAGAAAGTTAAAAAAAATCGTGTAGGCAGTTTTAGAAAATTTTCAAAACTTTGAAGCAGCGTCATTGCGATTGTTTTCGTATTTTGAAATTGATTTTATTTCATAGTATACTAACCCCTAAAGAGCTCTTAAACAAGTGGTAGCTGATCCCGATCAGACAACTAGTTTTTGAGTAAATGGACGTTAAAGTCGAGATTTTTAAAAAAATGTAGCGGTCGCCGCCGCCGTTTGAAAGCTAGAGAATTCGATTATCGGCGAAAATTTTGATAATATCCACAAAGTTTTTAAAATTTTCTAAATTTTGAAATTTTTTGAAATTTTATTCAAAATGTTTCTACGGAGTTTACAATTTTTTAGGCTTTCAAACATTTTCAAAAAACTGTAATTTACGAAATATTTTAAAAAATTTCAAAATTTCGGTATAGGGGAGCAAGGTCCCGTGGCGGTTGCCCAACAGCTTACTTATTTAGTTTACTAATTAGAGAAGTGCCCTTGAAAAGTGTTATTACTTCCGTAGAACCAATAATTGAAGATCTTCTATGTATAAGGTCTGCCTTTTTGGCGCTAAACAATGCGCGTACTGCAGCATTTGAAAAGAAATCATTGAATAAAAATTGTTTATTAAATTTTAAGAGAGAACCGTAAAATGTTACACGCTCCGCAGCGCTGACAAGAGGCATTGCAGTATGTGGATATTTCAAAACAACTGTTTGTGTCCCCTCTACCGCTCCTGATAGTTTGTCAGTGTTGTTTTGAATTACCCTGTATAATGTGTATGTATTACTTAGCACGCATCACAAATATGTAGCATACAACTAGTAAATATAACAAATTTTTACTTTTTACTTCAACAATATTTATTTATTTTAACCCTATACATATTTCGACATGTTTGCATGCCATTATCAAAGGTTATATTAAAAATTGACCAGTTAGTGTTGTTATAGCAACAATAGAACTTGGTGACGACCTCGGTAATCGTCTGCGGATGACTTGATTTTTTATTCCAAAATGTCCAATAGAGGAGAATTCAAGAGATCAATTTGCTTAATCATTAACGATACAGTTTTTAAATGTTTGTGAATTTTAAAATCTTTTAGTATATCTAATTAACTTTTATCATAACAAAAGTGTAAACATTTTACAGTGTTGTTAGATGTCATAAAATGATTGTGTTCTAGTAAGCGTTTAGCTTAATTCGATTTATGTGGGTGTTTGTATTTGTAACAACGCACGTGTCCTTTATACCTAATATCAAAATTTCTAATTGTCTGGCTTCTATAAACCGAATTACAATGCGAGCAATTTAATTCGTAAATGTCTGATTTTAGCAGGTCTTCTACTTTGGATTTTGCATTAAACAAAGTGTTTAAAATGTTTTTAGTTGTTTTAAAAAGTACTATATATTGTTTGTGAATTTAGCGTTTGTTTTCTGGTTTGTCACCAAAATATGAGATCAAAGCATATTTAACTGTATCGGATGAAGTCGGGGTATTCAGATAAATTTTCTGAATGTCTATTTTATAATCCTTTTCTTTAATTAATGTATCAGTAAATTTAGTATTATAACCATTACGATATGCAATTTTTTTAGTAATTGAATTTTCACAATAATAATTCCTTTCATCTAAAGGGACCGTTAGAGCGCTGTGTATCATAAACCTGTATGCTGCTAATTTATGTGTTTTATAATGACAAAAATCGTGTGGTATTGTAATTTCTGTTTGTGTAGGTTTTCTATAAACAGAGTATTCGAGTTTATTAGTGGAATAATTTTTTAGTTTTAATCTAAGAAGTTAATAGACCTATAGTTTTCAGTTTCTATTGTAAATTTTATGTTTGCATGCGAGCTGTTAATAAATATTAAAAATTCGTTAATTAATTCAAATGAATTATCCAATCATGATAAAATGTCATCCACGTACCGAAATCAAGTCAATCTAAGAAAGTTAAATTTTGGTTTCTTTATGTTGATGACAAAAACTCTAGAGGAAATCGTTATCATATTACTATTTAAGGCAAATTAATAAAGTGAACTCTTTTTAAATAAGCATAAAGTTTAAAGAATTAATTCGAAGTTTACAAAGTATCTATTGTTTATTTTTATATGTATACATTGTCACTAAAGCAAGAGCTAATACATTTATTACGTATAGCAGTAAGAACATCTAATTTATCAAAATTGATAGGTTTGTCTATGAACTCGATTTATAATCCTGTTTTGATGCGAATCCCTGTTGTAGTACGTGCTTATGATACAGCAGTGAAATTTAATGTCATTCACAACAGTTTAAAGCTGTCGACCAGAGACACTGTTCATGGCGACCAACAATCACAGAATGATGGTTTCATTGGCATTTATATTCGTTATATCAAAAAAAGCGCATTCATTGACAGTTGTTTAGTTGTTCCGTTTTCACTACCTATTATTAATACAGGGTGTCCCAGAACTCGCGGAGGAGCTCTTCTACTCTTTAAACTGACACTTCTTTACCAAGAAAAAAATTTCTACCCTCAATGGTTTTCAAACCGCAATAAAATGAAGCTGACCAATAAGAGACGGTTTATTAATTGAAGATAGATGCAGAAATATTAAATGTATGCGTTTCTTAGGAAACAAGAATAATTGTTAGATTTTGCAAAAGTTAGTATAAAACATCTGGTCAACTTTAGTTTTTAACATGAATGGCATTTAATCACTTACCGACATGCAATATATGAACGCCGCAGGTTTGTGATGTCTTGAGACAATTAGTAACCAGTTCAAGAATCAGCATTTCACAATAATCTTGAGAAGTATACATTTTCCCCCCACAAATTGCACAAATTATTAAGCTAATTCAGAATGAACTGTCACGTTGAACGCCTGTCACTAAGACATTGAAAATTTATAGTCGGCCAAATAAAAATTCGACTTATTTTATATTAGGCTTTTAGTTTAGTTACCATATAAACAACCTTTTTTATTTTTTCTACCTTCACGACTAGTTAATTAATTCTTCTGTGATTGGTGGACTTTAATTTTCAATAACTCAAAAAGTATTCTAGTTGGAAACATTTTTCATGGACAAATCGAGTCTATTTAAGGAAACGAATTCACAGTTAAGAGTTCCTCCGATAGTTCTGGGACACCCTGTATACCATTGCATAGAAAATTTTGAAAACAAAATCAACAGATATTAAATGATATGTAGAAGAATAATTATTACACAAGGCATTTCTTATTTATTTAATAATCAGTATTGTTCTGTCAGTGCTACCCTACGGCTAACAAATACCAAGATAAAACAACATATTGAAATAATTATGACAGCATGATGATATAACAATTACTACAATAAAAATCAGTTGCAAAAACGCATTAAAAGTGCAGAAAACTGAATCTCAAATAAGAATAATTAACTATAAATTAATCAGGTAACTGAAGTCTATCAGCTGGCTGCAAATAATTAAAATAGTTTAACACGTTCCAAGAAAATGCTTTAGTTTATTGTGAATAAAACAATTCTTAACTTCAACAGGTTTTAATTTTTAGCTTTCTACGTATTTCAACGTGTTTACACGTCATTATCAAAAGCAAGATTAAAAGTAAACAGTTGGTGTTGCTATAGAAACAATGAATCTTCATAACTTGATCTTGGTTTTCTATATCTGCTTCCAGATGACTTGATTTCTCATTCCAAAACGTTTAATAACGGTGAATTTAAGAGAGTAATTTGTTCATTCATTAAAGGTGCAGATTTTAAATGTTTATAAATTTTAAATGCTTCTAGTATATCCAACTGACGTTTGTCATCACAATAGTGTAAAAATTTTATCGTGTTATTAGATGTCATTGAATGATTCTGTTCTAATAAGTGTTTAGCGTAATTGGATTTATGAGGGTGTTTATACTTGTAACAACGTACATTGTTTGCCTTATATACACCGAATTACAGTGCGAGCAATTTAGTTTGTAGATGCCTGATTTTAGTAAACTGTTTGTTGTTTCTTTAGCAGTAAACAAAGTGTTTAAAATGTTTCTTGTTGTTTTAAAAGTTATTTTACGTTTATACATTTATTTGTTTTGTTTATAATTTTGGAAATTTATTGTTCCTATAGCAACACCAACTGTTTACATTTAATCTTGCTTTTGATAATGACGTGTAAACACGTTGAAATAAATAAAAAGCTAAAATACAAAACCTGTTGAAGTTAAGAATTGTTTTATTTAGAGTAAATTAAAATAAACTTCAACGAAGTAAAGCTCGAACTTATAAATAAAATACATTAGTTAGTTGAATGCTGGTACTAAACTGTAAAATAAACCCTCAAAATATTAAATATGGTTAGTTATACAAATACACCAGTAAGTACCGTAATTTCAATATACAGTCTACAGTATGAATTATTATTATTAAAGTTAGAGAAACTAGACACGTACGAGATTTACCTTTGCGGTCGCGTAAAAGCAGCAACAAACGGCAATAAAGAACTTGACATCTTGGTGTCAGTTACTGAAAACCCACATTCCTCAACTCGACGACTTGCGTTAAACCACAATATCAGTCAAGTTGCTTCTGTGTAGAGTATTTTTAAAATGAGCGACGCACTCCGTCTAAACTTTCCTATATTTTAGAAATTGTAACGTTATCATATTTTCAAAAACATTTTTGTGTCAACGGTGGACACGCAAAAAGTGCGATAAAATCACATGGTTAACTTAAATCGATTTACATTGTCAATGTCATTACTAGGCGTTTTGTAGCTGCATGGCGTGCGGAATGAAGGGAGGTAAGTGCTGCAAAACAGTAAGGCATAGATACAAAATATACATAGGTTTCAGTAAGGGCTGCGTTGGAAGTTTAGTTAGAACCCGATAAAAACAAATTGTGAAAAAACCTTAATTATTTTACTTATTTTTTTTTATTTTTAGGAAAAAGAATTCTAGGAATTAAAGGAAAAAGAAATCTAACAAAAAATTCATCAAAAAAACATTTGGGAAGAGGGGAAGACTAGACTCTCTGCATAATACTTCATCCAAATATTAGGCTTTGATCTTATTCTACCATCGATGCATAAGCATTACATAGAGGGCGAATTTTATAACACCTTCTACGAATCAATACAAGAAGCTGCAACAAAATAAGGCTTAGATACCTCAATCATCACATGGATAGAATTAATGCTAAGCTAAAAACGCATGGCTTGTATTGAAAATAATTATGCAACGGTTTCAGCAACCAGAGACTTTTTGCAAGGCGGAGTTCTATCACCTCTTTTGTGGTTTCTCGTTGTAGTCATTACTATAAGAAACAAGCATGCTATCTCTAGCCTAATGCAGATTGCACTAAATATAACTACCAATTGCTGCTCGACGGAACAGCTAAGTGTAAACGCGAGTAAAACTGGTATTGTTCTTTTACTAAATTAAGGAAACTAAATCTAAAAGCGTCCACTTTTAGAGTTTTCCAGAGATGTTAAATATTTGAGAATTGTCCTTGACCAAAAACTTACCTGAAATCATCATTTAGACAGGACTCTTACAAAAGCAACTGTGGTACTATGAACATGCCACGGACTTTTGGGAAAGACATAAAGCCGAAAATGACCCGCTGGTCATATAAAATAGTTGTAAGGTCCATTGCTACCTATGCCTCCCTGGTACGGTAAACAAAATCAGGACAAAGCACAACTGCTAGAAAGCTAGAAAAACTTCAACTGGCTAGGTATTACATGAGCTAAGCGCTCCTACCCCACAGCAGCAATGTAGGCATTGTTAAAGCTTCTACCCCTGCAGGTGCAGGGGTGTAAGGAAAAAGACAAAACGTAAATGCCTATAGGCTACAACAGGCTTCACAGTTTAAGCCGGGAAACCCGGTTGGTCATCTAAAGATTGTGCATATAATTCTAAGTCCGCGATCAAACCTGCAGATTTAATGCCAATAAAACGTATGCATTCGAATATCGTAGCGCAAGGACGTGTGTGTTGCTCTGTGTTGCGTGATAACAAATGAACTCTGATAAACTTGGAAGTGATAAGACCAACTTTACTACACACAAGGTAAAATTCAACAAATTAACAAACAGAAAAAGACTAATAACAATGCGTTGCCATTCTTATGGCTAACACGCATAATTTTATACCGGGACTTTACGTCCAACCGAACCAAAATATATATTATGAGCAAAACCCACAATATACATTTACACAACAGTCAGGTCCGTACTCGCAAAATTTACAGCCCCTGACCTCCTTACCACAAAATGTAGTTCCCTACACCCCACAACCACAACCTATGTATTTACCCCAGCAGCTAAGCCAAAGTTATGAATATATGCAGCAAAGTACATCACAGACTAACCCTGAACAATGGCAAGAGGTTGTAAATAAAAAAAGACTTAGAAGTCCTGAAGAAAATACCCAACATAAAAGACAAACAAAGCTAAGCGAGTACTGGTTAAGTGCACCTGTCCCAACTAGCAATAAATATGAAAAATTAGGCGAAGACAACAGTGTAGGCAAGAATGTGGCAGATAATAGTAATACTCAAAAACCTCCCCCCATCTTCGTATCTGGAGTAACAAACTGCAAGCCATTAACCGATTTATTAAATAACATAGCTAAAAACAATTACACTATAAAAGCAACCAGCAGCGAGGAAATAAAAATACAACCCAAAACTGATAAAGTATATACCACGATAATAAATGCCTTAAAAGAAAAAAAAACTGATTTTCACACCTACAAACCGAAAGCCCAAAGAAACTTTCGTGCTGTACTTAAAGGACTGCACCCATCAACTGATGTAGATGAGATAAAACAAGCCTTGCTAGAAAAAGAACACATTGCGACAAATATTTGGAACATTAAACAGTTCAAAACAAAAAAGGAGCTACCCATGTTCTACATTGACTTGGAGACTAAAGATAACAATAAAGAAATTTATAAACTTAAACTCCTTATGAACTCTGTAGTAGAATTTGAAGCTCCACATGTCAAGAAAGAAATCCCACAGTGTAGCAGATGCCAAAAATTCAACCACACTAAGAACTTCTGTCACAAAACACCTCGTTGTGTAAAATGCGCAGAACACCACCTAACTAGTCAATGCCCCAGGAAAGTTAAAGATAATCAAGTCAAGTGCGTAAATTGTGGCCGTAATCACCCTGCAAATTATCGAGGTTGCATTGTGCATAAACAACTACAGCAAATCAAATTTCCACCATTACGTAAAACTAACATAACCCCGTATGTTCAACCCGGAACATCATTCGCACAAAAAGCCCAACAAAATATTCAGCACCAGCAGCAAAACGCAAATAATTTAATCCAACCGATTATGGCTACGTACACACAAAATAATGACATGACAGAATTAAAAGAAATAGTTAAAAAATTGACAGAACAAATAAGCACTATGTTAAACTTATTAACAATGTTTATAAATAAAAAATCATAATGGCCCAAGTCTTAAAAATCGCATTATGGAATGCCAACGGCTTGTGCCAGCATGTACAAGAGTTAAAAATATATTTGCAATTACATAATACTGACATACTACTAATCACAGAAACACACTTCACCACAAAGAGTCACGTTCACATTCCAAATTTCACAGTATATGATACAAAACATCCTGATGGCACAGCACACGGTGGCAGTGCTATAATAGTTAGCAACAAAATTAAGCATCATGAAATTGATAAATATAGACATGATTATTTACAAGCAACTACCATCGTTATAGAAGACTACCAGGGCCCGCTTACCATCTCATCTATATATTGTCCACCTAAACACAACAATAAAAGAGCTCAATTTGATAACTTTTTCACAACACTAGGAAATAGATTTATAGCCGGTGGAGATTATAACTCAAAAAACGTACAATGGGGATCAAGAATAACAACAACTAAAGGAAGAGAACTGCTGGCAACTATAAGATCAAACAATCTGAACTACCTGAGCACAGGAGAACCTAGCTACTGGCCTACAGATCTCCAGAAAACGCCAGATCTACTAGATTTCTATATTACAAAAGGAATTGATAGCAAACACACAAGAATAGCGTCGTGTCTGGACTTATTTCACGACCATTCAGCAGTAGTATTAACAATTCATGCGGAAATCGTAAAAAAAGAAAAACAACCGTCACTTTACACCAGAAAAACGGATTGGAATATATTTAAGGAGAAACTAGATTCGTTAATTGATTTAAAGATTCCCTTACAAACAGAAACTCAAATAGATGATGCAGTTTATAAACTTACCCAAGCTATCCAAAATGCAGCCTGGCAAGCCACACCAGACCGAAACGAACTTCACACAACAGAAAGTTGTCCGGCCATAGTAAAAGGAATGATTGCAAATAAACGTAAACTACGAGAGCAATGGAGAAGAGAGAGAACGGCCGAGAACAAACGAAAACTTAATAGGGCAATCAAAGAACTAAAAGCGTTGCTTCTCAAGATCAAGAATCAAGCAATTCAAGAATACCTAGGTGGCTTATCAACCACAGAAGCTAATGATTATTCACTGTGGAAAGCAACCAGGAAAATAAAGAGGCCCCGACAATCTGTGCCACCAATTAAAGACATCAATGGAACATGGTGTAGGAATGACAAAGAGAAATCAAATGCCTTCGCTGAACACCTCTCCGAAGTATTTAAGCCACATCAAACTGAACAAAGGACTGAAGAGGAAGAAGAAATATTATCATTTTTAGAAACACCCTTTCAAATGGATCTGCCCATACGGAATTTCAAATTCATGGAAGTGAAGAGAGTCATTATGAAAGAAGTAAATCAAAAGAAAGCTCCCGGTTATGATCTGTTAACAGGGAAAGTACTGCAAGAAATAACTGACAAATGTTTAAAACTTATTCAAATCATATTTAACGCCATCTTGAGATTAAAATACTTTCCTGATGAGTGGAAGGTTGCACAAATAATCCTAGTACCCAAACTCGGTAAAAACTTAAATGAAATAACTTCTTATAGACCTATCAGTCTCCTACCCCTTTTATCCAAAGTGCTAGAAAAATTGCTATTAAAAAGGCTTTTACCCATAATAGAAGAAAAACATCTAATTCCTAAACACCAGTTTGGATTCAGAAACAAACATGGTACCATTGAACAGGTGCATAGGATAGTGAACCAAATAAATAGGGACCTAGAAGGCAAAAGATACTGCTCTGCTGCCTTTATCGATATTAGCCAGGCTTTTGACAAAGTCTGGCATGCCGGCCTATGCTATAAACTGAAAATGACCCTTCCACATCACCATTACCAAATCCTAAAATCATACCTAAGTAACAGGCATTTCCTTGTGAAACATTCAAGCGAGTACACGGACCTGCACACCATAAATGCTGGAGTTCCCCAGGGGAGTGTCCTGGGTCCCATACTTTATTTATTATACACCGCCGATCTCCCGACCACCAGGGTAACTACAGTCGCAACCTTCGCAGATGATACGGCTATACTTGCTTCACATCCAAATCCCGAATCAGCATCCCGAAACTTACAAACAAACTTAAACAAAATCCAAAAATGGTTGAAAACCTGGAAAATTAAAGCTAACGAAACAAAATCTATGCATGTAACTTTTACATTACGTAAGGAGACTTGTCCCCCGGTGACACTTAATGACACACCTTTACCACAAACAGATGATGTAAAGTACCTGGGGCTGCATCTGGAGAGGCGGTTAACTTGGCGAAAGCATATATTTGCGAAAAGGAAACAACTGGGCCTGAAACTCCGGCAGATGTATTGGATAATTGGACGCAACTCACAACTTTCATTAGAAAGCAAACTCTTAATCTATAAAGCAATCTTGAAACCGATATGGTCATATGGCATCCAACTCTGGGGGACTGCTAGTACATCAAATTTAGAAATTTTGCAAAGGTTTCAAAATAAGGTCCTTAGAATGATTGTTAATGCGCCATGGTATGTACCAAACTTTGTCATCGAGCAAGACCTGCAAGTCTCTTCTATCCGTGAAGAAATCGTGAAATATAGTGTAAAATATCAAAGCAGACTGGAAGTGCATCCCAATGAACTGGCAAACAAATTAATAAATGCTGATGGTGAAGTGAGACGGTTAAAACGCTTTAAACCGATGGACTTAAGTAGTAGATTTAATTAGGATAAATCTAACAGATAATTTTTAAGTAAATATTTCTAATTTATAATGTCACATAATTAATTAATTCTTATAATTAGTTAATAATTGCGAAAAGGGAAGGATCATGGGACCAATCCCTCCATGTCATTTATTGTAACATAACATTTACCGAATGTTCTGAAATCGAACAGATTGTAAATACCAATAATAAAAAAAAAAAAAAAAATAAATAAAATAAAACATAACTTCGAATGATCATTTGTGGTTATTAATGACCGCAAACTAAGTAACACGGAAAGATTACAGCTGTATTGTGAAGCTAGCATATGGTACAATGATGGCTCCAAGACAAATAAGGAGGTAGGTATAGGCATAACATCCTAAATAGAAGAATATCACAGGAAATAAAAAAAAAAGATATACGGAAATTTAACACCCTCAAAATCAAACAGACAATAGAGAATAACAAAAGTATGAAGATAATAAGAAGAACCTTTGCAAATGGAAGAAAGGAACTGTTTAAACTGAGGGACAATTCTGGTAAATTAACAGCAAATAGAAGTGATATCCTAAAAATAACAGAAAATACAAGACGAGGACTCGAGACAATACCAAAATAAACTGCAAACAAGGATAATAAATCAAGGTTCAGAAGACATACCAAACATAACACTGGACGAATTGAAACATGCCCTATCAGAAATGAGAAATAACAAAACGCCAGGAGAAGACGGGCTAGTAATAGAGGCTATAAAGCTAGGAGGAAATAGTATGCTTTGTGCAGTACAGACGCTTTTCAACAAATGTTTAGAAACTGGAACCATACCAAAGAAATGGAATAATGCAGAAATGATATTAATTCACAAAAAGGGTGACATAATATGTCTTGAAAATTATAGACCTATAAGCATATTATCCCACTTATACAAGCTTTTTACTAAAATTATTACCAAAAGACTGACAAAGAAATTAGACTTCGATCAGCCACGAGAACAGGCAGGATTCAGGAAAGGGTTTGGAACAAACGATCATCTGCAGGTTATAAAAACACTTATAGAAAAAAGTGTAGAATACAATAAACCTCTAGTCCTTACATTCATAGACTATGAAAAAGCTTTTGATTCTATAGAAGTTTGGTCAATATTAAAGGCGCTCGCACAAAGCAGAATAGACTACAGATACTCGAACTTAATAAAAAATATATACGACAATGCTACATCTAGTGTAAAATTGCATAAAACACTGAAAATTTTCGAGTCGAACGCGGTGTGCGACAAGGCGACACAATCTCGCCGAAACTGTTGACATCAGTCTTGGAATCTATATTTAAAAAACTGGATTGGGACGAAATGGGAATTACTATAGATGGAGAGAAACTAAATCACCTTCGTTTTGCCGACGATATTGTGCTGATCAGCGATAACTTAGAAGAGACTAAAGTCATGCTGAAACAATTAAAAGATAAATCCAGGAAAATAGGCCTCAAAATGAATATGACAGAAACTAAGATTTTGACAAACCTCGTAGTAAGCGAGAATCTGAAAGTTGACGACAAAGATGTCGAAAATGTAGAAAGTTGCAAGTACCTGGGACACGAAATAAAGATTGGAAGGGATAATCAAACGTGTGAAATTCAAAGGCGTATAGGGTTAGGCTGGGCAGCTTTTGGCAAGTTACGAAATGTACTGAAGAGTGAAGCGGAAAGTATACGAACAATGTGTGGTGCCTGTGATGACTTACGCAGCCGAAACTTTAACCCTGACAAAGAAAACTGAAACAAACTAAGGGTAACTGAAAGAGCTATGGAAAGAGCAGTTCTTGGTATAACAATTAAAGACCGAAAAACAAACGGCTGAATACGACAAAGAACTAAAATCCAGGATATAGTCACAAAAATAGCTAGATTAAAGTGGAACTGGGCGGGACATGTGGCGAGAACAAAGGATAACAGATGGACAAAGAGGATACTGGAGTGGAGGCCTAAAAAATCAACAAGAAGCAGAGGACGACCGCATACAAGATGGACGGATGATTTGAAACGATTAGAAGGAAAATGGATGAAGGCCGCACAAAACAGAACAGAATGGAATAATATGAGGGAGGTCTATGTCCAGCAGTGGACGCAGGAAGACTGATTGATGATGATGATGATGATAGTCATAACAGGGCTTATAATATGTAGGATATCAAAATTTCGAGGAAACATTCCAACCTTTTTTTAAGCGGAAATTCACGCAATAGAACTTTGCGCCCAAGAACGCATTAGGAAAAGCTTGCAAGAAACTAAAATTTTTAGCTCTAAAATCTGATACATGTGTGTCCGAAACTGTCTGGGACTGTAAACAATCCTTACACACTTGGTCACAAAGAACACATTAACTTTTATGTGGATACCAGGGCATGAGGAAGTCGAAGGTAAAGAAATTGTTGACACCCTTCCTAGAGAAGGTGCGAAGACACCATTTACCAGACCTGAACCGTTCTGTGGAATTACCAGAAGCCCCATAGCGGAAGAGGTGCGAAAATGGAAAAATAGACAAAAAAATGAAAATAATAAAAACACTACAAAACTTTGTACAAAATAGTTTTGTAGTGTTTTTATTATTTTTAAAATGCAGTATCACCAAGTAAAGGCTGAAACTATTAATTATTTAAAAAAATGAAACTGAAGAAACACTCCGGGACAAAATCAGGCGAAAACGTTTATCAACCACTTCTCAAAAATGGCTAACAAGTGTCTCAAACCTGAAAACTAATCTTAGACTAATTACAGGTTTCGTTACCGGTCCTTGCCCTTTGATAATACCTTTTAAAAAAGATGGACAAGGCCGATTACAAAACATCAAGGCTGTATATCTGCAAATGAAACTGTGGTACACTTACTGTGCAAATGCGCCGCAGTAAACCGCATAAAATTCAACTTTCTTGGAAACGTGGAACCGCCGCGACCTCTGAAGAAATAGGCAAAGTGACCCCAAATAAAATTATAAACTTATCAAAAGCCTACAAATTTTAGAAACATAAGTTGTAGGGTGATTCACAAACGATCCTTTAGGCCGAAGTGATGGAAGACTGGTTATAGCCAAGCGACTCCAAAGCAATCTAATTAAATCTAATCTAGATTCATAAGCAACTGAAGAACAGAAGTGTTCTTCGTTTATTAAGTAGAGAAATTCATAGAAGGCATCACGGAGAAATTGCGGATTGGAACACAAAATCAAATTGTGATTCATCCCGAAATCTATGAGCCTACAAAATTTAAATAAATCTTAAGGCCAGTTTTAAAGCAATTTTTTTAAATTTCCGAACATTATTTTACATCACCGATTTCATGCGTTCAAAAATGCTTGTACATAGTAACATTCCTTTCTCCTAAAGATATTACAATGCCAAGTGTAATTTCAATCTATTTAACTCGTTAACACTACAAAGTTCGGAAAAAGCATTGGATTTGTTCATGAATATTTGATATACACATTAAAACTCATCTGAATCTACACTTTCCGTCGGGAGTTGTAAAGGGCAATTCCTGCATAGGCAGTTTTTTAACCCAATTTTTTTGTTTTCTTGGAGGTCCAAAACATGTACTTCCGTCAAAATCACGAATTCGAAATTCATCGTGAAATCAGTACTGAAAGTATGGAAAAGAGTAAAAACACAAACTTTATTTCTGTAAACTAGAGTTTGTGAAAATGAATTATTGTTGATGAGACCTTGGCAGCCTTTCGAAAAATAATGCTTTTGCAAACAAGTCTTGTTCCTGCAGTAGCTTTATTCCGATAAAAGTAAAACCTCACCCAAAATTGTAGAATATTCCAAATTGGTGCCGCTCCGTCTCTAACATTTAAATAGATGTTAAACTAAAGTTTCTGTAGCAAATGGCATTTATTGTTAAACTAGTTGCACCGGGCGGTGTGTGATGCATTTAAAATATAGGAGGAATTTACTAACTTTTGTTGCACTAAGTAGGGATCTGAGATGCCACTGGCAATGACAGATCTGTCATTAGGTGCCATGGTGCAATGACAGATCTGTCACTTAAAGAGGGCTGAGGATCAAGATTAGTTAAATAACCAACCTTGGGCTAGAACAATATTAATTTCCTATCTTGTTTTTGTTCCCAGCCAATTTATTTTACATGATCTAATAATGAAGATTTATTGGGTTATGAAAATTTGGTTAAAATAATAAGCAGGTGGAATATGAGGAGTACTCTGCCTAAAGGCCGGGACACACATGACCGCACCGCGTCCGCACCGTGCCCGCACCGCAAGTCGGGAAACCACAGTCCGCAAGTGATCCGTGTGTCGGACGTTCTCACGATTGCAGTTCAGTATTCTTTTTGAAGCTTATGCAGCTATTTCGTGGAGACAAAATGTTAAAAAGTTTTACAAATAGTGAATTAGGGATGGTAGCACTTGCTTTAGAAGAAGAAGATGTTAATTGGAGAAGAAAACATTAATTTTTTTACATCCATTTTAATATTAATAATATTTATCATTATAATAATAATATACGATTATTATATTAATTTAATATTCAAAATAAAATTGAAAGCGAAAATGTTTAATAGATTGAAACTTCGTATACCGCAATCCGACGTAACCAAACCTTTAAAAATTTTACAGTATACGTGAATTGTTAACAGATGGCGCAGATATTGGGATCAAAATGATACTCTATCAAACTTGGTATTAGTTAACAAGGGGAAGGTGTAAACGCTTAAGACAAGACGATTGGGAGGCATATGATGTTGTCACTCGAGTCGAATGCTCTTGTTGAAAGCAATTTTCAGTAAACTTTAGCAATAACTTCAGTCGATTCCTTCTCGAAACTCTGTATAATGTCCTCTTAAACTTCTCTTGTTACATATTAGACATAGATAACCAATACGAAACTTAATCCGCTTATAGCATGCATCAAAAACTATGTGCAACGATCAAAGCAGGCTGACAATCTGCAACATATTACTAAACTCCAAAGGCGATTATTATAAACTATCGCAACCCATAGTCTATGAGATGGAAGACACTTTGCGAATGCGTCCTGCGGTATTGTACTCGTATATTGTAAAATCCGGAAAAACAGCAACTGATCTGAACATGCGTAACTACTAAGTGATCATGGGGATGTTTATTATTTTGTAGTAAAATACCGACCCCGCTTGATCGACATCAAATAATAATATTTAAAATAAATTTAATGTACCCACTATCTTTTTTAATTGGCACCGTTCATTAGTGTTTTAAATTTTATTTGCAATGCATTACTCGAGGGCGATGAAATAATAGTAGGTAATACAACCACTTTTCAGATATCTGCCTTATAGATATATCAACAGCAATATCATTTGTTCGTATTCCTTGTTTGAGTTTTTATACTTCGTGCGATTTTGTTAAAATGATTTGACCTACGTCTCTCGCCAACTTCGTGTTCACTACTGCGCTGTGCCTTGTGGAAGAAATTCGTCACCCCGTAATATGTTCTCCCCGCGAAGTGTGATGTGCGAATGCTAGCTATCGACAGATTTTATTACAATCGTACACACAAATCGTAGATTTTCAATTTGAATAATGTCTATGGAATTCTGTATCGGTTCGTTGTACAAACAAATCTAAAATGTATGTAATGGACGCGTAAATATGTGGCCCCTCACTACTAAAATTTGAGACAGGTGGAAGGTATGCGGATTTAATATACATAGGTAGCGGAAACTATGAGCTATGTCCAACGTTTTCTTTCTTTATATATTTTTAAATAATAAATTAACTAAATAAGTACGTTGTTTAACGCACTGGTATTCAACCTGGGGTACGGCTACCCTTTGGGGTGCACAAAAAACAATAAAAAGAGGTACAGCTAGATTTTGATCAATTCTTTTTTAAGATCTCTAAAATTGTAAACATTTTTTACTTCGCATTTTTCGTAGTTCCTAGTGCGCTCCTGAACAGCAAAATCGTGTACTGCTACAACTATTAAAAAACCTAACTTTATGTGGAGTAAATAAGTGATAAAGCCAAAATCTAAAACAATCGTCGCCATTTTAAAGCTGAAATGTTCGGAAAAAGCTTTCGATTTGTGTAAGCACCCTTTATCATACTCTGTACTAAAATTGCTTAAACTCGGTTTTTGAAATATACCAAAACAACATATTGAATTTCCATTTCCGATTCTAGAGAAAAAGAAATTCCGGAATGGGACGTTTCATCGCCGCCGTTTCTTCGCCGAGCGGTTTTATCGCCGCCGTTTCATCGCCGAGGCCGTTTTATCGCCGCCGTTTTTTCGCCGAGCGGTTTTATCGCCGTCGTTTCATCGCCGTCGTTTCATCGCCGAGGCCGTTTTATCGCCGCCGTTTAATTGCATATTGTATTGCCTGTAAACGTTTTATATGTATGATGCCAATTTGTAACAATCCTTAATTTTTAAATACGAGTATTCTAAACGGAAAATTACAGCTTACGGATTGGTTAAAAGGGTTGGAAAACATTCGGCCTTATTCTTTTGGTCCAACCATACACTAATGAGCATTTTAGGGAGGATTAGTATATCTGTGGTGTAATGTGTTTTTAACGAGAAATGTGAAGTTGACTTCGTTGGGATTTTGGGTATATAATTCGGGTTTTGTCAAATATTATTTAGTTTATTGTCGCTGTCTGCATAAGTTGCATCAATTGCGATTTTGAGCATGCAGCTATTTCTGCCATGATAGAATGTTTTCCCGGTGTTAGCATAAAAGGTTGTTTCTTCCATTTGGCTAAAAACATGAAAAAGCACTTAACTGAAATGGGATTTACGGCACGTTACAATAATGATTCGGATTTTTCATTAAAAGCCAAAATGGTGATTGCTTTGGCTTTTGTTCGCATTGATAATATAGACGATTATTTGGATGCTTTAGCAGACGAAATACCGCCGGAATTGCAACCATTATTAAATTGGTTTGAAGATCATTATATTGGACGCCAAAATAGACGTGGAAATGGAAGACGACCTGGTTTATTTGCACCAGAAGTCTGGAATCTGTATAATCGAGTTTTAAACGAAGAAGATCGAACCAACAACCACGCGGAAGCTGCACATCGACGACTCCAGACTGAATTAGGAGTCAATCATCTATTTGGACGCTTATTAATGGATTACGAAAAGTACAAAAAGGGCGTGATACCTATTACGAACAGCTTGTTGCCGGAAACGAACCACCTTTAAAACTTCGGAAATATCGTCAAGCCGACGAAAGAATAAGAAGAATAGTGTCTGAATATCACAATAGGGATGCAATAGAATATCTCCACGGGTTAGCTCATAATTATCAGTTTTAATCAAATCTTAAAATATACTTTTTAATTTAGTAAACAGGTTGTACCTATTAATTGTTCTAATTAATTATTTATAGTGCATTAATTGTCTGTAGTCTTAAATACTACTTATTTTCAAATAAAGTGAATTCCTGGCTTAGCCATTTTATATTATTTAACTGTACCATTTTTTAAATTAATTATAGTCCTGTATGTAATCTAAAATAATTTTTAAATAAAGATTCAATTATGAGATCTCAAAACATACTTTCTCATTTTTGTGAACTGGCGGGCGGTGAATCGGCCGGTGATGAACTGGGCCTGGCGATGGAACGGCGGCGATGAAACGGCGGCGATGAACCGGCGGCGCTGAAACGTCCTAGACCGAAGAAATTCGGCCTTACCCAGGTAACCAAAAAAATCTGTCCAATTGTTCTTCCTGAGATTTCGCGTTACACATACACGCGGGTACATACCGACAGACATTTTACACAATTTTAAGGTTCTTGGAAGACCAAAACAAGAATTTCCATCAAAGTCGTTAATTTTCGCAATCACAATTCATTGCTATACTGAAAATATGGGCAAGTAGACAATTATATTGCGTGTCTCCCACATGTGACTGGTTGCAAGCACAATTAAATCAAGTTTATTTTAGTAGACAATTGTTTATTACACATTGTTTGTGATGAAAGGAACGGCGAATATTCATGCCATTTATGACAGTTTACTCGTGGACACTACATAATGCCATCATGTTTACTTGGCTAGCTACAAATTGGCTATAATAGGCGTTATGAAGCTCTGTCTCTTACGAACATCCGTATCCGTCTCGTGCCACTATAACTCAGGGAAGTAAATAAACTGACAAATATCGTTTAATTTGACATATAAATCAATATAACAGAGTGTCCCAGGAGGAAAGTCCCAAACTTCCGGAATAGACTTATCAGGTGTTTTTATACAAAAAAGCATGCAAAAACACTTACGGCGTTATAAAATTCGGAACAAGAGGAGAGATTCACCTTTTTGTCGATAATTTTGGCAGTAATTGCATAAAAATTTGATTGTTTGTCTTGAGAATCCTATTTTTCATACAAATATACAGAAAAATCAAGTTACTACGCGGTCTAGGTACAGCTAAGGCTCATTTAGAGCAATTATTAAACGAAAGTAAGTTTTGTGGCTTTTAGGAAGTAGTCGTTCTAATGCGAGTTTGTTCTCTGAACATAAGAATTTCGAGAGTTTCGATAAAATACGCCTTTAGCCGTTGGATCGGTTGACAAAATCAAGGTAACGCCATGATTCAATACTTTTTTTAAATAAAACCAGACTCTCTTAGTCTTGTCTTGGTCTTGAGAAACTATTAAACCGGTAATCTTGTCTTGGTCTTGCGATGCCAAGCCAAGACTAACTCAGTCTTGATCTTCATCGGTTTCTTGTACATTTTATAATAATATAGTACCTACAGTAAAACAAAAATGAGGTATATATTACATTGCAACGAAAAATCTGTAAGTGAAATAAATGTGGGTCAGATCTTGTAATAGAATTTTAAAAAAATTTGTAATTTCTAAAATGTTGAAAAATGTTAAATATTTCTAAAATTAAAAAAAATTTTTGAATTGAATTTTCTTCTTATTTTGATAATTATTGAAAGTTTTGAAAACCTGAAACTTTTAAATTTGTTTTACACATTTCGAAAATTTTTTAAAATATTGACAACTTTGGGTATTCAAAAATTCAATAATTATAAATGTTTAAATATTTAGGAAATTTAAAAATTTTTGAAATTTTGAAAAATATTGAGGTTAAGAAAATTTGTTGTAAATTTCGAAATCTTTTTGATTTTAGTTGTTGTTAATTGTAACCAATATTCATTCGTTCAATTCTAAAATCGATTTCAAAATTTGATAATAGTCGTTTTTTTTGTCAATTATCCAATTAAACTGTTGAGATAAACGACCAAAAGGAAACCTCCCAAAAGGGCTTTCCCAATGGAAGATGTAATGTTAAGTTGGCAATAATAGCGCTTGCGCATATTAAGTTTTGGGAGTTTTAGAAATCAGTTAGATTCTGGTATTTAAAATGGTGTGGTGGTTCTCGATGTACCTACCAATGTTTGTATACTGAGAGTTTTATTATGGAATTAAAGGTGTTAGTACGAAGGTGTGATTTTTATTGTTATTAGTAGTGTGATAAGGAACATTACAGAAGATTGCTTTTATTGTCATTTAACATGTTCATACCGATTTTGAAGCCAAACTTGGTAAATTTTTTAATATCGAAAATTCGTTGGAGAGACACTGAAGGGTGGTAGAAAGATCGAGCTTGCGCAGATCGATTATTTGACATGTGTAGAATACGAATCTAAGGTTCTTTTCCGAGCGCATCTACTTTAAGGTAGAAGCCCCCGCCCTCTTAAACAGCCAAGTGGTTTCATAATATTGTGTTTTCTAGTTGCAACTAATGTTTATCTGTTGAAATCTCAAAAACGATTTCATAATTTGGACCTGTTCGGGTAAACGACCAAAAAGAAACCTCCCAATGGTGTTTTCCAAATAGACAGTTGTTCCTATTGTCATTTAATATGCTCATACCGATTTTGATGCTGAAATTTGTAAATCTTTAAATAAACAATGTAATAATAAAGAGGTAATAAAGAAATTGCGTTTGCGCATATCGGTCATACGACATGTGTAGAACACTAATCTAAAACTTTTTTTGACCGCGTTTATATTGGAGCATCCCTCCCCTCCTCTCCCTTCCCATTTTTGAATGCAGGCGCCCGTTTTTATGATATATTGTGTTTTCTAGTTGCAACCAACGTTTATCTATTAAATTTTCAAGCCTTTTAGACTTTTGGCCGTATTTTTCCAATCACGCAATTAAACTGTTTAGGTAAACGGCCAAAAACAACCTTTCGGTGATGTTTTCTCAATGAAAAGTTGTTTCTATAGTCATTTAACGTGCTCATACCGATTTTGCCACCAAAATTTGTGAATTTTTGAAAAAACAAAAATTCAGTGGTAGGGGCAATGGGGGAAGATAAAAGGATCGCGTTTGCGCAGATTGGCTATTTGACTTGCGTAGAATACATATTTAAAGTTCTTTTTCGAGCGCGTCTGTGTTGACATTGAGCACCCCTCCCCCCCCCTTTTTTTTGGTAGAACAACCTCATTTTCAAAGTACCGTTCTTTTAGGCATAACTCGTATTTCGGCCAGTATAAAAACCTACGCTGAATTAACGCATTTGCTCCAAATCCAACGCGACGATCACAGCACCTTCCTCCAGTGGCGGTTTCTCCATTGAGTCAAATGGTCATTGACCTCCCGATGAAATAAGAAAAAATAAATAATTACTTTTTGTTCGAGTACATAACATATTATAGACTATAATATTTAAAAAATAATTTCTAATTAACTTTTGTATGACATTCCTATTCGAGAACGCTTATTAAAGAGCTGCCGCAGGATCCAAAAACGTTTAAGTGTTTGAGTTATTTGCGCGCATTAAACAAATCTATGCAAGGGTCATTTGGCTGTCAATCCCCAATTCAGCTATACGCCACCGAATAAAGCCGCCGGTTTAAAAAGCCTTCAAATGAATAAGAGTGAAACAGAAGGCTCATTTCGGTAAAATTCATATTACACAAGCTAAAAGAGGATAAAAGTATCTGCGTATTAAAGACCTCAGGGTAACGAACAACTTCCGAGAATTATGCTGTCAGCTGTCCGTGATAAGCGCATGCCAATAGCCGCCTAATTTGCGGGATTCGCACGTACACGACATAGTAGTGTGAAAACAGTTGTTGGTTGTGTAATCATAATTTAGTGGTGTTGTACGATGTCCGTGCAAAATAATTTTGGATTGTGAATGCCATGTAAGAAAATGCTTTCACTTGTTTCCACTTTCTGCTAATTTGTGATAATTCATTGTGTGATATTGACTGCACACATTTAAAAACAAAAATTTAAACACATTTTTTATTGGTAAACTACATGAAACATTTTGTGCATTTTGACACACTAGCAATGTTGGTAAAAATAGAACATTTAGGCAAAGTAAAGGATGGGTTTAAAATATAAGGCTACCTAAAGGTTGGGAAGAACAATTTTTTCCAAAATAATACTTTAAAATGCCTCCCAGGACACCACACCACGAATCGCCACTGCCTTCCTCTATAGCTATATTCCGTATAGCGAAGAAGGTAAAATAAAAATTAATTTAGTGTGTTATATTATTAAACAGTTGTTTCAATTCCTTGCCGACTGCTAAAAATATCAATGGAACCACAGCAAAAAGAAAACAAACATCAACAAGCAATGTGCCAACATTTTCTGTTTGCACTTTTTGCGAATGGACTTGCATAAATGATGATACACCAACTGGTGCCTGTCCGTCTAGCAATTCCGTCTTCATTAAATCCTCACACCTGTGTTTAGTTAGCGGATGACACATGACGTCCGGTAGCTTAAAAGAGAAATAAAAATTACAGAAACAAAATCACATCCCTCATACAAGTCACTGAAAGACTGAAATATCATCGCTACTGCACACCTGTACATACGAAATGTAACTATTTTGAGTTTTGTGACAAATTAAAGTCGTTAAGCCGACCGCTATTCATCATCCACGCAAAGACAGCCATTTGAAATATTATTATTGTTATTGAAACTGGGGAATGATACATTTCTACAACTAAAGATTTTTTGCTGGTAACCTTATAGAAATATATTATGAACATGAAAAATCTTAGATTTCCGACCAACATAATATAAACAAAAACAGTTACGACATAAAATATAACGATATGCTACAATAAATTTTACTTGCTTATGTCCACTCGTATGAGTTTAGGAAAACGCAATATATAGGATTTATGTGGTATCATTTATTATTCATATTCCAACAAAAAGAAGTAGATTTGTTTTACTTTATATAAAATTTCTGTTATGTCCACATAATTTTTTTTGGTGCAATGAAAGAAACGTCGTCAATAAAGGCAAAATCCTTTGTTTTGTAATATTACAATCAACATCAAGACGTCGTCCAATAAATCACACCTTTGACAACGATTTGTGTGTCCTGCACAATTAAAACTTATTTAACATACGCAATTTTTTGTTACACAACATACACTTAATAGCTTCGAATTGGCCAAATAAGCGTGAAAATTCAAATTTCAAGGTCATATGAGAAGTAGTTGCATATGACCTTGAAATTTCAAATTTCAAGGTCGTATGAGAAATAGTTCCATATGACCTTGAAATTTGAATTTTCATTGTCATTTGGCCAATTCGAAGTCATTAACTATTTCCACTGATGTAAAAAATAAAAATTAAAATTTTTGAAAAATTTTATTTAATCAAATCAGAACGAAAGGTAATATAACCAATTTATTATGCAGAGCAAATCAGAAATGGTTTCAATACATGTATTTGTTTGACTGCTAAAGAGTGTTTGTAAAGAGTGAGTCTATTGCTTTTAAAATGACGACTTTTTAGTAGATATCTTAGTTATTGTGTGATTTACTGGAACAGAATCGGTGATTCAAATTCAAAGAAATTCCTGTATACTACACTGATTAATTTAAATTCTAGGGAAACCATTGGTAAATCCCTTATTGTAAGATAAAAAAGGTAGGTTTAAATTTAGCGCTTTTGTAGAATTTTGTACTTATTATAATTCTGCAAACGAACTTTGTTTTAACTGCATCGGTTGGCCAAAATATAAAATAGATTTTCTTTCTTTCTTATTTATTTATTACCATCCGTGTTTGAAATAATATCATAAGTTTTTTATTTTTTATGAGCGTCATTTGCAATTTTTAGACGGTCAGGTACGAACTTCTTTTTCTGATTTCAAAAATGTGTAACATAGTGATTTTCTTTTTATTAGTATAGAAATTATCCCCAAAAAAAGTTTCGACACAAACAAGAATACACCTTTAAAGACAATAATCAAGAAATTTATTTCTCAAACGTTTAACAAAATTACGCAAACCGGTTTCAAAAACCGGTATTAAAAACCGGTCTGAAAAACGTCTGAAAAAATCGGTCGACAAAACCGGTCAGAAAAACACCAGTCTAAAAAAATTGGTCGAAAAAAAACCTCTGAAAACCCGGTTTGAAAAATCCGGTTAAAAAAACAGCCTACAAATCGGTAGGAAAAAAACGGTCTTTTAGACCGTTTTTTTTTCAGACCCCTTTTTCAGACCGATTTTTTTTTGTTTTATAGGGTTTTCAAAACGGTTTTTAAGCCGGTTTGCAATGGTTCAAAAACCGGTTGCGAAAAAATTGCTAAACTAGGTAACCGGTTAAAATTTTGTATTCGAAAGCACTAATTTAAACTGTTAAGGTCAGAGACCATAAGGAAACCCCCTATAGGTATTTTGTCAATGGCAAGTTGTTCTTGTTAGCATTTAACATGTTCAGATGACTTTTGAAGTCAAAATTCAAACTTAAAAAAAACAGAAAAATGTTGGTGGGGGTGACCGCAGGGAGATAGTAAGGTCGCGCTTGCGCAGGTCGGCTTTTTGAGATGCGTAGAATACAAATCTAACCTTTTTGCGTTTATACTGAAGCAGAGCCAACTTCCTCCCCCCCTCTTAAATCTTAGAAAGAAATAATCTAGTTTTATGATTCTGGTATTTTCTAATTGCGAACAATGTTTATTTCCTGGGAGCTGAAAATTGATTGTTTAACAGAAATAAAATCATAGACGTTTTATCGTAACCAAAATTGCTCATCATGACTAGTACAACCAAAATCTTATGTTAGTTTTTAAATGCCTTTCTACAGAGCCTTCGTTAATTACTGATACCCACGTGACCTTTGGTCCGCGGTGACTTAGGGAATTTTAGATTTAAATGTTGAAGTCAGTTAAGGATTGGTACTCGTGGTAACTGAAAATTCCCTGTAAGTGTCACTGTCAACACTCAAAGTTAAGTTATATATGTAAACTAGCAAGCCTTGATAAGTTAACAAACGGCTTGAGAATTTTTAGATAAAAGGCTTACCAACAGTGTAAGTTGGTTTGCCTATATTTTGTGCTCACGTGGTTATCAGTAATTAATGAAGGCTCTGTATTTGGTAGGGCTACTGTAGAGAATGTAAATTCCACATATTTGTAAATTTCAAAATAATATTTCTTAAACATTGGTCATACGTTTTATTTTAAGCTTTGTACACTTATAGAGGGGAATATGCACTACAATTTAGTATTGCTGCGGTACCTTTTATGAATTTTTGAATATCAAAAATTGGTACCCCTTTATTTATTAAACGGGAAACAAATAACTTCTGCTTAAGAAGAATTCCTCATCTTGACTAGTAAAACTAAAAATCTCATGTTAGTTTACAAAAAACTTTATATTTGGTGGGGCTACACGTCCCCCCTCTAATTTTTTGGCTGGCGAATTTAAGATTTATTCTGCTACTGTAGAAAAGTCTAAATTAGAATTATTAAAAATTTTGAAATATGTTTCTCTCGCAAACATTTTTGGACTTGCAAAAGCTTACACTTTTGCAACTGCGGTAAGTATTATTAGCTAGCAGGAGAAAGTTCATCCGAAGTTAACACCATTTTTTTTAAACACATAGTTAAGTAAGCTGTTATAGAATAAAATATAATTTTACAAATGCGTTTCTACTTATTCAATATTGCTTCAAATAAGAAAGTTATCAATAAAAACTAAAAATATTTTTTTTTTATTTTTATGCGTCACTCAGAAGCAATTGTAGGTAAGTAAATTTTGCACCATCTTATTAAGCAGAAAAATTCTACAAAAATGCCAAATTTAAAACTAGCCTCTATGTCTTATAATAAACGAAACTTCAACGAATGTCCTTGAATTTGAATCACGCTGTAAAATACGGACCGTTCCATCTAAAAACGGTATCACAAATTGGCATACAAAATTCATGGACGATAGAAAAGCTCTTCGCGAAAAGGGTTCTGGCTGTACGCAAAACATTTGTTTGCAACCTCGAGAAATCTATCACGAAGAGTGCCAGAGATTTACAGCTGACATTCTCGACTATAAGAAAAACCTTACGTAAAAGGTTTTTTCATATTCAAGCAAGTTACAACTATTGGAAGCGCTTAAACCAGATTTCAAAACCTAAGCAACTGTCGTTTTGTGTAGTAATGTAGAAATTTTAGATCAGTTAGAAAAAATAAAAGGCGGTTCGTTAATTGTATCATGTTTAGTAACAAGATAGCTTTTAAAAATTTGGGAATAACGAAGCTCTACCACAGTAGGTTCTAACAAACAGTGCCCTGCTAGAACAGTCCTTAGGTTAGCCTCTACGATCATGATAACTATACTTTAGTCAGTTGGTACCTATTTGTTCCTAAGCAATCAGACTTAGAGAAGCAACATTTGTTAAGCTAAAAGTGGAAAAATTACTGCTATTATGCGGTGCGCGCATGTTGAAGTTAATAATATTGATTACGTTATCAAGATATTTCGGTGTAATTTCGTTTATTAATAAAGCTGTTTTTTTTTAACTTTTGATGCATGTATTGCCATCGGACATCTCTCTATCTAACGGGCAAATTGTTGGTGTTTCGTTTCATGTTAGATACGTTCTACGATTTGAACATTCTTCACTCACTTTTTCTTTAGACAAATCGAGCATATTTCTATATAATATGTTTCATTCTTGTTTCAATAGACCGCTCTCTGAAACGTTTCTTAGCACCTACAGATGAAGAGGAAATAATAATTTTTTTCAGCAAATTGTTTTTCAACGTCTTATGTTTCTTATGTCCAAAACATTTATTTGCGCCAAAAATATGTGTTGACGTCAAAATTAACAGAAAAGTATTTTGTAACGTTAACCAATAAAATTTAACGTCAATAATTGGTTTATTGACGTAAAGGAATCATTTTCAAACGTTGAAGATTTATTTTTTACGTCAAAATGACGTTAAAAACTCATTTATTTACGTCTGAAAAAATGAAAAAAAGCTACGAAATGAAAGCTGAAAATTCTAAAAATTTGTAAAAAAAATAATTGAATTCAGGCCAACGATAAACATATGTAAGAACAAAAATGGGGAAAATACCATCGAAAGTGATGCAATTTTAAAAAGATGGCGCAAACACTTTAGCGAGCTGTTGCTGTAACGAGACAAACCAGATGCAACAGTTTGAAAATTTATAACAATTTGTTTTGTTGCATTGGATTTAAGAAAACTCGCTGGAGGCGCTCCAAATAGAAGTTTGTACGTGGAGTGACCGCCACGGAACGCAGTGCGGAGTGAAAATTAAATTCTAACTTAAAATCCCTTCCCTTAGTTCCCCGGTATAAAAGATAACTTTCACCTTGCTTTCATTTGAATCAAGACTTCCACTTTGCTTTCATTTGAATCCAGATTTGAAAAATACTTTTCAATTTATTTGAATTCAGACTTAGTAACCTTATTATTTAATTTCGACCTATTTTATCTGTTAGTAATTTTTGATTTCTTTATTCAAAACCTGAACTTAGAATTTAAACGTACCTGGTGGTATTTGATTTAAACTTGGAGATGTTAAGATCTTTTGTTTAAATTAAATCGTTTATTGCCAGACATTAGATATTTGATTTTAGTTTGGAGATGTGTCTTTTGTTCAAATTAAGTATTTAATTACCAAAGAGTTGGTGTTTGATTTGGAATCGGATATACCGTTTAAAACTTACCTTTTTGTCACTCTAATAAATGTATTTGCTTTCAATTTGAAGTCGAGTGTAAAAACACCAAAAACCTATCTTAGTTTAATAAGATCGGTTGTATTAATATCATACGCTAGTGAAACCTGTACGCTAAATGAGGAAAACTGCAATTGCCATAAAACCTTTGAGAGGAAAGTTTTAAAGAGAATTTTTGAACAAACTCGTAAGATGAAAGATGGCGCGCAAAGATGAATTTCGAACTAATCCAATACCAAGACATAGTTAAAGTTATAAAAGCAAAAAGGATAAGATGGTACGGGCATATTCAGCGTATGGGACGAGATAGAACGCTAAAGATACTATCATATTAGAAACCAGAAGCTAGAAAAACAGTTGAGGGGCGGCAAAAGGATGGGAAGGGGACGTGGTTGCAGACCCCAATAAATTAGGAAGAAGAAATTGGAAGAGATCGGCAGAATATCAAAAAAGTAATCAGTGGTCGATGAGACCAAATCCCACAGAGGAATGTAGCGTCGAAAGAAGTAAGTGACTAAGTAATTGGTTTTTTGATGTAAATAAATTATTTTCCGACGTCTGCGGTTTATTTTTTACGTTAAAATGACGTTAAAAATGCATTTCTCTAAAAACTGATTTATTGACGTCAAAAAAGCATTTTCTGGCGCGTGAAAAAATGAAAAAAGGTTACACAATTTAGAAATAAATAATACATCGACATAAATGATATTCTTTAACCATCATTGTTATTTTAAGACGTCAATGTTTCTTTGACGTTACGCATATATTTACTGATGCCAAAGTATCACGTTTTGACGTCAAAATATCATTTATAAACATTGGAAAATGCTACCAGCTAGCGGCGCAGCTGACGTAGCAGCAAAGCACTTGTCGGCTGCCTCGCCAAATTAATTGTCCGTATTTGATGCGGTTGTCACAAGAGTGCGTTTTATGCAGATTTTATACAAACATTTTTGGGTTAGCGCATACCTATGCGTTTTCAATAATACAATATAGTATCGTAAATATCCTCTCCACTACCGAAAGTCGTGCTTACGAATGTTTTACCACATATCTTTAATACGCCCTCTTTTGGCTATCGGTCAATATTGCAGTGTGGTTCTATTCCAACCTACTACCATAAGTATTGACGGCAAAAATTTATTTTGTATCTCAAAACATAATTTATTATTCTTTTATTATTTTATTTTAAATTTCTAGAAATAAACTTCTAAAGTCAAAATTCGATTGCAAATTTTAATAATAATTTAATCGACATAGAAAAATTAATTTTTAATTTCAGAAAATCAATTCCAGATGTCTGAAATTAAATTTGCAACCTCTAAGAATCAATTTTTGACGGTAGATGTGGTTTGGAAATTTGAGGAACGTGTCAGTTTGTTTTCCATAATTCACAGTAAACAGTAAAACGGCGGTGTGTCATGCTTTATGTAGTAATATTTTTATAGATAATTACTATAATCTAATGCCCACATTTTCTTTCTTTAGATAATATCGATTAGAATGGAAAAATCACGACTATATTTGCAAACAGTATCATGGCACTATGTAAATTAGAGAAATTAAAAATGTTATGTACCTTACTATCTTTACCTTAAACCAAAGAGTGTACCTGTGCATGTACACGTCAACCAGATATAGAGGTCACGTTAGAAAATCGTTTGTATTCTGAGCATATATTTATCTTGGCAAAATTGTCATGTAAACTGAAACCACCACAACATGCATTTCAGTGCATACAAATACTACAAAGGCCAATGTCTGTCGAATATGTAGTGCATGACAAGACAGTGCAAATATTGGCCAACGTCATGTCACGAATAGATACAGCAACAATATTGTATAGAATTCTCAGTCGGTGAGCAATTTTATCTTAAAATTCACTGCTCATTTTTGTATTTTAGTATATGTTTTACTATAGCTTCAAAAAAATTTTTAATATTCATTTGTTGAAATCTAGTAAAAATTAATTTGAAGTTAAATAATGAATGAAGACCACTATGTAATTTGCTAGGGCTTTCGTTGTTGCTGTGTTAATGCTATACCGTGGATTACGCTCCACGCGCTTTTTCTTAATTTATTAAGGACAACAATAAAAAAGCTGTTTCAGGATGTTAGACATTTACTTCAAGTATTCAACAGTATTGTAGATACTCAAATACGCAAAAAGTTGGCGTTTATAAAATAAACACTAAACTTGATATGGGTAAGTAACTACCAACTAAGCACGTTAATTTTTTATTCTTTTTTTAAGTAACATACCGACCAAGCAAGAGCATCATCGAATAATTTAAAAGATAAATTACCCACATTACTTGTAAGTAAGTTCCTAGTTCCTTAAATGTCTGACCATGACCTTACTACTAGTGATTGCGTTTGCTAGGTTCGGTTAGGTTAGCTTTTTCTAAAATTGTTTTCTTTTAATTGTAAATGATAATGCAGTACCTGAGAGTGACAAAATAATTTTAGGTAATGGAACAACAATTACAGATATTAACAGATCTCAACTGCAATAAAATTTGCAAACTTTCTAACCTGCCATGAAAAAAATAGTGTCAAAATGAGCATTGGTTTACATGATTTTGCCGATTCTACCCAGTATAGCATATGCTGTGCCGAGTAGGATCGGAAAAACAGTGGCAGCCGAAACCCACTTGACACTATTTCCTTGTTCGCATGTTGCTATTGTAACCGCATTTCGGAAGAGGTAATGTTTGGGTTATCTTGTAGCGCTAATGTGGTATCTGCGAGAGGCCGGGACCTTTGACTCGCGGCAGCAAACTTGACCAAACACAAGTGAGGGAGCGAGTATTTAGCGTTCTTCTGTGTTACGCAGTTTTATGTAATACAGTAAATTTACGTTAATAAGGTTGATGTTCTGGTATTAACTCAATCAATATCGCTTTAAATTAAATATGATTATTATTTCAAACCCGCCAGACGCGGTTTCGTGCCTTTAACAAACAAGCCGTTGAATTAAAGTGCTGCGCCAGTCTTCTACATAAACAACTGAGAGCTCGGCTTGCGTGCTTCATCCTCAAAGTTTGTGTGCAGCAGAAAACATTTAAACCAACCCGTATTCGCACTCGCATTCGTACCCGCACACGCAATTGCACACGCACTCGCATCCGCATCCGCACTTGAAATCGCACCCGCACCCGCACCTGCACCCGCACCCGCACCCGCACCCGCACCCGCACCCGCACCCGCACCCGCACCCGCACCCGCACCCGCACCCGCACCCGCACCCGCACCCGCACCCGCACCCGCACCCGCACCCGCACCCGCACCCGCACCCGCACCCGCACCCGCACCCGCACCCGCACCCGCACCCGCACCCGCACCCGCACCCGCACCCGCACCCGCACCCGCACCCGCACCCGCACCCGCACCCGCACCCGCACCCGCACCCGCACCCGCAGTCGCACCCGCACCCGCACCCGCACCCGCACCCGCACCCGCACCCGCACCCGCACCCGCACCCGCACCCGCACACGCACCCGCACCCGCACACGCACCCGCACCCGCACCCGCACATGCACCCGCATTCGCACCCGCAGTCGCACCCGCAGTCGCACCCGCACCCGCACCCGCACCCGCAGTCGCACCCGCAGTCGCACCCGCACACGCACCCGCACCCGCACCCGCACCCGCACCCGCACCCCCACCCGCACTCGCACCCGCACTCGCACCCGCACCCGCATCCGCACTCGTAACCGCACCCGCACCCGCATCCGCACCTGCACCACAACTGCACTCGCACCCTCACATGAAAATGCCAGAAAATTCGTCGTAATAAATAATAATCCACAAAATGTCCCTCTTTGCAGGGCAGTTTTCACAGATAAGGTTGAGAACATACAACACTTATGCTTGTCGTTTGTGGCTTCGCACACGAGCACGTATCATCGCAACAAGCAATTGTGCTAAACATAGTAAAAATTAGCGGGAAAACTACTAAGTCTTCGGGATATTACTACAAATGATTTCACAATCTCGAAAAACGTTTGAAATTGACTAAAGCTAACTAGCACTAGTTAATTATTAACTCCAATTTACCACAGGCCAGTTGCCAACTAATTACGATTTTTTTTTAATTACAGTGACTCTTATTTGAATTGTCGTTATTTTTCTCGTGTTTTAACGCAGTTACGATCTTAACTTTTAGCACTTTGCGGAAGTCATTTTTCCATGGCTTTTTGCTTGGGAGTGGGTTCTTTACCAACAAATAGATTTGACTGGCTGTTAACACGAAAACTGAGCGCTCTGATTGGCTAAATAGAATTTAAAGATAAATATAGTTCTCGCACAGAAAAATTAAAAAAAAAACCTAAAATTAGGTCAAATTCAAAAACTTTTGTAATAAATTGGCACCTATTATCTTTGATGAAATTTAGAAATTTTGTAAAAATGACTTTGCAAATTAAAACGTGGTGTGATAAATAAGTTATTCCCAAACGCAGTTAATCTTACCTATAAAATAAATTTAAAAACCCCAAGTTAACAGAGTGACAAATTGAGGTCTGTTTCAAATTTATTAAGCGTGCTGCTCTTAAATGACGATTTTAAATGTGCCTTACAATGTAAAGCCTAAAGAAGCGAAACCCTAAAACTCAGCGCGTAACAAAAACTGCCAACGATCGAAACAAATATATTCTCCAATTACCTGAAATCAGAATCGAATCCGGTCAAGTGAAGAATCACATTTCCTGAGTGCCGTAAGGAACAAAAAGAACCAAAATTAGATTACTAAAAACAAAGAGTTTGATTAATGAATGTGGACGGTTTCCGTTATAAAGCGCAGGCGGTACTCCTGGGAATGATTAATTGTGTAACAGTGAATCTCGTCCAAAACCTGACGCATACAAGTGTTTTAAATTCGCGCACCAAGTTTTTTTCAAGTTAGGAACAGAATTTACACTTTTTTTAAATAAAGCTATTGTCACTTTCCGTGATTTACGATATCTGCCTTTTTGTTTATTCGGTAAAGTTTTGCATTAAATTTGGGAAACCGCTTTTAAATTTAGAAATTACCTTTAAAATGTTCATCGCAATGGCAGGAAGAACCGCGGAAATATCCTGGCGAAAATAGTGTTAATTTAATTCCCGAAACTCAATTTAAATGCTAAGTAGTTACTGCTAGCACAGCAATTAACCCAACGCAATTTCGAGGTTTCCATACATACATTCGGCAAAGCAAATTAAATCTAATTGATAATAATTTCCTGAAATTCCCACGGCTTACATGCTCATAACTACTTTAAAATACTGCCAGTGCAATTTCTCTTTTTGCATTATTTTCGTGCCAAGTGAAGCAATTGAAGCTGCACGTCCAGATGTGCAGGGTAAACGATATTAATGTTTGGACTATTTGCACTAAATGAATAAAATTGCCAGACGAGTACAAATAGAAGATGTTGGCGGTAATATTGGATATAATGTCACTTAACTCACATTTACGAGGTGCTAAAATAAATCGAAAGAATTTGATGCACTTGGGTGTGTTTTATTGGAGAATAAATATGTTGCGGGTTTTACAACATTGACTGCAACGTGCTGATAAAATAGTAATTTTTATTATCTCACATCACTAGGTATAGCCACTCCTGACAAAATAACCAACGTAACACATTCATGGCTTGTAAAAGTCAGCTAATTTTTAGTAGGTTGTCTTTTCACTGTATTTGGTTGAAGTGTTGATACCCAAAATTGTTGAAAGTGCCACAGATTATATCAATAGTACTACTGATATGTTGCTGTGTAACGAGACAACCCGGCTGCAACAGATTTCAAATTTATAAAAATTGGTTGTGTTGCTTTAGTTTCAAAAAAGGGCGCTGGTGGCGCCTTAAGTGGATTCCAACCCGCAGAGTGACCATGTCGGAACGCCGTTCTTCGAAAAAGCTCGACCCTCATCTAACCTCCTTCCAAGTTTCATCAGGTATAAAACCAGCCCAAAATGTTGAATTATTTTTCAAAATTCTTTTCTAATTATTTTTAACAAGAACTCCGACCCCCAGAACAATCCGCCTTCAAAGAACTAGATTTGAATTCAAACCGCGATTAACCGGAAAGTTTAATATATTTTAATAAAATTGAAACTAATATTTCGATTTCTTTTTTAATCGTTAAATTGCCAGAGATCATATGTAGATTAAATTAAGTAAAACTAAAGAAGTGATACTTTGGTTTTGCAGAAACATTATTAGCCAAAAAGTTTAATGCATTTGGATAAAATTGAAAAAGTAATATTTCGACTTTGTTTGAATCGTTAAACTTCCCGTAATCATATTATATTTTATTTTAAGCGCTGGGTGGCATCAATTTACCTTATTTTACTTTAGCCGAATATGCATAAGGAAAATGCAGAAAAGCAGCAGAAGCCTTTAAAACAATTGTTTTAGGTGAAAATTAGAGGGGTCCCCGGCCCCGTCGTTCTCCCTCGCAAGGCAACGGGAAACCAGCAAGGTGAATTTTTCCCCAGGAAAACCTCTCTGGAGAAGAAGTGCATGCACTTCCTGTGGTTCGGAGCCCACGTTAAACTGTAGGTCCCTTATGTCTGTCTGTGCAAATTATCTGTAGCCGCGCACCAATTACAGAAATAGGAGAGAGGTAGCCAACGCCCTGAACAGGATATGGCACTATAACAAGAGGAAGGTGAAAATGAATTAGTCCATGATGATTTTGCTTTTGATATGCGGGTAGCATTTTTGGCAGCAAATATTCCTTAGAGGAGAATAGAAAATCCCAAATTTAATTTGTTTTTGGAAAAATATTGCAAACGCAAAATTCCAAACGAGTCCACGTTACGAAAAAAATATTTAATCCAATGTTATGATTTGGTAAGTTTTATTATTTAAGGAACTACTAGCAATTATATCTGGGATGCAGCATAAACGAGGACTGGGACCCCTCCATAGAAATAAAAAGACGCGTTGAATATGCCCGAACTGTATTTATACGTATGAAGAAACCCCTTTGCAGTCATAATATAAATCTACCCCTTCGAATCCGGATGGTTAGAGCATACGTCTTCTCAGTGTTGTACTACGGAGCAAAGAGCTGGACATTAACAGAAGTATTACTCAAGCGGCTAAAAGCTTTTGAGAAGTGGGTTTATCGGAGACTGCTCAGAATTTCTTGGACAGACAGAATCACGAATGAAGAGGTATCAAGAAGAATTAATAAAGAAATGGACGTCGTTATAACTGTGAAGAGAAGGAAGTTGGAATACTACGGTCACATTATGAGACATCAAGAACAATATGATATATTACATCTTATAATACAAGGGAAAATAGATAGCAGAAGAGGACCTGGTAGACGAAGAACCTCATGGTTAAAAAACTTGAGACAGTGGTACGGATAATCCACAGTACAGCTTTTCAGAGCTGCAGTTGACAAAGTAAAAATCGTAAATATGATAGCCAATCGATAACGGTCAAGGCACTTAGAAGAAGAAGAAGAGCTATTATTTAAATTTTCCATTTCCTTTTGCAGCAAATACAAAAAATTCCAAATAATATGAAAGTGATATTTGGATTTCAGTTGACGAAACAACTGTACGGGGAAATGCTGTAGCAAATATGGTTGTCGGAACACTTAGAGCAAATGAATTTTCCAAACCGTATCTTCTTACATCAAAAGTTTTGGGGAGAACGAATTCTAATAACACCGTAGCAAGATTTGTTAATGATTCGCTGCGTAATCTGTTTAATATTTATAATTTTACTTTCAGTTTTTAATAAAAATACTGCTTTATTTTGGGGTGCTATGGCCTACGGGAAATAATAATCAAAAAATTAAAATTTTATACACGGATGGAGTCGCTTACATGTTAAAAGCTGGCAAAAATGAACAAGTGTTTCATCCAGTTTTACTGCACGTTACTTGCTTTGCACACGAATTAAATTTAGTCGCAGAAATAATGAGGAAAGAATACCCCATAATCAACAAATTAATATCAAACACTAAAAAAGTATTTTTGAAAGCACGACTTCGTAGAGAACCGTACGCAGAAAAACGTCGTAATTTGAAATTACCACCAGACCCAATTTTAACGCGTTGGGGCTTGAAGCAGCAAATTTCTACCACGAACGTTTTACTGCCAGAAAAGACATATGTTCTGTTAAACCTATATGGAAATTGTGGTAATATCTTACAATTTACTTATTGGTTTTAGGTTGTTGATAGTTTTGACAGTTCAGCATCAGTAGCAATAAAAAAAGCACAGCAGGCATTTAAAAACAACAAAGTACAAAGTGCATTAGCCTACACTGCCGCACTTACTTCACAATACTGGTTCAGACAATTCAAGCACAGGAATCAACAGGTGAAACTCTAGTAAAAAAAATTGGAAAATAATAGCAAACATTCAGAAATCTCTTGCAAGTGCAACAGGCGAAGTTGCTAAAAAACAGTAGAATAAACTTGAACCTACTTCAATAAAAAATCCTGGATTTTCCGTTTTATTTAAAATATCCCAAAGCTACATTTACAAAAAATCCTGGATTTGGCGTTTCATCCGAAATATCCCAAGTTTTAATGGCTTTGCTGCGATCAACTGCACCATAGACGTAGAAAAGTTGCCACGGTATAAATATCTTGCGATGTGGAACGATCGTTTTCACGGTGTAAAAACATTTTGTCTGGCAGGAAACAAAACTTTACGCCAGAAAATTAAAAAAAGTATCTTGTTTGCCATTTTAATAGCAATTAAATAAAATTGTAGTTGTTTTTAATTTAATCAACTTATTTTATCAATATTAAAAACACCTTTAGGTTAGTGCTCTTAGTCTCTAGTATGTCTTTTTCTTTATATTAATATTAGAAAAAAGAAAATTTTGTGTGCCTATTTTTAATTTTTAATTTGTATTTTTAAGTGCGTATCTTGCCTGCATATTTCGACTCTTTTAGTGCATATAAATCCGACCTTTAGTGATAACATAGTAATTTAGTGAAACTTGTCCTAAATATTACCAATTATAATTTTGAAATCCACAATTTAAGCTGCGTGGGGCTCCAACCAAAGATAATCTGCGACTTGGGACACCGCTTTAACATTTTATAAAGAAATTTGCCAGAAGGTCAAAGATTTGGTAATGAATTTAGTTTTCTAAAGCGGCTGTTTTTTTTTCTTGACATTAGAGTTTGGGGAGTTTCAAGTTTTTTGCTTTAGTTCATAAATATTAATAAGTTGGAACTAATGCTGATTATTCAGCGAGCTGTTTCTAACGGTAATGCACGTGCGGATACTAAGAAACTTGCAGCGTCCTCGTTGATACATGATAATGTCGAGAATTCTTGTTAGATTTTTTGCTAGATTGATGGCAATAATATTTCAAAATGTTTACATCACACAAGCAAAAGGAAAGTCTAAAGCAGCTAAAGTTGGTGCACATATATCAAACTAATATCTAGAGTGTTATCAGTACATTCTGTTGGTTGAAAATATTCCGAAGCCATGCTTCAGATAGATAAACCAACTATTTGTAAAAAAAAATTAAACGTACGTTTCGCACTTTTCTTTGAAAATAGTACGGATATGAAAATTATTTCTGTATTGTAACTTAATATATTTTTTAAAATTATATTTATACAAACGTTATACGCTCCAATAGTATTTAGGATTGCACCACTTTGTTACTGCTCTGTAATCATACTAAAAAAACATACTACATGACACTAACATAGTGTAAATATTATCCAAAGCTTGCACGCCAAGATAATAATATAAAGTCTTTCGGAATCTTTTATTTGTGTTCATTCCTAGCAATACCCAGAAAAAGTGCTGAAACAAGACCGTCTCATTTTAACAGTTGCTCGGTTGTATGCTTCGATCTACAGAATATATTTCACGGATTTGTGAAAAATGGGGAAGGGGTGGGGCTAGTCCATTACATGCAAACTAAAAAAATGCTCGGATATGTGTTCCTAACCGCAATTTTTTCTAGCAACTTCCCATGCGACAGCTATCAACTGGAATGGTATGAACGTGTTAAACGACAATAGAAACAACTCTTCATGAAAAAACATCTTTTGGGAGGTTTCTTATTGATCGCTTGCCTAAATATTTAAATTAAATTGCTCATTTTATGGCTATTATTATAATTGCCAAAAAAATCAAGCTTGAAAACCGATTTTGAGCTACCAATCGACAAATATTGTTTGCACTTCAAAAAAATAAAAACCTTAACATTTCAAAAAAGCATAAAAAATTGTCAAAAGTAGTGTAATATTATTAATTTAATTTTTTTTTAATTTTCGGGTTTTTCAGCTTCATAGTTTTCATAATAGATCAAAATTTTAACATTTTCAATATTTTCTACATTTTCGATATTTTCGAAACTCGCAAAGTTTAAACGTTTTAAAAACGTTTGATTTTCAAAATTATTAAAATAATTTTTATGCATACTATTTTCAAAAAAAAGTGTGAAACATAGATTTAAATTTTTATACAAATAGTTGGTGTCGTTTTTCTGCTGCCTGATGCCAACTGGTACCTTATTAAGGTGCTGGCGCGGGATAAGCGCAGCAAGAATAATGAAGCGAGAACTCGTCACTCACACTTGCTGTATCAGCCATCCTATAGACTCGATTTATGTGCAATTCTTTGTATGTATATTATTTGTATTAGATTAGTGACATGCACCAGCTCTCAAAAACGAAGAAGCGAGAATTAGCTGCAGGATTAATGTACCACCTGGATTACCTGCCCATGTCACAACAGATGAAAGGAAACGGGAAAATGGATAAACAGCAAACAGTTAAAGCTAAGTTATAAATATAAGTAGTAATTTCTAATAGAGAATAAATAGATAAAATCCCCAAGATAAATTAAGAACAGGCGGCTGTAAGTAGATATTAAACAATACAAATAATTTAAAAAAGTAGATATTGTTATTCTATTAGGGCAGTCTGTTAGGCAATAGAGCTATTTTCGTCCAAACCCGACAATAGAGAACGCCAACAGACGAATTCCTGGAACTCGACGCTAAAGGTCTTGAAGCAGGTAGATTTCTAAGGGTCTCTTTCGCTGAAAGATAGGTTACAATTTAGGAAAGTTAGAATCAAAATAAATTCACACTCAACAGGCGGGAAAATTCAAGCAAACGAATTCTTTTACGTGCGCCGCGATACCTACAATAAAGTACAATAATTTTCCATTAGATTAATTGATTTAATTACCGATATTTGTATTGAAAATACACTTTTTTTAGTATTATGTTTGTATAGATGGTTATTTATTATATACTCTAAGGTAGTGATATACATACACCTAACATTAAGAAACTTTATATATTAAGTTGTAGAACAGAGCATCGGGGGAGTACGTTTATGTTCATGTAATTTAAGTAGGGTTTGGAGCGTAATGTTGAATTTAAGGCTCAGAACCGGGTATGTCAAATTAGATTGGTTCTAGTGTCTAACATTAACGTCTGTTGTCAATCAGAACAACTAATAGTATTAACAGGTGCGTAAACATATACACGGAAGTGTACACACCAGCAAACCAACGGAAATCATCAGAAGCAGGAAACACAATACCTGCCATGGAACAGGAACAGTATATACGGACAGACACAAATTGACAGTGCGGAAAATCCCAGGAGATGAAAACTATTTATTCGCCTCAATAGCAGACCAAAACACAAATGTCACAGCAAACCGAGAACAGCTCAAAAAAGAAGCTTTCATCTTAAGCAAAAAATCGTGTCATACATCAGAGAAAACCCACAAAAATTCCAATTGCAACTGGAGGAAAATGTAAGAAACTTGGCTCCGCGCTACGACCATCTAGCACATACCTGCGGCCCAGCACTACAAGCAGAAGCCTATGGAAAGAAGAATTTTGGGGAGGAGCCGAATCAATAGCAGCAGCAGCAGAAATACTAAAGGCGTCAATAGAAATACACTACAAAGCAGGTCCAACCTCCACACACACACTCCGGTAGACAACAATCAACCACCCAGGGCAATAAGAAGCCAAAGAAGAAAAGGAATCCATAGGAGGCAGGAATGGAACGCCAAATATGATCATGCTAGATCAAAGAATAGTATTAAGTAGTTTATTAGCTATTAGGAAATTAAGATATTTTCAATCTGTAATCTTAGAACAATAGATATGTGTAAAATAAGAACAATGTGAAACTTTGATACCAAAGTTTATTAAATTAAAATGCATAATCGCATACCATTCTTGGTTACGTACTCAAAACCCCCATTGATGCGTAGCTTACTAACTACCCGGTGTTGCAGCAGCGGTGTCTTGCGGTATGCATTGCAGACATGCTAACGCGGTTCAACACCCCACCCGATCCCACCTATCACATAAATTCCTACCCACCTACTGGCATGGCGTGGGCCTGGCGTAATCCAGGATCGACCCTCGAGTCAGCTCCATGTCAGATGATGATGATGATGAATTCTTTGTATGTATATTATTTGTGTTACTACTACACTCTGCAAAATTATGTAATTTGGTTAATCAGAAACGGTACGAATTCTATTGTATCACAAATACTTGTTTTTTGTAGCCGCAATACTGTATCAGATATGACAGTGTAAACGGCAGAAAGCTTGAATATAATTAGAATTATGTGCAGATCCGAAGCGAGAAAATGGCATTTCAAAAATTTTAGCTTCGTAAGGGGCCGTGTATTTTCAGAAATGTAATATTTTTTTAAAAATAGAACAGCTTTGGAAAATGTTGCCACGGATATTTGTAATATTGAAATTTCTCGCTGTACCTCTAACTCGAAAATTTTGTCTAACGCCTTTTTGCACAGCAGTATTTTTTTAACCAATTGCAGATTTTGATTCCGTAAGGCATAAGGTCCTAGTTTTTTACCTCTTATGTCGCACGACTGTCACGTTATCGTTTTGCACTCTACTATTAGTTCTTGTATTAGATACAAAAAATAACAGCGAAAAACAATGAGAATTTAACTCTTTAATTTAAAAAGTTTGATTTGGTTAGGCGCAGGTCCATTAGGAAATTGTCCGATAAGTATACAGAATATTCAACTTTGCCATAAAGTCGTATTTTTCTAAACCCATGTTAAATAATAACGAAAACTGGTGAAGCACCTTGCCTGCGCTTTTCCACACTTAGTAATTAATTTTTTATAGCTAAAACCAATCTGGCTGTCTAATAACAATACTTGGCTTAGCTATCGAAACAATAATCCTTACGTTGTTGCAACTTCTTATCACACGAAGTCATAAATTTTTTTATGCAGGTACCATTAAAAGTAATTGCTTTCATGTCGTTGTTTCCAATGTCAAAGTAGGATGAGGCTGCAAGTGTCTAAATAAGTCATGCAGCTGCATCACATGATAGGTAATTATTTTGTAAAGCTTTATAAGAAAAATTTATTCTAAATAAGTTCAGTTCCAGTCCAAGTCAAGTTCAATCAGCATACCTGCTTCGTGATTGATGCAGCGTAGCTCCCCCTAAATCATCCCCTACAAGGTTGTTCCAGAGGTTTAATATTTATTTCAAAGTGTATTTAGTTTATACGTTTCACGATGTCCATTGTCTCTTAAATTCGTTCTTTTATTTATTATTTGTGTTGTGTCCACATATGAGGATGATACGGATCTATTTAAAACAAACCGGAACGTGGAAATATTTTAGACCATATAGGTATAGGTGGAAGATGTAGTCTAAGAGTTACCTACTGCATAAGATCTGGACCCCTATTCTCGACTCGTCTGTCAAATTTGACAAACGAGTTGAGAACAGGGGATTATCTGGGCGTGCGGTATGCCGTTCGCTCGTATAATGTCACAACAAAGCACCTATTATAGCTTGGGCTGGCAATTTTGAGAGAAAAATGTTTTTTAAAAATGTATTTTGAATTAAAGAACCCCAGGAACAAAAGACTAAAGGTATCAACCAGAAAATTGTAGTGAAAGAAACGGCTAGACTCCATAAATTTTTAAAAATTATATTTTTATGCTAATATGGCTCATAAACAATTTAGCAAAAATGTCTTATCGCCTTGTTTTATTAGACTTATCAATAGTTTTTTTATAATAAAAAGTAATTTGAATGTATTGTCTACTATTATAATATTTGCTCCGTCATCGTTAATAAGCGGATGTTCAACAGCTAGTTTTGCTTTTTAACGACAAGCTCAACATTTTCTGTTATATTAGCAGTATTCCTATGAGGAGAGATCTAGATTCAAGTCCAAAATGTACTTCTTCAAAGCTCAGTTCAGTTGCGTGATGATTTTCAGTAATCTTTTCGTCGGCGTCAGCAATTTTAGTACTTATACAGACCGTGTCAATCTTCTTCTTATAGTGCCATACCCTATTCAGGGCGTTGGCTACCTTTCTCCTATGTCTGTGTTTGGTGCGCGGCGATAGATAATTTGCACAGACAGACCTAGGGGACCTACAGTTTAACGTGAGCTCCGAACTACAGGAAGTGCATGCACTTCTTCTTCAGAGAAGTTTTCCTGGGGAAAAATCCACCTCGCTGGTTTTCCGTTGCCTTGCGAGGGAGAACGACCGGGCCGGGGATCGAACCCGGATCCGCTGCATTGGTAGCACGCGCGCTTACCACTGAGCTACGGCCGCTCTACCGTGTCAATAACTTGATGCAATTCTTTCTACGATTGTACCGAAGCAATTACTGTTTCTGCTAGGTTTGATGTTTTAAGACCTAACTTCATTTTAGTTTTAAATAAAGCCACCTAAAAAGTATTTACACCATCATGACTCTCCGTTTCTAAATAACTGAGCAAAGTTTTTACCGTGTGACCAGTTAGTGGTTTTATTTGTTATCAAAAGAGAGACAAAATATTTTCTACGTCCTGATTATTTTTCTCTATTGACCACTGAGTTTGCGAGCTGCAAATTTTCTTTTTTATAAAATGAACCAATCGCGTTTGTTTTATAGTGATTAAACTGCATGGTGCTGTTTAAATAAATGATTTAACCCACAGTAGCTTTAGATAATCGCTCTTAAGTCTTAAAGTAACGCGTTTGAAACTGATTTGCATTGACTTTTGGGTATGTATATTATTATTTTAATATAGTTTTTCATTGCGTCAAGCAAAAGTAAGTATCATATCTAAATATAACATAATTATGAATTGAAAACAATAATAGTCTCTGTCGCAGCAAAAAGCCAAGTACGAAAAACTTCGACGGCAGACGATGACAGCGATGTCCACCAACATGAATCGCGAGTGTTCAAATCATAATTCAGATTGTATCCGTCTCAAATTTTAGCGTAAATATAATAATAACATGCTAGTATGCATTAAAAATACAGAAATATATATTTACATTAAAATCGTGTCTTGTCTGACAGGTTATATGAACCAAAATCTTAGACTAAAATAATATACATAACCTCAAAAATTTAATGAAATGCTATTTAACGATTTTCCTCCAAAACAATTTATTTTTGCAACACTTCACAGCAACAGTAAATTAAAACGTCAAAATAAAAAATTAAACCTGCAAATAGACGCCACTACATGACATTTAAAAACAGGCAAGCAATACCATGTTAAAAGCGCCGATTCCTTAAAACACCCGAACATTTCCGACTAATTTGGTGTTACCAAAAATGCGTCAAAATTAATGTGAGTGATATAGTCAAGACGAATACGACTCGACAATCTTTCTTTGATAAAATTGTGGTGTAAGTTAACTCGTGCTAGTTAACATTTAGGAATTCCACTCGCGCTTTCATCTTAACTAGCGCTCGTGAACTTACACCACAATTTTTTATTATGTTTTAATTAGTAATTAGTGATATGAATGTTGAAAAATACGTTTAGCATAAGAATACAGAGAGCTAGGTTGTATTAAGTTACAATCTTAAGTTTTATTTACCTTCGAGTACTTACACAAAGGAAATATGCCATGTTACTTGTAAACGACCCCTTTTTCCATTGAGCAATTTATATCACACAAATTTGATTTATCTTTCATTATTTCACTAATTATATTTCTTTTGTGATCAATTAATTACGGCCTTTTCCTGATTAAAAGATGTTATGCACCTAGCAGTTTTGTAAGAAAATATTTGAGCACACCTGAGGATATATTAAAGCCTATGCCAACACAGCTGAAAAACGCGACATCTAGCCCTATATATAGCCAACATGTGGGAAAACATTATCAAATGGTACAGAGGTGAATACCCTCATATAGAGAAGAAAACAGTTTCATAATAAAACATCATTTGTTAAATAATCAGAATTCTTTTAAGAATAAAGACAAATGTTTTTTATGTTAAAGCAAAAAAAATTAAAAGAAGAAAATAGAAAACTAGAAGGAAAAAACAGGGTGTCCCAGAACTGGCGGAGGAGCTCTTAACTGTGAATTCTTTTCCTTAAATAGAATCGATTTGTTCATGAAAAATGTTTCCAACTAGAATACTTTTTGAGTTATTGCTAATTTAAGTCCACCAATCACAGAAGAATTAATTAACTAGTCGTGAAGGTAGAAAAAATAAAAAAGGTTGTTTATATGGTAACTGAACTAAAAGCGTCATATAAAATAAGTCGAATTTTTATTTGGCTGGCTATAAATTTTCAATGTCTTAGTGACAGACGTTCAACGTGACAGTTCATTCTGAATTAGCTTAATAATTTGTGCAATTTGTGGGGGAGAAATGTATTCTTCTCAAGATTATTGTGAAATGCTGATTCTTTAACTGGTTACTAATTTTCTCAAGACTTCACAAACCTGCAGCGTTCAAATCAGGATTATTGCATGTAGGTAAGTGATTAAATGCCATTCATGTTAAAAACTAAAGTTGACCAGATGTTTTATACTAACTTTTGCAAAATCTAACAATTATTCTTGTTTACTAAGCAACGCATACATTTAATATTAATGCATCTATCTTCAAGCTAGCAATTCAAACCTGGAAATACTACAAAGATTCCAAAATAAAAAGGATAATTACAGACGCCCCTTGATATATCCCTAACTGGCTACTCCAGCGAGACATCCCCATGCCCACAATCAAGCAGGAAATTCAAAGGGTTAGTGAAAAGTATTTAGTGAAACTTAGTGCTCATACAAATAATCTAGCTGTGTCGCTACTTGATAGACAATATAACAAAAGACTCAAAAGACGTAATCTGTTAGATTTGGTTAATAGGTTTAATTAACTAAGAGCTGTAGTTTAGATTTTAAGGTTTAATTCAATGCCTATCCAAGACACAATTTAGGACAACAAAAAGAAGTAATGCTAAAGAACATCACTACTTCCTCATGTTATGTATTACCAAACAAACAATTTACTGAATGTTGATGTTTAACAGATTGTAAATATTCTTTGAAATAAAAGTGTGAAAAAATCTATCTTCAATTAATAAACCGTCTCTTATTGGTCAGCTTCATTTCATTGCGGTTTGAAAACCATTGAGGGTAGAAATTTTTTTCTTGGTAAAGAAGTGTCAGTTTAAAGAGTAGAATCTAGAGTTAAGAGCTCCTCCGCGAGTTTTGGGACACCCTGTATAATATAAGAAGAACTAGTTTTTTAAAAATTTTTCTTAAAATCAATTTGTTCTTCTTTTAACATATTTTATTTCTTGTTAAATAACTTTAATTCTCTTTATACAAAGTTTTTTTTATATAGAAAATTTAAATTTGTCTTAAGCATCGCCTCATACTATATCGTACCTAAAGTATGGAAAACTAAAAGGTAAAAAAATTAATGATTGACTAGTGCACGTAAGAAAAACGTTGAATCTTCCTCGTTAAAACATTACTAATGCTAATTGAAGGTAATAAGTGTACAAATTCATAGATTAATAAACCAAAGAATAATTCTGTTATTCACATTATTTTGTACTAATTCCTGCATCGACGTGTAATTACCTTATAGTTTATTTAATTTCAATTGATTTTTATTCAGCAATAACTAATGTTTATGTACATCAAATGTTACCTATAAAAATAGAACATTTCTTCAACATATACTTGTTCAAAACAGTAAACTATAACAGATAAACGTAGAAACTTTAGTTTATTTGACAATAAAATAAAACATACTTAAACTTTTACAAGCAAGTAGTTAAAATCCACTAGGATTTATTGAAAATGGGAGTAATAAAATGTCTATTTGTTCCATTTTCCACGGGGTACTTAGCGCTCGTAAGCAGTTCTGTTCTATCTAGCGATAACGTTCTAACACGCTTTACTTATTATGCACCTAAATCACTAGTTATGTACTTCTTAGATTTGCAAGGATTTACGAAAGCGTGAATTGCAAAACCTTGCAAACCTTCAGCACTTACAGGTTTCAGAAGTTTTGAGGTATTAAAAGGAGTTTGCAAGCGTCTACCTCACATTCCCGTCGAAAACCACGACCTGCAATTTCAACCGTTTCTGTACAGGAAATTAAACGTCCCGTTTTTGTTTACTGTATTTCATAACAAATATCTGCCAGCAGATTTTTTCCCCAAACAGACATAATTTGGACGAAATATGTCACATATCTACATCGGATTATAGCGGCTTGCTAAAGAGTTTACGGATATTCCGTGGACATTTGTAGCAGAATGCAAGGCCGTACCCTTTTCAATGTAAAACTGTAAAACGCAATATATATAGAGCAACTTCACATTTTACTTCGCTACTTTACGATGTCCATTGTTTGTTCAAGCGGTGTAAAACGGCAGATATATGGCGGTGAGCAGAGCAAAGCAACAGCTCGGAGCTGATAAAGGGTTGAAAGGTCCCTGGATACCACACAGGCCTTTCGCACAATTCCACCCTTATCTCAATAGCCACTGCAGCTTATTCTAGCAATCCTTTGACTATTGTTGTAGGTATTGACGTTTTGGATTCGGATAGAGATTGTTGCTTATTAAATCTCAAAAATTTAAAAAAAAAACGCTTTTACTTTTAGCTACTGTTAAAGTAAAACTTGAAATCTGACAAGCGTCAATTGATCCGTTCAAGATTTAAAAGAGCTGCACAAGAATCGGTCTGAAAGAGCTTTAATAACTCACTATTTATCGATTGTATGTAGATTTGAAGCGTCTCTGAATATTATTGCAGCTGCTCTTTCCCGTGATGTGGTTTTATTTTGGGGATTTCTTTTCAGCTCTTATCATCTTTCCGTCGATTCTTTTTATCTCAGTATCCTGTTGGGAATATGTTGCGGTTCTTTGTGAAAACACTTTTTGTAAATTTAATTCCAGGAACATCCCGTCGACAACTCCTACGCTGAATTCATACGAAACCGTAATAATAAAACGTACTTTCAACAAAAAGGTCCAGATAAGCACATATCGCAACATATTTTTTCTAAACACATAAAACCAAATGATAATTTTATATCAGCAAAATGCGCTTTGTTGCCGATTTAAACGATATTTAAATGGATTTCGTTGCAAACGTCCTGTCGCTCTTTTAAAGCTGGCTATTGAAATTTATGGATTTTAGTTGTGTTCGAGCTTTTGATCGGGATTTTATAGTTGTGTTATTGTCGTATTCTGCAATGGTTAATTTCACACAGGGCAAATAAAAATCGTGCCATTCTGTGAAATAATAAAACTCAGAAAATAATCTAGAATCCCTATTAACTGAAAATGTACTGCCTTTAATAAAGCGGAGTCGTTAAGAAAGCGTTATTTGTTCTCGTCTTATAAAATTGTAATTTTTCATCTACAAGGTAAATAGAAAACTTTAACTGATTTTATTACAACAATTACTATGCTGAATTCATAAAAAAAATTACTTTAACAATTTTTCTGTATCTGACGATTCTTTTGCTGGTGGTGTTAGATGATGAGGTATTTTCAAGATTTATTTATTTATAGAATAACTAGCGGAATCTGTAAGCTATGCTTTACGCTTTTTTAAATAATAAATAAGCTAATTAAAACCGCGGTTCGAAGTCCTAGTTTTATGAATTCCATAACGATTGCTGTAATTGTATATTTCAAATCCGAATCCGCTCACTTGTCTTGACTAGAGAGGAATGCAGCTGCAGCTTATACAACCCAAGCGGCGCGCGACAAATTTAATTTTTATAAAAAGGTAACACAAAACCGTAGAGCGTAGTCCACGGATAGTTAGTTTTTCTTAAATGCGAGTTGTTAGTGTCTTCTTCTTTTCTTTTCTTCTTCTTCTTCTAATAGGCCGTAAACCTGTTTCTTCCAATATTATTGTTGTTGTTCTTGTGACACAGAGGTCCAGCTGTCCTTCCAGCGTTTTGGTGGTCTTCCAGGTAGACATGTTGTTCCTGGTTTAAGGTCTCTAGCAATTTTTGGCAGTCTGTCGTTGGGCATTCTTTATACATGCTCATTCCACGCTCTACGGCGTCTTCTTGTACATCTTACAACACCTTGCACATTGAACGTCTGTTTTATATTCTCGTTTGGTATTTTATCGTGGAGTTTGTGTCCTGATATAAATCTTATAACATTTATTATAATAGCAAATAATAGCAAATTACTTTTATGTTTCGTAGACTTGGAAAAGGCGTTTGACACTACACCCAGAGATAGAATATGGGAAGTGTTGGAACGGAGGAATGTGGGAAATAAGCTAATACAAGCAATTAAAAGTATATATAGCTGCACGCGAAATACGGTAAGAACCCATAATGAATCATCGAGTGAGTTCGTAACCAGAAATGGTGTGAGGCAGGGGGGAGTTTTGAGCCCATTGTTGTTTGTTGCCCTAATGGATGAAATTGCTAGGAAGTGCAAGGAAAGAGTAAAGAAAACCAGAGTGGGAGTAGATAAGTTACAGCAGGTCTTTATGACAGAGATGATATATGCGGATGACCTTGTGATAGTGGCGAGGACGGAAGGAGATATGCAATTAAATGTAAATATATGGAATGAAAATTTTAAAGAATTCGGAATGAAGGTGAATAGTGCGAAAAGTGAGCTCCTAGTGATAACAAAGGAGCATGTGAATGTAGCCATTAGTATGAATAATGAGATTATAAAGCAAGTAACGGACTTTAAATATTTGGGTTCAAAAATAAGTGCGAGGGGGGAGTTGGAGCCGGAAATTGAAAGCAGAGTAGCCAGTGCAACGAGATTATACTATGCCTTGAACAACAGTTTTATTAGGAAAAGAGAAGTGAGCCTCAAAACAAAAATTAGAATATTTAAAGCTAAATATGAGCCGGTGCTGCTGTATGGTGGGGAAGCATAGGTAGTAAGTGCGCGAAACAGAAGTAAAATCCAAACGTGCGAGATGGGTACTTACGTGCGGCAGTTGGAGTAACTAGGTGTGATCGCATCAGAAATGAACTAATACGTGAACAATGTAAAGTCAAACCGGCATTAGAAAGACTGGAAGGGATGCGGTTAAGGTGGTTTGGGCACATGGTGAGGATGAAGGACAAGAGGAAGGTGAAGAGTGTTTGGAAAATGGGAAATGATGGGAAACGAAAGAGAGGAAGACCAAATAAGTCCTGAAACGATGAAATTGGGGGAATATTGGCTAGGAAAAATATGAAGTGGAAATAAGCAAAAAGGATGGCTCAGGATCGGAAGGAGTGGAAGCGGCTAGTGATGTCGTTCACCTCGACACCGTAAGGTAGAAGAGGAAGGATTATGTATGTATGTATGTATAACTTTTATTTTTGTGGTACAGAATGATCTTTTGGTGTGTGCGGTATCTGCCCTTGTTTCTGCAGCATATGTCATTATCGGACGAATGTATGTTTTGTATATCCCAACCTTTGATTCGGTGTTCATGTTCTTGTTTCTTTATATTATATCGTTTAGGCATCCTGACTGTTAATGTGAACGCAGCTATTAGTTACCTGTTAGTCTGTTATCCCTCGCAGAAGCCCGCCCGCCCAGTAGACATTCCTGGTAGGAGGTAAATTAAACACCTCCCGCAGACCAGCAGGGAAAGAAAAAAACAAATTGGAGCACCCTAGTAGTTACACTAAAAAGGGCGTAAGGAGGATGAGTAGCCAATGTAGAGTTCCCTCAAAGAGTTGGCGTTTCAAACGTAAGACGGCACCGTATCCGTAGTGAGACCGGATACTACACACGTCAACCAACAGGACTAGCGTGATGTGTTAAAACGTCAAATACATCATATACCATGCCAAATCGAAATACAGAAAAGCTGTAAGTTTCCAGCAGTTTGTAGTCCACCAACCAAGACAGCGCATCGGTAGGAAAAAGATTCAAACAGAGGGTACTAAGAATTCCTGGGTAATGTTAGGCTGCCAAGAGGTACTGAAAGTTGCTACGTGTAATACAAGATCTTTAAGAACGCAAAATAAAATGACAAAATTGAAGAAAAAAGTAGGAAAAATTAGCTGGTTTAAATAGGGCTGATTAAGACTAGAAGGTAGTAATGCACAGTTTTAAAAACTGAAAGTTTTGAACTAAGTCAAAGAAAGAGGCGAAACGTTAGAATAAAATACCCTATTTACAATGAACACGTCGTATAAAGATAACAACAAAGTAAATGGACTTGCCAAAGTCTAAACAGTCAAGTAACAAATGAACAAATCTTCACGGACGTGTCGGTATTGGTAAAATTTTCCACTGGTAGTGACCATAGGCTTGTGAGAGCTCAAAGAGAGATTAAAAGTAATATAGGACCAGAAAAAAAGAAATTCATACAAAAACCAAATAGATACATCATTGAATATGAAGTACCAAGCCGAAATAAATCAGATTATCTAAAATTACAAGATAATTGATTTCTAAAAGAGTTAGTTGAAAGACTGGCAGAAGCAGTAAAAACAGCTACTAAGAAAATATGCATTTAACAAAAATCTCAAAAAAAGAAGATTGCCATAGAAACAGGAAAACTGATACAAAGAAGAAGAAAGGCGAATAAAAATTTTCCAGAATATCAAAAATTAAGTAAACGTATAAGGAAGGAGAAACGAACAAAAGTAATATAAATATGAAAGTGTTAAAATCAAATATGACAAGAAGAACAACAGTAATGTTTAAAATTCGGGGTAAGAATGAAAATAAGCTACTTAACGTTATCAAAAACCTGTTCAACAAATGCAATAAAGAAGCAAAAATCTCACATTTATGAAACAATGCAAAAGCAATACCATTGCACAAAAAAAAATTCAGAAATGTAGACAATTACCGTTCAATAAGATTACTATCTCATACATATAAATTGCTCACCAAGATAATCACTAATAAATTAACCACTAAAATAGATTTTTATCAGTTACCAGGACAGGCGGGTTTCAGAAATGGATTTGGTATTATAGACCTTGACTATGTATATATATCATCTGGTTTTTATTGACTTTGAAACAGCTTTTGGCTCATTCGAATGGATATCTATGCTAGAGGTAATAGACAACGCAAGAATCGAGTTTTAATATTCCTGTCTAATAAAAAACATATATGACACTGCTACTTAGATGACAAAAACGTAACGAATAAAGCAGAAATAAAGAGAGGGGTGTGACAGAAAAATACTATCTCCCAAAAATTGTTAATATTATCGTTGGAAGATAGATTCAAAGAGTTAAATAGGGATAACCTAGGTATACATATTAACGGCCAACAACTACATCTTTTGAAATTTAGACGACATGGTCTGTATAGTAAGCACAATAGAAGAATTACAGAAGATGATCTCTGACATAGCACAACAATCTATGAAGTAGACTTGAAAATAAATGCGACTAACACTAACACAATGGGTCCCGACAGTAGAACTTAAAACAGAAATAATAGAAAAAGTTAAAAAATATAACATATACTTGGTACATACTGTAACGATAGAAAAAGAAAAACCCAGCAGCAGAAATAAAATAATAGTTAAGCTGGGCTGGGCAGCGTTCAATAAATTAGTTTATATTTTGAAGAGCTGTATAGCAAATGGTCTAGTAAGAGAAGTATTTAATAATACCATTCTCCCAGTCCTGCCCTACGGGCTCGAAACGGCTGCACGTAAACCTGAGATAGCTATTTTTATTTTATAAATTTATGAGCAAAGATTCTTTGTAATTTAATTGGAGAATTTCAATTTGTCCAATGACTGCTTTTACTTGTACACATCTTGCGAATCTTTTTTTTTAGTAATATTGTATAACATTTTGTAACAGATTTTTGTAGGTGCGTATCGAATGTCCCAGTGTTCTCAAAAATAAAGAGTCACCTCGCGATGCTATCAGTCAAACAAATTTTGTCCACCTTAGGTAGACCATTTCCGTTCAAAGCTGTAATGCTCTGCTCTGCAAAGAAATATGAGCCATAGATAATGAACGCGTAAATATGTGGTTCTAGTAGTGGGGGGCCCTCCTCTCTAAAAGTTGAGACAGGTGGAAGGGATCCACTTTTAATATATAGATTGTTTAATTTCAGTGTCCAGTAGAAACATAGTGTTTAGATTTATGACCTGAAAATGATCAGCTAAAACAATAAATGATAAACTGTACTTTTTTCACAATTATTTTTATATTTATTATATTTGTACTATTAAAAATAAAAATAATTGGTTACCAGTAAAAATATTTCTCTATTCTATTCTATTGCCAGTTATATTACAAATACTTGTTGCGTAGTTACAAGAAGTTTCAGTTAATAGCTAAAAATACCGAGCAAGAAGCGCACCCGTTTTTCCGACAAAAGAAAAATTAAAATAGTAGAAATAGTAAACATCTTATAATTTTAATTGCTATACCGATCCGTGATTTTTAAAAACAAATAAGAAAATTATATTAGCAAAAGTTTACGTAGCGTTTATTCTTGCTTCACATTTTTTGTCATTATTGGTTTCTGTCCAATTCTTAGTTTTTTTACTTACCTCCTTTGGACTTACTGGTCGATATACGAGTTATTTCAATTGTAATTACTTGTTAGTTTTAATATTATAATTATATAATATTTTTTTTCAATCCAGTTTACACAGGCGAAACACTTTGAGGTCATATATCTCTGTAACGGCTGGTCTAACAAAAAAATTAAAAAATATAATTTTTGTACGTTTTTGTTCAAGATAATTACATTTCTAATCAGTTTTAGGAAATAATTACAGATTAAATAACAGTGAAAAAAAAAACTTGAGGTCTTTTCGTGTCTATGGTACTGATTTTTTAAATTACCGGCACTATACCTTGTGAAAAATCATATTTCTATGCCACATTTATTGTAATATAGCTCAATTTTTTTTAAGATATAACATAAGACGCTTTCATCAATTTTACTTTAAAAACGCTGTAACTTTAGAAGAAAGTAGATACATATATAGATAAATTTAATTAAATCGAAATATTTTTTCACACGGAACCTATTGTGTCGTTTAAACTTCTTTTTTCAGAACACCCTGTAAAATTGTGTGTTTATTTACGTAACTACGACGTTGCCAAGACATTCCCGAAGGCTTGTTCACCGGTTGTTAAGAGAACTACTTAAATTCCGGGGCAATACTAGGTAGATTGGTCAATACTGCATTCTGATTGGTTCTAATATGAATACAATAATTTCCAAGAATAACATTATTTTGTATGTAAAAAATTAACATTTATCCGCAGAAATGGAAAATATATTGTTATAAATTAGATGGCTTGTTAAATGTTTTCTAAACTAAATATTTAATAACGCATCAAAAAATCTTGCGGTTTTATCAAGCATTCTTGTTCCGTGAACATCTCAATCTTGTCGTGTCATGATTTTAATGCTTTCGTTCTAGTCCTGAAATTATAAAAAGATCAACAGTAGGTAATTTCCAATATTGTAAAACACTAGAAATAATTTAAACTGGAATTGGAATTCGTGCCCCCCTCACGTTTTTTTATTTTGTTGGTAGCGTAGCGAGCCTTAGATCGAAGTCCTAGTCTATATTTCTATATTCTCTATTAAATCCGGATCACTTTTGCCGCTTGTAGTAACCGCGTATTCAGTAACATGCCTTACTACGCGACACAGGTTATACCACTAATATCTCTTTCAATATATTTGTGTCTGAGAAAAGCAGCAGGCGTAGTTCACGAGTTCAGCAAGTTTTAAAAATTAATTTGCGATCGTAAACTTTAGCGTTTGTTGCTTTAACTGGAGCTCCCAATATTTGGGTCAATGAAGTGTCGAATTTGTAAACACAATCTTCGTTGCTAGACATGTTTACACGATTTTAAGTAAACTATGTTTAAGTTGTTTTGTATACTGTAAGTACCTGCTTAGTTTTGATATTAATGACAGGCAGACGCACATTATTTTGTATAAAAAACTAATATTCTGCCTCCGTTATAAGTGTTTAAAGTTATTACTTTAACTGTTTTTGTGTTGTTTATTCATTTGTCTATTTCTTTTGTCCGCGTGAGTAATTATTTTTCTAAGTTTTGCTTTTTTTCATCAAAGTATTTCAATTCTACTCATATTTGTATTTGCAAAACTAGCGATAAACAAATGCTGTTTTTAATTACATTGTAATAATGTTCTGTGTGCAATACAATAATTATAATCAAATGTGGTGTGCGAGATTCCTGATCCGTCAAAGTAGAAGTAAGCCATAAATAACCTAATTATAGCAACAGTAGTGACAACAACATAAATATTCGCCGAAAATAATAAACAAACTGCTGAGCGGAAATGTAAAACCCCGTCGTCGTGTTATAGCGCTAAGATCTAGTCACGGTGCAAGAGCCCGTCGCGTCGTCGTCTTATTCTGGCACAGTTAGGGATTTACTATATAGATCGAAAGATAAGATGCTTCTAAAAAGACATTTCTAAAAAGGTAAATATTATTTAAACCTGCACTTTTTGACCTGCCATTTTCATGATACCCTAATTACTTAATCTAAGATATTTACCGCGGAGCGGCCGTAGCTCAGTAGCAAGCGCGCGGGCACCGGATCCGGTTCGATCCCCAGCCCGGTCGTTCTCCCTCGCAAGGCAACGGGAAACCAGCGAGGTAGATTTTTCCCTAGGAAAACCTCTCTGGAGAAGAAGTGCATGCACTTCCTGTGGTTCGGAACCCACGTTAAACTGTAGGTCCCCTATGTCTGTCTGTGCAAATTATCTACCGCCGCGCACCAAACACAGACATAGCAGAGAGGTAGCCAACGCATTGAATAGGGTATGCCACTATAAGAAGAAGATATTTACCAAAATATATAAAACACTTCAGGAGGTTCTCATAGTTCAGACATCTAAAAACTTCATATTAGTTAGGTGTAATGTTTAAAAACAGCGATTATATTCCAGTAAAAGTTTTAAACTAAATTTCCAAGCTGGTATGTTAGTAGCACATTTCATTAAATATAACACAACTGATGATTAGTTGAAATTAATTTTGGTACAACTTTCTAGTACTAGGTTTAGTACTTCATGGCAAATCCTTATACCTATCTATTGAACGTAAAGTTATATAGCTATAGCTATCAATATATATCCATATTCGGTGCAGTAATTAAAGCACTCGACATAAAGGTTGTTAGAGTTTCGCAAAGGGCTATTTGAAGCGAGTTAGCCACCCAAATACTAACTCTACAGTGCAAACATTAATTATCCAGTATTAAGCAGTTTCCAACTGTAGATGGCAACTTACAATTTACTTGACTTTTCAGCACTTTGCCCAGACTTCCCAATTATACTTCAAGACATTTTACGTTCTATTTTTTAAAGAATAGCTTTACATTTTAGCGTTCTAACCTTAACAGTTACTATAAAATAAAAATGTTACCGCTGACAATTCTATGACTTGTAGGTAGTCATCACTGGTGCTTCGAAATTTCGCTTTCTCGAAATAAGGGCAAAAATATTGCTTTTAAAAAGCTTTAAATCTGTCTCTTTTCAAGTTTTAAGAAATTGCACTAGGTTTGTCTAAAATAAAGGATGCAAATTACTAATTAAATACACATCAAATTCTGCACAATATTGAACAATTCTTTTAAAACTTTCAGAATGTTACACAAAAAGTATGATGTAATCCAAGAAACCAATAATAAGAAGAAAAAGATACATTGATCTCCAGGTGGTCGGCTATCGAAAGTAAACACAATGAAAGAAGATCGTTACAGCTCCTAAAACCCAAAACAAACAACTTTTAACGATGAATCCGAAATTCTGGTATAGATTAGAGAATGGCACAACGACATAGGATAGGACATTCAAAGTCTGGACTTTTAATCCCAAAACAGCAAGAAATTTCGTTAAATTCAATAAGTAAACAAAAACCAAGTGTACCCAAATCAATTAAGTTTTTAATGAATATCTGTACATAAAATACTTAATTACTTTAACAATATTTATTTATTTTTTAACCTTATGCGTATTTCGGCATGTTTACATGCCATTGTCAAAGGTTATATGAAAAAGTAACCAATTACTGTTCTTATAGCAATAGAACTTTTTTACTTATCTTGGTAATTGTCTGCAGATGACTTGATTTCTTATTCCAAAATGTCCAGTAGAGGAGAATGTAAGAGATCAATTTGCTCAATCATTAACGGTACAGTTTTTAAATGTTTGTGAATTTCAAAAGCTTCTAGTATATCTAATTTACGTTTATCATCACAAAAGTGTAAACATTTTATGGTGTTATTAGATGTCATTGAATGATTGTGTTCTAGTAAGTGTTTAGCGTAATTGGATTTGTGTGGGTGTTTGTATTTGTAACAACGTACGTGTTCTTTATACCTATTATCAAAATTTCTAATTGTCTGGCCTATATAAACCGAAATACAACGCGAACAATTTAATTTGTAAATGCCTGATTTTAGCAAATCGTCTGTATTTGATTTTGCATTAAACAAAGTGTTTAAGATGTTTTTAGTTGTTTTAAAGCTTACTTTACATTTATTTGTTTTGTTTATAATTTTAGCAATTTTTTTCTGATTTGTCGTCAAAATATGGGATCGAAGCATATTTAATTGTATCGAATGAAGTTAGGATATTCGAATAAATTTTGTGAATGGCTAATTTATAATCTTTTTCTTTAATTTATGTATCAATAAGTCAGTATTATAACCATTACTATATGCAATTTGTTTAATAATTGAAATTGCTCTATTATAATTAATTTCATCTAAAGGGATCGTCAAATCTCTATGTATCAGGGACCTGTATGCTGCTAATTTATGTGTTTTATAATGACAAAAATCGTGTGGTATTGTAATGTCTGTTTGTGTAGGTTTTCTATAAACTGAACACTCAAATTTATTAGTTGAATTAATTTGTATGTTTAAATCTAAAAAGTTAATGGACTTATTTTGTTCAGTTTCTAGTGTAAATTTTATGTTTGGGTGCAAGCTGTTGATAAAAACTAAACATTCGGTAATTAATTCAAATGTACTATCTAAGAATGCTAAAATGTCATCAACATAACGAAACCAAAATATAACTTTCTCAGATTTATTTGTTTCGAATATTTGATCTTCTAGATTTTCCATAAATATGTTAGCTAAAAGAGGTGAAATTGGTCTTCTCATGGGTAAACCATCTTTTTGGAAATAAATTTTCTTATTAAAAGTAAAAACACCCACTACCACAGGCCGATAGTGTTAAATACTTAGCCATTCACCTAGATAAAGGACTTACATGGCGTACTCATATATGGAAGAAGAGGGTGCAGCTTGGACTGAAACTAAAGAAATACTACTGGTTGTTAGGTAGAAACTCCCAATTATCGCTTAAAAATAAACTTCTTATATACAAGGTAGCACTGAAACCAATATGGACCTATGGGATCCAGTTATGGGGCACTGCCTCTAGATCTAATATTGATATATTGGAGAGGTACCAATCCAAAGTCTTACGTCTAATAACTAACGCCCCATACTACATCCCAAACATTGAAATTCGAAATTATTTAGAAGTGGCTACCGTCAGGGAAGAAATTAAAAAGTTTAGTGCAAAGTATCTAAATAAGTTAGAAGTGCATCCGAATCCTTTGGCAGTTAATTTACTAGACAATAGTGCCCAAACGCAAAGACTCAAAAGACTTAACCCGCTCGATCTACCGCATAGATTCTAGTGCTATTTAACTTACATTAAGTGTCACAATCAAATTAATTAAGTAAACACAGGAGGGTCGTCACTGGACGACTTCTCACACACTGCTCAATACGATCAACATAATTACTTATTGTCAGATGTAATTGACAGATTGTAATTAACTAATAAATACATAAAATAAATTAAAAGTAAAATAATTTTGAATGGTGCAAAGTTCAAATAATTGAATCAACTCAGTCCGTTTTATTAACTCAACATTTTTGTTAATAAGAATATTATTTAACAAAAAAATACACTCTTGAGGAGGTATTTGGGAAAACATATTAGTAACATCAAAACTAACTAGCTTGCTTTGTGGTGCTAAATGTAAGTTAGATAACTTTTCGATAATTCTGAAGAATTTTTAACTGAATATTTTGGTTTTTAATCAAATTATCTGTTTATATAATATGTTTTTTTCAAATACCTCCTCAAGAGTGTATTCCTTTGTTAAATAATATTCTTATTAACAAAAATGTTGAGTTAATAAAACGGACTGAGTTGATTCAATTATTTGAACTTTGCACCAATCAAAATTATTTTACTTTTAATAATATAAGTTCCAAAAAGATGATTTACTCATGGGAAGTCCAATTTCACCTCTTTTAGCTAACATATTTATGGAAAATCTAAAAGATCAAATATTCGAATTAAATCAATCTGAGAAAGTTATATTTTGGTTTCGTTATGTTAATGACATTTTAGCATTCTTAGATAGTAGGTACAATTGAATCAATTAATGAATTTTTAGTTTTTATCAACAGCTTGCACCCAAACATAAAATTTACACTAGAAACTGAACAAAATAAGCCCATTAACTTTTTAAACATAAAAATTAATTCAACTAATAAATTTCAATACTCAGTTTATAGAAAACCTACAAAAGCAGACATTACAATACCACACGATTCTTGTCATCATAAAACACATAAATTAGCAGCATACAGGTCCCTGATACATAGGGCTTTGACGGTCCCTTTAGATGAAATTAATTATAATAGAGAAATTTCAATTATTAAACAAATTGCATATAGTAATGGTTATAATACTAAACTTATTGATACATTAATAAAAGGAAAGGATTATATATTAGCCATTCAAAAAATGTATCCTAATACCCTAACTTTATTCGATACAATTAAATATGCTTCGATCCTATATTTTGGTGACAAATCAGAAAAAATTGCTAAAATTATAAACAAAACAAATAAATATAAAGTAAGTTTTAAAACAACCAGAAACATCTTAAACACTTTGTTTAATGCAAAATTAAAAACGGATTATTTGCTAAAATCAGGCATTTACAAATTAAATTGTTCGCATTGTATTTCGGTTTATATAGGCCAGACAATTACAAATTTTGATATTAGGTATAAAGAACACGTACGTTGTTACAAATACAAACACCCACATAAATCCATATACGCTAAACACTTACTAGAACACAATCATTCAATGACATCTAATAACACCATAAAATGTTTACACTTTTGTGATGATAAACGTAAATTAGACATACTAAAAGCTTTTGAAATTCACAAACATTTAAAAACTGTACCGCTAATGAATGAGCAAATTGGATATTTTGGAATAAGAAATCAAGTCATCTGCAGATGATTACCGAGATCAAGTCACCAAGTTGTATTGCTATAACAACACTAACTGTTTACTTTTTCATATAACCTTTGACAATGGCATGTAAACATGCCGAAATACGTATAAGGTTAAAATAAATAAATATTGTTAAAGTAATTAAGTATTTTATATACAAATAATCATAATTTTCAACACACATCAATAAAGCATTTTTTACATATTTGTAAAACTATCCAATGAAAAAGTCTTATTCAAACTTGATTTCAATCATTTTGATCTAAAACGAAATAATGTAGAAATTCCGGGCCAAATAATCAGTCATATTTAGAATATGTCCGCCTCTTGGTTAACTATTTCTGTTTCATAAATCCACGACCTACAGTGACCTTATTGTCAAAAATAGGGCAGGATATCGAGTTTACAGCCATTAGGATATCTCATATTTATTATAACCAAACTGTTTGTCTGCATGTAGCTTATCGGCTTACGAGTTCATTAGTTCGAGTTTCAAGAGTTCGTGAACTTTACAGGTTAATGTTAGGGTTGGTTTGTAAGGTCATGGATAGGATAGATTGTGGTGTAGATAGACGAAGTTCATAAATTGATGACTACGGGAAAACCTCGAATTCTAAATGTATGCTAGAAGTTCAAATTATTTAAAATATTGAATTTCAGTAAAATTGTTTTCACGCTACCGGCAGTGTAAGTAGGCCTTACATCCATAGCTACAGGGATCGTAAGTGGCTGATAACATACGTGTACTAGTTACCCTTGACGACGGAACTTAATAGTGTCACTTACGTTCCTAGGAAAATAATGTTGATTTTAACTGTTCGTTGATATGGTAACAAACACAGACAACTTAGAATAATGGAGCTTTTAAAAAATAATCCCGATGACAGCTGTCAAAACGAACTTTTAAAAATATGATTAAATTTCTACCTGTAGGCCTACTTACATTGCCGGTAGCGTGAAAAATTTAATAAGTAACACGGAATGTATCGACTAATAACATCCTCGGCAGGCGACAAGCTTCGGCTCCGCCTCAGCTCGTATTCGCCTACCTCGGATGTTATTACGTCCTTACATTCCTTGATACTTAAATAACTATTTTTTTTTTCGATTGATAGTACCTTAGTAATTTTGAAGAAACTTTTATTTTTTCATTTCAATACAGTGGCGGCTCGTGGTGTGAATTTTAAAGTATTTGTTTGGAAAAAATTTGTTCTTACCCAAGTTTTAGGTAGTTCTATATTTCAAATCCATCCTTTACGTTGGCAAAATGATCTATTTTTACCAACATTTTTATTGAAGTCTTTAATAGACTTTTGATAAGCACTCTCTAATAAAATTATTGTAAATTGACACCCACATTGCCAATGTGTCAAAATGCACAAAATGTTTCATGTGGTTTACCGATTACAAATGTGTTCGAATTTTAGTTTTTAAATGTTTGCAGTCAATATCACACAATGAATTATCACAAAATAGCAGGCAGTGGAAACAAGTGAAAGCATTTTCTTACATGGCATTCACAATCCAAAATTATTTTGCACGGACATCGTACAACACCACTAAATTATGATTACACAACCAACAACTGTTTTCACACTACTACGTCGTGTACGTGCGAATCCCGCAAATTAGGCGGCTATTGGCATGCGCTTATCACGGACAGCTTACAGCATAATTCTCGGAAGTTGTGGGTTCGTGACCCTCAAGTGTTTAATACGCAGATACTTCTATCCTCTTTTAGCTTGTGTAATATGAATTTTACCGCAATAAGCTTTCTATTTCACTCTTATTCATTTGAAGGCCTTTTAAGCCGGCGGCTTCATGCGGTGGCGTAGAGTTGAATTTGGGACTGACAGTCAAATGACCCTCGCATAGATTCGCTTAACGCGTGCGCGATATTCAAACATTCAAACGTTTTCGTATCCTGTGGCAGCTCTTTAATAAACGTTCTCGCATAGAAATCTCATACAAAAGTTAACTATAAAGTAGTTTTTAAATATTATAGTGTATAATATGTTATGTACTCAAACAAAAAGTAATTATATATTTTTTTCTTATTTCATTGGGAGGTCAATGACCATTTAACCCAATGGAGCAACCGCCACTGCTTCAATATGTCATGTGTTTGTTAAGCGCAGTAACAGTTCTTTTCAAATTCATCAAAGCAGCTAAATATTTTATTGATATTTAAGATTGCTAAATTTTCGCTGACATTATCATAAAGCTTTTACAAATTGCATCAAATAATTTTTTCCTACACTTCTTTTATTTTTTCGTAGCCTAATATTCAAAGACATTTTCAGTAACTTAAACACACATGTTCAACGACATAAATCGAAGCAGTTTAGCTCGGTTCTAACGTTTTCAATTTCCTTTAAAGAGAAATCCCAATTTAAAGGGCTTATGTATTTTTTTCCTATACTCCACCTACTCCATTCTGTCTAACACTATTACGCCGATAACGATAAGTTCGAAATCATTGCACATTTCAAAAACTGTTTTTAGTTGTTAATATTTTATTACGCATCGTAGCGGCAACATAATCTGCCAATAAAAAGACTCAACAGCACTTATCGCTGGAAAAACCGCTGACTATCGGCGTCTTATCCTGATTGCCTTTGAGCAATCGGCATGATATAATCCATCTACCCCGGCAGTTCTTGTTAGGAGTGGATCCTGATATCGGGCTTTACTGCATAATCACGAAAGTAGATCGCAGACTGAGATTGAGTTCTGAATAAGTACTTACACGGGTAATTTTTTCGGTTCCGCTGTATACGCTTGTTCCGCTTTTGAATTCGAAAATATTGCACCATAAGAATATTTGATAATTTTGGTAGTACTCGTTTATCATAAAAAAAAAGAAAAAAAAACGAATGAAGCAATTTAAATTATAATTTATCAATTAACGTAGCGTCGAGATAAAAACCTCAAAGAAGGTTTGAAGAAAATTTAGAAAAAAAAGCAATAGATTCCGGAGCAAAGGATCTAAAAGACAAGCAATTTTTAGAAAAAGTTTTAATTTTAGCTAAATTATTTCATCATCTTTAATTATTATCGAAAAAAGCAATTCTACGACAAGCAATCGACCTCCGTAGAATTGTGAGTTTGTCCGTTGGATAAAGAGCTAGTAGAGCGGAGGTTTGGGGTTCAAATACCCAGCGCACAGCTTTGTGTCGGCTTGTGCGACAAGAAATTTCACCTTTACTTTTTACCCTTCCCAAGCATTTGTTTTGGAAACCTCATCTAAAGCACTTTTTTCCTTTTACAAAGCCCCTTTTTCCGACTCATTTTTCTTTTTTTTTTTTTTCGACGTTTTCGTCTACAACCGATTGTATAATTAGTCATTCTAACCTCGAAAATAGTTAATGACACTATATTCATTATTAAATCTGTTTAGGTCAGTTTTAATTGTAATTTTATTCAAAAGTTCGAGCTTTACTTCGTTAAAGTTCATTTTAAAATATTGTAAATAAAACAATTTTTAACTTCAACAGGTCTTCATTTTATCCTTATACGTATTTCGACATGTTCATGTCATTTGGCCTCTGAAGTTTTGTTTTTAAAGTTTTGACGGTTTTGACTGGGCGCCATTTTGAATTTTTTTTTAATGGAAATGGAGGGCGAGTGACACCTCATTGGAAATGTCTTTTAGTTCTGCGTCTGATCCTAGAGTTTCAAAGAAAAATATTTAGCCATAACAAAATGTCATATGTTTGAAGATAAAGAAGTCTATTTAAAAAACCTAAGAATTAAAGCTTAAATTAATTAAATTAAATGTTCGAAATGTTTACCATTCACTTCTTGGCACATAAAAAGTCGGTTATGAAATTCCTGCCTTACATTTTCATAAGTTTCTGGAGTGATATTTCTGCAAACTTCTGTAATGCGTTGCTCCAGTTCTTCAATTGTTTCTGGACGGGTTCTGTACACTTTCGATTTCAGATATTCCCATAGAAAAAATCTAAGGAAGTTAAATCTGGGGAGTGAGCCGGCTATTCTACAGGCCCCTGCCTACCAATCCATCTTCCAAGAAAATGTCCGTTGAGAAAGTCAGAAACAGGCCTATAATAATGAGGCGGCGCACCGTCTTGTTGGAACATAACGTTTTTAATATTATTTCAAGCCACCTGAGATATTTCTGGGTAAATTTAGTCCTGCAAATGAATAAGTGGACTACTGGATAAGAAAATCAAAACAATTTTGAACTGAGTGAGTCCATTGGTTTACAATCTGCCATTTTGTTATGGCTCAATATTTTTCTTTGAAACTCTAGGATCAGACGCAAAACTAAAAGACCTTTCAAATGAGATTACACTCGACCCTGGATAAAAAAATAAAACAATTTTGAATTGAGTGGGTCCATTTGTTTAAAATCCGCCATTTGTTATGGCTGAATATTTTTCTTTGCAACTCTAGGATCAGACGCAGAATTAAAAGACCTTTGAAATGATGTGTCACTCGACCCCCGTTTCTATTAAAAAAAATTTTAAAATGGCGCCCAGTCGCCATTTTGAATGATACAAAATTTAATTGTTGGTTAAAAAATAGTATTTAATTTCCCATTAAAGCACATCAAATATTGTGGTAAAATATGAATTCGTTCAAAAGTTAGTTAGGGGTGGTGGGGGGAGTTACTTTATAGACACGGTATATTAAAAATTTTTCAAAATTTTTAATAATGAAATTAGAAAATTATGAAAATTTTTGAAAAATTAGTAAGGTTTGAAATTCGACATTTCAAAATTTTACATTCTTATAGTTTTTAAAAGTTTTAAAACTTTTTTAACATTTTTGTTAATTTTTAAAATTTTGAAAATGTAAATTTTACAAATTTTGAAATTTTTTGAAAATTACGAACATTTAAACAGCGCGAAACGTGCGTGATCGGTAGTAAAACTCACTCACGTGCCCATCTCTAATAAAAACTATGAATTGACAACTATTTTTAAAATTTTGAAAATAAAAAAAATAATAAGAAATAAAAAGTAATATAAAAACAGTTCGCTTTATTTTTAAATTTTGTAAGCTCATAAAGGGTTGAGCTGCATTTTGGTTTGTGTCCTACTTTGCTAATTTCTTTGCCATCTACTTCTGTATTTAATAAATGAGGGCGATAAAAGATTTCTGTCTAGGCTAAACATTACTCATGAGTGAATAAACTTCCCAACTTATTTTTTAGGTACAGCAATATTCCCTCTCCCACCCCCTTCCTCGCTTCTCCTTTCCTAGAACCCACCCGCCCACACTTCTCCTCTCTCTTACTCTCTTCCTCTTTTACTCCCTCCTTGCCTTCCTTTCTCTTATCCACCCTTTCCTTCCTCCCACCCTTTCTCCCTTTCTTTCTCCCTACCTCTCGGAAACAAGCCCAAAAAAATTAGGCCCGTAAAATAAATTTAAAAAACAAAGAGCCGTAAATTTTCAGGAAAAAATTACCTGAAAAAATCATAAACTCAGAACAAATTTCTTTAAAGTAAAGCTGAAAAAAATTAAAACTTTTTTGTCATTTCCAGTGGAATGCTATAACGGATTTTTAAATGGTCTTAGCACTAATAAAATTGTTAGACATTTGCATAATAAATACGCCCCTATTCATATAAATCGATTAGCAAGGAAAAAACACGGATTTTCTCTATTAATATTTTTCACAGCGAATTGGTTTAGATCTTTTTTTTAACATTTTCACCGAAGAGCATTTAACGTTCTTCTGTGTTGCGCAATATTATAATGTTGAAGTTCTTGGATAAAGCCTTTTATAAGTGAAATATGGTAATTATTCTAAACCCGCTGCGCGCGGCCTCGTATTTTTAGTAGTAAACAATTTATTACCAAAACACGGCCGATAAACTATTTTGACATACAAAAGTTCATCGCCGTGTTATGGTGAGACAGTTAGGAAATTCATACAAGGATCGAGGTGTTAAAGTGTTGAAGACCAAATATGTTAACGTTTAATTAAGACTTTTTCCATAAACAATTTATTTTAATAAGAATTACACAAGTTTGTTTAAAACAAATGTTTGTCTTTTTTAATTTGTTTTAATATAGCTAAATGAAGTCAAGTATTTTTGTGATAATGTGTAACAGTAACATCTTCTAATTAATTAATTTATTTATTTAAAAGTTTATTTACTTCTGTTAATATAATTCACAAAATTTGTATCAATCTGCCATAGCAGCACACTTTTTTTTGCAATTTAATGAAAATTGCTAAGATTATCTACAATTTCGTACAATAACCCAATTACGAAGGACAAATCGAAACTATCTTACTATTTAATTTCGACTTATTTTACCCTACTGAACCCGTATTTAGGGGATAGGTCGAGAGTTATCATTTCTCGTGATCTCGCTTCCAGAACCATTTTTCTTTGTACGTTTCCTTTGATCGTATTCTTACATTGCTTTATTTCGCTATGAGAGCGAGTAGGATTCTCTTCAACCCAACCCAGCGAAAGGTCAATATTACAATTTAATTTCGGCTTAGACCGCGTCGTCATTTGGGAACTACACCCAGCATAATCAGGTAAGGACCGACCTGTAGCTTGTCTGCCTTTACAAGCATTTGCTCTAGAAGTCTGAGCAATATTTGTTCGTAGGCCCTGCCTGCCTAAACAGGGCCGTGTGCTTAGTTTATTTAAACCTTGGGGCGGACAAGGATTTGATGTTAATGTATTTTGTTTGCCAAGACAATAATACTTAATCGGCTTATGCCTGTTAGCTGTTTGTGAACCCATACAAACTAACGTTTCGCAAGACATTGCAGCTTGCATCTTCAGAGTGAAAAGAACACTAAATTCAAATCAGGGAAGCGGAGGTATTTAAACCTCTAAACAAAGGTGATTGCAAACACAAACGCATCACAATATCTGCGGTGGCTGAACATACTGGTTTAACTGGGCATATGATGGACTTTGACAATGCTCGGGTACCCGCCAGAGTACCTCATTACTTCCCTCGTATCATACGTGAAGCAATTGAAATTGAGAAACAACCTGACAACATAAACAGGGAGGATGGTTTTAGACTCAGTAAAGCTTGGACTCCAGTAGTTTATCCTCTGAGGACTCCTAAGCATCATCGATCTCACGATCACGCTCCACCGGATCCGTCTTCGCCCAACGGTGACAGCCAACCAGAACTCCGCCGTTCTGCTCGACTGGCTCAAAGAGGTTTAAATACCTCCGTTTCCCTGATTTGAATTTAGTGTTCTTTTCACTCTGAAGATGCAAGCTGCAATGTCTTGCGAAACGTTAGTTTGTATGGGTTCACAAACAGCTAACAGGCATAAGCCGATTAAGTATTATTGTTCTGGCAAACAAAATACATTAAGATCAAATCCTCCTTGTCCGCCCCAAGGTTTAAATAAACTAAGCACACGGCCCTGTTTAGGCAGGCAGGGCCTACGAACAAATATTGCTCAGACTTCTAGAGCAAATGCTTGTAAAGGCAGACAAGCTACAGGTCGGTCCTTACCTGATTATGCTGGGTGTAGTTCCCAAATGACGACGCGGTCTAAGCCGAAATTAAATTGTAATATTGACAGTTCGAGAAACCGCGAAAGCCTCAAAGAATATATTCCAGTGAAAGGTGTTCTAGCGTTTTCTCCTCCTTACAACACCATTAAATCTTGCAACTCAATGGTTAACAAATTTAAATAAAATACTTTCTTTAAATTTTTGCTTCGTGCTGTTTTAGTATTAAAGTTTTTCCGAAAACCATTTCGAAGCCACGTGTGAAATTGTTTTAATTTGGTAAGGTGGTTAATGATATTTCCTCTTAGGTTATCGCAAGCTTACACTATCAAATTCAATAACCCGATAACTAACATCATGTACGTTAATTTTTTAGCCATCCATTTTTGTACTTAATTGTAATTGTAACCGCAACGAATCGAATCGGGTTGTTCATCATTTTTCCCATCGGGCAAACTATAGTTTTATTTCTAGCTTTCTCTTTATTCTCGAGTATTATTTCTCCTAGCTTTTTATTGTTGAAGTGAAACTTCTTTGGCGGCGGGTGAAACATGCAATCATCCGTAATGGAAGTCATTTAATGGATGCGCGGCCATCTCTTCGGCACGTAAGCTTCTCGATTCTATCAGTAGTTTAGTACGGAATTGGCAACGAAGCGAGTTGCACGTGGATCGCACAACTCTGAACGAGTGTATTATGTTGCTTTGCTTATATAACTAGCCTACGGACAGCCCATATAATGAAAAATATGATTTGTAATATATTTGATCAAAGATTAAATTACTTTCGAATAATATTTCCTTTTTTACAAAAACAAAAAAAATTATTTTGAATTTATATACGAACATTTGAAACATTAGTAGCATTTGTATATAAAAATATATTAAAAATAAATGAATTTTCCATGTAAATTAAGTAAACGGTAAAAGTCACATTCTTCATAAAATAAAATTTCTGCGTACAACTACACCATACCAACATATTTTGTTAAGAACTTATTTGCTAAACAAAATAGTTATTTACGGCTTTTTTGACCGGTACTTTTTTATTAATAAAAAACGCCCTAATCGCCAATTTTCAAACTAAGCATTTTTTAAAACATATAATGTAATATCTTGCGAAATACTTGACATATTGACTTGATTTTATTTTATTGAAAATCAGATGCATTAGCGCTGTCTATGATCTCATTTCAATTTCCGAGAAGAAATTAATTTTTGCCCAAAGAAATTACCAATATGACTTTTTAATTTTGATGTAGTTACTAAGCGAAAAACTTTCCGTTTATAGATATTAACATATACATGCAGCAAACAAAATTAGGAATATACCTTGAAAAATATTTTTAATCAAAAAAATGTATATCATATGCCGTGATTTTGATAATATCAATTTTTAATCGAAACGCTGCGACGCACACACTACTCACTGCTATTACGCACAGACTGCAATTACTACATCTGGTGACACGTTTTATATCGATTTCTACAGCCAATTCAAAAAAACCTTTTCATTGAGAATTCGTTAAGAAGTTTTACTTAGAACTTGCGTGCTCAGCACATATTTCTATTTTTAGGATACATCTTTCCGCAATTTCGGGTTTTAGTTCTTTTTGAAAGTTTTGTTTACTTTACCCACAATCAGTTAGGGTAAATTTTCAGTGAACATTTTTTCATTAGTTTTTTATTTTAATAATAATAAATAGCGCATAAATTTTGATAAGTGCAAAAATGCAAACAAACAAAATGTTAGAATTTATTACAAGCATCGAGGAAAAGCTTCTGACAGCTTTTCTAATAATAGAATTGCAATATAGCAACGTACAATTTCCTCTCAATTTCAAGACGAAATATAAAATTCTTTAATTGATTCTTAGATCTCCTTAGGCGGTATTATATTGCGTGCTGCAACCGTCTCCGTTTAAATTCAATATTGACAAGCATCGATTTATTTTTCCCCAACCAACATTACAATTTCCCTAGAGACAAGGAAGGTGTTTAATCTCTTAAGCGTTTAATCAACTTCCTTAATTCCAGATAATCAATTAGATTCCCTTCTTGTGATTTTAGTTAAATTAAAATACAATAGACACGAGCTACTCCGTTTGTAAACATAAACAACTGGTGGCTTTTTTGCTGCTATCAATTATACGTTTGTCTTGCAATTACGCAGCAATTTGAAAAAGACCCTTTAAGATTGTATTCTTGATATTCTGTCTGCCGTGCCAATAACAGTAATTTTCTAAAAATAGCATGAAAGATGGTAACGACCGTGAAATTGAAAATAACGTTCAAGAATAATTACGCCTACTTTAATAATGCAATTAAATACCATTGAGAATGATAGCTCTGTTATAAGGCGGCTTTTGAATTAAGTCAATTTCTTGCTACATCCCACTTGCAAGATGTTAATATATACGGAAAATCACGAAAGACATCTTGTTATCCGTACAGAACAGACTACTGAATTAAATATGCCACCTGAGACTTCCAAAGTGGGAGTTGCATGCCCCAACCGAGTATATAACAAGTCGTTCCACGCACATATCTTATTAGTTTACCAAATGTGAATTCAAAGAGAAACGTGTCAACAACGCATAACACGCGCTTCTGTCTAGGTATAAAGCTGCAGAAATTATTGATCTTTAGGCAAACTTGCACAGGTATTACTTGCCAGAAAGCAAATAAATATTAGAACATCTTGGTGTATAATCTCTTTACACAAAAATAACGTACACTGTTTAAAATTTCCTGAAATTCTCCCCTACAACTGAAAATGTCGATTACGGTAGAATATTCGTAGTATAAACCAGGGCGATTAAAATAATAATATAATAACAAAGAACAAAAGCAAAAGAGGAATAGTTTAAGAAAATATACAAATGTTACAGATGAAAAAATAGAAAGAAAAAGAAACATGAGATGATAGATAGAAAGGAAATTTAAAGGAAATCACGGTATATATAACTTAGGTATTGCCGCTCCAGTCTTTTACTACGTGTAGATTGTCCGCAACCGCGTCATACTCCAGCTGGAGTGCGAGCGTACATGCAGGCCGGCGTATCTCTCTCTCTCTCTTACTGCTAGCAGTTTCGTACTGTGGTATACAGATTACCATACTTCAGCTGTTTTCTTTTTGTTTATCTGCTATTTTCACGTTGATTTTTCGCAATGAGTAGGAAATGTGTGGTACCTAGCTGTAAGCGTCGGTGTAGCAACAAATAAAAGGTATCGTTATTTAAAATCGCTAATAACTCGTCCTTGTTGCATGTTTTTCTATTATACATTATACAAAATATTGCGTATTAATAATGTAAATTTTTGGAACGATTATATAAGCAGGGAGTGCAATTGATTGGCCTAGTTTTACAACTGTAGAATGTTTTCAGTTTATAAACTTCTAAGCAATCTTCTTCCAGCTTTTGGCAATCATTTTATTCTTGAAACAAGCTCGAAACCTTTGCTATCGTGTGATGATTTTCAAAATATATTTATCGATGATAATGATGAGAATAATATTAAATTTAAATTGGACGATTTAATCAAGAAACGCGACTGCGCTGAAGAGAAACATTTTGGAATTGATGTAGATAAAAGCTATTTTTGGATAATTTTATATTACATAATTTATTATTTGACAGGTTTGATTTGAAAGTATTTTCTAAATCAACTGAATTTGATCACGTAATCATTGAATCATGTAAAGTTAATCTATATTCTTTGAGGCTTACGCGGTTTCTCGAATTGTCAGTATTACAATTTAATTTCGGCTTAGACGGCGTCGTCATTAGGGAACTACGCCCAGCATAATCATGTAAGGACCGAACTGTAACTTCTCTGCCTTTACAAGCATTTGCTCTAGAAGTCTGAGCAATATTTGTTTGAGGCCTTGTCTGCCTAAACAGGGCCGTGTGCTTACATTATTTAAACCATGGGGCGGGCGGACAAGGATATGATTTTAATGTATTTTGTTTGCCAGGAGAAGAATACTTAATCGGCTTATGCCTGTTAGCTGTTTGTGAACCCATACAAACTAACGCTTCGCTTTTTTTTTTAATTGCAGCTTGCAGCTTCAGAGTGAATAAAAACATTGAATTCAAATCCGAGAACCGCAGGTAGTTAAACCTGTTTGAGCCAGTCGGGCAGAACGGCGGAGTTCTGGTTGGCTGTCACCGTTGGGCAAAGACGGAGCGTGATCGTGAGATCGATGATGCTAATGAGTCCTTAGAGGATAAACTACTGGAGTCCAAGCTTTACTGAGTCCAAAACCATCCTCCCTGTTCATGTTGTTGGGTTGTTTCTCAATTTCAATTGCTTCACGTATGATGCGAGGGAAGTAATGAGGTACTCTGGCGAGTACCCGAGCATTGTCAAAGTCCATCTTATTCCCAGTTAAACCAGTATGTTCAGCTACCGCAGATTTTGTGATGCGCTTATGTTTGCAATCACCTTTGTGCTCTTGCAATCTTAACTCAATGGAACGACCAGTTTGTCCGATGTAGTTTGATCCCGGCTAATTTTGAATTTGATATTTGATCTTTTGCGGATCTGAAACCGTTTCCCAAAGTTTCATTAGTCCTAAAGAATGTTTTTATGCTACTCCTGCTAAGAACATGCCCAATCTTATCAGTAATGCCTTTACTGTAAGGTAGAAAAGCTAAGCCTTCCAGAGGTGCCAGTTCCCCCTTAGCCTTGGGCTGTTTTGCTCTATGAATTTCTGTGTCTGTATAACCGTTTTGTTGCAACGGCATCAAGAGATGAGTTTTCTCTTGTTGTAGGTGTTCTGCATCTGAGATTCGGACTGCTTTGGTTGTTAGAGTTTTTAGCACAGTTGCGTTCTGCATCGGGTGATGATGAAACTTTGCATTTAAATACCCGTCGGTATGTGTTTTCTTTCTATAAACTGCGTGCCCCAAGTTACCATCCGCTTTACGTGCAACATGTACGTCTACGAATGGAATACTGCCATTTCCCTCTACTTCCATTGTGAATTTGATATTATTATCAATTGAGTTTGGGTGTAGTAGAAATTGCTCTAGTGTTTGGCGTTCGTGAGACCAAATGACGAAAGTATAGTCTAATATTGACAAGTTAATTTATATCAGAAACACCCAAAAAATTCCCAAAACCTTCTTCATTAACCTGCACGAAATCGAAATGGTTCTAATTCACCCAAATTTAAATACGTCTGCATTCAAAAAAGTAGGAATTGTAAAAAAAGGCATATTAATAAAGCCGATAATTTTGATGAAACAGTAAGAAACAAAAATTACATTTTTTGCCTTGCGTGGAGCATCGACGTGAAATAATGTTTTTTTTTAAATAATAATAAACCGCTTCAACAAGCTAATGTTATTCACGGTTCACAAATGTAAGTTTTCACTGCGTATCACTTTAAGAGGGCTTAACAGAGCTTTATATACATATAAAAAGTACACATTTAGTTTTTAACGCGGATTTGAAACAATTTCTAAATGCTGTTTTTCTATATAACAATACAAATAAAACAATATTACAAAGAAGAAGAAAAACACAAAGTGACAAAAACACCAGGAAAGAGAAATTAAACTAAGCTTCAGATTGACTGATTGAATTTAAAAAATGTAAGAAACTTAGAACTTTTTAACTTGTAGCTTTGTATAAGTAATTTTGCTTTTTTTCGAATATTCCTCAAAATGTGCACCTGAATTTGTGTTTTTATTTTTGTTTTGTTTATTGAAACACCGAATGAATTTTAAGCAGAAAAAGAATTCAAATTTATGTTATAATGTTATGCGAATGGCTAAACATTTAATTTTAATTTATGCGCTTATATTAGTTTGTTCGTGTATTACAGTTGATCTATATGTATAAACATTTATGGAAAACCTGTATAAAAATTAATACTGGTTACATTAAAAAAAACATATTAAAATTATTCAAAACCGGTAAGATTTAACCGAAATGTGTTAATCCGCGCTATATCGCATAATATTTGAAGCTGGCCGACGGCCCGCACGTACTCTCTCTTTCTAACTCGAGCGTGACAGGTCGCGGGTCACTGTTTGGCCGTTCACGCTTATACCTAAGTGTATAATATATCGTGAAAGAAATGCATGAAATAAATATAATACCAGCAGTAAATTCTTATTATACCCCAAGTAAAGAAAAGATAACTACCGAAAGTAGTTTCTTACCAAAGAAAAAGTATTTCTTTTCAGTCACACCACTTAGTCTATCTTTCTATAATAACTGCAAGTTTTTTCTGGTATAGATTTCTCGGTAATGTAGTCCTATACATTTATTATACTTTGCACGTCCACCTGCGGAACGGAACAACAGGTTGTTATGTGTAAATTTAAATTTCTAAAACTTATCTTGCAAGTTTGTAAATGAAATGAAATATTTAAGATAATTTTTTCTGTACGTATGCCTGTCAACGGCTCATGGTATATCAGATAAAAGCAACTGCATTCCAAACTGGATGTTTTACCGATACAATATTACAACTACATAAGGGCTCAAACATTCCTAAAGGCGTTGACTATAACTGGGACTCCACACTACACTTAAACGCAAGTTACATCAAAATTTGTTCCTTTCATATACGGATAGTGACTGGACAACCATTACCCGCCCTGAAAGTGCTATATGCTAAACATCTTTTAAGGTAACCAAAGTTAATTTATACATTTTAACACTGTCGCGCATAACAATTGTTGATCTGGCAAATAAACAATTAAAAAAAGAATGTTGCCGGGCACAACCACCGAAATCGTCCTTGCATACGCTCGTTGCAGTTAAGCGGCAAACAGGAAAGCTGCCAATTTTTGAGATTGTTACTATTGTTCTGGGACTAAAAGTCTGGTCTTTGCTTATAACTATTTCTTATGCATTATTATAAGTTAGATGTTACAGAATCTATATAGTAAATCCAAACTTCTTTGACCTATCTCAACTTTTACTGATGAGGGACCCCTACTACAAGAGTCCACATATTTACGCACCCATTATATAAAGAGCATTTTCTTTTGTATAACAAGCCGCTGTAGTAATAGAAATAAATAATCAAATTTGGAAGTCTACTATTTGTTTGTATTATTAGAATATAATCTACTTGCAGCGAGAACGCCACTATAAAAACATACTCCGGGAGAACATCACATCGAAACCGCGCGCCGACGTATAACGAGCGGTAAGCATCCTAAGTTTTCGCGCCCTAATGCACACACCACAAATTTACGCCAACTTTGATACAGTTCTGCTGCAAATGACGCTAATCTTTATATTAAGTCTATAAATGTGGTCAAATAAAAGCAGCAATTGGGTAAATAGATACTTAACAATTACAGTACAAGGGATCTATATTCATAAATTAGTAATATAAATACGGCTTGCTTATGTTTAGCTATGATAAGGAATAAACAGATTTGAAGTTGTTTATCGTGTAGGGAAGATCACGATTAAAAATAAATAAGGTAGGAACTAATAAACAAAAAATAAGTATGATCTAACTCTACCCGTAGGCTACGCCCTACGTTTGTTTTAGTATATTTAAAATAAATAGACCAGTCAACCGACACTTCGGTTTTATATTCTCAGCTGCAGCCGTATTCCTTTCAAATTAAGACAGGTAGAAGGGATGCGGATTTAATATGTTTAACAGAAATCGCTATATATAATTCACAAAACTAGGACTTCGATCCGCGTAAGGCATAGCCCACGGGTTCCGCTATTATATTTTAGTTATCTTATTGTGAATTAACTCTTAGTATTATAACATTTTAATGAATTATGTAAAATCAATTCCAATCAACCAATCATTGTTCGTTGGTCAATGTGCGAATGTGAGCGAGAATTATTGTTTATAATACAACCTTTGTAAAGTACAGGTTTCAATGATGTTTTGTTGAACTTGGCGTACACTGTATTAAATTAGACCATTGTGTATAAAGCTTGTTTATATTTGTACGAAACAATTAAGTTTAAATCTCCTTTCTTATTTTCTCTAATTTCATTAACTTTCTGTTTTTCCCTGAAAACAACTAGCTTACTGTTGACACGCTTTTCCGTTTCGACAACCTGTATTAATTACTAAATCGCGGACTAAGTACCATCAAGCACAACACGAACAAGAACGATATTATTAATGATGGCAATTCCCCTTTCTATTTTGAAAACAATAAGCGAACAGAAAGATAAAGCATGCTAAACAATGCTAAGGAAGTAAAGTGAGCTTTACTCACAAATAATAAATAGCCTGTGCAGGGCATAAAGTCTTCTACACCATAATTTATACGTCCTTGGTAATGAGTTTTGTATTACCTTATGGTCGTGAAATGTATCTAAAGCTCCTTTAAGAAATCTGTATGAAAAAATAAACACAAACATATTCTTGGAGCAAAACATTTTTGAAATAAGAAAAACTGAAATAAAGCGAAAGTCATACCTAATAATTTATTAAGAATGGTGGAATGAGAAAATACTTAGACTGTGATTAGTTGCGTAACATTGCCATATGACTTCGAAGTTAAAGATCTTTCCTGCCGACCTCTCTTGGGAGGTTCTCAAGCTTACAAAAAGTTCTGACTGACGAAAGGTGCATTATGTATTAAAGGAAAACTAATACCAGCTTTATAAAATATTTAAATGCTTATGTAAGAAACAAATATTAGAAAATAAGTAATTCTTAACCCAAAAATGCAAGTTATGGTGTTTATTTTTATTTATAAATTCTAGCTTTACTTCGTTAAAGTCCATATTTAATGATTATCTGTATATAAAATACTTAATTAATTTAACAATATTTATTTATTTTAACCTTATACGTATTTCGGCATGTTTACATGCCATTTTCAAAGGTTATATGAAAAAGTAAACAGTTAGTGTTGTTATAACAATAGAACTTGGTGACTTGATCTTCGTAATCGTCTGCAGATGACTTAATTTCTTATTCCAATATGTCCAATAGAGGAGAATTTAAGAGATTAATTTGCTCATTCATTAACGGTACAGTTTTTAACTGGTTTTTTCAAAAGCTTCTAGTAGATCTAATTTACGTTTATCATCACAAAAGTGTAAACATTTTATGGTGTTATTAGATGTCATTGAATGATTATGTTCTAGTAAGTGTTTAGCGTAATTGGATTTATGTGGGTGTTTGTATTTGTAACAACGTACGTGTTCTTTATACCTAATATCAAAATTTCTAATTGACTGGCCTATATAAACCGAATTACAATGCGAACAATTTAATTTGTAAATGCCTGATTTTAACAAATTGTCTGTTTTTGATTTTGCATTAAACAAAGTGTTTAAGATGTTCCTAGTTGTTTTAAAGCTTACTTTATATTTATTTGTTTTGTTTATAAGTTTAGCAATTTTTTCTGATTTGTCACCAAAATATGGGATCGAAGCATATTTAATTGTATTGAACGAAGTTAGGGTGTTCGGATAAATTTTTTGAATGGCTAATTTATAATCTTTTTCTTTAATTAATGTATCAATAAGTTTAGTATTACTATAAGCAATTTGTTCAATAATTGAAATTTCTCTATAGTGTTTATTATTTCGAATGGCCCTATGATTGTATTTTTCGGGTAAAATCAAAATTGAGCTTTATTTTCGTTAAGGTTATGTACTTTTTCCCTACTGTAATATAGAAAGCCTCCGTCACGTTTTCTAAATATGTAGGTGTTATTAAATTTTACCACACTGCGTAACATGACAATCTACTGTAGCAATTCAGGCACAGCATCTCAATCCCGATTTAATAACCGTAACTGTAATGTAACATCCACGCTGTTGCTAGACTTTGTTAAAGCGCCCAAGGCACCAATCTCTAGCAGCATTTCCCAGTTGCTGTTCTATTTAATATGTTTTACGGTAATAATGCAAAATAATATCGTACTAGAGCAGACACGATACAAGCATTAAGCCAAGTACTGCAAGCTATTCAACGTTGAAGAAATGGGGTATTGTCACAAATTTCGCTTAACATTATAAATCGGAAAGGTGTCGTCTTCAGTTTTCGATAACACCTCACAATAAATATGCAGAAAGCTTCGTATTCGCGCCATGAGAATGTTATTTATAACTCATCAAGTTTTGTTCTTCTAAGACCCAATTAATAACAACTTAAATAGATGGAGACGACCGGGAAAAAGATTTAGAAGGCCATAAAGTTCAGCGTACATCTCATAACGTCAAGAACTTAAACCGACCTTGTATATGAACCCAATTAGTGGCCAAAACGAGCAAAATGCCGCTGTTGTAGAAGTAAATGGACTCTATATACTTAATTAACAGAACTTATTTAATTATTTGTTTGTTGTCCTTTTAAAGCAAACGCTTCAGAAAGCGTTTTGAAAGGGTATGGTGTGGTCAAAACATTGTAACATTTTTGAGTTTTACATTTAATTACACTTAATTTACATTTAAATATGAAGACCGTTGAATTGTTTGTTGCTAACATTGTTACCAGCAGAATAATTAGTCGGAGTTGTAAATTATAATTAACCAACACCCATTAAAACATTTATGTCAATTCACTCAAGACTACATACATGAACTTTTCGTAATAAAATTCTATTTAAGGCAATTTTCATCGAAGAATTTTGCAGCTAAAACCACTAGCATGCTAAGCAGTGATGAGCATTTATCCGGTAAATAAAAATTTGGGTAAATACCCAAAAAAATTACCCGGTATTTACCCAAAAACGGGTAAATTTATAAATTTTGATTTATTATTAAATTATAAATCTAGCAAGTAGTATACTACCAATAAAGCATGAAAACTAGTAGCATTTTACGTAAAAATAACAAATTGCTGTTGAGGGCTATTTATTACAAAAAAATATAATAGTAATAGTAATAGGCAGCATGTACTACTACTACAGCACTACAGTACAGCCTGAAGCTTTTAAAAATATTTAAAGTCAACCATAAACTTCGTAGAATGTTTAGTAACACAACACCTACACGAACAATTAACACGTATTACGCATTACGCTATTACGCAACACTGCCCGTACCGTTCAAAACCGTTCTGTACTCAAGAATGTCGAGAATATACTGTACTTTTGCTGTTTAAGTAATGGGAATATGTGTTAAATAATAGTCAAATTTTTCTATTAAAATAAATGGGAAAATCCCCTTATATCAATATTTTGTATTTACTCAAATTTGGGGTAAATATAATAATTGCTTAGGGTATACACCCGGTATTTACCCAATATATATTTACCTACCCAATTAGTATTTACCCACCGCCCATCACCGATGCTAACTATTATAAATCAAACTATATATTTTACGCAAAGTAACTAAAAGAGAGAGCAAGTTTTGGAACCATTTTCTGATTTTCAAGCAAAATAATGATGTTTGTTACTAAAAAGTGTAATAATATTGATTATTCATAGTTTTCAATTACTGCATTTGAAAAACAAAAACATTGAGTACAGTACTGTAACGTTGCCCCCGGGTGTGTGATACTTTGTGGCCTTTCGTCTTACGTTGTGTTTTTTTATGTAGTAGCAAATTCGAGATCTCGGGATTAAAAAGTAGCTAAATTTGAGAAATAAAACATGGGAGAGGTTTAATACATTTATTGAAGTTGTTCATTAATATTTCCTCACAATAATTAAAGCTGCAGCTGACTTACAAATTTCTACTCCCGGTATTCACCTGTTCAGACTGGGGAAACTGCAGAAAACCTAGCCAGGGTAAACAGCTTGGTGTTTTCAAGATAGTCAAAATAAAGGAAAGTCCTCGTTAGTTATACAATAGTCATGCGAAGGTAGAAAAAACAGCCCATGAGCGACTAAAGGTAAAACCTCAAGCGCTAGGCAGAGTAGGGGGCATATGCAGCAGTCGGGAGGTAACCTTGACCCACAAATACGAGCTCGCGTAAAGCAAATATATTAAAATCCAAACAATGTGTTACCGCCGCTGTTTTCAGAATCACAGCTCAGCATTTTAGAATACATTTTACAGAATTAAAATAGTTGTAAAATAATGTATAAAACGGGGGGTGTCCACTGTCCAAGGGTGGTACGCTACAGTACCACTATCATGTTTAGGAGTAATCTTTAATTCAACTCGAAAATACATAATTCAACCTTTTTCTGTGCTAATGGTAACCTGCATGCTGTCTAAATTTCCCTCCATGAGAGAAGGTATTATTTATAAACGAACATTTTAGGGCCGTGAGACACAGATAAAGCAAGTGCTGCAATGATGTCTATGTGTGTTCATACGTCTGCATCCACATCCAGCTCAGACGACTTAACGCGGAAAACCCAAACCTCAAAAAGTTAGTAGTTACACTGGTATGAACCCACAGAAAAACAAGGTTGATTCGCCAAAAAAAGGAGGAAGGGTACTGTACTTCATAATAGGCGTTAAAAAAAAGTTACATAGCCGATTTGCGCAAGCACGATTTTCCTCCCACCTTGCGCATCAAACTCGGTATGAAAATGTTAAGTAACAATAGGAACTACTTTTCATGGAAAACTCACCTAGGAAGTTACTTTTTAGCCTTTTACCTGAACAGTAAGGTTTAAACTCGGAAAAACGTGACTTTGTGGTTTCAGCGAATAAACACAGAAAATAGCAGATATCATAAAGGGAAACGTGTATTTCCGTTTTATTAGAACACCTTTAAATAACACTAAAACGCACCTCTTAACTGTAAAAATATAAAATTTCCCAAAATCACTACTATACCTAATACACCGTCAAGAGCACCCAACCCTTAAAAATTAAAGTTTGTAGCAATAGCGCGAACCGTATTTTTCATTTAAACACATAATCCAAAACACCTTCAAGTGCACCATCAACCGCTCAAAATTAAAAAATTGTAAAACTGAGTAGAATCATACCCATTATTAAAACAAACGATCTAAAACACTCTCTAATGCACCCCAATCTCGATATAATTTAAAATTTATAAGTAGGGCGCGAATCGTCTCTTTTATTTAAACAAATCGTTCAAACCACCTTCTAGTGCACAACCAACCGCTAAAAATCAAAAAATTATAACAACAACAAACAACCCCTTCGTTAAAATAACATTTTTAAAGTGAATCCCCAACCCCTAAATCATGAAAATTTATAAAAGTGGCGAAAATCATACCTTTGATTAAAGCAACGTTTTTAAAGTTAAAAATGTATTAAAACGATGAGCACTGCCTTCCTTTTAAATTAACCTCTTTAAACCACCCTTCCGTGCAAATCCAGCTCCTACAAATTACATATTTCTAATAATTATTATGTAAAAGTATCAAAGCTAATCGTCGAATTTAGCTTCCAATGCTCCTTACCACGAAACATTCATTATTTATAGCAATGACAAGAATAGTTTTGGTTATTAAAGCGCCATCTCTAACTCACCCTTAAATCTACATCCTCTTTATTGGAACAAATCATCAAATACACGTTCTAATGCACTCCTAATCCACAAAATTTGAAAATTTATCAAACTGGCGAAAATCAACGCCTTTTTACTAAAGCAGCATCTCTAACCCAGCAGCATCTCCAATCCACCCTCAAAAGTGCTTCAGCTCACAACAACACCATTTGATTTGATAGGCTAGGACCGCACCCAGCAGTGAAGCATATCCGTCCCTCCTCCGGGCGGGCAAACCTCTCGGGATGCCATGATCGAGATACGCTCGATCAACGCGCCTGTTTTCGATACGAAAAAGAAAACAAGCTACCAGTCCTGGCATCAGGCTGCGAGCCCTAAGCCCCTTCTGCTGGCGGGAGACTACCTAAATCTCTACTGATTCTGCAGATCAGTGCCCGAGCTGAAACGCAGCTCACTCGTCAAACAGCACTAAGACGGCACTAACCTGCATATAGGCTATACCACTGCCACCACGAGGCTTACACCGTGACCAAAAACGGGGGCTGGAATTCCCACGCGGGCTCAAATTTGGTCCCCGTAGTACCAGTCAAAGAAAGTTACTGGTTGGACTTGTCAGAGCAAGCGCATGCCAAGCAGCGCTGCTCCTCCCAGTTAGGACCTCGCAGGTCCTAGCACTGGTGAGCCACGCACCGCCCAGACTGGTCGGAAACTGGTCTAATCATAGTGGCCGGCACCTTAACAGCGTCAGGTGTACATAGGTACGAACCATCTGGGTCGACACTTAGATAGTGGACGTGCCTCTCACCCCTAGGGCCGGAGTCCCCAATGCCAGTAGCACACCACTCTATCCTGGGGGTCATCATCACCTGCTGGACTTCCACCACTCAGTACTCACCTATGACTGACACGTGCGAAGCTACTCGGTCAGGGAGCGGGGATTTCCTATTACCGGTCGGAACCCCTACCATCCAGCAACGAGGCTGGTACGTACGAGTCTATCCGGTCAGGAAGCGGGGTTGCCATTCCAGAGATCGCGCTACCGCTCAGGCGTTAGGATTCATACTGAAGGCTGGCTGGCAAGCAACACCCCTAAGGCCTAGGTCCCTTATGCCAGCAGCCGCCACTCCATCGTGAAAAGCACCATCACCTGCCGGACTGGTCAGGAAGCAGGGTTACCATTCCTGAGAGCGCTACCGCTCAGGTGTTGAGACCCATACTGAGCGCTAGCTTGTTATAGCTCACAACAACAATAAATTAAAGTTTTTATAGTGTAAAAACTATGTGTTTTCTTTATCAGCGCGACACCGCCAAATCAATCTTAGGTGCACCGCCAACCCCTGATAATTGAAAATGTTATACAAATAACAAGCGCAAGTTACCATGACTTCTACAATGGAAAGTATTGTTATAATTTGAATAGAAAATAAAGAAAATTAGAAATAAGGCAGCCGGATTATGCGAGGAGGTATTGTAGTGGTTGTGAAACGTATGTTTGAAAGCAGAATTACATTATTATTGTCTTCTTTACAGTTTGTTAAATAAAGTTTTGTAGTATTATCAAATAAGTGTTAGTATTGTCTAAGAACGTGTCAAAGTTTAATTTGTCTACTACAAATATAAGTGTTTAGAGTTGATTATGTTACTATGCTATGGAAGTAAGAATTTTGTGCTTGTTATACTTAATGTTTTAATGATCAACCGTTGATACTGTGTAAAAGTGTTGGTAAATAGTAAATTGTTGACGTATTAGTATTTTTGTTGTGCTTTTCGTTGTTAAGAATGAATTAAGCCGCTCTATACAGCTAGCTGTTTTCTTAGTGTATTGCAACTGGACGTCGTTATTAAGATTCATTGACCTGGTTAATATAAAATGTAACCCTAGAAACGTACGTGGCGGAGTAGTACAGGATGCATTCTCCGTATATTCCTTGTGGCTTTCAAAGCAAGCGAACTTCTAGCTGGTGAGCACAATAAGATGGACCAAGCTCTATTGATCGGGATAATAATAAGTTAACCATTGTGCGGCGTGATAAGCGTCCTGCGTTTTTTCTCTAGGTACGTCGAGTTAGTGCACTAAGGATAGTGTTGCAACACACTCAAAACGTTAACTACTAGATGCTACGTGAAATTTTAACAGAAGGAAATTCTTGCCTCGTTTGTTATGCAATTTTGATATGCTTTTCTTACGTATTAATGTAAATCTGCTTCTATGCACCACACCGAAGATGTTCTGAATACTAAATGTTTGATGGGTTTAACGGGAATCCATCGGCAGATCTGTTAAGAGCGTCCTAAGTGATTATTATTTTATGTATTACGTTACGCGTTCGTAACTGTTTCAATTACATCGTTAAATAAGTACCATTTTTTTGAAATATTATCTATGGCATTTCTTTTTAATTTTTGTTATTATAACCTTCAATTTAATGCTTCGAAAAATCTATTTGGTGTAAAAAAACAATCTTTTAATAATAGTAAGTGGATAAGAATTTTTTACAACAGAAATGCAAATCAAATAATTTTAGAAACTGTCACACCATAAATCTAAGACTGTAACACCGCCATAATACAAAGTTGTTAAAACTAATGCACTCTGAGACGAGTCTCGAGCGATACTCGACTTATAGTAGTTCCAATTCAACTTGGTTGTAACTTCACTTAGTGTCGTCATAATTCACACTGATTTTATGATAAATTATGCAAGGCTACGTAGTCACAAACAGAAAGTAGAGCAGTGCTATTCCTTCGAGGAACATTTCTATTTCTGAACATATTTCTCTACATAACAGGTGTGTAAATGCGATTTCTACAACGAACTGAAGCTGCTATTAAAACCATGAAAATATTTTACTGTTATCAGTTATTAAAGCTAACCGATTTTGTTTTGAGCACGTACACTAAGGCCCATTTTATTGAATTGCCATTACAGCAAGCATTACACAGGTCATTGCATTACAATTAACTATTGGTAACGAAATGATTTGCAAATGTAAATTATGCTTGTGCATCCAATTTTGTACATTACTAAATGAGATGGAATATTTGGTTTGCATTATCATAGTCAAGCGTTACTGCGTTATTTGCTTCGATTAATTTCCTATCTTTTGTGTGTTGCTATACCTACGGTATTGACCAGAAAGAAGCTGACAGGGAGATGATGGTAGATTAAAGAGAATGGCAGTCATCAATCCGATAGTATTGACAAATGAGAAAACACAAAGAACACGCCGAAGTAAAAAAATGCTGTACATATCCAAAAACTGGTGAGGAAACTACAAGTTGCTCAAAGAATTATCGCAAAAAATGGGAGTTGCTTATTCATACTTGAAAAAAATTTGATTACCTGCATTTTCAAAAACATGTCACGATAAACTAATTTTTTGTCTTTGATCAACGTTTCCACATTCGATATAGTGTCCAAATGGAATGTAAAAATTTCAGTTGTATTATACGTTACTAGGCAACGACTACTTCTGTTTTAATAGTTATTTAAGTAACAATGAATGTAAAGACGTAATAACATTCGAGGTAGGTAAATACGATCCGAGGCGTAGCCGAGGCTTGTGGACTGCCGAGAATGTTAATAGTCGATACATTCCGTGTCACTTGTTAAAATTTTCACGCTGCAGGTAGAAATTTAATCATATTTTTAAAAGTTCGTTTTGACTGCTGTCATCGGAATTATTTTTTAAAGGCCCCATTATTCTAAGTTGCCTGTGCTTGTTCAACATTTTAGTATTCTGTTTGAAATAAAATATTGGAATCTGTACCTTGTTGCTTTAATTATTATCCTAGGAATGTAAATGACACTATTAAGTTCCGTAGTCAAGGGCAAAAAGTAAACGAATGTTATTGGCTATTTACATCTTTTGTAGCTACGGATGTATCGTCTATTTACCTTGCCTGTAGCGTGAAAAAATATTAAAACCGCTCTGACATGAATGTTTGCTTGCATAAATAAAAAACAGCCACTTCAATTTTTGTAATGAACTTCTCCCCTCTCTTTGAATGTTTGTTTATATGGCTACGCGTCGTCACTTGAAAAAATGGGCGAAGCGAATGATAGTGCGCTGCATTTTTTCCAAGTTTTTTTGGAGAAGATTAATTTTTTGATTTTTTAAAAAAAGGATATTTGAAATTAAAGAAACCCACAAACGGAAGAACAAATTCGTTCGCCAAAAATTTGGTGGGAGAGAAAAAATGACCCCTCCCCCTCTTAAATATTGCCATATGTGAAAATTAAGTCGTTCATGACAAACAATTTAGCCTAAACAAAAGTTCTTTATTGGCCGCCGTGTAGTAAATAAAGGGCTAAGAATTTTCTATTTTCTAAAATTCATTAAAAGTGTGACAAGGAAGTTAACGGACTTAGACACAAACCAAATTGTAGCTGATCTATAGCTTCACAAGTCACAAAAAATCGTGTGGTCAGTTTTTGAGCGGTACGTTTTTTAAAAGTCAAAAGTTTGACATTTTTTTCAATTCACAGCTTTAGTATAGTTCTACAAATTCTAGTAGTTTGTAACATTGTGTACCTTTAGGACATTTACAATATTAAATTTTATCCCGATGTAATAAGTAATAACTCGTTTTTGAATAAATAGGCGTTAGAACTAAAATTTTCAAAATTCATTGAAAACCAGAGAGAAATTTGCGAGCTGGAATAAGAACTAAATTGTAGCTCATCCTCGGCTCTATGAGCTTACAAAATTTTTTTTTAAATCATGTCAGTTCTTGAGGAATATTTTTTGAATTTCCGAATTGTGGAAAATTTATGTTATTATTTTTAAAAATTTGTAGCGGCCGCCATTTTAAAGCTACAAAGTTCGGCAAAAAGCGTTAGATTTGCCATAAAATCTTCTATCAGATTTCGTTTTTAAATTTATAAAATTGAGTTTAAGAAAACATGCTGCTTTTAAAACATGCCTATTTTCCGCTTCTGGTTTTGGATTTTTTTAGCATATTTTGTCGGTAAGTTTTGACATACTGCCAAATTCCAAAGTTCATCAGAATCTGACCATCTATTCGGTAGTTATGATGCACCACACACAAACTCACATACCAACCGACACACAGACATTTTTTAAAAACACTTTTTTAAGGTCCTGGGTGTGCAAAACCTGTGTTTCATGAAATTGATGCTTCCCTGTACTGAAAGTATAGAAAAGTAAAAAGGGGTATATATAAAAGCAGCAGAATTTACATAGAATTTGCAAACTCTGCCCCTTCTAGAGCTGTATTCTGCCTAGGGATTGAGTATAAGCCTTCGGTCCAAGGCAAATCATCCTTCAAGAGCTAACCAGCATAGTTCCTTCAAGAGCTGGAGATCCCCCAGCTCTTCCAAGAGCGCTGCATCAACCCAATGAAACCAGCGGGACATGCAGAAGCACCACCCTGGTGTCCGCGGACCACAACCCTCAGAAGCGTTAGCTAGATCTCTTTATATTTACTTTTGGTAAACAATTTCAAAATAACTGTTGTTAAATGCTTAATATTATAATTTAAATTCATAATTTTTGTCTGTTAAATAAATACTTATAATACTTAAATGAAAAAAGTTGTAACCTCAAAAGTTGATACGATCAAATTAAGCCTAACATTCAGGCTCTCGAAACGCTAGGACAAGCAGTGAGTCATTTTTCGTTAAAGAACTTAGCTTCAGCTTTTAACAATACTAGTATTTGGAAGCTGCCTATCCAAATAAAACCAAAAAATAGATTTATTTTATTTTTTGCACAGAAATGAGTTTAAAGAATACCAGAGATTATAAAATAAAGTAGGTTATCTAAAAAACTGTTTGGGAAGAGAATAAGTAATTCCTTAATTTTACTGAATTTAAACAATAAGTTAGAGAAAGTAAAAACAGCGGCAACTACAGGTTGTTGGCATTGTTTTTCCTTTTAGTAAAAGTTTAATTTTTCTTAAAAACAAACTGTAATGCAGTAATACGGTGCATCATTTGCGGAATAGCAGGTTGCAACCAATAATTTTAGTTTGACAATTAAATTATGTATTGAGCAACAAGCGCAGTAATTAGTGCTATATGGAATCGTGGCTTATACGCCAAACAGGAAATTGCATTAGACGTCGGTCGAAAGGTAGTGTGCTGTACAAATCACAATCACAAAGCTTTCTAGAAATTGTTTGCTACAGTAGTTATAATAAATTTTAGTCTGTTAAATAGTTACTGAAAACTAGGACGACCAATATTTACTCCCAAAAAAATGTGTGTTTACAAAAAAGTATTCTTCATGCCCCAAAACCAAACACGTTTCTCTTACTCTACAGACCGGAGTTTAAGAATACTCAAGAACTAGGTACTGTGAGTATCCGCCTCTGGTGGTTGCCTCTATTTTTGAATTTTTCTAGTTCAAACTTTAATTCACATACGAGGATCGTTCGAAATGTACGTGGCCTAACACAGAGATGGCGCTAATTTGGCGGAATTTGCATTACCATTTTTCAGAACCATCCTTTCTTAGGTTAAATATGACAGTATAGTGCGATCTGTCAATCAGTTTGTGTTTAACAGCGCGCCAAAGTGACCGTCTCGAGCGATTTCGTAAATAATGGAAAAAACTGAGTTGGGAGCAGTGACGAAGTACTTTCATTTGAAAGGCTTAACACTAACCGAAATCAAAGCAGAGTTGGATTCGCCATGTTTGAAGCCCGCTCCTTCGTCTTCAATGGTTAAATACTGGGTTGCCGAATTTCAGCGTGGTCGTGTGAGCAGTGGACACCAAAAATCGGCTACTACCCCGGATATGATTGAAAAAGTCTTCCATATTGTATTGGATGACCGTCGCGTAAAAGTGCGCGACATAGCAGACATAGTGGGCATCAAAAATGACAGTGAGCACAGAATTTTAACTGAAGATTTGGAAATGAAAAAATAAACCGCGCGTTGGGTGCCGCGTTTGCTCACATCGCAGCAAAAACTGAATCGTTTAATTGTGTCTTGCGATTTCTTGGCACGTTTTCGCCGCAATCCGAAGGACTTTTTGCGCCGTTTCATAGCCGTAGATGAAACCCGGATCCACCATTACATTCCAGAAACCGAGAAACATTCCAAACAATGGACACATAAAGGTTCTCCGACACCAAAGAAGGCAAAAACGGTTTTTCCAGCAGGAAAGATTATGGCAACTGTGTTTTGGGCTTCCCATGGGATTATCTTCGTCGACTACTTGGAAAAGAGAAAAACAATAAATAGCGAGTATTATGCCAAATTGTTGCAGCAATTTAGCGACAAAATAAAAACAAAAACGGCCTTATTTGGCGAAAAAGAAAGTGCTTTTCCATCAAGATAACGCACCTGTACACACGTCTGCAATCGACATGGCCACAATTCATGAATTGGGATTCAAATTAGTGCCTCATTCGCCCTATTTGTCAGATTTGGCTCCCAGTGCTTTTTATCTATTCCAAACCTGAAAAAATGGCTCGGCGGTAAAAGATTTTCATCCAATTCCGAGGTAATCGCTGCTGTAAATAGCTATTTTGAGGACTTGGGTCATCGACCTACAACGACGGCATTGCTGCTTTGGAACATCGTTAGAATAAGTGCGTTGAGCGAGCAGGAGACTATATTAAAAAATAAAATAATGTTTTGCCCAAAAAACTTGCGTTTTCTTTGTTAGGCCACGTACATTTCAAACGATCCTCCTATTTCATTGAAATTTGTTCCTTTTTGTTTTTTTAAGAAAGTTTGAGTAATCGGATTATAGTGTTTAATTTGTAGGTCATAATTTAAGATTATGAGCTGAAAATTTAGTAGCTACTTGTTTATAAAGCACACTATTTGCGTAACTACGATAAAATTAATTTTATATTGTTAAATATTATTTAAGTAACTTGGGTTAGCCATGTATTGTAATTGTACTCATATTTTTCTATATTGTAATTATTAAAAATTAATTTGTAATTCAATGTATTATGTTATTGAACAGTTATTGTAAGTAAGTTTTGCAGACATATCAATTTCTGCTTGCGAACCAATTTAGACATTTTCCAGAGCTGGAGTTAATTTATTGTTTGTGGTGCACCTCGAAGTTGATTAAATTTTTGATTTTAACCGATGCCGAAGTGGCATCACTCAAATACCAAATTTCGATAGTTTGAAAGTTATCGCATCCATTTGCTCGTTCTGAAGCCACGTGCTAAAACAATTATGTCAACTTACGTTATATGTTTTCTACAATTTAAACTATGTGTGCAGAGGTAGTTTTCAAAAAAGAACACATTACCATTACTATTCTTAAACTTTCAGTATCACGTCTCACAATTAAAGATTAACAAGGCGGCACATAGCGTAAGCTTTATTTGTTACAACCTTCTTCAGGCCAGATTAAGTTAGGCTCAATCACCGCGTTTGCCCAAGTTAACGACGACTTGCTACCAGTCACAACATCATGCTGCGAGACCTAAATCTCTACTGGGAAGGGGGGAGGTTGCCTAAATCTAAACAGATTTTTTAAATCAGTGTGCGGGCTGAAACGCAGCTCACCCATCGAGCAGCACGATGACGACCCCTCCACAAGTGCACAAGTTTACCATTGCCACCAAAAACCCTGCGCTGCGACCAAGACGGGGGATGCTATTTTTCCACAAGCTCGGACTTGGTCCCTGTGGCACCAGCTGGAGGTGCTGCTGCCAGTTGGGATACTTGCAGTATCTAGTACTAGCAACTTCGTACCCTCCAAATAGGTCGGTAGCTGGTCTGATCATGGTGACCAGTACCCTAACACCGTCGGGTGCGCAAAATCACAAGCCCCCTAGGTCGACATGTGATAGTAGACATGAGCAGCCTCACTTCTTAAGCCCAGGTTCCTAATTTCAACAGCCACAATAGTCCATACCGATTCTCATATTCACCTACCTAAATCAACGATCTCCAACCTCCCAGTTTTTCGCCTGAGCAAATATACCACCCGTAAGGTCACCCTAACAAATTGACTGTAACGCATGCAAATTTATAGACACAGTCATAAAAGCAGTAATTAACACGTAATACAAGAACACAATTTTATTAAGAATGATTTATTGTAAAACACATTATTGCCTAACACAGAAGAACGCTCAATGCTCACTTCTTTAGCTATGTCAGTTAAGTGTTCTCCGACGCGTAGAGGATCCTAGGCTCTTGCAAATGCCATGTCAACGGCACCATATATCTCAAACAGTACCTTCACCGAAATGCGGTTACACTAACAGACGATCAAAAAAATATCATCAACTGGACTTTAAATGCAATTTTTGCCGATAACACCCAGCGTAGTATATTATGATATACTGGATAGAATCCGCAAACAATGGCAGCCAAAATCCACTTACGCTTTTTTTATCGCTTGTTATAAAAAGGAGATATTTATAATTTTAGATAATACTAACCGAATCTTAAGACAGCAATCATCATTAATAGGGATCAATGACCGACATTTAATAAACTAGGAATTCATTTATGAGAGCCAATCTTCTCATATGGACAATTATACGTAGCATTTTCTACAGTTAGAAGAATTTAAATGTGAAAACTAAAATTGGAGACACAAATGAAGGGGATTAATTTAATGGAATAGATACATTTATTAAAATGATTATTTGATGTCACTTTCTCTGGGTCGGGATGTTACTCGAAAAGAATAAACATCAACGTTATTAATTACTATTTTATTTATAATGGTTGCCACTTGCGTATTTGAGTATATACAATACTGGTGGACGCATTAGGTGCATGTCGTACATCTTGACAAACTGTATTAGTTTTTTGTAGAAGAAGTTGACAAACAATGTGTGGGGTCAATTAGTAACAAAAATAAAAAACAAAGTATTAAATTATTGAATGTATTCTATACTTTTTACTCGCCCTTGCATATACCCTTGACTTAATAATCGAGTTAAATTAAACCAAAATTAATTGTAGAGTAACAAAAACGCCTTGCTGTTCAAGTTTGACGTCAAAAACTCAGAAGAGAACTTTGACCATGTTAAAAGAGCAACCAGACAAATGTAGCAGAACTGGACATCAGGTTTCGATAACAAGTCACGAAGAAATATGTGCAAACTATTACGGTAACATATAGCGGAATTGCTTCTGAAAACCACGATTTAAGTGAGATAAATGGGAATTTATTTGGGTTGTATTGGTTTGTGTAAGGACATTTATCATTAAGTATATTTCTGTTCTCAGGGATATAGAAGCAGTTCAAAACAGTCAATACATATCCGTAAGGGATTATTTACACATTACAGTTGAAGTTTCTCATAAAGCTACGATATAAATTATTGTATCGCTTTAAAAGCTCGACAAAACATTTTTATAACCCGAGGCAAATTTGTTATTATATTGTTCGAGTAATTTCAATTTCGCTTCAGGGCTACCGATTTAAAAGTTCTGCTGAGTGAAAGTCAGTTCAGGGCTTCTAATTTTAAAGTTATGCTGAGTGAAAGTCAGTTATTAATACGATTTATCACTCAACAGCTTTTTTATTTTAACCTTATACGTATTTCGATATGTAGACATGTCATTTTCAGAGGCAAGATTAAAAGTAAACAGTTGGTGTTGCTATAGGAACTATAAATCTTCATAACTTGATCTTGGTTTTCTATATCTGCGTCCAGATGACTTGATTTCTCATTCCAAAACGCCTAATAACGGTGAATTTAAGAGATCAATTTGTTCATTCATTAAAGGTACAGATTTTAAATGTTTATAAATTTCAAATGCTTCTAGTATATCCAACTTACGTTTGTCATCACAAAAGTGTAAAAATTTCATAGTGTTATTAGATGTCATTGAATGATTGTGTTGTAATAAGTGTTTAGCGTAATTGGATTTATGGGGTGTTTATACTTGTAACAACGTACGTGTTTCTTGTAAAAGGGAACGGGCAATTTACTAAAATCAGGCATCTACAAATTAAATTACTTGATATTGGTACAAGAAACACGTACGTTGTTACAAATATAAACACCCCATAAATCCAATTACGCTAAACACTTCTTAGAACACAACCATTCAATGTCATCTAATAACACTTTAAAATGTTTCCACTTTTGTGATAACAAATGTAAGTTGGATACACTAGAAGCATTTAAATTTATAAACATTTAAAATCTGTGCCTTTAATGAATGAACAAATTGATCTCTTAAATTCACCATTATTGGAAATTTTGGAATAAGAAATCAAGTCATCTGGACGCAGATATAGATAACCAAGATCAAGTGATGAAGATTTATTGTTCCTATAGCAACACCAACTTTGAATCTTTCTTTTGACAATACGTGTAAACACGTTGAAATACGTATAAAGCTAAAATAAAATATCTGTTGAATTTATAAATTCTTTTATTTACAATCATTATACTTAAATTCAAAACAAAATATGACTTAAGCATTTTATATAACCATTTTCAAAATCAGCAGCTTTAAAACGTGGAAATTAATTCATTCAACATATAAAAATTATATATATACTCCTAAACATTTATTATTTTATGCCACACATCTGTACTGTAACAAGTTTATGACTTAAACAAATATTTAGCTACTCGTGTTTCATATTAATGAATATGTAACTTGAAGTTTCGCATTTCGACCAATCCATAATTAAACAAACATCACAATCTCGTTTGAAGGGATTTCCAAAACTCAAGCTACTAAGTGAAAACTAAAAAATCAAATACAGACGTTCAAAATTAAATTAAATTTTAAAACAAGGTATTAATTCTGGATTTAATTAAATACAGAAGCGGTATTATAATTTCCAGTTTGAAGTAAATTAATTCATGGGTAAAATATACAAGGAAAAAAGTTTAAATTGCATGCAAATAGATTTTACTGTGATATTCCTTAAACTGCTTAAAATTTTTCGTTGTCACTGTCAAGTTGAACATGAACACAGTAGGGAATAAATAAGTAGCTGTATAATAATTTAAAGATAATTATAAAAGTCACATTTTTAATGTAGTTGAAATTTCTTGGGTTAAGGGTTCCGTTTGCTTTAATTTTCATTCGAAACGTTGTCTTAGCGTAAAATATTGCAATCAAAAAATGATTGTGTTGTAGTGCTTAAAATACTTCACCTGTATTTTGTTTACGCTTCCTAAGGATTTTTGATTTATTGATGTTCTTATTGGTATTATTAGCTATTTATACACCAAGGGCGTTACTACGATGATTACGCCCGGAGAACGATGAAATCCAGCTCGAGGGCTTTAGCCCGAGAGATGGATATCGTTCGATGGGCGTAATCATTCGGTGACGCCGTGGTGCATACAAGATTTTATTGTTTACTTTGTTCTTAAAAAAACAAATAATTGACATCTTTGTGTACGCTTTACCTACATAAATACAATATCTGGTAGCCTATGAAACAAAAACAGATTGATTGTTTACTTATAATTGAATAATTTGTTTTTGAATTGTAATTATGAATGCGCTACCAAAATGTGTACAAGAAAATGCTCAAAAAGCAACGGAAAGTTTGCTACCGTTTAAATCGAAAGCAAGATATGAAAAAGAGTACGAAACCTTTAGGGTATGGCAATCAAAACATGAAATAGCGACCGTAAATGAGACTGTACTATTGGCGTACTTTCAAGAATTGGTAAGTTCCACATATATTCCTATGTAAAATTATTGTCTAATTTTGTTTTTAGTCTGGAAAATACACTCCTACGTCGCTATGGAGTAAATATTCACTTTTGAAGTCAACTTTTATAGTTAACATGAAAATTGACATGTCAAATTACAATCAATTGATTTCCTTCTTAAAAGTCAAATCGAAGGGATATAAACCAAAGAAATCACCGGTTTTAACAGGAGAGCAAGTTCTGGCATTCATAAAAGGTGCTTCTGACGACTTTTATCTTTTACATAAAGTAGTTTTGGTGATGGGAGTTTTTGGTGGTTTAAGAAGAGATGAAATGTCAAAATGTGTATTGACGATACAACTGATAAAAGATCTGTTGTAACTGTAAAAGTGCCAGAGGCTAAAACAGGTACGTCTAAAGGTTTTACAATTGTAACGGAAAAAGAAATAAATACTCTTAAGTTAGTTCGACAATACATGGCACTAAGACCAAAGCAAACGAAAGAACGCCGATTTGTCCTCACATATAGAAAGGGTCGTTGCACAGTGCAACCTATAGGAAAGAATACTATAGGAGGTGTCCCAAATATAACTGCCAAATACTTAAAATTAGAAAACCCTCGCCAGTTTACGGGTCACTGTTTGAGGCGAACGTCATCCACTTTTTTGATTGAGGCAGGAACTAGTTCTGAAACACTCGAAATGCACGGAAAATGTAAGAGTAATACGGTTGCAGAGAGTTACGTAGAAGAAAACATCATTTCGAAAAACAGTATTTCCAGCATGATTGCAAGTGCGATGAGTTCATCTGAAGGAGAAACTTCCAAAACTAATTGTCAAACTAATGAGACAGATACTTCTGTTAGGGTTACATCCAATTTGGAACAACTAGAACCGTCGTCATCATTATCATATGCACTTGGAAATGAAAATATAAACGTTTCTGAAGACCTTTCTCACAAAAGTGTTACATTTTCGAGAAAATTTGAAAACTGTAATTTTTATTTTGGCAAATCAGCTTAAATTCTCTGTATTGCAAGTTGTACTAGTTGTTCTTAGTAAAATAATTTTTTTAAGGGCGCAATGAATTCATTACGCCCTTTTATTACTCCCCGGTTGTTATGGACATGTTTACATATCTCGTATCCTAGGAGTTATCATTACAGTAAAGTCAACTCGTTGATAGGTACTATACAGTGTATCAAAAATAGGTACAAATTTTAAAGCTGAATTTAAAAAGAGCCTTTTTAATGAAGTCACAGCAGACTACGGTTTGGATTTAAAAAACAAAAGTTTGAGTTATAACTCAAACAAATAAATGATTCTAACATCTGTTTAGGTATTTAAATTTTTTATAAAAATATCTGTAAAACGTGTCTTTACACTTTTCTTCTATCTTTTGAAATAACTGAAATACAGGACCCTTATATTCTGGAAAAATTCAATTTTGGCGCCTAACTTGAAAACAAAAGAAGAGAGCTATAGTCCGCTTATGCTATCGAAATATACTCCAAAAAATTACCCATAACATGTCGGTATTTTTCTAACTGTAATAATAACCGAGATAGCCTGCAAAACCAACGAATTTAGACCACCCTTTACATATACAGGGTGATCATGGGAATTGGGCAACTATTGCAAATTTTTTTATATTTAAAGTTACAACATCGGCTAAATTAAGAAAGAAGTGTAACTTTTTCTTCTGGTTACGATGGTGAAAACGAAAGAACAATTGCGTATCGCGTTATCGAGTTAATTGTTAAAATGAGGTTTTTTTACAGTATAACGACAAAATTTGATTAAATTAACAAATAATGCCAGATTTTAACTTTTAATGCTTTATTAACATGGTCGCAACAGCTAAAACTACTTGTTCTATGGTATAGGTTTAAAATATCATTAAAATAATGTATAAGAGTAATTATTATACCGTATGTTCAAATAAAAACTACATAAAGGTTGGCCGCGGAAAATAAAATTACCGTCTGCATGCTTTGGAATTTATTAACTGTAATCACTCTGCCAGTGTCACTACAAATAAGAAATGACACACTTAGTCACTTAACCCAAAAATTTAAAGTGACATGTTTTTTTTTGTTTAAATTCTAAAGCAAGCTAAGACGCAACTTTATTTTCCATTGCCAACCTTTATGTATTCTTTATTTGAACATATGGCAGTAATTCATTGTTCAAATTGAGTACCATCATTATCTAGACAGCAGTAAATCCTTCTACAGTATGCAAAATTCGACCTAGCATTCCGTGGTCGATTTTTAATAACGCATTTGTAAAAGACTAAATCTTTTACACTGTTGTGTTGATGTCGATAAATATTATCCTTTTAAGATCCCCTACAAAAATTAGCGGATTTAAGTCAGGTGACCTTGGGGGCCAACGTGTATGCACATATGTTACAATTCATGGGTTTCCAGACTGATTATTTAAGTAGGTTTTGTACACCTGTTTTATGTGAGGGTCTACCGTCTTGTTGGTAGAAAAGCACCGAAGGAAAAATGACGATTTACAACGGCATTACGTAAACTGCTAAATGTCAAAATACAAATGATAAAAAAACGCAAATTTTATCTTTTGTTTCACGACTGTTGCGATTATGTTATTAAAGTATTAAAAGTTAAATCATGGCGTTATTTGTTAATTTAATCAAATTTTGACCTCATATTTTTTCAAAGAGAACAAAATGTACATTTAAATAACACAAAAAATACAAAGCAGTTAGGTTAAAAAAATCATTTTAACAAATAACTGCGCCTTTGTTTTTTCGTTTAAGCCATCGTAATCGGAAGAAAAACTTTCACTTCTATTATAATTTAACTAACTTTGGGTTTTTAATAATAAAAACGCTGGTAATAGTTGCCCGGTTCCCATGATCACCCTGTATAAAAGTATGTAAAAGTTTTTGAAAGTTTGTAAGAGTACCCAAAATTGTAAAATTAAAAAATTAAAAACTATTACTTATTATTGTTATTAATATTTTATATATACAGGGTGTTAATGAATTGTAGGGACAAACTTCTAGGGCTTGCAAAACACAACAAAGCAAAGAACTTCTGTTAATAAATGTGTGGTCAAAAGTGTTCCTTTTCACGGATAAGGCTTCTCCAAGATTCTTTAAGAAGCACCTAAATGTAGGCAACTCAATTTACTACCTACTATTTGTTTCCATAACGACGGAAATTAATACAGGATAAATAAAGCCCTCTTTCCCACTTTTTAAATTCAAATTAAATTTAAAATAAATTAATTAATAAAATGTTTCAAAACTAAGCAATAGAAACACCAAAATTACAAAGCAAAAATCAAATTCGCGTGCGTTACCCCAAGCAGCTCCATACATGAACATCATGTCATGCTGTTCGGCAAAAGTATAATTAGCCATAACACAAAAATACGAAACAGTACGAAAATAACGAAAAAAATAATTATCAAAAAAATAGAACGAATTATAAAAAGCTCAGAAAGAAACGAATGCAAGAAAGGTCAAAAAATATCACGAAAATATCGAATTGTGTCAAAATTGACGTTATTTGAATGCATGTATGTCTAGATCGTTTTTTTTTTTCAAAATTCCGTGTGGACTGTGCAAAATAGTTGAAAATGCAATTTGGGTTGCCTATTTTCAGGTACTTCCTAAAAAATCCTTAAGAGGCTCTATTTTCTAAAGGCAACACTTTTGACCACACATTTATTAACAAAAGTTGTTTGCTTTTTTGTGTTTTGCAAGCCCTAGAAGTTTGTCCCTACAATTACAGAAAATACAATTTTAAGTGACATAATTAGAAGAAACTTCTGCGAAACTAATTTAATTCATTTTCATAAAATCTATTAAAATTTTCAAAAGACTTTCTAGTAATACGTTTAAGCCTAAAGCTTCATAATTTTAATAAAATAGCTTCAGTATTCTTGGAATAAGTAACGCAAAATATTGATTAGTTCCATTATAACGTAACTTAGTTAGCCAACTCTTATTATCTCGTACTAAATTTCCATTTAAATTTCTTGGATAAGTTTAATTATCAAACCTAGTTAATTCCCGAACTTTCCGAACTATTTCCAAGTTATTCAGCCGTTCTAAACAACCATGTGAGATATGTTACCTGCATGTTTACTCGTTCTTTTTCAGCTTATTTATGCGTCGCAACTTCCTGAACGATCCTTTCGTTCCTACTTTTCGAGAACAACATAAAAGTTCCTTCGGGAAATTTCCGCATAACCTTGCATGTTTCCAGTTTTCAGGGGTGGGACTGAACATTCAGGAAGTTTAAAAGCAACTCAAATTGATTCTTCATGTAAACTACCGAGTTAGATGTTAGGCATAAGGTAGTAAAATTCAAAGTAAAGTTAAATTAAATTAAATGGAAAAGAAGGTAATGTAATAACAATTTCTAAGGTATTCTAACGCATGTCGATTATTTTAAAAGAGACATTATCGTCGATATTGTGCTTATTTTAACGAATGAAAAGAAATCTTTTTGTACATTAATAGTAGCCTATTTTAAAAGTTATTGTGTGGGGAAAACAGAATGCTACTACATTTTATTTTTTTTTAATCTTCTCCCGCTCCCCTGATATTATTTATTTTAAAAAGCCCAAATACTAACTTTACAAAAATATCACAAGTTTGAACAAACTGAAAATTAAAAGTTTTACTTAACTAGTAAGATCTAATCAACTATAATAAAATAAAAGTTTTTTTATAGCCGCTTTAATTTATTTTCTTCTGTGTTGTAATATTTAAAATGAAATAAATTGGTTTTAATTGAGTTTATTAACACAGACAGCCTATTTTGAAGTAAATTCAAATGTTGAATGGCTGAAAGAGTAAAAACGTAATAAAATGATTTATGATAACGACTAACCGGGTAGTAGGAGAAAAAGCACCAGCAGAAAGAGTCGACTGTTGTTAAAAAGTACCACCATCCCCATCTTGGCCGTGATTTTCTTTTTCAGCACCAGCACACAATTTATAATCACTAAAACTATTTCAACTACACTAACGCGGAGAAAGTTTCCATAAATCTAGCACGCATCTTTAAAAGCATTCAACTCGGTACAATATTTCAAGTTTCCAGACTCCATAATACGAAAACATCCCTTTTCAACAATAACATATTATGAGTTATAACGGCGTTTTTATATCAATTTATGGGAAAAGCGGCGTCGCCGGCTCGTAACTGGCAACCAGCGTCGTTCTTATCAGAAGAGGACGCGGAAACTGGAGAGGAACACTCTGTGAAGCTGCGTCCGCCGTGCCCGACAGACGCAATAGCGCCGGCACTCCCACTTACCGCTGAAATCTTGCCGAATTACCTGTAGTGGCGTCTTCTTTTTCAATAACACTTTTCGCCTAATTTGGCTCCTACAACTTCCATCCAAGTTCCCATGGACCGAATGCGAATTCGACAAAGTCGGATTAAATTAGAATTTAATTTGCAGTTGAGCGCACTCACTAACCCCCAGTAACAAACAGCTCTTTCTAAATGTGCAGTAAGATACGGAAAAGCATCCCGAGAGTTATAGCCAGTGCTAAAGTAATTATATCGTAGTGGTGGAGAAATTACTTCAAATCAAGCAACCATTGAGGAGACAGTTTGCAACAACTGCGAAAGATATCGAAACAAACATGAACCAAAACGAATTTATGAAACTTCACGATGAAATTACTGTGGAAAACACACAATTATTAAAAAGATAAAATACACCCGAAACAAAAAATTACTGTACAATTTTTTTGATAAATTATAGAAAAAAATTAAACTTATTCAAAAGAATCGATAATTCTATAAACATTTTACGAAACTCTAAATAATCTACTTACATATAAACAATTTAAGTTAATCTCAATTTTATTCTAAATATTAATTCTAGTAATGTTACATTTTAGCTTAATAATACATTTCTGATGTGAAAATAGGCGCGTGGCCTTGAAACGAGTAAATTCAAAGGTTCCAGCAAAATTATTCTACATCATCGTTTTTATAACTTTAAATACCTATTTTCTAATATTATAATGACTGTATTATTTTATTAATAGTTATATTTAAGGTTTTTTCAAGATTAACTTTACACTTCAACTTCAGAATATATTCTTGGTTTCAGAATTATTGCATGACCTTGAAAAATGTAAATGTAAATAGCTTGCTTACTTTGCATCAGCACATAATCGGATTTTGAAGAAGAAAATTCAAAATAATCGTACCGGTTTAAACATGTTAGCAAAGGGTTTATAAAAAACACAAGTTTTTACCCCGAACACTATTAATTTAACTTTACAATTTCAAGTACAAAATAGAACTGAACTGCTTTCATTTAAATGTTATCAATTTATATTGATTAGGATTTGATTACATGTCACAGACGATGATGCAACAATTACAATAGATTGATAACACAAAATATTCAATGTTATATGACTGTGTTGATAACACGGTCATTCTTCTCCTGACATGGTCTTGCGTCCAGTGGTTAATGTTGAGGATGCTGCACCTTTTAAGGTTGCCATGAGTCATCCTGAACTTCAAGCCTGTCAACCATTGAAGATGCAAGTAACCATTAAAGGTTCATTTCACTTCACCATCGAAGGTTAATTTCACTTAACCATCTAAAGTTAATTTAAAAGGTTTATTTCGCTTAACCATCTAAAGTAAATTTTACTTAACCATCTAAAATTTATTTCACTTAACCATCTAAAGTTCATTTCACTTAACTATCTAAGGTTTATTTTATGTAACCATTTAACTTAAGCGTCTAAGGGTAATTTCACTTAACCATCTAAAGTTTATTTCAGGTTTATTTCGCTTAACCATTTAAAATTCGTTTCACTTATCCATCTAAGGTTTATTTCATGTAACCGTCTAAGGTACATTTAACTTAACCGTCTAAGATTTATTTCGCTTAACCATCTAAAGTTAATTTCAAAGGTTTATTTCGCTTAACCATCTAAAGTAAATTTTACTTAACCATCTAAAATTTATTTCACTTAACCATCTAAAGTTCATTTCACTTAACTATCTAAGGTTTATTTTATGTAACCATTTAACTTAAGCGTCTAAGGGTAATTTCACTTAACCATCTAAAGTTCATTTTAAAGGTTTATTTCGCTTAACCATCTAAAGTAAATTTTACTTAACCATCTAAAATTTATTTCACTTAACCATCTAAAGTTCATTTCACTTAACTATCTAAGGTTTATTTTATGTAACCATTTAACTTAAGCGTCTAAGGGTAATTTCACTAAACCATCTAAAGTTTATTTCAAAGGTTTATTTCGCTTAACCATTTAAAATTCGTTTCACTTATCTATCTAAGGTTTATTTCATGTAACCGTCTAAGGTACATTTAACTTAACCGTCTAAGATTTATTTCGCTTAACCATCTAAAGTTAATTTCAAAGGTTTATTTCGCTTAACCATCTAAAGTAAATTTTACTTAACCATCTAAAATTTATTTCACTTAACCATCTAAATTTCATTTCACTTAACTATCTAAGGTTTATTTTATGTAACCATTTAACTTAAGCGTCTAAGGTTAATTTCACTTAACCATCTAAAGTTCATTTTAAAGGTTTATTTCGCTTAACCATCTAAAGTTCATTTCACTTAACTATCTAAGGTAAATTTTACTTAACAGTCTAGAATTTTTTTCATTTATTCATCTAAAGTTCATTTCAAAGATTTATTTCGCTTAACCATTTAAAATTCGTTTCACTTAACTATCTAAGGTTTATTTCATGTAACCGTCTAAGGTATATTTAACTTAAGCGTCTAAGATTTATTTCATTTAACCATCTAAAGTTCATTTCAAAAGTTTATTTCGCTTAACCATCTGAAGTTCATTTCACTTAACTATCTAAGGTTTATTTCATGTAACCATCTAAGGTACATTTAACTTAAGCGTCTAAGGTTAATTTCACTTAACCATCTAAAGTAAACTTTGCTTAACCATCTAAGATTTATTTCACTTAACCATCAAAATTTCATTTCAAAGGTTTATTTTGCTTAACCATCTAAAGTTCATTTCACTCAACTATCTAAGGTTTATTTCATGTAACTATCTAAGGTACATTTAACTTAAGCATCTAATGTTAATTTCACTTAACCATCTAAAGTAAATTTTACTTAACCATCTAAGATTTATTTTATTTAACCATCTAAAGTTATTTTTAAAGGTTTATTTCGCTTAACCACATAAAGTCATTTCACTTAACTGTCTAAGGTTTATTTCCTGTAACCATCTAATGTTCATTTAACTTAACCGTCTAAACTTAATTTCAATTAATCATCTAAGGTTTATTTCGCTTAACCATCTAAGGTTCATTCCATTTAACCATCTGAAGTTTATTTCCCTTAACTATTTAAGGTTCATTTCATTTACCCTACAGTTTAAAAACCCCGTCCCAGAAACATAACATCTAATTTACCAAACCCTGCGTTTGGCGTGTACTGGACCACGATCTTATCTCTAACATTTAAACATACTGCTTCCAATACCTTCCCACTATTTAAAACGTTTCTTATGAGGTTGAACAAGGTCCTCGTTACCCGTTTCACCTGGCCGTTGCCTTTCGGAACTCCCGTGGCTATAAGACACAACTTAACACCCTGTTCCCAGTGAATGCTTGTAACCTGTCAGCTTGCTGTTGCTCGTTCAATTCTGTCATCTTACTGGTAGTTGGTATAGTTCGAATACGAGCTGGGGTTAACACTTTGAGCTGTAAGTCAGTGCCATGCTTCTTTGTTTCGTCTTTTCCGCCGCCGGGACAGCTAATGGTTTCCCAACTAATCAAGGCGTCAACGTCCGAGATGATAATTTTCTCTCGGAGTCTCATTCGCAGTGATGAATGTTAAGGTATTTTTACATTAAACTTTTTTGTAACCGGTCGTTCTACAATTAAAGCATTCGCCTGCAAATCGACGTGAGGGTTCCAATTTAGGACATTTTCTTTGTTGCTCTTAAGTTACGGGGTCATCCCTTCCGTGGTTTCCGTTTCGGTTTCATACTACGCAACAGGAGGATGCGTTTCTTTTAGTTTTGGCGTACCACCAACTACCGGTCACAAGACTCTTTCCTATGGTGATCCTGTATAATAATCATAGCAACTGCGATATTTTTTAACCCACACTCACTAACGCTGTTGAAAGCGGAGCTTTTAATGTTGGCAGTTCGCAGTAATTTTGTATGCCAGGTTTCATGATCAGGTAATGCTATAAGAAAATCACCTTCAAAAGTAGCCCAGTTTCTGACAAGAAACCTCTAGCCGTTGTAGAATTGTAGAATTTACGTGCCTTTCTTTGTAAGGCTTCACCAGCTTTCAAAATTAGTATCTGATCATCATTTTTTACTTTTATTTTAATATAGTTAACATCCTTCAACCATTCTTCCATCGAGTAAGTACTTTTATCAGGAACATAGGAACTAGGTTGCGACTAATTCGGGTCCCATCAGTGGTCGGTGGCTTTGTCATTGATGGTCTTGATTGTGCCATATTTTAATATTGGGAGAAAAACATTTGCTTTAACTGTTGCATCTTTGATGAATTACATTAAGAGTTCGGTACATGCGGTTGGTTTTGGTTGACGGTAAAGACTCATCTGGGTATCGTTCGCTTCTTGCCTCGTTTCTGGATGGGTTATTTATGTCACCGTTGTTTTATAACAACACATATTTCAATTTAAGTTAATATTGGTGTTCGTAACAATAAAATTCACAAAAGTTGATTAAAGCAACAACAAAATAATAATTATTCGTTGAAGCGATTTAACCCAGATAACATTTGTTTTACTAGAAAAACTCCACTCAAGCAAATACATTGTTCGTAATATCACAAACGTTTGAATGCTTGCCTTAATTTTTTCTCCGATAGCAAACGACCGGTTGCTGCAGCAACAGGTAAGATACAGAGCGATTAAGAGAAATACTTAATCACAGTTGCCTTTGAAACAAGACCAGCAGGTCGATGATTAGTTTGCCATAGTTGCTTATCCATACATACATATATAAAAGCACAAAGGGTTTTTTTCTCCGGTTCGTCCAGCGGCTACCGCTTCACCAATTTGGACCATTTTTTTTAATGAAAGGTCTCTATCCACAGATGGAACATGAAACATTTTTATATTTTTATTCTACGCCGATTTTTTAATAATAATTATTTTAATTTGTAATATATATGAAGGTCGGCTAGACGCGCGTCACTTGGGGCGCCATCTACAATAACGTCGCATGTCATTATTGGAACTAATGCATCACGTTACTTGACATTTCGCCGGTTCTGTCAACGCTGTCTGCAGTGCATTGTGCGCTGGGGTAACGCTAGTATGTATTTAACACTTTTAAACAAATAGCACGTGAGCGTTGTACATTATTTCTAATAATGATTATTTTTTATTTAAAAACATGCATGACAAATGTCGGTTAGCAAACTTGACTTACCTCAGATATCTGAAAAAAAAATTTAACGAGCACTTAGTTTAGGGGTAAACGCGTGGACTAATAATCTGGCGGCTTTAGTTTACATTCCGTAGCAGACCGGTATTTGTTTATACTTTTTTACATGTATTGCGAATGGACAGCCTTTTTAACATTTACTGTGACTTCTAACTATTTTGCTACTCATGTCGCTTTGCTTTATTAGTGTTTTAAATTTTAAAAGGCGTAGTTTTAGTTACCTCTTTTTAAATAAAATAAAGATAAGAATTAAAATAAATTACAAATTGACATGAAGCAAGATAAGACAAAAGTAGAAGTTAAAAAACAATACTAATTAAAAAGTACATAAATACAAGTTTGCTACGGGATTTGAACTGGGGCCGCTAGATTGTGTTGTTTTGATGTTTGATAGATTGAGCAGTGTGGTTGGAGTAATCAATTAATTAACCAAAATTAATTAAAACTGCTGAATTTAACTTCAGGAATGGTTCAATTAACAGAAAGAGAACGAATTCAAATTTTAATTATGGTTTGTTTTGGTGAGCGTTGTAGAACTCAGTAAGAAATTTGCACTTTATGTAACAATTTGCAATTTTTCTGCTAATTGAACCATTTCTGATGTTAAATTCAGCAGTTTTAATAAATTTAGTTAATTAATTGATTACGGCAACCACACTGCTCAATCTACCGAATATCAAAACAACACAACACGAATAAAGCATATTTGACAACATTAAACAACTCTTTAAGCTTCTCACATTCTTTTGTTTTCATGAGCTGTTAGATAACAATTCTTCTTCTTCTTCTTCCTCAGCCCGTGTTCGTCCACTGCTGGACATAGGCCTCTTCCAATTGTTTCCATGTATCTCTATTTCTGGCGGTTCTCATCCATTCATTTCCAGCTATTCTTCACATCGTCGATCCACCTTTTCTGCGGTCTTCCTATTCCTCTTTGGTTTCTCCTGGTCTCCAATTTGTTATTCTTGGTGTCCATTTTTCTGTATTTTCTCGTGCCACGTGTCCGGCCCATTGCAATTTAAGTTTCGCCACACGATTTATAACGTCTGTCACTCTCGTTTTGTTGCGAATATAGTCATTTCAAATCCTATCTCTCAGAGTGATTCCCAGCATGGCCCGCTCCATTGCTCTTTGAGTTATTCTAAGTTTTTCTGCGGTTTTTCTTGTCAGGGCCATTGTCTCCAGTCCGTATGTGGTCACTGGCAATATGCAGCTATCATATACCTTGCGTTTTAAATTCGTTGGTATATCTTTGTTCTTCAGGACAAAGCTAAGCTTTCCAAAGACTGCCCTAAATAGTTGGATTCTTCTTTTTACTTCGCCCACCTGGTTCTCTTTTCCGATGTTGATGGTATGACCAAGATATATGTATTGGTCCACGTTTTCCAGAGGAATATTATCGATAGTAATTTCATTTTGTGTATGCTCATTATTTTGGTTTTATGGAGGTTCATTTTAAGTCCTATTTTCTGTGGTTGTTCATTTAAGTCTTGTAGCATGTTTTTCACTTCTTCTATATCTGTACTGACTAGTACTATGTCGTCGGCGAACCTTAGGTGACTCAACCGTACGCCGTCCACATTTAGGCCCTTCTGTTCCCATGTCATTTGTTTGAATATGTTTTCTAACGCTAAGGTAAACAGTTTGGGGAGATGGTGTCGCCTTGTCGGGCGCCTTTACCAAGAGGGATTTTCTCTGTTTTTGTGTTCTCGTCTATTTTAATGTGGAAGGTGGCCTGTTCATAGATGTTTTTGATGATGGTATTATATCGCGAATCTATTCTGGCGTCTTCTAGCGCTGTTAGGAAGAACCAGGTTTCGATACTATCCAAAGCTTTATGGGTAGTCTATGAATGCTAAGTGTATGGAGACATTATATTCTGTAGTTTTTTCTATTAATGTCCTAATAGTTTGTAGGTGGTCGGCAGTACTAAAACCCTTTCGAAATCCCGCCTGCTTTACTGGCTGGTAGGAGTCTAGCTTTGTTGTGAGTCGATTTGTTATAATCTTTGTTAGTAGCTTGTACAGGTGGGATAGTAGACTTATGTGTCTGAAGTTTTCTATATTTGCATTGTCTCCCTTTTTATATATAAGTATGATTTCAGCGTTTTTCCATACTTCCGGTATTTTTCATCCTATTAGACGTTTGTTTAGCAGGAGTTTCAGGGCTTTTTCAAGAGTATTGCCTCCCATTTTCAACATCTCCGCAGTTATATTGTCTTCTTTAGGTGCTTTCTTGTTCTTCATTTGTCGGAGAGCATGTCTGATTTCGGATGTTGTTATTTCCGGTATTTCTTCCGAGCCGATGTTTCTAGGAGTGGTTTCGGGTTTCTGTATTGTGGATGTATAAAGATTTCCATAAAATATTTGGATTTCTTTGACAATTTGATTTTTTTTCTGGTTATATTTCCTTGCTAGACTTTTATTTTTATTATCTTTGATTTTCCTTTAGCTAGATTTGTTCTCAATACTTTCATGTTTTATCTATGGTTTCTAGGATTTGTTTTGTTTTGGAGGCTCGTACGTCTGAACGTATTTTCCTTTTGACGGCGCTGTTAATATTTTTATATTCTGGTCTATCTTTTTGCATTTTCTTTCGTTTTTCCATCAGTTGTATTGTTTCTGGTTTCAGTTTTACTTCTCTTTGGTTTTTAACTTTGCTACAAATCTTTTTTGTGATAACAATTACGAAAAATTATTGTTCAATATCTCTAAAGAATTTAAAAATAAAGGCATGAAACCCTATATCAATGAACTCGCAAAAAAGAGTTCTATCAAAAAATATACAGCTAAACCGGAAGTCCTTTTAAACCGCCGATACTATCATTGTATCCGCCGTATCCGTATCCGTATCCGCCGTCAAAATTGTGGTTGCCGTATTAAAGATATATGCATTGTTCTGTACTTTTGCCCAACCCTGTATGTCTATTTTCAAAAGAATAAACAATTAACAAAACAGTGTACACTTCCTTTACTTCTTTTAGGTGCACTAAAACGAAGCCTGTTTCGATTACGGCTTAGACTTCTTGTATAAAACTAGTCGCTTTTTTTTTTTTTTTTTATAAAGAATCATGAAGCCGTGCGTGAGCACGACCCCATGATTCCCATCCCACCCCCTTACCCGGGCTCAGCGGACTTGCGCTCTTTCACCGGTCTAACATGCACCCCACCCCTGAAGACATGCAACCCAACATACACATCTACATACACCATCCATGGACCCGTCGGATTTAACTTGTTCAGAAAAATTACCGACGAGCAGTGGAATCGAACCAACTGCCATTGGAAGTCTAGTTTCAAAGCCTGGGACTTTAACCACTAGACCACCCGCCGGCCCTAAAACTAGTCGCTGCAGAACGTTTCCACTAAAGTCTAAAGAAAAGTATTACACAAATGCAAGAACGGATTAAGTTCTTTAATTCCCCTACTATCGTTTCGTTTTGCTAATAAAAACCAAATCTTTTTATTTCAAGTAAGCGGTTTTAGCTAACTCAGTCGTAATAGTTTTTGCAACAAATTTTCTTTCCGTTAGAATAGGAAAATGTTGTAATTCTAAAAAATAATAAAAAGAATTGCTGATGGTTGCGGTGTTTTTATACTAAACCTTTACCCTTCAGATTATTTTTCAATCAACCAGGATTAATTGCATTGTATAAATCTTTAGGGATGGAATTTAATCTAAGCGGAAAAATGAGGGTTTATAAAAAGTAGGTTATTAAAAGCTGCTTTTCTCGGTAAATGAATAAATTGAAAAATTATATTAAAAATATATTTACGTGTTTGTTTTCAATTTTCTTTTTATAAATCCTGATAACTCTTTTGTTTAGTCCATTCACGAGAAGCATAACGCTAATTACCAACTATTCAATATTAAGAGATCATTTTTTTGTTTATTGCTTTTGTAAAATCAAGAGCACCGCTTATATAGGATATTTTCCATAATAAAAAAAAACATGTTTATAGAAACAGGAACATAAAAAAAAGTAGTTTATGATACTTAAATGTGGACGTTTAGTAATGATGAGGATTACTTTCCTTACTCGCCCAGCGTGGGTTACAAGTACTATCAGAAATGTACTTGAAATTTCTCCAGTAAATAAACAAAACGTATTTAAGCAACAACATTCGAAATTATAAACCACGGTAGTCCTACTTCAACTAAACTTATGTAAATTATATCTCAATTTAAGCCTTTAAATCACCTACACTTTTCTTAACTTTTTAAAATAAAGCGTATGTTTTATCGTACGCAAGATGTTTTGAATTGTGACTGTTAATATTCATTCAGAGTCAAACTGTCAAACGTGCTTTCGGCAGGTGCTTTTACCGAATTTATCTGTAATTATGTTATTTCTCTAATAAATAACTAGCTGAACCCGTGACTTTCGCCTTTTGCTTTTTTTACAACATGTAACTACCACGTCGCCCTTCGTGACATTTACATAAACAGTCGCTCAAAATAATAAATAAACTGTGTCGAAATGTAAGAGCCCGTTGTCGCTTGAAGTTTTAGACAGTTCTAGATTTATTGACGTTTCAATGTTTATTACACATATTGCTTAATATTGCATAAGCTCAATGCATCAGATGTGAAAATAAATTATTATAAATGAAAATAGGTATTTAAATATTAATTTTAATTCTTTTGATAATTAATAAATGTTTATCGATTGGAGTAAATCCTTAAAACATGTAATTCAAATATATTCCAATATTGAATAAATCACTATAGACGTAAGAAAAGTAAAAATATTTATTTTAATTCTTTGAATATTAAATAAAGCTGAACATATTTACATAAATAAAACTTTAGTCTTGCATCAGCTGGATCAACAAGGTTACATAATCTAGACGGTTAAATATTTAAAAAATAGTAATACTAAAAGCATATGAAGTTCACAAAGATTTAAAATCTGCACCTTTAATGAATAAGCAAATTAATCGCTTAAATTCACCGTTATTGGACGTTTTGGAATGAGAAATTAAGTGGATTTAATCATCTGGACGCATATATAGAAATACGTATATAATACGTATAAGTCTAAAATAATGACCCGTTAAAGTTAAAAGTTGTTTTATTTACAATAAATTAAAATAAACTTTAACGAACAAAAGCTAGAACTTATTAATAAATTCAAAAAATTGTTTTAGAGTTGCCATTTTCGTACATCGTACAGCAATATTAATTAAATAAGTGTAACCAACAAAATATCTTAAAATGTTTATTCTCTCCGTGTTGTTAAAACATATGTCCAACTGCGTGTTTTGATCGTTTAGTAAAACTTTATTTTTAACCATTTATATCAGAAAAATAAGAAGTTATAAATGCTGTACCTACGAAAATGTTTTCGTAATGAATGTAATGTACAGTGTGTCTCTAAAGTCACCTCCCCTTGCTAACTTTTGAACGACTTTATATTTCGTCACAAAATTTTGTGTGCTTTAATAGGAGGTTAAATACTACTTTTGAGCATGAGCGCTATTAAAAAAAATTAAATTGCAAGGGGGTTGAGTAACACTTTATTTAAAAGGGCTTTTAATTATACGTCTGATCTTAATGTTTTAGAAATCAATATTCATTCAGAACAAAATAACAAGTAATTGAAAATACGTTTATTTAAAAAATAGGAATTAAAACAAAAAAATTAAATTAAATTATTTGAAATGTTTACCACTGATTTCTTAGCACATGAAAAGTCTGTTATGAACTTCTTCCCCTACTTTTCCAAAAGATTTTGGAGTGATATTTCTGCAAACTTGTGTTATGCGCTGCTCCATTTCTTCAGTTGTTTCTTGGGAGATTCTGTACACTACAGATTTCAGATATCCCCTAAGGAAAATCGAAGGGGGTTAAATCCGGGGAGCATGCCGGCCATTCCACGAGACCAGTCCTACCAATCCATCTTCTCGGAAAATGTTAGTTGAGGAAGTCAGTAACAAGCCTATAAAAATGAGACAGTGTCCCGTCCTATTAGAACATAACGTTTTCAAAAGTGTTTCCAGCTACCTGAATTAATACTAGCTTTTTAATAATAGCAAACAGCAAGCAAACAAATAGAAAATTAGTCTACTAAATTAAAAACCAAAACGATTTTGAATTTAAATATTTCGTTAGTTTAAAAGCCGCCATTAGAATTAAAAGACCTTTTAAATCCGATACCGCTCGAACCCCCTTACTACTTAATTTTTTTTAATGGTTACCACCCGCTTATTAAAAGATTCAAAATTTAAACAAACAGAAAAATAGTATTTAACCATCTATAGAAGCACAGCAAGTTTTGTGCCCAAATATCAATTGGTTTAAAAGGTAGCAAAAGGCGGGGTTTCTTTACAGACAGACGGTATAACAAATACTAGCCTGTTTCTTTTGTCTGCATGGGTAATTATCTGTTCGTCTAATTATTACCTTTACTTTTCTTAAGGAACGATTTTAGTAATATGGCATGCTGCAACACATTTTACTGCAACTGAAGTAGTTAGTAACCAAAATCTGCACACGCCCGCCCGCATCGTAATTGAATGTTTCATACTTTCGTTGCACAGTCGGCTAAGCATCCCTTATAATTCATTGCCTAATTAGTACATGTAACTGTAGTGGTCTAGCAGCCACATGCAAATATGCGTCTTATGTAATGAATGCATGCAGACCTGGTTTGTTTCTCTGGGGGCCAGGCGACAGTAAAAGCTGAGACAGGTGGAAAATATCAGGATTTAATATATAGATTAAGTAAAAGGGTATAAACTTAACTTCAGTTCACCCTATTGTGTATGGTGTAATCATAATTGTGGCATTACGATGGGTTAAAAAAAACTTGTGAATAACCATTAAGTAATGGCATCTACTCAGTGCACCACAATAATTTATTGATAGTTCTGTTATTTAAATATTGCAGGTACATTCACGTTTTTTTTGAAAAATTATATAAAATTCAGTATCTGATATGCTTGCGTAAACAGTTTTTTCGGTGTTTTAAAATTCATTGGTTGTAGCATTAATCTGTCAATAAGTTACTCAAAAGCTGTAGCTGAACTAATATGGCTACCATTATCAAAATGGCTCCTACAAATCATGTATTTGATATAAAGCCAACTATTAGCTGGAAATTCGTTTTCTTAAGACATCTTTCGGTATTCTTTTTTCAGTAGTTTTTTATATACACTGTGTCCATAAAGTAACTCCCCCGCCCCCCCCCCCCCCCCCCAACTAACTTTTGAACGACTTGATATTTTTCTACAAAATTTAGTGTGCTGTAATAGGAAATTAAATACTATTTTTTAGACCATATTAAAATTTTGTATCATCTAAAATGTCGACTGGGCGCCATTTTGAATTTTTTTTTTAATAGAAAGGGGGGTCGAGTGACACCTCATTGGAAAGGTCTTTTAATTCTGCGTCTGATCCTAAAGTTTCAGAGAAAAATATTTAGCCATAACAAAATGACAATGTTTGAAGATAAAGAAGTCTATTTTAAAAAACTAAGAATTAAAGCTTAAATTAATTAAATTAAGTGTTCGAAATGTTTACTATTCACTTTTTGGCACATAAAATGTCAGTTAGGAAATTCCTGCTTTACATTTTCATAAGTTTCTGGAGTGATAATTCAGGAAACTTCTGTAATGCGTTGCTCCAGTTCTTCAATTGTTTCTGGACGGGTTCTGTACACTTTCGATTTCAGATATTCCCATAGAAAAAATTCTAAGAAAGTTTAATCTGGGGAGTGCGCCGGCTATTCTACAGGCACCCGCCAACCAATCCATCTTCCAAGAAAATGTCTGTTGAGAAAGTCAGAAACAGGCCTATAATAATGCGCACTGTCCTGTTGGAACATAACGTTTTCGATATTATTTTAAGCCACCTGAGATATTTCTGGGAAAATTTAGTCCTGCAAATGAAAAAGTGGACTACTGGATAAGAAAATCAAAACAATTTTGAACTGAGTGAGTCCATTGGTTTACAATCCGCCATTTTGTTATGGTTCAATATTTTTCTTTGAAATTCTAGGATCAAACGCAGAACTAAAAGACCTTTCAAATAAAGTGTCACTCGACCCCCCTTTTTGTTTAAAAAAAATTTTTAAAATAGCGCCCAGTCGCCATTTTGGATGATACAAAATTTTAATATGGTCTGAAAAATAGTATTTAATTTCCCATTACAGCACACCAAATTTGTAGAAAAATATCAAGTCGTTCAAAAGGTAGTTGGGGGGGGGGGGTACTTTATGGACACAGTGTATACGGCAATCAAGTACAAAATATATATTTAATTGTTAACTCATCTAAAAAACGCATTGAGTAATTTTAACGAAGAAGCAAAAGCAGTTTTTGTTTTATTTACTTGCATGTACGAAGTAAAGTAAATAGAAAATTATCAAAAACTTTTACTTAGAAACACGTTTTAGCGTCCACGTTCTCCGCAAAAGGTTTTTCGTTCGGCTGTCTCTTATTGCACTTCTGGGTGCACGTACTTCTCAACACAGACGTTTTAGTAAATGAAAATTAAACTAATATCCAACTACTGCTAATTTTCTGTAAACAAACGCACGGTTCTGTTAGAAGGTTTGAGAGCATACCATTTCCGTACTGTATTCCTTCAGGGAAAAATATTTTGTTATTTTAATAAAATTTTCACTATGAATAACTATTAACCGTCTTACTAAAACTATTTAATTAAAAAATATATAGAAATAGTAGTAAAGAGAGGGAGCAATACGGAAGAAATTATTTTTGCTTTGTTGTATACTCTGCTGGTTCACAGAAAAATTCTTCAAAAAATATGTTCGGAAAAGTACTTTAAAAATATTTTTTCTGATCTCTGGAAGGCCAAAACATGTACTGCTATCAAAATACGTCAATCGACTGTTGTAACAATTAATAAGTGAAATTCTAATTTTTTTTGAGATAAGCATGTGAAGATTTCATCTGTAACATTTATGTAAATAGTAATTTGTGATAATATAAAGAAAAAGCGTTAAGGACGGATTAGAGCATAAAATTTTGGATAAAGGAAGATTTCGGAGCATAATACTGTGCCAGGAAAACCACAGAAGAACCCGAGCCGGAAGAGATGAAGGTGAATTTGTTAAGCGCGAATCCACCTCTCTTGGTCATTCCTGAGAGCTAGACGACTCACTTATAATAGGCTGTTTGTACGCAGAGGGTCACCTGGCGGTTTGCTTCCAGCTTAGCTGGTACACCTTCACTTTTGCGTGGTTGGTAGCTTTTCCAACAATTTACCTCACCATACTCACATAGATGGAGATCGCGTCATCTATCACCATTTATGTCGATGTTTGCTGTTATTTTTTCTTGGCGAAATCACAGCTTGATAACGACCGACGGTTCATATTTAAAATGAGTCCATTTATAAATTCCTGATTTATGTTATCTTATATTTCCTGAAGAGCAGCACCCAGCTGGTTTAAAGTTGCTAGACAATTTCTACACACTTTAAGTTGCCTAGTCAATATAATTCACTAATGTTCTATTGGGTTATCGTGCAGGAGCAAGAAGGCGTTATTAATAAAATTGCCCCAATAGAGCTTAAATGATATTTATGTACATATAAGCTGGCTCAATAAAAATAGGTGTTTAATCTCCCTCCCCCCCGCCGTGTCTTTTCCAAGGATTTCTTAATACAGTTTAAAACAAATTCCGCTATAAAATGAGCATGAAGATGTTAAATGACAATAGGAACAACATTCCATTAAGCAAACACTTCTGGTAGACTTTCCTTTTTGGTCGTTCACCTGAACAGTTTAATTGAATAACCGGGTATATAAGCGGGTCAGTTTATTGATTGTTTTACTGTTACTGTCACTTAGTTAATATAATTTGGTTATTTATGGTTGGGAAATGTGTATTTATCGCACTAACAAGATACAAATACATACCAGATGAATTTGATTATTCACTGTCTTACAAATTGCGGACTTAAAACTGTTTACTACAAATTATAAATGCTTTTCTAGGAACTCAACTTTTAGTAACGCATTTTTTAACACATCTTACATCATCCTGACAGCTTAGATATTTGGAGGTTACGTTGGCAGGTATCGATATTTACGTTCAAATCACGTATGTATTAATTGTACCATTACCCTGCACAGTATATGTATCTTCTTTTTCTTCTATATAATGCATCGGACTCTAACATCTCGAGTCAGTGTTATTGTTATGAGCGAATGTTTATAAACCCATAATCGTTTAATTCGGTTAGACTCAAATATTTTCCTGCGTTACGATAATCAATTTTGGAAACATCTACAAGAACGAAAATGCACGAATACAGGTAAGTTCAATACAACGCAACGAGTTGGAGTACCACTGTGTAATTAAGTAAGAGCTTTCCCTGAAAAAGATACGTTTTTTCTTTGCTGATTAATTTATACTAGTGTTACCCCAGCACACAATGCACTGACAGACAGCGTTGATAGAACCGGCGAAATGTCAAGTCACGTGATGCATTAGTTCCAAAAATGACACGCGACGTTACTGTAGAGGGCGCCCCAAGTGACGCGCGTCTAGCCTACCGTCATATATATTATAAATTAAAATAATTATTATTAAAAAATCGACGTAGAATAAAAATATAAAAATGTTTCATGTTCCATCTGTGGATAAAGACCTTTCATTTAAAAAAAATGGTCCAAATTGGTGAAGCGGTAGCCGCTGGAGGAAGGGGAGAAAAAAACCCTTTGTGCTTTTATATATGTATGGATGACTACGGGCAAAATTTCATCAAGGAATTAGATGCAAATGTCTAACACAAATTTTTTGGGTGTATTTAATTAATCCAAAAACATTTTGAACATCTCTGTAAGACACTCCCCAGAATCAAAAAAAGTTATCAGTTTAATTAACATCTTTGGCGCTGTTTTTTACAGGCATTTTTATGGGGCTATGAAAAACCTTTTTCGAGAGATGTTTATTCCGACGACTTTACGGGGCTTTTTTTTCTTAGACGTTTACGGGGCTGTTTTTTAATACATTTTTTAGTGTGTTTTCCTACGCTGTTTTTTGGGTGTTTCTTCGTTTTTCTTTTCGCGGTGTTCTCTTTCCGGGAGCACCGAGATCGACTCAGCGGAAGAAACATTTGGAGTTACAAAAAATGAAGAGGGCGTAGCCCACTGGTTTTGCTAGTTATATATTATTAGAAAAAATAAGATGTTTCACTTGACCTATCCCGACCATAGCTTGCAACGCCCATGACGATTTTGACAATTGTTGCCAACATATCTATATAAATAAAAATTAATTGCCGCATGTTTGGTACATCATCACTTGAAAATGGCTCGACCGATTTGGCTCATTTTTTTTGTTGTGTTCGTAATTGTCAGGACAAGGTTTGTCTGAAAGAAAATTTTGGGAAAATGCACCGGAAAAGTCGGAAAATCCAAAAGATGATTTTGTATGGTATTTTGGTATGAGATTTCGTATGTTTTCGTTTTTGAAGAGAAAAATAAAAAAATCGAAGTGGAAAATTAAGAAAAATCGAAATTTTTTTCTTCTTTTTTTGGATGTAAAAACAGGAATGGAACAATGCAAAAGTCATGTTCCCACTTGAACTCAGACAATTCTCATGATTTTTAATTCATTTTGATCAAATTGAACGAAAATCGTCCCTCACAAACATTTGAGTCTCGATATCAACATATGACTGTCACTGTGTGACGTTCAGTTTGACAGTTCTGCTGTGTATCACGTTCCGTATTGAAAATTGATATTTTGCGAAAAATAATTCAATTCAAAGCGATAGTTTCTTTGGAAAAAATGCCACCAGTGAGGCGTCGAAATATCGGTCGGCGTACGCGCATAGCAATCCAACGACATGATCGTCGAGTCAATGAGACTGACGAAGAACATAGTCAGCGTTTGGAGGCAAGTCGAATAAGAATTTCTGAAGCGCGATCCATTATGACTCCGGAACAACGGATACAGTCGAGTTCGACTCGCTCAGTTGGAACTCGCACACAAAATAATTTGGAACTTCGACAAAACAGACGGACAAACGTGACAAGTCGATATAAGCGTTTAGCAGCTACAGATACAACAACAAAGGCTTACTTAGGACCAGCAACGCGGATCGGGCCCAGCAAGTTTTGAATAATTTACATAATAATGAAGCGATCTATCAAATTTACTGATTTTACAACAACTATTATATTGTGATAAAAACTTAAACTATTGATCAATTTAATTTGGCAAAGAGTACACTTGTTATGGTTATAAACACACTTGAAAACTTGAACAATACTTGCAAAATTATGGTTCTTGTAAAGTATGGTTTATTAAAAAAATCTTACCAATTACACACACAGTGTTTTTGCTAAGTGTATTAGAGACCATAGAGACTTCTATTTAAGATAATAAAAAATTAAAAACCACAATATCACAAATGGATTTTCAAGCGTTCTCAAAAATGTTCCAAATACTCATACGATATTTAACACTATGTGAAGCAACACTCGGAATCTATTTTCGCTTTAACCTCTTCTCCCCTTTCGCGAATCGACACCACCCTCAATTAGAAAACAATGCAGTATCAAACAAACCATCCCCAGCTCTGTATAATTTGCAAACGCATTGTTAAATGTTGAGATCTTCGTGAGTCAATACCAAGGTAGAGAGACAACATTCCGAAAGCAAGTTGATACAATTTTACCTTTCACCTTTTGTACAAGACGTAACATACAATGTGGTTTCAGCACTTACCGAAACAGCGGTGCTAGATCCGGATTACATCAACACAATCAACCGACATTTGTAAACAACACTACTCGCATAAAGCGATTAACGTGATAGCTACCCTTGTATTTATCTGTGCATAAGCAATAGAGGATAGCTTTCGTAAAATGTTTAATAACATACCGTCCTAGTATCAAACATTTCGATTTGATCGTTTGGTTAACCATACCACGGCATTTACAGGAAATGTATATTTGTGTATACGCGGCGATGTTATGGCCCATAACATGCTTACCGAATACAAAGTACTGTTGAAAATGATTATGTGTCTATTGCTATTGTTCGTATTGATTTTTATGTTCTAACCTTTAAGGATGATAGAAACAAAAGCCTTTCTTTAATACAATTAAAAAAGGATTAACAGAAGGAAAACCATTGTCCTCTATTCGAAAATAATGGACGCATTCAGCACTTTGTGAATTTACAATTTGTGTATGCTTTCAAGTACTCAACGTTTAAACAAAGAACTAAAGAATTTTAAAAATGAATTTATACAGTAATGTAAAAAGAGCTTTGGTTTCAATTTTGAGCGCAACGAATGTGCTGCTTATTAAGAAGTAGTCATTTATTTCAACGTCAACGTTACTTCAAGTTTATTATAATTCCATTGCTTAATACTGTTCCCTCGAACATATTTGTTTTAAGGATGTTCGGGTACAAGCGAAAGGAGGAAAATTCTGTAAATCTAAGAATCCAATTTCCACGTTTGTCTCATTTGCCAGAGCCGTGCTGCGTGCTCCGCTGCTAATGCAATGTATTAGGGTATTCTCTTCTATTACCCTTGTAAGTGTGGATCTACGCCAATCCGCGGTACCGAATTTAACTTCCGTGCTTCGTGCTGCTGGGATTGTTCACTGAACCGGGAAAATTTAATGCATTAATTTGAGTTGCGGTTATGGCACTTATCGAAACTGGAATTCCGGTCAAAACATTTAGTGTATTAAATTAGATTTTTTCTAATTGCAAGACGTGACTTTAGTTTTATTTTGCTACCAGCTTCAAAATCAATGGAGGCTCGTACTCAAAGAGTATAAAGCCTGAGAAAGCAATATATTATTATTCAACAACAAAATTTTGACTTCCTTGCGTATACGTAGCGTCCACAGCAAGTACAACAATGCTGTTTGAGAGTAGATGTCACAATATCTATACAGGGTGTTAATGAATTGTAGGGACAAACTTCTAGGGCTTGCAAAACACAACAAAGCAAACAACTTTTGTTAATAAATGTGTGGTCAAAAGTGTTTCCTTTCAGGGATAGAGCTTCTCAAAGATTCTTTAAGAAGCGCCCAAATGTAGGCAACTCAATTTACTGCCTACTATTTGTTTCCATAACGACGAAAATTAATACAGGATAAATAAAGCCCTCTTTCCCACTTTTCAAATTCATATTAAATTTAAGATAAATTAATTAACAAAATGTTTCAAAACTAAGCAATAGAAAAAAACAAAATTACAAAGCAAAAATCAACTTTGCGTGCGTTACCCCAAGCAGCTCCATACATGAACATCATGTCATGCTGTTCGGCAAAAGTATAATTCGCTATAACACAAAAATACGAAACAAAATTGACGTTATTTGAATGCATGTATGTCTAGATCGTTTTTTTTTTTTCAAAATTCCGTGTGACCTGTGCAAAATAATTAAAAAGGCAATTTGGGTTGCCTATTTTCAGGTACTTCTTAAAGAATCTTTGAGAAGCCCTGAAAGGAAACGCTTTAGACCACACATTTATTAACAAAAGTTGTTTGCTTTGTTGTATTTTGCAAGCCCTAGAAATTTGTCCCTACAATTCACTAACACCCTGTATATTAAATAGGGAATTTTTTCGCCGTTTGCAACTTATAGTGGTGTGGGGTCCCTACTACTTCAACCCACATATTTAAACAGATTGCGAAGTTTAACCCCAAGTTAGTAAAATTTTTTCAAGATGTGTTTGCGCTACGTAAAGCTTTAGTCCATATAAATTCATAAGTACTTAACACTCTCCATTTGTGGTAGGGGTTGCCTTTTTACGTTATTTTATTAAAACTTGCGAACTTCCTTTAGAATTTGGTAAACGTTATATGTTCCGATTTGCTGTGGTTCAATTTAATGCAAATCTAGGAAAATTTATCGAAAATAATTTATCGGAAGTAAATTGACCGAATGCAATTTACCGAAAAACATTTTATTGAAACAGCAATTTATCGAAACACAATTAACCGAATATACAATTTATCAAAACTTAAGTTTTAACGCATTTAGTAAAATACCACTGTAAGCCTGTTAGCGTTACCCAGGAGACACCACCTGAAGGTCGGCTTACTGGTCTCCCCCTTTTTGTTGTAGTTTGTTCTATTTATTTTGTTTTTTTATACTTTAATGGTAGGAAGAAGTTTTCTTTATAAAAAAATTTTTGCCGTCTCAATCTGACTTAAGATTACAAATTTAACCAACTAAAAAAATTAAAAATTTTTGAAGTTAAGAAATAATTAAATTGAAGAGCCTGGATTTGATACCTTAAATGTTTGAATAAAATGTCGACATTAGTTTTTGAATAAGGCTTTTCATTAAAAGTCTTAGTAAATAATGTAGAATATAAAACAGAGTTAAATTAATTCATTCAAAATGCTACACAAAAGAGAAAATTACGTTTAAACTCGGCGAAATTTCGTCGAATAATCTAAAAATTCTCAAAATTGACCAGCAGTTGGGAAAAAATTTCAAATTAAAAATGTTACCATAAACCAAACAAGTTGCTGAACGGAACTATTGCTGACTAAGAATCATATTTTCATGCTTTTAAATGGTTGTAGTGTCAGGAAGTTCAAACTGTGCAGGAACAGGAAGGGATTCAAGTAGCTAAACCGTAACTCAACATACGTTTTCACCTCGTACACTACAATGTGGTAGGACACGAAAATGTGATGGACGTTAAATTAAACCTACAAATGGATAGTGGGAGTAACTGATCAATCAGGGTAAAACATAGTAACAAATATCTTTGTTTATGGCAATGATATGCAAACTATAAGGTACATATCAGTTACCTATTTTTTGCGAAACTTTTTGTATGAATTAAATTTGTTTCAGTTGAAGATTAGTTCTATGACATGAGAACTTTCCAAAAAACTGGCGTGATTGTTGTAAAAGATTTATTTTAATTTCCAATACCTTCAGTACAGCGAAGTGTTGATTTTGTAAAAATTGTCTGTCTGTGTGGGTGGGCATGTATGTACCTATGCCTGCGAGTATGCTGTACGACTCACTTATCGCGGACGAATGGGCCGGTTTTAACGAGCTTCAGATTGTGGCCTTATATCAAAAATTCAACAATAAAATAAGCGTCCAAAAATAAATTTTTTGCAACATTTGTTTTAATTAATTTTTTTTGATCTGAGAACGGAAACTATTAGACTTAAAGGCCAATCCAACACTTTTTTTTGAACTTTCTAACTTCAAAACAGTGGCCGCTACAAATTTTTGAAAATTTAAATATTACTCGCAAACGTGTAGAGATATCGAAATTAAATTTGATATCGTAGTAGCCGTATACAGACACAATGCTACCATGCACGAGAATTTTTGACAATGTGATGTGAAAAATCGTTTCAAAGTTGTTCAAATTATTATGGCATACAATTTAATGGGTGGCCAAACCCGCCAGTATTTCTGTAGTTTTTCTTCTATTTATGCAAAAATCAAAAATGTATGTCTTTTCATCTAATGAACAAAAAACGGTAAAACATTTCTGTTTAAGCTAAATTGCTCACGAACGATAGTAGAATCACTTTGACAACTTAAATTTTAAGTGCAGCAATATTTAACAGAATTAATTATCTCTCTTCCATCTAATTGCTGACTGACAAACCTTGACCTGGGTGGTTGGAGGCCGAGGATATTGGCATATAAGGTTGAGTTTCCCGAAAGACCGGTGTGGCAGCTGGCTTTAGGGTCTTGGGCCCTGGAAAAAAGGTAGCGCTTTGATTGCTCATGCTTACTATCAAATTGTTGACTAAGGCGGATTGCGCATCTGCACAGCCGACGTTGTTTAGGTACCGGTCAATAATATCAGACCGGCTACCAACCTAACTGCGCGGTACGTAGTTGGCCAGTACTGCGTATTGCAAGTAGCCTAAGTCGTAGGGACATTATCGGCTGTTCCGAACAGTCCGACCAGTGATATTATTGAGTGGCACCACGAAGATCAAGTTCGAGTCCGCAATTGAATAGCAGCTCCCGCCTTGGTCACGGCGTAGAACTCGTGGTGACTCGTGCAGGCTAGGATTGTCTTCATGCGGTTCGACGGCTGAGCTGCGTTTCATCTCGGGCACTGATCTGCAAAATTTTGATAATCTCCTATCAACAGTGGGAGATTAGGGTTCGCAACCTTATGTCATGACTGGTAGCTTGCTCTCGTTAAATCGTTGTTAACTTGGGCAAGTGCGCTGATTGACTCAATCGGGCCTAAAGAGGGGGTGGCGGAGTAAAGCTCTTGCTAGGTGCCGCAACGTTAACGAAACAAAGTTTCCTGTAATGGCCTCTTTACAGTAACTCTGACGAAGATTGGTATCTTCCCATCCTTCTGTAGTGCAACAAACAAACGGGTTATATTAGTATGGCGTGTGCCTTTTGCTCTTCGCACAGTAGTGAACGTGCGTGCAGTGTACTCCTTTCAAGGTTACAAGTTTGTACATAAAAAAGTAAAAGTTTTTTAAGTATAAGAATTTCCAAGCGAAGTGCCTTGCCCAATTATTCATTTTATCTGAGATTAAATAAATTTGTCATTTTTTAACATATTATTTAAATAAATAACACCTGATAGATGATGACAATCGTTTATCTTTTTATTAATGGCCAGTTTATAGAGAATTAATCAAGGCAGTTTTTACATATTTATATAAGTATCAGAAAGAGGATAATAAACAACATGTTTTTGAAAAATTTGTTTACCTTTCCAAGTTAAAAGACTTCGCTACCTAAATTTTGAATAGGTTGTAGTAGCAGTTTGAGAAAAGCGGCAGAAAATTATGCTGTAACTGACAGAGAATGTTTACCAGTAGTTTGTTTTGTTCAAGTAGAATAATTACAAAATGTCGTGAAACAAACAAAAGCACAAACAGATCGTGAAGCTTGATGTTTCGTTTACTTGGTTGTTTCACGATATATTGTAATTACTCTAAACGGAAGTTATGTCGTATCATAATTCGTGTTCTCATTTCTACACCTGCGGTTTATTATTCCAGCTTCCAACGAAATATAATAAGAGGGTGGAGTAATTATAAGATTGCTTTAAATGTTAACAGTATCATCACTTAGAAAGGGGATTACCTTGTTGTTATGAAATTCGTCATTCCTTTATTCTTTATTAAGTCAGGGGAAAGTAATTACTTTAGATATATTGTAACAACGAACTGAAAATTATTGCAGACTTACTAAAGACAAATTAACAGCTTCATTCTAGCACAGAAATTTAAAATGTTGGAAATGATTCTTTGAAATAAAAAACAAAAATCAAAACAATTATCATCAGCGGGGTTATCCGGTTCGCAGCTGGTTTCCCACCCCTAAACGCTTATTCTGTTTTCTCAATCACCTAAACTTCGCATTACCATATCGTTGCTTATTTCCGCTCTTCATCAACTACGCGTCCAGTTTCTGTTTCTGGTGCTATCTGTACTCCATAGCAATATTTGTTTTGGAATATCTTTTTCTTGCACTTTCTGAAAATCTTCAAACGATTTTAACTTTCTTTGTTGAATTTTCGTGAGTATTGTTCCATGGTTTAAGTTTATGTCGCTTCATATTTCTCACATAGACTGGCAGAAATATTTGCGCAATATCTCCAGTAATTTTATTTCAGTAGCCGGTAACATAGATTAGTCTCATTTTCTAAGCATCCAACTTTCCGATCTATGAAGAATAAATGCTGGTTGCACGGCGGAGAACTGCGGATGCCGGTCACACGGTATTCAAAGTTAAGCACTGTCCGCTCTGGTCCCCACTCGGATGGGTGACCAATATAGGGGTACATCTGCAACTAACCGTGCTTCGGATGGGCACGTTAATCCGTCGGTCCCGCTTGTCATACTAACATCTTTGGCAATCGTAAACCATTTAGTGGAACTTCTTCCCCTTTCGACGGGTAAGGTCAGCCTCCTGCCCGACATACGTGCAGAGAGGGCTCACAGATGCCGCACTAGTTGCGGGTATTAAACAGGCCATTGGCCTATAACAAGAGGAAGAAGAATAAATTTTTCACTATAGCTTTAGAGCTTTTTAGTGTTGTTTCTAAAATTTTGCTCCTACATTACAAAGTTAACATTTTTAATAATTTAAGTTTGTTGCATTGATAACTATGATGCGATCTAGCACAAAATTTTCTGTTGATTCTGTACTAGTTAGCAGGTGTACAATTTTTCCTCTATACAGCAATTTACTATTTTCATATTTTTTGATGAGTTTTCTCAATATTTAATCTGCATCGTCTTTCTTCTTGTGCACTTAGCATTTCGTCATCCCTAAATCTCGAATCGGTATAGCCATATGGTTGCCCTGCTGCACAGTTTTAGTACTATTTTCATGTATATTTCAGTACAATAGGCAGTAATATTAACTTGATACGCTCACTCACCTTTCTTCGAAAATCGAATTTATAGATTTTCTCAATTGGTATTGTAAAGGCCTGGGTTAATAATTTTTCAAGGCTACAGCGACTACACTTGCTCCCAGGAGGTCCTCGTAGTGAAATAGTTTCTTTTTCTTCGTCTTCTTGTACAGCAGTGCAAGTACAACCCACAGCAGTCAGGCCACAGACCCGTTGTGTGAACCGCTTGTTTAATATTCTTCCTGATAAAGCCGGTGCCAATCGCAAGGGCTGGGACCTTACTTAGAGGAAAGAACCATGTTTCCGCTGGATCAAGAAATCCGAATCCAAAGTGTCTCAGAGTCACAAGTCTGACGCACTGGCACACTATATGAAACAATAATTCTTGATCTTCGTAGCACAGCCTTCAAAGACGATCGTTGACAATACTAATCCTACGCAAGTGTTTCTTGAGGTAACAATAGCCTGTTAAGAGGCTTGTCACGTTCTTAATTTGCTTTCTGTTGTACTTTAGAAACAGTTTGCATACGGACACGAAGCCTTAGTCCTTCTTGAAAAACCAGCTTCGCGAGAATTGGGTTGAGAACCATTTCTTCGTTCTCAGCTTTGCGTTGCAGCAGCAATGTTCCTAGTATTTATTTCGGTTCAAGCGGGTGTTTGCTGTAACCACGTCTGGCCAGTAAGTCTGCTTCTTTCTTTCCCTCGATGTTGCTGTGACTTGCTACTCACAGCAGTTTGGTCGAGTTCTGCGGGCAGAGTCTCGTCAGTGTTAACCACATAGGACTCCAAGAATACATATAAAGTTAACGTGAAAGATCTCAGAGCCTAATAAGCCACCTGGTTGTCTGAACAAATATAAATATGTTTGTAAACCCCTCGTTAACGTTTTCGTACGAACAGGTAGAAATAGCATACACGCCTGAAAAACGGTGAGGTATTGCGCGTGAAAGAAGGAACGTCTTACTCTTAATTTATCGCCATAAGCCACCCTGCGCCGTTCTTAGTCCTTGCGTCTTCTGTATACCAGACAAGGTCCTTAAGAACCAGAAGATTCTAGTTATGGGTGCTCCAGTCTTCTTCAGTAAAACAGTTTTGTATAGTACATAGAAGAAAAATGTAGTTAGCCTACAGTCACTCCTCATACTGAAGATGACATCAGTCTCTGCCAGCTTTGACAAAACTCTGGTACGCGCCAATACTTCTCCTGCAGTTGCCCACTTTCTTCCACAATTTAGGCTGTAGGCTGCCTTCCTAGCTTTGACCCCAATCACTAAGTAAAAGATTACTTCTAGATACTTGATGTTTTCTGAAAACCCTCGGAGAAGCTCCGAAGAGTAGTGGCTTTTTACAGCACATTAATTTTCTTTCTCTCGAAAATAGAACTACTTTGGGATTTTGTGGGATTAACCCACATCCCGTGCGTTGTGCATCCTTTTTCCACGATCCTGAAAGCACTTTGAGTGACCTCGCAGGTTACAGGTAGTCTGCTTATTGCTAGGATTGCTAGTTCATCTGCGGAACCTTGCGTATAGGTTGAAGGTCATCTAAAACAAAAGACCGCATTGTCGGACACGGACACTCTTACGGTATCTTCATTGAGAGTGGCTGTTGTGCAGCGGCTTTCTAGCAAGGATCTCATGCACCGAATAATGATAATTTTGTTTCATGCTCGTTGGCGCCGGCAAATATAGATTTAAAGATTGTGGCATTAAACACGCGTTTTTTGTGATCCAGCCCCATCTCGATCCTAAGAACGATGTTGTGAAGAACCGTTTTAACTTACCTGCTTATTTGCTACGCATCTTGACGAAAGTATAGGGTTGCAATAATCAATGAACCATTTTTTACATACCTGTCATCTACCATCTCTTCTACTTTTAGAAGGAAATAGGTTACATTTATAGGTCAAAGGAATTGGCCAGGTAGTATGTTGTGCGCCTGGAATTAGGTATGAACACCAGTTTTACTAATCTACATGGTACCAACTAGAATCTATCCGGAGAAAAGTTATATTTAAAATATGTGGTACAGCAACCCAATGAGCATGTAGAGCCCCTGTTGAAGAAAACCAGAAAATGTGATTGGGCCCTGGAGTCTTATATGAATGGAATGTGGATGATATATCCCATCTGATCTTTTCGTAAGTCACCACTCTAGGCGACCTTCCAATTCATAGGAGAGATACCGATGCAAAAATCTGTATTTGTGGGACGCCACGTTAAAATTGTTTCAGTGTCTCCTCATCGGTGGTCATTTGGTCACCGGAACAGAACCTTGACGTCTCTAGCCTAGTTGTAAGACTTGTGGAGAGCCCTTTGCCCATTCTAACTACCTCTGGTAAGCCTTTAGCATAGCGCGGTTGACAATTGTTTTTGCATAAGGCGGTGATCGCGATGTTGACAATTGTTTTGTTCTACTTCCCGCGTTTTACAACCGTTGTTATGTAAGTTATTCGACACTTACCTCCATAAAGGTATCTTCCTGCACATCCTAAGAACCTCTCTGAATTCTTTGGGTTTGCGGGCGTGTTTAGAGACGGTGAAAGTTATTCTTCTCATATCTGCATAGACTTTATAACCCTAAGTTTTTGAAACCCTAGCGAAAGCCTTGTCAACGCCCAGCACAAGGCGCACCAAAAGATGTTCATCGTGACGGTTTCGAATCCTCCACAATTTGTTTTAAAGGCTAGAAATATATAAAGCTTAAGTCACTCCAGAATTTTGACCTTGGGTCCGGAGCACTAGGCAGAGATTAACTTCTTCAATTTTGGAAGAGTTTCTTCCTCCAGAAGTACAAATTTTATTGGCCCGTCAACACATATCACAAAAATAACTCCCAGTTTCGACCACCGAAATTCATAAAACCAGTGCAAGAATTGCGGTCGGTACCCCCTGAGGGATATCTCCACCATCGCATCTAGCGCCCGTTGAGTGAAGATTGCCTAAGTGTCAGAGTCTCACCTGGGAATAGTTAAACACTGCGATGGCGACCTCATGGCGCTGTTGGCTGCTTAGCTGTGTGCTAAAAATTTAAGAATTGCCTTTGCCTTCTGGCTGTTTTGTGGGGGCTAGGAAGGGTGCTGCCTTCCAATGGGCCACGTTGATGTAGGATGCTTTTGCAGTGGCACCAGTTGATTCAAGCCATCAGCTTTAGACTTCCTGCATATTTTCTTTGTGGGTGCGCTGCGGTTTTTTCTTTTAACAAGCCCATGCAGCGATATCTTCTTTACCAGCGCGTCGCGCGAGAGCTCTTTCTTGATGTTTAGAAAAAACTCTTATAATAGAGCTCCCTTTAATAGTTGAGAGGAAGAAACAGAGGTCTCTGAAAAAGCTCGCTGTTCCGAAGTTAGGAAAGGTGAGGAGACTCCCGATCAGGAGTTCACCTCAAAGTCTGGCTTATTTGTTGAATGGTCTATATAAGACTCACGAGTAGACCGGTAATAACGGTTGGCCTACACAGTGGCTGTTGTTGTAGCAAGGCCACATACAATGCCGAGGGGTGAAGAAGCGATGCCGTCTTCTACCTCTTTTACATTTGAGTAGTTTCAGTGAGGTTTCTCCTGAGCCCGTTACTTTGCCGTTTGTAGATTTAGATATTGCTGTTTCCGTTTTGTATTTAAAATGATGACCCTTACGTTGAGAGATCAATATCAACACTATTTTTATTTAAATAGACTATCAATTGCTATGTAATATGTAATTTGGGTTGCATTCTCCCAACTTAAGAACCGTTATCTCAAGTGAGTCACCTTGTAGTTCTGAAAGGTATTCCATAAATTCATAACGACTTAATCTACCGTAAATCTGATACTTGTTACAATGAATTGAAGGCCATAAGTATATTAAAAATCAGACATTAGATGTAATTTTCATAGTGCGGAATAAATCGGTGTTTTGTACAACTGCAGTAAATAATTAATGTTGTGAGTTCGCACTACTTATCATCCAAAACGTGTAGTTCATTAAATTAAAATTAGACAAGTGAACATAATTTCATGTCCTGTTTTGCATCTGCACGGTTTCATGTACCGACTGGCTATAATTAATAGTATCTGCTTGTATTCTTGATGGCTACATTAATAATCAACACACTTTTAACCTATTTGCCAAAACAGATTTAGTGACGGATGGTAAATTTTCAGAGAACAAAGTTAATGCATTTTAGGGACTCTACACGCAGATTTTTTTTTACATTTAACTGCTAATTTGTTTTGCTTTTTTAACGTGAAATATTTTGTAAGTATGTAACGCCGTTTACTTTTTATCGTAAATTATAGAAATCAAAATTACATTTTCCTCAAGTTGCGTAATAATTTCTCACAATCACAAATTGAATTTAAGGTGTATGAAATTGATTTTTTATGTCTAGAAATCATCAAATTTTGAAATTTTTATACAGGATGTATCAAATTGCGTGTTAACTATGGGGATCTCGCTTATTTGAAGAGATACGACGGTGGTTAAATTAGAGAAAAGTTGTGGAATTTTATGCCCATTAATAATCTGAAAACAAATTGGAGCTATCTTGCTTAGTTTCTGAAAGAACGGGAAATAACTGAAATTTTGGATTTTTTGTTTTCAGCTATAACTCGCTTATTATTTATATTACCTTTTTTCTAGTTAACGCATTATTAGGACACTTTTTCATGCTGAATCTAATTTTTTAATTAGATTTGGTATAACTGTTACCATTACTCATTTTCGACTATCAACTTTTTCTTTTCTTACAGTCGGCATTTTAAATTTTTTCATGTTTGAATAGAGTTTTTAATTCTGATTTCAACGATGTGTCACACTTTGCATTTTGTTTACGTATTGAGCATTTTATTACAGTAAATAGAAATTTCATAAGAGTGTCATGAAAAGACCACGTCATTTAATTTATTTTGAAAAAATTCTAGTAGGCCATGAACTGATGAAAGTAAAACAAAACACTACTTTTATTTATTTTGGTCTTTAGATACATTAGGTACGCAAAAATTTCAGCAAACTTTGTTTTGAGCGTAGGCAGCAGGTTATGTTGTTTTTTTATAAATGAATGACAAATTTTCTAACGTACACAATTTACTGAAAATTCCACTTGCAGTTTTTATGTTTGCAACTGACATAGCAAATTTCAATAACAGGTTAAATAAATACAACAGATAACACCAGAACTGCACTAATACAAACAATTATTAAATAAATGTTCAAAACATTTTAAACCTTTGTAAAACATGTTCAGAAGCTCGTCTAAAATGAACACTCTAATATGCGTGTTAGTAACTGTGTCATTCATTTGTTTTTGTAAACAATAACTTAACCTGCTCGCTAAGCTCAAAACAAAGTTTCCTGAAATTTTGGCGTACATAATGTATCTAAAGACCAAAGTAAGTAAAAGTAGTGTTTTGTTTTACTTCCATCAATTCATAGCCTACTAGAATATTTTTAAAATAAATTAAATGACGTAGTTTTTCCATGGCACTCCTATGAAATTTTTATTTTCTGTAATTAAATGCTCAAAACGTAAACAAAATGCAGAGTGTGACACATTGTTGAAATCAGAATTAAAAACTCTATTCAAATATGAAAACATTTAAAATACCGACCATAAGAAAAACAAAAAGTTGTCAGTCGAAAATGTGCAATGGTAACAGTTATACCAAATCTGATTAAAAATTTAGATTCAGCATAAAAAAGTGTCCTAATAATGCGTCAACTAGAAACATGTAATATAAATGACAAATGAGTTATAGCCGAAAACAAAAAATCCAAAATTTCAGTTCTTTAAGCAAGAATTTGTTTTCAGATTATTAGTGGGCATAAAATTCCACAACTTTTCTCTAATTTAACCATCGTCGTATCTTTTCAAATAAGCAAGATCCCCATAGTTAACACGCAATTTGATACATCCTGTATATTAAATCCTGCAATCGAATTTATAACATCAAGAATTTAATTATTAACGCCAAATATCTGTTTTATGACAACAAAAAATCATTTCTCAGTGGCTGACAATAGTTCAAGCAACTAATATGATTATATTATTATAAAATAAATATCGAACGAAAAATTATACGTAAACCGAAATTAATTATTTTAAGCGTCAATAAACAGTTTTTGACGTCGGAACATACTGCTACCTAATAGGATCATTATGGTAGTAGTGTGTACTAGAACCATATAGCAATATTGACCGATAGGGGAGCTACCTACCAAAAGAGGTCGCATTAGACACATGCGGTAAGCTATTCTGTTGTTTTGAGGAGCACCCTTGTTGATTAACGAGACATGCTCAAAGTACAGAGCAATTAAAACTGATTGAATGTGCCGCTTGATTGCGTTTTTTCAAAAATTTTGTTAACGGCATTTAATTTTTATACTGCTGAAAATGGAAAACAATTCGCTATTGTATGATTGCAAAAAACTGAAATATTTTTTACATGTTATGCATTTTGGAAATAACTTAAAAGTTTAAATCATTTCAAACTTTTTAAATACGTTGAAACGTTTTGTAACTTCAAAAATTACAAAACTTTAAAAATATTTGAAAATTTTAAAATATTTCGTAACTTTTGAAATAGGAAATTTAGAAAACTTTTAAAGTTCTCAAATGTATTTTAAACCATATTCAACAATATTTTTTATAAATTTTTGGAAAATTTTTTCGAAAAGTTTTGTAACTTGAAAAATTATAAAATTTTGTATCTGAAATTTTAAGTGTTTTTACTGAAAAATTTTGAAATTTATTGACAACCATGAAAATTTTAGCAACTTTTGAAAATTTCTGAACATTTTCCTAAATTTTAGAATAGTTTGAGTTTTCACCAATTATGGAAAATTTTAAAATTTTAAAAGTTTTGAGAATTATATAAAAAATTATAAAATATAAATAAATTACGAGTTGTAATTGTTTTTAAAATTTAAAGATATTTGGTTTTGAGTAATTGCGTTAATTATAAACGATACTTTTGTGTTGAAATCTAAAATTTTCAAATATATTTTTGCCATATTCAACAATATTTATTTAGAAATATTTGCATAATTTCGACTTTAAAATGTTTTAAAATTTTATTGAATTTGAAATAACTTAAGTTTGAATATTTTAAGATTTCTGAATACTTTGAAAACTTGTGTAACGAAAAATTACAAAATTATGTATTGAAATTTTAAATATGTTATTTTAAAAATGTTTTTTAAATTTTGAACATTTTTGAAAACTTTTGTGAATTTTGATAATTTTATAATATTTTGATTTTTTGAAAGTTTTGAAAAATTTTGAATATTTTGAGAAATTAAAAAATTTATAAGTTTTTGAAAAAATTACAAATTGAAAATTTTTTTAAAATTAAAGGAAGATAATAATAAATCAAAAAACTTTTATCTAAAGTATTTCTTTGGAAAAATCAATATTTACGCCACCAGAACCATTATTCCATTCTGATGAACAATCCTGTATACAATTCCAGATATGTGTGTATATGACTCTGTGCAAGATGAAAGTCAAATTTTATATAAAACTTATTTTGTATACAAACAAAAGTTAAGTGAATTTAAAATCTTCTTTTGCGCAATATTTATGGCTTTAAGAAAATCCAGGTTAGTTATAATTCATTTATTAAAATCGCATATAATGTTACGCATCTTTCGACTACATAAAAAATGAAAAACGGGCATCCAACTTTACGTTTCATATGCTAATGTCGCCGCTGAGTTTTAGAGAAATTTTATTACGTGTTGAAATTGATTGCATCGTGACAGAAATATCAACTCGTTATTCGCTTTTATTTGACAGAAACTACCCTTCATCACAATTTTAATACTGACCGCGTAATTTGTAGGATTCGTTCGCCATTTGTTCCAATTAATAACTGTTCTTTTTTAGCGCGGCAGTAGCGTACATGTTTGTCAGGCTTTTCCTGGCTAAAATCAAATAATATCTATTAATACTAACATCAAACGTCTAATTCAAACGCATTATTATTAGGTTTACCTCCGTTAATTAATTGTTGTCATTTGCCGAGTTGGTACCAAATTTGATTAGCTTTCTGAAGCAGCAGTTACAAAGTTATTCTGATTTGTGTTTTGATATGTGCGATAGTTTTCCCTACGGCAACATCTAAATCAGTTACCAACGCAGCGTGCAACTTTGGAGACTACAAAGGAACTAGTTAATTACGTTTGATGGCAAAAAATTAATTGTTGGACTCATATTTTCTGACATTTTTTGTAAAGCAACGTTTATTCATAATGATTATCTGTATATAAAATAGTTAATTACTTTAACAATATCTATTTATTTTAATCTTATACGTATTTCGGCATGTTTACATGCCATTGTCGAAGGTTATATTAGAAAGTAAACAGTTAGTGTTGTTATATAGCAATAGAACTTGGTGACTTGATCTCCGTAATCGTCTGCAGATGACTTGATTTCTTATTCCAAAATGTCCAATACAGGTGAATTTAAGAAATCAATTTGCTCATTCATTAACGGTACAGTTTTTAAATGTTTGTGAATTTTAAAAACTTCTAATATATATAATTTACGTTTATCGTCACAAAAGTGTAAACATTTTACAGTGTTGTTAGATGTCATTGAATGACTGTGTTCTAGTAAGCGTTTAGCGAAGTTGGATATATGTGGGTGTTTGTATTTGTAACAACGTACGTGTTCTTTATACCTAATATCAAAATTTCTAATTGTCTGGCCTATATAAACCGAATTACAATGCGAACAATTTAATTTGTAAATGCCTGAGTTTAGCAAATCGCCTGCTTTGATTTTGCATTAAACAACGTGTTTAAGATATTTCTAGTTGTTTTAAAACTTACTTTATATTTATTTGCTTTGTTTATAATTTTAGCAATATTTTCAGATTTGTCACCAAAATATGGGATCGAAGCATATTTAATTGTATCAGATGAAGTTGGAGTATTCGGATAAACTTTTTGAAAGCTAATTTATAATCTTTTTCTTTAATTAATGCATCAATAAGTTTAGTATTATAACCATTACTATACGCAATTTGTTTAATAATTGAAATTTCTCTATTATAATTAATTTCATCTAAAGGAACCGTCAAAGCTCTATGTAGCAGGGACCTGTATACTGCTTCTATTAAATATGGACTTGAACGAAGTAAAGCTAGAATTTATAATTAAAGTTTATTTATGATTGTACAAGAATTTGTATAAGAAAAATGTCAAAAGTTATGAATGTGTATACCGGTTTTCTTGAACATCCGCAGAAATGAATGTTGTAACTAGAAAATAATAACTACATAAAAGCTTCCCATCCGCTTGAAATAACTGCAACAAAAGAAATCCTTCTAACTCTTGTTTTAGCACGATTATGCATAGCCTTTTTTGCGAGCAGTTAAAACATAAATAACAGACCTCGCGAAAGAACTTTGCACTCGTAATGAACTTTCTTAAATATATAGCGAAAGTTTCAATAATTAATGCGCTAAGACTGTAAATTTTTTGAGATTAATAGGTTTTGTTCCGCGAATTCGCAGCCTTCGTTTTTAGCGAAATTACAATTCCTATTTCGTATTTGCATATCCTTTGAGAGTACCAAACAACCAGGACGCAGAAAATATAGAATCCCTTTTCCATTAATATTCATTAGGGGTTATAAAATAAATGTTTTGAGTAGTACTCGAAAGCAAAACTTTGTCCATTGCCCTGTTAAACGTAATCGAATAGACAAAAATCAGAAAAGTTTCCTCAATCTGTAATTAGTAAGTGTAAAACTTTTTGGTATTTGAAGAATGTGATCTATTTTGTTCATTAATGCAAGCTACAAAGGTAGTTTGAGAAAATAATAATATGCGAAAATTGATGCAAATCACCTGGTGGTCACGAATTTGTTCGAACTGATTAATTCACGCGCAGTAAGTTTACCATATTGGAAAATTATATTGAATGTAAATTAAACTGTATAATTGGATTAAATCTGTAAAATTCGTTGTGAAACCTTTATTTTGTTGTTATCCATAATAGCGTAGTTAAATAAAAAACAGATTTATTTTACAAAAAAACATAACCAATACGCTTAACAGTAGCGGTCCGCCGTATAAGGCAGAGTAGGCAGTCCTACCCATAATTTTTCAAATAAATAATCAAATTCTAAATTTTAATTAAAAAAGCTACTTTTACATACAGTTCTTATTTTTACATTTTAACACCACTGCGTAACATTAAAAATTGAGCGCTAAATAAAAAATAGGATTAAGTGTATCAACCAGCATGTAATCAAATTTTACTTAATTAAAGCAACAATAGTTCTGAACAAAGCAACCACAAATAAGCGTTGTCTTTACACATCGTTTTGCATACGCAAGGCCGAGCTTATCGGGCCGAATGATTCCACTACGACACAATCAACCAATCTATTATTCTTAATACGTTTGCATGCACATTGATAAAATAATGCAATGATCAGATGCAAAGAAATGGTAGAGATTTCAAAACGAATTAAGCAACGCAAAAGCACGCCCTCTGTAGGTTTATTGAAAAATACAAAAATATTATTTTGTATCACGATTCTGGCCTTATTTCAAATTCAGCTTTATTACAATTTAACGCAAGAGAGAAACTGAGGCACACATCAATTATAAATACAACAACCTACAATTAAAATTGATATCATCAGGCGTAAGTTACTTATCTGCTTCGTTGTGTTTTTCCACTTCGGCGTAGTGTTTGTTTCTTACGTTTTAGTTCACTGAAGATGGCGGCTTAGCGGCCGAAATTAATAAATAACCAACTCGCACAATTGAAAACAACATTTAAAAAAACACTGTAATTCAAAGCTCTCATATAAACGTTTCTAACACTCGTACTGCAATTTAATACAATTCACCTGCCGCGTCTGTCTCTGGTTCTGATTCCCCGGAGGACTGCACGCAGCAGTTATCTATCAGTCAGTCGCTGCATTTCTAGATAATGCACACCGTGGATCACCATAACCGTAACTTCTAGAACGTTCTTTCGAATTCTAAGACAACCGGGACATTTTCATCACTTTAAAAGTGATATTCGTGACGATATGAAAACCGATAATGTTGGCAACCGAAGCTCATTTTTTAAATACACTTATTTTTCAGACGTTAGCTTGATCTTTCGTTCCGTCGATTGTCGGCGAGCCACTCGTTATCGCATCCTGCTCGGACACAAGTACAGTACACTATATCAAAAACCACTATTTTGATAGGCAGAAACCCCTAAACGTGTTTATTCGTCATAACTTCGAGGTTGATTTTTTAGAAGAATACAAACAATACCTTCCTCTCAGATACCAAATTTACAGTTCTTGGTTTAAATTCTGTTAAAATAAATGTCACATTAATATTAATATGTTTCCGAGAACGTTTTCAGAAACTGTACAGTTAGCATTTCTACATTTTTTTTTTTACTTTAAGGATAACTTTAAAATTTACGTGATATATTCTGTAGCAGCTGAACCTGCGGCCTTTGCCGCGCGTTAAATGATACCAATTTAATAACTTCTGCCATTATTAAGGTTTGCCAATAAAGGATTGATGTTGCCGCGAAAAAAAATGAGCAACACACTTTGCCTGAATTTTCCTAAACTTTAGAAATATTTACAAATCATGTTTTTAAGAGAATTTAAGTGTTAACTATAAACCGTCTATGAAAGGTCTAATTCGTCCCCCACAAAAATTAGTCCGAGAGGGAAAATGCATTCCCTTAAATAATCTAAGTTGCAGGCTTCCGCGGCCGTTGTTAATAACATCTAGGCTTTCGGGTTGGAGCCGCGTCATCGGTGCATGAACTGCCGACGTTTCGTCCTCGGTTGCACGGGACATCTTCAGGGCTGTGGTCACTTTGGGATCTGGAACACAACTGGCGAGACCGGTGCAGGCACCGGGTTTATAAGGGACGGGTGGGTAACAAGGTGTGACTGCTGGGTCTGTGATTAGCTGTCGGGCCGTTGAGCGGTTGCAGGACGGGGCTTGGGTTTAGTCGGAAATAGTAGTTTGTAGACATTGTGGAGGGGATAGCTTTGGTCATTGACACAATAACTTCCGAACAAGCACAGACTACTCACGTACTAACTACGAAAACCGACTTAAAGAAATACGATTTACTTTCTTCTAAGCAAATTTCCAAACCACAAGCTATGACTCACACTGTTATCAACCACTCCAAACACGTACTGAACCAAGACGAAATTTCCATTCTTTCCAAAGGTCCCAATTTCGCATTAGCACCAAACCAAATTCTTGTAGAGGAAATTGTGTGCGGTGTTGAAGCTTCTATTTCTAAATTACCTGCTCTTATAGCAGATCCCATACGTTTCGAAACCTTTAAAATTCTTAACTCTTCTAAACCACTCAAATCCAACTACACCAAGTCCGAATCGCAAGCCCTTAAAAACTTCAAAGCCAATCCTGATATTATCATATTAACAGCGGACAAGGGCAACGCTATCGTTGTGCTTGACCGTGAGGAGTATGATAATAAAATCCTTTCACTACTCGACGATGACGCTTACCGCACATTATCCTCCAATCCAACATCCCGCATCGAAAAATTAACATCTGTTCTTATAAAATCCTCTTCAATTCCAAAAGAAATTCAAAAAACCTTAATTCCCAGACATTCTCAGACACCAAGACTGTACGGACTTCCTAAACTCCACAAACCTAATATTTACGTCCCATTGTTAGTGCTATCAACTGCCCCACTTATAAACTTTCGAAATACCTTTCCAAAATTCTAAAACCTTATGTTGGCAAAACTGATTCTTTCATCCTAAATTACAAACCATTTTGTTCAACGACTTCAAAACTTGTCAATAAACCTGAGGATATCTTAGTCAGTTTTGATGTCGAATCCCTGTTCACTAAGGTTCCTATCCCTGATTCCATTTCCTTAATCCAGGACATATTTTCTTTACACAACCAACCCACTGACTTGTCCCTCCTAGTAGAAAATTGCCTATCATCCACCTACTTTCTATTCCGTGGACAGTATTACGAACAAGTGTCGGGTGCTGCCATGGGTTCCCCACTGTCTCCTGTCGTTGCTAACATTTTTATGGAAGCATTCGAACAGGAAGCCCTAGACTCCGCACCTTTAAAACCTAAATGTTGGTTCAGATACGTCGATGATACCTTCGTTATCTGGCCTCATGAACGGGATTCCCTTTCCGACTTTCTGTCTCACCTAAATTCCCAACATGCTAGCATCCATTCTACTATGGAGATTGAATCCAATGACAACCTTCCTTTCCTCGACGTCCTAGTGAGTCGTCGCCCTGACGGCAAACTAGGACATTCCGTGTACCGCAAACCTACACACACGAACTGCTACCTAAACGCACATTCCCATCATCATCCCGCCCAGAAACGTTCTGTCATCAATTCCTTAGTTAACCGAGCCTTTGCCATTTTTGAACCATCCTACCTGAAAGACGAACTCAATCACATTACGACTGTCCTTTCCCAAAACAGCTACAACAAACGAGACATCCAACGCGCTATTACTCAAAAGGCCCAACCCGCAAAAACACAGAACGTACCAATACTCTTACACCACCTACCTCTATAGCATTTCTACCTTACATACACAAAACCACCGACCGCATCAGCAGACTACTTAAACAACAAAACATAAAAACCGTTTTTACACCCTTTCAAAAACTTTCCAATTTCCTTCCTCCGACCAAAGACAAGTTACCTACCCTCCAATCCTGCGGTGTGTATAGTGTACCTTGCTCCTGTGGGAAAACCTACATCGGTGAGACGAAGAGGCCGATCAGCGTTCGAGTTTCTGAACACGAGCGCTGCACTCGACTGAAACATATCGCAGAACATAAACTCGATACAGGCCATAACATTCAATTTGACAAGACCAAAATCCTAGCCCGTTCTTCCACCTACCTCAACCGTGTGATCCGTGAATCCATAGAAATACACAAAACTCCTAACAATATTAACCGAGACCACAATGCCTACAAACTACTATTTCCGACTAAACCCAAGCCCCGCCCTGCAACCGCTCAGCCGCTACAGCCCGACAGCTAATCACAGACCCAGCAGTCACACCTTGTTACCCACCCGTCCCTTATAAACCCGGTGCCTGCACCGGTCTCGCCAATTGTGTTCTAGATCCCAAAGTGACCACAGCCCTGAAGATGTCCCGTGCAAATATTGATGAACTTAAAAATTATGTTGCGACTCTTATTCTACATTCAATCATGAGCAATTTAGCGCAAACAGAAATTTTTCATTATCCCCCATTTATCAAACAGAAGTGCGTGAATTTTAGATCTTCAGAAATTCATAGAATGCGCCACAGAGAAATGAGCGGAGTGGGGCACTAACTAAATTACAGCTTATTCTTAGCTTTATTATTATATAGCGGCATATTTTTGGCTTTAATTTGTACAATTTTGCAGCAACGACTTTTGTTGTCACATAACCTTCCATTTAATTGACTTTCTGACCATCCGCAAAACTGAAATTAGTAAACTTGATACTATTATAACTACACTAAAACGCTCATTACAAATACATTTCACATTCTCTATCATCGTATGTAAATTTAAAAACAAAAGTTGAAATTCGTTGAGATTATGGTTCCTGTAGAAATGCGTAGAAATAATAGTTATTTAAGTATCAAGGAATGTAAGGACGTAAGAACATCCGAGGTAGGCGAATACGAGCTGAAGCGGAGCCGAAGCTTGTCGCCTGCCGAGGATGTTATTAGTCGATACGTTCCGTGTTACTTATTAAATTTTTCACGCTACCGGCAATGTAAGTAGGCCTACAGGTAGAAATTTAATCATATTTTTAAAAGTTCGTTTTGACAGCTGTCATCGGAATTATTTTTTAGAAGCCCCATTATTCTAAGTTGTCTGTGCTTGTTACCATATCAACGAACAGTTAAAATCAACATTATTTTCCTAGGGATGTAAGTGACACTATTAAGTTCCGTCGTCAAGGGTAACTAGTACACGAATGTTATCAGCCATTTACGATCCCTGTAGCTATGGATGTAAGGCCTACTTACAGTGCCGGTAGCGTGAAAATGTACATTACGCTACAGCATGAAACAGCATTCATATAAGCAGAATAGCCAACCCTACCAAATTCTATTTTGATGCAGTAGGTATACGGTGCATACGTCCCGTTTCTACAACTTTTCTTGCAGCAATTTATTGCTGCAATCTGTACAGTTTACAGCAACGACTTTGGTTGTCACATAACCTTCCATTTAACTGACTTTCTGTCGATCAGACAAACTGAAATTAATATTAATACTATCATTACAGATACATTTTACAAGCTCTCTATCATCCTATACAAATTTAAAAACAAACGTTGAAATTTGTTGAGGTTATGTAACGCAGCGTTTCTGTATAACCTATCGATTGACTTTGATTACAAATATAGACTGTTGGCAAATAATTATTATTTATTGTTTTTCTAACACTTTCTTAGACCCTGTTGTTTTGAACAACTTACATTTTTAGTACATGCTGCGAAATGCAACGAAAGTTTCTTTGTCGATGGCTGAGTACCAACAATCGTACAAAAAATCTTCCCCAATTTTGTAAATACTTCCAAATAAATCATTTTCATTGGTCCATGGATTATGATCTATCAGAATACAGTAAGCCGTGTGTCAAGCACTTTAAAACTGTTACAGAGTTATTTTCAAAAAAAATGTGGAATTTAAATTGTTAGCACTCGGCCATCCATAAATCGAAATCAGTGACGTAATCAAAGAAAAAGATGCGTCTATACGGATTATGGGCGTTTTACGGTAAAAGATGAGTGTGAACAATGTCGATCGTGTTCTGCTTTATTTAATAGGTATGATTTGATATTTCCTATTTATTCTGAAATTTTTATATCGTTTATTTGACATTTGTCCTAAGATATTGCGTAAAATTGTAATAATATGCCCAGAAATAATATTACTACAACCTTTCCAAGATTCAAAATGTATTTGAAAAATTAAAAACTAGAAAATTTTTAATATTAACTTGGATGATTCGTTTTCGTTAATATGCTTTAGTAAATTTTCGACCTAAAAATCCTCTGTTGTAGTGTTCCAGGAACGCCAGGAATTTCCCACTTTTCTGTGAAAATATTATGAAACGCTGGCGTCACCAAAATGTCACGCGCCAAACGTTTGCTCTATTTCTGGTTAAAAAAATGTGAGAAATACCTGCTGAATGTCACTTTCTTTTTGTAATAATTTATAGAACGTTGTATTTATAATATTTCAAAGTAAATTGCACATCGTTCTGTGAGTATTCTTTAAAACTGGCTGAAATTGAAAATTTAATGGAAATATTCCAGATGGATTCGTTATCTTCCGTATTAACCAGAGCTTGCAAGTTTTAAGTGCATAATTATAAATCTTATGCTACCTAGTTCGTTTAAGTGCCTTTAAACGTGTCCCTGCATATTTCAGGATGTTAATGGGTGTTCTATACCTGCTGTAAGCATTTTAATGCATATCTGTATACAAAAGAACTTGTAAAACATTTTCTACCAGTAGCACATTTATAATTAATTGTAAGTATTTCAATCTGCTGAACATATTTAATTAATATCTGACAACAACAAATTTCCATTTCGTCTCATTAAAAATTTTAAACACAAACGTGCATTTGAAAATTTCACAGAAATAAATTTAAATGACTTCAACGAAAGCTTAATCCAAGCATCGACTAACCTCATTTTACATTCTCGTACAGTGAACAGGTATCTTTTACCATTAACGTAAGTAATTATATACAATTGCATTTTGTTTGAAAGTGATCCAAATGTAAAAGCGGCCTCAGGTCAGTCTCCCTTTTGTGTTGAACCAAAAATTTAATTAGTCCCTTTGAACAGGAATTTCAATTAAGTATAACTTTTCTATTACGACGATAATCTTCTGCCCTATTCTGCTTTTGATTAGGCCAAGCCTTACTAACAAATCCAATGAACTAAACACATTTATTCACATTTTTAATATACAGAGTGGCTAGGAAAACCCCGGCCACTTTCCTTGCGGCGGTCAAGAGATGGCGCTTTAGTAAAGAAAAATTAAATTAAAATACTGGAACAACGCAAAATCCAAGACGTTTTGGTTGTTTTGATTAAATATGGGGCGTTTTTAATAACTAAAACGTCTTAAATTCTGCGTTGTTGCCAGTATTTTAATTTAATTTTTCTTTACTAAAACGCCATTTCTTGACCGCCGCAAGAAAAGTGGCCGGGGTTTTCCTAGCCACTCTGTATAGCTTTAAAGAGTTGCTGAAATTACAATACTTACTTATACTCTATGACAGAAAATGTTACTGCCACTTGGATACAATTTTCAAAAAGTGTAAATCAGTTATGAGACAGCTTACAAAACTTTACAATGAAGAACCTTGACGTATTCGATATGATCCACTAATTCTATGCCCTCGACCATGTTGAACTCGCATTCTACCATGTCTAAATAAATATTCTTTTAATACAAAAATATCAACAAAAAGCAGGTCTGTCTGTCTTCCACGTCGCTAACCAACGGCAACAATATTTATTATTTGCAAATAATAAACTTGCTAAGCAACGGCAACCTCCGTTTTGAAAATATTAAAAATTGTAAAAGTTTGTTTGTATTGACCAAGACGCATGGATAGATATTTGACATACATAACAAAGCAACGGCGACTTCAGTCGTTTGCTACAGTAATTGCATTAACAGTTTGAAGTTTTATATGTGAGCACTACTGGTGTAGCTTAGTAAATTGCTACTAATATTTGCTAAAAGAAGTGCATCAGGGGTAGGGTTCATATGAGGGGTGGAGGGCGTGCAATATTTTCTTTTTAATAATTGCGATCTTAAAAAAAACTTATTTTTCCTACGAAAATACGCAAAACATGTACTCTTGTTGAAAGTCACTAAGTCTAACAGTTTTCGATATAAAACAATGTTTTTGTAAAATCAAGTGTTTTCTCAAGATGCCTAAATAGTTTCTACAAACTTTAAGAACAAGTTCCACATATGAAAACGGTAAAAAAGTTTTATTAAACGTGTTTGTCCGGTAACGCTTTGTTACAGAGGTACTGCCTCCGGAGGTCAGAAATTTCAACAATCTACACTATTGCCTCTTCAAAACGGTGTAATTCCGTAAGGAAGCGTTTCCATACCTGTAATTTTAAAAACTTGTATTGTTTTGGTGTGCAGAAATTATCCTCAAATATTGTGACATGTCAAAAAAGCACGCCGTTCTTCATGGTAACTTGATTTTTAACTTTTAACAGGAGCACTTTTTTTGTGATTTTTTGTATGGAGAATATGATTTACTAGATATAAACATCAAAAGTTGTACATATCGAAAATATTGAAAAGAAAATATTAAATAACCTCTCCCCGTCCCCCTTCTAATGAGAAAGCTCTGGCGCACTTATTCAAACAAAAGTTAGCAAAAATACTATGTTAAATCTGTAAATGCTCAGGTTTAAAATTTAAAAATTTTAGTGCAACCACTGCTGAAGCTATCGCAAAAAGTGATAAGACTTCTTTTTTTAGAGGGCTGTGTAACTCCATAAGGCAGCATTGCCGGACTTTATGTTCATATAAACTTTTCTTCAAAAAATAATCCAAGAAATCACCTCCTTGAATTTCTGCACGTACTTAAAAAACACTCTGTATAAGCGACATGTTTTCGACAGAGCGTCAGTTGGATTTCACACGCGAAAAACCTTTTGGCCTAACGAAATCCCTTACCCCTTCTCGTTTCCAGTTTGACCCAACAAACTCAACGCCCAAGCACTAAATAAGGTGCCGGACCATTCTAGACAGACCCTCACGCGCCCGCTACCCCCCCCCCCTACTAGGAACTAAAAATTTAGTTCCGTCTTCAGGAACAACAAACAACCGTGTCCGCTGAGTATAGACGTAAAATGCGCCTACAAGAGCGAAGAACCAAACTCAGTTTGGGTACGTGAGACCGGACCAACCAAGGAATCTGCTCCCAACAGATCGGAAATCACCGTCCCTCAGCAAACATCGGTACAACGGCTAATCAACTATGTAGACGCCAAGGGTACGGCGTCACCAGCAGAGCCGTCCAGTCTTCAGGTGGAAGCCTACCCTAGATTTACATTCCGAGCCCCAGGAATGTTAGGACTGCTTTACTCAGTGGTTCCTTTGGCCTGTTGCGCGTACCCTGGATGGCATACCACGAACGCAGCTAAAGACAACCATTGCCTACCAACCAGCGCTCTGAAACGTAGGTCGATAAATATTCCGTTAAACTCCGTGATAAGTAATAAACTAATGTGTTTACTAATTGTTGTTGTTCGCTACTTCTGGGTTTAAAAGAGACTGTTCCTACTTAGATGAATATTTAATTTTAATGTTGTTAATCTGTGAAATAAAAATACATTCATACCTTGAAAAGTGTTAGTATATTTTTTACAACTGCAGCTTATTTAAGAGTGACTGATTATGTATTTTAAGTCTTTGTAAATAGAATGGAAAAGAAAACAAAAGAAATAATGCTGCATCCCATTAGAAAATGCAAATTCTGTTGTAAGATGTAACAGTAGAATCCCTTTTTTTGTCGATAACTTTGTCAGCAGTAAAATCGAATTCAAAAATTAGGCACTACACGACACCATCCATCCATCCATTTGGTTCAGTGTGTCTATTCATTTGTGTTTGATCAAGTGCACCAAATGTGTTTCATATTGGAGGGTAGCGTAATGTCTTTTTTCCCACGACCCCCCACAAAAGCGTCCATATTCATTTAATGTAGTAGGTACGAAAGTTAAAGATTTCATACGTGTGCGTTATTTACCGAACACACAAATATTTTAGGAAAATAAAAGGCGAAGCACTATAAAGTATCGCGATTGGCCGGAGTGCCGTAGAGGTATCTGGCAAGTTGCTCGCTATTGACCGCGCTAGGCGTCTGTAACGAAAATTTAAATGTCAAGTGTATATTTTATTGACAACAGTTACCCTACACATTACACATTATTTCTGATTATAGTTTGAACAATCTCAATTTAAAAATTCGAAATTGACTCAAGTAGCGATGATTTTATGGAATCTACTCCAGCGAGTGTCGTCGAAGCAGCAAAAACAGTTCGTTAGATCTATTACCCAAAAAATTGCAACAAGGAACGAATTTTTTTTTGTTGGGTCGTGGGAAAAGTATTGTACATAACTCGCTGGAAAGTGACAAACACACTCGGCCTGCGGTCTCGTGCTTCAACATTCCCACTTGTGTTAAGCGGCACTTTCCATGCTCGTTATGTAATATACTATTTCTAAATAATTTCAATCCTTACACATTTATATTACCTGAAAATGCTCGTTCTTTTTCATACAGAATTGCACAAACAGTACTTGCTGTAAATCGATGAATTCAACGGTTTTGAAGATAAATCAATTTCTGTAAAAAAACGAGTTGGAATGAAGGGCTTAATGTCAAAATGCTCACATAATTTGAACGAACATTTGTACAGATATTTTAGGCTCAACCTGTATATTTGTTAATCTTCTTTTACTTAAATTAATTTACCACAATACTACAAAAAATTTGCGAAAAATAAATAATTAAGCACTGTGAGAATATAATTAGTTGCACAGTAGAATCAATAGTTAGAAGTCTACAGACTTGGCATGGCATATAAATTATTGACGAATCAGCAAAACCAAATTAGAAAATTGTTGTAAAATTAAATATATTCGATATATAAAAATTATTCCTCTAGCGCTTTGAGGATTAATTTTAATATGTCCAAAACTTACAATTTTTTAACAATAGTAAAATAAAGTTTTACTAATTCGTCATTACTTTAGTTGCGAACTCTAAATTTCTAATTTTATCATATACGCCAACGCGTAATCAGAATTAAAGTGCAGCATTAATTGCAAAATTCCCGTTACAGCACGTCACATCCACTGATGTTAATATAAGGCACATTAGAGTACAATTACCTTCTAAATTGCTCAATATTGTACGCGGAAAGCTTTTCAATGGCTCTCCATTAAAACATACTGCAGTAAAGTGTACTTGTACAGAGCTCTAGCACATACATGCACTGGTATAGCTCAACGGGTCAGTTGGAATTCAGTAAATTCTAATCAAATTTAGAATTGAATGCGCAAACATTCTTGAAATCAAATACTATTGGTTTTTGTGTTAATTAAAATCGGAATTGAAAATGTAAATACTATTCAAAAATGGAAAAAAGAATTATTAACTTTTGTTTTATATTTGTTGGAACATTTTTAACCCTTTTTACGTTCTTCGCTATATGGAGCATAGCAGGGTAATGTGGTGGTTTTCAAGATCGTGAAATAAATACTATCTTCCATCAAAGTTTAATCGCTTTAAGCTTACTTGCCAATATATGAGCCTAACAGAAAGGTGTATTAATGGCAAGCATTCTGGGTGTTGCTCCGTGTGTGTATACACTTTACAGTACAGCCCAGACGCTTTAACACAGAAAATCCAAATTAGGCTTCTTTGCGAGCAGCGCTAACTTTAGTTCGTGAAGGCCGAGGTGCGGTGGTCATGCGACGGAAGCATAGGTCTTTATGCGACTTTTTGCTTTGTATGTAGTAAATTTTTTTTTATTTGTAGATTTTAACATATACATGCAGCGAAGCAAATTACCAATACAGTCTTTGAGAAATAATTTAAAGAAAAAAATCGATATGATGTGACTATGATTTTGAATATCAACCCCCTTAAATATTGCTGCACCTAAAGTAAAATTGTGAATCTTATTCTACTATCACTCATTTAGCTTAAACAGAAATGTTTTATAAAATTTGGTTTAAACAATTAACGCTACTAATAAACATGTTTAGCTTCAGCTTCCGGTTACGAATTTGTTTTGAAAGCTTATTTAGTCGATGAATTTTTGATATACCCCTGTATCCGTTCGAGTAATGATAGCCAAAAAATAAAATTAAATGAATAAAATAAAATGGTTAAGGGAGCGACCCAAAATTACTGTCTATTTTCGTAAGTTACGTCACCATTCGTAGACTAATCAAAATTTTAATAATTTTCTGTGTACAATTTGTTTTAGTATCACTTGTATATGAATTGTTTGTTATTAAAAGAATTTATATGAATTTATATGAAATTGTTTTATATTTTATCTACTCGCCTCATGAATAGCAGTAAAAACGTAAAGATAAATAAATGAAATAAAATTGGTATGGAAAGGGCGGGTCTTCAATCGGTGCCTCTTTTAGGTTTTGTAAAGCTGCGCCACTGTTCGTACAGCAATATTAACTTGTAACCAATAATGCTTCCTAAAAATGTTTATTTTCTCCGTGTTGAAACATGTCAGAGATTTATACGTATCTATAAAAAAATAATTCTAACAACCCAGCAGAATAGTAATAAACAGACTCGCTTAATTCATTTTACTATTATGAAATATTAGCGTTCTACACAGCACAAGTTATAAAAGTTAACGTATATTCTAGTTAGAGTACTTGCGCAATTATTTATTCTGCTGATTGTTATTATAAAATGAATATGGAATATACTTACACCGCAATTTAATAAAATATCGGCGTACTTTGTCCGCGATTGGGCCAGCAGCGTACGTTAGTTGAAGCAGCGGCATCAGCTACGGGTTCTATTTGTTTACTAAAATTGCACATTGACCATTCTTATAGGAGTTATAAATAGTTATAAATGCTGTCCCTATGAAAGTGTTTTCGTAATGAATGTAATATACATATACAGATTCCTGTACGTTTATTTTAGTCGCAAATGAATGTTTCCTACGTTTGCCCAACAGTCGGCTAATCACGCCTTGTAAATCTAATGTCTAATTAATATCTGTAACTGTTGTGGTCTAGCAGGCATTAACACATACAAATATGCGCTGTATGTAAACCTGTTTTGTTGCTGCGGAGGCCTGGCGGCCGTAAAAGCTGAGACGTGTGGAAGGGATGCGAATTTAATATACAGATAACAAACTATAGTTTCATTGGTCATTGTTGCGAATTTTACAAATTTGAATTGAGAAATAGTTAAAATTTCTTTTTAAAATGTCGGTTCTTAAAAGACTTAATAACAAAAAGGCTGTGGTTAGCTCCTCGAACATCGGGGTTATAATGCCTTTGTTATATCTCTGAGAGTTGCAAAGTGTCATTGGGCCGACCAAGTGCACAATAATATCTTGGAACCATGCAGGCGCATTAAAATCTTTAAATAACACAACCAATAGCATTCTAACATGTAAACAATAAAAACTAATTAATAAAAATCAGGAACGTGCACCAAAACATAATATAAAACCGGAAAAAACTGCAAAATGTATTACACTGTAATTGAAACGAAAACCAAAATTAGCAATGTTTTAAACCGCCCGCGCCCGCGCCGGTCTAATTATTTTCACACATTTATTTCAGCAATTAACAATTGTGTTTGGCGTATTAACCTTTTTGGTTGGCCAATAAGCTTCTAGCCATAAACCTTAAATAGTGGGCCAAAATTTGGTATAAACTTATCTGGAGCGAGTACGTCAGAATCAATAACAGTAACTGTGCTAGTCTGATTTACGCTAAATGCGAATAAAAAAGCAAAATCTTAAACATAAATTATTTACAGATGAAAATAATCTAGATAGTAAATAACCGGTGTATGCTTTATTTTCAAAGTTATTTGCCCTGAAGGGGGGAAGGGGGGATATAAACAGTTACGAATGCAATTATACAAAGAAGTTAAGTCATTGCTTGATAGAGTACTGGGTATTAGATAAATACGCAGAAAACAAGTTTGGAGAAAACTCAGAAAAAATAGATAACAATAGGTACATGGGGCCTATAGGTCACATTGAAAAACGTTGTAAAATAAATGATTTTCGGAAAATTTACGTTGACTTGAAAATCCCGAAAAACGTACGTATACGTTCCGTTGGTAACGCTCTGTGGCTGTGACGTCACCGAACAGCTGAAATATGGTGCTGAATTTTCCCATTAGTGATGGTTAATATCTTTTTTTATTTACTACTACTTATGCTCTCTGGGATGTTTTTAATGAAATGGCTATTTGAAATTTAATTTTCACAAGAAAATTCTTTTATTTATGTAATCCATGCCCTCCCAAGGCAAGTAACTGCGAATGTTCTAGTGTGGGCGCGGTTCCACCCAAAATAATATTATCCCACGTACACGGGGGAAGATAAATCTGAAAAGGAAATCGGATACAAAACCGCCTGAAAAATCCAACTTTTCTTTTGGTAATCATTAGCTTAATAATAGCGGCCCAAAACAATTTTGTGGACATTTACCTGTGACATTAATGTAACCTTGCTGATCCAGCTGATGCAAGTTTTATATGAAAATACGTTCAGATTTTTTTAAATTCGAAGTTTTAAACTAAATGTTTCTACATTAACATCTATAATGATTTATTCAATATTAAAATATTGTTTTAAGTATTTGTTTCAATCGATAATAATTTATTAACTATTGCAAGAATTAAACTAAATAATTAAAGGCTTATTTTTATTTATAATAATTTATTAACATATGAAGCATTAACTTACATATGTATAATAAACCATTGGAACATCTATACTAAGGCAGTTACAAGTTATCAAAGAAAAAAGCGTGGGGCGAAAAGCATGGGTTCGTCCAGTATTTCTTTAAACTCAGAGAGTTTAATATACAAACTCTCTGTCGTTTGTAACCGTTTGATCTTGACATTTAAATTAAAATGAACTAAATTAAGAATTTTAAACTAGACGTTTGCAAAATAAAAAACAGATCCAACATTTACAGCTGCTCTGCTAAAACCAAAAGAAAAATCACTTAAAAGTTTCCATTCGGAAGATAAATACTAACCGGAACATGTTAATTAGCGCTGCAAAGAAATAGGGATGTAATTACCTCTCGGAAATGAGATCTGACGGATTGTGTCCTAATTCTGATAAGCAATCATTACGGCACAATACTCTTTTCCTTGGTTACTGCACTTTTATGTTTTAAAGACATTCTTCCTTTAACGTAAAAACCGAATATAACGAGTTATTTTAAGTGAAACATTTTAAAATCCTACCTCTTCTAATAATAATTAGTAACCGGCAAGACTGAATTAACTAATAAACAACTTAATATTGCGGTATGATATTTTAAATTGTCTGATTCATGTGTTCGTGGCACGACCTTAATTAACCCACCTAATTGGATTCCGTGTTATACGAGGTGAGCCTCTCGTTTTATATCCTCAATGATATACGTCGAAAGTGAAACCTAATTAAAACTTCTAAAATTGAATCACTCGACTGAAAGTCTCATATTTATTCGTCGTCATCTATCAGTGTCAAGGGTGTGATCGAAACTGTCACGTACCTCGGGATTTAATTTAATACACCTCTTGTATTTTCTTCGCAAATGAAAAATATAGTATATTCTACGAAGCCGCCACCTATCTGCACCCCGAATCGAAAGGGTTGTAAAACGTCACATTTCAAATGAAGATCATTATTTTCCATTGCGAATCCACAGATTAGGGTACCCTCGTCATAGAACCTTAAAAATCCTCCCTTAGATTCTCAAGAGATCCTAGAGAGTGCTGAGACTCATCCCTTATTTATGCTGCGTTTGTTATACGTCGTATAATAGTTTGAAATGTCTCTAGAAACAGCCAACTTCTTTCGTGAAGTAATTTCTAAATTGCCATTTTTTATTAAGGCCAGTCGTAAATTTCGACTACTTCGTCGACTTTTACGATTTCCAGTCAAATTTTCTCATTTAATTAAAAAAGTTTAGTTTTACCTCGCTGCCAACTAGGCTTTGTAACTTTCGGTGTTTACAAACAAAAGCAACTTTGTTGCAGGTATGTATTTCTTTGATTTTTCCCTGCCTCGTAATTATTTTATTTCATTTTAAGACGACTGCGCTGATTTGCTTTTCCAACGCGGGCTGCGCTCCGAACGGAATTCGTATTTAACTAGCTAATATTCTCTTAAACGAGGCACTATTTAATTTTTCATGAGCTCCGACTCACTTAGGACTAATTAGGCAACACTTGAGCTTGACACTAAACATATACCTAAAGCACCTGCCTGAATACCTAAAATTAATTACACTTGGAGGATGTAGAAGCGTGGCATGGAGAGTGAGTGCTTTTAGCATGATGGATAGCCATTTTGAACTTATAATATAATAATTGTACAGTTGAATAATCGTTAACTAAAACTATCATAGCCTCGCAACAAGTCTTCTTCAAACAAAATATTTTTGGATATATAATTTGAACATCATCAAGTACAACGAAAGTTCATCAACACAACAACTTTTGTTCACGATCCGGAACCGGAAGCGGCAGTTAGATATGTTTTTTGGTATCATATTTGTAATAATGTACCGGGTGATCATAAATGAAATGATTCAGAGCAGGCCATGACCGAAGTGTTAAAGTTGGCAATACGTAATAAAAGCCAATTGTCAATGTTGACAGCTGTAAAAATTTTTGGTTAGATACATTAAGTTAAATGCATCTAACCAAAAATTTTTACAGCTGTCAACATTTTACACTTGGCTTTTATTACGTATTGCCAACTTTAACACTTCGGTCATGGCCTGCTCTGAATCATTTTTTTATGATCACCCGGTATGATAGAAGGCACTAATACAAAACAAATGTTTTTTCCGAACACTCTAGCTACAAAACGGCGGCTGCGACGAATTTAGAAAGTGCTTGATCGCCTCAAACAGTGGCGTAGTGGAGGGATCGACAAACACCTTAAAGCGCGGGGGGGAGTCAGAAGGGCTCCAGTTGACGAGTCGCCGAGATCGGGCTAATTGTATTGTTAGGACCTCCACCAGAACCTTTAAAAATATAAACGCAGGGAAGACAGATGTACGACTTGATAATTCGGGTATGTTATAGATTCTATGCAATAATACGACCGGCATGAGGTTATTAGAAACAAAACAAAACAGGCAATCGATAACAAAGCCGGTTGTCCCAAACTGCACATATTTAATTTACGGTGTTAGGTCACAGCAGTAAATCGCATCAATGTTATTACACCAAACTTCAGAATTTTGAAGGGTCTTTACTTAACTTGTTTCATCTACGAGGATCGTTCGAAATATACGTGGCCTGACAAAAAAAACGCAAGTTTTTTGGGCAAAAAATTATTTTATTTTTCGGTATAGTTTCCTGCTCACTCAACGCACTTATTCCAACGATGCTCCAAAGCAGCAATGCCGACTTTGTAGGTCGATAAACACAAGTCCTCAAAATAGCTATTTACAGCAGCGATTACCTCGGAATTGGATGAAAATCTTTTACTTTTTATCGCTGGAAGCCAAATGAGGCAAATGGGGCAAATGAGGCACTAATTCGAATCCTAATTCATGAATTTTGGCCATGGCGACTGCAGACGTGTGTACAGGTGCGTTATGTTGATGGAAAAGCACTTTCTTTTTCGCCAAATGAGGCCGTTTCTCTTTGATTTTGTCGCTCTATTGCTGCAACAAATTGGCATAATACTCGCCATTTATTGTTTTTTCCTTTTCCAAGTAGTTGACGAAGATAATTCCATGTGAATCCCAAAATACAGTTGCCATAACCTTTCCTGCTCAAAAACAAAACCGTTTTTGCCTTTTTCGGTGGCGGAGAACCTTTGTGTGTCTATTGTTTGGACTGCTCCTTGGTTTCGGGAGTGTAATGGTGGACCCAGGTTTTATCGACGGTTATGAAACGGCACAAAAAGTCTTTCGGATTACGGCAGAAACGTGCCAAAAGGTCGCGAGAAACAATCAAACAATTCAGTTTTTGCTCCGGTGTGAGCAAACGCGGCACCCAACGTGCCGAGTACTTTTTCATTTCCAATTCTTCAGTTAAAATTCTGTGCACACTGTCATTTGAGATGCACGTCTCCTATCTTGCGCACTTTTACTCGACGGTCATCCAATACGATACAGAGGACTTTTTCAATCATATCCGAGGTAGTAACCGTTTTTGGGCGTCCACTGCAAGGTTCGTCCTTTCGTGCTCACACGACCACGTTTAAACTCGGCAAAACAGTTTTTAACCATTGAAAACGAAAAAGCGGACTTCAAAAATGTCGAATCCAACTCTGCTGTGATTTCGGTTAGTGTTAAGCCTTTCAAATAAAATTACTTTATTATTGCTCGAAACTCAGTTTTTTCCATTATTTACGAAATCACTCGAGACGATCACTTTGGCGCACTGTCAAACACAAACTAATTGACCGATCGCCCTATACCAGCGCTTCTCAAACTGTGGAGCGCGCCCCCCTAGGGGGGGGCAAAGCTGTACAGGGGGGGGGGGTGTCGAATAAATAATCAAGACAGAATTATTTTTTTTTTACATTTTTATTTCAAATTTAAATCTGCAAACATATAAACACAACGAACGCGTTATACCCAAAATTAAAAGAAAACATATTTGAGGCATAAACTTGATGACTAATGTGTGCCTGCTTTGAAGTACACAGCCTGTCAAGGTTTGGTTTGATATTCGAGATAGACACTCAGAGCTCCTTTTCTGCTGTACCACATCGGCAGCGTTGCCAATATTGCCAAATTGATTTAAATAAGTTTTTGCGTATTGGGTTATTCTGATCTATCTTATATTACGCGGGGGGCGCAGAATTATTCAAGGTAAAAAAAGGGGGCGCGAAATACGAAAGTTTGAGAACCGCTGCCCTATACTGTCATATTTAACCTTAGAAAGGATGGTTTTGAAAAATGGTAATGCAAATTCCGCCAAATTAGCGCCATCTCTGTGTTAGGCCACGTACATTTCGAACAATTCTCGTAAGTGCATGTCAGCTCGGGGTAAGACCCTCAGTCTGTAGGAAATTGTGTACAGTGTTTGATAGTGTTGTGAAAGGAACATGATTTAGTGAATGTTTTGAATAGTTTTTAATTCTTATGTTTTTCTCGTGTAACTACAAAACTGTCTGGTACGGGAATGGGGTTTTATTCAAGCGGGGCTCAAAAACGGAAGCTTCAATAGGTAAAACAGGGAATCGGCTAATAAGAACCATAAAATTACATCAATGTTTAGGTCACTACAAGATTTTGAAAACCAGGAACGTCGAGGGGCAGCGACACATCGATTTACAGAATTTTAATAAAAAAAAATAAATCGTTAATTGGCTTCAAATTATTGATAACTTTACATGTGACTGTTGCAAGTGCGGAAATGATATTTTCGAAATTATAAATTATTAAAACTTATGTCAGAATTTCAATGGCACAGGAACGTTTGTCTGCCTAGTCGCATTAAGCATTCAGCAACAGGCAACGAGGAAACTCGATCTGGATAAAATAATTGACGACTTTGCTAAGGAAAAAATCCCTCGAAGTCGTCGTTTTCAATAATAAAGATAAATATAATTAATTACTTGTAGGAAAAAGGGCTCCGAAAAAATGATCTTGCGGGAAAGCAGACGTGAATTTCCGCTATGTCACTGGCCTCAAAAACAAGTAATCAATTGAAATAGCATAAAATTTTATAATAACCCTGAGAGTCATCTACTACCTACTATAATAATAATTGTGTAAGTATGCTCTAATACGGCCTATTTCTTCCTTGCTCATTATACGAAGTATAGCTATAGATAGAAGGTATTGTGATCGTCATGTAGGATTTGGAGCAAATGCGTTCATTCAGCAAAGTTTACTTCGCTTTGGGCTTACCGGCCGATATACGAGTTATGCCTAAAAGAAAGGTACTTTCATAACAAACATTTTTCACTTAAACACATTGACTAATAAGTATGTTTTAGAATTTAGAGCCTTAGAAGACCGATAAAGCAGATGCTGGGGAGGTGTCTGTGTGTATATGTCTGTCTGTGTGCATCTGTTTACACTTTACAGTCCAGACGCTTCACGCAGAAAACCCAAGTTTGGTTCACTGGTTGACATTCAACTGGGATGAAACCGCAACAAAATGAGATTGGTTTGTCCAAAAAAAGGAAGGGAGGATGCTCTACTTTAAAATAGGCGCGCCCGTGAAAGAACCTTAGATTCGTATTCTATGCACATCGAATAGCCCACTTGCTATCACTAAATTATAAAATGGTTTTACCTAGAAAACACAAAATAGCATGAAAGCAGGCGAATGCATAAAAAAATTGAGAGGAGGTGCTCTACTTTAATATAGACGCGCTCGGAAAAGAACTTTAGATTCGTATTCTACACATGTCGAATAGCCAATCTGCACAAGCCACATTTCGTCCCCCTAACAACTATTTCTTCACCAACGATTTTTTGGCGGAGTTCAAATGCGAAATTTTTTTTTAATATTTTGCAACTTTAAATTCATAGTTTTTGAGGGGTTTTCGGGAATGTTACAAAGGTATAATAGTTTGTAATACACGGGCGGATTCTCGAGAACATATTAAATACGCATAAAAGTTTGTAATTCCAGGCGGACGGTAAAGTTGTTAACTATTAGGTTGAATACAAAATTTAAAGGGTTGGACGGGCTCTCGGAGAAATATTATAAACAAATAAAAAATTGTAATTCACGGGTGGGCGGCATAGTTTAACTTTCGGATTGAATATAAAATTTAAAAACTTGGACGGTCCTCCTAAATTATTACAAAAGAACTTCGTTTTCACAATATTCAAATTTGTAATAAACCCGGAGCGGGAAAGCAAGTAAGCTCTTTGGAGTTCAACTGTAGAATTCTTGAATTTTTGACTACGGAGGGTGTTTTAAAGGGAAACTGGCCTGCAGAGGGAACTATCTCTACTCTTACTAAATCTCGAAGTGCGCGCTCAAACTCAGAATACGATGGGGAAAATCAGGAATAACGAACTGGTTTGTGTTAAAATCTAAAATCGAAATCCACCCAGTCGGTAGTTTTAGAATCCATGTAGTAGCTCTCATCCTTGACCTGAGCTAGGTCTAAGGTGAATCTGATGTGACGGTGATCCAAAAGTAATGGTTCCGTCGGAACATGCCAGTTGTTGGCCAGCGTGGCTCAGCGTGATGCCAATAACTTCTTGCCTTCTTTGTGTAAGAAAGGTGGCCGTATTTCCTAAATTCAGATTTTTTAAATCGGTGAAGTATAGCTACTGTAGCAGACTAACGCCTTTCAAGTGTGGTGCGCGTTGGCATCACATCCAATAATCAAAGGCATGCTTTCATCACTGCAGTGCCGAACCAACTCTTCTAGCTCGGCTGAAAGTGGGGGTGTTGAAAAGTTGTAAGGAGAGACAGATAGAACCGACTACAATGCCACTCTTATCTATCCCCCCTCAGGACTGACCTCAATGGCTATCAGGTTTCTGAAACAGAGGTCCTGCATGAGTTTATCAATAACGTGTTTAGAGACGCTACATATAACTATAAGTAAGCAATTTAGCCTAAGAATTAACTACCACAGCAGGAAAAAATATTAAATTTAATTCTCCATATTGCACAAAATGCAGTAACATATTTTCGTCGTAATACGCCAGTGCTATGTAAAGAGAAAGTGCTTAAACATAGACCATCTCGTTTAACACTAGCTTGGAATAAACATTGCTGGAACTGATTGAATCCTATAACAAATTTTCAGATGTATTAAAACATCAACTATATAAACAAGAAAGGGGATTTAAATTTCCGAGAAACTTACTTTAAATAAAGTGATTTTTTATTCTGCGGCCCGTTAACGATTTCCAACTTCTACAGATGTTTTTTGATAAATTGGAATTCATCTCAAGCATTGGTTTTAAACTTAAGTGATCGTTTCAAAAGCTTGCTCTAAGATAAATCTCGGCAATATTTCCTAAGAATTATTACGAATAAACTGTGATGCTCTCCGAAGCTCAAATTCATTTCAAAACAGTCATTTGATTCAAATTGCAATTTAAATACTTTATAGTATTTAAATATGATGTTCTTAGAATTACAAAAAGAAAGCTATGATCGTCTCCAATGCTCAAGTATGTGACAATTTCAGTTTAGGAAGACTAGACTCTTCGAAATTCAACTAGGAAATTCTCTATTTTTTGTCAGCGGAAACTGTTTATAGGTAAAGAGAAACGGAGACTCCTCCCAACTATTAAAAAAACTTTAAAATGCGCGGTCAGACTCGAAGTTAAATCAGAAAGAGGTGTTGAAGAACGTGTTTTAAAATAATTTAAAAGTTAATAAACTTATAATAAAATTATTATAATAGCACCGTCAACATTGGTTTAATACAACACGAATGAGCAAATAGTAAATGCATAAACCAAACGTTGAAAAAAAAAAGGAAAATTACCGCTCTTAAAAATTGCTGGAACTGATTGAATCCTATCACAATTTTTTAGATGTATTAAAATATCATACATAAAGAAGGGGGGGTTGAATTTGCGAGAAACTAACTTTGAATAGGTTGAGTTTATATTCTAATGCCGGTTATTAAATTCCAACTTCTATAGATTTCTGTTAGGTATATTGGAGTTCATACCAAGCATTGATTCGAAAAATCAGTGATCGTCTCAATAGCTCGATCTAAAATCAATTTGAGATTTTTTGCTGAGAATGAATACGAATGAACTGTGATGTTCTCCAAAGCTTAATTTCAGAACAGGCGGTCGGTGTAAATTACAATTTAATAACTTTAGAGTATTTAATGAAATATTCTGAGAATTGCAACAAACAAGCCATGATCGTATCAAAAGCTCAAGTTTGTGACATATTCAGTTCAGGAAGACTAGTTTCCTATTCGTAGTTCAAGTGGCAATTTCTCCCTATTTTGGCAGCGGAGCGGGTTATATAGATAAAGAGCATAGAAATGGAACTACTCTCAATTATTAAGAAAGTTTTGAAATGCGCGGTAAGACTTAGAGTAAATCGGAAAGAGGTATTAACGTACAAGTTTTGATACAATTTAAAAGTTACTAAACTAACAATAAAATTATTATAAAAGTTTCACAATAAGTTTGTTACAACACCAATGAGGCAGCAGCAGCTTCACGAGCTAAAAATTGGGGGAGAGAAAAAAATTGCCGTATCTAAACATTAAGGTTTGTCTTATTTTACAATCACTTATAAGCAACTTAACTTGAACATATATGTTTTATCGTCCCCGTTTATTAAATAAAAAGGGAACTAAATAAAAAGCGTCAGAGTAGCTCATCCCTAGTTCTATGAACCTAAAAAGTTTAAAAACAAACGTGTCGCTAGTTTATTAGGCAACGTGACTGGACCAATTTTGTACTTTTATACATTGATGTTTTAATAATTTTCGATGACAATTTAACATGAAGTTAAAGTTCACAACTAATTTGTTCGTGCTCTGACTTTATAAAACTATTTAAAATTGTATGCAAACTTTAAATTAGCTTGAGGCTTCGTGCATGTCAAAGGAAACAGTTAAAGATGTAGTATAGCTATCAAATCGAAAAATCTTTATGTCGGTGCTATTAATTTGCAACATTTTATTTGCTGCAGTAGTTACCTCTATCTAGTTAGTGCTAGTAAAGAACATAAAACGTTTAAGTAACTGGAACAGTGAAACATTAACGATAATGTACGTCTGACAAAAGATGCCAAAACTTTTAAGACAAATGGTGTTACGTAATTCAACATACCATACTGTTCTAAAAAACCTTTGTTCTTAAAAACATTAGTTACCGAGTTTAGTGTTTTCAAATTCTGCCTCAACGTTCAAACTACAAGGTTGGGCAAAAGTACGGAACAATGCAAATATCTTTAATACGGCAACCGCGATTTTGACAAAATTTTTTACGTGAAGGTTCTGATATACGGCGGATACAATGATACAATATCAACGGTTTAAAATGACTTCCGGTTTAGCCGGAAATGATATCAACTTTTTTATTTTAAATGGAACACCCTGTATATTTTTTGATAAATCGATAGAACTCTTTTTTGCGGGTTCAGTGATATAAAGTTTTATGTATTTATTTTCAATAATTCTGGAGATATTGAACAATAATGTTACGTAACTGTTATCTAGCAGCTCATGAAAACAAATAAATGTGAGAAGCTTAAACAGTTATGTAATGTTGTCAAATACGCTTGGTTCGTGTTGTGTTGTTTTGATGTTCGATAGATTGAACAGTGTGGTTGCAGTAATCAATTAATTAACCAAATTAATTAAAACTGCTGAATTAAGCATCAGAAATGGTTCAATTAACAAAAAGATTGCAAATTGTTAAATACAGTGCAAATTTCTTGCTGAGTTCTACGACCAAAACCAACCATAATTAAAATTTGAATTTGCCCTCGTTCTGTTAATTGAACCATTTCTGATGTTAAATTCAGCAGTTTTAATTAATTTGGTTATTTAATTAATTACTGCAACCACACTGCTCAAGCTATCAAACATCAAAACAACACAACATGAACCAAGCATATTTGACAACATTACACAACTGTTCAAGCTTCTCACATTTTTTTGTTTTCATGAGCTGCTAGATAAAAATTACGAAACATTATTATTCAACATCTCTAAAATTATTAAAAATAAAGGCATTTCAATCTCAATCTCAATCTCAGAAGCCCTATCTTACAGTCCATTTCTGAACATAGGCTTCTCTCATTTCTCTCCATTTATTTCTATTCTGCGCTTGTCGTGTCCAGTTTAGTCCTGCAGTCAGTTTTAAGTCATCTGTCCAGCGCATTTGTGGTCATCCTCTTGTTCTTTTTCCTAGGTATGGTCGCCAGTGTAGTAATACTTGGGCCATCTTCCATCTTGCTATATGGTTATATGGCCGGCATAATTCCATTTTAGTATGGCTGTCGTCTCGGCTACATCTTTGACCCTTGCAGCATTTCGGATCCATATTGCTATGATATTTGGAGGTGTATGTTTTTACTGGGGTATTGTAGTTCCTGGAAGGCAATTTTTGGGATGCTTGCTACAATTCAATTTGAGATTGGAGGTTTGTGAAGGCTGTAAGGTTTTGATATTCTAACTTTTAAACTCAGGGTTGCGTATTATTGCTGTAATTTCTTGTTATAAATTCTAATAATTTATATTTTTCCTATTTGTGAGGTTTGTTTTTACTGAAAGAAAAGAAAAACACAATCAGCTTGATACGATTTTTATTTATGTTAGTTTTAATTATAATTTAGTTCAGAATTGTTCAAAAGGTTTAATTTATAAGAAGTTTTAGACTTACTTGTTTTGTGCATCGATTAATGTCATTATGGATGTCAGTGTCAATGTCACAAACGTATAAAAGAATACTCATTGTCATGAGATTTATTTGTTTGTTCAAAAAAATGGGAATCAAGAAGAAAGACAAAAGAATGGAAAATTTGTTTAGTTAGTACGACTCGTCTTTGTAAACAAAGACAGAGAATTTTAAATCCTCTGGATGAATAAAGAGGAAAAACGAGTTTAAAAGTAATGTAAAAATGATTGTGAATATAAAAGAAGTAAATACAACTAATTATCAATGAATTGTGAAAAGTCCAGAAGAATAACAAGTATAAAGCGATCCAGAAAGTTTTTGCAGTTGTGATGGTGGTAAAACCAAGTTTAAAATAATATAAAACAGACCAGAGGAAGATTCAAACTAAAGGCGAGTGTTTGTGGTTACTTGAGGAATCTGCAAACTAGTGAAGTAGAAGTTGGACATTCATCGTTTGCTCGAGTGAAGGATATCCCAATAAGGAGACGTTAAGATAAGTGTTCTCTTCTTAAAGGACGATAGTATTTAGTACAATTTATTTGATTTTTCGCAAAATTTCATTAGAAAATTGATTTATTAAATAAAACCTTATTTTTTAGTAACGTTGATATTGTTTTGTGTTTATCCTATCTCAAATTTATTTATTAATTACTTGTCTTACAAGCTAAATAACTACCCTGAGAAAGTTAATAAAGAGTCTCATGAAAAATATAATTTAGAATTGCGTGAATTGCGGGCATTTAGGGAATTGTTTTCTAGTAAGTACATGCACACGCATATCATTGCAATATATTACTCTTTCTGTCCTTCAGTGATATCCCCAACATCTGTCGTTCCATGGATCTCTGTATTGTGACTATTTTATTCATTGACTTTTTTGTTATTGTCCCTGTTTGACATCCGTATGTCAATATCGGGAGAATACACTCGTCAAATAATCGTATTCTAAGTTTTAGAGGGATATTTTTGTTTTTAAGTATTTGTCCCATCTTTCCGAAAGCTACCCACGCTAATCTTCTTTTTCGAAATATTTCGGTCGTCTGGTTTTCTTTACCTAATTTTATTTGATGTCCTAGGTACGTGTAGCTGTCGACGTTTTCGATTTGAGTGTTCTTGAGGGAAATTTGGGGGTCCATCTTGCACATCACCTTCGTTTTGCTCAAGTTCATTTTTAGTCCGATTTTGTTTACTGTTGCATCTAGTTCTTCCAGCATTTCCTGTAATTCTTCTGGACTTTCTGTGATGAGGACTATATCATCGGCAAAACGTAGGTGGTTTAGTCTCTTGCCGTCTACTAGTGTACCCCTATTTTGCCATTGCAGACGTTTAAACGCTTCCTCGAGGGCTAAGTTAAATAGTTTGGGCGATATAGTGTCGTCCCCTTGTCTGATCCCTCGCTAGATATTTATTTCGTTTGTGTCTTCATGTAATTTGATCGTCGATGTTGCTTTCTCATATATATGCTTTATTAGTTGGGTATATCTGTGATCAATTCTTGCATTTTTTAGGCTGTTTATGATTATCCAATGTTCTACGGAATCGAATGCTTTATAGACATCTACGAAAGCAAAGCAAATGTTAAAATGATACTCTGTTGTTTTCTCTGTAAGTATTCTCATAGTAAGGAGGTGGTCACATGTACTGTAATCCTTCCTAAATGCTGCTTGTTCTACAGGCTGATTTTCATCTAGTTTATTTGTAAGCCGGTTAGTTAGTACCTTTGTAAGGAGTTTATAAGTTTGTGACAATAGACTAATCGGCCTGTAGTTTTACAAATTTGTACGATCTCCTTTCTTATATAATAGAATTACAATTGCCTTGTTCCAAGTTTCCGGTATCTTTCCTTCTTTTATGCATTCATTAAACAATTGACATAGTTTTTGGATAATCTCTTCGCCCCCTTTCTTTAACATCTCTATGGTTATATGGTCTTCTCCTGGTGCCTTGTTGTTTTTCATAGCGTTCAGTGCTAATTTCACTTTTTCTTTATTTATATCCGGTATGTCCTCTGATCCCACGTTTGGTACCTTTGTTGTACATGATTTATATTCTGGATCTTTATTTAGTTGAGAAGTGTACATGTCTTTGTAGAAATTTTCCGTAATTTCCTTTTTTTTTTGTCTGTCTCTTGTCTCTTCTCCGTTTTTATCTTTAATTTATGATTTGTAGTTTACCTTCCGATTTTCTCAAACATTTTAAATTTCTGTTCTCTTCGATGGCTTTTTCTATCACTGATTCCTAATATTTTTGTAGATCTTTTCTTATCAATTGTCTTGTTTCTTTAGAAATTTTTCTTATTTTCTTATTTTCTTTCTTTGCCACCTTCTGCGCAGTTTCTTCCAATAAAGTTGTTATATTCTTTGCTAGGTCTTCTAAATTTGGGGTGTTTGTTTTACTTTGGTGTTGTCTTAGATTACGTTGTAGTTCTTCTCTGTATCTTTTCCGTTTTCCTTCAATTTCCTTATGTCTATTTTTATATGTTTTTTCTTTTGTCTTTGTAAGGGTGTTGGGCGGTGTTTTATTTTTATTTCTATTTTAGCTCTTATTATTCTATGGTCGCTAGATATTCTAAATGAATTTGGAACGCTGATATCTTTTACTATATGTTTTTGATCTGATATGATATAGTCTATTTCGTTTTTCGTCTGACCATCCGGACTGACCCACGTCCACCTTCTCTGTTTCTTCTTTTTGAAGAACGAATTCATTGCATATAAGTGTTTTTCGGATAGAAACTTGAGAAGTAATGACCCCCTTTCCTTTCGTTGGTTAAAACTAAATTTACCGATATGTTCCTCTGTTTCGTCTTGTTTTTTCCCCAACTTAGCGTTGAAGTCGCCCATAATAATTAAATAGGTGCTTTTGTTTTTATTTATACTTCTTGATATGTCTTCTAGGGTGATGCAGTTCTCACCTCGTCTTTTTGTTTCACATAGTCCAACTATATCCCATGTGATCTTTTCGAGCTGTTGTTCTAAGTCGTATAGATCTCCTTCCTTCATTAGAGTTTGTACATTTATCGTTGCCATTGTCAGTTTCGTGTTATTTCGACAGCCTGTTCTAGTCCGGTGATTCTTAGCACCCCTCACCTGTTCGCTATTCCGACCGCTGTCTTGGTTGGGAGCTTGCAGGTCGTCGGAGACTTGGGGCCATTTCAAGTGTCTTCTAATCATATGGAGAGTTTGAGGTTTTAGGATTTAAAACGCCACGCTATCCTACTGCGGGTTGGCGAGTTGGTGGGGAGGGATAGGTGTTGTTAATGTTGGGAATGGGTAGGAATAAGGTTTAGGACCTGACTCCCCTCGGTAATAGGAGTTAAGAGAAAGTCAAGGCTCGCGTGGGCAGGGTCGCATCCCTGAAGACCTATTTTCGCCGGGATCGCGAAAAGTGCCTACCCGCTACCATGAAAAGGCATAAAGGCATAAAACCTTATATCACTGAACTCGCAAAAAAGAGTTCTATCGATATATCAAAAAATGTATAGAGGGTTCTACTTAAAATAAAAAAGTTGATATCATTTCCGGCTAAACCGGAACTTCTTTCAAACCGCCGATATTTTCATTGTATCCGCCGTATATCGGAACCTTCATGTAGAAAATTTTGTTAAAATCGCTGTTGCCGTATTAAAGATATTTGCATTGTTCCGTACTTTTGCCCAACCCTGTATAACGAACGAAGTTTTCAATTATTTTTAACACGATCGTTTAATTTTCTCAGATTTGAAAAGAGAGAAAAATAAAAGTGCGGAAATGGATGCGCCACTGTCAAATCTACAAATATTTACCGTTCTCGATCGAAGAAGCTGAATCCCATCTAGCTATGCAGATTACAGAAATGCCGGGCATTAACAATAAAATCCGGAATAGGATATTAAAACGGTTCAAGACACAGCCAAGGTTGTAACTAATCCCTAAGTTAATTCCGACTACAAAATCAATATCTACAGCTCATTTGATTGCGGCGCCACATACCTAAGGTTCTCGCTGAAACCGCCCTTTTGCCTTTCTCCACCATTCAGTTCAGTGAAATAAAACTTTTCCAAGTAATTTGCTCACCTTTTTCCGGTTCAACTACCTCATCAAAGTTAACTAATCCTCAAAGACGTAACTCATATTTTAGATAGTCGCAAGACATTGTTTGATTAAATTCACTTGAATACACGACTCTGTCTGATCAAAAGATTCTAAACTTTTTTTTTTCTTTTAAATGTAAAATTTGACGTTAAAAATTTTTATACGGTAATAGCTAATGCAAGGCAGAAATAATGCATCTGAAGATGTGATAAAAACATCCAAACCAATAGTAGTAAATTAATCAAATTTTAGATAAACTTTTAATTTACTACTAATTGATCAAATAAACTTTTAACAACTTATAAATCCAAAGCACCAACTAGTAAAATATAGCTAATGAAATTATCTCAAACCGGATTTCAGCTATGCGAAGCGAAGCGGAACTTTTAAATTTTAAATGATTTTCCACAACCTATTTCACTTCCCTAATCTAAACAGAACGCGAAGCGCTTTCAGTGTTCTTTTCTCCGGGAAATGAAGATCTATGGGAGGTACCGGAGACGGCGGTCATTTATTTGGGTAGAGGTGGATGCGCTTGCAGGTGGTAATATAACGAACTCAGTCTGACCGATGATCAAAGGATTTAAACCCACGTCCTTTGAATAGTAATCAGGGCTTTATAGTAGGTACACATTATTCTATGTACACGTTATTATGCTATGCAAAACTGTATAAGCATAAGAGAAATAAGAAACAAAAGTGTTTAAAGTTGGAACATTTCACAAGATTGGTACTCAGAAGATGAAAGTATGAATTTAAAAATATTACATACTACATATAAATATGCAAATTTGCTCATCATCTTGCTAAATTCAAATCAGTAAAAACTTCAACAAAATCTGCTTAGAAAAGAGAGAGAAATCGTTGAGATTATGTATAAAAATGTGCATTTTTTTAACAATGGCGTAACAATAAAAAATAAATCGTGTTAACTACTTCTAGACTTTCATTTTTTGAGCAAATAGAAGCGGTTTTCGTTGAGGTTGGAAAGTAAAGTAACAATTATCGGGGATTCCCCGCTTAACTTTATTGCGTTAAATGCCCTCTAGTTTTGCTAATTTAAATAAACATTTACCGACTAGCAAAAAGTTTAAGGGATAGTCACACCCACATTGTTCACCTCAGACCCTTGTCTGTATCTGCTTCTATTAGTTAAACGATTTAAAAGACTTTTATGCTTAGGATTTTCACATATTATCCTGTATACCGCGAATTTCAGAACAACTGTACACCTAAGCGACGCAGTTTTACTTTTTAATCAATTGTATTCCAAATTAAATATTCTCAAAGTAGTCATTGTGTTCCAGGTATTTCTTGTCCAACGTATTTTTGGTACAACGCCAATTTTCCAACATGCAATGTATTAAACATCGTCAACAGTTAAAAAACACAATTTTTCTGAAGTTAACTAATTTGACTTACTTTATTAGAAATTGAGATTCTCTTAATTAAATATAAAAATAATAGTTCACCTTTCTGTACAGAAAACCACTTTTTTATATCTTTTTTGCTACCATATCTTAAAATTTCGAAGAAATGAAATTTAGATCAAATAAACTTGTACTAGCGGAACCCGTGGGCTATGCTTCACGCTTTTTCAGAATAAACAATTAACTACTGATGTTTTTACTGTAGTGGACCTTAGTCCTAGTTTTATGAATTTTATACATATTACTTTATTTCTAAATCTTGTTGCACCTATGTTTAATAGTGTTCTGCTTACTTAAGAGAGGGGCATGCATTTACATTTACGATTTTCAAAAATTCACAGTAGGCCTCACAGAGAAATTAGTGGACTAGGATGCGAAGCAAATAGTAGTCCATCCCTAGCCTCATAAACTTACAAAGTTTACAAAAATCGTATGCCCGGTTTTTGAGCAATAATTTTTTGGTTATGATAAAACTTTTGAAAATATTTTTACTTCTGTATTCCTCTGGGGCTGTCGTAATACCAAAATTAATTCCAATCCGACAACGGGTTTAGAAAAAACGTTAGATTTGTACTGCCGTTATCTATGATATTCTGTTCTTACATTTATGAAACACCGTTTGTAAAAGTGCTACTAAAACACATATCTAACTTTTGTTTCCTGTTCCGGTTCGTAAAATAAAACTTAGTAACTCTACAACTTTTCTTTGTACTTAATCATGTCAAATTTCATTAAAATCGGTCTAATAGTTCCTACTATTTCGGGTTAGACACACGTGCACATACAGACCGTCAATTTTTAAATCCGCTGTTTTGTGTTCTTAGAGGACCAAAACATATATTTCCGTCACAATTTCATATTCGAAAATTTTCGTTATCACAATAGACTTCTGTACTGTAAGGAAAAGTACAATAGCATACGGATTCAGCTAGTTCATATTAAATGGAGCTAGTAATGTACACGCAGCAGTTTTTCAACGCGATCATAACTGTTATGGCTACTTGAGTGATCAATATGTAAGCCGATGGAGTGTGGAATGCGTAGCGTATATTTGTTTATTTTGTAAACGGTGCGTGAGAAGACCGTTGTTGTGGCGGTTCCTTGTCAGTGTTTTAATAATAAAAGTGGCAAAAAAATAGCAACTTTCGTAATAAAATTTGTATGTCTGTTATTGAAAAAAATTATATAAAATATACTGTCTGAGATGCTCATGTCAGCGCTATAAACACACATTTCTGACCCTCTAGAATAATAAATAACCAAATTGCACCGTCAGAAGTGAAACGTAAACTTTAACTAAAAACAATCAAGAAATTGAGTCGTTATGCAAGTGGCCGCATTGTGCTATAGTAATAAATCTTTCCGTGATTTAAGATTTAGTTGTATTATGGTAAGACAGTTACGGATTTACTATATACCATGTGACACAGACTCATGGTACACCCCCCTTTTCTCCTTTGTTTCTCTAGCTATATTTCTGAAATTTGGAACATTAAATATGCTCACTAGACGGCACTTTCTGACATATTTGGAAAAAAATTCAACTTCCGGTTTTTCCGGAAATGACATCAACTTTCGATTTTCAAATGGGACACCCTGTATCTTATTACATTTTTGAAATCTTCGTAATTATCTGAATCCAATGATACCCTATAGTTGATATTTCATTTGTCAGAACACCCATTTTATTTTTCGATCTAGAGAACCATGAACTCCCTAAAATTATTCCAAATAATTAAAATAATGCTACACTATCGCATTTTCGATTAAAATAGTATTGTGGTTCGAAATACGTGCCAAAAAAGTAAAACAAAACGTTTTTTTACTCGAAACTCCATTTTTTCAAATGGTACCATAATGGTACTCTGACGTTATTCGAAAGTACCATCGATGGGGTATCCAAAAATGTAATAATATACAGAGTGTCCCATTTGAAAATCGAAAGTTGATGTCATTTCCGGAAAAACCGGAAGTTGAATTTTTTTTCTAAATATGTGAGAAAGTGCCGTCTAGTGAGCATATTCAATGTTCCAAATTTCAGAAATATAGCTAGAGAAACAAAGGAGAAAAGGGGGTGTACCATGAGTCTGTGTCACATGGTATATAGATAGATAAAATAATTTTGCGATAATAAATTGTTTTATGCATACGATAATAAAGTATTATATACTTTAGCTGTACATACAGTAGAATGCAAACTGTTAATTAAATCCGAAAAAATAAATTTATTGACGAAAACCCGTTAATTACTAAACTATGTAAATATCTACTACATTTTTGGACATTAATTTCCCACTATGAATTTTATTTAAGAAAATTATAACACGAACGGTTTTAGAATTGTAGAAATACAACTCAATTCTTACCAGTATTGTCTAACTTAGGTATTTTGTTCCTTACTGAAAATGCTATGTGCCTTGCAAGTTATAGTTAATCCCTAACTGTCTCGCCATAACACAACGACGAGCTCTTGTATCTCAACAAAATGTATCACCATAGTACGACGTCGGGCTTTTACATCTCCACGCAGTTAATTTTTTTTTTTTTTTGAAAATGTTTATGTTACAGTCACTACTTTTGGTAAATTTCTTTATTTATGGCTTACTTTAATTTTATGGGCGGAAAAATTATCAGTAAACATTTTCCATTTATCCCGCTGACGTAAGAATCTCACGCAGCACATTTTATATAATTTCTATTATTAACAGAAAACTAATATAATAAAAAGAATGCGCACAAAACATAATTACAGTTTTATGAGAAACAGCATTTGTAGATCGAGAGTATCGTAAATGCAAATATGAGTATGATTACACTCATATGACAAGTGAAGGCAATAATTGTACAAATAAATAATCATGCAGACAAAATAACAATTAAACCAACACGTTTTAACACTTATAACAAGAATAAAATATATTTTTTCCTGAAATAGTGTCTGCCAGTCCGTCTGTTTCCGTATAATACTATAACTAAAGGAGTCCTTACAGTATATAAAACAACTTAAACATATTTTGCTTAGAACGATTTAAGCATCTGCAAGGGTGGGAAATTGTGTTTACAAATCTCGCACTTCATTGTCTCAAATATTGGGAATACATTTACGATTACAAGAATTAAAGCAATTACAAATTAATTTGTAAAATAGCAGAATTTGTGGACTACTCTGCCCGCTTTTCTCTTACAAGCTATATTATCAAATCTATTGAAAGATATATAATCACATAACCTGTGCCGAGATGTAAGACGGGTTACTAAATGTGCGGTAACTAAAAGTTGTGACAGGGGGAAAGCATCTGGATTCAATATAGAATATAGAAATATAGATATACTAATATGACTAATATGGACAATTATGTTAAACACAGAAATAATGCAAACATTTACTTAAGGTATCTTTTTTATAAAACCCCATTCGTAAAAATATTTCTTTTAATACTTTGTAAAAACAATAAAGCAAAAAAAACTAATTGCAATGTATTATTTATTATCGTATTATAAAATATCATAAATTAGTGTTTGAATTAGGTACCTGCCTATATAAAATTTTAAATAAACATTTCCGGAACCTTAAACAGATTCATCCTTACATGCAAGATTCAACATTTTTGTTCAACGAAAATGCGATGCAGAAATTTCTACAATACATTTTTCACTTAAAACAATTTCTGTTTACTTTACATAAAATTGAATTCAAAAATTAAATGTAACATGTAATAATTCAGTCTAGTTTAAAAAAAAGTGCATATTTACTTTAACCCATATCTATGTTTATGAAGAACGCAATGCAAAAATTGCTGCAAGCAATATTCACTTAAAATGTATTACTAAAACTTTTGACACATGAAATTTAATATAAACGTTTATTGCATGTAGTTTTGATGCAATATGTAACGAATCGTTACTAATTTTGATTTAATTTGCATTGAGTTTACAAGAATTGTTTAATTTTTACATTTAGTTTATATGCCGTTTTCCGTTTACAATATTATGTTACCGATAGGGGTTTATTTTTATATTTAAAATAAGTAGTATTCCGTTGGTTAATGCTTTATATTCATTGTACGCAAGTTTCCGTAATTTAGCAACGTTTCAGTATTTTAAAATTGTAATTTTAATGTATATTTGATTTCAAAACATTTCATTTACGGTCGGAAATCAGATAACCGCGTCTCTGCGGATCGAGCCGCAGAGATGCTATGTCAACCCCGCTCTCGTAGAGTGGGGATGCGCTTCAATTTCGGGCGCATACCGACTGGCTATAAATTCAAAATTTTGAATTTTCGAGTTCAGTTCGCCGATGTTTCAGCCCAGTACCAGTCCAGCCACTTCTACAAGTCACCAGTGCTCCGACCGAGGTAACCGACCACCGCATCCAGGATATTGGGGTAAGCAAGCTGTGTTTTGACACCATTACTAGTAACGTCAAATATTGCTCTCTCTCTCTCTCTCTCTCTTGTATATTTGTAAACTGTGTTTTCCGGAGTGCACCTTATGCGCAACATTTCCTGAGGTTGCACTTCTCTAACTCGCCTACGCGAAACAATTCCTGGGCAAAGTTTCCTCTTCTCTCTCTGACTCTTTTATTTTCCGGAGTGCACCTTATGCGCAACATTTCCTGAGGTTGCACTTCTCTAACTCGCCTACGCGAAACAATTCCTGGGCAAAGTTTACTCTTCTCTTTTCTATTTGTTTGAGAGCTTTGTTGTGTGATTCATAGTGGCGAATTTGTCCGCCTGGTGTCAAGATAACAGTTTGTTTGCTTTAGTAACTGGTACCGTTTCTGACCGTATACTGGTGACTACTGTATATATATTGGCTACCGTATGTATGTATTGCTACCGTATGGCTACTGTATTGCTACCTTATTTGCTACTGTTTTGCTACCGTATTTGCTACTGTTTTGCTACCGTATTTGCTACCGTATTTGCTACTGTATTTGCTACCGTATTTGCTACCGTATTTGCTACCGTATTTGCTACTGTATTTGCTACCGTATTTTTGCTTAATATTATCCGCTTTGCTTGTATATTATTAATTTGGATTGGATATTATGTAATAGACGTATTTAAACCATTCTACGTTGTTTTACTTGACTTGTTGAATATATCCGAGTTAAATAGAGCTGCTTCAAGAACCTGCAGGCTGTCATTCCATCAAACAGACCCCTGGAGACCGACATCTTCAACTGCAGTTACCCAGGTCTTCGCTAAGCCGTTCTGTTACAGCGAAGCCGTTCTGGAGAGTAAACTCCATATAAAATCTGGCGCCCGAGAATTTCCCAGCGATTATACGCATAAGCAGCCGTATAATCCCGCCCACAACAAAATACAAGTTAACTACCGGACTACAGAGTTGCCAAATAGGCAACTGGGAAAAAGAGCGTCGCAAATTTGGCGCCCGAGCAGGGACCGCGTTTGTCCAGTCAATCCCAAAGAAGAACCGTCCCATAACGTGACTTGGAGGGCATTTCCGTTCCAACAAGTATACCAACAAGTGAACACCGCAACTATGACCGATTCTGAGAAGTCCGACGTGGAGAACAACCCAGTCGAAGATGACGCCGACCCAGGTAGAAATTTCGACTTCACCGATGGCCGGGTTAGCTGGGTGTACCGCCTTAAGAAGGCACAACTAGTGGAAGAAGCCACCAAGTTCCGTTTGTCACCAGAAGGTACGACGGAGGTATTGAGACGCCGCCTGGTTCAGTTCATACGAGAAGGACCAACCGCCCCACTAGTGACCAATCCACCAGTAGCCCCAACAACGACCGTATGCTATGCAGCTACGAGTATGGAAGATCCATTTCAGTGGAAGGTACCCGTGATGTCTGCACCGACTTCTACGACCGTAAGCACCCTGTATACCCAGACGTCAACCGCCACGACCAGCACAACCGCTGGTATACCGTATCACTTTCCGAGGTCATTTACACCGTATCAACCACCGCCATCAGCACCGGCATCCGTACCCCAGGTCTACTTGAACACCCAAACTGCCGTAACCGCCGCCGCAGGTATGCCGTATTATATGCCTACAGTCTTTCCGATGTACCAAGCACCGCCACCAGCGACCGTACCAACCCCTACCCAACCACCCCGGAACGATAATTTGAATGTCCATAAATGGAATGTGACATTTGATGGAAGCACCAACCCCGTAGCGTTCTTGGAACGACTTGACGAGATCTGCCTGCGCTACAACATACAGGCAGAGCAATTGTTACCAGTGCTACCGGAGATATTTACTGGCACCGCTCTGCTATGGTACCGAAATAACCAGAAGCGTTGGAGATGTTGGAGCGATTTCCTTCATGACTTCCGAGCCTTCTACCTACCTGCCGACTACCTGATTAACCTGGAAGCACAGATCAGCCAACGGGTACAGCAGAAGCATGAGACAGCGGTGAGTTACATCATCGACTTGCAAACCCTGATCAGAAGACATGGAGCGATGTCACCGGACCAAGAATTATTTTGGTTACACCGTAATCTGCTCCCTGATTACCGTTTATTTATACACCGATCCACATGCCATTCCGTAGACCAGTTGTTAGCTGCAGTCAAAGAATATGAAGACATCCGCAAGCCCGTTCCATTGATTACAGCTACCCGATCTAGCATACCACCAACACCAGTAGTAGCAGCCGGTCCGACTTATCCGAGAACCAATCCGAAACCCGTATGGAAGAACAATCAGTATGCTACCGCTCCCAAAGAAGTACCGACCATCAATAACCAAACGAGTAAGAGCACTCCCGCAGTATGCTGGCATTGCGGCCAAACCGGTCATTACCGACAACAATGTACCAACAGGAGGGTCCTCTTCTGCTCCAGGTGTGGTACACGAGGAGTCATGTCCCGGGACTGTAAATGCCAACAGCCGGGAAACGCAAAAGGAGCCACTCAGTAAGGAGGCCTGAACCGCTCCCGACAAACACCGCCTCCCTACCAGGGGATAACCGTCCGTACCTGCCCGTTCTAATAGCCAACCAAACCTTTTCTGCACTTGTGGATACCGGTGCCGTACTATCCTACATTGGCCCACGAGTAGCTGAGATTTGCAAGAAATTGCAGATAACCGAACAACCGCCCCTTACCCGAAATGCTACCGTATTAAATGGTCAAACCGTCCGTGTACAAGGAGCCTATGCTGTTCCAATCCAGATAGACCGCCAGAACAAAACACACCAGTTCAACTACATACCCGGCATGGTGTCCGACATCTTGTTAGGGATGGATTTTCTGCAGTCTATGAATTTCCACATTAACCTAACTACCGGAAATGTATTTCTGGAAAACCGCATTGTGTCCATCAAGAAAAAGGATGCCGTATCCATAGGGATGGTGCAAGAAGCGTCAACGTCACTGGCTAGTCTAACCGAGAGGGAAGTACAACAGCTCAACAACTTCCTAGAAACCGAGTTACCCTTGTTTGAAGGTATTAAGGGTACCACCAAGAATGTGGAGCATCAAATCCGTTTAATGCACCGCACACCGATTAAACAGCGTTACCGACCGCAGAATCCTCGAATGCAAGAAATTATCAATCACGAAGTAGACCGAATGCTCCAAGAAGGGGTCATTGAACCGTCAAGCAGTCCATGGAGTTCTCCCATAGTCATGGTTCAGAAGAAGGATGGAAAACCGAGGTTTTGTATCGACTTCCGTAAAGTTAACGAAGTATCCATGAAAGATGCCTATCCGCTCCCGTACATTAATGCTATCTTGGACAAACTGAGACAAGCCCGTTATATTTCCAGTATTGACCTCAAACAAGGCTACTGGCAAATACCGTTGACCGAGGACAGCAAACCGATTACAGCCTTTACCGTTGGGGGAAGAGGATTGTTCCAGTTCCGTGTAATGCCGTTTGGTCTTCATTCAGCACCCGCCACGTTTCAGCGTCTCCTGGACTCCATCATCGGTCCAGAGATGGAACCCAAGGCTTTTGCATACTTGGATGACATTATTGTCTTGGGGAAGACTTTCGAAGAGCATCTGAGCAATTTGCAGGAAGTTTTCCGCCGTCTCCGTACAGCAAACCTCAAGCTGAACCCCGAAAAGTGTGAGTTTTGCCGAAAGTCCCTGAAATACCTGGGGCACACCGTTAGTGAGCAAGGAATTCATACCGACCCGGAGAAGGTGGAAGCCATCCGCAACATACCGCCCCCACGAAATGTTCGAAGTCTGCGACGTTTTCTGGGTGTGGCTTCCTGGTACCGCCGTTTTGTACCGTCATTCTCCAACATAGTAGCTCCGCTCACCAAGCTACTCCGTAAACAACAACGTTGGTGTTGGAGCGACGCACAGGAAGAAGCTTTTATAAAATTAAAAGCCAGCCTCACCGAAGCACCCGTCCTGGCGTGTCCCAATTTCAACAAACCGTTTATTCTGCAAACCGACGCTTCCGATCATGGGTTAAGCGCCGCGCTTACCCAGAATACCAGCAGCGGGGACAAGATCATCGCTTACGCGAGCCGTACGTTGTCTCCAGCTGAGAAGAATTACTCCGTGACCGAAAAAGAATGCTTAGCCATCGTCTGGGGAATCGAGAAGATGAGACCGTACCTAGAGGGCTATCATTTCACCGTAGTATCCGACCACCAGTCCCTTCGCTGGCTTCATTCTATTAAGAGCCCAGCTGGAAGATTAGCCCGGTGGAGTGTTTTTCTGCAGCAGTACGACTTCGAAATAAAATACCGAAAGGGAGTACTTAACCGTGTTGCAGATACCCTGTCCCGTGAACCGTTACCGAATGCCGAAGAACCAACCGACCCGGAACTGTGTGCTGTCAATGTGCCAGACTGCGCCTGGTATCAACGCAAGTACAAAGAAGTCACACAGCGACCTACCGATTTTCCCGATTATGTCATCCGAAATGAGAAACTGTACCGTCACTTTTACGACAACAGTCTGAAGGACGATGAGTTTACCGACCCATGGAAGTTGTGCGTTCCGACCCCTCTACGCCAAAAGGTGCTAGAAGAAAATCACGACGTCCCAACCGCCGGACATATGGGGATAGCCAAAACCATAGCCCGGATTGCCAGACAATATTACTGGCCGGGGATGTTTCGTGAGATTGCAAAATATGTCAAGAAGTGTTTATCCTGCCAACGCTACAAAACATCGCAGCAGCAGACACCTGGACAGATGCAACCGTCCGCCAACCGACAACCGTGGGAAACCGTTAGTACCGACCTAGTTGGACCACTACCAAGATCTTCAAAAGGTAATTATTACCTTGCCGTATTTCAAGATCGGTTCACTAAGTGGGTGCAATGCAGAGCTATCCGTACAGCTACCTCTCAAGCCGTAAGTAAAGCTCTTTTTGAAGACATTATAACCCGATTTGGAACTCCGAAAACCGTCATTACTGATAATGGAACTCAGTATAATAGCCGTACATTCAGTCAGCTCCTCAAAGATTTTGGCATCAACCACCGATTTACACCACCGTATACACCGCAGGCTAACCCCGTTGAAAGGACCAACAAAACGCTGAAGACCATGATTGCTCAGTATTGTGAAGGTAACCACCGTAAATGGGATCAGCATTTATCCGAATTTATGCTAGCCATAAATACCGCACCAAATGAATCCAGTGGTTTTACTCCCGCATTCCTCAACTTTGGAAGAGAGTTGGAGCTACCAAACACTCTCAGACGAGGGGCAGAGGATTCGACCGAAGATACCGAACCTGAGGATGATACCATTCCAGAAACCCATCAGACCCGAATAAAGAAGTTACAAGAAGTGTTCGAGCTAGTGCGAGTTAACCTAGCAAGAGCATTTACTACCCAGGGGCACCATTACAACCTACGCCGAAGAGATTGGAAGTGCCATGTAGGTGACAAAGTGATGAAGAAATAACATCACCTATCTTCCGCAGCTCAAGGATTTGCGGCCAAGTTAGCTCCGAAATATTCCGGTCCTTATACCGTTACCAAAGTTCTTTCACCCGTAGTTTATCAATTAAAAGGTATAACCGGAAAACGTGTTCCTCGCGTTCATATTAAAGATCTTAAACCAGCTCATGTATAACCTGTACCGAATTTCCAAGATAGACCATTTACCGATAACGACACCGAAACCGAAGTTCTAAACGACATTATTACCGATATTACTCCTTCCCCGAGTATGGAAACCGCTCCGACCCCCACTCAATTTATTGACGACGATTTTCTACAGTACGTGCAAGAATTGCAAGCCGAAAACACCACCGCTCCGATGACTACCCGTAACGATGGGGAAGATGTCCAGGAACTGCTGGTGTACTCAGAGAAGACCGACACTGTCAGCATCATCGATCAGCATTACCAGGTGTTGTGACCGGGGTGTGCAGTGCGACATTATCGAGTGAGGTGAACAAGGGTTCCACGTAAAAAAATTTCGTTCCGTGAGTTTTAGTTTCAACAATATCCGTTAATTTTGTTTTGTGCCGAAAAGGATAAATCCTTTTCTTTCCGAAGAAGGAGGGGCGTGTAACGAATCGTTACTAATTTTGATTTAATTTGCATTGAGTTTACAAGAATTGTTTAATTTTTACATTTAGTTTATATGCCGTTTTCCGTTTACAATATTATGTTACCGATAGGGGTTTATTTTTATATTTAAAATAAGTAGTATTCCGTTGGTTAATGCTTTATATTCATTGTACGCAAGTTTCCGTAATTTAGCAACCGTTTCAGTATTTTAAAATTGTAATTTTAATGTATATTTGATTTCAAAACATTTCATTTACGGTCGGAAATCAGATAACCGCGTCTCTGCGGATCGAGCCGCAGAGATGCTATGTCAACCCCGCTCTCGTAGAGTGGGGATGCGCTTCAATTTCGGGCGCATACCGACTGGCTATAAATTCAAAATTTTGAATTTTCGAGTTCAGTTCGCCGATGTTTCAGCCCAGTACCAGTCCAGCCACTTCTACAAGTCACCAGTGCTCCGACCGAGGTAACCGACCACCGCATCCAGGATATTGGGGTAAGCAAGCTGTGTTTTGACACCATTACTAGTAACGTCAAATATTGCTCTCTCTCTCTCTCTCTTGTATATTTGTAAACTGTGTTTTCCGGAGTGCACCTTATGCGCAACATTTCCTGAGGTTGCACTTCTCTAACTCGCCTACGCGAAACAATTCCTGGGCAAAGTTTCCTCTTCTCTCTCTGACTCTTTTATTTTCCGGAGTGCACCTTATGCGCAACATTTCCTGAGGTTGCACTTCTCTAACTCGCCTACGCGAAACAATTCCTAGGCAAAGTTTACTCTTCTCTTTTCTATTTGTTTGAGAGCTTTGTTGTGTGATTCATAGTTGCGAATTTGTCCGCCTGGTGTCAAGATAACAGTTTGTTTGCTTTAGTAACTGGTACCGTTTCTGACCGTATACTGGTGACTACTGTATATATATTGGCTACCGTATGTATGTATTGCTACCGTATGGCTACTGTATTGCTACCTTATTTGCTACTGTTTTGCTACCGTATTTGCTACTGTTTTGCTACCGTATTTGCTACCGTATTTGCTACTGTATTTGCTACCGTATTTGCTACCGTATTTGCTACCGTATTTGCTACTGTATTTGCTACCGTATTTTTGCTTAATATTATCCGCTTTGCTTGTATATTATTAATTTGGATTGGATATTATGTAATAGACGTATTTAAACCATTCTACGTTGTTTTACTTGACTTGTTGAATATATCCGAGTTAAATAGAGCTGCTTCAAGAACCTGCAGGCTGTCATTCCATCAAACAGACCCCTGGAGACCGACATCTTCAACTGCAGTTACCCAGGTCTTCGCTAAGCCGTTCTGTTACAGCGAAGCCGTTCTGGAGAGTAAACTCCATATAAAATCTGGCGCCCGAGAATTTCCCAGCGATTATACGCATAAGCAGCCGTATAATCCCGCCCACAACAAAATACAAGTTAACTACCGGACTACAGAGTTGCCAAATAGGCAACTGGGAAAAAGAGCGTCGCAAATATTTAAAAAAATCTTTATATATGTATAAAAATTAACAGCATAAATGATATGCAAGGCATTTTTGACTTGAATGTTTACCAATAATTTGTATTGCAGTTTTGAAATTTATCGCGTTCCACATAAATGCAACCTTGAAAATTTGTGCACCAGCAACTCTCGTTTGCACAGCCCTTCAACAGTTTCTTTTCGGTTGTGCTGTTTACTAAACAAACATTTTAATCACTTACAAATAAAACGATATAAATGCCCATGATAAACACTATTACAACTTATACAACTTCAGTCGCACTCTGATAAAACGTATTTCCCGCCAAAGTGAGCAATTCAGTTCAACTTTGAGCATTTGCGGAATACTATAAAGTATAAGCTCCATGCTATATACTGTAATAAAGAGTGATTAAAAAATGTATTGTTTATGTACAGTGGCCTATTTATTAGAAAGCGCAACTAAAATATATTTATGAAAGCAGGACTGCACTTTCGAGGATTGCCATTGCTGTACGTACCAAGAACTGTACGTATCCTTGTGTGCATACATTTTCAATGTTGCATTTATGTGTAATACGATAAATTTTTGCATTGCATTTATTCATCACAAGCATTTTTACTAAAACATATATCAAAAATGCGTTGCATAATATTTCTGTATTTTATTTTGGATGCATAGAAATGTTCTTTTCTTTTAACAACAACAGCCCGACAGCCAATCACAGACCCAGCAGTCACACCTTGAAACACACCCGTCCCTTATAAACCCGGTGCCTGCACCGGTCTCGCCAGTTATGTTCCAGATCCCAAAGTGACCATAGCCCTGAAGATGTCCCGTGGAACCGAGGACGAAACGTCGGCAGTTCATGCACCGATGACGCGGCTCCAACCCGGAAGCCTAGCTGTTATTAACAACGGCCGCGAAAGCCTGCAACTTAGATTCTTTTCTTTTGTATATGGATGTATTTTGCTACACGGATTCAAGATTTGTAGCAAATTATGTTAGGGGGGACGTTAAAGCAGCAGTTAAGGTCGCTGGCTTTGGCACTGCTCTACCAAACGTAATCTGGTTAGACTCTAGATCAGAGTGATTCTGAGTGTATGTAAATGTTTATGCATTTTAGAAAGAAGGCCATATCACCCTGGCAGTTGGTGTTCCCATCCATCCATCTATGGCATTACAGCTTTCTGTGGGCCTTAACTTCTTCTTGTTTTGGCCTCTCGTAGTCTTCGGTTCCACCCTTGTCTATCCCTTGCTGCTGTTGTCCAGTTTGCTACTCCTAGTAAGTTTTCTTGCGTCTTCTCTTACATTGTCTGCCCATCTTGCTCTTAGTCTGTCCCGTTTCCTACTACCTTCCAAAATTCCCCTGAATACTTTTGCTAGAATCCTTTGCTCGTCCATGCGCTCTACATGACCGGCCCACTTTAAGTGTATGCTTATTAATACTATTATATGCTTGTTGGAAGTCTATAAACAGCTGATGTATGGGTAGTTGAAATCCCATGCTTATTCACCTACTTCTAAATCCTGCTTGGTACTCTCCAATCAAGCCCTCTGTGAAGTCTTTCAATCTTTTGCTTAGTATGAATGTTAGAATGTTGTACGCTATGCATAGTAGGGAGATTTCCATATAGTTATTGCAGTCATGTCGATCACCATTTGTATATATCGAACCGTTGGTCCCCGTAAGTGTAAAACAAAATATTGAAAGTGTTTTTATTCCAATACATTTTCACCAAAAAACACTTTTCAGAAATGTTAAATACAGTTTATTATGCGTGCGTAATTTTTCAAGATGTGTTGGCCACGAAATCATTCAAGAGTTGGTATTTTTTCCACTGGGGCTGTCCTCATCCCAATTTTTATTGCTATTACCAAAACATTAAGGTAAAGCAGAGAAACACAAGTGTTGGCGTTCTTGAAATCACGCAGATCGGATAACAGATCTTAAACCGCTCAAATATGCGATGCGTGTTTACTTTACCACAACGAGCAAACACGATATTTTATTTACGCCCATGTAATTTAAGTGAAATATTTTGTGTCAAATAATAAGTTCAAATTTTAACTACAAATCGGATTTAAAAAATTTGTTTTTCTTCTTGTTTGATATTTTGTCGATTTGTTTGTGTCTTCCTGTAATAGTAGGATACATCCAAAATAAAGCAACATATTTACGTGTTTATTGTAATAATAAAAAAAAACGGTGTTCCATACACTTAAAATAGGAGACAAGTGAAAAGGTGAATTTATTTAATAAATTTTTTTGGTACTTACATGTTTGTAGGCACATTATACAAGATTTCAGTAAAAAATTAAATCTTTAGCTTTAAAAATAGCAGAACTAAAAATTAACAGAGATTAAGTGATAAAAGCAGTGGCGGCTCGTGATGTGGTTTACTGGGAGGCATTTTAAAGTATTTTTTTTTGAAAAAAATTGTTGTTACTCAAGTTTTAGGTAGCCCATCCTTTATGTTGGCAAAACGATCTACTTTTACAAACACTTTCATTGAAGTCTTTAATAGACTTTTGGTAAGCACTCTCTAAAAAAAGTAATTGTAAATTGATACCCACATTGCCAGTGTGTCAAAATGCACAAAATTTTAATGTGGTTTACGATTAAAAAATGGGTTTGAATTTTAGTTTCTAAATGTTTGCAGTCAATATCACACAATGAATTATCACACAATAGCAGACAGTGGAAACAAGTGAAAGCATTTTCTTACATGGCATTCACAATCCGAAATTAATTTGCATCGTACAACACCACTAAATTATGATTACACAACCAACAACAGTTTTCACACTACTGCGTCGTGTACGTGCGAATCCCGCAAATTAGGCGGCTATTGGCATGCGCCTACCACAGACAGCTGATAGCATAATTCTCGGAAGTGCTGGGTCCGTGACCCTGAAGTTTTTAATACACAGATACTTCTATCCTCGTTTAGCTAGTGTAATATGAATTTTACCGCAATGAGCTTTCTATTTCACTCTTATTCATTTGAAGGCCTTTTAAGCCGGCGGCTTTATTCGGTGGCGTATAGCTGAATTGGGGACTGGCAGCTAAATGACCCTCGCATAGATTCGTTTAATGCGCACGACATACTCAAACATTCAAACGTTTTCTGATCCTGCGGCAGCTTTTTAATAAACGTTCTCGCATCGAAATCTCATACAGAAGTTAACTATAAAGTATTTTTTAAATATTGTAGTGTATAATATGTTATGTACTCAAACAAAAAGTAATTATTTATTTTTTTAATTTTATTTAGAGGTCAATGACCATTTGACCCAATGGAGAAACCGCCACTGGCATACAAGACCTTTAAAGTAACCTTCAAGCGGTCTCCTCTGAAATTAATTGATCACCACCATCACAGCTGGCAATTTTCTTGCCTACTTAATTCTTGAAATCTGGGATACCTACATATTAAAGTTATCTGAAAGTAAAAAAGAGATTCGTAAAAAAGCAATCAGCAAAGTTGTTAAATTTAAAAGCAACGATGATTGGTAAATTTATTTACTCTTCCATTCTCCTATCGCTTTCTTTACAAAATTGGACTGCTGTTAAAGAAAATTGGTCGACAAAACATAATGAGTTAGTAACTTAATCTACCACTGATCGATAAACAGAAATTGTAAACATTTAAACTTTCTCGAATATAATAATTACCAATCCGCTACTGAATTTTCGTACACTATCATTCTCGTGTTTTATGTTTAAAAGTTTGAAATATCTTTACTTCCACATTTTACCTCCACAATGAAAGTCACTGCGAATGAGAATAATCAAATCTGATCATACCAACCTACAGCCCCACGTTAAACTTCCGCTTGAAGAGGGTAGATGGGAGATTTCTGAAAGACCAATTTTGGAAAAGCAAGAGAGTAATGAGACTAACCACAATTCGCTTTTATTATTTGTTCTAGGGTGCGGTTCTAAAAGGGAGATAACATATACGTGGAACTAGTTTCCGTAACTAGAAATATTTAGTAAAATTTTCTGTGCAATTTGTGATTTGATTAAATATCTATTAGTTCTTTTTATAAAAATTATATAATGTTTTTTTTTCAAAAACAGTAGGTACATACATCTAGTCATTTTTTTTTAACTTTTGGTTGTTTCTTATAACTGACCAAATTCAATTCAACATCAAATAAATACAAATTTAACATTCACCAGCAGTCGAAAGATAATTTGATGGAAAAGATTTGCTGGCTCACACTCTCCCGTATCTTTTCTATTTCTTCATTCTTATATTTAAATTCAAAATAAACTTGGTATTAATTTTAATACTCTCTAAACACCCGAAGATTTTAAAACTAGCCAAACAAACTAAATCTATTTTGACTTTTTTAACCTCTTAATTTTCAAACACATTTTATTAATATAGCTGCTAATTCTGAAGGTATTCGTCAAAGGTTAATATCACATGAAAATATCGTTTTTTTATCAAAGTAACCGTATACAAACTCACCTCTATGTAAAAACGTCTCCATATCGAACAGATACTGATAACTTATACAGGGTGTGGCAGCTCGCTGTAATTGGTCGATTGCAGGTTACGTATCAGAGATAGAAAAAACTTTTTTGAAGAAAAGTTATTCGGAATCGTGTGTACTATCACATAAAAACCTAAACATAAGAACCTGATTTTTACAATTTAATTTTATGGACAGACGAAGTTACGTTTCATAACAAGGGATTTGTCAACTGTCATAATTATCATTATTACTCTGATAGAAATCTGCACGTTGTTGTTGAAACATCGCCAAAATAGGTGGTCTGTAAACGTTTGAAGTGGCATTATCGACACGCAGATGATTGGTTCATATTTCATTAATCGCACATTGACCGGACAAACCTATTACAACTTTCTGAACAATGATTATATTGAATTGTTAGAAGATGTACCGCTAATAACTAGAAGAAATATGCGGCTACAACATGATGGTGCTCCTGCACATTATAGCGCCGCAGTACTGGAATGGTTAAATTACAGATTCTAAAGAAGATGGATAGGAAGAGGAGGACCGATGGCTTGGCCAGCCCAATCTCCAGACCTAACCCCGTTGGATTCTACTTATGAGGTTACATAAAAAATCTGGTGTATCAGAAACTACCTATGAAAACACGCAGCAACGTGTAATACGGGCTTTTGAACAAGTTACAGTGGAGATGTTAACTAGAGTATAAGCATCATTTCGCGAACTAAATGGTTTGTGTTTGCATAACGAAAGAACACATTTTGAACAGCTATTGTGAATAATCACAAGCTGTAATGTAATGTAATTGTTTAAATAAAATTTAAATCTTCTGTCTCAAATCACTTTTCATTTATTTTAAAGTAATACTGCGCGGTAAACTTGAATAGATTGTCTAAATAAAATTAAAATTGAAAAAACAAGGAAAACTAGTAGAGATAGGTATAGGGAATGTAATAGACGTTTAATGGGAAATTTACAGTAAAATACAAAAATTAAATAAAAATGTGGATGTTTTATTTGAACAAATCAAGTTATGACACATTAAAGTTAGAAAACTTTGGACCACGGCAACAAACACCCTGTATAACTAAATTTAAGTTTAAAATATTTGAAAAATAGCACATGGTCTTGAATAACATTTCACAGAAAAAACTTGTTTAATTTGTAAAAATGCGGCATATACAAATTTTACTAGTAAGGTCTGCAAATGTCAAATTTACAGAAAAATTGAATAAGTTGGCAACACCGCAACGTAATTAAAAAAACAAAAAACAGTCCGAAAGCAAATTAAAAGGCAAATAATAATTTGCAAAAATATACAGGGTGTTTAATTTAAAAAAACATAAGTTTGCTATGCCACTCTGATATTGGACACCCTGTATAATGCAAAATCTTTTTATGTGACAGTACACATGACCCCTAATAACTTTTATTAAAAAAAGTTTTCTCTATCTCTAATACTTAACCTGCAATCGACCAATTACACCGGGCTGCCACACCCTGTATATTAGACAGATAGATAACTACTGAAAACATATTAAAAAATGTAAATAGTTATTTTGACGCTAGATAGGATTAAGATGTTGTATTCCTCACACATCTTCTCAAATACAAATACAATTGCAGAGTAAATAAATCTATTTAAGAAGCTGGAAAACAGCATTTCCTAAAGTAATCAGCTTAGTTTCCCCTTTTGGTTTTTGCTTTCTTGCATTTACGGAGTCTGCGGAGGAAGCATGGTGATACATTTTGGAGCTACTCGTTAATATCCCTACTACGTAAGTTGAAAAATTAAAACAAAAATAGAAGGTCTAACTTATTTGCAGTTTGTCCGTCGAAAGGAATCCTCATGATCCCTTAGATGAGGGCGCTCTTCTACCAATAGGCAATGGGCACATCACAGAGTCCTGGCTATCTTTCGGTGATGTAGCCTCGGAACCCAACCATCCTAACACATGAGGTACGAGGTTAGAGCGAACAGCAACCACGCTGACTCTACTCCATTTGACTGTCCAGAAGCGGCTGATAAGCTATGCTTCTTAAATAGGTCAGCGGCCCTCACAGTTGATTATGGACGTGAGTTAGCGAATCAGAACCTTGTAATGATGCAGTGTTTATTTTAACCTGTATTAAAATTAATTTTTACCAGAGAAGCAGTGCATTTTTACGCGTGACCTTGAATCATCCGCCGTCAAAACAGAGCAAGAGGTCCCGCTAAAAAATTTAATTTGCTATGGGATGTAATATTGTTTTAGTTGTTATCGTATTTGTTTTGCTGAGATGTGCTTTGATTTTAAATGGATTCTTACCACAGCATTTAAGTTAATATACAGAGTGGAGAAAGAGTATGAAATAATGGCTGTAATGCTTTAAATATAAGTTTTAAGAAGAAGTCCTTCAAGGGGTATAACGATTTAAGTTGAGAGACATTGAGCCCCTGTCCACAACAACAAAAAGATAACCCTACGATGAAAAGTAAACCATTTCATGAAAGAAATTGTACCAACATGTTTAAGATGAATATAACACAGCATAAGCATTTCTTTAATGCGAGTACAGCATTGGTTGGAGACTTCAAATGTAGTATTAAACGAAGTAGGCTGGTAGAATATAAAAGTTGGAGCGTTTAATCGCAGAGGTCCCAGGTTCGAAGCCATTTTCTGCAAGGAGTACACGTGTAAGTTTTTATGGAAAATGAAACAGCGATGAACGACATTTCACTGCCGGTCTGACCTACGTTTCTGCGTGAAAGCGGTTTCATGAACAAGCTGTGAGCGTCCGGCCGTGCTAGGTAGGCAACGCTCGACTTAGTCAGGGAGTTGAGCAAAGAAAGCGTGGGCGTTTAAGACTTGCATACATTGCAACCACAAAACTCTTCTTTCTTATAAGATTCAACCAAAACATTTTTACGTGTGTTGAACGTTTTTGACCCACGGGTTTTGCTATATTTCATTAAGTACGATGTATATAAAAAGATTTCATAATTATAAAAAATATTATGTATAAAAATGATTAGTTGCATGAATGCAAGCAGTTAAGGCTGCAAACCCAAAGTCAGCGCCGGGTTAAAACTTCCAGGAACTAAAATAAAATGCGTTGCAGTAAAAATAAGTAGGGCCAGCGGGTGGTCTAGTGGTTAAAATTTCAGGCTTTGAAACTAGACTTCCAACGGCAGTAGGTTCGAGTCCTCTGCCCATCGGAAATTTTTCTGAACAAGTTAAATCTGGATGGTGTGTATCTTGGGTTGCATGTCTTTCAGGGGTGGGACATGTTAGACCGGTGAATAGCGCTGAAGTGCGCTGAGTCCGGGTAAGGGGGTGGGATGGAAATCATGGAGTCGTGCTCACGCCTCGATTCTTTAAAAAAAAAAGTAAATAAGTAAATACAAATACCTCTTAGGGCCGACGGGTGGTCTAGTGGTTAAAGTCCCAGGCTTTTAAACTAGACTCCCAATGGCAGTAGGTTCGAGTCCACTGCCCGTCGGTAATTTTTCTGAATAAGTTAAATCCGACGGGTCCATGGATGGTGTATGTAGGTGTGTATGTTCGGTTGCATGTCTTTCAGGGGTGGGGCATGTTAGACCGGTGAAGAGCACTTAGTTCTTTTGGGCTTTTTTGCTTTTATATAAATTATGCTGATATATTATATACATGATCTAATTCACAGATATAAAAAAAGGGAAACGGCGCCATACCAGGTGTCAACGAAACTATTAGACAAGTCATAACTTCTAGAATATTAGGTGTATCAAAATGAGATTTGGTATAGGTAAATTGTATGTGAAGAGGAGAGTTTTCGCATATTTTTCACTTTCCGGTCACTTCCGGTTTCACCGGAAATGGCTCCGGTTTTGAATTTTTAAATGGAACACCCTGTATATTGTAACATTTTTGGATTTCTGAGACAATTCTGGATCAGAATGTAACATTTTAAAAAGTTTTTACGCGTACTTCATTTTTTTAAAGTCACTTTTAATATTGCATCTAGGTGGCCATGATCGGACGTAAACTAATCTGAGGACCTCAGGTGATGTCAGAAAATTACAATCGCAAAGTTTTAGTGACTAGTATGATAGATAGGAATAAGACAAGGTGGCAAAATTACATTTTCGTGTCTAACTATTATTTTTCAAATGGCGACCATTTTTTGACAAGCACTTTCCGAAAAAAGGATTTTTTGACGAATCTAACGATACTAATTTATTTGCGATTGGATTAAAAATAAGAACATAAATTAAATATTGCTAAGGAAAATACTGGATAATAATTTATTTACTTTTGTCAAGTGTGCCATGGATAGCTCACCGGATCTCACTGTGCTCAATTTCTTTATTTGGAAATATGTTAAAGAAAGGGTCTACTATGCAACAGCCCCAGCCACTCTTGAAATCTTAGAAGAAAGAATTCTACGGGCATTTAGAAGTATAACGCCTCAAATGTTACGAAACGTGTTGAGAGAAACAATTGAACGAGCTGAAATGTGTCTTGAACAAGGAGGAATGCACTTTGAAAATTTACTACAGTGAAAGTTAATAAATTATTATCCATGGCACACTTGACAAAAGTAAATAAATTATTATCCAGTATCTTCCGTAGTAATATTTAATTTATGTTCTAATTTTTAATCCAATCGCAAATAAATTAGTATAGTTAGATTCGTCAAAAAATCCTTTTTTCGGAAAGTGCTTGTCAAAAAATGGTCGCCATTTGAAAAATAATAGTTAGACACAAAAATGTAGTTTTGCCACCTTGTCTTATTCCTATCTATCATACTAGTCACTAAAACTTTGCGATTGTAATTTTCTGACATCACCTGAGGTCCTCAGATTAGTTTACGTCCGATCATGGCCACCTAGATGCAATATTAAAAGTGACTCTAAAAAAATAAAGTAGGCGTTAAAACTTTTTAAAATATTACATTCTGATCCAGAATTGTCTCAGAAATCCAAAAATGTTACAATATACAGGGTATTCCATTTAAAAATTCAAAACTGGGGCCATTTCCGGTGAAACCGGAAGTGACCGGAAAGTGAAAAATATGCGAAAACTCTCCTCTTCACATACAATTTACCTATACCAAATCTCATTTTGATACACCTAATATTCTAGAAGTTATGACTTGTCTAATAGATTCGTTGACACCTGGTATATACCCGCTTATTATTTTAGAAACTAAACGAATTTACTGAAAGCATGTTTGTACTTGCTGACTCCTTGCATGTTTGAGAATATAAAATACTGCTGAATGTATTAATATCATGTCTAACATCTCGACACAGCGTGTTATTTTTTTAAAGCATTTTACAAAAAAAAACGTGGGGCGTAATTCACGGGTTCCGCTAGTTATATGGTAAAGTGATGAAAAACTCTGATACCCGAGGAAGTTAAAGACAATTATTGTTGACTGCCATATCGTTTGTTTCCAAATTTACTACAATTTTATTACGGTTATTATTTCTAACTTTTAAACTATTTATTTATAAAAAATCGTATTTTACTTTTAAAAAGAATAGTGGGTGGAGCAAGTAAAACTAAAAGCAAGGATTATAGAAAACGAGATATCTCAATTAGTGAAATCCCCTAGGATATTCGATGTCGTGTCCCGTACAATTCCATGTAAAGGCCGGAGCCAATAGTCATTGAAATGTTCGAAACATCTGCACAATTGCGGACTAATCTCACGGGATAAGCAGGCCATGCCAATAGAAAATCAATTACGGGCTTAAAATTCTTTTATTACGTGTCTGCCTTTTAGCTAATGTAGTTGGCAGTAACCGCGACACATTATTTTTCATCTTTAGTAAAGCAGTCTGTCTAGTCCACAAAAGAAAAAAAAGAAATTTATTAAGACGAAAGAACTTTCACGAGGAACGAGACCAGAGTCGAACATCTCTCATCTATTCAGTATGGGTCATACATAATGTTTATGTATTTATCGTTATACAGGATGTTCGGATAATAGCAAACCATACTTTAAGTAACAGCTCTACATATCAAAACAATACAAAATTGTGGAAACAGTCTAATTACGTTTTAATTAATACTTCCGCCATGACTATATCAACCTATCTGTTAACGTATTTTTAACACAAGTAAGATTTTTTTACTTTGGACTTGAATATCACCTTATTCTTCGTATTGAAATGTGCAGTAAAGGTACTCTTGTGGAAATTTGCTCAATCCGGCAGTTTTCGACGAAATACAATTTTTGTTAAAATGGAGCTGCGATGAAGGAGCGTTTCCAATGCGAAAGTATGATGTCCAACCTTTGAAAGTACGTTCTACATACAAAAGCAATAAAATAGTTTATTCTGTACGTACTTTTGAAACACCCTGTATACAGACGTTAAGTTTCTTAATGTTAGCATTTCTACTGTATCCTTTCTAATATTTCACTATACTGAAGCATAGAAAATTCAGTAATGATCGCATTACTTCCAGTAAAATGGAAGTTTTGGGGGCACAGCAGAATGGCTGCTAGGGTTAAAAACTCCCATCCATTTCCAAGATAAAACGTCCAAAGTAGGTCTCTGCTGCAGCAAGCAATTTTTATTCAGTCTAGGAGTACGACGTCTACATTTAAACTAATTATTGATGAAATATAAAAAGGTACTCGTATAAAACTTCGTTAAAAACTAATAAATCATGTTTGAGCAACAAGGCAATTCATTTTCCCTAAAGCGCGTTAACAGCTTAACTTTGTTAGGACTACACAAAAGTTACGAAAGTGGGTTAAGTGAAGACGCCAACAGGTCCCAGATAGCGGGTGCGATAAGACAACGCCTTGGGGGAGTTTGATATCGTCATTTAGTCATCACTTTCGGTTCACGCCGTTAATCTTCGCCAGTCAGCTTAAGTCAATATTCAAATTGCACCCCAAAACCGTGCAAAATATGTATTTTGTAATTATAAGTAAGTTTAGGATTGACAGTTGTTTATTATACATTTATGTAATCAAAAGCGTAGGATTTTTCTACGATAAAAGCCTATAAATAAAACATAACGCAGTCTGTGCTGTGATATTAAATCAGGTTTTCCAGTGATAGCACAAAATAAATATAAATAAATATAATAATATAAATATAATAAAATGAAGAATCATCAAAATTGAATTTAATAAACCCAGCACGTTGAATTTATATGTGAAAAAATAGAAGACAATTTCAAGCTCCTTTAATAATAAATAAAAATATATTTGATGGCAACGAAAGCGGACAAAAAATAACAAAAAATACAAGCGCCTAGAATAGAAACTTTACTGAATTTTCTGAGCCCTGGGGCATTAAAACCATATGAAACATTATCAAACGTTGGCGAATTGAAAGATAAAACTGAAGACTGGGTTTTATTTAGCAGTTCTAAAATTGCACAATATTCCAAAGAAAAATTTTATAATGGGAATTTTCACTTTTTCAATCAAAAACAGTAATCACATAAACCATTTTAAAAATTTAATACCGAAGAAATCTAATTCGGTTTTGTGATTTTAAAAGCCACGAAAAAAATAACACAAATTTGCTACAGGTGTGACTGTATCTATCGAAATGCAAATCTGGCCTTGAACAAGTTTTATTGCTTTGGAGGGCACTTTAAGCCGTCGGTCTTGGTTGTCATACTAACATCTTTGGCAATCGAAAACCATTTAGTGGAACTTCTTCCCCTTTCGACGGGTATACGCCCGGCATACGTGCGAAGAGCGCTTACAGAACCCGCACTAGTTGCGTGTATTAAACAGGCCATTTGACCTATAATAATAAGAAGAAGTATTGGGCATTTGCTAGAGATGCGACCGTATGTACCGAAATGCAAATCTGACACGATTTGCATCCGATTCGAAGTCGGATCAGATGTAATTCAATATAAAAGAAAATTGGGTCTAATCAAATTGAATAAATAGATTTTATTGCTTCGCAGGGCACGTTAAGCAGTCGGTCCCGGTTGTCATACTAACATATTTGGCAATGGTGAACCATTTAGTGGAACTTCTTCTCCTTTCGGCCGGTAAGGGCCTCCTGCTCGCCATACGTGCGAAGAGGGCTCACAGAACCCTCGTACTAGTTGCGGGTATTAAACAGGCCATTTGGCATATAATAATAAGAAGAAGTAGAAGTATTGGGCATTTGCTAGAGGTGCGACAGAAATGCGTATCTGCCCCGATTTGCATCCGATTCGAAGTCGGATCAGATGCAATTTAATTGAATAAAATTTGGATTAAATCAGATTGATGCAATAAAATAACAGTAGCAGATACAAATATCCAAAAACCAATGAAAGAAAAAACTAAGAACCATACGAAAATTAGACTAGAAGCATTAGACAACCCCGAAATAAGACAGAACTACGAAGATACAATTACAAGAAAATTAAATAGAAAAGAAGAAGAGGAACTTCAAGATATGAACCTATGGCCCATAGACAGAAGATGGAACTGCTTCAAGGATACACTGCTAGAAGCTGCAGAAGAAATATGTGGCAACAAAGTGGTGAGACAAAACCCAAATTTGAAGAGAACTAAGTGGTGGAATGAAACTGTTAAAGCAAAAATCAGAGAAAAAAACAGAAGCTTTGAGAAAATACATAGGGAGTAATACAATACGGAATAGAGCAAATTATAGGAGAAAACGAAACGAAGCAAAAGAAGCAGTAAAAGAGGTCAAGAAGAGTACATGGGAAGAGTTCGGAAAGAACATACAAGGGAACTATATAGAAAACCAAAAATAATTTTGGAACATAGTTAAAAGAATAAAAGGCAGCCCTCCACCAAAAGTAAGAAATATTATAAACACAAGAGAACAGCTAGAAACTACAACACAGCAAATATTAGAAACTTGGAAAGTATACTATGCGACAAAGTTTGGGATACCAGAAGAAAGAAACCCAAGAGAAGAACCGAGAAATAGAATTAAAGGAAACGATAATGAAGCAATAACAAAAGAGGTAATAGAAGCATTAAGGAAAATCAAAATGTCAAATTTTCAGGAGAAGACAACATAGCGCCGGAACTACTTAAGAAAGGTGGACCCATAGTGAGTAAATGGCTGGTAAATATTTGCCAACAGGCATGGAATACAGAAAAAATACCAACAGATTGGGATAGTAACATCATTATACCTATATATAAAAAGGGAGACTCCACCAAGAGTGACAACTATAGAGCTATATGCCTCTCTCCGGTAGCCCTGAAAATATATACGAGAATATTAGAAAAACGACTAAGGGGCGAAGTAGAAGACAAGCTGCAAGACGAACAAGCAGCATTCCGGCCAGGGTGACAAACGCAAGACCACATATTAACCATTCGAACGATAATACAGAAAACCCTGAGCAAAAATAAAGAACTATTTCTAGCATTTTTGGACTTGAAAGCAGCCTTCGATCTGGTACCCAGAGAATACATTAAAGAATACATTAAAATATAATTAAAAATAATTAAAAACCTCCATAACAATGTGATAGGGAAGGTGCGATTAAACGGACAACTCTCGGGTGAATTCCAAATGATTAAAGGGATAAAGCAAGCGACAGTTTAAGCCCTCTATTATTTGTTATATACATGAACAATGTGTCCAATATCTGCAAAAATGAAACCAGGAAAGGAAACCTGGGATATCTTCATCTAAACCCAATTAGGACTAGGGACTTGTTATATGCAGATGATATTTTACTAATAGCACAAAACCCTCAACAGCTACAGAGAAACATAGAAATATGGAAAAACCAGCTACAACAGAAGGGAATAGTTATAACTACAGAGAAAAGTAAAATCATGCAGATCACAAAAAAAGGAGGATGAAGAAAACATAGAAATAAGAATAGACGGAAAAGTTCTTGAAAAAGTAGACACATACAAATACCTCGGTACACTAATCAGCAAAGACGGTCGCATAGATAATGAAATAAGAAACAAATTCAGCAAAGCCAATAAAATATATTATCAAAAAAACCACACACTAATAGGAAAAAAAGAATTAACCACAAAAACAAAAATGCACCTATATAAAACCATATACACTCCAACTTTGCAGCTGAATCATGGACAATAGTGGATAAGCATCGCTCAAAAATAACGGCGGCTGAAATGAAGTATCTAAGACGCGTGGTAAGGAAAACAAGAAGGGACAGGGTTAGAAATAGAAGCATCAGAGAAGAACTTGACCCCATAGTGTAAGAAATAGAAAAAGCAACTCCAGTGGTATGGACACCTGATTCGTATGAATAACGAGACATACCAAAAACAGATGCTGGAAATGAAAAGCGAAGGAAGAAGACCTAATGGACGTCCCCGTATAACTTGGGAGGACAACATTGAAGAGACAGCCAGGAAAAACGGAAAACCGATACAACAAATTAAGACACTAGCTAGAAATAGAAAAAAATATAGGAAGTAGCTCAATTCCTCAACATCGTGAGGTAAAATGGGAGAAAAGAAAGAAAGTAAGTAAGTAAGTAAGTAAACAATAGGTTTTATTGCTTCGGGGAGCACGTTAAGCCGTCGGTCCCGGTTGTCATAGTAACATCTTTGACAATCGTAAACTATTTTGTTATGGGTTCTGTGATCCCTCTTCGCACGTATAGCGGGTAGGAGGCTGACGTTGCCTGTTGGAAGGGAAAGAAGTTCCACTAAATAGTTTACGTTGCCAAAGATGTTAGTATGGCAACCGGGACCAACGGCTTAACGTGCTCTACGAAGCAATAAAACCTATTTGATCAATTTGATTTACGCGTACAAACTTCCACTTGCAGCGCCTTTGGCGATTTTTCTTCAATCCAATGCAACAAAATAAATTCTTATAAATTTTCAAACTGTTGCAGCAGATTTGTCCCGTTACAATTTCAATAAGTTTAGTGACCTCCAAAGATTCCTTCATTTCAATTTTTTAGTAACGCCCCTACCCCTGCGCTATTGTCGAGGGGACTGCTACCGCGCTTCCAATATATGGCACGTTATCAAATTCATTTGCCAAATGCATTTCACCAACCTCATTCAGCGCAAAGATAATGCGTAGACCACTAAGCACCGACACAGTCGGCACTGTAATGGGACTTCTATGCGAATACCACTAAGATTTTATTTTTTTCTTATTGCTTGCATTGTATTACGACTTTTGTATTTTTTGTGTATAATTGAAATTACATGTTTTTACAGTTCTCGGTGGTTTTTTAAAATTTTTAATAAACACTTCAGTCTAATTTGGCGTTACGTTAAGTAGCTTCAAATTTATTATACTATTTTTTAGCAACTTCGCCTGTTGCACTTACGAGAGATTTCTGAATGTTTGCTATTATTTTCCAATTTTTTACTAGGGTTTCACCTGTTGATTCCAGTGCTTTAATTATGTGAACCACATAAGAAAAAAGAATTTTGCTGTTTCAAGCCAAGTGCCCCAGCGCGTTAGCATTAGTTCTGGTGGTAATTTCAAATTACTACATTTTTCTGCGTACACTTCTCTAGGAAGGGGTTATTGGTTATTGGTAGTAGCGATAGCAGAGCACGGTTTTGTGAATCCCTGAAGACCCCGGCCAATAAGGCCTATTGTGTTTCTCTGCATTTGTGTTTTGATTTAGATGAACATGTTAAGGCCCTTTACTAGGTTTAGTAGCCTGTAGACCAGATCTTTCTCCGGTATGCCTACCTGTGGGTCTATTTCGCCTAACAGGTTGTGACGTCGGCGGTTTAATGCTTCACATTCAAGATTACATGAGAGGCAGTTTCTTCTTCTTCATTACAAAGTCTGCATATAGGTTCTTCTGTATATACGCCCATTCTGTGCATGTGTTTCCTTAGACTGCAATGACCGGTTAGTAGCCCCGTCGCAATTCTAAGATCCTTTCTGTTGAGTTTCAGTATTTGAGTTGTTAGAGTCTGAGATGGTCTTCCCATCATCCGTTTACTGTGTCTTTGTCCTTGCACGTGGTTCCAATATTGCTGGTGTTGTTGTTTAATCAACTCAATTATTACCCCACGTGCTGTTGCCCTTGTAATACCTAGTACTGGTTCGGGACCCGTAAAGGTAGCCTCAGACCCCTTCCTCGCTAGTTGGTCTGCTTTTTCATTGCCTGCTATGCCCTTATGACCTGGCACCCACACCAGTGTTACTCGGTTGTGTTTTGCCCGGGTTTTCAGGTTTTGCAGGCATTCCCAGACTAGCTTGGATCTTATCTGCTTTGATGCTAATGCCTTTAGGGCTGCCTGACTGTCAGTGAGCATGTGGATAGGTTTGCTTTCTCAAATTCTCACAGACACACGTTCCCAGAGCAAATATTTCTGCTTGGAATACCGTGGTGTGTTGCCCTAGTAAGACATGCATGTTGTGCCTTGGGGTTTCGCCATGTATTCCAGCACCTGACCCGTTGTCCATCTAGGACCCATCCGTGTACCAGATTAGCCTTCTTGGCGGATTCTGTTCTTCCCTACGACGCCGTTGATCCCAATCCATTTGGATTTCAAATGGTTTGTAGTATGAAATTTTTGGAATCATGGTGTCGCTGCCCATGTTTAATAGAGGGTTTGCCATGTCATTTGTGATTCTGGTGTGCCCAAGGTTATTCTGGGTTTTCCAGTTCATGTTACATGTCAGCCTGTATGCTGCCATCCTGGCCTCTTCCCTGATAAAATGTCGAGGGGGGGGGTATGTTTAGCATTATTTCCATGGCTGCCGTGGGTGAGCTTTTTATTGCTCCTGTTATGCATAGACATGCTAGCCTCTGAATTTTTGTGGGTTTTGTAATTGCTTGCTTTTGTTTGACCTTTGGCCACCAGACCAGGCAACCGTAGGTTATCATGGGTCTTACCACTGCAATGTATAACCAGTGCACCATGCGTGGCTTTAATCCCCAGGTTTTTCCAACTGTTCTCCGGCACATCTTTAATGCCGTTTTACATTTGTTGGTTATAATGTCTAGATGTTAATTCCAGGTCAACTTGGTGTCTAGGAACGCGCCCAAATATTTGACCTCTCCTCTCATCTGTACTACTTGGTTAAAGAGAGTTGGCAGCCGTAACCCATCCAGCTTTCTTTTGTTAGTGAAGGGGACTAGTGTTGTTTTTGTAGGATTTACCCTTAGGTTTTTTTTTATGCGCCACCCTTCAACAGTTCTTAGAGCTCTTTGCATGAGCTCTGATACTGTATTGTCGTATTTCCCCACTATGAGTATTACGATATCATCCGCATACCCCTGTGTGTAGTAGCCAGATTTGTTCAGTGGGACTAGTAAGTGGTGCTTTAAAAAATACTTTTTTAGTGTTTGATATTAATTTGTTGATTGTGGGGTATTCATTCCTCGCTATTTCTGCGATTAAATTTAACCCGTGTGCTGGTCAAGAGCTTCTTTTAACATGTAAGCGACTCCATCCGCGTATAAAATTTTAACTTTTGGTTCATTACTTCCCGTAGGCCATAACACCCCTAAATAAAACAATATTTTTATTCAAAACTGAAAGAAAAATTATAAACATTAAATTGATAAACTTACGCAGCGAGTCATTAACAAATCTTGCTACTTTTGATGTAAGAAGGAAGATACGGTCTGAAAAATTCACTTACTACACACTATACACTATACACTACTAAGTGTTCCGACAACCATATTTGCTACAGCATTTCCTCGTACATCAGTTATATCGTCAACTGAAATCTAAATATCACTTTCACCTATATCATTTCGGATTTTTTGTATTTGCTGCCAAAAGAAATGGAAAATTTAAATAATTGCTAGTACTTCCTCAAATTATGGAACTTACTAAATCATAACATTTGTTTAAATATTTTTTTCGTAACGTAGGCTCGCTTGGAATTTTGCGTTTGCAATTTTTTACAAAAACGAATTAAATTTAGCTTTTTTCTAAATTTGTCCAAAAAATATTTGCTGCCAAAAATGCTTCACACATATCAAAAGCAAAATCATCATGGACTAATTGATTTTTACCTAAAAACAATTGTTTCAAAGGCTTCCGCTGCTTCTTTGCATTTTCCTTATGCAAATTTGTGTTCAGGTGCCGGTCGACTAGATACTTTTTTTCGTTTGATAACTTTAATTTTAAAAAATCAATTTAAATAAGAATTTAATAATTTTGCGAAGATATTGAACATAAAATTAACTTATGTGTTTGGAACAGATTTGACAAAAAATGACTTTCGCGTCAGTAGTGAGATGTTCCGATTTTTAAATCCATTCACGGATTTGTTGAATTTTGCACGGCATTTTTAAAATAACAATTTTACTGCACTGACAACTAACTAATAACCGCTACTGTTGGAAACTAAAGACTGCTTTGCCTAATATTTTTCATAAATCTGCGCCTTTTCTTTTAACCAATAGAAAAGCTTTATTTTGTTGTCAGTATTTAAAGTGTTGATATTTCTTAATCCGGCATTTCCACCCTTTTAAGTACTGAGTAAAATTAGATAAAAGAAATGTACAAAGCAATATTCTACCATTTAAAAAAAAGTTAAATTTAAATTTTTTGAAAAACCCGAACAAGTTTTAAGATTTTAAAATTTTCATAACAATATAATTTAAAAAATTGCAAAAAGTACTATATATGCAAGGAAATATGCACATATTGTAAAATATCGACTAGTAATAAAATAAGCAAATGCATATAAATACGGTCATAAAAACTAACACTTTTATTATCAACACATTCTGCAGCCAACCAAAATTTCGATTATTTTCGAGAATATTAGGGGTTCAAGCCTATTCTTTAAAGGCAAACAAGTTATTTAAAAATTTAAATTTCGTTAACCTATCCACTGTCTAAATTTAGTTACGGTTCTTACTTCAACCTTACTTAACATCCCCTTATTAAACCGTTTGCAACATTGTACGATAATGAACAACGTTAAAACAAGCTTTCTCTGTTAAATGATTTTGTGAAAATGTGAAATATTATTATTACCATAAAATTGCATAAAATAAATATAGTACATACGTACAATATTTTCCAATATCATGAACACTGCCGGGTGAACTGCACTATGAATAACCTAAATTATAACAAGGATATGATTTTAAACTCACTCTGGGTATTAATAATGACGTCCAATTAGCAGTACATCAAAAAGCAATTTTTTGCATAAACATATACATCGAATATTCATGTTCGTTATACAGCGGAGTAGAATTTATTAATTGTAACTTATTTACAAAATTATAAAAACGAAAAATAATGTTATATCAAATCTGAAAACTAAAACCAAATAAAATTAAAATTGAAAATTATTAGTAAATTTTTCATGGATTTTTAAGGCAGATCAACGATGAGAAATTTGAAGTTAACCGAGCCTAACCAATGTTGAAGAGTTTTTAGGAGACATTAATTATTCTCCATAATGAACTAAAATTTGTCGTAAACCTCTATGATAAAGGTCCTTTCAGGAGTTTCAGGTTAGTGATGAACCCGGCTATACCCATACTTTATAGCCGCCCTAAAATTCATAAGGGTATAAGCCCTATAAAACGCAACGAAGGTTTCGAACTCATATACCTCTTGGGCCATTTCCCATTTCTTTATGTAAAAGAACTCTTTGATTTATAGTTCTAATAACACAAAACATTAAAATTTTATTGAACAGTTTTTCGAAAATTACTAGACATGAAAATCATTATTATCGAGAAATGAATAGTCTATTATTTTCATTATTAATATTTTGTACATGCGCCAAAATAAATTAAAACGCATATTGGCTTTTTCATAACATTTTTTAGTATACAATCAAATGTAGCAAAAATCAATCGAAAAGTTCGATGTTAACTACCATGAAAATCTTTTTTGGCAATATACATACACACATACATTTATATGCTGAGCTGGCAACGTTCTTAAATTAGGAGAAATCGTTTCAAAAACATTTTGAATAAGTAATCACTTAAAAATTTTTTTAGAATTTGATATAATGACCATTTTCATAACGACTGGTATTTTAAATTTAAAAAATTATGCTTGTCGGATGTGTAAACCATTTTCATTCTCAGGGAAATTTGGAAGTGAGTCATACTAATTCTGTTTTTCTCTTAAAATGCTGATCCCAAAATACACTTTTTTTTATATTGGATCAAATTATTTCTAGAGTAAGTTCAAAAATCTTGCCAAGTTTACTCGCTGTAACCTACACCGTAGATGGGTCTTCCCAGTGGCGGCTGGTGGTGTAGTGTACTGGGAGGCATTTTAAAGTATTTTTTTGGAAAAATTTTGTTCTTACCCAAGTTTTAGGTAGCCCTATATTTCAAACCCATCCTACACAACACACCAATACGAGGAAAAACGAAGAGAAGCTCACAATCTCTGCAGAAGGAAGAAAAGAAATTTTGAGAAGAAGATGCTAGAAGAAATTGAAAATGAACATAGAAACGACAACATAAGAAGGTTCTATCAAAACATAAAAACAAACAAAACAGGTTTCATAGCAAGAACAAGATACGTCAAAGACAAAGATGGAAACCTGATAGGCGGAGAAAGGGAGATCCTAGAAAGGTGGGCCGAATATTTCAAAGAACAACTCAACGACAATGATAATATTCAAAAAGGAGATGGGAGTGATGGTGAAGGCGACGAGGAGAATGCAGTTGGGAATGAGAATGTAGAACAGCGCGGCAACCACCATATAATTATTGAACCCCCAACAAGGGAAGAAGTCGAGACACAAATTAAGAAACAAAAAAATCATAAGGCACCTGGGGAAGATAGAATAAGCGCAGAACTACTGAAAAACGGCGGAGAGCAGTTACTAATAAAAATCCACGAACTATTACATGGAATTTGGACGCTTGAAACAATGCCAACAGAATGGAGCAAAGCCATCATATGCCCGCTGTTCAAAAAGGGCAATAAACTTTTATGCAACAACTACAGAATACAAAATACTTGCAGCAGTAATAGCAGAAAAGTTACAACCCTATGCAGAGGATGCCCTAGGAGAATACCAAAGCGGTTTCCGAAAAGATAGGTCAACTACCGACCATATTTACAGTATAAGGATGATACTAGAGAAGTGCTACGAATACAACACAGACGTGCATCAATTATATATCGATTTCAAGCAAGCATACGATAGCATCTAAAGCGATTATTTGGAAGACACACTTAAAGAACTTAATATACCAGAAAAACTGATAAGACTAATAATGATGACGCTAACACATACACGTAGCAAAGTGAAAATAGGGACACACCTATCGCAAGAGTTTGAAGTAAATCAAGGTGTGAGACAGGGGGACCCTCTGTCCTCTACTTTATTTAATTTAGTCCTAGAAAGATGCATGAGAGCAATTACAGGAAACCCTGGTGGAACCCTTTTCAATAGGTCCTGTCAGTATTTGGCGTACGCAGACGACGTAGCCATTCTATCAAGAACGAGGGAAGCACTCAGTACAGCTTTCCTAGAACTAGAGGAAGAAGCTGAGAAAGGCTGGTCTTAAAATAAACAAAGAGAAAACCAAATACATGTGCATGCGAAGAGATGGCGAGCAACAATTACAAAATATTCAGATAAACAACTATGTATTTGAAGAAGTAGAATGTTTTAAGTACCTAGGCGGTGTCCTGACCAAACAAAACGACACCAAGGAAGACATCAAGGTTAGAATAGCGACAGGAAACAGAAGTTACTACGCACTACAGACTGTCTTAAAATCGAAAAATATATCTAGAACTGCAAAAGTCAAAATATATAAAACCATAATAAAACCCACAGTCACATATGCTTCAGAAACATGGGTACTTACCGCAGAAGATAAGCGTAAACTAGAGACTTTTGAAAGAAAGGTGCTGCGAAAGATATACGGACCAATCAACGAAGGGGGTGTATGGAGAGTACGAAGGAACCAGGAGATAAGAGACCTATATAACGAACCCAGCATAATTAATACCATAAAAACCCAAAGATTGGGGTGGCTAGGTCACGTGATGCGCATGGGAGAAGGAAGATTTCCAAAAAAAGCATACCAATCGAGAGTAGAGGGCGGAAGGCGAAGAAGAGGTAGGCCGAGGAAGAGATGGGGTGACGAAGTGGAAGAAGACCTCAGAAAACTAAATGTCAGGAGATGGAAGACAAAGGCGCTAGAGAGAAGGGAATGGAAAGTCGTGGTTGAGCAGGCCAAGGTCCTAAACGGACTGTAGAGCCAACGAGAAGAAGAATATTTCAAACCCATCCTTTACGTTGGCAAAATGATCTATTTCTATGAACATTTTCATTGAAGTCCTTAATAGACTTTCGATAAACACTAAAATTATTGTAAATTGATACCCACATTGCCAATGTGTCAAAGTGCACATACTGTCATACTTCATGTGGTTTACCAATAAAAAATGTGTTTGAATTTTAGTTTTCAAATGTTTGCAGTCAATATCACACAGTGAATTATCACAAAATAGCAGACAATGGAAACAAGTAAAAGCATTTTCTTACATGGCATTCACAATCCAAAATTATTTTCCAGAGACATCGTACAACACCACTAAATTATGATTACACAACCAACAAATGTTTTCACACTACTACGTCTGGTACGTGCGAATCCCGCAAATTAGGCGGCTATTGACATGCGCTTATCACGGACATCTGACAGCATAATTCTCTGAAGTTGTGGGTTCGTGAACCTGAAGCCTTTAATACGCGCAGATTTTATCGCAATGCGCTCCCTATTTCACTCTTATTCATTTGAAGGCCTTTTAAGCCGGAGGCTTTATTCGGTGGCGTATAGCTGAATTAGGGACTGACAGCCAAATGACCCTCGCATAGATTCGTTTAATGCGCGCGAAATACTCAAACTTTTAAATATTTATAATATAATAAATAAATCTCATACAAAAGTTAACCATAAAGTATTTTTTAAATATTATAGTGTATAATATGTTATGTGCTCAAACAAAAAGTAATTATTTATTTTTTCTTATTTCATTGGGAGGTCAATGACCATTTGACCCAATGGAGAAACCGCTACTGGGTCTTCCAGCTCCAATTATTCCTGCAAGGCTGTAAATTTGCGATAGCGTTCGCAAATCGGGTATCAGATTTGACGGAAGCAGCGATTCCATCTCCTTTCTGGAACGTATGGAGGAATTAACAAAGTGCTACAACCGCAGAAAAACTTGTTGCTAGCACCCTACCAAAACTCTTCCAAGCCAAGGTACTTCTCTGGTATCGCAATAGCGAGCAAAGAACTGCACAATTTTCTAGGTAGCTTCGAGACCCATTGCCCACTTCCAATTTTTATTTGGTTGGTGGAAAAAATACTAAACCAAACGCAGGACCAAAAAAAGATAGCAGCCGACTATGAAACAGCAATTCAAACGTTAACGCGTAGGCATTGAAAACTCTGGAGAAGCCAATAGCTGGACAAAACTTACACGAGAACATGAGAATGTAAATTGTATATAAAATACAATGATTTTATAACTTTTCCAGAAACGCTACAGTTAGCCATTGAATATAAAGCGCTACAATATACAGCTGGTACATTCCGTACCCCAGCGTCACCAACTCAAATCTACATGTATGAAGCCGCATACAAAACCAGAAAATTGAAATTCTGGGAACCAGTTGCAGTTTACTTAGAACCCAGCACATCTTCTCACCAAGCAACCAACCTATCAATAAAACCCTTGCGCGAGACGTCTCCAGCAACCGACAACAAGGGCCTCCACAACCAAAGACCCACAAAGTTGGAGTAACTGGTTACAAACAAACCGAACAACTTTCCAGAAAAACCTACCCAAATTTCCTGCTGTAGCCACCATGAATCCCCGGTTACATGCAGTGATGGAAGTTTTCGACCAGCCATTTTATGCTTTAATCGGCTCCGGTACCGCTGAATCCTATATGGGAAAAAAGATAAGCGATCATCCCGATACAAAGGAACTGAGCCCACACTATAGACATCAGTATAGAGTGCTGATGAAAGCATAACCAATACCGAAGGTATGTACAATTTTCCTGACAGATTAAGACATCAGGAATTTCAAGGAAGTTGGGAGTTCGTATATACTCTCATCGTCGGTGCTATCTGGGTATGGAATTCCTAAGCGTCAACCAAGCTCTAGTCGCAGTAGGGATACCAAAACATCTCTTGACATAGGAAACCATCATGCTCTAGCCGAAACAGCATCAACCAGCGTTATCGGGAATTTTAATCATGACAGAGGTGGCCGATGCTCTGTCAAGAGCACAAGAAAATCCAGAACCACTCGTTCCAGAACTTGCCCCAGTAGTGGATCCAGTTGGAGATTTACCAGTGACGTCTGAGATGGGGATTATATCGCTGAACATATCTGAACCTAGTCCATCTCCGGTCATCATCCACGTGCAGGTATGCAAACCAGCTCCAACCGACCTTGCAACTGCAAACAAGAAATTGAGTTTCCAACAACCATAAAATAAAAAGGAAATACAGATGCCTACCGAAAACGGCAGCTTGGTTCGAATGAAGAGAGAGGTTGCCATTGCCATGGGCTTGGGGCTTATCCCCGAAATTTTCCAACCAGGTAACCCTTCATGGAACCGGTGCGCGAACCAGTGTTCCTGGTGTACAAAATATGTTCAAAACATTTTATTACTTTTGAAATACCATACCATTGCAATGTCGTAGCAATGTGCGGTAAGTGGCACTACCTAGTAGTGACCTCCCGTACAAATATTTTATCTTCATATTGTTGGCGGTGCAATTGACGAATGTTTGTTTGCAACTTAAGAAAAAAGAGAAAGATTGTTAAATAAATAGCGAGTTGTCCCACTCATTATATCAAGAAAAACTAAACCAAAGAGGACACCTTCTTTGATTGGTTGGCTTTAGGCAATAACGCATAAAAATCCAACACCATGGAAATTTCCAACGTTATGTTTTATGTCTTACATGATTATTGTAAATTCTCGTGCTTTGTTGTTACGCTGCGCTGTATGCTTTACGTTTTATGTCTATTTAGCCAAACCCATTGTGTAACAAGCTTCACTTCAAACAACCAACTAAAGATAAATGCTTGGAAAACGCAAAATTAACATTTAACCACTGCGTAATTTATTTTATTCCATTTATGTTAACCATTTTACGTCTTAGATAATAAACATTGACAACCATTTTGAATTCTTGGCATCTTTCCAAAACCCTGATCGAGGCTGTAGGTACCTGTAAATATAGAGTTTAATTTTCTGTTACTAACAATTCTGTTTTTAACGTTTAAAATAAAAAAATCCAATTAAAATGTTTTTCTTGTAGTATAGCTTATATTAATTTATTATAAAACAAACAAGTTTGTTTTTGGGCGGCATTTCCACTTTTTACAAACTCGTACGTAAATGGATCTTGCCAAAATGGCGTAGTTACATTTTCTCACAAGTTTTTTTTTAGTGTCTAGTCTCAAGTTGCTTGTTTCCGATGTCAACTGTGCCGTGAATCAGCGTATTACAATTTAATTTCCCTTTAAAACTTCTCATTAAAGACGGCTTTAAACCAGCTGAAATATTACGCAGACTCACACTTTGGAAAAGTACACTTAAGAAGTATTTAAATAGGCTAACTGTTTTTAAAATGGCCGTGAGACTGTTCGTGATAAACCCACGAAGAGGGGGTTGAACTACAACCAGAGTCATTCCGTGTTTTTGATTTTCGCCATTAATTCAGAGGCAATTATTCAGCAATTTTCATTGGCGAATGCTTTAACACGTTTAATGAGCGCAAGATTGTCTCTTGTTGCAAGTTGAACTTTCTCTTTCTGAAAATGTCACGAACAAACCCACGGCTATTCTTAAAGCTGTCGACTTGTTCAAATACCTAAAACACCATGAGTGTTCAATCTAGAAACTGTGCGTCGAGTCTGCGTAAAGTTTCAGTCGGTTATATGGCTTCATTGAAGAAAAATTGAATTATAATACGCTGTTTGGGGGAACAGTTGACATTTACATCACATAACGCACAAACCTCTAAATTTGCATTGAAAAGTTGTGCAACTATTGAAAACCCTATTTGAGGACAGTTTATTGTTATTTAGTTTTATTTATTCTATTTGTACCTACTTATCCGTACATTTAATGTTTACATTGAACATCATTCAAAACAATAACAGCGCGAGGCAGCGGCGCGTCCAAAGCCACAAATTTTGTAGGTCTGTACTTTGTAGCAGCTCTGCGAAAGGCAGGAGTGTTCGATTCCCCCTCAAAGCATTTTATAAATTTCATGTAAGTGTCTTTATAATTTAAAGCATATTAAATGGGGACCGTATATCCGTAGAAGTTGGAGCCCTCGTTTATAAAAATAGAAACAACGTTAAAAAAATAATTATCAAAAAGCATACAATTCTAAAAATTTGTCCGCAAAAGCGATTTCGTGACAAATACTTTTTACCCATAAATAGTGGTAATAATACTCTGTATATACAACGAGAAACGGTCTCTACAAACACAGGGAAAATATATTGTTACTGTTTATTTATTTGGTTTGATCTTCCTCGGTACAATACTACAAAGACACGTATGTGAGAGCATTTCGTGAAAATTCACATTATTCCGTCTCATGTTGCGTATGATTAAGTCTGCGCCCTCGAATACCTGTTAGCTATTGTATGTTTAGTTACGGTACGGCAGCTGAATTTTAATGAACATCTTGCTATTGTTGGCTTGCTTAAATTCCGCACAGGTAACCGTAAATTTATCTGTAACATTATGTTCGCTGCCTCAAAACGATTACGCGGTTGAGCGTAAAATTAAAAGCGAAACATTGAATTACATTGTAAACAAAATGGTTTATTAATGGCCAACATCGTGTTTTGAAACTACAATAGGTCAAAAAATACAGTTTCCCAGCAAATAATTTTCAGCATCACTATTCGACCTTCCTGCTTTGTTCCGCTCATATTTTTCACCAAACATTATCATTCTTCAATATTACCATAATAACGCTTTCGAAGAAAAAGAAAGCTCGTTTGACGCTTACCCCCGAGTTTATTTTTCGATAGAAAAGTTTCGTTCAATTCTACGACCTCAAACTATCATAGAAATGCAGAACAACGATTTATTTTGCGTTGTAGTACCAAACCCATTAATCTGGCTGCCTTTTATAATACATGGCAAGGGCTGCCTGCAGAATACTGATAAGTCCTGAAAAATCTAGCTTCGTAATTTAATTTAAAATCAATTCATTCGAGTTTAGAAAAGCGACGGCGAAAATAAATTTGTCGGGCGCATCGTTTCGTTGAAAAAGTGCCAAATGCGCCAGATGGCTTCAATTTATTCTTTTAATCCCCTGATCTGGGGTGCAAGACAAAAAGGCCACGTTTTAACCTTCCTGCTCACCTCTTGAACTTAAATAATATTTTCTTTATTTATAACATTAACTTTACATTTTTCTAATACCATTTTAAGTTGAAGCAATTAACAACAAACAGGAAAAAAATTTAAGCACAGTTTATTGGTTTTCAAATGTTTTATCATATGCTTGATTTGCCAAAAGAAATTGCGTTAACATTACATAAAACAATTTTTGATAAGCAAGTAAACTCTTTCTTTCCAAAGAAAAGTTAAAATTACCTTCCGTTATAGCTTCCTTTTCTGCTCTTAATTCTAAAACTACGCCTCTACGTCTTTCAATTTTTATTTATCGAGAGGTGGTGATAACGAATAAGTTCTGGGTATTGTGGTGGCTGCAATAAGCAGTCCAAACTAAAACAAATTTGTAAAGTGTAGACCGTGATACACGTTCATGATTGATATAAACTCAACTAAGAAAAACGTACTTTACGTGTATTAACCTTTTAATTGTGGACAGAACTAGTGTCACATTTGCAGCATCTTTAGATGTCTAAGCCAAAATTACAAAATACAACTGAATCCATTCAATGTAGTACAAAGTTGTTAAAAATTAAACGCACAACGTTAATTAAAAGCAATTACAACAAACAAAAAAACAACAATTTTGTGCCACACTGAATAGATTTACTTGTATTTTGTAATTTTGACTTAGACACTTTAGGATGCTGTAAAAGGGAAACTAGTTGTGTTCACAATTAAAAGATTTTAATACACGTTTTCCTGACATCAAGAAATAGATTTTGGTTTCAACTATAGCTAGAATAGACCACGACATGTTTCGTTCTATTTGAACTCATCAGGTGGAAGCAAACTTGGCTACAGTTGAAACCAAAACAGACAGGCAGAAATATACCCAAAAGACAAAATCATGACAGGGGAATTACAGACGATATGCCTTCTAATGTGCGGCGAGAAAAGTTGCAAAGCAACAAACCGATATATGAGTGTGAAAGGAACCCGCTAAGCGAGTATCTACAATCACTGCCGGCCCCTAAACACAGCACACAAAACGCCGTGTTGCAAAAGTAAAGCAAGAAAAAGATTTTGGTTTCAACTATAGCTAGGATAGACCACGACACGTTTCGTTCTATTGAAACTCATCAGGTGGACGCAAACCTAGCTACAGTTGAAACCAAAACCGACAGGCAGAAATATACCAAGAAGGTTCGCGTCCACCTGATGAGTTCCAATAGAACGAAACATGTCGTGGTCTATCCTAACTATAGTTAAAACCAAAGTCTTTTTTTTTGCCATTGCTTAACAAATAACGGCGAAAAAATATGCTATGCATCTTGTTACTAAAATAATTTAAAAAATCTATGGTAACGTGGTACATTTTTTAACTAATTGGTTCCCACTCTTTACGCAATAAAAATACTTTTTGATTAGTAACTCGAGAACGAATCAACGAATTTTAATTTTTTTGCGCTAAAAAAATGCATTTTTCTAGGGCTTTGATTTAATGTCACATAAGAGGTATTTAAAATTTTAAAGTTGGGTAGGCTGTGGGACTTGCTATCTATCATCGATACCTGAAAATTGTGTTCTCTTGATACCTAAAAAAAGCTCCCACTCACAACGTACCCAACTAACAACACTCTGTTTCGCATACGCTAACATTTGAGAGTTATTTTCCTGATTTCTCGCCACTTTTACATGAATAACATTGTATACTTCCAACCTATTGTTAGTTTGTTCCCGCTAACTAGAAGAGACTAGTGGTCCCTAGTGCCCGCAAGAAGCTTAATGCTTAATAAATAATCATCCTTGAGGTTAGCTAACACCAATAAATCTAAGCCCCCCCCCCCCCCCAAGAACTCGCTTTGTATAGCAAAACGCGTACTTTCGTTGATATGCTGCTTATCATATCTGATGCAGATTGCAAAATGCAAAAAATTATGAATAAATTTTGGTACTTTATTAAATATTTGTAGAAAATTTATCATTAAAGAGAAGGAAGGGTAAACCCATGTTTGGTTGCTGGATTCTAAAACACTAAAATCAGAAAAAATATCGCTGACCATTCACCCAATGTACTTTTATGCAAACAATCCTACTACAATTTCCTAAGCTAATTTTGTTTATTTCAAAAATGTACAAACAATTCCATTTTCGAGGCAAAGGTTTTATGTAAAACTTCAAGAGCTGGTAATCTGTGGACAATTTTGAGATAAGAACTAAGAAATTACCAACAACTTCAATTTCTTGCCACAACCTGCTATTATTGTTACTTAATAAAAGCTGACATTTGTTTCCCTGCGCTAAATACTGCAATCAAACATTAGCCATCGGCTGTGTCTAAATTCCCAAATCAGCTGGGATACACAGGAAATTTGCAACGAATAGCTGATAGCTTCAATAGCGAACATATCAGCAGGGAATTATATTTTCAGTTATATAAATGCAAATAAATTTGCAGCTCTATCACTAGAAGCACCGATTTTGCAAATACATCGGAAATTGAATAGACTGTTTCATGTATAATTCATAATATCACTATTTAATCTAAATCTATCTTGTATTGTATAGAACTTCAAAGATAACAAGACAATCGACAGAACACAAAGTTGAGAAATTACAGGAATTCAATTTAACTAGTCCGTGTTAAACACCTTTTTCATCAATACAATTTTCTGTGATTAAGTATCCACGCAAAATTACTTTCTAACCGTTCAAATATTTATTTTGATGTAGGTTTGGGATTCGGTACACTTCCAGTTTGAATGTTTGATTGGGACATGTTGACACGTCCTATTAACCACATAATTTCGTGTCACACTCTACCCCCGATTCGTATATGTTTACCTATATAATAATTTATTTTCCTGCAGTACTCATGGAAATATTTACATTTAAATAAATTATAAAATAAAAACTAAAAAAAAATATTTTAAAAAATGTTAACCATTTTACTAATCAGGCAGGGATGTTTGATGCTTTACAACGATCTCAATTAAATAACGCATTCTCTGGGAGTGGGGGCAATAACTTATTGACAACAAAAATATACCAGTTATGCAACACATCTAACAATTATTATAAAATCTTTGTAAAAATATTTTTACAGTGGAATCGGGTACTACGGCGGTTTTACATGACGTCATTTATATAAAAAAATTTATAAAAATAAATATGGAAATTTTTACAGTAGGATAGCAGCTTGACATTGTAACAATTAACTGATTTACCAAAAGATAATTGTTTGTTTGGCTGCCTATAAATGCGAAACAAATAATAAATAAGAAAAGATTTGGTTTCAATTATGGCTAGAACAGACCACTACATGTTTCGTTCTTGTTTGAACTCATCAGGTGGACATAATTCTAACCATAATTGAGACCAAAAGCAAACAGGCATATATACGCCAGAAAGTATAAAACTAACGGGGAATTAAACTAATAACGCCCTCTATTATGTGCGGCGAGAAAAAGTTGCAAAGCAACAAACCGGCAAAGTTGCGATCGGAACCTGCTAAGCAGGTATCTGCGATCGCACCGGCCTCTAAGCACAAAACACAGAAACGCCCGTGTGGCAAGAAATAAGAAAAGATTTGGTTTCAATTATGGCTAGAACAGACCACTACATGTTTCGTTCTTGCAGATACCTGCTTAGCAGGTTCCGATCGCAACTTTGCCGGTTTGTTGCTTTGCAACTTTTTCTCGCCGCACATAATAGAGGGCGTTATTAGTTTAATTCCCCGTTAGTTAAATAATAAATAGCCTATCAAATTTGTTTTTTTTAACTTACTTTGTGGATGAGGAACATTTCATCCGGCGCTTCATTTAAAAATTTAATCATATCATTCTTCGTGAAGACCTTGGCTTTTTTTGGCCTGTGACCAACACTTTTTCGTTTAATATAGGCAATTAGCGTAGAAAATGTCGAAATATTAACAGAATCGTACAAAAATATGGTGCTTTTTAGCATTGAATATTCTGCCCATAAACTTCCTTTACTCTTCAGCTTACTACTTGTTTTAACGAAATAAGCCAACAAAACCTTCTCAGCAATACCTGCATTTTTCTCACTGCACCACAGTTTAAAAATTTTGTAGGTATTCTCGTAACGGCCCCTTGACTTTTCCGGTATTACCGCCGCGCCGCACATCCAATGCCCCATGCCTCTTCTATTTCGTCTATTTCAAACTGTACATTCACTTTCGGAATCGCTCATAACTGAAGTGCAAAGCTAGCAAAAGAGCCACATGCACAATCTTATGAAAATTTTTTCACTTTTGACAAATTACAAATTGGTTACCTAGTGATGTGTGCATAGATAAAAAATATAATACGTTTATATACACTGTGTCCATAAAGTAACCCCCCCCCCCAACTAACTTTTGAACGACTTGATATTTCTACAAAATTTGGTGTGCTGTAATGGGAAATTAAATACTATTTTTCAGACCATATTAAAATTTTGTATCGTCCAAAATGGCGGCTGGGAGCCATTTTGAAATTTTTTTTTAAATAGAAAGGGGGGTCGAGTGACACCTCATTGGAAAGGTCTTTTAATTCTGCGTCTGATCCTAAAGTTTCAAAGAAGAATATTCAGCCATAACAAAATGACAATGTTTGAAAATAAAGAAGTCTATTTAAAAAAACTAAGAATTAAAGCTTAAATTAATTAAATTAAGTGTTCGAAATGTTTACTATTCACTTCTTGGCACATAAAATGTCGGTTAGAAAATTCCTGCCTTACATTTTCATAAGTTTCTGGAGTGATAATTCTGCAAACTTCTGTAATGCGTTGCTCTAGTTCTTCAATTGTTTCTGGACGGGTTCTGTACACTTTCGATTTCAGATATTCCCATACAAAAAATCTAAGAAAGTTAAATCTGGGGAGTGAGCCGGCTATTCTACAGGCCCCGCCTAACAATCGATCTGCCAAAAAAATGTACGTTGAGAAAGTCAGAAACAGGCCTATAATAATGAGGCGGCGCACCGTCTTGTTGGAACATAACGTTTTCAATATTATTCCAAGCCACCTGAGATATTTCTGGGAAAATTTAGTCCTGCAAATGAAAAAGTGGACTACTGGATGAGAAAATCAAAACAATTTTGAACTGAGTGAGTCCATTTGTTTAAAATCCGCCATTTTGTTATAGCTAAATATTTTTCTTTGAAACTCTAGGATCACACGCAGAATTAAAAGACCTTTCAAATGAGGTGTTACTCGATCCCCCTTTCTATTTAAAAAAAATTTAAAAATGGCGCCCAGTCGCCATTTGGGATGATACAAAATTTTAATATGGTTTGAAAAATAGTATTTAATTTCCCATTACAGCACACCAAATTTTGTAGAAAAATATCAAGTCGTTCAAAAGTTAGTTGGGGGGGGGTTACTTTATGGACACAGTGTAGATAGGAAACTCTAAACATACTACAATACATGAAATAGTACTGACTATGATCGCAAATGGCGCTAAACATTGTACAGTGGGAAATTCAAATTGTAGGTAAAATTATACCGCATTCAAATGTATTAATAAAACTACAAATATATTGGAAATAAAGTGCTTTAATACCATATAAAAAAATTAGAAATGAGGACCTACAAAATAAGTTAAATTCGTACAATACAATTACTGGTGTTATTACAGGATCTTTTGGCAAACACATGTCCATATCAGTTCAGCTACGATTACATAATATTACATTCAGTGATGTGGGGTGACATTTTCTGTAGAAAATATTCAGAATTTGTAAATTTTTAGGAAAATTTGCTCAAGGTTTTTACTGAAAATTTCCTGCTTATTAAATTGGGGAGTTATTAATTTTTAGAATTTTAGGTTGTGGACTTCTTTGTATTTCCATCTCGGGTAAAATTTCTCTATTAATTTTAACAAAAGTTTGTAACAACTACATAAAACTGATAATGTAGAGAAATAACTTACATCAGGATTACTTGGAAAATTATGCACTTTTTCCTCATTATTTGTAAATTTACAATTTAAAACGCAACATTTAAACACCGTGGTTATAAAATAGACTAACTTAAACGTCAAATATCTGTAATCTAAATTGTGTCTAAATTATTTTCAAATTTCAAAAGAACTGTCAGAGAATACCAAAACACTGAACTGTCAACAAGTAATTCACTAACCGTATCTTAGCAACCAAAACATGAAATCAGCGCTATTGGTGATTCGAGTCAGAACTAAATTACCAATTGTATTTTTTACGTTGACTTAACACACCGTGGATGTGTGTCTACCACTTCGATCAATTCGATGTATTTCGCTCGTTTTTAATTTCTCAGTAGAAAATTTATATTTTTTTGTATGATTATAATTCCGATCGTGCAAAAAACATTATAAGCACGTCGAACGTTAAGGATTACCGTTCTCAGACAATAATTGGAGTCGTCGCTTCGGTCCTCCTCCAAACAATTGTCTTCGAACGGTAAAACCGAAGCCGTACGTATCGTACGGCTTCGGTAAAACTTCCTTACCGTTCTCCATACTTAATATACTATTGCGAGCGCCTCTATATTCAACTATAACACCCCTCCCCACCACCCTTTTTATTGGGGACAAATCTCGCTGCTTTACGGTTTCATCACATTGTCATTACCAATCTTGTAAACTTAAATTAAGTTTTCCGAGTTAAGGCGTCTAGGCTGTAAAGTGAATACAGACTGACACACAGACACACAAACCACAGAAACACCTGGGTTTTCGGTATTCTCGAACCCTAAACGTGCATATCCGTCAAAACCTCAACATCTAAAATTTTGAAGGTAGCAGTAAGAAGAAGAAAAAGAAGGCATTGATGCCGTAATAACTCAAATCTTTGTTATTGCTCTCTTCGTCATCATTTACCCGAATAAATATCATCATTATTTGTAAGGCCTTGTACACATTTGAGCATTCTGCCGCAACGTAACATGTATGCTGTAGTGTGGACGGTGTTATGGCATTGTTGCGTCTGGTCTCAACCGATGCGCCCTATCTATGCTCTTGAAAGTTTCTTAACGAACATCAGAATTGAGGAATGTTACATAACACTACGTGCTCTAGCTTGAGCGATTTTCCAGAACTACGTTCAATCTAACTGTAACGTTTCATTATGCCAGAACTCTCAAATGTATGCAAAGCCTTATACACACTTAAGCATCAGCCGCGCTGTTTGAAACGCGGCACGCCTAATTTATTCTCAAACTCATCGCTTTCTTGACGAACATCAAAAACTGTTACCTTAATTATACTTTTGGGCACTTTCTTCGTTGGCTCAAATGGTCATTGACCTCCCAATGAAATAAGAAAAAATAAATAATTACTTTTTGTTTGAGTACATAACATATTATACAGTCATAGACCATAATATTTAAAAAATACTTTATACTTTTGTATGAGATTTCTATGCGAGAACGTTTATTAAAGAGCTGCCGCAGGATCCGAAAACGTTTGAATGTTTGAGTATTCGCGGGCAGTAAACGAATCTATGCGAGGGTCATTTGGCTGTCGGTCCCCAATTCATCTATACGCTACCGAATAAAGCCGCCGGCTTAAAAGGCATTTAAATGAATAATAGTGAAATAGAAAGCTCATTGCGGTAAAATTCAAAATACACAAGCTAAAAAAGGAAAGAAGTATCTGCGTATTAAAGACTTCAGGGTGACGGATACACAACTTCCAAAAATTATGCTGTTAGCTGTCCGTGATAAGCGCATACCAATAGCCGCCTAATTTGCGGGATTTGCACGTACACGACGTAGTAGTGTGAAAACAGTTGTTGGTTGTGTAATCATGATTTTGTGGTGTTGTACGATGTCCGTGCAAAATAATTTTGGATTGTGAATGCCATGTATGAAAATGCTTTCACTTGTTTCCACTGTCTGCTATTTTGTGATAATTCATTGTGTCATATTGACTGCAAACATTTAAAAACTAAAATTCAAACACATTTTTTATTGGTAAACCACATGAAAAATTTTGTGCATTTTGACACACTGGCAATGTGGGCATCAATTTACAATAATTTTATTAGAGAGTGCTTATCGAAAGTCTATTAAAGATTTCAATGAAAATGTTGGTAAAAATAGATCATTTTGTCAACGTAGAGGATAGGTTTGAAATATAAGGCTACCTAAAACTTGGGTAAGAACAATTTTGTTCCAAAAAATACTTTAAAAAGCCTCTCAGTACACCACACCACGAGCCGCCACTGCTCTTGAGTCTTCCGAATACATTTTTTACAAAAAAGAACTTTATTAAACTTCAGTAAGCAGCATCAAATTTACAATTTCTGTTTTTCAGTAAAAAAGATATAAAAAACAGCTTCATTCGCTAAGAGGACCTGTTTAGCAAGAATGGTTATAAAGAACACGCGCAAATTGTCTCAGTAAAATTTAATTACAAGTAAAAAAATCAATTAAATAACAGAAAATAACAAACAATTTTGTTTATTTTTCTCATTATGCGGTTGAAGGATCGTATTTGGTTTGAAGGCTCAACTTTCCGGAAATAAACACGCATACAATTTTTTTATCAAAATGAAGAGTTCAAGGAATGAAACAGCAAGCAATCTCTAAATTATGAAACTTAATAATAAAACCACTTTGAAGGTAACTTTCTCAACCATAACGTAATTCAAATAGATTATATTATATAATAATCAAACTTTACGAAAATTATAGAACACATAAACTACCGCTAACGATGTTCACCTTTTGAAATTCAACAACGGAACCTGCTTGTTGCTGATGTGCTGCTACTATTATTATTCTAAACTGTTAAGGTAATTTATAACGTGATCTGAATAATTTAACAACTGCAAATGCTCTAATTAAAATCAACCCGAGCCCCGATCTTTGAAAGGTCTTTTCGTAATTGCCTTTGTCTTCAGTACCTAATAGAATCATTTGTGACCACTTTTCATAACGAATTACCTTTGCAATAAATGCTGCCTATGAATAATTTTTAAACATCCGATATTATTGAAAACATGACCACTAAAAAACTCGTTCATGCTCTGAGGAAACAACATGTTTCTAGTTAATTAATTAAAGAAAATCACTGCATTTGTTATTTTAAAAACTAATTGCCTTTTTTAAACAGCATTTTTCAAATTACTATCTATATATTAAATTCGGATCCCTTCTCCCTTACACAGCTTGTAATGGTGTGGGGCCCCTACTACTACACCCACATATTTATGCGGCCCTTATTAAAAAACATTTTTCTTTGTACAGTGGACTTCTATAATATTCCATAGAAATAAGCTTTTTTCGTGTAGATACTTGTTTGCATTATTGCGACAAACAATCTGCTGACACCCCATTGCGACAAGAAACTCTAACAAGAACACATGGCCGGCCGGCCAGCGCCGACGGGCAAGTAACGCGTTAATTTATTTCAAAGGCCTGCGTAGAATGGTTTGTCAATACTGCCTTCTCCTATTACTACATAGCTGTGATAATCATGACAACGATGGCTAAATAGAAAACACTAAGCACATAGCAAATCAAACAACATATTAAAATGATACGAGTATTTTATAGAACACAATCAAAGTTGTACAGCAGTAGATTTAGATTGCCACGAAAAAGTGATCCTGCTTAACATTACATCTTGGTCCCTACCGAAAATACACAGCTGAAAATGATAAATACACGGTTATGATATCATCGGCAGATTGTTTATGTGCGGCCAGTTTATTAAGTTTATTCATACCAACAGTGGCGCCTACATTTGCTTTGGTTATAGAAAGCAATTCGACTGGCAGAGAATACGTCTCCGAAAGAAGTCTGAGAACCACTCTTCTGGGCAAAGCGTAGATGGAAAAAGCACGAGCCGACAAAAATCGTGCGAAAATAGAACCCGATAAAAATATTCTGCAGTAGAACCATTCTCCTGAAAAAACAAAAATAAAACGAAAAAAGCCTCCCATAAACAAACGCACACCTATTTTCTAGCTGGTGAGTCGTAGATCACCGTATCATAAAGAAAGAGCTTTCCCTGAAAAAGATACATGTTGATTTTTTGCTAATCGATTATTTAAACGGTTTATATGAATTAGGGCGAATTTTATTTTGGAATTATATGCAAATATCTAACAAGATTTTTTAGTGCGTATTTTATACTTCCAAAAACGTTTTGAAAATCTCCGTTAAGCCAGTCTCATGGAAAAGGGGAAAAGTGCTAACTTTTTTTTTATTTTAGCATACGATTTTATGTGATTTTTCGTGGGGATTCGTTTCTTGGAGCTTTTTGGTAGAAATTCTCACGGGCTGCTTTTTCTGTATTTTTTCGGCTTTTATCATGTTTTTAGCGGGCAGCGCTCTTTCTCGAGTCACACGTATAAAATTATCAAAAAAAAAACGAGCAGCGTAGCCCACGGTTTCTGCTGGTATTTAATTAATGATCAAACTTTATTTTGAATGTTGGCCCTATTTGTTACTATGCAAGGTTTTGAATTTTGTTTAAATATTGTAAATGAGACAAAGTCCAGAAGGAGCTTCTCTACTACAATTTATTACGCCACAAATTCTATCTACTTCAACGTTAAACCTAGACAAGAAAGATAAACGAGGATTATATTAACTTTATAGGATAAGATTACTAGAAGCGGTTATTTTACTAAGGAATTACATTTTCGCTCTTCCAACTTGAGCAGACAAGCCTCGTGCATTTTTAATGGCTGATTAAGTTGTAACGCGATTGAAAAGAAACGCTTTTAAGACATTTGTGAAGATTCTATCAAAACCTTTTAAATGACTTTTTTTCGCCCCTTTAGCAAGTTATTTCCTAATAAATAGAGTTTTCCTTTATTTGTAACTTCCTTTTTAAATTAGCTGCGTCGGTAGATTTTGGGGAGATCTTATAGACAAAAATTTAATAAAAGGGAATACCTTTTTCTTGCGTAGAAACAAAAAATCTGTTTCTGTTGGCCATACTAAAAAGACCGAAACTGATATATAAGCATCGGAAAAACTAGCGTGGGTAGCTTTTGCGAGCTTTCTTTAGTTGAACTTTTACTAGGTTTTGTGGACGGTAAAGAATATATTCAATAATGTTTTATATTGCACAAAAAACAAATAAGTGGCTGCTGTTTTAATTCTTTACCAATTTATCATTTTGCGATCGGATAAATTACTTTTTCTAAGAGATACACTCAATAAAAGCTTTTTAAAATTATAAAGCTTACTCATGAAAGGCACAAAGAAAATCTCCTCCAAAAATTAACACTTAAACTAAAAATTGGCGAAACACTTCGCCTATACAGGGTGGGGCAATTTTAGTGCGAACGCGGTGTATCTCAGTATCCGTCAATGCCACAGTAAAACTGATAGAACATTATCAGAACACTTTTCAAGATTAATTCACTGAACACTTTAAAATTCCGAAAATGTCAAATATAGCCATTATCTAAAAAACAAAAACTACCTACTTTCCGACATTTATTACAAAAATTGCTTTTATTTATCTAACTCCTACACTTCTAACTAAGACATGTTTTGGGTTTTAAAGTGTTTAAATATAAACCACTTTAAATACCTTATTCCAAAAAATAACAACTAACAACAAATCATAAACTACCTGTGTAGAAATTCTAAGGTTTTGTAGTAAAGCAGCTATCCGGTTATGGTGTACTTGTACAGGACGCTTATTATGGTGCTGTAGCAAAGAAGAGAACGTTTATCTGAAAAACAGCTTGATTTTTTGATTTTATGTTTTCTTTCCTGGAATGATTTTTTTTGAATTTACAAAATACCAGAGATCATACAGGAGTAGGGGAAGGCTAACCTTTTAAATATTGCATTATGTAAAAATTATGATCTAATTCTACTACGACTCTTGAGTCTTGACCACTTTAGCTGAAACAAAACTGTTTTATCGTCCCCCGTTTATTACGTATTGGGGAATAAATAATTAATTTCAAAGAATTCATAGAAGGCGTCACAGAGAAATTAGCAAATTAAATCATCGATTTTATAGCTCATTCTCGGGTCTATGTCATATAGCACAAAAACATTCATAGCACGTCCAGTGGATATCCCCCATGGCACGTCCAAACTTAACACAATAGACGTGTCCTGTAGCGTGGTTGTTAGCGGTGAGAAAATACCAGGAATTTATTTGTTGAGGGAAAAAACGGGTTTTCACCTTAAATCATCCCGGGAAAATTCCTACTACTGTTTTTTTTATTTTTGATTATAATCAGACACCCTATTTTGCACGTGTTATTTCGTTTCTTAAAAATTTTGTAGATTAATAATCTTACAGATAGTGTATTGATGTTTGAGATTTTTTCTTGCTATAAATTGTGAAAATACGCAGAGAAACAAGAGTAAGTAAAAGTACATAAATTTTGAATAAAGTATAACATTTAATATATGTAACATAAACAAAGCTTTGCACTTGAAGAAAGCATTGTCAAAATTGGATTTTTTTAATGCTTAGTGAGCACAACTTGCAATTTGCTAAATGCACCCTTAGTTTGGAAACATTCCATAATATATTTTATTGCAAAATATACATTTTGCATTTGCGTTTTATTTTTAGAGTATGCTTCAAAATATTGCCAAACGGTTGACAAAATAAATGTCTTGTCCTGCTTACAATAAAGGTCGCCAGTTCAATTTTCAGGCTGTACTATTTTTTTTAACTGCTGGTGTTTACCTTTACAATAGTTATACACAAAGGAAAATTAGAACACAAGGTTATGTTATGTTTTTTACACTTTCTGGCGCCAAATTTAATTTTGGGAATATTTAGGAAATTTTCAAACTTTTATAATCATGTATGTATGTTACATAAGGCACTGTAATTAGCCTTAAACCAAAAATTTGTCATTGTATTCAGTCAACAAGTATAGCTTGTATTCTTACTAATTAATTAAAAAACAATTCTAATCTGTTAAACACGTTTATTTGTCACGGTAAAGCACAAAATATGACAAGAAACCTTGATAATGTAGAGGCCCTAAATATTTTAGTTTTTGCATTATCGCTACGATCTTTCGCTCTACGTAACTATTTCTTGACACAATCTTTTTGCGTTGCTTCGTGGTTTGCTATTTTAGCGGAATCTATAATTTAAAAATTTATTTCAAAATTACATCTTGAAAAATCCACAGATTTCTACACAGCAATCAGAAAAACTCTTAAATCAAGGAGGCCGGTTAAAACAAAACCACATGTATCAGTTTGATACACAATTTGCAAGTAATGGCAATTAAGATTTGATCAAAGACACGCGTTTGGTTTTTCAACGCCCCACCTTTATTCAATTTTTCTTTTATCTGGAAGAAAATCAAACGCATTGCTAGGTTATGTGTGATATGGATATACATTAAATATCCACTACACATCCATAGCATGTCCATGGGCATACGGACATAAAAAATTGACAACATGTGGATATCCTGTGCTGTATCAGATTAGTCCACAGAATTAAAAACGTCGCCAGTTTTCGAGCAAAATATTTTTGTAAATGTTAACAATTCTGAAAATGTTTTCACTTCCAATTATTATGATTCCTAAAATGTTGTTAGATAGGTAGTAACATTGTGTACCCCTAGGGCTGTTATAGAAATTTAAGTTTATGCCGATCTAACAACTCATTGTTAAGTAAGTAGGCGTTAAAGCCAAAATTTAAAAAAAATTCATAGTAGGCGTTACAGAAAAATAAACGGATTGGAACACTAACTAAATTTTAGCTCATTCCCTACTCTGAGCCTACAAATAAGAAACAATATATGGCCAGGTTTTGAACATATTGTTTTTGAAAATATCAAAAATTATGCAAATCTTTTCTTTTTGCAGTTTTCGTGGTTTGAAAAATTGTCTTAGATTGTAACATTGTGTACCCTTAGTGCTGCTATAAAAATCAATGGCTATTCGAATCTGACAATCCCTCAGTCTAATGAAAGATGTAAGCCGAATAGTAAAGGCTGTGAATATAATAGCATTTTCTGTCTTGCTGTTTCAATACCTGTCCTTTTTTAATCTAGGCATTTTCCTGATGTTCCTTCGTCTCGGAAAAGAATGATTGCGACGTGGAACGAGCTGGCATCAAGATCTACGAATGGATCTGCAATCAAGATAAAACTTACTAGATCAACAAAGCAGGATTACCCCATTCATTAACGGACCTTGCAAAAACAAAACCACAGAACTGCCTATGCTAAGCAGAACACAGCTCAGATCCTTACGGGCCTCCTAAGAGAACACGCGACTGTTAAGGATCACCTCGGGAGGATTAGGAAATTTGATGGAGGCCCCACACGCAGACTCTGCGGTGAGAAACCAGAAACAGCAATGCATATTATATTATATACAACTGTGATGTGCTGGCTGGTGAAAAACAACGCATATTCGGGCATCCACTCATGGAACCGGAAGACTTCAACACACACCCCGTGAGCGACCTGTGCGCAATGGTAAAGGGACTCAAGATCACGGACTGAGTGTGAGTAACTACCAGGGTGCACCCAATAAGCCTTATAGGCTGCAGGAACCAAGGGTAGACGGACCCAGGAAACAGTTAAAAATAAGAAAAAATAAATAAAAGTACAAATGATACTCCACACCAACATCTAATTAATGTAATAATAGTTTAGTTATACAAAAACTGTATCGGTAATAGAAACCTACATTACGTATCTACGATAGTATCTACCTTTACAGTTTTTCGTTTTAGCTTTGACACTACAATTATAAAATATTCATTCGTATTAATGTGCTACATTTACCTGCGGTATTAAAACGAATGTTACTGAATAATTTACACCATCACAAATAATATGAAGCGTATAAAAAAACACATTAATGTTACAGGGCTGTGTTCATATTAAAAGGCAGAGATTAACACAAATTATGTCTACTCAACTAATGAACTAAACTGATCCATCTAATCTATCAAATTCATTGTAAATTAAAGACCAACAGGGTCGGCTTAACTTCGCATTACATTTAAATTCCGTCTTGTTTTTTTTGTTATATGCATATAGCTTTAATTGTTTGCATTTTTGGAGAATATTGTATAAATACTGACATTTAACTTTCTCATACTTTCCAGCGAATGTATTGTAATGATGAAAATGTTCGATTTTAACGCAAATGCGTGTTTTAGACCTCCAGAAACCCGCAAAATTGTTTTTAAAATGTCTATCTGTGTTTATAATTGTACAGGATACAATACAACAAACAAATTTTAAAACGACCCGGAACCAGATACGAAAGTTAGACATTTGTGGTATAAATGTTTTCCAAAACCTAGTTTTATACATTTGAGTAAATAGTCTGATAGAGAGCACTAGGTCAAATTACATGTGTCGACATTAGAGCGGCTGGTGTAACATGCCGACGTTCCTATTATTAAAATAATATTTAGCTCTTATAAAATAATAGTATATTGTTACGCTTGTTTCGTAACTGATGAGAATGTTATAATTCTCATCCTTCAGGATCGCAGGATAGTTTTTGAAACCCAAGAGTTTTATATTATAAATATTTATTTAAATGTCCCTATAACTATTCTACATTATTACTACTGCTAACTTATCTAAATTAATGTAATACCTTAAAACTAACTTAATAAACTAAAACAACTTACATATAAAATATGAGGCGCACTGACACCATCTTTTCCAATCGATCGGACTTTTCACTACTCCTGCCAGACACAGACTAACTAACTAAAAACTGGTCATACCCCTTCAAGGGTCCCATAGTCCTCCCACTTAATTATATTAAATTATTACATGCCAACCTTTGATTGGCTTTTCACATTTTATTGGTATCAGCACGACCTCAATATTTTGTAATAACCCTTAGCAAACTTATTTCATATTTCTTAATTTTGTATGACAAAGTCGACACTTGCAGAAATGCAGTTTTTACATCAGCACTTGCAACATAATTATATGCGCAATTATTGAAATCAGCAAGACCTAAATATTAATGGAATTCTTTGAATATTTGACTTTAAGTATTTAATTATTTAATAATTTTGAATATTTAATTTTGGTTCGTAACATTATTCCCCCTTTCGGCAAACGTCGACCCGACGTTTATAAGTTTGAGCCGGTTTACATTGAAAACTTAACTACCAACTTAAATTAAAATAAATTGTCTCTATCAGTTATACCTTATAATCTAACACCTTATTCACTTATTGTTTGTTCACTTATTGTTTTATAGTCCCACACCACCATTTTAATGTTCACCTTTATTTATGTTCCAAAACACCAGTTAGCGTTACGTGAGACACAGCCACCTTCGTTAAGTGCTGTCATTTCACTACGCATGACACTAAATAGTTCATAGCTGCGCGAAACGTTCTCTATATCTGTGATTTGGCGACGCTTCACAAAATGGCGAAACTAGTTTGCTTCAAATGCTTCTTGTGCGATGTACAGTGTAAAAACATCAATTCGGTGATGAGTGTTGTTGCCCTTGCATCTGTGAATTTTACAGGAACACGGTTTGTTGGTAAGAACACGAATACTTATTTCATTATTCGATAGCCAGCACATTATTAATCTGTTTTTAGTGGTAAATTTGCTGCAGACCACATGGTGGATGTTGGAGTATCTAGGATGAATTGGATATATTTGTTGTCAAGTAAGGAATAAATGCATATAGATGGATAATTATTTAGACAGGATAATTAGAATTAATACATGGACTTTTTTAGGTAAAGGAATTGAAACCATCAAATGTGCTTCTATCAGCTGAGTATAATGTGTTGCAACTGTGGTCCTAAGATTTCCGCGCCTGCTACACTGGACCTAGGGCTCGCTCGGTGGGTGACTTCGGCGTGTCTCACAAAACTGGTCGTTGCTCGTTGCTTATGGTGATTCGGTTTGGCTTGTGGTGTGGTTACATGAAAATGAACGATACCAGCTTTAATCGTAATATTAGGTACGTATATAAACTTAATTTCTAATCTATATTTATCCTAAGTTAGAACTTATTTAAAAGAAATGTATTTAATGTAGCATTACACTGACTTAATTTTCCAAAAAAAAAAATTCAACATTGGGTACATTTTACATTTAATATTCGTTGTTGTTAATTTTGTATGACTATCTCTTTAAACAACTGCACTTGATAATGTAAATAACGATTCTTGAACACATTTTTTCATATTTTCCAAATTAATTAATTTTCAGAGGCAAAATTCTTATTACGGTAATTAATCGTTAAACTCAGAACTTTAATAAAATTAACTCTCAATAATCTTTACGATATCTTTACTATATCTCAAAGCACATATTTAGTGCAAATTACAAGCCCACACACGTGCGTATTATGCACCGTGGGATACCAACTTAAAAATCGTTTTTAGAGACCGATACTCTTCTTTCAAGTTCAACTTAATAAGCAATTATTGCGGTTTGTAAGCTTGCGAAGTACAACACATTTGTTAATTACTTGGCAAGATACTATTATAATGCAAGCATGATGAGAGACCTTTAGCATAAAAATATATAAAAATTTACTTGCTTTATACATTAAGAGATTTCAAATATTGTGGGTTAATAAATATAAAAAATAGAAAAATAGGAAAGTTTAAGTTAAAGGAGTCAAGGATAGATGTTTGCTAGCAAAGTTGTAGATCCGTAATAATTGAATTCTCTTTAATGTAAGATTAGAAAATACTTAACTTTAACAGTTGTCCTTTTCTGCCCGAACTGTTGGTTTGACAGGTGACAGGTGTGGACTGCACTAAGGTATCTTATTCATGGTTGCTTCAACTGAACTTCCTCTTACTAGTGAATATAAATCTTCTTTATTTTCCAACTCGATAACACATCTGCTTCTTGGGTCTGAGTTTGTGATTTCTTGCCTCTGGTTTTTCTCTTCTTTATTACACTTTGTTACATTAAATGAAACTTTCGCTCGAGCTTCAGAATCTTCTTGTCTTGTAGTAAATAGTCTTTCTTCTGTACCCGTAGTTTCATCTTCTTTTTCTTCTTTTGTTTTTCTATTCTTGCACTTATTTATAATTTTATGTAGAAGGTACCCAAAAATAAAACATATAAACATAGTAAATGTTGTGCAGGTAACAACGATAAGGACTTCATGATGTACTGATTTGGATCCATTGTGGCCTTCAACTGTTGGAATAATAGCAGCAGCTAACGGTGTACCACGTCGAAACAACAAATATATTATAATAATGGACAGCACAATGTTCCATGTGATGATCGTAGAATTGCTAAGAAATCCATATGTGTCCGTGAATGTCATCGGAACTGAACTTTGGAACATGGCAGAGTTTGTCAACTCTGTAATACAAATCTCACCATAAATGTATGTGGGCGAGTCAAGGTTCTACCCATACCTTACTCCGGGAAACATCGGACTACCGTCCGCAGCCACATCCACATCAGCAGCCATTAAAATTTGTTATATCACAAAATTGTCAAAAATTGCAAAAGAAAATAATTTACACCCTAAATAACTTCATATCTATGCTATCCTAGTTTATCTAAATATCTATTGTAATATTATATTAAATAAAGAATTATTCTGTCCTATGAGTTTGTTTTTTCATAATTCGAATAAATTGACCCAGTTTCTGTTTTTTAATAGCTAATATATGTTCAAACTGATTACCTAAACGTATTATATTGCAGGAATTAACCTAGTGAAGCAACAATGCTGAACTGCAAAATTCCTGGGTGTCAAGTACATTGGCCTTGCAACTGCTTGTTAAATGCCTACTTGTATTTAAAAATAAATACTACTTATTCCCAATTAGCGTTTCCAATTAAAAAATCAAGGGTTTCATTTTTTGGCATTTGTGTTAGACCCAAGGCAGCCTAATAAAACTTGTTATGCTTAATAATCCGGCAACCTCCACCACTTGTTACGCTTGATAATCCGGCAACCTCCACCACTTGTTACGCTTGTTTCGTAACTGATGAGAATGTTATAATTCTCATCCTTCAGGATCGCAGGATAGTTTTTGAAACCCAAGAGTTTTATATTATAAATATTTATTTAAATGTCCCTATAACTATTCTACATTATTACTACTGCTAACTTATCTAAATTAATGTAATACCTTAAAACTAACTTAATAAACTAAAACAACTTACATATAAAATATGAGGCGCACTGACACCATCTTTTCCAATCGATCGGACTTTTCACTACTCCTGCCAGACACAGACTAACTAACTAAAAACTGGTCATACCCCTTCAAGGGTCCCATAGTCCTCCCACTTAATTATATTAAATTATTACATGCCAACCTTTGATTGGCTTTTCACATTTTATTGGTATCAGCACGACCTCAATATTTTGTAATAACCCTTAGCAAACTTATTTCATATTTCTTAATTTTGTATGACAAAGTCGACACTTGCAGAAATGCAGTTTTTACATCAGCACTTGCAACATAATTATATGCGCAATTATTGAAATCAGCAAGACCTAAATATTAATGGAATTCTTTGAATATTTGACTTTAAGTATTTAATTATTTAATAATTTTGAATATTTAATTTTGGTTCGTAACAATATTAAAGTATAAGTGGATAAAAAGGTCTTTAAAACACGCGCGATTTTTCGAGCACGACGGCGCAGCCGGAGTGCTCGAAATAGAGCAAGTGTTTTAAAGACCAGTTATCCACGAATACTTTACGCTATTTTTTTTTATTGGTGCACTTTGAAATCATAAATACTGGTATTATTACTACAAAAAATGGAAATAAGAACTAATAATGTAAAATGGTTGAATTCGTGATGTGACATCAGTATACCTTTCGTTGTCATGGAAATGAGAAAAACAAATTAATTTGCAATTTGTCATCAAAGATTAATTGTTGACACCGCACTGCTTAAAAATGAATTCTAATATCGATTTTTTAAATAGTAAAGCAGAATCGCGGTTAATACCGCAAAAATCTAATGATGCCTATAAAAAAGAATATGACAAGTTCATCAAATGGATGGAAGAGCAAAAGGTAACAGATGTAAATGAACGAGTTGTGCTTGCTTACCTTCAGAAAATGTCAGAGCAGTACAAGACGTCGACTATGTGGGCTATCCACTCGAAATTACAATGTTTGTTTGAGGATAAACAAAGGAGTCGATATAAAATCATTTGTAAAAGTGCATGCATTCATGAAGGCAATTAGTAAGAATGACGTAGCCAAGAAGGCATATCTATTCAGTGAAGATGATTTGCGGAAGTTTTTCATAGATGCACCGGACATTACGTATTTATTTTTGAAGGTGGTAGCCATTTGCGGTATCTTTGGGTTTTGTAGAAGATGTGAATTATGCGATTTGCACTTACATGATATCAAAGAAGAAGGAAGCGTATTGGTTATTACTATCCGACCGTCTAAGACAGTGAAGGGTCGACGCTTTACTGTAGCCGACAGTGAAGCAATTAGTTATGTGCGTTTGGTGAAGCAGTATTTATCATTGCGCCCCCAAAATGTAAGGACAGACCGAGTTTTCTTACGATATGATAAGGGGAAATGTACCAATCAAAATCAAATTGCACGTTATCTTAAATTGGATGATCCTGAGAAATACACGGGACATGCTTTTCGACGTACGTCCGCTACCATTATGGCAAATAGTGGCATGACAATAGATCAAATCCAACGACAAGTAGGATGGAAATCGGCAGCTGTATGGCGACTGGTTACGTTGAAGAGAGCATTAGCAATAAGAAGAATGTTTCAAACATTATTGGGAGTGCCATTAATGGAAGTTCAACCTCATTGAGTTCTGAGAATGTTAACAGTATTAATTTAAATACCATTTCCTCCGATTTAAAAAAATCGAAATATTAATATCTCAAACAATACTAACTGTACTTTCCATTTTCATTTATAAAATTAAAATTGTTAAATAATGTTTGAATAAAGGTTTTGCATTTGTTAGTAATATTTTATTTGACGTTACAAGGTACTCCTGTCAGATCAATAATCAAAAAATTGTCATTTAGACTTCACGTTTCTCGAGTTGTTGATGTTGCCATGGTAACTTTAAAAAACGCGCGTTTTTGAAAGTTCGATTTAAACACGCTGAGGCGTGCTTTAAATAGGTAAAATGGGGTACCAATAAAAAAAAAGATGATTAAAAACTATAAACAAATAGCGGTGAGCGGGATTTGAACCTTAGCATTTTCGTTACCGTGATTGTGTCGCGAGTGTGCAACGCCCGTTTGCTAACTGCGCTATGAAGACACGCATGCAAGAAACGAATTTCGGAGATATAATCCGAACGTTTATTGCAATCATGAATGAATTTATTTATGCCGTAATTAAACCCGAAGCTTACCAACATTTCTACCGAGTCTTACAATAATATGCGTTCCTCATCGTTATGACGTGTAGAATGGACGAGGGCATTTCAGGGCAATATTATAGGAGATTTTAAATTTTCCATGTATATGTATAATAATTTCTCTATCACAGAAAACTATTAATACAACACTGAAGACTAATGTATACCTAAATTAAAGGTAGATATTGATTCCTAGTTATTTATAATTCAAGAAAATTAAAGTAAAACGAGCAAACTCACACATTATGGATATTGTTAAAAGCTTTTAATAAAATCACAGCTCATAACAATACAAAAACTTTACTGGGATTTTAAAAACATAAGTCATTTGGCTTGCTAAAACTGCTAAGATTTTATAAAACTACACTAAAAAGGTACAGCTTAACAATTTAAAAGCAAGTATATTTTTCAATAGAAATAACGCCAACTGGCATTGGTTACCACCAGTATTGTTCTAACTAGTTTAATTTCAGAATGTTCCATCTTCATCCCTCCCACTTATACGAATGTGCGGCACCGTCCATATTGTTTGGTCTTATTTTAGGAACAACCCCAATCATACCCATAAACCAAGGAGCAAATCACCAGTTAGTTACAAATAAATGCATATGTCTTATTACTTTTGCATATATTGTTGTATACACGGCAGTTATAATCTTTGGACAGAAAGATATGGAAAATCTTTCTAGGCAGCATAGTTTGTCTGATTCAGTATCAAATACCACAAGCGTAATTTGCTTATTTATGGTAATGGCAACTACTTACACGATTTATATTAGCAGCCTTAGAAATGGTGATAAAATTAAAGATATCTTTCAAAGTTTACTCAAAATGGATGTGCTACTGCAACAACTGGGTCAAAGAATGCAATACCAAAAAGATATGTGGTATGAGATTACCAGCCTCCTATCGCTACAATTGCTACAGATTATTATATTAAGTCTTCAAATTTGGAACGCTCCTAGAGAACACTTACTAACACCAACACTTAAACAAGGAATTATGATTTTTTTGCCCTCAATAGTACAAAACCTAATGGAAACTCAGTTTATTTTACTAACTATGACAGTGTATCAACGATTTCGAATGGTTAATCAACACCTTCGAGGTTTAGGTAAAAAATATTTTGAAAGTTTAGACTTCAAATAAAACTAAAATTGTAATCCACATATCTTACACTTTTTTTACTTTCTTGCAACATGTCCTTTCATGTACACATCAGTTATTATTTTATGAACACCTTCTTCTGCCATAGAAGAAAGAAGAAGAACACTTTACTTTTTTTAATTTCTACCTCTTCAATTTTTATTCTTCAGACTCTAACACAAATTAAAATTGTAATTTCAGTAATAGTAAATGTTCAACAGGTATTTATATACAAAATAATAATACTCCGGTGGTTTTACGAAGGTTGGTTGTGTTAATGAGGGCCCATGACAGCTTATGCGACATATCCTCACTGATAGACGAAGCCTATGGAGGCCAAATGTTCATAAGTAGTTTGGAACAATTTATACTAATAGTAACAGCAATGTTTTCTTTTTATGTAAATGTAAGTCTAACATTATAAAAAAAAGATAAACAATACATTTGGCAAACAATAACAATTTTTAGTTAAAAATCGCACCTATTGATTCTTGGATTTTACTTGCTTGGGGACTGCTGAAAACAGTAGAATTACTTCGTAAAGTCACTGCTTGTCATGTTACTGCTAATGAAGTAAGTAATTTAAGTAGGAATTCCAAAACTAATTAAAGCATACCTGCCCACAACCAATTTTTAGTTTTAAATACATGAAGCTTATCTATTTACATTTCCAGGCTAGTTCTACAAGAGTAGCAGTACACAAACTGTTTTTACTTGATACCGATGATCAAAATTATACAAGGGTGAGCCAAAACATAATTAAGTTACATACCGCGTCTGGAATTTACTTACCTTTCTTACTCTTTGTTAAATAATTGTAACAACTTAATTTTTAAACTTTAAATTATTTTAATTAAACAAAATTTAATTTACAATGCAGTAGCTTAAGTAATACATAAAACTTCGCAAATGATAAAAAGTTTATAACACCAAAGTTCATTCCAAAACTGTTCCTTTATAGCTTATGGAATTTTCCCAACAACTTATGCACAGAAAAGTAGGATTCACAGCTCTTGGAATGTTCAGCTTAGATGCTACATTAATTTTCACGGTTTGTTATTTTCATTATTTACTGCAGATTCACTATAAAATTAAAAATTGGGCTTGCTGGTCTACACAAAATTCAATATTAACCACATGATGGCAACAAATGTCGCACACGCATTTGAAACAGATAAAAATTAAATTTAATACCTTAATATATTTGCAATAAAGAAAAATATATTTACTTCGTTTGTGAATTTATTCTAATATTGTATTGTAGTTCTAAAACTAACAGGCATTTCTTAGCAGGTACCAATGCAACTTCATATGTTATCTAATTACAGGTAATATCTACAGTTACAACCTATATGGTCATTCTCTACCAATTCAATGAAGGATCTCAACCCATATGCTTGATGATAAGTAACACGACAAGTTTTTCTAACAACACAAAATAATATGTAGTGTACCTAAATGTAACCATTTACAATTAAAGTGTGTCACTGTATTTAATTAAATGATTTGTTTCTAAGAATTCAAACAATTTAAATAGTAATGTAAAAAAACTGCTCACTGCAAGTAATATGGTGTTTAAGCCAGTGGGGTAGCTAGCTAAAATTTTTTTGCGTAGTTGCAAAATAAGTGAGAGTCCCCTTCCAGACTTTTTTTGGGGAAACGGGTGTTCAAGGCATTGTCAAGTAATTTTTAACATGTGGCACCTTGAAATGCACCACTGGCCTTAAGAATTAACTAGAATTTTTATTATTTATCAGTAAGCCCAAGGGGCCCCTAAATCTTCGAGGCCCCATCGCCTTGCGATCATTGGCGCTATGGTAGCTACGCCACTGTGTTTGACTGAGCAAGCCCCAGCTTATAATTTCAATTATTTTTACAGATAAAAATAAGCTTTAAAAGCAAGATTGTATATTTTTTTGTATATGTGACCTATATACACTGTGTCTATAAAGTAACTCCCCCCCCCCCCCCCCAACTAACTTTTGAACGACTTTATATTTTTCCACAAAACTTGGTGTGATGTAATGGGAAATTAAATACTATGTTTCAGGCCATATTAAAATTTTGTATCATCCAAAATGGCGACTGGGCGCCATTTTGAATTTATTTTTTAAATAGAAAGGGGGGTCGAGTGACACCTTATTGGAAAGGTCTTTTAGTTCTGCGTCTGATCCTAGAGTTTCAATGAAAAATATTCAGCCATAACAAAATGACAATGTTTGAAGATAAAGAAGTCTATTTAAAAATACTAAGAATTAAAGCTTAAATTAATTAAATTCAGTGTTCGAAATGTTTACCATTCGCTTCTTGGCACATGAAAAGTCAGTTATGAAATTCCTGCGTTACATTTTCATAAGTTTTTGGAGTGATACATCTGCAAACTTCTGTAATGCGTTGCTCCAGTTCTTCAATTGTTTCCGGACGGGTTCTGTAACACTTTCGATTTCAGATATTCCCATAGAAAAAATCTAAGAAAGTTAAATCTGGGGAGTGCGCCGGCTATTCTACAGGCCCCCGCCTACCAATCCATCTTCCAAGAAAATGTCCGCTGAGAAAGTCAGAAACAGGTCTATAATAATGAGGCGACGCACCGTCTTGTTGGAACATAACGTTTTCAATATTATTTCCAGCCACCTGAGTTATTTCTGGGAAAATTTTGTACTGCAAATGAAAAAGTGGACTAGGTACTGATTAAAAAAGTCCATTTGTTTAAAATCCGCCATTTTGTTATGGCTGAATATCTTTCTTTGAAACTCTAGGATCAGACGCAGAATTAAAAGACCTTTCAAATGAGGTGTCACTCGATTCCCCTTTCTATTTAAAAAAAAAATTCAAAATGTCGCCCAGTCGCAATTTTGAATGATACAAAATTTAATTTTTGGCTAAAAAATAGTATTTAATTTCCCATTAAAGCACACCAAATATTGTGGTAAAATAACAAGTCGTTCAAAAGTTAGTTAGGGGGGGGGTGTTACTTTATAGACAGATGGTATATTTTTAGCATTTATAGTAGTTATTGGACTTTTCTTTACAATCATGTCACATAAGTGCACTTTCATTGGCAAAACTACCTAAAATGTACAAAAATAAAAATTGATTTATATGGTCTAGCAATCAGGTCTTGTGTTTTATTTCCATTGTTCAGAGTAATTGTTTCAACTAAAACTAAGTGTGTAAAACTAGTGTTGTTGTCCTATTGTTTCTTGTTGTACAAGTAACAATAATCACAAAAAAACACAACCCGACAAGTAACACTCCATTTTAATACAGAACGATATAGACTTAATTGGAGTGGGGGGGGGGGGGAGGCGCTGGAGTAACAATCGCGTGTCTTTGATTGAATCTTAAATGCCATTATGTAAAATTAATGACAGATAATGCAAATTAGGGGGCCGAATACGAACCTAATTGTAACTCATCTCCAGCTCTATTAGCCAACAAAAATTATTTTTATTTTTCCAAACCTTTTTGTACAGATTAACATTGCGTCCCCCTATTACACTATCAGATTTGATCCCAATCTGCCAAGTTGTTTCCGAGTTTGGTTTTCGAGGAAAATGCTACCAAAAACACATGCGTAACTTCCGCTTCAGATTTAAAATTTTTCTTAAAAGGTAATTTGGCGGTCAATCTTTATTATACCTCCACATTCTCAAGCTCATCAAAATAGATAGATATGGGAGTTGTGATACACATACCAACTTACACAGACATTTTTTAAAAACAACTTTTTTGGGTTCCTGGATGTCTAAAACTTGTATTTCATTATTTCATGAAATCAAAACTATACTAAAAGTATAGAAACGTAAAAATGTGTACCATTCAATAATAATATTGAACTATGGAAAAGCATGAGGAAAAAGAATGGATAATCATTTAATTTATAAATAAAGGGCACAATAAAAATTATATAAATAAAATAATAATTAATCACTTCAACTGATATTTACTTTAACCTTACAGATATTTCAAATGTTCACGTGTTGTTTAAAAAGGTAAAAATAAAAGTTAACAGCTGGTGCTGCTATAGGAACAATAAAACTTGACGACTTGTTCCTAAGACGGTCAAATTGCTCATTTATTAAACGTACGTTTTTTAATGTGTGTGAATTTCAAATGCCTCCAGTATATCTAATTTACATTTAGCATCATAAAAGTGTAAACATTTTAGTGTTATTAGATGTCATTAAGTGATTGTATTACCAAAAGTCAAATAGTAGGTACTTGTAATATTTTTAATAACCGAATCGGCGTGCGTCAATCGCGCTCTGAACAATAGAAATTAAATTGCTCCCATTGTAATTCAGTTTATATAGGCTAGATTATTCAAAATGTTGATATTATGTACAAGGAACACGTACATTGTTACAAACATAAACACCCGCATAAATCCAATTATGCCAAACACTTATTACAACACAATCATTTAATGACACCTAATAACACTATAAAATGTTTACACTTTTGTGATGACATTAATTACACATACTCGAAGCGTTTGAAATTCACAAACATTTGATTAACAAATTGATCTCTTAAATTCACCGTTATTGGAAGCTACAGATACAGATAACCAAGATCAAGTGATCAAGTTCTATTGTTCCTACAGCAACACCAACTGATTACTTTTAATCTTACCTTTGATAATCACATGTAAACATGTCGAAATACGTATCAGGTTAAATTAAATATTTGTTGAAGTGATTATTATTTTATTTATATTAATAATGAACTTCAACGAAGTAAAGCATGAACTTATTATTAAAAAAAATTATATTGAAATCTGAAAATACATTTTAACACTAAAAAATAAACCATACATAAAATTTTACTACCTATACCTAAAAATACTACATTGCAATAGCAGAGTGCTGATTTGTTGGTCGTATTATATATAACATTAGGTTCATATAACATTAGGTTTAGTGGAGTAAAAGTGTTTTCTACTGCATACTTAATCTACTTTTACATAAAATTCCATTGATTCCATAAAGACAAATTTAAGCCATACAAAACGTCAATATTGCTTCGCTATTTATGAACATTTAACAGTCGCACCTGGAACAGGGGGGTCAGGCAATGACCCCAGTTTATTTTTTTTAGCGTTACTTCCGTATTTTTACTTTGTCTTCAAAAATCTTTTAGGACATTTATTTTACGTATTTTTTCAACCCGTAGACATACAATTTGTTGGAATTGGTAAAATGTTTGACCTTCGCCGGACGTTTTTATAACGCATAGTACGATCGACATGCCTATGCCTCCGTAATAATACCGATGTGCCCGACTTTGGCGACTTGATACCAGTATCATTACAGTTGTTGTGGAGTCCAGTGTTAGTCCAGTGCTGATAAAGGTGTCTTTTATAGTTTCTAACTATTTTACAATAATAACCTACCCGAGTTCAAGAAAACCTGGGGTCAGTCGCTAACCCCCCTGTTCCGAATTCAAGAAAACCTGGGGTCAGTCGCTAACCCCCCTGTTCCGAATTCAAGAAAACCTGGGGGGTTAGTCGCTAACCCCCCTGTTCCGAATTCAAAAAAACCTGGGGTTAGTCGCTAACCCCCCTGTTCCATATTCTCCGGGTACCCAGTTAGGGTCCCAGTGCGACTGTTAAAAAAAAATAACACTACCAACATAAATGTAAGGAATTAATTTCAAGTATGGCACACCAAAAACTTGGAAGATTAATATTTTTTATAAAATAATTTTGGTATCAATTCCGATTAACACAAAAATTAAAATTGCTAGTTACCTTAAAACTACACAAGAAAATAAACTTTCATGGAATACACAAATAATATGCAGCACATTTCATTTTATACGTTATTACCTCAAATAATCAACACTCTACTGTTTTACTACATATCACAAGGAATGTAATGAACTTGTTTCTTCTGTTTTAATTTTCACTTTATTAAACCTCTTAAGTGGTTAAGAGTTTGGTTTATATGGATGAGAGGTTTCAAAGTTCTGGTTTAAAACACACATTACATATTGACATTTATTTTTACCTTAAAAACAATTTGATTAGCGCTTATAAAAAAATTATACTACCAACTAATCTTAAATTTGTGAAACAAAAGGATAGTATTTTACATCTACAAGAGGCATGGTATTAAATACTATACTCTGATTAGATGAACATTAACAAGACGAACAACCAATATGCAGTAGCACCATAGAAATATGCAATAAATTAAAAATCTTACAAATACATGCACTTGTAAAGTTTGACAGTATTAAATTAATACATAAAATTACAAAAACCAGCTTATAAGAAGCGATGTGGATGTTACAAAATTGTTATATGCACAATTATAACACAAGGACAAATCAAAACTTCTATGTACTGCCAAGTGCAACAAATTTAGGGAGAAGGAAAATCCTGTATCAAGCTCTATTATGGTTCAACAAGTTACCAGAACAAACCAACACTAAAGAGGTTTTCATGATCTTTAATTTTGTTTTTCGTTACATATTCTGTATTATCTAATCTAATTTTATTTATACTTTTCTATTTCAGTTAATTTAACCACACTCAAATATTTGTTTTTACGTATTCTGGTAATCTTGTCTGGTTAAATAAAATAAATAAAAAAAAAACCTTAATTTATTAAGTATATCACATTTCTCAAACAATTACATCAATATTAAAACAATACCACTTAAGAGGTTAACCATGATATTTACAAGCTTACTTTTCCTTAAACCTGAAAGTCACAGAAAATGGATATTCATTACTGTTAACTGATTGCCTAAATAACTGGGCATGTTGCCAAGCCACATCTCCTTGGCCTCCAGATAAGCTAGCAGTTATAGTGATTGATTTAGATCCGGAAAAGGCACTTGTTAAAAATTGAGTTGTATCTGGAAATATATGAAAACTGTAATTATGTGAAAATCATTAGATGAAAATCATTACAAAAATAAAACCATAATACAAAACCACATTATCTTTATTATATGTATATGCACTACTCAAAACCGCACAAGGATATTTAACAGATTAAAAAATTTCAAAGTATTTTTTGCTTCGTAAATTTTTTTATTTTATACATTTAACTGTTTACAACTAATTTTAAATAAATTGAGAACAAAAATTTTCAAAAATAGTAATTTACGCTTAGGAACTAAATTAAAAGGAATAGCCATAAACTTAACATTTTTTATAATGAAAAAGAGCTCAACAAATGTCACATAATGTGACTTCCTTCTAGTATCTTGTGTGGCCTCCACGATTATTTAATAATGCCCTTTAGCGATTGGGCATGCTTAAAATTAGGCGGTCTAAGGTCACCTTGAGGTATTGCCCTCCACTCTCTTTGAAGGATTGCGAAAAGGGCTCGGGAGTTATTTATGTGGTCGTTAGCAGCCAAAACCCTCCTCTGCAACATATCCCAAGCATGTTCAATGGGATTCATGTCTGGGGACTGAGCAGGCCACGGCAACAATGACATTCCCTGATCATCTAGTGTATTCATTGCAATTAGGGCGGTATGTGGACGTGCATTATCTTGCATGAAAACAAAATTTTCACCCATAGCTCCTGTATATGGCACTACTACAGGTAAAATAACCTGATTTATGTAAATCTGGATTGTCATATTGCCTTGCAACAAAACGAGATCGGTTTTTCCTCCGATGCTTATTCCAGCCCATATCATTATTGTACCACCTCTGTAAGAATGCACTTCCTGGAATGTATTCAGTCGATTTTAATGATCCTGGAGCTCTCCAAACTCGTACTCTTCTGGAATCAGAGTATATGCCGTATCTGGATTCATCGGAGAAGAGCACAAATGACCATTGCTCATTTGTCCAATTCCCGCGTTCCTGTGCCCACAAAAGCCGCTCTCCGCGTTTCCTTATTGTTAAAGGTGAAGCTCGTATCGGCCGCCTTTACCTTAACTCAACTTCATGCAACCTATTGCGCACAGTTTGGTCACTAACCAGTATGCCAAGTGTCCGGTTCAACTGATTTTGAAGTTGACGAGCAGTGCAGGTTGGATTACGGCAAGCACTAAGTTGCATAAAACGATCTTTTGCTGCAGTTGTCATACGTAAATGTCCTCGATGTTGATTGCGTACATCCCCAGTATCCCGATAACGCCGCCATAACCGAATTATGATGCTTTGCAATACTTGAAATTCTGCCGCAACCTCAATTTGGCGTCGGCCGGCTTGTATCGTTCCAACGACACGTACCATTTCTTCTCGAGACAAATGTTGCCTTTCCATTGGTGAACAAGCCAAGTTTAACACTAATTCAACTGTAATTTAATTAAATTTCTAACAAAAAACGATGTTTTTCTATTAGTGGGTGGAAAGCATAAAACTCGTTGTTATGACATTTACGAATAAAAGATACAAGAAACAAAAAAATAACCGGTGGTTACGCTATAATATTAAAAACGATTGGGGTTATTGTTTGACAAACTAATATTTAAATATATTTTAGTTTTTACAATTTTTATTTATATTTTAAAATATCCCTGTACGGTTTTGAGTAGTGTATTTTAAATTAGTCACGCCGTCACTAGGCATTAAGCAACTAAGGCACTGCCTGCCTAGAGGTATCAAGACACCAAACCAAAAAACAAAACAATGCAAATGTAGATAGTTATTTAAGTTTAAATTTCAGTAACGTTAATCTACCACTTGCATTTGTTTTTCGTGCTATTTAGTTTAAAATTACATCAATAATAATATCTGTAATTTTGAAAAAAAAAGTATAGCCACCTATACAGCGACTTGCAAAATTTTTGCAGCATATGAGAAAAATTTTTATTATTAGAATTTTCCAACAACTTTTCAGGTCGCTTCTGCATTGCAGATAACTTAAAAATTGATTTAGACCTAAGTACGTGACCTTAGGTTTGGCGGAAAATTTAAAAAAAACTAAATCAAATGGCGAAAAATCGCCTTATTGGAGAAAATATCAAAAAGAATTATTAGAAAAAAGTGTTCCAAATCCAGTTCTAATGCCATGTGCAAAGTTTGGAACAATATAATTAATAAATTTAAAATAGCTGTTTTTTAAATGTTTTTACGTTAAATCTCCAAATCCCCATTTTTTCTTTGAAATGAATTGATTCCAGTAAAATTCATTTGTTTAGGTTGTAATTGAACACAAATTGCACTGTCAGTTAGAAAGTGAGGTGGTAATCTGACATGCAAAAACTGCTCACTGTTTTTTAGTTACAAATTTGGAATCAAAATATAAATATTTCGTTGGGATGTTTCTATATGTGGCATGCTATAAATTGTAAATACTATACTTTTATTTTTTTAAATAGTCCAGTTTTTATATATTAAGATTTTATATTAGTACGATTACAACAACTTTGAGTTTGTTGACTCAATTCTGGCCACTTACTCTATGAATAGTTGTATCAAGCTTGAAAAGGTTTTAAATCAAAGCTATAATTCACAGCTGTATAGATATTCCCATCATTAATAAAATTGAAAATGCGTCAAAGATGGTAGGTTTTGATAGAAACAGATCTATTCTAATGTTAGGCTAAGCTGCATTAGCTACATGTAGCAATAGACATACTCGTTAGGTCGTTGATGTTTATACACATTGCCGAAAAATGCCCGAGTATGATTTTATTCAATATATTTAATAATTTCTTGTAATTTTAATATTTATTATCTATCAAACCTTATCTAGTTTTAAATTTTAAATTTTAATTGTTCATTATAATAGTAGTAATAAAAATTAATAAAACAATTAAAAGTGATTATTTTATTTTCGATCTCATGTCATGTCATTGATCATTGCAGTAGCGCACCCAGAAGTTTAGTGTAGATAGAGGAAAACACTCCTCAAGTTTATTATATCTTTTTTTTTTATTTTTACATAATATTAAAATTAAGTCTTCACTTTTTAATATTTTACTTTGTCTTAGAGAGCGGCGACCTCTAGGTGCACCACCGGCTCATCGACCCCGTGCAAATGTAACACAATTTTTTACAACATTTACTAGATTATACTGAATTTAGTTTTCACCTGACCAAATTAGGCCAGGCAGCTATAATAAAATGCTATTTTGCATCGCTTTGCTCGGCTTAACAGCAAACAATGGTCTCGCAATGGCCCTGGATTTAGTTAAGACATATCAGATTGTCTTAACACTTACTTGCAGGAAAATCAAGGGAAGCACTTTCTGTTTGCACTTGAATTACTACTTTTCCATCTTCAAACACTTGATGATCAAATTTAATATCTATCTTGTCAATAACCTTATCAGGATTGTTTAATACAAACTTCCAACTAAGACTTCCATTAACAGCGCCCTCTAAAAAATTTTTATAATGAACTAAAAATAAAAACCTGAAGCAAAGTATGTACTTTCGCACAACAAATACACTATTATGATAATTAAACGACAATTTCAACTTACCTCTTCTAGCTAAATAAACCATTTTCCAGTCTTTTTCCTCTTTACGAAAAACATCACTTGAACTAAAGATGCCTGCATGCCATTGTTTCAATGCAGTCTTCAGAGTGCCATCATGCAGAATGTATTCATATTGGTCTAATGCACCAGAATACCTTATCTTTACATCTCCCATATCTGTGTCCTTTTTTTCCAAACTCCAGCAATAAGAAGACGAAACATTTGCTTGAATTTCTCCCCTTGTAAGACGCCATGCTAGAGAACCAGAACTGCGACCCTGCTTATCTGCTTCGTTCGGGTTCCTGGTAAGGTAAAAACATTCTGCTAACCTAACCTAATTTTCAAAGTTTACTTACTTTTCAACCATCAGTTCGATGAGTTCGCAAAGCAACCTTTTTGTCAAATATTCTTTCCTGGTAGTAGTCAAATTTTTTTGTCGTAGGTCTCTTAGTTTAATTAAGGCATCAATAAGTTCATTTTCAGTGCACCGAGTCCTCCGAGATACTAAAGCTTTATGATGACTTGAATAGCGCCATGTAACGTCTTGTACTTCTTCGGTGGAATAAGCTATGACGTATGATAACTGTTTTCCCCATCCATTCTCATATATGAGTGGTGTATCGCAGGCATTTTCACAAGGATCACAATGCAGCCAACGACTTTGAGCAAACGAGTACACCTGCAACATAATAATTTTATGAAGTGTCTTAATCTTAGCTAAGGCTAATTTTCGGCCATAATATCCTCGAGGTATAAAATTCTCCCAAATACTCAATTTAGTACAAGAACCAAGCTGTGGAATTATTTTACAAAATATCCAACATCCAACTTACTTCGGTCCAAACATGATCACCCTGATCCACCACAAGTCGAGCATCCCAGCCCATAGCACAGCATAAAAGCGTGAATGTATTAGCCCATTCACCACATCTTCCTCTTCTTGTTATTAACAAAATATTAATGTCATTATAACGTGGAAAAGCAGTTAACTGCTGACAGTCGTTGCACTTATGCATCTTAAAGAAGCAATTAAGATTTATTTTATAAAAACGGTAAGTAATAAGGGAAATAATAAAGCTCACATACAACAAATGGAACATTTTTTCAACTTCAATTCTTACATACTACCATAGTTATGCATACTAAACTCAATTAAGCAAATTCAAACCCTCTCCTGTAATTTAAACTGTCTTTATTTTTTCTATCCTTTACCAACATAAGCTAACTGCCATGTCGAATAAGGTAAGAAAAACAAACAATCAAGGTTGCCAGATCCCCAGCATTGTTCTGAAGTCTTAAAAATCTCTGGTAAAGCTGTAAATTAATTTCAGTTCTATTTACAATTATGTAAAAATAAAATGTCGGATAACCGCTATGAGACATTTCTCGTATATACCAGCTGCTTCTTTTCCTATTTGCTAATTCAAAATATTACATATTATGTTAGAAAGTATAATTTTAAATATAATAACTAAGATAAGTTACAGATTTTATTAATTTAACAAACACAAATCATCACTGTATAAAAATGTTCTATACCATAGTCAGATGTTTGAAACAGAATGTTTATCAGAACTTTCTCAGGTCCAATTCCCAGGAATCCGCCCTCAAGTGCAGCTGAGAGATCAAACAGGTCAGTCTCACTCGAACAGGGTTAAGCCCAACCAAACATCAGCCGCTATCCAACAATTTCCACCACATACTTTAATTAGGGGTCGGGGTGCACTTTAGGCTGGTTTAGAGATGTTACTTTAAAAAGCTGAAAATCACTTTTGCAAGTGAATTTTTTTGGCCATTACTCAATTAAAATGTTCAGGTAAAGGAGCAAAATGAAACCCCCTATAGATCTTTTCTCAGTGGAAGGTTGTTCCTATTGTCATTTAACATGTTCATGCCGATTTAAATGTCAAAATTACTGAATTATCAAAAAAAACAACAAACCGATGGTGGAAGTGACTGGAGATGGTAGGAAGATGGCGCTTACCCAATTCGGCTATTTGACATGCGTAGAATACGAATCTACGCTACTTTTTCAAGCGCGAACTAGAGCACCTCTGTCACCTCCCTCATTATTTCAAGGAGTTATCCAGTTATTATAACTGGTCTTTTAATTGCAAACAATGTTTATCCGCTGAAACCCAAAAATTGATCGTTTTTTAGCAATTAAATTATTGAGGTAAACGGCCAAAAGAAAACGCCCTATATGTCTTAATATGTTCATACCGATTTTGATACAAAATTTCTCATATTTTGAAAAAAAATAGTGTGTAGGGTAGGAAAATTGTGCTTCTGCAGATCTGGTGTTCGATATGCATAGAATACGAATCTAAGCTTCTTTTTCGAGTGCCTTTATATTAAAGGAGAGCACCTCTCCCACATCCCTTCTTTTGGTGAACCAATCTCGCTATTTAGCGATTGCAACCAGTATGATTACAAATCTTTTAAATCTAAATTGGGTTTTCCGGGTCAAAGTGTCTGAGCTTCATTTCACTTCATTCCTTCCTTATCGTTACCATTTGGATAAATCAACTTGCCGTGAAAGTCTGGGTAAGTTCAAAATCTATGTTTAATTTACATTATAACGACCACTTGAATTAATATCGACTGTTGTGGCATGAAATATTTTGATTTGACACGACCAAATTCCGTAGATAAGTTTTGAATAAAAGTATTGACCCACAGAACTCACTTTACAAATTATTAGCATATCTTCAGGAAACACTTGGACCGAGGCATAGCTATATAAAGCATTTCTAGACCCATGCTTATAATAACATCTTTTATCGTTTGGTTTGTTTGGGTAAAATTCACTGCCAAAGTTTGGCCCATATTTTTGAAACACTCACGTATATATTAATTGTATACCTTTCCCATCACTCCAACAATATAGAAATTTCCAGCAATGACGTTTTGTAAATCTGGCAAGTCTAGTATTAATTTAAAGGTCATATATCAATTTGCCAAAATACTTCCAAAATCTCTGATGAACCATTTGAATTTGAATTTTAACTGAAATACTTTTTCCATTTGTTGTATAATTAAATCAGGTATCTGTACGTAGCAAATTAGTTAAATGTTGTATAAAATACGAATATTAAAAAAAATTAAGTTTATTCTAAAAACTTGAATAAACTGAATTATTATATTCAGCGTGGAAAATGAAGTGGTAGGCGGGATTATGCCATATCTACTCCTAGTTCTGATAAATAAAAAACTAATACATTTATTCAAAAGATTCGTTACAACCCAGAAACCCAAAAGTGATTTACTCCCTCCACACTCCCACCCTTCTAGGGGTGCACCCAGACCTTTAGTCTGCCCGCTGCTTATATTAACCACCCCCCTAGTTACAAAATGTCATTTCCATCACTGATTATATTAGTATTATTAATCAGACCACGTTTCGCTGTTTCTACTTCAGAGATAAACAGATACCTGATTATAATTGGGTCACGGAATCAGCTAATGCATGTCACAAACATTTACAAATTTATTGTGTTTATATATTACATTTTTAACTCATCTCAGTTAGATTTGTAGAGAGAATAAGACATGAACTACTATTTACTGCAGGGTTATGATACAGAAGAGTACATAAACATGCAGGATAAATGCAATAAAATTATGACGTCATCAAATGTCTATGACGTACATCGGCTGAGTCCGTACCCCAACTATACCTAGCAAACATTAAAATGCTTAGGCAATATTTACTTCTACTCTTTCAGTGTGAACTTTCAATAGTAGGTCACTACTCATATGTGAAAAATTAGTTTTTCCTCCACAATAAACACAATCAGGACTGTCTACCCAAGTAAAAAAATCATTCTTAAACCAAGACAGTAATTCCAGAAGAAGCATATCTTGAAGGGACACGCTTGGATCTTCACAGTTTCCTTAAAAAAAATAAGTCATCTCAATTAATTTTTTGCTTGTAAAAGCATGTGCTGTTTTGGGATTTTTTGAAGTCAACTTATTAAATTATAATACAAAAGATATTAAATTTTAAAATAAATTAATACAATATATCGTACTGCCTACTCACCTTTCTTAACTTGCTCTTGGAGAACCCGTAATCTATTTTGAGCAGCAACTTCAAGGTTCATTATTGGGATAATACCTTTTGCACGCTCATGTAAATCTTTATCAGCATAAGCCAAAGCCATGTGGAATGCTGATTCTACTCCTCGCAAGAATGGGTTAGAAAAAATCTGAAAAGAACAACATAGGTACCATAAAAAGTCAGGTTTAAGATATTTTCTCTTATGTTCACAAACTAGGTGAAGAAATCGAAGAACAATTTTAAAATTATATTATTTGTTATATATGTTATTATAACACGAGTTTGAAAGTTGCACGACGAGGTCGTAAACCGAGTTGTGTAATCAAACGAGTGCCATAAATAAAGCATAATCCCACGTGTGACATACGAAATTTTAACTATGACTGCTCAAAATTTGTTAAAAATCGATTTTTTTTGCTTGAAATGATATTTAACATTTCGCATTAAATTATTTGCAAATTTCAAGTCACTAATAAAATACTATTGTTTTAAAATCAAAGGAATGAGATAGATTTGATTTGTTCAATACTATGGCAACCAGCTAGCTTTCTTATAAATAAAGCTTCAATTTTGTTTGTGTAAATAAAATAAGTTAGGTAATGAATCCATTATCTCACTAGTGAGATAATAAACATCATTATCTAACGCAAATGAATGACATAATAAGTCCTTGTCCAAGCAGTCGTAGATAAATATTAATTAGTATTAATAATGTTAGTAATAGTACCATTACTTTAAATTTATCCAATAAACAAAATTAAAGGTGTTCAATAAAAATATGAAAACATTGTCTTTTTAACGCAAAGATTACATTATTGAACACTGTGTAATAAAGTTTCATTATTGCACGGTGTTCAATAAAGGCCTACTTTACAAACTCTAAACAGTTTCATAATAAAATAACCTACGTTTGATAGTAGTCATTGAAATAGTTGATTTGCGCAATAAGGGAGAAAAGTGTTACTTTTTTCGCGCGTGTGCCGTTTGTTTTACGAGCCGAGGGCGAGTAAAATAAAGCACACAAGGGAAAAAAGACACTTTCTTCCCGAGTTTCACATATAATTTTATGACGTTTAAAATATTTTTAAACGCCAAAAAATTGTTTTCTTACATTGTCAAGAAATGTTAGGCCATATGAGTAATTTTGAAAACAATTTTACATTTTCCTGTAAAATTTAAAGCACAAAAATTAATTTTTCCGTTGTTAAATAACTCCAAACCATTGTTTTATTTTAATATAATAAATGCTTCCCAAAAATATATTAAGTTTCAACTGATTATGGCAATTCAAGAACTTCGTGCTATTATACCATTTAATTAAGTTTTCTTATGATCAAAATAGTAAATAAACCAATATTAATGTAAATAGAAAACTATACTTTATGTAATAAAATCAACCATTTCAACTGATTACTTCCTAACATCCAATGATATAACATAGTTATATGAGTGCTTTCACCAAAATCATCCACTTAATACATCTTTTATTCACAATAAATAATTTCAATACCCAACATATTCATGTATAAATGTACCTTCCGAAAACGATACAATTTTATTCATTAAAATGTATTATAATTTGTAGTTTTACCACCTTCTGCTTAGTCAGAAAATAATTTTTAGCATGTTTAATTTAACAGCAAGGAATTGGTTAAGTTAAAAATGGGCGAAACAGGTCGCTGGTACTTTCCCATACTTTTTAGGTTTTAAGTATTCTCGCGCCAATAAATGACTGAATGACACAACAACAATTAAAGCTAGAAAAAGCAATACAAAGCAATACCTGTTGCTTTCAACTTGCAACGTAAGCAAATTTGTTCTTCTATAAGAACTACTATCTGCACCACAGATATCTAAAATTACATTCAATATACTGAAAATAAATTTAAGAGTAACCCAGTATTATAAAAATCACTTGAATATAATATCGACAGGGTGTTTCATGAAGTATGGGCCATAGCATTTTAACAATGTAATTTGGTTAGAATCAAACTAGGTTGTCTACAGAATTTTATCACATTTCATGCTTTTTTACTGTCTAAATAAGAGACAATCACGTGTTTGGTGGGAGTGGTAGTGAGGTAAAGCACTCGCTCACCAATTGGAGGAGCCTGGGTTCAATTCCCATAAAATTCTTTAATTTAATTAATTTTTTATATATATCCATATGACATTTTTATTAAATTCAATGTGATTAAAGTATATTTTTTTAAATTTTAAAATATATTTTTTTAAATTCTACATCTTTATTACATATTGACGATGTTATTTACAATACTACGTATTAAACTATTTTTCAAGAACTTTCAAGTATTTTAAAATAATACTTCATATTTAATCAAAATGTTGCAAGAACATAAATAAAAAGCAAAATTAATTTTAAAAAGAGCAAAGCATATTGTAACGCAATAAAATTCTATAGACAACCTACTTGAATCTTAACCAAATTATAACATGGGCAAAATCCTAGGGCACATATTCCGTGATAGACCCTGTATAGTATTTGGCATTATTGTATTGATTCACAGATATCCTATATAATCAGAATTTTTACTTTCTTTATAATAGGATTACATGATCTAATAATATTATATATAGGTAAGTATAAGTAATCATGCTTCAACGCACATTTATTTAATGCATAATTTGTATAATAAATCGCCTGATAAATAAAGAAACCCTTCAGTGCTTAACACACTCTAGTAGCTCAAAGACATATAAAAAATTTTCTTTAACTAACTCTAGCTTCTTTAACATTTATTCTGTAATGAAACGAGCTAAATATTTCTACGACAGTTTATCTCCAACTATTATTGTATCCTTGCTACTAGGACTAAATCCAATTTTCATAAAGAATCATGGAAATGAACGAATATTGTACACAAACAAATACCTGTATTCAATTATTATTGGATATGTGACTGTTTTTGCATTTTTGGTTATCAAAACATTAAATGAGGCTCGAAACAGTGTTATGTCTAATAAATTCTACGACAAGAATAAAGTTTCTAACATAGGAATAGGTTTTGTATTTATGGGAGGAATTATATACGTCTTCATTATTTATATTTGTGGCTTCTTAAAAACCCGATCAATTAAAAGGACTCTGGAAAGAATTTACAAGCTTGATCAAGTATTAGAAAAATTCGGCCAGGATTTAAAATACAGGAAAGCAATCATTTACCAAGTTGTAACGTTGCTGTCTGCTTACCTCCTTATATGCTTTATTAGTGCAATGCAATATCAAAATGTTAGCAAAGAGAAATTTCGGACATTATCTACCACAACATGGATTATTTTTGTAGCTCCAGCATTTGTAGTGAACACTTTTGAAAGTCAATTTGCACACACTGTTTTATTGGTATATGAGCGTTTTAAAATGGTTAATGAACAATTGAGAAATCTTGCTAACTCAAAATTTAATGAAGATTCTGACACTAAAGGTTTGTAAGGAATATTTTTTATTGTACATTTGCATAAGTTATCATTTCTAATTCCATTATGCTTTTCGTTCCAAATAAAAACAAACGAGCTTATAGCTTTTCTATTACTTATTTTAAAAATTTCTTCAAATTCTTCCAGTTTATTGAACAAATCATCCAATCCACTAGGAAGTGCAGTCCTAGCTCCTAAAAGTTGAAAATTTATCATGAGCAGGGTTTTTTTACACTCAAAAATGTGATATAGTAAAATACCTTTTTTGCAACGTAGAAACTGGTGGTTGGGAGTCATCCGGAAGTAAAGCTGAGAACCAAATTTTCATTCATTCAGTTTCGTTGCCATATCTCAAAAACCCCAGAAAATACGAGCTGTCTAATGATTCCGTTGACACACGGTAAATGTATATCATAGTTCGAAAGTTTTTCAAACAAGTAAGATGCCAACACAATCAGGAAATTTTTCAGGCGCTGAATCAGCTGTGTAGCAAGTAATTTTTTCTTGGAATGTGAACGACAGCCTCGTTAATATAAAGCCCATATAATATTAGAGTTCTTTGATGTTAGAATATCGGCTTTGCATGTATGCTCTGTATATTCAGTTCTAGTGATAATTCTTTATGCTCAGTACTGTAACCAGAAAGCCTGTCTTGCTTGTGGTGCTGAATCCCATAGAAGTGGTCCATAGGGAAATGAGAATTGAATAAAACATAGTATGCAGTTTTAGCAATGAGTGGTGTTGTTACCTCTGTTAATTTTCATAAGGCTAAAGATAATTTGTAACACACATTACTCATGTGTGGTTCCCAACTTAGTTGGGTAATTGGAGACCAAGGAATTTAATTGTTCTGCTCTCATTACTATCTCTCCCGTAGTGGCAGAAGGTATGCATATTGGTTTTGTCTTCATTGATTTTCAGATGGTTTGTACAGAACGAATCGTGTGCAATGCATATTACAGAATTTGTCAGTGTAACCAAGTCTACAACTGTCGTGGCTGTGGATAGAAAAGATGCATCATCAGCGTACACATGTTCGAGTAACTAATATTGCTGAACAGATCATCTATGAAGGTGATGAAAGGCAGTGGACCAACGATAGAGCCCTGTGGCACACCAATTTCAACACCTCCTCGAGTTTCAGATTCGGTCGTGTTAACCTTTACCAGTTCGTTTCTCTTGGTTAGGTAGCTTTCTGTAAATTTGATCATGTTTCCTCTTATTTCTTTAAATTTTAGTTAAGTCAGAAGTGTGTCCTTGCCAACGTAATCCAAGGCTTTGCTGAGATCTATACATGTTAGTGTGTGTTGTTTTTCTTCGAATTTCTCGCAAATATACTCCAATTGCTTAAAATGTTTCTGCAACCCACTTCAAATTTAACCAACTGTTTATTTTAATCAATGATTAGCTGGCGGCTCTGTTAAATAAGTTTTGTGCAACCCACTGTACATCAATTACTGCACGAGTTGTAGATCTTTTGGGTCTGAATCCAAACTGATGTTCGAAGAGTAGATTGTATTTCTCTAAGTACTTTATTTAATAATCAGATGAAAATTATTTTCTTCGGTTATTTTCGAGAGTAAAGGCAAAATTGAAATAGGCCTGTAGTTTCCTGATTCTAAGTGACTACCTCTATTTATGTGTGGGGGTAACACTTGTAGTTTTTAGGCAATCTGGAAAAACGCCCTCTATGGAACAGGCATTAACGGCTAGTGCTATGAGCTTGCTGTTGTGGATAGCAACTTGGTTGATTATTACGGTATGCAGCTCATACATGTCCGGAGTTTTTATGGATTTAAGATTCTGCATAGTTCGAAGTACTTCGTCTTGATCAATTGATTCCAGAAAAAAAGATTGTTTGCAATTTCCCTGCGATTTTAAATAATGCTTGTAATAATTGACTTTGCTATTGTAGTAAAATAGTTATTTATTGTATTTGGGTTAATGCCAATTTTCTGTGTCTGTTTCTTCTTTCCAATTTCTTTGTTTATTATATTCCATGCTTCTTTTAAGGTATTTTAATAGTTTCGTGCTAGTAAGCATTCATCCAGTAGATTTAAATTTTTCCAGATTTTTGTTACAAAGGTTTTTAGTTAAGTAATGATCTTCTGAGGGTTGCTTATTTATTTTGATACAAATTTCTATTCTTTCCTAAACAGATAAAGCAGTACTAAAAACCATACTAGTATAGTTTAGTATTCTCCAGTTCATAAAGATGTTATCAATGCAAGTTTCAGTAGCTGCTGTTCTCAGTATGTTGATGTTAAAGTCTCGTATTATAATAAGTCTTTTATATTTATTTTCCAGTGCTTTGAAGAAGAGATTACATTGTTTGTAATATACATCTATGTTACTATCCGGTATTCTGTAGTTGCAGATGACTGTAATATTTAATTGCTGAAGATTTAAACCACAGATTACAGAACCTTTTTCTCTACAAAGTTTATTTAATTTAGTCAGTGTTTGCTTCAATACTTTCTTGCCAGGATAATAAAAGACCTCATCTTTTGATACATTTCCTGCAGTACCAGCTTGTTAGCCTAAAACTATCTAGTCCATACAGTGGAAGTTCTTCTTTGGTTACCCAATGTTCTGATACACATAATATTATCTATATCACTGTTGAGTTGTGCAGAATGTTTAATTTGTTTCATAAAGAGTTTAAATGGACAATATTTACATTATTGTTTGTTTCTTACTTCAGCACCTAAACAGTACTTTTGAAATTTTTTTTTGGTTTATTAAAGTAAATAACAGAAGAGCTAGAAGCTCGCGCGTTTTTCTTGAACCGCTGGTACATGTGTCTCAAAATCTAACTTCACTTATAAAATCGTAAGTCATCATTACAATTTCAGATACTTTTGGAGGAAAAGCGGATGAATTGAAACATTCAATAATGTCAGAGAAGATCAAGATTTTAATGAAAATGCATGACGAACTGTGTGACATAGCCAAAATAGTCAATCGAAATTATACACTGCAAGAAATAGTAGTTCTAATCTTCCAGTATGGCACTCTGCTATTTTCCCTTTTCTACTGTTATTGGATGGTATGTCTATCAACTAAATACAATCTACAATGAACATAAGTAAACTTAAAAGGCAGTCACCTGTCAGTCCTTAATCGGTCTGCACTGAAGCCTCAGTCTGAAACATTTCGATGATCTGCAGATCAAAATAATACCATATATGTATAGGTGCCAGATCGTTACCCGATCATTACACACACATGCACTAGGTATTCAAATAAATAATAGAATAAATAAAAGTGGGTCATAGTACCATAATGTTGGGAAGTATGTTTCATATGAGGATGTACCGATTTCTTTAAAAGTTTAATTTTTTCAGTTCTTTTCGAAAGGAACTTCTGATATTGATTTTACTTTTTAAACACCTTTTTCAAAAATTTTCGAGAAATTAATCTTTTAAAAAATCCAAAAATTAGTCACGTTTCTATGGTATCATTTTTTTTAAATTAGATGTTGGAAATTTGACAGAACCAACTTTTTTTCAGAACTCTCTAGCTTCAAAATGGCGGCTGGTACAATTTTTACTTTAACGCTTATTTATTAAAAAACGAGTGTTCAGATCGAAATGACATTTGGTATGGCAATAATAGCCGTAAGAAAACACAATATTATTAAGTAGGTACGAGAATTTTTTAAATCATGAAAAATTTGAATCAAAAAAATTTCAAAATATTAAAAAATGTCAAAATATTAAAAATTTTCAAAATAATATTGCTTAAGAACTGCCCACACAATACTTTTCAAATTTCGTATGATCTTAGTGCTAGGTACAATTTGGGTTTGTCCCGAGGGGTCAACCACTGCCCAAAACTATGTACAGGTATTGAAAAATTGACAAAAATTTTCGATATTGATGGTACTGACACGTACTGCGGAGTATTGACAAGTACTGTGGAATATTGACAACAATTGACATATACTGCATAGTATTGAAGAGTATTGCTTAGTATTGACGACTGCTCGAAGTATTGACAAGTACTGTAAAGTATTGACAAGTGCTTGACCTTGAAAGTGCCCAATGAAATTAAAAAGGAGACCGAAGGAAGCTTTGTTAACTGCGAGGTTTATAGTGTTTGTTATGAAATTTTTATTATAATAGATAATTTTAAAATTTCTCAAGACAGTTCTTGAACTTCTTATACTTTTTATTAACAATATTTTTTTCCGTACGTTTTAGCCTAAAAGGGCCATTCCCTGTTAGATGTAATGGCCCATAAATTATAAACTATCGACAATTTGTACGACAATATCTTCTCTAGTTGGCCAGATGTATTCATCTAAGTCGTCTTTGAGTAATTTGACTTTACAATTGGTATCACTGCAGGACAGGACCCTCCCAATGTACCATTGCTGGTCAAAGTAGACTGCATAGTAATGTTCAGACTTAACATCATTGTCGGTAGAACTCTCCTTTTCTTCTTCGCTTTCGGAAAACACTTCAGTTAACGTGTCGCTTTTCTCACTATATAGGATGTATCAAATTGCGTGTTACCTATGGGGATCTCGCTTATTTGAAGAGATACGATGATGGTTAAGTTAGAGAAAAGTTGTGGAATTTTATGCCCACTTGTATATCTGAAAAAAAATTTGGAGCTATCTTGTTTAGTTTCTGAATAAAATAAAAAAAAACTGAAATTTTGGATTTTTTGTTTTCGGCTATACTCATTTGTCATTTATATTACGTATTTCTAATTAACACATTATTAAGACTCTTTTTCATGCCGAATTTAAATTTTTGATCAGATTTGGTATGACTGTTAGCATTGCTCATTTTCAACTGTCAACTTTTTTTTTCTTATGGTCGGCATTTTAAATTTTTTCATATTTGAATAGAGTTCAACGATGGGTCACACTTTGCATTTTGTTTAAGTTTCAGCATTTTATTACAGAACATTAAAAATTCATAAGAGTGCCATGGAAAGACCACGTCATTTAATTTATTTTGGAAAAATTCTAGTAGTCCATGAACTGATGGAAGTAAAACAAAACACCGATTTTATTTACTTTGGTCTTTAGATACAATGGGTACGTGAAAATTTAAAGAAACTTTGTTTTGAGCGTAGGCAGCAGGTTAAGTTATTTTTTACAAAAACAAATGAATGACACAGTTACTAACATACAGATTACAGAGTTTATTTTATACGAGATTCTGAACATGATTTGTACATCATGTTCAGAATCTCGTAAATGTTTTGAGCAATTATTTAATAATTGTTTGTATTAGTGCAGTTCTAGTGTTATCTGTTGTATTTATTTAACCTGTTATTCAAATTTGTTATGTCATGTCAGTTGCAAACATAAAAACTGCAAGTAAAATTTTCAGTATATTGTGTATGTTAAAAAGTTTGTAATTTATTTGTTTTTATAAAAAAATAACATAACCTGCTGCCTACGCTCAAAACAAAGTTTGCTAAAATTTTCGCGTACCTAATGTATCTTAAGGTAAAAGTAAATAAAAGTAGTGTTTTATTTTACTCTCATCAGTTCATGGTATACTAAAATTTTCTCAAAATAAATTAAATGACGTGGTCTTTCCATGGAACTCTTATGAAAATTTTATTTTCTGTAATAAAATGTTCAAAACTTAAACAAAATGCAAAGTGTGACACATCGTAAAAATCAGAATTCAAAACTCTTTTCAAATATAATAAAATTTAGAATGTCGATCATAAGAAAAAAAAAAACAGTTGATAGTCGAAAATGAGCAATGGTAGCAGTTATACCAAATCTGACAAAAATTTAGATTTAGCATAAAAAGTGTCCTAATAATGCGTTAACTAGAAATATGTAACATAAATGTTAAATGTTAAAATTATAGCCGGAAAACAAAAAATCCAAAATTTCAGTTTTTTCCAGTTCTTTCAGAAACTAAGCAAGATAGGTCTAATATCTTTTTAGATTATTAATGGGCATAACATTCCACAGCTTTTCTCTAATTTAATCATCGTCGTATCTCTGCAAATAAGCGAGATTCCCATAGTTAACGCACAATTTGATACATCCTGTATACCTCTTCTTCTGACGTTTCTGGTCCTGAAGCAATTTCTGCAATCTCTTCCTCATTCTTCTTCTAATTTTTTTGCAAAGATTTGCAGAGACCTTTGTATTCTTTCGTTTTGAAAGTTTTGAAGCAGAACCCGAAGCAGAACTGGCACTGGCAATGTTCTGTCACTCGACATGTGATGCTTTTCCGAGAAAAGCCAGCAGAGAGACGACTTTCTAACTGTGATTTGTTTGTCTTTGTTTATTTGAATTTCTAGAAGTGGACTGTTTTTGGAAACATTGGTTTTCTCATAATCTTTTAAATTCAATGATTCTATATGTGACAATGCAGATAAGTCGTTTTTTATTGTGTCACTTTCTTTCTGGATCTGAATCAATAGGCTCCGGCTCCCCAAATTGCCGGTAAAGTACAGGCGAAGTAACTTACACCTCGCTTAAACCCAATACCGCACAATGCGCATACACCATGGAGTGGCTAGTATCCTCACACGCGTCACTCGTATACTTCCGAATATATGCGAGTCGATCCGAGCGCGGTATTTTTGTCGTCAGCAACGAGTTGGACTGATCGAATGCAAAGTTTCAGTTTATATATGAATAATATTGTCGAAATATATGCCAAATTTACAAAATTTCACGCACATTTAAGGTTATTTATAAAATTATCGAAAATTATTAATAGATATTGAGGAGCATTGAAAAGGACTGACGCGTATTGACAAGTATTGACACGTATTGACAAGTTTTGATAAGTACTGAGAGTATTGACGGGGACTGACAGATATTGTTGAGTATTGACCAGTATTGACGACCAACTTGTACAGGTATTGACACTAGTGGTTGACCCCTCGGTTTGTCCCAATACTCTAATTTCTTTGGTACACCTACGAACTTCGAAAATTAATGACGTTTTATTTAATAAAGGCGGAATAATAAAACACTCCTGTTTAAGATAAACTGCTTATCAGTGATAGAAAAATATTCTAAACGTTGAGATACAATAATATTTAGCAAAGGTTAATCTTCCCCTTCTACCAACTTTTTGACTACAATTTTTTTGTTTATTATTGTTCTTTAATTCCAAGCAATATTTTTGGAATTAATCAAAAAATGATTTTTTTTTCGTAATTTCGTGTGGAGGGTCAAAAATAATTTCGATTGTTAACCAAACTTGTATTTATATGGACATGCCTACTCTAAACAAATGGAAATGAGTCACAACTAACGCACCCATCATGTCAAGTATATTCTAATCTTATATAGTAGGTAACACTGTTGGGGCTACGACTTAATATCAATAAAAATTTTTTTTACATATTACTATATATTATTTGTTTCACAAAATTCAAACCTTCCCGAGAATTGCTTATAACCACAACAAAACTTTACCTTAATTTTTTAGTTCAGCACAAAGCCATTTTCTGCAACTTGTTGGCTTTTATGGTCAACTTTAAAAGCTAGTGAAGTACTTCATGTTACAATATCGTGTCACTTGGCATCAAGGGAGGTAATCAAATCCACTTTAATATAATAAATTCAAATGTAAAAGAGTATTATTTTTGCTTCCAGGCAAAATTGACGGGAGCGGCAGTTCATAAACTGCTTATTGCGCCACGTGAAATAAATATACAAAAAAAAGTATGCTTTCGTGTAATTAGTTTAATTTCAATTAACCATTCATACACGTACATCAAATCAATTTGCAGCTAATGGCCTTCTCAAATCAACTCATGCACCGAAAGGTAAAATTCACAATATGGGGAATACTGACTTTAGATGCAACCTTACTATTCACGGTAGGTTACAATAAAATTAAAAACTAAGCAAGATATAAATATATATTTTTTTCCAGAGTATCGGGGCAGCCACTACATATATGGCTATCATGCTGCAATTTCAACAAGCATCGCTTCCGATGACTTGCAAGGCAAATACTGCAGTTAACGTAACAACAATAGCACCAATTCATTAATGGAAGACTCACATAATTATGTGCATGTGGATTATCACGTATTACTATACATTACAGTTTCAAATAATATTGACATCAAACAAGGGTGTAACTGGCAGTTAGGTACAGTATAAATTCTACGATATAAATACTCTAAAGCCCAAAACAAGAAACAAAACAATTATTTAAACATATGGTTGAAAATGATTCCTAAGCGAGTTACAGCTTACAAAATAGTCAAAGAAGTTAGAAGTAATTGCTTCAAATTTTAAAACATTATTTTACTATTAAAAATCCAAGAGCGCAGGAGAAAAAAACGCCCCCAATTTTTGGCTATATATTTATACATGCCTTCATGGTACATGTTTTCTTCTTTATTATGATTTGCAAGATGACAATTATACAAAGAAAAGGGTGTTTGTTGAAGGTTGTTGTTGTTGTTCTGGTCGATTAAGCTAGCTGTTTGGGACATAACTGCACTTAACATAAAAAGTAGATATTTTAGAATTAGGTATTACAATTAGTGCATTAAATCAACAACAAAACAACCACATGTCCAAGGTACTAACAAAAAACAAACAGTTCTTATAACGGGGTGGCCACTTAAAACTGCTTTTCAAATTCCCTGACTTTTCCCTGACTTCCCTGGCTGATAAACTTCAGTTTTCCCTGACTCATTTTTATGGTACAAAAGCCAATTTCAACTGTTTTTTTTTTTCATAAAAATTGTTACCCAACATAAAAAATAGCAAAGTAAACTTAAATTACTTTATAGCAAATGGAAATTTTTCAACAAACATAACAAAATACAACATCTAAACTTTAAGGAAAAACAAAATGAAATAAATATTAATTTTTTTAACATATATACCTAAGTAACAAAATTTTCGTTTTGCAGGCAAAAATTAAAATATTAAAGTAATTGCATTTTACAGAGTTTTCCCTGACTATTTCGTGTAATTCCCGGACTTTGCGTTGAAATTGGTACAATTCCCTGATTTCCCTGACCAAAATATAAAAATTCTAAATTCCCTGACTTTTTCCGGTTTTCCGTTTTCCAGAATAGTGGCCACCCTGTATAAACACAATTCATAGGAAAACATGTAACAAGAGATTAGCGCGGGTATAAAAATAAACGATAAAAAAGGGATGTTTACATTTCTTGTGCTGTCACTCTGCTCCATCCATTTTAATGAAAATAAGCAAAAACAACACGACAAAATGTCAAATATTTGATATTCACTACTTAAATGTGTATAATCAAGATGCATGGATAGCTAATATATATATATATTGGTGTTTTCACTTTTTAATATTTACATTGTTTTGCGAGGGACCCACAAATGTATTGCCGCGAGAGGGCAGCAGTGACGGTAGATTTCTCTGACAGCGTCCGTGAATTTTAACCTAATCCTCCTGAAATATTCTGACAGTTGACGAGACAATTCGATTCCTTCAAAAAGTAAAATAATAACGAATAAATGCATACTTCGGTGATTTATTAATTAACACACCAATGTAATTCACAAAACTCAATTTAGTAGAAGCTTCAGCTTAGTAAAAAGACAGACTACCAGCAGAAAATTAAAGAGGAGTAAGTACTGTTTTAATTTTAATCAAATATGTATGTAGAATAACAATTAACTAGTAAAAACACAGTTAAGAACTTGAGAAATACTTAAATTAATTATTTTCAGGCAGTTAAAAGAATTGTACTTCCGATCACTGTTGATAATAATCACAGCATATAAAAATTTCCTTTTGCTGTAATTTAAACAATCAACATCCTTTGTATTTTAGTAGGCAGCTACATGTTACAATGGAAAAAGCTGGTTTAATTTAAAATTACACTAATGCTAAATTAACTACAATTTAGCATACTCTACAATTTCTAAATAGTTAGGTATATCTATTTAATTATGTTTCTCATAATGATTGCAATATTTTATAGGATTCATAACAACACGAATAAAGGAAAAGTTAAAAGAGCCCCTTTACTTCATTTAAATGAAGTCTGCACAATTTTCGTTTGCCAAAGCAATGGTATACAGTGTGATTCATAACATGTGGAACGAATTTTCAGGATAGATTCAGAATCTAAATATAATCGAAAGAATTCTCATAAACATGGGCCTGAAAACCCTTCATTATAGGGTTACAGTTTCTTGAAAATAAACCAGGCTAATCACTTTTTGTAGATAACTACTGTAATTGCACTCAAATTTTAAAATTTCATATGTGAGCATTATTCACGTATTTAGTTATTCATGTATTTGTAATAATTTTGGTTTGAATAAGAACACCAGAGGTGTCTCGTACGGGGGGGTCACCCAATTATGTTCTACATATTTTAGATTTTAGCATTTTTTTGAAAAATCTTATTCTCCATACAAAATTGCCCAAAAACATGTTCTCATGTTGAAAATTTCTAAATCTAACAATTTTCGAGATAATATGCTTTTCAAAAATTAAATTGCCATGAAGGTCTAATAAGTGTTGTCTTAATATGATAGAATAGAATAGTTTACACAAAACTTTGAGAGTAAATTCTATAAACATGTGTCCATAAAAGCTGCTTATGAAATTAAATCTATGGAAGAGAATACTGTTCCCACTTCTGTAGACTGCAACTTGCCCGGTAATGACGAGCTTTTGGGCACATATTTATAGGAACTTTTTATTATTTTCAGATTCTTAATCTGTACTGAAAGTACATCCCAACATATTATCAATCATCCTGTGTGCATCGCCACATATAACCACAAAAATATGCGTTGATTCCTCAACTGCAACTGGTATGTCACCATCCCAGTGGCAGAATTACCAGGTCGAGAACCCTGTGTTATGATTACCTTGTCGACGTGCCATCATAGTAGGACAACGACAAATATAATAGTGACTACTTGTTCAGTGAAAGCTGCATTTGTATTTATTCAAAGCGTACAGACATGCAGTCATGTATGGTTTATGGTTTACTTATAATTTTTTGCAGACTTGCAAAACGCATTAATTATTTTATAATTTAAAAGATTTTTTTAATGAATTTATGTTTATATCAAGTATATGTTATTGGAATGCTTGTCTAGTGCTTAAGTTAACATGCTAAAAAAGTACTAAATTAGTTAACGTAGATTTTAATGTTTTCATGTTTTTTTACGTATTTTATGTGTTTTAATCCTGGTTTATACAAGCTACCCTTTGATATTTAAATCTTGGGTTTGAGATGAATATTATACAATGTTTATTGTGATCTGTATAATAGGCAGGAGCCCTTCTGAAATTTTGTAAGATAATCGCTATCCGCACACAAGTAAATAATAAACTTTTGAAGTACTTAAAATACTTGTTTTTATTACTAATTATAATGTTAAAGAGATGCACTATGTCTAGAGTGACTGTCCGCATAGATTTTTTGTCAATACAGTACAATTTTAATGTATTATTATGTACTGATTTTTGTTTCTGTTCTATTTTTAATGTTTTAAATTACGTTTATCATTTTGTGCTTATGCGGTTTGTATGTTACACAATTATAATATGTGCAGGTAGATGGTACCCTCGTAGGCAACTGTTAACCGAAATGACATTAAAGCACTGCATTAATTCTACGATAAAATTGCGCAGTTACTTCGTTGTCTTCTAATTCGATTACATCTTTATACTTTACTACTGCTATTGCCTACTTTCACTAAATAATTGCAATAAAAATTAGTACTCTATAGTGTTTAAGGAAATATGTAGAGTAAGCAATAAAGTATGATTCATATGGGTCAATTCTCAATTTTTTTCATGTTTCTTTTTTTAATTACAATGCGTTACAGTCATCCCATTCTATAACTACATAAACTGTAGCATTCCACCGTGACCCATGCACATAATAAACATCAAATCGGGCGCATCTAATTGCTTTACAGAACCAATTTTGTTTTCGATTTTTTTTTCTTCGTATTTTTGCTTTGCAATAAGCCTTTTCGAGTCTTATCGATGTCAAAACTGAGTGCATTGAAATCTGTTTTTTTTTTCGAATTTCCCAAGAAAATCAAAACCAAGTTTTACCGCCTCCTCGCATTAACAATCGTTTTCCCGAAGTTGAATAACTACAGTGATAATCAGTGTGAAGATATAAATTTTCAGGCTATATTAAATATTAACCTTTTCAATATTGCAATAAATAATGAATTATAGGAAAATATGATCGAGAATAGTTGTCACTATAATGTTCTTATAATAATTCTTGAATTATGACAGTATAATATCACAGTATGAACAAAGTCAGGTTAGAATAGCATTGCGTGCGGATTTCAAATTTGACGCGCAAACGTCTTTTTAGTACCTACTGCGCCATCTCTCCGCAAAACATTTCGTGACGCCCATATCAAACTCGAGTGACAACACCATACCTTCCAGTCATCTTGTGTATAATAATTAGTAATAATAAGACACATTTAATCAGATCTTTTTTTTGTTAGTTTCTGAAAAACGGCCAACTTTAAGTAACATGTTGCTTAATTATTATTTTAAACTTCAGTTTCAGTTATTTTTAAGGATTGTCATACATCGGTAAACAGAGAATAAAAAATGCTTTCTAAAAATGTAAATATAACGGCCATATGAAAAAAAAATTGATCATCCCGTCTCGAAAATGGTGGGTCATAAAAAAATTCTGGTTACAGCAATAAATATCTTCTTATGTGTTACACCATCACTGCAAAAATGAATCTTTGAAGTTTATAAACAAAGAAGCTACAAGCAAAAGAAGAAAAGGTCAAATTTTGTTTTTTTATCTGGGTGTGTTTGTGTCGATATTTTAGCTATGCCTATCCATTAGCTCTAGTTTAAAAACATGTTTTTCATTCTTTTTTAATCCCTAGTGCCCAGCTGGGCAAACGCCTTTGGTTTGGAGTGAGCGGTTTGTACTTGGTGTAGATGACTAAATGTAAATTTAAACCACTTATCGGGGCGAAACTATTTAAAACGTCAACAGTATGGAAAAGTACCAGCTACCGGGTTTCATCCATTTTTGGACATATGTTTATGTAATGTTTCTTTTATTAATTTAGAGCCATAAAATACGTCCTAGAACTTACACTGAAGCTTTTCGGTTACACCCTATAAATAATAACAGGTAAAGTATTTGTCTTAGAAGCACATGCACTGAATATATAGATGTATTTATAAGTAGATAGCATATTCCATATTGTTATGAGCTAAAAATGCACAGTTCTTTTATTGAAAAATACTCGAACTTAATAAAGCGTGTACAAAAAGATAATGTTTACCTATGTAAATTGTTAGTTTAGTTTTATTTTAATTTTAAGTCAAACATTTTTACATTTCAATAACGTAAAATTAGTTGTAAATCAAAATTCATCACAATGCCCCTCAATAAAGAATCTAGTAAGACAATTGGTATCTACAGAAGGATCTGCACTTAGGATTGTGGATATAATCCACCTGGAATCCCTGACCAAACCCACAGATAAAATGCTGGCAAAATGTGACTTTGACTGTCCTGTCGAAGTGGTCATCAAAAGCCACGCGAAGATTATAGCCATACCGTCATATATTGTAAATGGAGCCAGTATATGGTAGACGGATGGCTCAAAGATGAACGAAGGGGTTGGAGTAGGTGTAGTAGGGCCTAGATGCAGGCTATCTATACTACTGGGAAAGACCCCAACCATCTTCCAAGCTGAAATTTATGCTATTAGCCTATGCACACAAGAGTGCGTTAGCAAAGAATTGTGTAAAGCACAGATATGTATACTATCAGACAGTCAAGCGGCTCTAAAAGCTCTAAGTTCCCACACTTTTAAGTCAAAGATTGTGTTTGACTGTAAAAAATCCCTAAAGCAACTGGTAAAAAACAACAGGGTTACCCTAATGTGGGTGCCGGAGCATAAGGGAATAGCAGGAAACCAAGTTGCTGATCGCCTTGCAAAAGAAGGAGCAGCAGCTGCCTTTTATGGGCTAGAACCCTTTTGTGAACTTTCAAAAAATCACGTTATGGAAGAAGTCCGTAAATGGGAAAAGGGACAGAAAAAGTCTAACTGCAACAACACTCCAGGCCAACATCAAGCGAAGAAGTTTATTACAAAATCGCCTAAGAATGGCAAAGGGCTTCTTGAACTAGGCAAAAACAACTTAAGGCAAATAACAGGCCTGTTGACCAAACATTGCCCTCTGAGATACCATCTCATAAAAATGAGGAAAGTTAACAATGACAACTGGAGATTCTGCGCGCTAGCAAAAGAAAATGCAGAACATATATTATGCAAGTGCAATGCATTGGCACACAAACGGCTAAAATTCCTAGAAGAGGTAACGCTGTTGCCTCAAGATATAAAAAACCTAGCCCCCAAAAAATTCCTAAACTTTACAAAAGGTTTAGGAATTTGGAAGACTTAACTTGATAGGGTACTCAAAAAAGATCTCTTTAGGCCGAAGTGATGAGCCAAAACGACCTCATAAACAATCTAATCTTATAATCTAATCTGCACTTCATTGTTCTTATCATAGCATACATTTAAACATACAGATAATACAAATAACTAATTTAAACAAGCAAACGAACAACAACACAGCCTAGTATGCTTGTTGTTGTTAACGGGGAACTCAAAAACGCATTCGCTGGTGATTTCCTTATTATTAAACGCAACATAAACAATTAATCCATCAGAAAAAAACAGACATTGAACTTTGGTCAGTTTGCATTGTCAATAACGAGAAATTATCAGTTTGCACTTAATACCTTGAGAAACATTGTTCATTGTATATTAACTTTGGGAAACACTGCATATTAAACAAACTATTAAAAACAAATTATAACTTACATATGTTAATGGTGGTAGTTTAACTTTAGGAACATCGTGTGGAATGATTGTGGGTTGAATTTTGTTAGCAACTGTATCACATTGGTTCTTATTCTCGGGCTGTTTCTGTAACAAAGTATATGCCGTAAGTTATTACGTCGACTAGAAGAAGAAAAAAATATAACAAAATTTAAATTTCAAATTTCATGTGCAAAATTAAAAGTCATATAATTACTATACAAATTTTATTTCAGTAACAACACAGCATGTATTGGAAACTTAAACAAAATTTCATCATTTAATACGATGAGTCCTAAAAAATCTAGAAATGTTTTTCAAAAAGTAGTCGGCTACATTTAAAACTCTTTGAGCTCTGAATACAGTCCTTAATTAATAATTCTGTTAAATAGTCGCTGTAGTTAATTCATATGAATATTTAGCAACAAAACAATACAACAAAACTAAGTAAACCTCCTGTCTATATCGCACTTACATGTTAAATTTACATACTTAAAGAATGTCAACGATTTACCTTACATTTATCTGAATCTAAACATTATGATACCTTCCATAATACAAACCAATACTGTCATGGGTAAACAAACAATTCCAAAAATTTGGAATAAAGATTTTTTTGTTTTACAACAATAAACAGATTTCACATACAGATCTATAGCAACCAGATTTCAAGACAAGTGATCCCAGAGAGAGTTATGGGGATGTATTAATTATGCTTTGAAGTACCTTTATATAAGCATTTATAGTACTGTATTTAAATGTCTCATCTTCTAAGCAATCTTGAGTAAGTGCCGGTTATACAGTTGCTGCTTAAGCTTGAGCTTAGTTAGGCGGGATAAAATGGTTAAGCATAGCTTAAATTGATAAGCCCTTTTACAGTGTATGGCTTTATTGGACTCAGCTTAGGTTAAGGTTGGCAACTGTCTTTCAATGCGCATGTGCAGTATCTTTGGGGCTGTCAGTTTTATTTTAAATATGCACATAAATGTTTAATTTGTAACAAGATAAAATGTCTTTGTGTTTGTGCAACCCATTATTTGTAAAAATTAAAAACCAAGGTAAAAGAAGTGACAATTATTCTTCAGATGTCTCTTTTACCATAGTTGTTAAAAAATAATGAAAATATCTACTACAGGCGCAGCAAAGTGCACACGCCCCATGGGTGTCAACCAACAACAGAGCATTACTATTAGTTATGATTGCTTTTTAAATTAATTCGCAGAATTAAATTTTTATTTTATGTATGAATTTGTACAGCAGTAAAAATTACTTTATAATGTATGCAGTTCAAAGAAAGTCTATAATTGTTTAACGCTTTTATGTAATTCTATACTATTCTCAGCTTGCGGTCAAATTATGAACATTATTGTTCTAATTGGAAAATTTCACAAGAAAACGACACCCCACTCAAAAACCAATTAATAAAAATTGTTATACGTACTGCATTTTACTTCTTTGAAAGGACTTTCATTACTACAGAACACTATTTGATTGCAAGAATTTTTCTATTTAATACATTTTAGCTAACAAGGTACAAGTGATATAAGAAAGAGGGGTAAGCTTTCCCAAGACTTCCCTGCGTTTTCCCCGATTTTATGGGCATGCGCAGACCCTAGAAATTTCTTTAAATTCCTCTATTACTACCTTGAGTTCCCCCGTACTTCCTTGACGTTCCTTGAACTTCCCCAAGACGTAGATTCTAGAAATATCCTTTCTTCTTTTTTAGACTCCCCTGACTTACCCCATAATTCCTCAACTTTCCTTGGGCTTCCTTGACTTAACTGGAACTTCCCTCAGTGTATGCACCAAATCAAGCAGGTTTAAGAAGAATTATTATAACTGAATTGTAAAGAAATTTTACTTCGAAATTAATACTCAAATTATTAAATGCTTCTCTAACAAAAATATTAGGAAAAATGAGTGAAGCACTTCACCTGGACTTTCCTATACTTTAGAAATTGTTACTTATCATATTTTCTAAAAAAACTTACGAACCAATAATGACTACGATTGCACCTACCCCTACCCCTACCACTCTATCGCACCCACAGCTGTTTTAGTATAGTGGCGTCAACATTATCCGCTTTAAAAAGGTAGTTGCAGAACAAATTCTTACAACCTGCGTAATTCGGCTTAAAACTATGAACTGTATCCACGTAGATTCGATAAAAATTTTTGATACGACACAAATTCATTTCTTAAAGGTTAGCTTGAGTGAATTATTAAAGACCTAAAATGCCTATTCTACATGAAATATGCAAAACTTGGTTTTTCATTTTACCTGCGTCTCACATATCTCATAGACATCATAGCTGAGGGCCCCATAGCTAGCTGCCCGTTGTACTATAAATAACCAAATTTATCAAAACTTTCTAAAAAAAAATTAGTTATTGATTCTTTTCGGGCAAATTCGCTCACTAAAAATTTGGTGGGAGGGAAAACTTAACCCCCCTAAATATTGCTGCACCTAAAAATAATTTGTGACTCTTTTTCTATAACTCGTGAGCAATTTACCTTAAATAGCAATTTTTATCATCCTCCGGTTAAACAAAGTTGCATGAATTTCCGATATTCAAAAATTCATAGAAGGCATCACTGACAAACTAGCGCACTGGGACCCGAACTAAATTATAGCTCATCACTCTATTAACGTATAGAATTTAGAAAAAATCGTACGTCCAGTTTTTGAGCGGTATGTTTTTGAAACAGTCAAAATTTTTATATTTTTTTCATTTCCCAGCTTTAGTAGTTTCAAAAGTTTAGGTAGCTTGTTACATTTTGTACCCTTAGGGCATTACCAATATCAAATTTCATCCTGATCTTATACGCGTTTTTGAGCAAATAAGCGTCAAAACATAAATTTTCAAAAATTCATAGAAGGCGTCGGAGAAAAAATTATTTGATAATATCCGAAATTTACGAATTTTTTTCACTTCATAGTTTATAACTTTTTGAAAAATTTTGTGCATAGTAACATTGTCTCTATTGGGCTATTACGATATATTATTTGAACCCGATCTGTCAACTTGTTTTCGAGCAATATAGCACTAAAGTCAAAATATTCAAAAAATCGTAACGGCCGCCATTTTAAAGCTAGGAAGTTCGGTAAAAAAGCGTTGGATTTGCCCTAATTGCTTATATCGGATTCCGTTTATAATTTATAATATTTGATTTCGGGAAAAAATGCTACCAAAAAAACATGGCTAATATCCGCTTTCGGTTTCGAATCTTTTTTAAACCATATTTCCTTGATGATATTTTAATATACCCCCACATTCCAAAGCTCATTAAATTCGGACCATGCATTTGGGAGTTATGGAGTGTACACACACCCACAAATAGACATTTTTTCTAAACCACTTTTTTGGGGTTCCTGAATGTCCAAAACATGTATTTCCGTCAAAATCTCGATTTATAAAATTTTCATGAAATCAATAATACGCTATACTAATACTGACAGTATAGGAAAGTAAACATTTAAAAAAAGGCACTTCAGTTCTCTACCAAGTTAAAAGGCTTTAAATAAAAATGCTGAGAAGGATAAAAATTAAAACAATTTATTAGAAACTAACCTTTAATAAGCTAAACATTGTCCACAAATGATACACCACACCCATTACAAACAATATAATTAATTGTATAAACTTATTGCTGAACGTTAACAGTTTCATTATTATATTTACTGTATAAATTACTCAAAAATTGGTAAAAAATAACTGCAGCAGTCATTGGGTAAAACATAACAGATTTAAAAAACATCTGAGGTTGGTATGTTACCATTTTCACAAAATTTATTTTTGCATCAGAATAGGGTGGATAACGCACGGATGATAAGTTTTCTCCCAAAGCTCCCAGATCCCTATGCAAACAACTTTTCTTATGAGTAAATGTTTCAAAACTATATTTTCCATGGTAGGAACCCATTCCACTATTTCCAACTCCTCCAAAGGGCAAGAAGTGCATTGTGCAATGCAAAACGGTCTCGTTTATGGAAACACCCCCACTTGAGGTGTTATGCACTATTAAATCAATATCCTCTTTATTGCCGGAAAAAACATACAATACAAGAGGTTTCTCTCGACTTTTAATAAACTTAATTGCCTCGTGTACACTATCTACATTAATTACAGGCAAAATGGGTCCAAATATTTCTTCCTGCATTACTGGTTCAGATGGTTTAACATCAACAATAACTGTTGGATGAATAAATTTTTCTTTCGGATCACAGTTTCCACCAAGAGCAACTGTACCATTTTTAAGAAAGGCCGTTAATCTTTGATAGTGTCTGTCGCTAATAATTCTGCAGAAATCAGGCGAGTTCTTAAGATTTTCCCCATACCACTCTGTTAGGACAATTTTGGCTGTTTTTAAAAATTTTTCTTGTACTTCCTTTGAGCATAAAAGATAATCCGGGGCAATACAAGTTTGTCCAGCATTTATGCATTTTCCCCATAAAATTCGACGAGTTGCTACTTCGATGTCGGCTGAATTATCCAAGTAAACTGGACTTTTACCACCTAGTTCTAAAGTTGTTGGTGTCAAGTACTTGGTAGCTGCAGCGTGAACAATTTTACCAACTGTAGTAGAACCAGTGTAAAAAATATAATCAAACCTTTGCTCTAGCAATTCTGTTGTTTCTTCGGGGCCTCCAAGAAAGACTTGGTAACATTTATTGTCTAAATATTTGGGAATCAATTTTGCTATTAATTTAGCACTTACAGGTGCAATTTCGGAAGGCTTGATAATAACACAATTACCAGCTGCGATAGCACCAGCTAGTGGTTGCAAAGTAACTAGAAAAGGGTAATTCCAAGCACCAACAATCAGTACCACACCATAGGGATCTTTGAAAATATAAGCTTTGTCAAGCACTGCCGTTAAAGATTTTGAGGGTCGGTCAGGTTTTACCCATTTTCGTATATTTGTAATAGCAATTTTTGCTTCGTTAATGAGAATCCCAAGTTCCCCTGTAATAGCTTCTTGCTTGCTTTTCCGTAAATCCGCTGCTAAAGCTTCTGCTATGTCAGATTGATTTTCTTTGTACATTTTCAATAAACACTGCAATTGTTTTTCACGAAATTCCACCGGTATGGTCTGACCACTTTCAAAAGCCGTTCGGACTGTTCGCACAATTTCCATGGCACTATTTGTACTCGCTTTTTTATGACCAATGAAAGACATATTTGTATTTCACTAAATAACAGTTATAACAGCAAAAGTAAAATCTCACTAATGAGAGGTTCTGCAAATGTACATGAATTCGACTTCAGATAATTTATGCAAGGTCAAAATTCAAGTTCTTACAACCTCGGCCTTTTTAATTAACCATTCAACGTAGGTTATGTGTTGAGAAATGGATTCAAGGTAAACAAAACGAGTTTTGCAACAACAACAAATTTAAGATTAAACTAGTTTGGATTTATATAATATACAAAGTCTTCTCCGACGCATAAACAGGTGTGAATGACCAAAAAAGTTACCTATACATATATAGCAAAGCATTTTGCAATATAGACATACTCTTCTTTCTTTAAAATATAGAAACACTAGAAAATAAATAAAAACACATCAAAATTATATGATGTTACATATTTCTTTGCTCAAAAATTTGGTGTTTCTCTGTGGATAATAATTACGGTGCTATAAAACACACCAAAATTTAACCTTGTGGAATTACAGTGTTTCTAGCTTCAAAAAAATGTAAAAAACAAAGGTTAACGTTTAAGCGTAGTCATTCCAGAACAACATTATATGCTTCAACTGAAATTTAAAATTACTTCTAACTTAGTAATAATGACTTACTTTTCAATTAAATAATTACTGTAATTAAGTAAAAGTAACTACAAACATCTTAAAATTAGCGAAATATACGCAATAAAAATAATTTGGCGGTTATTTTCACGGAATTCGATAGTTTAGACTAAAATGAACAGCGGAGATGGTGGCCTCATATAAAAAACAGCCCTGCAAGCCAAGGCTAAATTCTGTTTAGTTTTTAAATCAATTCATTTATACCTTTTAGTTTTTAACTCACAGTAACTTAAAAATTGATAGAAGTTACTTTAGAATAAGGTGGTTTACAGCTATTTGATAATTTATTAACAATAATTATACAGGGTGTTTTGAAAAGATGTAGCCAACTTAATACAGCAGCACTTCACCTGGACTTTTGTATACTTTAGAAATTGTCTTATCACATTTCAAAAGTATGTTTGTAACTGTGTATCAACGTTTTGCGCACGAACAGTAACTTGTAATAAGATCGCCCCAGTGCTGTCAGTGTACCGACTCAGCCAGCAGGAACATACGCTGGTAAACTACATGTCTTATTGTATTTAGAAAGTTTTTTTACGAGGAAAAAAAAGATTTTTTAATATTTTGAAAAAAGATTCCTTGGGATTAAAGAAAATCAAAAACAGAAAGACAAATTCTTACGCCAAAATTTTGGTGTGAGGAGGAAATCAACCCTTTAAATATTACTGCACCTCAAAATTGCGTTGTGAACTTTATTCTACTATCACTCATGAGCAATTTAACTTAAAATTTTAATAGCTTAAAGCAATTTATTTTTCTATCAATCCAACACCTTAAGAAATAATACAGTGCAAACATCTGAGTAGCCTCGAATTAACCCCTTGACCTTGTTCAATTATTTTTAATAAATAATCAGTAAATGCGCTTGACAAACACAAACAAATACACCGACTAACTACCGTTATAAGTAGTCCCCTCCTGCTAACCAACAGCTTCGGGTGGAAGAGCTAGCAAGAATCAGGGCACCCTCTTGCCCTTGAGATGAGAAACCATCCCTAAAGGCGGAAGAACTAATAAATGGTCAACGGCATGAAGATGCAGAAGGCAACAGGAAACCACTGCATTAAAGATCCTCTATGGATATCCTTAGTAAAGAAATCATCATGGCTAGCTTCAAGATTAAAAGTAATTCCGGAGTTAAAAATCACCCAATCGGACCTCCGGGGGGGAAAATTTTGAACAACGCTATGAAAATTGGCACATGGAATGTACAAAGCATGTACGAAGCCGGAAAAGTACACAATATAGTACAAGAAATGCAAAGAATGAACCTGAACATCCTAGGTATAAGTGACACCAGATGGCCAAATAATGGAAAACAACCTACAACAAATGGTACCATCTACTTCTCAGGTAATGATGACCCCAACCACAGGTACGGAGTAGCAATACTTGTCACGAAAGAAGTAAGCAAATCGGTAATAAATTTCATCCCAATATCAGATAGGGTCATGTTACTACAACCACAAACAAAACATTGCAAACTCAACATAATTCAAACATATGCCCCAACTGAAGACAAGTCAGATGAAGAAATAGAAACTTTTTACGGACAAATCGACAACATATTACAATCCGTAAAATCACGTGATATCACCATAGTTCTAGGTGATTTTAATGCAAAAATCGGCAAGGGAGAATATGATAAACATGTACGAAAATACGGACTTGGAACAAGAAATGAAAGAGGAGACCGCTTACTACAATTCAGTCAAGAGAAGAACTTAATCATAATGAACACCTTTTACCAGCTACCAAAACGTCGTTTGTATACTTGGAAAGCACCTCAGGATAGCTCTGAAAAAATCGTAAGAAATCAGATAGATTATATTCTTATCAATGAGCGATACAAGAACATAATAAAAGCGGTAAAAACCTACCCAGGCACTGATGTGTCATCAGATCACAACCCTGTAATAGCTAAAATTAATATAAAACTAAAAACACAAACAGCAAAAACAAAAAATAAAAGAATAAATGTCTCGCAATTAAAAAAACCAAGAGACAAGACAAGAAGTACAGAACAAAATAAATAGTAACTTACGAACCACGAAATTAAATCCATCAACAACTCCACAAGATATAACCAACAACAAATGGGAAAATTTCAAAAATGCATTATTGGAACCTAGTAAAGAAATACTTACAAAACGAACACAAAAGACAAAACAAGACTGGACGACCCCTGAAATCCTTCAGCTCATGAACATACGACGAAATTATAAAAATAATAACATTGAATATAAGAAAATGCAAAGAGAAATACGAACAGAAATAAGGAAAGCGAAAGAGAAATGGTACAAAACAAAATGTGAAGAAATAGAACAACTACAACTCAAACACGATAATTTTAATATTCATAAAAAAGTGAAAGAGCTAACAGGAATTCAGAAACGGAGACAACCAAGTGTATTAATGAACAAAAACGGAAAAATAATTGTAAGCATAGAAGAAAAATTAAAAGAGTGGAAAACATATATCGAAGAACAATTCGAAGACGGTAGACACAAAAGCGAAATAAGAAACAAACATGAAAACAACGGACCAAAAATAACTAAAGAAGAAGTAATCCAAGCCATTCAAGCAATAAAAAGTGGAAGAGCAACGGGCCCAGATGAATTACCATCGGAAATACTTAAACTAATCGATGAAGACAATATTCACATTCTAGTAGACCTGTTCAATACCATCTATTCAACAGGGATAATTCCAAACGACTGGCTCACATCAACTTTTGTAACTCTTCCCAAAAAAACGAATGCAAAACTATGCACAGACCATCGCACAATAAGTCTTATGAGTCACACCCTGAAAACCTTTCTAAAAATAATACACCGTAGAATATACAGAAAACTAGAACAGGATATTAGTGAGACACAATTCGGCTTCAGAGACGGACTAGCAACGAGGGAAGCACTATTTGCATTAAATATTTTAATACAATGATGCATGGATATGAATCAGGAGCTGTTTATTTGCTTCATCGATTATAACAAAGCCTTCGACAAAGTTCGACATAATCATCTAATTCAACTACTAGAGGATAAGAATTTAGACACAAATAACATTAAAATCATCTCCAATCTATATTATGATCAGAAAGCAGTTATAAAAATAGAAGATAACTCCACAGAACAAATCGAAATAAAAAGAGGGGTTAGGCAAGGATGTGTGCTATCACCAACACTTTTCAATATATATTCAGAGGAAATCATGAAAAAGGCATTAGCAGACGAAACAATCGGAGTTAAAGTAAATGGAATACCTATCAACAATATAAGATATGCTGATGACACAGTAGCCTAGAAGAGTTACAGACAATAGTGAATAAAATAACAGAAACAAGTGAAGAATATGGACTAACCCTCAACATCAAGAAAACTAAGTTTATGATAATAACTAAAGGGATACAAAATAATGGAAACATCTATATACATGATGAACCTATAGAGAAAGTGGAGAAATACATCTACCTAGGTACAATTATTAATAACAACAATAACTGCTCAGACGAAATAAAAGCACGGATAGCAAAAGCGAGGTCAACTTTTATCAAAATGAAAAAAGTTTTATGCGGAAGGGACCTCAATCTCGAACTAAAGATAAGATTAATCAGATGCTATGTAATATCAGTGCTATTCTATGGAATGGGGAGACGTGGACATTAAAGAAAATAGACTGCAAAAAGTTAGAAGCGTTTGAATTATGGATGTATAGAAGAGTATTAAAAATACCATGGGTAGACCGAATAACGAATGTAGAAGTAATGAGAAGAATACACAAAGAAAAAGAAATTATCATTACCATCAAGAAAAGAAAACTACAATACCTGGGACACATTATGAGGGGAGAGAGATACCATTTGCTTCAAGTAATAATACAAGGAAAGATCCAAGGGAAAAGAAGCGTTGGAAGAAGACGCCACTCATGGTTAAGAAATTTAAGAGAATGGTTCGACTGTAATACAAACCAACTATTTAGATCGGCTATCTCAAAAGTACGCATAGCAATGATGATTGCCAACCTTCGAGACGGAGACGGCACCTGAAGAAGAAATGAAGAAATGCGCTTGACCACTAAGTACGATATACCAAATTTGAACATTGTGTATTAAACACAGGCGTTCCGGAGATATAAAAAAGTAATTACTTTCTCGCACCTTAGAAGGGCTGCAACCAGAGCCTACTCTATCTTACGAGCCTGACCCTAAGATTGGTGACGTCACGGAAGTGGCCGATCGCCTCATACAGCGTTAAATGCAGCAGAACAATGTATAAGTGACATTTTGTCCAATTTTAAGATATTCTCGACTCATTTTCGATACAATATTTTTTTGGGAGCATTATAGTCTTCAGTAAGTGTATTGTAGTAAATAACAATAATAATAACAGCATGCAACGTTTCATATTCAATACGATATAGGCACGACAATGCATGAAGGGATATTAACCGATTAAAAATTTTCAAGTTTTGGTTGCAAAAATTAATTTGGATGTAATAAGTGGGCCATAAAAATTAAAATAAATCTTACTAATATGATACAAATAAACTTTTATTAAACAATAGTTCTTAAAAATACATTAAACATCAAATAAATATATAACGCTTCGATTAAACAGTTAAACACGTTATGAACTACAGATCCAAATTAATTTCTTCTATAAAGAAAATAAATTTAAATGTACAGGTACTTGATACTTACATCAATTATTAAGTTTCTTTATTTTCCGTTTATTATTTTCCGTGTAACTAATATCACTTTCTACTTTAGTATAATTATTTAACATAATATTTGCCATTGTAGACACAACTATTTTATACAATTCACATATTGAACGAATACATTTACAACATTTTTCGTAAAATTGCTCATTGTCAATAGTATCATTCTTTATTTCTTTCATAGACAATGCCACCGTGAGTTTTTTTTGAGAAATTTCTTTTAAAAAAGCTTGTTCATATTTTTTACATATTACAGTTTGGAATACCGAGTAAACCGTCTGTTCACGCGGTTATTATCAGAAATTATAGATATTATATTCAAGCCTATTTCAGTAAGGATTTTTATTACCAGCAATACTAGATCTTTTAGAAGCTCTGCGTTTAAATGTTTTATTGGAAATAAACCCACAACATCCTTATTTGTTGAACAAATTGATGAAATCATAAATGTTTGAATGGTTGTTGCAGTTTCCTTAGAAAAATGATCTGAATTAAGTTTTCTACGGTCATACCCAATTATTTTTCCTCCTTTGTACGTTACGTCAGGTTTAATGTATATTTCATCCAACATTACATTAGCGTGCTTTTCGTTTTCTCCTAAGCTATTAAATTTGTTTTTAAGGTAATTAATGTGAGAATTATCTATTCCTGACCCATCAGTTCCTATTTTAAGACAAAGCTTCCGCAAATGTGTTGGGTCAAAACTGAACCATCAGATCTTGTTGCCTTGTGATCTCTTAATATAAATTGGTCAGCAAAATGTTTAATGCAAACCACCGAAGAATTACTAGGTACAAAATTACTTCTATTAATTGATTTTATCCACTTTTCTCTAAGAACTGCTTCTTTAGGAAATTTTAACGTTGGTATTCTATCAGTCTTTTTATAATTGCTTTGACACTTTGGTACACAACAGCTAGTTGGAATTTTGAATTTGATTTTACCAAATATTTTGACTGCAAAATGCAAATTCTTGCGTTGTAGAGTGACCTAGACCAACTGTATAATTGCAAATAGTCAGCTACACTCACTTTACCGTTCGGCTACTTCTGTGACGTCACGGTAGCACGCGCGATACAGGGTCAGGCTCGTAAGATAGAGTAGGCTCTGCTGCAACTCCGTAGCGATGCACTTTTTGGTGTAGATTAATTATGCTAAATCGTCATATTTTTGCTGTAGTTTCTACATTAAGTTGGCTACATCTTTTCAAAACACCCTTTACATTCAAGGTCAATCTGGCAAAGTAACAGCTAAAGCAAAATATAACTAAAGCAAATAAATGAGAATTCAAGCATAAATAAACCCTTTCATTCTCACACCGACTTTTTTGTTCTCTAAATGTACATTTCGACTGGTAAGCAATCATCATCAGTAGAAATATTAAAGGGATGACTTTTTCTTTTAATTATTAAAATGGTTTGAAATACCTTTTTATATCAATAAACTTAAAACCGGCTATTAAACTGTTTAAAGTTTATGAATATTGTTCGCGTTTTTGAATAAATCATCAATCAATTATTATTAAAGAAGACCTAGAATACATGACACGAAAACTTAAAGATGAATACAGAAAATGGTGACTGAACAGTAATATTGACAAAACCAAATGTCTATGTATTATGAATACAAATACCTGGGAATTAAAATACAGAAAGATGGTAAAGATATACATGAAATAAAACAACGAGTAGCTCATGGACAAACCGTAACCATAAGATTAAACAAAATTTGGTGGAGTAACAAAATTACAAAAAAGAGGAAAATTACATACATACATACGGAGCAGAGGTTTGGTATTATACAGGCTGAGCCAAACTATACGCCTTTTTTTTTAGTGAGTTTATTATTAGGAATTTATTAAAAATTTTTGGTGTGCATATGTTTCGAAGGGTGCTCTACAACCTAGCGCAGTCAGTTTTTTGATGGGACGTCAAATGTCAAAATAGCGATTTTCAACTGTTTATTTTTAAATGGAACGGTACGACTTTTTTTGGCTTAAACGATGCTGTATGATGTTTACAATATGATCCTTACAGAATTTTTCATAATTTTTATGATTCGGCTGTAAAATAAGCATTCATTAATGTTAGTCTAGTAGGCCGGTACGTACCCAGGCGTCACCATGTTTTAGCGTAAAATAAGTAAACTTTTGATGAAGCAATTGCTTGTAAGTAAACATTTCTACTTCTTCGAGTTTCTTGTTGAATAAAAACTAATTAGTTTTTTATTTAAATTTTGTTTAGTTTATAGTCTTATAGTTTTCATTCGATGTTATCCTAATATTGAAGTAACTATTATTTAATGTAATCTAAATACCTGAGTTTCTGTTTTTTTATGTTTATTAAAATAATGATTTCACTATGCATACTGACAACCATTAAATCGTTTTGTGCAAATACATCATAGGTCTCGGCCTACTAGACTAACATAATAAATGCATATTTTACGGCTGAATCGTGAAAATTGGGAAAAAATTCAGTAAGGATCATATTCTAAACATCATACAGCATCGTTTAAGCCAAAAAAAGTCGTACCATTCCATTTAAAAATAAACAGTTGAAAATCGCTATTTTGACATTTGACGTCCAATCAAAAAACTGACTATTCCAGGTTGTACAGCACCCTGCGAAACATATGCACACCAAAAATTTTTAATAAATTCCTAATAATAAACTCACTAAAAGAAAAGGCGTATAGCTCGACTCAGCCTGTATATACAACGCCTTGGAGAAGAGTATAGTGACATACGGAGCAGAGGTTTGGTAACTAAATGAATCCGAAAGAAGAAATATTCAAGCAGCAGAGATGGATGTACTTAGATCAGCAAGAATATCCAGAAGGGATCATGTAACAAATCAGAGGGCAAGAGAAATTGTGAATGTCCACTTTACACTAATCCAGAACATAGAACAGAAACCATTAATCTGGTATTGTCACAAAAGACAGATGGAAGAGCAAAGGCTACCGAAAGCAGTGATGGAATGGTTACTTCCAGAAAATAAAAAACGTAGAAGGCCACCAAGAACATGGGTAGAAGGCATTAGAAGAGCTATGAACGACAGAGGCCTTACAGAAGAACAAACCACCAACAGAGAAGAATGGAGGAGAAACTTGGGAACCGGAAGGCGATGTCAGGCGCTGTGAAGCCGATAGATGTATCAATCAATTTAAAATTTTTCAAAAATTCCCGCAAGGCGTCAGAGCTAAATTTGGGAGATTAATAAAGCAAATTTGTAGTTCACTGCGAGCTCCATCGGCTTACAAAGTTTTTAAAAAACGATGTAGGCAGTATTTGAGGAATAATTTTTTAAAATATCCAAAATTTTAAAAACCTAGAATTATTACATTTTTCATATTTTCCAAAAATATTTTTGTATCACATGATTATACTTATTAAAAGGTATTAAATAATCTGATAATTTAAATCGATTGGAGATTTTGTTTTTGGTTAGTGCGGCATTAAACTCAACATTTTCAAAAGTCCGTAGCGGCCTTCGTTTTAAAGATACAATATTCGGGAAAACACATTTGATTGTAATTTAGATACACTACAACTCTATGTTTTCAAAATTACAAAAAAGTTTGTACAAGAAAATAGAGACCAAAAAACATGTCTAATTTCCGTTTCTAGTTTCGGTTCCAGTGAGAAACCTTGCAAAAAAACTAACTGGAACTGAAAAATTGCCACATAATTTTAAGTGTCTACTGCAGAAAAACAATTATCTTTTTCTTGCCTCATTTATTAACCAAATCAAAATTTGAAAAAACAGTTGAAAAGAAATTTTCATGTTCTACAAGATTCTATTAAAACATTAACAGGATGCTATTTAAAAAAGGGAAATTGCCGTAGTTTCCAGTTAAACCGAAAGTGCAAAATTGGTAGCCTATATGCATTATACAGGTTATTAATGAAGTACGATACAAGCCTATATCTCAATAATTTTACGTTTTTCGAGAAAAACCTCAGACACGTGAAAAAGTATTTACTCTTGCGAATGTTTTGGTGTACTTGAAAAAAAATCCCTCGTGTTCATTTGAAGTAGTGACGTCATCAAGTTTTTTTTTAAATGACTATATATTTTTCAATTCCGTTTTGGGTACCTTATAGTTTTTTCTTTATGTTAGTATATGTTTTCTTTGCACGACCTGTATAAAGGCGCTCTTTTATTCCCTCAAAAGAGAGACTAAAACAGCTCTTTTTCTCTTTAGGGAGTAAAAGTGTTTCCTTGGTGATAACGTGCAAAAAAAACAGCGTATATACCACGGGACTGAAGTGTCTTTTAATCCCTGGTGTGATTATTGCCCTCACACTAAAGATTAAAAGATGCTTTTTAGTCCCCTTTTATATAACATACTATTTAAGGTTACATAAGAAAAATTTCGTAATTTCGTCATTTTTTGTGATCTTGTGGAAATATTAATTTAAATTCATTCGATGAAAAACCTCTGTAACCATTGTTCGGATATCAAATCGAACTGACGTTGTTTTGTTTATTTCGTCAAATCGTGTTAACAAACTCTTGTAGGTATGAATAGTTGCTTGTTCGCAAATAACAACTTTCTTTGTCGCTGAGTATGAATATTAGTAGTTATTTGGTATTTCATTACGATCCTCAAAAAACCCGTTATTAACAAAGTCGTCTTTGAAATGTTTAACAGAAAACAATTAGTGAATTTGAATAGCATTTATGCCATTTGACATTTTTTACAATTAATTTAAAAATTTAACCGTTACTTAATAAAACAAACAAAACCACATTTATTTTGTTTCATTTGTTTCGTAATAAATGGTTGCTTGATCGAATGATTTATAAGTAATACTTTCAAAAGAATACAAAAAATGACAATAATCTCAACATTTTATTATATAACCCTAGAAAAATTACATCATCATAAAGAAAATGCCATACGGTACCCAAAACAAAAACTAAAAATATATAGTCATTTAAAAAAAACCTTGATGACATCACTACTTCAAAAAGGGATGGGCTAAATACTTTATGATGTGCCCGAGGGTTTTTTCAAAAAACCTAAAATTATTGAAATATAAGTTTTTAAATCTATACTTTATTAACGCCCGGTATAATGCGTTTTGTTGAACAATTAAACACCCCCCCCCCCCCCAAGTTTAATATCATTAACTTAAACACGGTGGAAAACAGGGGGTGAACCGTTTACACCCGGTATATTGTAGGACATTTAATCAAAAATTGGAAAATTATAGCATCATAAATTTAGATAACCTATACCGATATCGATCAGAGTGCAACAACAACAATAACAAACTATTGCTCAATGTTCATTTACACTTCAAAAATTTGGTAATATCACACGCATTTGGAATGATTGTTATACCTACAAACATGAACAGCCCATGTAGATATTATCTCTGGGTCACCTTTTATTTATATGTACTTATCAAAAACAGATTAGCAGTTCACCTACCCGCTTTTAATAGTTATCGCATTATAAAGGTCAGTTATTTGATTAAAAAACAGTAATAGGAATAATAGAAACACTTTACATTCAGGCAGAATGAACTGATAAATTATGCAGTTCTACATGATATGATCAACTAATCAAATTGATTGTAATAAATGTTATGAAATAATTCTTCTATTAAACCACGAATGTAAGCTGTGATACACAACCTTTATCAAAATCTAAAATTAACAAATTTTTGCACTCGGTGGTTAAATCGGAGAGTAGTGTTTCTAAATAAGTATTTAGTATATTTCTTTTGTTAATTCAGTGAGCAGTTTTGTAAATTTAAGTAAGTATTTAAATGCAATTTTTTACATTAATGATATTTCAAATGAGTCACTCAAAGAAATAGAAAGTTTTATTTTCTAAAATAAATTCAAAACTGGTTTCTGGTTTATTGAAGGTATTATTAAACTAAAAGGTACTCAGGACACCATGCTTGAGGCTTGAGAACAAAAACTAAATTAAACTAGCCGAAAATTAACTCCATTGTTTTAGTAAATTATAGCCACCCACATAAACAAGCCTTATCCCACCGTTAAAAAAATCACTAGCTAGCTACGATAATATCATTATAAAAAAGCAAGTCAAAAGTATTATATAATATTAATTATTGCCGTCGGCGCTGTTGTTTAAAATTTTATTTTCATTTCAATCCATTAACAAGGGGTGTAGATGGGAAGGGGTGGGTGTAGATGGGAAGGGGTGCTGGAAGTATCTCTTGACGCATTTTTTATACACTTTGGCTTTCTAACTGTTGACTGTTGGCTCAGAGAAGGTACTCTAGTTGAAGTTCGCTAAACCCAATTCTTTAGAATATAAATTTAATTTTTGTAAAAATCAAGCAGTTATGAATTTCTGAATTTTCTCAATTTCTAACGAGTAAATGTGAAGCAAATTATCTATAGCAATTTTATTACATCAACAAAAAAGTATACATTGTACCAATTGTGCCAAACAAATTTTCCAATGAAGTACCCTTGTTTGAGAAACGCTATAGTCTAATTCACCCCGCTATTAAGTAAACGATAAGAGATCGAAATTTGGTTAAATGAGAAGAATTATACGGCATCTCAAGTACTATTATGATCTACATTCAAATCCTAGTACTTTTGCTTATTTTCAGTAGACAGAAAAAAAATTTAATTTTCAAAATAGTGACATTAACTTCGCTTGTTTTTATTATTGCATATTATTCAAATATGCATCAAAGGCGGCTACGTCACCATTTGATAGAGCTCCTTTTTCACTTTTCTCTGATATCAAGTTTATTTATTTTCACAAATAACGGAGCTATAAGCAAACACCCAACAAAAGACTGCATCTGCTTCCAATGAAGTTTAATTAGTTTATTTTCTCAAATAATAAAGATATAAGCGAGAAACTGTTTTCTCAATGTTTATTTTAAATCTAAAGTGCTATGACTGGGCTCCAATCATTGTACACAAAGACAATAAAAAATACAAACATGATCTTTTTACGAGTATTCTGGTAGGTACAGGCATTCATATTTGAAGAAATCATTTTTTCATAAATTAATAATTTTTTTCAAACGCCACTATTCTTTAGACACTAGGTATCCAAATACAGATTTTCACCACAAATCCAATAATGTTCTCAAATCTAAAATCGAATTGATATGAATCTAAACTCACCAATATTTGTTAAAAGTGTGTCACGAAAAAAAAAGTGATCTCTTCAAATACGAATGCCTGTACCTACCAGAAAAATCATAAAAAATCAAGTATGTATTTTTCGTTATTGTCTTTGTCCCTTAGAATGATTTGAGCCCAGTCATAGCACTTTAGATTTAAATAAGAATTGACTAAAAAAAGCAAGTAGGCTTAAATATTTTCAAAAATAATACAGGTGTACTCAGAATTCCCTCAGGATTCCAAAAATTCCAAGCCATACAAAGCGTCCCAAAAGTTTGAATAATTTCTGGTGAATTCGCAAGTAAAAAAATGCGTCAATGTGTCAAAATATGCCTTTTTGGGTACATATTACCTATGGTAAGTTTCGTTGTCAAAAAACGTCGAAATACGAGCTGTCTAATGATTCCGTTGACACCCAATTTTATCTAACTAAAAACAATTCAGATCATATGTGTCCCATAACGCAGTGTTCAAAATTTGTATGTGTGTGTGGTACGGGGTCCATCTATAAGTTCCAACTTGCTTGTAAGCAGTGAAATTGAATGTAATTCTCTTGGGACTTCCTCCAGTGCAAGTCGTTTGATAGTGTATGCAATTCAAATAAATGATATAATGCTTCATCAGGTCCATAAATTCGATATGGGACATATAAGCCCCGTGCGGCCATGGCCTATTGTAATGACTGCCCCTATAACTCGGCAGTCTGTACATCACTGAACATAAAAATATACTAGTAAACTCACAGGACACAGTGACCCCATATCGCACAGTGATGCAAATTATAACAGGTCTGGTCCATATTGCAATTTAAAATAGTATCTTAAATTAAAACTCCCAAATGATTTTCGCCTTAAAAAAAACACGGAGCAACATGCTAAAAAATAATGACCAAATAGGGACCAAATTTATTTTTGTAAGTCTTTATTTATAAAAAAAAATAAATTCATGTAAATATCAACCGCATGTTAAAATTCTAAGAACGTTTCGTTACAACAAAATAAACTTAGTATTATTTCCTAAACATTTACAAAAATATATTTAAAACAAACTGCAATACAGGTAGAACTCGGTATTATTTATTGCATATAAAATAAAAATAATTTTTCTCTAACAATAACAATTCCAGAAGCTTTACAGCAAAACTTTTAGTGTTTACAAAAACAATTCACCACATTTGGATGAGAAAGAAAACTAAACAAACCGCCCCACCGTAATGTAGCCACAGTGAGTGAAATGAGCGAGATACACGCACCGTGTAAGAATTCATGCGCTGTAAGTAAATTTAGGCAGTTTTAAATGAGCACTAAATCAGTTGGTAGAAAAATATGGACTTTAAAGACCATAAGAACTTTAAATGACCATTGCTAAAAATAAGGACTTTTTCCTTAAAAAGGGACCAATTGTGGGAGCCCTGCAAAATAGGGCATCCGCAGCAAACGTGTTTGGCAGAATATTCTCAAACAATTCTTATATAACCCCATATTTATAAAGCATGGTATAGAGAAAAAAATACTCTGTGTAGGAGTTAGAAAAAAGATAGCTTCCTATTTTAAAAATCTTGCATTACATCATCTCAAAAACAGTTGACACAAAAAATTTTTAATACGTCACCATGTAGATAAGAATTTTCTAAATAACTTTTATTTAAAACATTCTTTTCTAAAATGAATTGTAATGGCAGCAAATCGGTGTCTTTTGTTTCGCTCTATATGTTGTTATTTTATAATTCCCTAAATTATTTTATATTTGCAGATAAAACAAAATGAATCCGACACATCTTTATGAAGCTTTGTCACCAATATTTGTTGTATCACTGTTACTCGGCACAAGTCCTATATATTCGCAACAATGTAATGGAAAACATTACTTAAGAACATCAAACATGGTTAAAATAATAACTATTTTATACGTGTTGATCTATTCCTCCAGTGTGGTATATGGTGTAACTAATATGAATGTCAAATCTAGCATAAATTATTTAAATAATGCTATGTCAAGCATTGGGCTTGTATTAGATTCAGTTGGACAAATTTTACTGGTTTATACCATATACCTTTTTACCTTTATAATACCCAAAAATGTTAAAAATGTAATTGACAAAATGGCCATAATTGATTCAGTTTTACATGATTTGGGCCACAAAAACAATTATAGTAAAACTTTTTGGCAACAAATTATTATGTTGTTTGCTGGAATTTCCACAATTGTTTTTGCTATTGCGACACAATTCTATTGTTTATCAACACAATCCATGTTTCGACTAAGCGAAACAATGTGGTTTGTATATTATTTTCCCATCGTGGTAATATACATAATGGAATGCCAATTTACTTTTGTGGTATTTCTCATTTATCAACGTTTCCAAACTGTTAATGAAATACTAAACCAAATGTCTACAAATGCAAACAACAAAGCGAACAATACTAAAGTTACAGCAATAACAGGTATGTATTATCTTTCTGCACTTCTGTAATGCTATCGAGTATAGCTCTCACGTCATCTAGGATACAAATACATCAAAATTGAAAAATGTCGTTTTAACGATTTTTCATAGCTTTTCACAATTTTAAGGTCATTAAACTAAATAAATTTAACCAAGGCTGCTAGATATCATGAGAATCTATAGTACAAGATTTTATAAAGCTGTGAATATGCCACAACTCATGTAACATTTTTCAGATGTACAAGTAGTAAAGACAAAAGACTCTCAGACACAACCTGTTCTTCGGAAAATAGAAACACTTATGCAAATTCATGATTCTCTTGTTGATGCTGCAAATGAATTGAACACTAACTACTCATTTCAAATATTGATGTGCCTCACGGTGTTATTTATTAAAACCGTATTTGCAATATTCTTCTCATACTTTGAATTTTTTGTAAGTACACTTGTGGTTCTTTTATTTAACTATTACTAAAATTATGCAGGTTGTCCATTTTTTAAGTATTATGAGAGTTAGTTAAATTAACAAAGTTGGGCAGAATTTCGAGGAGGATAGATGCCATTTTTAAAATGACCTTTGTCCTCAACTTTTTGAAATACTCTGAAAAAATAAACCTAAAACAAACTAATGCTTTTACGCTAAACCAAAAATAAAAATGAGCGAAACACTTCGCCTGGACTTTCCTATACATTTAAATACATTGTTTTATATTTTCCAACACTTTCGATATACACCTGTCTAGACACAACTAGTTAAAGTAAATAGTTCTTATAAGTTGTAACATCTTGAAGCGGTTGAAGAAAGACCGACCGCTGCGCTGCAAGCATAAGGTTGGGTAAAATATTCGCACTGAATCAACGGAAGCGCGGAAATTGATATTTGAAAATATATTAATAACTCGAGAAGTATTATTTTTAGCAAGAAATTTCTCTTATTAATTTGTATTTAGAATTTCAAAACCTTTCTGATTTTAAAGCCAAAATGCCAAGTTTCCATTTAAAAAAAAGTTATTTTTTACCGTGGCCGCCATATTAAAATTGGAAACTCAAGTTTTTTTTCTTAAATACAATCGAGAAGAATTTGCCCTACAACTTTGCTCTTGGGTTTGCGAGTCTATCTATTAAAATAAAAAAGTTACCTACACTGAACATTAAACGACTAGTACAAGAATACAACTAGTACAAGAATACAACTGCTGTAGAAAGTATGTGAAATTCTTCTAAGGACAAAAAGATTATTAAGGGGCAAAAAATTCGATTTTTTTATTTTTTTTGTAAAAAGATTCTCCTAGAGCAAACAAAACAAAAAAACAAATTTTTAATTTTTTATCGAAAAAATTTGGGAGGAGGGGGAACAGTAGCCCTCCTAAATATGAAATTATCGAAAAAATATTATTATATTCAGATTTTGCTATCAATGGTGAGCTATTTCACATTAACAGAAATATTTTATTGCCCCCCGTTAAATAAATAAAAGGGTACCAATATTCAATTTTCAAAAATTCATAGAGGCGTCACAGTGAAATTATAGCAATGCGCAAAAAAAACAAATTGTAGAAGATTCCCAGCTCTATCAGCTTAAAAAGTTTAAACAAAAACGTGTGGGCAGTTTTAGAGAAATATTTTTTTGAAAAATTCCAAAATTTTGGAGTGATGTCATTGCGATCGTTTTTATATTTTTAAAATTAATTATATTTCATGGTATAGTACCCTTGAAGGGCTACCAAACAAGATGTAGTTGATTCCAATCAGATAACTGGTTTTTGAGTAAATGGGCATTAAAGTCGAAATGTTCAAAAATTCGTAGCGGCCGCCATTTTAAAGCTAGAGAGTTCGGTAAAAAATCGTTTGATTTGTCCTAAGGCCTTCTTTAATCTCCACTATTAAAATTTCCAAAATTCAGTTTCTGAAAAAAATGCTACTAAAAAAACATGTCTAACTTCCGCTTCCGGTTTCGGTTTTTTTTTAAAAGCTTATTTTGTCGGTGAATTTTTGATATACCCCCTCATTCCAAAGCACATCAAAATCGGTCCAGCCGTTCCGGAGATATGGAGCATAACACACCCACCCACAGACAGACATTTTTTAAACATTTCTTTTTTGGGGTCCATAGACCCCCCCCCCCGGGCTATTTCTGTTAAAATCTCAACTTTGAAATTTTGCATGAACTCAATACTTGCCTATACTGAAAGTATAGGAAAGTAACAATGGGTTTTCGTAAATCTCTTACGTAGAACTTGATTTTCGAGATATAACATAAACTTGCATTTCTTAACAATAGCCATATTTGGCTGTAGCTGCATTAAAAAGCTTATTTTTTCCAATTTCATTGATATAAGGTTTGATACGATTCTCTCTTGTTATTTGAAATGTAAAAAATAAGGTATTTGCCTTCACTACCAGGTGGTAATTGCCCCGCACCCACTGTGTACCAGATTTCAGCCAATGCCGCATAGCATTTATATAATGTGCATAGTATCTCATTTAGTAAACAAAAACAGCACTAGATATTTTGTCATTCTTAGATTCATTAAAATCGGGATTGCTTATGTCTGCGTCTGATATAATTTCTCAAAGTTTAGAGAAATATTGAACAGCAGAACTGCATAATACGGCTAGAAGTATGACTTTTAAATTTCAAAATGCACAGAACACGATACAAATGTTTGATTCATTCAAAGCCTACTTAAAAAAAAAAGCATGTCAAATATTATATCAATGAAAGCAGGAAAAAATTCGCTTTTTATTTTAAAAAATGCAAGTTTATGTTATACAGGGTAATTTTGGGAATCGGGCCACTATTGCCAACTTTTTTATTTTTAAAGATACAAAATTGGTTAAATTAAATAGAAAGTGTAACTTTTTCTTCTGATTACGATGGTGAAAACATAAAAACAATTGCGCATCGCGTTTTCAAATTATTTGTTAAAATGACTTTTTTTTAAACGAAACACCCTGTATTTTTTTATATTTTTAAATTGTATATTTTATTGTCTTTAAAAAGTATAAGGTCAAACTATGATTAAATTAACAAATAACGCCATATTTTAACTTTTAATGGTTTAATAACATAAATCGTAACAGCCATGAAACAAAAGCTACTTGTTTTATGGTATAGGTCAAAATATAATTAAATTAATATGTATAAGAATAATTATTATATTAACTGTTCAAATTGGGCACTATCATTATCTAGACAGCAGTAAATTCTTGAACTACAGTATTCGAAGCTCGACGTAGCATGCCGTGGGTAATGTTCACAATGCATTTGTAATGGATGCGACTAAATCTTTACACTGTTGTATCTATCTCAACAAATATTATCCTGTAGATATCCCCAAAGAAGAAATTCTAGCGATTCATGTCAGGTGACCGTGAGGACCAACGTACATCTTATATGTCAAATAAAATTAGCACAACTGCTAAATGTCAAAATAGAAACAATAAAACAAGCGAACTCTACCTTTTGTTTCACGGCTGTTGCGATGACGTTATTAAAGTATTAAAAGTTAAAATATGCCTGTCTAGATAATGATAGTGCCCAATAAGAATACTTACTAACTTACTTATACATATAATTTAATGATATTTTGACCTATACCATAAAACAAGAAGCTTTTGTTTCACGGCCGTTACGATTATGTTATTAAACCATTAAAAGTTAAAATATGGCGTTATTTGTTAATTTAATCATAGTTTGACCTTATACTTTTTTTAAGAGAATAAAATTTGCAATTCAAAAACGTTTTTCTTAATTTAACCAACTTTGTATCTTTAAAAATAAAAAAGTTGGCAATAGTGGCCCGGTTCCCAAAATCACCCTGTATATTGAAAATCAAGAGCGCCATAAAATTGTTAATGTTATTGAACTCTACGTAAAAACTATACAAAACCCCATTTTTATTTTTTTTTAACGTAAATGGTTATGGAATTATTTACCATTAAAGAATACATCTGCTTCAGTTTTTTCAGAGTATCTCAAAAATTTGATGACAACAGTTTAAATTTTAAAATGGCAACAGATTCTCCTTAAGCTATTAATTTAACCAACTCGGTAGAAATTTTGGTAGCTTGCGGTTTAATTACGACCTAAATAAATTAATTAACGATTGCAATAAAGAAGTTTGGCTTATAACTCCAAAACTCTGCTTCCCCACATGCATGTCTTGATAGCGCAGTTGGCAAACAGGCCTTGCACGCTCGTGACACAACAATAGTACTGAAAGTGCAGCAGTTCATATCCCGCTCACCACCAATTACTTTTGCTATTTTTGTACTGTTTTTTTTTGTTTAAAAAATAATAAACTACACAAAATATTACATTTAACTAAATCTTCATTTAAACTTTGACTATAAATACATAATTTCTATAGTTTTCCTATACACATACTCACTCTTGAGCATGAGCATAGAGCGTAATATTCTACATTTATACGTTTCTTTGGTATTTCTGTTGAAAATTTAAAACGGTGCTATCTTATTAGATAATGCAAAAATAGTGAACTGTATCAAGTAAAATGCATTAAAATAAATAATTTATTAATTACGATTAAGATACGTGCTTACTTGCCAGTGGCGAGATTGAAAGTTGAAGGAAGCAGACTCAAGGCAACAATTTTTTTTTATTATAGAATTGCTTTATTTGTTTCAATTATTATTTTTCTGTCTACTGTGACACTAATCTTTGTAATAAAATTCATTTAATCAGAACAAATAATATTGTAAATTTGATTAAAATGTTTTATATATTTTTGAATCATTTTTGTTTTTCATGGAAGACAGATTATTATTGTTAATCATTTTACACAAATTTACAATTATTTCCCTTTTCTGATTAAACAAAGATCATTACACAAAGATTAACAATACAATAGAAAAAAAAATTAAAGCCAAACTCACCAAGACCACTTCAAACTTGCAACCAGCCCAAACATTACCGTAACTAATAAATTATTTATTTTAATGCATTTTAATTACTAAGACGAACTGATCATTCATACAATTAAGTATTTTTCAGGAGGTAACACAGTTTTATATCATAACTTTAACAAACACAATAAAATAAACAAGCATGCAAAAAATGACCTGTTTTTTCCCATTTTTACTTTTCAATACGTGAAACTAGACATGTTTTTTGATCTCCATTGTTTTTTACCAACTTTTTTGAAACTCTTTAAATATACCGTCGAGTACAACTTTAAACTCCCTACTGTTAGAATGTGTTAATTAAGTATTTAGCTTAGTACTTATATTTGATGCATTATACACATGCTATTTTTTAGACACTTGGAAAGACTCTAATTTCCCTCAATTGGTTCGTTTGGGTTACCATCGATTGGTGTGAAATACTTCTCATCACAGTATCATGTCACTGGGCTTCAGGACAAGTAAACCACTTGATTGGTATAACTGACTTTCAAATAATCCTCATCCTACTTTTTAGGCACAACAAACTGGAGTTGAGGTTCACAAACTGCTAATGAATTCACAAGACAACATCGTTCGAGATAAGGTATACAGCTACTTGTAATGCATAACAAAATAATTATAGCATGTAATTATTCTTTCAGTTAATCGTATTCTCTCAACAAATATTTCACCGACCTGTAGATTTCACTGCTTGTGGTTTATTTACAATTGATGCCGAGTTACTGTTTACAGTGAGTATTAATTGTTATTCTATGTAATTGAACAATACTAAAACAACATTTTATGTTTTAGATATTAGGTTCTTCATCCACTTATCTTATTATCATGCTTCAGTTTCAAGAAGGCAATGAAGCAAACTGCATAATTGCAAATTCTACAGTGCAATAGCACGATCTTGCACAAAACCATTACCCACTAATCTTCATATTTACACAAGCTGTTAAGGCTTGCACACATTTGAGTACTCTGGCGTAATGTAACACAAATGTCAAAATATAGACTGTATCAACCATTACTGTTGGGTACGCAGCGTGCTCGATTCACACTGTATCAACCAAACATGGTTACATTGCACCATGTGTGCTAGTGTAGATAGTTTTCCAGTTTGCAGTCCAATACGAGTTAACAAACAACGAATATATCACAAGCAAACATCACGTTCCTTGGAATACTCATGGTGTTGATACACATGAATCCTAACATTACATTATGCTAAAACGCTCAAAAGCATGCAAGGCCTTACACATTAAGATAAATAACACACCTCTAGTTCTAAATCACAATGGTTATTCATTTCAGTGAAATGTATTGTGTGTAATTAATTAAAAGAATATTAAAACTCACCAGAACCTTTGGAATAGCTCCTTGTGCAGAATTTACGTTATCGGGTTCACTTTCATCCGAAGAGAAACTATCACTCGATGATAAGTTTTCATTAGAAGCCCCTATATCATTTGAGTTGTTTGGAGAACTTTGAATTAAAGCAGCAAATGCATTGCTTTCTTCATTTTCCTGCAATTTTGAAGATTTCTCACGATGATTGGAAATTTCGTTACGAATTGATAGCAAATATGTTAAAGATGCACTCGCTGGTAATACTAAATTAGTACTTCCGTTCTGTAAACATTAGTGCACATTTTACTAAATATTGTTACAATTTTAATAGACTTACTTCTTCAAAACCCATAAGTTTTAAACATTCTAATCCCCCAGTGACACAAAGAATCTTTTTTGATATAGTAGTATTGCTTTTTTGCAGAGTTCGAATCTTGAAGTTTGTAGGTTCTTTGAGGATATTATCAGCTATTTTAATAAGTAATCTGGTAGTTTCGTTATATGCGGCTATTGAATTGCTTTCTAATTTCAAAAGAGTAGCTTTTATTAACGCCATTCTCGTTTTTTCTACCGATATGAAGCTATAATATTGCTATATCATAACATAAAGGAAGTTATATCTTATTTGACGTTTACAAATCTGTTATCTCTTAATTTTATAATCTGTGTTTATAATGTAAGGTTACATTACCAGTCATATTTCCATTGCTTTAAATTTCCATTGGAATAAAACTTCTAGTTTCAAATCCCATATTTCAAAATAGATTTTCTATTTGATTGAATCAGGGACGTCGCTAGGATTTTTTGTTTGAGGGGACACCATTTGCTTAAGATGTTTTAGGTGAGACACAATAAAAATCATTATCATAATTTTAATAACTATTTATAAGTATTTTTTTTACTATAATATAGCAGTAATTTTATTATTTGCTGTAAAGTAAGTATCTATAGTAATTATTAGAGGTAGTTACGTTTACCACGGCACTAACCATAATTTTTGT